>CM066999.1:97492627-98793043 GCA_033977485.1 Hydrangea macrophylla | reverse complement strand
AATAACACAGTTGTAGAAGAGAGCTCCAATGCCACCAATCATAACCTCATGAAGACCAAAAAGCCAATCTACTACTGCAAGACTGGTCTGGGCAACATCTACCTTCTTGAACCCAAGGAAAAGCCATGCAAGATAAGGAAAACAACCTTCACAAAGGAAGGGGAAAAGCTCCACAGAGGCAGCAGAGAAGCCAAACAGACCTTTAATTGGACTGGGATAAAACATGGACTACAACAAGAGCAAGAGAGAGAGAGAGAGAGAGAGAGAGAGAGAGAGAGAGAGAGAGGGGAGGGGGGGGGGGGGGGGCTGGAGTGCAGATCTGAAATAGAAGGGGAGTGGGGTGGTGTTTACGGCTAGGTAGGTGTGGACACGCGGCCTCCGTGAGCCCACCCCCCGTTTCTATTTCCGGGGTTTCGGAATTGATTTTTCTTTGTTTTGAAATTGATTTGAAAGAAAAGAAAAGGTGAGGTCTGTTGAAAACAGATACAGAGTCGCTACTTGGTCTTTAAGGAACCAAGAAACCTAATTTGACTCACCCAAATGGATAAAGGGCACCGGCCCTTCATAACCAAAGAACTTGGTTCGGGGTTTTGGTACGAGAGAGGAAGAAGCCTTTGCCATGACTAAAACACCCTCAACTTGCCCCGTCTCTCGACATGCCTCAATTAGCATCCAAATAATCATCTTATACTATGTTTGGTTCGATAATTAATACTATGATAGTATATTACATCACATAAGAAACTAGAAATGGAAGATCTAAAGATAAGATATCATTCATAAGATCTAAGCCAAGTATCACACTATGCAAAGTGAAAGATCACACAAACAAATCTAGGGAAAATTGTCTAATCACATATCAAGTAATAAAGTTTTTCTAATCTAAAGGGGACATGAATTGTTCTTGAAACAGATTAATCAAAGAAATCAAAAATATGCTTAGCAAGCTAATATGATGCATGTTAATCTTTGAGAAATGAAGATCTCTCAATCCCCGGGACGGATGAGAAAGGAAGTTTGGATCGAGAGGGAGTATGAACGTGTGACCAAGTTTATTCCTTATAATCTTCTTAGATTAGGAGTCACAAAAACCCCAAATCTTGCATGGATGCAATGCATGGTCTTATAATGTTCAAAGGTTGTAGAGTGTTTGTGTACATGAACTTTCTAAAGTGACTTAGAAGTCTAAAATATGAATGAATGCATGAAAGAAATCATTATAGGATATGTACAAATGTAGTATGGACTACTTCCTAAGATATGAATTAATCTGGATTACATGTAAGCATCAAATCAAAGAATGAAAGTAAAAGTGTGCTTGCTGTGAATAGTGGACAGAACAGTGGACTGATCTTGCAAAAATAGAAAAGTGGGATTAGGAATGTATTTAATGCATGATTTTTTATGGAGATCATCCTTATTGTGTCTAAAACACATATCAAAAAGCCAATCTTCAATGACTATTACAGATTGAGAGAAATCATATAAACAATAGAGGTTACTCAGAAACAAAGTCCGTACTGTCGACTAAAATGTTGAAAAATCTTAGAAAATGAAAACAAAACATCTAGAAGCCCATATTATACAAAACGTTCCCTAAGACACTGAAGTTCAAGGGGAAAATGAATTGGGACCACCCCTTTTGGAAAAGTTTTCTGAAAAATAAGTTAAAAGTCAACCAAGCTGCTGTGACAGCAAAAACAGAATGTCTGGAAGCTATGTTTGGGTCAAAATGGAACCCTTCCATGTGTTTCCAAACCAAGCCAAAAATCATGGGTGTTCTTTAATGAGTTATGAAGACTTTTCAAGTGGTCTTGTATCCATACATTGATTATTGAGTTCTAGAGAAATCTTTGAACACATATTATTCGCTGTTTTGAAGATTTTTGATAAAGCAATGTGTATTTCTTTGGAATCCAAACATTGGAGTTCTAGAGGGGCTTTGAAATAGGGATTTACAAGCACATTTTCAGCACAAAAAGGGGATTAAGACCACTTAAGAAATCAACATCATACTCATCATCAAGAACTCTCAATATTGTTTGCACAAACATAGTTTTGTTTGAGAATATGACTTCAATAATACATATGAATGTATTGAAGTTAGAATCATCATCCATCAAACACGTCTTTGAGGTCAAGAGCTACTATCCATAAGGATTCACTCTCCTCAAACAACATGTTATCTAGATGATGATAAACATATAAGTAATCAAAGAAAAATAAAAAAGAAATGAGGTGAGAAGAGATGAACATAATATGTAAACAATCAAATAAGCAATCAATAGATAATGATCATTGAGACATTGGACTTGTAACTTGGTGTTTCACTCATATATATTGATATTTGGACATGGAAGTAGCTTCCTAACTCAAGATTGCTATAGAATGGTGGTTGGAGAGGGTTTGGATGTGAAGTATATAGAAGGATAATGGAAGAACTTGAGTTTAGAACTCACTTTATATAGAAAATCAGTAGAGGAAGCTCCATTTCTCACTTCTAACTCTAAGCATATCTCTCATTCTCTCTACAACTTTTCCAAACTTTGCACTTGGCCCCCTTAAAATGAAGAGAAATGGGGGTTTATATAGGCCAATTTGGGGTGGTTTTGAGAATTAGAAAGTGCTCCCATTGGTCCCAAACATCTGTGAACAAGAAAGTACGTCGTTTTGGCTTTCAATTATTCAATTTGGACCCCCAAAATAAACTACAAAAATGGCTTCAGCGGGGGTTAAGTGCCGCTGCGACACTGGCCATGTGCCGCCGCAGTAGTGGCCTAGTACCGCCGTGACACTGTTCCTCAGACGCCCAAAAATTTACGTTTAGGCCCCCAGAAGTTCCGGTATTCACAAAAGGCCCTATTTCGTCCGAAATTCACAGAAAATGCGTACGAACTCCAAATTGAGCTTGTGATATACCATTGGAAAGGTAATGGAGTCTACATTCTATAAAAAATAGTTTGGAGTTAGGTCACTTTGAAAAGTTTTGTGGTATGCACGATAAAAGCAAAATTGATCGCCTTTTCCACATTCAAAAATTCATAATAAATTCGTTTTAAATCCAGAAATAATGTGCAATATACCGTTGAAAAGCTATTGACCTCTAGTATTCATGAAAAATGTTTGAAAAATAATACGGTACTCTGGTTTCAAAGTCAACTTTTAGGTCAAATCGGTCAAACCTAGAATTTCCAAGAAGTTCTGGGAACCTCTGGGAGATCCCAGGAGCTGACGTTTTCGTCTAATTTTTTTAAAAAAATCTTTTTAGTAATTTTTACATGATCTAGAATGATCTCAGAACTTTTCAGCAAATTTGGATGATTTCGGTCAAATTCCGGTCAAACATGGTCAAACCTAGGTCAAACTGGTCAACGGGGACTTTCTGGGAACATCCGGGACTTCCGGGGGTCTCTAGGAGTTGACGATTTCATCTAAATTTGCTTTAAAACTTATTTTCTTACTTTTCTTGCGGCGTAGCATGTTTCTAGAACTTTTGGTCCAAGACTGGGAGTTTTTGGGCTTTCAGGGGTATTTTGGTCATTCTGAGCATTTTGAGAGATAGAACTATCTTCCAAGAGTCCTTTTTGAGTCTTTTTCGATTATTGTGAACCACCAAGCTATGGGTCTCCTAAATCTAATAGCCGACAAATGGGGTGTCAGCAATAGGTCATTGTAGACACCCCAATTTTGACCGACCGTCGAATTTAGGAGGGTGTCACCTCCGTATTCGATGATGACAAGGACCGAAAAATTGAAGTACTCCAAGCTCTTCAGAAAAACTCCAAAACGCGATAAAATTTCACAGAAAAAAGGAAAAATACCAGGTATTTAGGAGAATTCAGGTATAAGAAATGACTTTTGGAAAGGATCTTCAAAAATAATTTATTTCAAAAAGGGGAAGACCTAAAAAGGGGAACCCCAACTAAAAACGGCACGCGGCAGACTTCCGTGGCACTCACTGGCTGCCGCACGGCAGTCATAGAGTGCCGTTCCGGCTTTCACCGAGTGCCGTCGTAAATCTCTGACTGCCGTTCACTTTTAAAGTCTGTATTTTGCAGTGCAATACGTATGCATATGCAGATAAGAACAAAAAACTGATAAAGTAAGACTGACAAAAACGCGGCAATTCATTAATTGCCGCGGCATTTGATGAATGCCGGGCGGCATTCATGAAGTGCCGCGACGGCAGTCATGAACTGCCGCAGCGGCAGTCACGGACTGCCACGACAGTTTCTGGACTGCCGCGCTGGACAGCAGTCTGTCTAATTTCAGAAAGTACACATTGTACCACCAAATGGGAGAATTATACCTGTTTTTTGCTCCGAAATTCACCAAAAATACCTGGTTATTTTGCCTATAAAAGAGAAGGGATCTTCCTTGAAAGGAGGAGGACCAAGAGAAAAAAAATATTGGGGGAGGAAGATATACCAAATACACTACCATTACACCAACATTTTAGAAAAGAAAGAGTTGAGAGAATCAAAAGGGCTTGGAAGATCTTCAAAGAAAAGAAAACTTTGAGGATAATTTGGAGGTGATCCTCTAACCATAGATTATTAGCTTACTCTTTCTTCTCTTGAAATCTCTAATCCTAAAACCTTTCATTATTTTCTTTGCTTGCCAAATAAACTTAGGAGTTCTTTTTGTTCCCAATACTTCCTTCTATTTTCTTGTCTATTTTCTTCTCTTGAAGGTCTTGGAGATCTTC
This sequence comes from Hydrangea macrophylla, assembly GCA_033977485.1. Classification (NCBI taxonomy): domain Eukaryota; kingdom Viridiplantae; phylum Streptophyta; class Magnoliopsida; order Cornales; family Hydrangeaceae; genus Hydrangea; species Hydrangea macrophylla. Next base: position 98,788,335 of record CM066999.1, on the reverse strand, counting down.
AATATCTCTCTTGATCTCTTGAGCATGATCCCTTGAATCTCATGTAAGCTTATGCTCTACATGAAAGTCAAAACTTGATCATCACTTTATTTCACATAGATGGATCCAAGTCCATGCTCATGACTTGGATCCTCTAAACTTGATGTCTCATGGAATCCTTTCCATATTCCTTTGAAGACTCTCAAGTGTTAGTTGTACCTTCATCTCCAATGACCCCCAAATGGTAGGAGACTTGTGATTTTGAGTCTAAGCCCCTTTCCATGGTTTAGAATCCTCATCTTGAGATTTCATGAAGTCCATCCATACTTCACTTGAAATCTATAAAAAAAATAAAAGTTTTAGTCTCCAATGACCATCAAATGGTAGGAGAAGTGGTTTGGTTTAACCCAACTTCATGATTTGATAGTTGGAGTTACCAAATAAAAGTTAAACTTAGCAAATGAAAACAGTGAGTTCTCAAACTATTTTTTATCAAAGATTTTTAGTTCGAAATCTAACCGTCAAAATCAAGTGAAACCAACGGGAAAGTGTCAACAACACATTGTTCTACCACTGTAATTTTTGTTTTAAGGTGGTCTCATGTTTAGAATGGTTTGATCATGAGTTTTGTGAAGCAACAATAATCTGTCCAGAGTTTCAGAATAGTTTCAGAACAGCATCACTCTTTTGAAATAATTAAATCAGAGTTCTAACAAAGTTTTTGTGACCCAAAATAATTTTTTCTAAGTAGATTAATGTGTTAGGAAGTCACCCTAAAAAGAACAAAGCAATTCTGATTGTTTTACTATTTTTAATAAATCGTGCAAGAATTCTGGACAGGAGGTTGTAAGATGCTGAGTGATGTCTAGTGTTCTCTATATTCCCGGAGATCTAACCGTTGAAACCTTGATTTTCTTTTTGATTTGGAAACTAGACTCACAGAGGCATCTTGTGTCCAAAACTCATCAACATCAAACCATGAGAGACGTGCTTTTTATTTTCTTAAAGTTCTGGACTGCTCTCTGCAATTTTCTCAGAATTTTTATGACACATTTGACCAATTTTGTTAAATGGGTCAAATGACTCTTCTATGACTTAGGGCTTAAACCATGTGTCAAAAATGATTAGTCGAGCTTGAAATTCAAAGTTTAAGAGTGTTTCATAGTTTATCCTTGTCCATGTACATATTCATCCATATGGTTTGACACTTATAATTAGGACTTATTTGCTTTGGATTTAAACACATTAGATAGATTTAAGCTAGAAATTTAGGATTGTTATTTCTAACATCGTATTTTGCATATCATGTGGACTAACCCTTTTTTTGTAGCGCTATTAAGGTATGATTTCTCGATCCCTCTCTAGTTTATTAAATTTCTTGATTTTACTTGATTTTTGACCTTACGCGCGACACCTTAGAGTTAAGATTTGCCTTATATGTATATATGGACTAGAGACTCTCTTCCTAGATTTTATTCAATCGCATGCATTGCACGTTTAATATTCGCAGCTGGATCCCGGGTAAGCTCTCTTGTTCCCTATTGCATATCATGTTGCTTGCTATTTGAATTACTTGGCTTATGAATGATATTTTGTCAATTGCAATTTTACACCCCTTTGGACATGCTTTTGTGATGTATACGTATATATATTAGCTGAGGGCATGCTTAGATTAATAAATTTGATTAAAAGGATGTTGAGTAGAGGCCTATCGCAAGATAGGATGAGAGAGGGTGCTTTAGTCCGACGGGCTCCTTCCTCTCTCATTCCATAATCCCCGGACCTAGTTAATCTTTGGTTTCGCAAAAGATCAGTTTCCTTTTAAATGGTTTCTTAATTTTCCTTTTAAAAATTAAGTGGCGACTCTTCGTGTATTTGAATTGGAAATTGAAAAACATTTTTAAAGTGGGCCCAAATGCCGGTATCCACAGTCTGGCGACTCTGCTGGGGATCGAACCCAGAATCTCTGGTTTCGCAGACCAGAATTCTGATTTTGGGTTCACTTGAGGATTAGACTTGAAAACATCCTTTTAAATCAAATTAATTAATCTTTGTGTGCCTGTTGCATTTCACTTGCATGTCCAGCCAGTCGATTGCACGGAACTATGACCTTGGAGGCTCGGGGCAACCCGGTCGGTCAAGTCATCATGGGACTGTGTGATCACCCTTGATCTCGTACCATGTTTTGGTATATTAAGCATCCTATCGGGTGTGTGTCAAGGGTCCCTTATTTGACCAAAACCCAGCTTTTGCACGGTAGTTTCTATAGAACCTTTCAATCTTAGGGAATCAACTCTTGATTAGGACTATGTGCTAGGAAGTTTTGTATGGGGATTATTTGAGATGATGACGATGCTTACTTGATGAAAATGTATAACCCCTTAATCACTTTTAGCAATCCCTCATCATGTCTCACGACATCTGGGAACATGCCGAACTTTGGTTATGAGGTTATACTTCTTATATCGCGTTAGCTAAGCATCATTGACCTTGTATGTATCCAAACCCATGAAAAGTACAGTGATAATCTTATCACGTGACCCTTCTACCCTGAGAATTTTAAAACCAGCCTTTGAAAAATAAGATTTCCGCGGCCTTTATTCAAAACCGCTCTTTCAAAAGACTTGGGAGATTTCAAAACCAAGATTTCGAAAAATTCGTGCTTTTCAAAAACAGAAATTTTGACCCAATCACCTTATGATCCAAGATTCTTGAAAATTGCTTTCTAAAGATTTCATTAGAAATGCTTCCCAAAATGAATTTAAAAAAAAAAACCCCAAAATTTTTCAAAACTTCGAAGGATAAGAAAGGGGTCACGATGAAAAGAGAAGCTAACGTACTTGACATGGGTAAGGGTTTTATGTGCTTATGTGCTTATGTGTTAGGACTAAGATTTTCTTTTTCTTTGGCATATAGAATAGGCACACACGCACACATGCATCCACATGGCATATAAAAGGGAAGTTTGTTTTTCAAATGCCTTTGTTTGATAAAATAAAGATAAAAAGATTTTTTAAAGGAAAATTTTCAAAATTTGTTGTAGGAGCAAAAATAGCAAACCAAGGGTGGTTTAGAGATCCTACGGCAAGATTAGTAAGAAGAGGATACGCTGACATGGCCGAAGAGAGAAACAACGAAGAGATGACCGGGTTGAGGGTACTAGTAAAACAGCAGGCGGAACAGATGCGGAGACAGGCCGAGAACATGAATCGCATGATGGGAATGATAAAAGAACTGAATCGCCGACCGCCGCCACATGTAATTCGACCCATTATAGACCCACCTTTGGGAGGAGGGGACGGGGATTGGTTCGACGATCAAGAGGCACATTGGAATGATGCACTGAGAGCCAACAGGGACAGGGAGAAAGATGAGAAGGAGAAGCTGCTGACCGAGAAGATAGAAAAGTTGGAAAGGGTAATGCGCAAGGCTCAGGGAGTGGATACCTATCTGATGGAATTGGAAGGATTGTATGACGGAGTCCATGAGATGCTGTCGGCCGGTTTCAAAATGCCCGTCTTTGATAAATTTGATGGCACAGGCAACCCCCGCAGTCATGTCCGAATGTGCATAGGTGCTTTTCAGCCTAGTGGACTGAGCACTACCATGATGGCTGTCCTATTTCAACAAACCTTAACAGGAGCCGCTCTGTCGTGGTACCTTACACTTGAGCCAAGCAAAACCAGAGTATGGGAAGAAGTGATTAAGGCATTTGTGGCACAATACGAATACAATCAGGATTTGGATGTTACTGTTCGAGATTTGGAAACGACCAGGCAGGGGAACAAAGAATCATTTGCTGAGTATTTGAGTCAATGGAGAGGGAAAGCAGCCAAAATGGTACAAAGGCCGTCTGAGAAGGACCAAATCCGAATGCTGATGAAAAATCTGCAGCCAGTTTATCAGGAGAAGAGGAGATTTCAGTCGATCAACACCTTTGCTGAGGTATTCGATGTGGGGACGAGAATCGAAGATGCGATTCAAGAAGGAACAATCAAGAAGGAAGAACCACAGAACCGATATCGGAGGCCCAGTTATGGGTCGAATGGAGGGCACTCGGGGGGTCACTCTGGCCCCACCGATGTCAATGCACTTAGCGAGCCGGAGAGAAAATTCGATATCACCAGAAACCATCCAAGAGGAGGGGAGGATAAGCCACTGAGGAAGTTTTCAGATTTGGGAGTATCATTATCAACCGCCCTCGACAGGCTGTTAGCAAAAGGGCATCTCTGTCAGTTAGAACCTCGACTCCCGCCGCATTTCAAAGGAGATCTCTACTGCAAATATCATCAACAGAAGGGCCACTCGACGGATCGGTGCATGAGGTTAAGGCACAAAATCCAAGACCTCATTGATAACAAAGTGATATTCGAACCACCCTGCCAAAGCCCCCAATGTCACCAAGAACCCTCTGCCAAACCATCGTGCTGTGCCACCGCCACGGGGTCTTTATTTCCTAGGGGTAGAAGAAATGACATTCGATCCGTCCAAGCTAATCACAAAAGTCTGGGAACCAAGGAAGTTTTGTCAATTACCAGAAAATCCGGGGATCTGTATGCTTGGAAGCCAGCCAGAGATATGGGAAGACGAAGCGACGAGGCAGTCAGATTGGTGGGTTCAAGAAAGCAATGATCGAAACGTAAACCAGGTAGGGGAGGATGATCTGTGGTATCAAAGCGACGAAGAGGCAAAGGAGGGCTCAAAGACCGTTTCAGAAGCCGACAACATTTGGGCAAGAGAGGAGATAGATCATTTGACTCGGTCTGGTAGACACTTCAAACCGAATGAACTAGAGGAAGATCACCCGGGGAGAGATCAAGACAAAGGAAAAGGGAAGATGAATGAGGAAGAGGAAGAGGATAGGATCCTCAAGCAGATGAAGAAGACTCAGGCTAACATCACTGTTTTGGGTTTGCTGATTGCCTCCAAACATCATAGGCATGCGGTCCTAGACGCTCTGAACCAAGCTGACGTGTCTATCGACACCACCCCGGAGGACCTCATAGGACTGATCGGCAAAATTCCGACTTCAGCTATCACCTTCTCGTCAAACGACTTGCCTCCGGGAGGACCCATGCTCAATAAGCCATTGTACGTCACTGTTGAATGTTTGGGGAATACCGTGCCCGCTTGTCTCGTTGACAACGGGTCTGCTCTTAATGTATGTCCTTTCTGTACAGCTAAGCGAATGGGCTTAGATGAATCTTCCTTTGTGCCGTCTCAACAAAAGGTCCGGGCATACGATAACACCCAAAGGGCGGTCATGGGCATCATCTTTCTTAACCTTGCTATCGGGCCGATGGACAAAGAAGCTGAGTTCCAAATCATCGATATCCTCGCTTCCTTCAATCTGCTGCTGGGAAGGCCTTGGTTGGACAGTTTGGGTGCTATACCATCCACAATCCATCAAAAGGTCAAGTATGTCTGGGAAAATAAAGTCTGTGATATCCTCGGGGACAGTTGGGTTCGTTCGTCCGAAGCATCGTCAAGTGCACCGGTCCTAGAATTACAGCTACAAGAAGAAGAAGAGAAAATAGGAGGATTCGAGTTCATCAGCATGATAGAAGAGGGAAAGCCGAGAGAGTTTCTACCGCCTCAGTTCGATCAATATGCTAGTCCAGTGGTCGCAGGAATCATGAAGAAAATGGGTTTCTTTCCGGGATTGGGATTAGGGAAGAACCTTCAGGGCCTGCCAGAGTCTCCGAGAATCCCTACTCAGACTCACACTCACGGTCTGGGGTACCAGCCGACAAAAGGGGAACTAAGAGCGAAGAAAAAGGCCGTCAATGCACCACTAGACCCGTACTTAAAGACTCTCAACAGGTATTTCGTGAAGGAAGGAGAAGATTTCCCTTCTGTGGTTTCCCATAACCATGGATGGACCAAAAGGACAAACGTATGAAGCCGGGTTTTGAGATCTTCTTCTCCCATGAAATTTCCGAGTACAAAGACCCATTTTTGCAAGTGCCTGAAAAGTTTGTTGCTGCCAAGTACTGGATTGGTACGCTAAACGGTTCTGTCATGAAAGATCTGTTAGGCGAAGGGAACGCAGAGGTCATGAAGGAGGATCCCGGAAAGGCCAAAGGTGAATACGTCGAGAGCATGGTGGAGGAAGCAACTGAAAGCGAGGAGGACGAGGAAGATCAGAAAGAGGCCGATAAAGGGAAGGTTGGGGAAGGAGAGATGGAAGAAATCACCAAGATAGGAGATCCGGAAGAATGCTTCATTACCGACTTGGGAGGAAAGAACAAGAAAGAGTGGGTTTTTGAGTCTAGTGATAGGTTCCCCCCACACCCAGAGTCTGTAATGGCCCAAATGAGGCGTCTTTCAATTTCCATGTCTGTTGTGATCACCCCAAAGAAAATCAATGAAAGTACGACTGATTCTGCCTACTCGAACGTGCTTAATGAATGTGATGAATGTGATGATCATGAAATACCTATTGAACTGCAAAAACTAATTGAAAAAGAAAAAGAATCTGCATGTAAAATCATTGAGGACACCCTAACAATTAATCTAGGAAATGAGAATAATCCTCAAAATGTCTTCATCGGCTCTACACTTAGCAATAAAGAAAGCAAAGAACTAATCAGTCTATTAAATGAATTCAAAGATGTTTTTGCATGGTCTTATAATGATATGCCAGGTATCGATCCAAAAATAGTCCAACACCACATCCCCCTCTTTCCAAATTCAAAACCCATAAAACAAAAATTGAGGCGAATGAGGCCAGAATGGGCACTTAAAGTAAAAGAGGAGGTTGAAAAGCAATTAAAAGCTGGGTTCTTGATGGTCACCGAGTATCCTGAGTGTTGACCGAGTATCCTGAGTGGATTGCCAACATTGTACCTGTCCCAAAGAAGGATGGTCGTGTTAGGGTTTGCGTTGATTTTCGAGATTTAAACAAAGCAAGCCCTAAGGACGATTTTCCATTACCCCATATCGACGTGTTGGTTGATAACACTACGGGACACGAGCTTCTATCTTTCATGGATGGATTCTCTGGGTATAATCAAATCCTCATGGCGCCCGAGGATAGGGAGAAAACCACGTTCATCACCCCATGGGGGACATATTGTTATAGAGTCATGCCATTCGGACTTAAGAACGCAGGAGCAACATATCAAAGGGCTGCCACCACCCTACTGCACGACATGATCCACAAGGAGGTGGAGGTGTATGTGGATGATATGATTGTAAAGTCCAAAGAAAGGGAAGGGCACCTAGAAGCTTTGAGAAAGTTCTTTGAGAGATTGAGGGAGTTCAAAATGAGGCTAAACCCGCAGAAATGCACGTTCGGAGTCACCACCGGGAAGTTATTAGGTTTCCTTATTACTCAGAGGGGAATAGAGGTGGATCCTACCAAGATAAAAGCCATAATCGAAATGCAGCCACCAAAAAACGAAAAAGAACTGAGGGGATTCCTGGGGAGAATACAGTTCATCAGCCACTTCATTTCCAAACTCACCTTGACCTGCGACCCATTTTTCAAACTACTCAGAAAGGGAGAGAGATTCAAATGGGACACCCCGTGTCAACAAGCCTTCGACAAAATCAAAACCTACCTCCAGAACCCACCTGTCTTGTCACCACCTTCGCCTGGGAGACCCCTGTTACTTTATCTCTCTGTATTCGAAGATTCGATGGGATGTATGCTGGCCCAAGAAGGAGAAGAGGGGCACGTGGAGAAGGCCATTTACTACTTAAGCAAGAGAATGGTCGGATATGAGTTAAAGTATTCGCCCTTAGAAAAGGCCTGTTGGGCCTTGGTTTGGTGTACCCGTCGCCTCCGCCACTACATGCTAGCCTTCCCTGTAATCCTGATATCCCGAATGGACCCATTAAAGTACCTGTTCGAAAAACCCGTCTTGACCAGTAGGATTTCCCGTTGGACCATGATGCTGGCTGAGTTCGATATCAGATATGTCACCGCCAAGTCCGTAAAAGGAAGGGCTGTCGCCGAGTTTTTGGCCGACCTAGCTGTAGAATCTGAGGACAAGGGAGACTTCAAGCTCCCAGATGAAGGAATACTGGAGGTTAAGGAGAATTCGTGGAAGATGTACTTCGATGGAGCAGCCAACCAAATGGGTTACGGAGTTGGAATCATTCTCATAGCACCCGATGGGGTCCCTACCCCATTAGCCATCAAACTCAAGTATAACTCAACTAACAATACCGCGGAGTACGAAGCATGCATAATTGGGATGGAAGCAGCCTTAGCTTTGAAGGTCGGAAAGATTGATGTCTTCGGAGATTCCAACTTGATCATATCCCAGGTCCGAGGAGATTGAAGGGTAAAACATGAGAAATTGAGACCTTATCATGACTATCTGGAAAGCCTGAAAGCACAATTCCGAAAGATTTCCTTTTACTACCTCCCTCGCGAAGAAAATCAACTAGCCGACTCTTTGGCTACCTTAGCCTCAATGATCCAAATCCCTTCCAAAATTGCCATGATCCCGCTGTCCATAGAAGTGAGGAATCAACCGTCATTCGAAATGATCGCGGCCATAGAAAGAGAAGATGAGGTGCCTTGGTATGAAGATGTATGGAAGTTCATCAAAGAAGGAAAGTACCCCGAAGGAGCCTCAGAAAGGGACAAGAAGGCGATTCGACGATTTGCTGCCCAATTTGTGATCTACGCGGATAAACTATGGAAGAAGTCCTACACCGGGTATAATTTGGAGTGTTTATACGGAAGGGAAGCTAAGAGAATGATGGAGGAAATACATGAGGGAATATGCAGGCCCCACATGAACGGGCACATGCTGGCGAAGAAGATCATTCGACAAGGGTACTATTGGACGACCTTGGACAAAGACTATTGTGAATATGTCCAAAAGGTGTCACAAGTGTCAGATTCATGCCAATTTGATGCACACCCCACCGTTGCAGCTCTATAGCATGACCACCCCTTGGCCATTTTCCGTATGGGGGATTGATATCATTGGTGAGATAGTTCCAAAGGCCTCCAATGGGCACCGGTATATAATCGTGGCGATCGATTATTTTACAAAGTGGGTAGAAGCAGCCTCATATGCGACTTTAAAAGCCAAAGACGTGGTGAGTTTTATCGAGAAGAACATAATCTGCAGGTATGGGGTCCCGAATGAATTCATCTCCGATCACGGCAGTCATTTCCAGGGGGAGGTTATCCCACTTCTAGAAAAGTATAAGATCACTCGCCATCAATCATCCCCGTATAGGCCCCAGACGAATGGAGCGGTAGAGGCAGCAAATAAAAATGTCAAAGCAATCTTGGGGAAGACAACGGATACGTATAAGGATTGGCATGAGAAACTGCCATTTGCTTTGTGGGGATACCGGACCTCTATAAGGACTTCCACAGGAGCTACACCTTATTCACTAGTGTACGGGATGGAGGCAGTCCTCCCGGTCGAGGTAGAAATACCCTCTCTCAGGGTTTTGGCGGAATGTGAGATCACCGAATCAGAATGGATACGGGAAAGGTACGAGGAGCTCATGTTACTCGATGAGAAGAGGCTGGCCGCGATAAACCATACCCGGGGTTACCAGAAGAGAATAGCTCGTGCTTTCAACAAAAAGGTCCGCCCAAGGAAGCTTGTTGAGGGCGACCTGGTCCTCAAAGAACTTAAAGTGCCTGTTTATGACCCTAGAGGAAAATTCAAACCCAACTGGGTCGGGCCGTACATCATTAAGACCCTTCTTTCTGGAGGAGCGGCATACCTCATGGACCTAGACGGGGTTGAATTTAAACAGCCAATTAACCTCGATCGCCTCAAGAAGTATTTTGCTTGAAACTGTTTCTTTCAAAGCCTCCTACCTAGATGAACTACGCTTGACCTGATTCCCACTAGGGGATACGTAGGCAACCAACTTGGTTCGGTAATTTCAAAAAGCTGCTGCGCTAAACTAGGGGCAAACTGGTGTTTGCCCGGAGTCACTTCGAAGCCCTAAAACCAGGGGCAAACTTCGTTTGCTAGCCGAAGAACCCAGAAATAAAACCATCCTTCAGGTCGCCTGGCTGTCAAAATAAGTACTATAAAGAAACAAATAAGAATTCATGGAAAAGAATGAGTAGAAAACAAAAAGCAAAGTAAGGAGCCGAGTAAAGACATTAAAAGGAGAATTCTTCATAAAAGATTAATCGAAAGGTTGAGCACTTTGATTAAGCATGCTAGAAATTTTTCTAAAGATAACAACACTTCTTGAAGAAAAATCACATTCGGAAAGCGTAAAAAGAGTAGGCAGGGTCTGTCAGAAAGTTTTGTGAAATGGCAAACTCTTCCCTGTTTTCGTCTATTTTATTGTGCACGTGTCTTGTCAAGTCTGTCTCACAACCAAGGCCTGAATCTCTAGAAGATACTGAGCAGTGGGTACAGTCGAAGCAGGAACCCTCGGGCACGGAGCAGCCATCCTACTCGACCAAGCCTCAATGAAAGTCTTCACAATAGAAGGGCGCAAAGTGGACCCCCTGGTGAAAGCAGCAGCCACAGACTCAGTAGTATCCTGCAGAAGCCCGAACTGATGTATACGTATATATATATATATATATATATATATTAGCTGAGGGCATGCTTAGATTAATAAATTTGATTAAAAGGATGTTGAGTAGAGGCCTATCGCAAGATAGGATGAGAGAGGGTGTTTTAGTCCGACGGGCTCCTTCCTCTCTCATTCCATAATCCCCGGACCTAGTTAATCTTTGGTTTCGCAAAAGATCAGTTTCCTTTTAAATGGTTTCTTAATTTTCCTTTTAAAAATTAAGTGGCGACTCTTCGTGTATTTGAATTGGAAATTGAAAAACATTTTTAAAGTGGGCCCAAATGCCGGTATCCACAGTCATCCTTATTCTCTCTCTAGAATATCTAGAGAGAGAAGCTCTCTCTACTATACTAGTACTTGTAGATGTAACTTATGGGAGAGCTTCCCCTTCTCCTTGGCCAGTCCCCTTTCCCCTTAATAAGGCCTTGCTTGGTTTCCTCCCCCTTCCTCTGTGAAACTCTTTCCCTTCCTTTCTGAATGTTGTTTCCCGTGTGCTTTCTCCATATTTGAAGATGTTTTCTTGCAGATCCGGTGTTGTCCTGTCTGGAGTTGGGGTTCTTATGCCAGTTCCGTCACATCTAAGTTCTCTCCATAAGCAAAGAGGCAACTGTAACCTCCTACCCGTCCAGGGTGGTATCCTGGTATTCCGGTGGATGGGGGTTCCCATAGCTTCCAAGCATGTGGGTATAAACTCTTCTTGGTTGCCTCTCTTGGGCGCACGGGGACGTGTTCCTGTGTTTTTCTTTTTTTTTTCTTTTCAGCATGAGAAGAGAATCTTGTCTCTTATTTGCTTTTCTGTTGTTGTTGGCCAAAGGTTATCCAAGTGTTGGAGGATAATCCCTCTTTTTTTTTTCCATGTACTTATGTTTGTTCTAATGATATGAATTGATGTTTTAAGAAAAAAAAAAAACAAAGAAACCATGAAATTGCGATCTTGGGTAGTGGCCTTGTCACCAACTTTTTTAGGCTAAGGGTGTGTTTGATAAAACTGAAAATCAAGTACTGAAAATTAAGTGCTGAATATAAGTACTGAAAATTTTAAGTGATTTGTATTTGCAATACTGAAAGCAGTGTTTCAAGAACTAAAACATATTGCATTCAGTGATTATTTTCAGTAGAAAATTTTCACTTAATATTTTCAGTGAATTTTTGGCTACTTTTTCAATTAAATGGTACATTATCAAACGCACTGAAAAAAATTAAGTGCTGAAAATTTTCATTTTCACCACTTAATTGGGTTATCAAACACACCCTTAGTTTGGCCCCCATGTGGCTTTTTAAAAGGAGCTTATGAAATTTATTACTAAATTGTTTGATAGTTTTATACAAGTGACACACTACTCTTCAAAAAGACAGCATGAAACCAAAAAGCAACCATGAGCTTTTAAAAGCTCCATTTTAGAGCTTTTAAAAGCTTCCCCCAAAAAAGCCCTAAGTTCAATTTTTACAAAACTCATAAACTAGTTACCAAATGAATTAACATAAAATTGAGCTTTAAAAAAGGAGAAGCACCACGTGGGGGCCAAACTAAGCCTTAGTTGTTAATAGGGGCAAATCTTTAGAGGAATAGAATCCTAAACAATCACCTATTTGGGATATTAGAATCCATGTGGCGGAGACAATCACATTTTTTTTTAAAAAAAATTGTGTTCCACTTTAACGATGAAAGAATACCAAATGGGCTCTTGTTCTTAACTGTTTATCTTTTATTTGGTATTGATGTACATTATTTTCTCAAAATTAGTTTATTCAGCGTGAAATTGCACCTATTTATGTATATAAATTTCCCAGTAGTACTCTTAGCCAAAAAATTGCAATTACACATTCCATACAACTATACAAGAAGTTTATTTAGAAAAATCTAACATTGGCCTGTGGAGGGAACATTCACTTTGTTTAAAAAAAAAACTAGGTGGAATGTGGCACGTGCCTTGCACCTGCCAATTAGAAAATTAAAATAAATTAGAATGATATTATAGTTTCCTAATTTGGTCCACCGAAAGTATTTCAATAGAAATTAAGTGATTTCCATTGTAAGTTAAAACAGTTGAGAAATTAATAAATATGTAATCAATTCTGCTAAGGCACTGTATTACTTTAGTATATACATATTTATTACTATTTACAAATTAATAAAGATGACCACTCTGTAATTTTTATTACAAAAATTGACCTATATGTAAATATTGTGTCAGAAGATGACCATTCTGTAATTGTGCCTAAAAAATTGACCTATATGTAAATATATGATAAAACAACCACCTATATGTAAATATTGTGCCAAAAGATGACTATTCTATAATTTTTCTTACAAAAATTGACCTATATGTAAATATGATGCAGCAACAGTTTTGTTGACTATTTTTTTTTTAATGAAGTCATTTATAATTATGATTGAAAAAGTTAACTGAACTTCAAATATTTAAGCCAAAATTGATTGAATCCTCATTATTATATTAAATAAAATTTCAAAAGTTGACACGAATATAATTATTAGTTGACTTGAATGTAATTATTATTAGAAAGACAGAATTAGCCTCTAATAAATCAATATATCCTTATGAAGTTGTACACATGTACGAGTGATTATGATATACTAAAGGGATATTATGGTATTTGACCGACTATGCAACTACTGTAAAGAACAGAACAAACAGAAAAATATCAAAATTGGAGAAATTGATTTCAGAATTAGCACACAAACCAATTGCTCTTTTATATATGTTAGTGTTAGTATTAGTAGAAATTGAGTTCCACTTAACGATGACAGAATACCAAATGGGCTCTAGTTCTTTAACTGTTTATCTTTTATTTGGTATTGATGTACATAATTTTCTCAAAATTAGTTTTATTCAGCGTGAAAATGCACCTATTTATGTTTATAAATTTCCCAGTACGACTCTTAGCCAAAAAATTGCAATTACACATTCCATACAACTATACAAGAAGTCTATTTAGAAAAATCAACATGTGGAAGCCAATGAACCCAAACCACAATCTACAATGGTATCCAAATTATGTAGTGTAAGCCAGATGTTTCCTAAACTAGGCCTTAAAGAGTATGATTATTTAAAGATACAACAACTCAAATTAAAGAAGCCACAGTAATTTGGAGGTCTAGTCTTATGAGACAACATTGCTCCTGCAAAAACAAAATTCAGAATCATCATAAATTTGAATATTCTGCACATATAAAGGAGGCATGAAAGTTTTTAATGTTTAACGCAGCAAAGAGAAAAAAATAAAAATAAATAAATAAAGGAAAGGAAAGAAAGACCAATATTTGTATTGAACCAAATTGAAAATTGAAGAGCCAATAGACTCTAAGGGCATCTGAGTACATCCCATTTCCAATGAAGGTCCTTAAGAGTCATTTGGTAGATAGCATGTGAGCCTAATTTCTGGCAAAGAGATGAATTATGTAATGACCCACCTCTCAGTCTAGCAAAAATATTATCTACTTTGGGTCTAAACACAAAGAACTTGCCAGGGAGTCACCCATCCCTGGTATTGCTCTGGCAGCAGTACGCTTAACTGTGGTGTTCTTTCGTGTTTAGTTCCCTCACGGTTTTAAAAAGACCTTGTTGCATATAGAGGGGTGATTAATCCTTATAAACTAGTCCAGGAACTTCATCCCATGCGATGTGGAACAAGGCCCCACACCTGACCTCACCTAATCCAACTTGGCCTTCCTGCGTCAGGAGTATTTGCTCTTGGTCGTCACAATCCACCCTCCTTAAGGCCACACGTCCTCTCAGTGTGGTACCTTCCCCACACTTCCGGCTGGGTTTCAACTCTGATATCATTTGTAACGACTCACCTCTCCCCGTCCAGCAACAATATTATCCGCTTTGGGCATAAACACAAAGAACTTCCCAGGCAGTCACCCATCCCTGGTATTGCTCTGGCAACAGTACGATTAACTGTAGAGTTCTTTCGTGTTTAGCTCCCTCACAGTTTTAAAAGGCCTTGTTGCATATAGAGAGGCGATTAATCCTTATAAACTAGTCCAGGAACTTCATCCCAGGCGATGTGGAACAAGGCCCCACACTTGACCTCACCTCATCCATCTTTGGTCTTCATGCCTCAGAAGTATTGGCACTTGGTAGTCACAAATTACCATCACAATGAGATAGATTACATTGTATGGTCACTTGTTCGTGTACAAAACTCTCTTGGATCATCAGATGAATCAGGAAGAAAAAAGAACACAGTTTTACTACAAAATTAAGAAATAATCTGACTGGTTGGAAAAGGTTTCTTCATCGCAGAAAAAAAAAATAGAATAACCATTTTACTTCATCAGAATCAGGATTGAGCCCACCTCATACAATTCTAGCCTTGCAAATCCATGGTCAGGTCAATTGACAAAAGTCATCAATTATATTGCAAACTCAAATTAAGTAACTTCAAAATGCTAATCCACTTTCAATTTATGTTGCTGACCGCACATTCAAAGACATTTACACTTCCAGGATTAAACATTAAATTTGGTAATTCAGACGAGAGAATGGCTTCTTAAATCTTTTCTAAAATCTTTTCACCTTTTTAATACCAAACATTCAACATATGGTATCAGCTTAACCAAAGTCCTGGATTAAGATATTTTTAGCACCAAAATTTCCAAAAAAAAAAAAAAAAAAAAAGGAGTTCCAAATTGTCATGTACAGTGTCATTTTCTAATCTTAGCTCATCCATGTCATGTATGTGTTGACAAAATCAAAAGACATTGATCAACTTCCACCATTTTGTTTATTTCCTATTTCCAGTGATAATAGGAGTGGGGGTACTGGGGATCCAAGAGCGAGGACGGGGAATATATTAACTAGGAAATTCATTGTCACTTGACTCACTTCAGCATGGAAGGACACCTCTATAGGTATACTAGCCACACCATCAAATATTGACGCTTCCAAGATAAAACTTTAGCTTTGACCATTGCAAACAAGTAGTGTCATCAATTGTGCAGTTAATTAGACATCAAATTCTCAGGGTTGCTAATCACTAGTGCTCACATCTCCCTAATCTCCATCAGTGTCAATATAAGAAATAAAATTTTACTATTTATTTAGACCTCTTAAAAGGAAGATCCTTTAAAGCACCATTTAGAAACCTCTTAAAAGGTTTAATCTTCCTGGGTATTGCGTGGTCTAACTAGGTTGGAGTTTGGCTCTCACCACAACTTATCCCCAGTCACATTACTAAGGTACCAAGTTTTTAGTAGAAATAGCTGAATGTGGGCAAGTCCTTCTGAACATAAATGACACGCATCATATGACTAATTAATTAAAGATTTGTTGTTCAGAGCAGAAAATGTCCACATAAAAATGTGGTTTGATATGTATCTTATGAGACCAGAAGTGAATACCGTAGTGAGAATTCTTGTTGCTCTCTCCCATTTGTGTAATCCATCCATTGGGGTATTGGTAAGATAAATCCAGCCTTTCAAAATTGGAAACCATCACTGGAAAAAAGAAGTTTCACCATAGGACCTGATAAATGAAAGTGTTTAAAGAAATCAACATAATTCAAAAGTACACAGAGAACCGAAATTCTAACAGAAAGAAAGAAAAAAAATCAACAATGTTAATGCATTATGGGTTTGAGGATTTAAAGTAGAACAAACAGATAATTAGAGAGTATACCTGAGTGAAAGAAGAAGAATCCGATCTTCCGAATGTCAGCGAGTCACTCCACTAGGACCCATCAGTGATCTCTATATTGGGAATGTGTGAAATCTGGAACCAGTCTTCTCCTTGATCCCTTTGACATCGTACTTTCAGCAATGGACAGCCCCTGATTGTTAGACTCAAAAGGGAGCTTGGCAGTCCCTCATCCGGCAATGACTGTAGCATCCAGCAGTCTGAAATGAGCAAATTCTCAAGACAGTTGAGGTGTCGAAGGCCATTGGAATCCAGTGATATCAGATTTGGACACTTCTTGATTTCAAGATGGGTAAGAGAGGTAGGCAATTTACACTCTGCTGGAAACGACTCCAACAACTTATCTTCTTTACATTCACCTTCAATACTGCAGAATCTGAGAGAGAGAAGTGTTTGCAATCCCCACTCCGTCCGGCGAGCCAAGAGCTTGTCACAGCGACTGATGGTAAGGGAAGATAGATTACTGGGCAAACCCCCCAAGGGAAAGGACTCAATTTCTGGAAGCCCGCTCATCACCAATGATTGAAGAGATTTGAGGAGAGTGCACATTTGTTCCGGCAGTTCCTTCAGCTTCTCGCATGAATCTATTACAAAATTAGTCAGATTGGGAGCGGGTAATCCTCCTGCAAACAATACCATATTTGCACAGGATTTGATGTGTAGAGATTCAAGCGATGTCAGACTTTGGAGCCCACCAAGAACCGAAAGGGATTGAAAGTTGCATTCAGAGATACTCAGGGAGTGAAGCTTCGGAAAGAAGCCTAATGGAAAAGATTGAAGGGAATCACAGCTGATTCTACTTATTGTCAAGTCTTGAAGAAATCTGTAATGATGCTCCATATCCTCAGATAGTTGCAAGTCTAATTGTGGACAATTTATGATAGAAAGCTTTTGCAAATGCTTCATTTCCTCCTCCGGTAGGGAGCTATGGCTTGGACGGTCACCTCCTATGAACGGAATAGTATTAAGCATGGAACAATCTGATATTGACAATTCTTCAAGATTTGTTAGCCTACACAACTCCAGTGTCAGACTCGGCAAATCTGAGATTTTCGCAATCACCAGTGCTTGGAGAGAAGAGAGATGCTGCTGCACAGGCAAAGATCCAGTCGCAGAATCTGTGACCATCTGAGCATCATCATCCCACTTTAAGATGTTCTCGATCATAAGTCGTTGGCAATCAGCTATTACAAGTTTCTTTAAACATGGCAAGTGCTTTGGAAACTGGCCAGTCTCGATACTCTTCATTGATTCAAGGCTGAGCTCCTGAAGATAGGGTAGCTGCCCTAACCAACCCGAAAAACTTGTGCCACCATAGTTCTTGATTGTAAGATGCTTCAAATGTGCATGCGGCTTTAGCTTGTCAAGGACCTCTATTTCCTTCTGTGGATCAACACGCCTATCACCCCATTCCAGCTTTAGCTCCACAAGATACTTCTTATTTTTCAAATTTGCTTCCATCGCATCTCTTGCATTAAGTACGTTTTGGATGTTTGAAATGGAGAGGGTCCCACAAAGATGATTTAGGTCCTTTAACTCACTAATCCTTGACCAAATTTGTTTCCCCACTACAAATTTAGTCAACAATTGGAGACTCGTTAGTGTACCAAAACGCATTGGCATCTCTACTAAGTTTGTTCCAAGGGTATCAAGTTCACGCAAGCAAGGTAATTTATAAAAGTCGGCAGGGAATCTTTTGAGATGTTGACAGCCCCGCAGCAACAATGTTTCTAAATTACACAACTTACTTATTGTTTTAGGCAAGCAATTGATATGTGTATAAGAGAGGTCCAAATAGCGGAGATATTTCAAATCACCAATTGAATCAGGCAATTCATCAATATCATACTCACTCAGACACAGTACCCTTATCCGTCTTAGTTTTGGCAACGCATCATACAATACCTCCTTGCTTAGGGGATAAGAACTCTGCGGTTTGGTGCCTAATAAGCGCCACGATATCAAGGTCCTTAGACAGTTATCCTCAGGAATTTCCTTCAATATTGCAGAGAGGTCACACCTCTCTTTTAAAAATGAAAAATGCCGGAGGTCCTCAGAGAAATTAGGTTGATGTCCATCTTCTTGCCTACAACAATATTTTCCCGCCACAAACTGTGCCAAGTCCTGGAATACGCCGTGCATGACGAATTTATTACCACTTGACTGCTGAAAGAATGATCTTGAGAGTAGGTCATCGAAGTAACCATCACCTATCTCTTTGCTTGTTCGGTTGTTTCTTGGCTGGTGCAGAAGACCTTCTGCTCTCCATAGTTGTACCAACTCATCCTTTTCAAATGCATAATCTTTGGGAATATTTGCACAGTAATCGAAGCAAAGCTTTAAATGGAAAGGGAGATCAACGTAGCTCAACCAGAGATCTTGAAAAATGTTACTCTTATCCTTTGGCAAATCCCATAAGGGATTTTCTAAGATATTTGTCCACTCCTCAATCTCCACTTTAGAACTCAAAATGTCACCAAGTGTTTTTGCAGCCGAAGGCAAGCCTTGGTACTTGTGCAAAATCTTTCTACCAATCAGTTCAAATTTGGGCCGCACAGTGGGGCTAACATTTTCAAATGCACGTCTTGAAAATAATTGCCAACAATCTTCATTCGACAATTGTTCCAGATGAAAAATCTGACCAGTTCGCGTGGTAGATGCAACACACTCGTTGCGTGTTGTTACTATAATCTTACTGCATCGTTCCCCAGATTTAAGAGGAGTCGTCAATGTCTCCCAGTGCTGATGATTCGCATTCCAGAGATCATCAAAAACAATGAGAAATTTTTTTCCTGCTAGTCTGGCCTTTAAGTCGAGTTGAAGTAGATTTAAGTCCTCAGTATCCTGCTTTTGCCGAGTCAGCCCTTCAAGAATTGTTTTGGTAACGTTTTCAATTCTAAATTCTTGAGAGACAAATACCCATAACTGTATTTCAAAGTGAGTAGAGTCAATTCTGGAATCGTTGTAGACAAGTTGAGCAAGTGTAGTCTTACCAACCCCAGGCATGCCAACTATAGGAATTACGCTAATTAATTGAGGATGATGATCTGATGAGATCAACAGTTGAATCAGCTTTTCCTTATCATTTTCTCTGCCATAAACAGGAACTTGAACATCCAACAGACAAGTTGTCGGCAGTATTTTGGGAGGCCGGCCAACAGCTAGTCTCCGATCACGGGTGTTCTTTGCAATCACAGTAAGGGACTCCAATTTCTCAATGATCTGTTGGATCTTGGAACTAATTGACTCTGTATCATCCCCAGACAGAAACCAAGAAAAGAAATTACTATTACTAACCTTTGAATCCGACTTGGATCGCTTAGATTCAGTTGCAATCACGTCCACCAATTCATCTGCTTGGTAATAAGCAATTTTGGCCTCCTTGACCAAACCTGTATCTGCATCGTTGGTCAACTCCTCATCGAGCAGTGGTCCAACTTGCTTTAGTGCAAATCTCAGCTTGCTCAATAATAGTCCTTCATCGGCTGTCCGCTTCCGCTTCCGGAAGAAGTTGATGAACTCCTTAGTAGCCATTCGATCTATCAACACTTGAACACAAGCTGACACAGCCACCATATCCATCGTATCCTTATTCGACTTTATTTATTTATTTATTTCTTTTTATTGATTGATCTACAATTAGGAGAGAATCTCAAGTGAATCAGATGAGATTAGAGATTGAGATCATATTTGGACCAAAATGAAGAGCGCGAAGGATAAATGATAGAAGAAGAACAATGAGGAGGAAACCTGAGATGATCACACCTTATCGGTGCGTTTGATAAAATTTAAAATTAATTACTGAAAATTGAAATTTTATGTGATTTGTATTTGTAATATTAAAAATTGTGTTTCAAGAAGTAAAATGTATTATTTTTAGTGATTATTTTTAGTAGATAATTTTTGCTTAAAGTTTTTAGTGAATTTTTTTTACTACTTTTTCACTTAAGTGGTACAATATCAAACGCACTGAAAAAAATTAAGTGCTAAAATTTTTTATTTTCACCACTTAATTGAGTTATCAAAACACCCTAAGAGTCCGATCATTTTAAGACTTTTGTGCAAAGTCGCTGAAATGGGAGAAATAAATCATTGGACTTTTTTTTTTTAGAGGTGGTAATTTTTTATACACAACCTTCGTTTTAATGAGATAACTCGAACACGACACGATATGACATGATACGATTTTATTAAAAATAGTATGTATCATAAATGAATAGCACTCTAAACAAAAAATTAAACCCAAAGCACACAACATGATTATGACACGTTTAACCCGAATTGCCACCCCTATTTTTTTTTGTTGATTTTTTTTTTTTTTGATGAACAAACAAATTTTTTTTTTTTTTTAATAACACAAGAAAGTTTTATTTCACCAAAACAAGGGCACTTTCAAAATAAACAAGTACAAATCAAAAGAAAAAAAATTACAAAGTAAAGCACAATAATCTCCTGAGATGTACTGCAATCTTCAATTTGCTTTAGCGCAAATCTCAGCTTGCTCAATAATAGTCCTTCATCGGCTGTTTGCTTCCGCTTCTTGAAGAGAAGCTGATACAACCACATCCATCATATCCTTCAACTTCTTTTTTTTTTTTTTTCCTTTTTATTTGAGTTAATTAGTATAATATCCATTTTAGTCTAAGTTTCTTACAATAGGTCTAGTCCATGTAACATTTTAATAAAAGGTCCACCAAAAAAAAAAGGCCCAAACTACCCCTCAGTCTTACCAAATTTATATATATTGATTAAGGAAATACCATATAATCTATATATATACATAAAAATATACACATATACATATATCAGTCAGACTATAAAGAGGGCGCCCTCTCTTTATTAAAGAGAGGACCTTTGTTTTGGCCGTCGGATCATGTTTTCATTAATGACAGTTTTGTCATTTCACAGTTTTTAAACACAATCCAACGGCCAAAACAGATGTCCTCTCTTTAATAAAGAGAGGTGGCCCTCTTTAGAGAATCTTTGATACATATATATATATATACACAGAAACCTAAAATACACAAACCCTGTTAAAAAAATGAAGGAAAACAGCAGTAGCCAAACTTCTCATCATTCGGAAGCAGTCTCATCGTCATCGTCGGCGTCGGCGTCGGCGTCATCGGCATCAGACCATTCGCAGCTCTCCGTTCAGTCAACCCCATCGTTGTCATTGTCGGCGTCGTGCTACTTCGACGCAGTAGTGGCACAGCAGAGGGAGAAATCGGCGATGCTGACACCGGTTACTTGATACACAACAGTACTACAGGTTACTTAATATTGTTGAACATATCCTCCTGATGTGAGATTTCAAGCTCGTATATTGCATGGTCAATCATCGGAGTGTTGAATTTCACATTCACTTTATCAGATTTAATTTGTAATGTTGAACATGTCATGAAGATTCAAATTTGCATTAATTGATATTATTGTGAAATTATGGGTGTGAAATTTAACACTCATATTTTAAGATAAAAGTTTGTTATATTTGAACACGTCTTGAAGATTCATATTCGCATTAAGTGAGATTAGTGTAAAATTTGTCACTCATTTTTTTGTTTGTACTAATTAAATTTGTTGTGTAGGTTGTATCAATCGCTCGGATCCCATCCAAATCCCAAGTTTAAAGGTGTTTGAAGATGGACACTGTTATATTTTACACCGTTAAATTTTACACTAATGTTCTTGGTTCACAAAGTTGTGGTGTGTAATTGTATACTATGTTGTGGTTCAAAGGCTGTTGCCAAAATGTAGTAGTGTGAAGTTTAACACTCATGTTCTTGGTTCAAAAGTTGTGTTGCGAACTTGTATACTATGTGAAGTAAAATTGTGATATCAATGAATTGTTGCAGTCAAATGTAAAATGAATGTGTAAATGAATTTGTGATAAGACAAATGTATTCCTAGTATTGTGGTATGAAATTGGATACTGTTAAATTTCATAGAATGACGAGTTTACTTTGTGATGAATTGCGAGATGGATGAACACAAATTGGTTAATATATTCAATTCTGAAACTGTCGATAGCACGAACGCAACTAAGGAAAATGAAATAGTTGTACTAATTAAATTACACAGTATGAAATAGTTGTGTGTGGAATTTCATACTGAAAAACACAATACGAAATTTCACACTGTGCGAACTGTTATCTCATTCGAATGGATTATGGACTGTTATAGAATGTAGTGTATTAGTGGTATTCAATATAAATTAAACAGATTTGTAAAGTGAAATCCTAAAATATTGGGATATTATTTCTAAATATATTATAAGCAATATTAATGAGGATTGGATAAGATTTGGTGAGATTTGAAAATTGATTCCATATTTAAATATGTATTAAATATATGTACATATATATACGGTTCTATATATAGAGATTAGGGGTAGAAAAGTCATCTAATAATTTTATTATAGGATATTTTGGACTAATCTTTAACAACAGTCACAATTATAGGACCTATTATTGTGAAGTACCAATTAGTGAGCCTATTACAAAAAATATTAGTAGAATGAGACTTTTCACTAGATTTTTCTTTATTATTTTTGCAATTTTTTTTTATTTTTTTATTTTTTATTATCTACAATTGGGAGAGAATCTCTAGTGAATCAGATGAGATTAGA
This sequence comes from Hydrangea macrophylla, assembly GCA_033977485.1. Lineage (NCBI taxonomy): Eukaryota > Viridiplantae > Streptophyta > Magnoliopsida > Cornales > Hydrangeaceae > Hydrangea > Hydrangea macrophylla. The sequence continues at coordinate 98,765,541 of CM066999.1, read as the reverse complement.
GATTGAGATCATATTTGGGCCAAAATGAAGATAATAGAAGGAGGAGGCGGAGAAAGAGACTACTTTTCTCTAATTCTGGAGTACTTTACTTTTTTATTTTCTGGACAAGGGGGGGGGGGGGGGGGGGGTGTGTGTGTGTGTGGAGTGTGTGTGTGTGTTGGTGGTGGTTAGATTAGAAGTGCATAATCTTCCGTGTGGACAAGCAACTTCCGGGTAATATAGCACCAGGATATATACCTAACGATATTATGCCCAGGTCTAATATATCTCAACGACTTTAGCTTTTGCCAAAGCAACACAACTTTGGTTCTTTTACTTGGAGAGTATACATTTTTTTTTTGGACAAATGAAAGAAAGTAAAAAATTAATACTAATAGACACCAAATGTATAATAAAATGACAATTATTACTACAAATTGAGACTAAAAAATTGAATATTTCATACTTGAGAGGGAGGCTTAAGTGTAAGATGGATAATTTTTTAGTTTGGCAAGGGGCTTAAATGTAAAAATACATATATTTTTTAAGTATATATGGTATTTTTCAAAAATCAACTTGAGTGTCCCCTTATCCCTACATAAATCCGTCCTTGGGTGCTAATTACACAGAATTTTACCACAAAATTCCTCATTTCTAATTGTAGATAAACTCACACACATGCATAGTGTTGGGTTTAGGACATTACCTAGCGGAATTGAACCCGACGGATAGTAGATTGTTGATTGTTACGAGCCTTCAACCTTGTTCTTCCAATCCGAAAATACTAGCCTCCGTGTACGGCTTATACTTCGCTACGGTCATGAGAACGGCTACTAGAACAATCCCCTTGATCTTCACGCGCTAAATCCCAAGCTTCCCTAGTGATTAAGCTAGAGAGAGTGTGTGAAATCTAGAGAGAGAGGGAGATAGCCGAGAGGGAGGAGATAGAGTGCCGAGAGGGAGAGAGATAGGTGTGTGTATAACATTTTGTTATCATCTCTCTTAGTTGTAATATATAAAACTTCTATATATAAGCACTCTCCTAATAGGGTTTGAATATGACTCCTTATGGGCTTGCTTAGCAACCAAGCAAGGCGTGTTGGACCCCGGGTCTAATGTGGGTGTCCCAATCTAGATAATATTTGTTACCTCTCCCACTCACCCACATAGGGCTTTGTGTCAAACAAAATCTCTCAGATTTCCACTTTCATCGTCTCATACGGGAAATAGAACATGCGACCTCACAAAAAGAACGTACAGCAACAGAAGCTGAGATGCTAAGTTAATCACTAAACTAGCAAAACGCATCTCTCGGAAGCTTCTCGTGTATTTACCTAAACTTATCCAACCACACCAGATGTAGCACTCTTAATCTCTCGAATAGCAGTGCTATACCCCACATATGTAATGTACACATGACAATAAGTACATATAGACCCCGAGAAGTGGTTCTATCGTTGCGTTGAGTGCGATAAATCCATCCACATTCATTGTACTTACCTCGGTGAAAAATTTCGCAATGTCAAGTTTGGGGGCATCTTCACACCAACCATCACGAACACCAGCTTACTCTTGTTTATAAGGCTAAGAAACCCTCCAAATGTGACACTGTAAATACAATATCGATTTTGGCTTTGTTTTTCATGCAGATTCCACTTTAGAGTACTCCCAGTGTAATTTTAAGAAACACCTAGAATGTGCTCTATAAACCAAGAAATCTTCACTTGTCTAAGCTTTTAGACAATACAACATGTATGATTATTGAATAAAGCATTGTTGCCACCTTGGGTATTTCTCTCTCTCTCTCGCACCTTGTTCTCTACATAGATATATACATTTGTGTGTGAGTAGCTCTTTTGGGTTGTGATTTGATTAAAAAAAAAAAATAAGGAAGAAAAGAAAAGGAGTTTCTCTCTCTGAATACCCACTTGCCCTGCCTATGTCCATGAGACCACCGGCCACCACTGTTGAAGAGGTAATGCCATCTCTCTATATCACTTCGATCCCCTCCCTGTACACAGCTTGTATATATATATATATATATATAGGTTTACATCTTCCCACCTTGGAGGAAGCATAACAAAAAAAAAAGCAAAGATAAATAGGAGCTGGAGTTTGTACATATGTACTCATATACACATAGTTACATACATTTAGACGCATGAACGTATGTATACACAGTTATGTATATAAGAAGAAAAGGAAAAGGAAAAAGAGTTGCATATTATGTAGATATACTACATATACAATATATATACGAGTAGGTGCATACATGTATCTTCATATTTGCCCCCAAAACCCCAAGAATCTCGAGATTTACAAATTCTTGTAAGCTGAAACAATCTCTTAGAAGAAGTCGACGAAGGAGGGTATAACTGTCAAGGAAAGGTAGAGACGTGACTGCTGTCCCAGAAAGATCCAGAACTTCAAAAGTCTTGAGCACGTGCAAGTCCGCCCCTATTTTCAAGTGCAAACAACCCCTAAGAAAAAGCTGCTTAAGGTTCTTGAGGCTTGACATGGATGGTAACTCTTCAAGCATGGTTTCAGAGAGGTTGAGAATCTGAAGGTTACTCATGGACTTCAAGAATCAGCTCTGGTGTCTTTCAAAGAGCTCATACCATGTAAATTTAGCTCCACAAGTTTAGATAGAGATTCAAGTTGTGGAGCTACTTTCACAAAACTACATTTTTCAAGTAAGAGGCAGCAAAGGTTGCTCAGTTTTGGAAAGGATGGAACAGATTCAATTATTGTTCTGGAGAGGTCGAGATTTTCAAGGCAAGACATTTATCAAAGGATGGATTGTGTATTTCTTTCATGGCACAGCAACCCAAAAGATTAAGCTGGCGGAGGTTACAAAGATTTGAAATGGACGGTAGAGGTCTAATGTTGGTTTCCGAAAGTTGAGAATTTGAAGAAAATTCAGATTTTCAGAGAAATCATCATCGACTTCTTCTAGACTACGAGTACCAGAAAGATCTAGTACCTCAAGGCTTTTTAAGTGCTTTAGTCAAAGGAAGGTTTATTAGCTTAGAACAACGTCTTCAAAGTAGATGGCGAGGATCGCTAATGTTGAAAGGTGGAGGATTAACTACGGTCTCTGATAGATCGAGGACTTCAAGGCAAACATTTTCGCTTAATGACTTCTCATGGAATTCTTTAAAGTTTTCAGCACCTGAAAGGTCGAGAGTTTGGAGACCAGCTAGTGCTTGAAGGCCGGGCAGTCTTTTCAAGTTTTTGCAGTCATGTAGTGACAGAAAATTAAGTTTTCTGAGATTGACAAGTTTAGGAACATTTTTTTTAATCTTGGTTTGGGAAAAAATGAGTGTTTCAAGTTTAGGATTTTCTTTGAACCTTGTGTCTTTGATGGTTCTCAAACGGATAGCACCAGAAAGATCAACAACCATTAGCTGAGTAAGCTTTCTCAGACTTTCCAGCGTTACTAAATGGGAACACTCTCTAAGGATGAGCCAGCACAGTTCTTTAAGTTCATAAAGAGAGTAGGGTAATGACTTGATTTCGAGTGTAGATAGATTGAGGCTTCGAAGATGAGGCATACGCCAAAAAAAGTTTATCGGGTATTTCTTTCAAAGAGCTAGGACCAGATATTTCAAGGCCAGTTAAAGCTTCAATTGCTTGTAAGTGGTCAACATTTTGCAAAAATTTGCAGCGTCAGAGAGCACAAGCAAACGAAGCTTGTTCATCTTAGTAAAGGTTTGTGGAACAAAATTGAAGTTCGGGTTGAAAATGGAAAGAACTTGGAGTTCTTGCTTTGACTCAAAGAATTTATCTGGGACTTCTCTACTAAGACTGTTTCCATGGATCACTAATGTCCAACAGTTTCTGCTCTTCTTTACCACAGAAAAGTGTTTTTACCATGCCGTCATTTGGGGTGACTCGCCCGAGGCCTTCCCACTTGCCACCAAATGAACTAGCCAATCCTAAACTTGCCGTCAGATTGAGTTGTTTGAAAAGCTGGCTCTCACCAAAATTTAAAGGCGACCCATCCATAATGACATAACCAGCCCCCTCATTTTTCAGCATCTGACAATCCATAAGCTCCATGAAAACACGATGTCCCTCCGCATAAGCCTCTTCGATACCAGTGGTGCAAGTACCAATAAACCCTTCCAAAATCCAATAAGTTATCAACTCATTGTAATGGACACTTCTACGGTCACGGAAGCAGTGGCTGCCTTTCCCAAGGAAGTCGATTAAAACACTGTGGGGGCAACATGTCATACCCACTTCGTACTAGCTGTGATAAGTCGTATGATCCACCATTAGCGGATGCTTCCTCTACAGCACTTTGCAACTGTGACAGGCCAGAAACTTTTTGCAAATGTGATTATGGAAGCTGGCAACCTTACGATCTTTTCAAGAAAATATTTAGCTAAATCTTCAATACCGGGTTTGCCATACACTTTTGTCCCTGTCTTTGTTCTCAATAAGGACTTCGACTTGTGAATGGACAGGGCCTCCACCTGAACTGAACTGAACTTCTTTCCCATGTTCTGTTATCATCTTCAATGGACAAGGGCTTGGGCTCAATTTCAATCTCTTCCTGGGTTTTTATCTTCCTCGTCAAACAGTATCTCCTTCATCTTCCACGGTTTCAGTAGGATTATGGCTTTGGGTTCTCTCTTTCCGAGTCATTATTATCTTATATGAACTTAGCTCCTAGGATTCCAAAGGGTATCCAATAGAGGCATAATCTGTTCTTCTTCCATTTCGCTGCCCATATCATCTAAAATCACAAGCAACTTATTTTTCTCCCAGAGTTTTTTCAGATATCTTCTTTTGCAAGTGTTTGTGCTGCTCCTTGTTCGTTTCCAATTCTTTCTGCTTCTCCTCCTTCTCTGCCCCACCCTTTTGATCCTCATGTTCCCAGTACTCCTCAGCAGTGGGAATAATACACAACTAACGAGCAACACTCTCACGAAGCATATCTTCATCATATAGTCTGTTAAGATATACCCACACGGTGATGTTGAATAAGCCCCCCACCCCCCTGAATTGCTTGAATACTGATCTCCCTGGCTGTCCATGTTTTCCCAAAACTCCGGATACCCCAACAAGAACAATTGTTTTGACAGCATCATCCTTCAACTGTGTTAATATATCTTTCTTCCTTTGAGCCAATGTACTCTGGGCCATTTGCTGCTGATGCAAGAATCCCTCTGCATGATTTTGACAAGGAGAGACACAAAAAGTAAAATATAAATAAAATTTTACATGGTTCATAGGGACTAGCATTCAAAACTATGAAGCATCCTTTATACTCCACATGGTATGAGTAGGTGCATCTGTCAGATTTGTAAACATACACATTCAACAATCTAATATTGAGATTATTTTTTTTCGACACGGCCCATTCCACTTATTGAGATTATTGAGCGCCAATAAAGTGGGATGCAACTCTAATATGAGACCTAAATGAATCCTATAATTGATAAATCAACCATAAATCAACCAAAGAAAACAAAGAAAAAAGTACAGAGTTTAATGTACACGGGTGAAAATGTCTGTGACCAAGTTTGAGTATTTGAAAATATGCAACCAAATTATTTGATATTGGCAGTTGTAAAAAATGTTTGTACTAAGTTAAAAGAAATATTTGTAACCTTTTCACTGCATTATAATATGCATCTTCCATGTCTGTGACCAGTTTGAGTATTTGAAAATATTTGCTGCTTTTAAAAAAAAAAAAAAAAAGATTAAATTTGGTATGGATCAACCGTACTCCATGGGTTATATGGCACCCAATTGGCATTCACCAAACATGTGTGTTGTTCCCATTGAAAATACACTGCTCATTACACAATCTTTCCTTCCTAAGAGATATACTTTACACGTGGGCCCCATTTATATCTCATATTCCTTCCGTTTTCTTTGCCCATTATGAAGTCATTCTACAAGTATATTTCTATTAGGACACTACAAGAAATCAAGGTTTTGTACTCCATTTAAAAATTTAAAAAAAATAATAATAATAATAATAATAAAGGTAAATATCACTTACCTCCCTTGAGGTTTGACCTAATAACACTTACCTCCTTTGACATTTCAGGTGTAACATGTACCTCCCTTATCAGAGTTTGTCATTAACACACATAACAAAAATTGCTAAGTTACCATTCTGCCCTTATTAAAGTGATGTCGTTTTGGGTATATTTTTCATTAACTCTTTTACCATTATTTATTATATTATTTAAGAAACTAATGTCCAATAAATATTTGACACGTCATCATCTTCTTCATGATCTTATTTCTTCTTCTTCCTCCATGCGAAGTCGCTGAAGATTACAATGACTGAAACCAACATCTCTGCTAAAATTTAAGTAATCAATTGAAACCAATTGAGCGCATGACAATGATGACTGATGGTTCGGTTCATCTCATATAACTAATTGAAACCAAATATCTCTCTCTCTCTCTCTCTCTCTCTCTCTCTCTCTCTCTCTCTCTACATATATATATATATATACGTACATATTTTGATTTCACACAAGTCCACCACCATCACTACTCCACCGCCAATCACAGTCACACACACATCGCCAATCACACTCAATTTGGGTTGATCGTGAATCTAATTTAGGGTTTGTAAAATTTATGGAGTTATGAATCCAAAGGATCCATGACCATGAAATTTCATGCTTAGAATGGAGATAACGGACAAAGAAGCTCCAACCACAAGAAGCCCTGCCATCACCAACCACCACCGTACGCTACGCACTGGAATCAAACACAGAATACCCAAATGATTTTTTTCCTTGGATGGATTTTAGACTTCAGTAGAGATTTTGGTGGAAAAATTAAATCTAAAGATAGAAATAATTAGGATTTGGGTTATGGATTTAATGGAAAAATTAAACCTAAGGGTTAGAGAGAGAAAAATTAAAGCACTGGGTTTGAAATTAGGACTTGGATTAAGGTAGACCGAGAAAAAAAAAATTCAGATGTTGGAAGGGTTATGAAGAGGGAAGAGCAATTACAGAGGAGAGAGAGAGAGAGAGGGGGTGGAGTGGAGGGTAGTTTTGGTATTTTAAATTATTATTATGTAATGTCATCATCATTCCGTTATTTTTTTAACGGTTTGTTAACGGATGGGAGGTAAGTGTTAGTAAAATTCAAAAATAAGGGAGGTAAGTGTTACTTTTGAAACGTGGAGGGAGGTAAGTATTATTAGGCCAAAACTCAAGGGAGGTAAGTAATATTTACCCTAATAATAGTAATAATAATAATAATATCAGACTTCCAAAGCATATAGTGACGCCATAGAAGAATTGATATTTCAAGGTTTTGTAGTCCAAAACTGAAGTGTCTCAAGTCACATCATTGAAATCTCATAAATACAATTCATTTATCTCTCCCGCATCAATGATGCTTTGCTTCTTAAATTTTGAATTCCAAATATTTTGTCAATTGTATTACATGTAGTGGCATGGTATACCATAATCAAATTATAACATGTGTACAACTATTAACAACATACTCGGGAAATAAATTTGGGATTCAAAATTTGGAAAGTATGGCATTACTCATATTCGTTTATGTCAATATAACATAAATCTGTATGATTAAACGCATATATACCTCTGTTTCTCAACCAAAAAAAAAAAAAGAAACTTTCGCATCCCCACTCTCTCAATCCGATATGTTAATTTTTATTTTATTTTATTGACTCAATTTGATAAGTTGTTTTCCTTTAATTAGCTAGTTTTCTAAAATTGTATATTTGATTTCTATCTTATTCGAGAACAATCTGAGACTATGGTATTGTCCCTTTTTCTTTTTTGGCCGATGTTATTTAGAAATTGTGTTATATATCTGTATTTCCTACAATAGAATGAAAGAGATCCAAAATTTGCCTTTCATGTATTTTTTCCCAATTGACCAAATTTTTGTTCTCTTAACTTAGAAGTGGATGGGAATTTGGCTTATTCTAAAGTATTCACTAGTCTAAATTGTAAGCCGTTGTGCTATGTCATGGGAAACTATATTGCATTATCTTTCGGAGTATGACATAACGCACGGTTACAAACAATTGCCTTTTAATATCTTGTGTTTATTGGATACTAGATGTGTGCCCATGCTAAGCACGAGAAAAACTAGTAATTAGAAATATTAGATTATTTAATTAGAATGGTATCAAAAATTAGTTTTCTCATATCTGAGTGTTGAACAATAGCTTAAAGTATATTTAGTTTAACGAAATTTATAGATTGGTTTCAAATAACCAAGGGATATATAATATCTGATTTTAAATAAAAATGTATTATACTTATTGTTGGGGTTATATCACATGTGGGATAATTCCATTAATTTAGAGATTATGATTTGGCTAAATTTCTATTGTAATTTGGTTTCCTTTGTGATAGAGTTGTATTACTTGTCCAATAAATAATGGATTGGTAACTCTATATAAGTGGATGTCATATAGAAATTTAGGAAGCCCTTGGTGTACCAAGTTGGGGGTCTTCCCTCATAGGGGTGTAGAGAGTGAGGGTTCTTTGGGTATTAAGAGTGGATATACAAAGGGTTTGAGGGTTGGGTTACGGGATTTAATCCAATGTGTCTTGTACCAATTGTTTATTCTCAGTAGTGAAAAAATGGTCTATTGGGTGTGGACGTAGGCATTGTTTGGCCAACCAATGTGTATTTTCTTTGATGTGCTTGTTTATTACTGTTGGTGTATTTTTGTGTATTTATTGGGGGAAGTTGTTTCCGCATTTTAAACTCCCAACACTTATCCGTTAAGTTAAATTCATAAAATGAGAAGAAAAAAAAAACCATGTACTCTTTTGGTTAGTTCTATATGAGAGCATTTTTGCTCACCCAAGCATCTCATTGGGTGAACATATGAGACCAACTACTTTTCATGAATATCAAAAATTAATATGAAAAGTGGTAAGTCCCACATGCTCACACAATAAGTTGCTCAAGTGAGCAATGCGTGAGCAAATTTTGGGTTAACAAAATCAATAATGCTAGGTGCATACACTTTTGTACACACTTTTTAACACACTATGTTTTAAATGCATGTACCTTATGCTGTTTGAATTTTTCACACTTTTCTGTGCACCACTTACACAGCACAGGGTACACGCATTTGAAGCAGTGTGTCAAAAAGTGTATACACCTAGCATTATTTTAACAAAATACGTTCTCATTCTATATAGCATTGTAGTAACCTTAGATGAAGAGAGTTCTCTTATCTTGGAAAAAAAATTCTAAATTTTGTAGTTTGACAATTTTGTGTTATAGAATCACTATGCGAATAGCATCAAATGAAAGTCCAAAAATGACACTATCTTATGATCAATTAGAACAAGAGTCATATGGTCAACTGACAATGGTGGATGATTTGAATGGTTCAAATTTGTCAAATTTCGTAAAATCAAGTGCATATAATGATCCTTCTGAACCATGTGAAGGAATGATTTTTAATGAACTTGAAAATGCTGAGACATACTATAAGGCATATGCATTGAGAAAATGTTTCAATATTAAGAAAAATCATACAAATTTATCACGCAAAGAGAAGTCACTTAAAATATGAAAGAGAGTTGTTAACGGCTTGAAATGTTATTGAAGATGATATGTGATTGGAAATTAGTTAGTCATCCTAATGTTTTAAGATGGAGTAATGCAATGGTTTCCAAATTTAAATTCCAAATTTGATTCTCATCTGCGAAGAAATCTCTGATGCAACGATTGTAAGTGTGATGTGGTAGCCCAAACCAATCACATCCCTTTATTTGTCCATTTATCCGCCCTATTTCTAGGGGAATCTCAATCCACATAAGTAAAATTAGTTTTTCGATTAGTAGTGTGATACTTAGTAACATGGTACACCCGTTACAACCAATATTTACTCCTCATTTGCGGTGGAGAACTAATTTTAGGATTTAAATATGGAAAATATAGGATTACACTTTATGGTGTAGTACCATGGTGGTGTGGTTGCTGTCGTTAATATTTGGTTAAGAGAAAATGGCTATATTTTCACAATATGTATGACAGTCTATTGGTGTATTTTGGCATTTAACTAGGGCCTCAATTTGACCAAAACGGAGGAACTCAATTTTTGTATATGAATTATGTGGGGGCTACAAGTCCACCCCAAATTTTGATAAAGAAATATATTATTTGTAATAGTCCATTTGGAATGACATTTGCGGAATGCATTCTCACCAATTGCTTTGCTTAAGTTTAGAAAGAGTAATGAAACAACCCTAGGTTTTTATCATTCAGAAGGCCTGAGGTTGAGAGGTATGAGTTTGAAAAGTTATCACATTGCTTTGCTTTTTCGTGGCAGTCTTGTATCGATGACAAGCTGAAAAACAAATGTGAAGGCAAGATTGAATTGCGCAATTCTTCATAATCTTACCACAACCAAAACTGCTGCACCATGATGTCTGTCCTCTTATCATCTTTTGATTCTTTTCCACTTCCTGCATGATTGACCTCTTTTCAGGGCTGTGCCGCCACACAAGACATCCCGACATGGACAATTAGACACAAGTTCATCCTCAGTGTTCTTGTACCATCAAAATGTTTTTTTATCAGACACTTCTGAAGTCCACTCGCCTCTCTCCATCGATTGAAACCCACTTCGGCCAATCCCCCACCAGTTCTGGAGATGCGTATTGCGGCAGAGCTCTGCCCATAACTTCCAACAACAGGACTCCAAAACCGTAAATATCTGCCTTTTTGAGATAGCCTCTTAAACTTTGCCTGTTCAGGTGCCCCGTCTCCTTCCAATCTTGCTGTGACGTGCACACAAGCAATGCATACAAAAATGAGAGAGTAATACAATATCAGGCCTATAAAAATGGATTATGTGGTGGTGACTGGTGAGGAAGGACATTCAAAGTCACACACTGATCTCCGATGTAAAGTGAGACTAACCACCACAAAGTACTCTCAAGGTAGACGAACCACCTCCAATTCTAGTACAAAGCTTTCCTGAAAATACGAAAATCTAGCATAGTCCAGACTTTTTCAATAACCCCACTTGATAGAGCATGAAAGGCTTGTTTTGCAGCCACACGACGTGCTTCCAGAACTTCTGCATTACTGAAGAGCTCGCTGAGAGCTTCTCCAAGTTCCACTTTCCCCAAAACCTGCAGGTATCACTGCTGCTAAGCATTGTTGTCGAATCGTGAATCGGTTTGCCAAAATTATAAATGGAATCGTAAATCATAAGACACACTTTTTTTTTCTTTTATAAAGAATAAACAATAGTGTGTATGTAAAAGCTGCATACATATAAAAACACATGTACAATGCTAAAAATGAACAAAATCGCAATTTAACACTGAGTCCCATGCATTATCATGGCTCAGAATGTTTGAAAGTTTTTCACTTAAAAACTTAAAACTTCAAAGTTCAAAATTGTGAATCGTATCGGGTTGTATGAAACTCAAATTGACCTGTATGAACCGACTCATGTATCGTAAGATTTTCATAGCAATGAACAGGGCCACAAACAGGAAGAGATTTTTTCAAACCTGGAGAACTGACAAAGGGTTTAACCGCTGCATTTCCAGTACCATGTGAGAGAAGTGGCCAACGTGATGCCCTGAAAAAGAAAAACCTCTAATGATAATACATTCACAGCCCTAGATCTATATGAAGCAAATAATATGGGGTTTTATGTCGAAACTGACCAGTCAAAACAGCACAACCTGCGGCAGCAGCTTCTGAAATGTTATGGCCGGCTAAACCAGGCAAGAAAGAACCTCCAATTACAGCTATTGGAGATAGCCTATAAAAGTATCTCAGTTCACCTACAACACAAAGTTGGAAAAGAATTTATTGCAAATTTTTTTTTTTTTTTTATGAATATTGCAATTGTTATTAACAATGATAAGAACTTGACTCCAACCTACCATGTCAGCACAGCACTTTAACCATTCGCCTACAAGGCTTTAGCCAAAAGGAACATAGACTCTATTCATACATGTAAACATACACATGTTGTGCATATATAAACCTCTAATTCTCCCCAACAAAACACCAGGTGAATTCAGCTTATTGTACTTCACATGTTCACAGATATAGAGGTAAATAAGCTAATTATTCATGTACGTTGGCCCATATAGGAGCCTAATCTGCAGTCTATGGCCCATAAACATGCACCAATATATAGCTCTAAAATATTTGCATGAATAAGTGGATAGCTCTAACTCGTTCACCCTAAAAAATGGATCAAGGAATAATGAGTTTTAGGTAGGACTAGATATCAACAATACGGTAAGAGGTGGGAAGCCAAAATTGATTATAGAAGGGAAGTTTTCAAGTCACGTTTTAGGAAATAGTACTCAAATTGCTGCAAAGTTAACAAGCAAAGATATGATACCAACCTAAGGTGTCCACCACATATATACTTGATTCTGGCATAAGCTTGTCACAATGAGACCTGAGTGCTACACTCATCCCTTCTTTTTGCAGTTCCTACATTAGTAGTGCAAAGGCAAAAGACAAATCAAGATTCTCCTAAGCAGGCAATCAAAATCTCCTGTTAAACCAGAAATAAAAGGACAAACTCTTACATTGTAAATGTTTTTATGGAGCATCTCTTTTTCTTTAAAGAAAGTGTATCATTTTAATGTTTAGTTAATTTCCAGGTTTCTTTAAAAGTTCATGTATCATATATATCAGCTTCACAATTTACATGTTAAGCACTCGTCTATAACATCTTAATTTCCAGTTCCACTCCTGTTTAATATATTACTATGAAACAAAAACATTTCTGCCTTTCCGACAATCTCTTCACATCCATTGCTTGGAATTTGATGAAAGTGTAGTAACTACATGTTAGTGCTTTAAGTTTAAACTGGAGGTTAGTTCACAAGCATGTTTCTTTGTATATGCCTTGTCATTTGAAAATAATTTTTCTTTTTAGCAAGGCATTATATCTGGCCCTAGTCTATGCTTTAGCAGCAAAAAGTTGAGTAAACACAACGCTGCAATAGAAATATCAAACAAGGAAGATGCAGAGACGCAAATACACACATGACTAGGCTGTGGGTCAAGTGCTAGGCCATTATCAGGGTTGTTAGGATCAGTCGATTCACGAATTGATTCAAGTTTCAAACAACCCAATATGATTTGGGATTCACGATTTATAATTTTGAACTCTGAAGTTTTAAGTAAAAACTTTTTTAACATATTGAACCTTAATATTGCATGAAACGTGTGACAATTTGTTACTTTTTCATTTTAAGCACTTTAGATACGTTTTTTTTTTTTACATTCGTTAGCATTTATTGACTAAAAACTGAATCGTACAATTCACATTCCATATGATTCACAATTCACAATTTTGGCAAACCGACTCACAATTCGACTAATGATTTGACGACGATGACTGTACCATCATATGACAGAGAAATGCATCAAGAACAAACCAGAGCAATCTCTCGTCCATGCTGTGGATGTCGAGGCACAATAATTGTGACTAAATCAGGATACATGTGCTTTAGTACGTTATGAATTCCCAGGATTACTGCAGATCAGTTTGGAGGATTTCAATCAATATATGAAACAACAAAATTCATTAGTCAAATAGCCACGGAAAGAAAATCCTTTGTGTTACACGCCTGAAAAACAATGAACCAACACTACGGAAAAGAGCATGATAGCAAGGACCCAATTTTTGTTTTAAAAAATAAATAAATAAATCACGTAAATAGGATATATAAAAAGAAAGAAGGCGAAAAACATGGCAAGACATTAGTCTTTGACACTACAAACGAGCTTCAATGTAAGCACATAATGGGACACGGATACAGCATGACCAGGACATGGGTACGCATAAAAATCTTTTAAAAAGCAGGATGCGGAGACAAGTACATTTTCTTATTGCTTATAGTGTATACCGTGCCGTGTCCACTCCCATTTCCTAAGTTTTCAAACAAACCCAATTGCTTGTCTCCCATTCTATATAATTAATAATTTTACATCAAAGTTTAAAACCAATTTCGACGGAACCACCGTGTGTTGTCCACTCCGGTGTTCGACGCCTATAGGCATCCAATATGTGTCCGACATGGACATGACACCCAAATTGTAAGTGTCCATGCTACATAGACGAGATTAGCATAATATGTTTTTTCTGAAGGCAATGAGGTAAGTTAAGACCATACTAGTGGGGATACAACAAGCCCTCCCCTAAAATTTTGAACCAACACGAGTAGACTGCAAATAAACTGACTTGAAGTGATTTTGAGGCTCTCACATGGCAACCAACGCGTTACTATCCAAACATAAGAATCGGGTTCCAAAGTCGAGCCCAAACAGACCCAAGCTCGTATGACTAGGCACGTGAACACGGGGGTATATGTAGTAACCTGGCCTTCAGTTCATTTACTCAAGATCTTAAAAACAACATTGTTGCAGATCTGTATCCAATTGGAGCGTCAGCAAACTCCGACGACGGCAGAAACAAATCCAAGAAACTTGGGTCAGTGGAGTCCTTAGTACAAGAAACATACAGTGATTCACTTGGGGCCTGTACGTGAATACATCCGGTTCACTCCCAGACTCATTTTCTATCTGGTTTTTATGAAGCCAGAGTCATGTTGGTTTGAAAGGGAACCGGTTTTATGAGTATTTTGGACCGCACACAAACTCTTGTGCAAGAAAAGGGCATCTACCAAACACTCAACTTTCTATAACCACTCATTTATGAAGCACAAAACCTGTTCTTTGCCTTCCCAAACAGTCCCTTATAGATTACTGACAGAGCAGAAGTGTCATGTCTGACCTTCTTCTTCACCTTTATGTATGGAAGAAGCCATCCATACATGTCTATGGGCAAGCTGCACCTGCAGATCTTTGATACCCGTGTCGCAATCAGAGAGGTCACATTCTTCCACAGCTGAATGAAAAAGGGTTGTTACTTCAAACAAAAATTAACTAAGATTCTCAACATTGTAACACAAATGTTAACAAGAAGAAATAACATCCATTTAGAAATACTAAAGAAAGTAGAGTATTGCATGAGATGCAAAAAGTTTTTTTTTTTTTTATTAATAAAATTCACTTATTCTATAACATCTTTAAAAGATGAATTTTGTTACAACATTGACAAGCCTCTAAATAGATAAGTATCTAATAAAAAAGAAATCAATCAATGAACAAATAATTATAGAATGATTTAGATAGAGAGTGCCTGGTGAAGGGATTAACAAATAACAAACTTTAGTTATAGAAGCATTTAAGCAAAGAGTAATGCTATGCTTCACAAATCCTAATCCCAAAAACCAATCCCAAATGATGTGGTAGTGGGCCCCTTAGATTTGGATTGGATGCTTGCAATAATGATGGGACCACCACTTAACATCATCCAATCAAAATCCAAGGGGCCCTCTGCCACATCATTTGGGATTTGGATTTGAGAAGCATAGCATTACTCTTAAGCAAAATACCCAAGCCTTAAGGAGGCAAAAGCAAAAGCTTTTGTTTATAGATCGTACACGATATTGCAATATTTCTGAATTTAGTGTTGAAGTTTGATATGCATTGTTGGGCCCATTCTCTAAAAGCTTAAGCTTTTGGAGTAGTTGGTAACTTAACATGGTATCAGAGCCTTGTTTGTGGGAGGTCCTAGGTTCGACTCTCCATCCCCGCTTTGTTGTGCATATTTGCACTTTGTTATTTGTCTCCACTATGATGGAGTTTGGTTTGTTTGCTCTCCACGTGCAAGTCGGGGTTGCACGTGAGGGAGAGTGTTGAAGTTTGATATACATTGTTGAGCCCATTCTCCAAAAGCTGAAGCTTTTGGAGTAGTTGGTAACTTAACATTTAGCTTAGCCAGATAATGGCTAACATACAAGTTTTGGATTATTAAAAGAAAAAAAAAATAGTTTTATTTTCGACAATTTGTAGTTTAAGTTTTAACATGTAAACAACTAGTAAGCCTTCAAATGCTGAGTTAATAGGCATACCATATTTCAAGTCACCACAGAAGTTAATTACATATGGAGGAGCTTGCAGCAGCTGAAAACGGATCGCCTGCAGATTGCTCTGACATTTTGGGGGGTAAAAACGTCAACACAAACATAGCACGAGACAAATTATTTGATGCAAAAATAGGAGACGTACCAATGGGACAATCAAGGAAAACTTTGTTAGCAGTAATGAACTCAGCGGAAGGACAATGGCTCTAGACCAATTTTCAAATGATTGAGCAGACATCCGAGCATTTAACAATGCAAGTGCAATCTGAATAGAATTTGGATAAGGGTAAGAAATAGGAATATTATTATAAATCACACATGACACACACATACGCACACACCCCGAAGGAAAACCTAGTACGCGTCGTATGACTGATTCTGGGATCGTAAGGGAAACCCGTACAGATGTTTGCACTTTGCAAAGCTCTCTGTTTCGACGTAGTATTTCCGGTGTTTTGTTATCCGTAAAATGTCTTCTGAAGATGTTCAGGAAAATGAAGTAGCCTAAAATGCTGAAAATGACTGGAAGAATACTGACAAGTGCAATGTTCAATTAATCAACAGGTACATATTTAAACGTTAGCACATATGCATATACACACATAATTGTGAATATTTAAACAACGATAGTCATATACATCCATATATTCGAACATATCCACATGCACATATTACTGTATAAACGCACCTAGATTCTCGTTTGTATACATTCTTATACTAATATTATACAAACTAGCAATAAACAACAATATTTGTCCTTCTCAAATTGCTTATAAGTGCATTGTTTTGCTAGTTGTAAAATATTTTTCAAGTGTCAACCAAACTCCTGAAAATAAGAAGGAAAATAGAAACTCGTTTCCAGCATAGAACATTTTACGTCAAAACAAAAGAACATTTTACGTCAAAACAAACGGAGCAGAACAGTGAGCTAATAAGTCATTCAACTACCATTCACAAACAAAGCTTGTAAAAATTTCCAAGCGAAAAAGGTTTTGTTCAGTAGTACATATACTCAGAAGTACAGTTATCAGTGAGAACGAATGTCTTACACCATTTCTGGAAGCACTCATAATCAAATTTGGCCAAAGTTCACTCTCCATTAAGACAATTGCATCTGGTTCCCAGTAGCCAAGGAAAGCATCCATTGCAACAGGTACATCGAGCGGGGCAAACTGAGTTATGCAGAAAGTTTGACTCTAACAGAGTAAGATGCTATATACAAATGATTCCAGATATACATAAATGTATCTATATGTCTATATATGTATATTACTATGTATTTACTCCATGCTAAACTGAACGAATTATTCAGAAAGCTCAAATCAAAACACTAGCACCACAGTCCTCGTTGTTATGAAATGCACAAGTGGCTATTATTAGAGGGGCACTAGGAAAGAACTTTTACTAGATAAACAATATGCATGAAAATAGAGCCAAATCTGAACCCTCCAATTTGGCTTCAGCCTACAAGTAAATGCTTGCGCATCCCGATGGAAATTATATCCACTCGATAGTGGGAGTTCTTTTAGTTGTCATAATTCAAGAGGTACAAAAGTGCACTAAATTATATTAAAAACAAGTTAAAAAAGAAAAAGAGAAGACTATTAAGGATTTTTTAGGTCATTGTCTAATTCAACGACAAAAGTGGGAACTAACAAGCGTGAGAAAGGGTACCCAGTCCAAGAGTAGCCACTTCGCTAAACTATTTGGTGGAAGGTTAGGTTTAATTCTAGTTTATCCCTCCAAGTACCATGTGTATGCGATGTCCACTAAGAGCCTGTTTCAGATAGCTTTTCACGGCCAACAATTACCTATAAGTGATCATTTAAAAAGTTGTGACCATTTTTATTAGCTTTTTTCACAGCTTTTCAAAATATCTGGTTCCTTTCTAAAGCTAAAAAGCAGCTTTTTTCAAAAGCTTTTACAGTAATGATTGGTGCACATAAAGTGTGCACATTTTTATATGCACATAGCATTACCCAAGTACGAAGGGATAAAATTTTACAGGTAAACCGATTCATTATACCCTGTGAGGGAATGCATATCCAATTACCTGATACATGACACTATTCGGAAGCCGATTCTTTATTACTTCGCTGCACATAGATAAAAGGAGGAGAAAGAAACACTGACTTAATTATCTTCTCAGTTATCCAATTTCATTAATAATTGGCATTCAATAGTAGGCAAAAAGGAAACCGGCTGCATAACATTTTCAAATTACATAATGGTAAAACAAATGCTATATACTGAGATTTTAATGCAACCAAATAGGAGAATAGTCTGAACTTAAATTAAGTAGTTCCATTTTGTTTGTACAAAAACACCGCTGTGGCTAAGCAGGAGTGCAGGACTTGTACCCTGGCATCTTCCTTTAAGGGTATCAAGAGCATTGTTGTCTCTGTACGAATCATGAATTGGTGTGGCAAAAACTATGAATCATCAATTATAAGATTCACACTAATTAAGAATAATGTAAAAACAATATATACTTGTATACAAATAAAAAGACATGTACAACTCTTGAAATGAACGAAAAAACAATTTAGCTTTAGCACAAGTTTCATGCACTCTAAAGGCTTAATACGTTGAGAGTTTTTCTCATAAAACTTCTAAGCTCAAAATTATGAACCGTGAATCGTGTCAGTTGTATGAAACTCAAATCGACTTGTATGAATTGACTCGTGAATCTACCTACTCTAACGACCGCCATGATCAAGAGATACTCAGATACCATATCTAACAACGGGAACTCGTGGAATAAATTATTTCTGATTTCACAGCCACAAAGTTTAAGGTGACGCCATAAATTTTGTCTTTAACTTACCACTTCTACAGTTTATTTCACTTCCAAACTCGTTGAATTTTTACCATAGGCAGAAAAGTCCTAAACCCTATGTAATCTTATAGACTAAACCAGTAACAACGAGGATTAAAGTTTTGCTCTCCATAAGTTACAATGGCATTTTATGAAATTTGTAGGTACATACTCAAGGCTCGCCAAGTAGCAATAAGCTACTACACCTCACCACCACGTGTCTCCACGAACAACTCCTAATTACTCCTAGTCCTATCCACTGTGGACACAACCCAGGGTGGCACGAACAACGCGCTCTCCCCCTGAAGAGGGAAGCAACGAGCAAACACGCTCTCCTTTAGAGGTGACTCAAGCGGACACGCTTGTCACCACCCAAGGACTTCTTTCACCTTGTGGGGATCCCACACCGCCTCAGATAACATCACCCCCAATACTCCTCATATTTTGGTGGTAACACCACCAAAGGAGTAGTCATCTCCATCACGGAGGCCTCCAAGCTACATGACCTCCAACACACTAAAGGCTCCATGTCTTTAACATTGTCACACACAAGTACCCTTAGTCAGGAGCAAGACTAAAGGGTATCACACGCTGGGATCTCGAGAGTTTATGGCTCGGTGGCTAGAGTTAAGGGTATCTCCCTAGCTAGACGCCCCATGGGCGTGGCTAGGGTTGGTTCCAAGGAAAGAGAGAGACATGTGTACAATCACGTGCGTTCCTCATCCCATCCTCCTAGGTCACTTACGTCACTAGTGTAGCTCAACCATCACCTCACCTACCCGCCTAGACCACTTAGGACCTTTAGCGTGTAGCCACACCACTTTTGGAAATATCCACTAACATACTCTTCCCTCAACCGCACTAAAGGTCACCTCACCGCTCCTCTGTCGAAATAATCATCTCAACGCCCACAATAAATGTCCCATCATTGAGGCACGCCTACACCCCTTCCTCTTGTCACCAGAGAAAGCTCATACCACTGCCCTCCTATCTTGTCGACACATCCCATAGCCAAAATCATCATTCCTTCCTGTCTTGTCCACCAACCTACAAGACCTCTCTAAAGAAGCCACCTAAGCCCTATGGCAGTCACACTTGAGTGACTGATACTCCTTGCCTCAGCTATAAATACCACGCCCTCATTCAATACTATGGACATCAACAAAAATACCTTAAGTAGCTATCATAAGCTCTATTAACTCTCCACGCCTACTGCTCTCTCTCTCTCCCTCTCTCTCTTTCACTTGGGATTACCTTGGCTCTCACTCGAGCTACGTACTCGCTCACACCCATCTACTATACTACTATACATATCTATATTGGTACTGACTTGCGTACGTGTTATACTCTCATATACATCACATAAAGAACTCATACAAAATTCTTCCAAGGCATTTACCAAAGGACCGATGCACTACATTCTGATATGTACAAAAATGTTCAATGAAAGCAAAGCTCATCCACCACACCAAGGAGCGCCTGGTTCACCTAGGGACTAATCGTGTCATCTCCAGTATTGTCCCGAGCGGTAAACCAAGTGTCACAAGGCCCGACCAACAGGTCGAGAGTGCAACGCGGGCTCGGCCCGTCACGGATAAGGCACGGCCCAGCCCCAGGACATGATCTAGAATGTACCAAACGGTTTCCTACGCCAGCTGGAAGACTAATTAGATGTTTAGAAAGTTTCCTAATCCAATTAGGAAACTCGCATGATTCACGTCAATCAAACCTAATCAAATTACATCTGCTAATCTGTATTACTTTCCTTGTACGAGTAAGTATCTTGTATCTATAAAAGAGACCACTCATCTCCTCTAAAAGGAGGACTTTTAGTCGGCACAACCCGCACATATACCAGCTCTAATCACTCTGCTCGGCCGGCCTCTGGTAGTCTATTGTTGGTTCACCAAAGGCCACCGGCTATTTTTACAGTATAGTGAAATTGCTCCGACACACCCGTGGACGTAGGTCTCTTCGTTAACAGGGCCGAACCACATACAAATTTCTCTTATCTTCTTTCTCTTACGATACACCAAATTTTGGCATCATCACATTCAAAAATAGAAATACACAAACAAAATGCACATTTTCATCTCTAACCTTCTTAATTTTCTGTCACATGTCTTGTTCACCACAATCTTATCTGAAATTTCATTCCCCTTTGACTCCGGGTATTGACTACAATCCACATCAATACATTAATCCAACTCTTAGCTCTCCCTAAATGCAAAACCATCTATTTGTAGTTAGCATTTACGCTAAATCTCTTATAGTGATTATTGTAATTCAACAAAATGGACTCACCTTTAATACTTTAAAAATAGATATTCTATTATAACATGTTAATCATAGGTCATTTTGTTACCAAAATTGTTTCCCAAATTGCAAAGTTAGAGAACTGGACACCACAATCTCAACAACCAATAAAAAAGTGAAAAAATTAAAGGTAAAAGTTCAGATTTAGTCTTACAATGCAGATAAAGTAGTTGTTGTCATCAAGACGTTCATATCTGGCTTCCGCTGAACACATTGTTTGATCACAGGAATTGCAGCCATTCCTTCACCTGATTAAAAGAATTCCCTCATCAACAACAATTCCTGTTTGGCTACTGAGCAAAATGAAACCAAACTAAAATACATTTGAACGACAAAAGGAAACAGAATCCCTTGCAGTCCGCTGGATTGACAGTAGTGGAGAGAAAGAGAAGAGAAACTCATTAAGGCACTATTTGGTTCATGGATTTAGGAAAGGGAAAGAAACGGGAAAGGAAAACTAGTTCCCTCGTGTTTTCTTCATGCTTAAATAACATTACAAATTAAAATATAATTGTAATATATGAATAGGAGGAGAAATAACTCACAACATTCAAAATGTTTAGTATATTTCTCAACTTATTCTTTTTTCTTCCTTTTTTCCTCATCGTTTTCTTTATTGACCAAAGAAAGGAAAAGATTTTCATTCGTATTTTCTTTCTTTTCCCCCACTAAATCCAAGAACCAAAGAAAGCCTAAAAGAAAAGAAGAGAAGAAAAATCTGCACCCTAGATAAGCAATAGAGAAGAGAAGGGAAACATAACTTTTTCTCTCATAGGAGCTATCAGCTATGTGAGGCAACCACTGGAATATTACAGAACGATCTAAAGAGGGTCATAGCTTATTCAACTTGCAATCAATTAGGCTATATGATCTTTGCTTGCGGCATCTCTAACTATTCGGTTAGCATCTTTCACTTAATAAATCATGCGTTCTTCAAAGCATTACTATTCCTGAGTGCAGGTTCGGTGATTCATGCCATGTCGGATGAGCAATATATGCGAAAGATGGGGAGGGGGGGCTTGCCTCCTTGTTCTCTTTTACCTATGCCATGATGCTCATCATGGGCAGCTTATCTCTAATTGGATTTTATTCCAAAGATGTGACCTTATAGCTCACTTACACTATGACTAAGTATACCATCAATGGGAACTTTGCTTTCTGCTTGGAAAGTGTCTCTGTCCTTTTCACTTCTTATTACTCTTTTCATCCACTTTTTCTAACATTTCTAGTACCAACTAATTCATTCGGGCTAGACATCTTACGATGTCATGATGCGCTCATTCCTATGGCCATTCCTTTAATACTTCTGGCTCTCGGGAGTCTCTTTGTAGGATACTTGGCCAAAGTGTGACCCGTTAGCCCAGACGAAGCAACTTTTGCCCACCTGACACAATCAATTTAATCTTCTGTCCTTGTTGACTTTGTAAGTGTGACATACTCACGCATATATTTGTATTCTTTAAAAAAAACATGCTTTATTTCTATTCTCTTCTTCTGTTTCCCAAAGCTCTCCGATTTTATCTGGAATAGAAATAAAATTTGGGTAATTTTCTTCACTTTCTCACCATTAGCCTTCTATTCTCTCCCCCACCCACCTTTCCAATTATGAGAGAAGTGGGGAAAAAGTTGTCCACTTTCTCTTCTCTTCTCTCTATTTCGCTCATTCCAAACAAAGTATTAACACTCTATGAACCAAACTACGTTGCACATTACTCACATATGCATTTAACACATCACATATATATATATATATATACACGAGCTCTTCTAATGAGGGATCCCTCCGTGAGAACTTCTATTGTTGCTGTTGCATCCTCATTTAATCTAGTTCACGCCAATGAAATGACAGAAGTATCCTTTATGAAAACACAATCTAACGGCCAAGGATAGAAGTCCTCACTCTCTTAAAACGAGGAATCCCTCATTACTCTGATATATATATATATATATAATACAGAACCCTTCTTACGAGGGAGTTTCATTTTAACAAAGTGAGGACTTCTTTTACAGTAATTAGATCCAGTTTTTAGTCTGTGAAATTAGTTCAGTACCCTTACACTATGCTTGGGAGTTTTAAAATGGGGAGAAAAGAAGAGAAAGTATCTCACTTTCTCTCGTTTGGGAGTTTTAGTGAGGAGAGAAAGGGAGAAAAGAAGAGAAAATAACTCTCACTTTCTTTCTATTTCTTTCTCTCCAAATTGGGAAGAAATGGAGAGAAAAGAAAGTGAGGATTAATGATTTTTTATTAATACCTATAACACCCTTTATTTAATTCTTAAC
Organism: Hydrangea macrophylla; assembly: GCA_033977485.1. Lineage (NCBI taxonomy): Eukaryota > Viridiplantae > Streptophyta > Magnoliopsida > Cornales > Hydrangeaceae > Hydrangea > Hydrangea macrophylla. The sequence goes on along the minus strand of CM066999.1, from coordinate 98,742,177 downwards.
AAATTTAAATTCCATCCAAGTCCTAGGACTAATATAATACACTGTTATATACGTCAGTCACAACTGCTGCAAAAAAAAACCCTCACGTTAGTCACAAGCTAATCTCCCACAAGCTTATGGTACTCTTCGACTCTTTTTCATTGGTATCTCTCATTCTTTCTTTGCAAAAACAAAAAGGTACAATTGACGGATAGAATGGTAATTTTTTATTCTTTTCTTTTCTTTGCAACTCCCAAACAAGAGGAAAGAAAGTAACTTTCTCTTCTCTCCTAAACTCCCAAACAACATGAAAGAAACCATCATCATTTCTCTTATTTTCTTTTCTCTCCTCACTTATGACTTTCTCTTCTTTTCTTTTCTCTCCTAAACTCCCAAACATAGTGTTAATGAAATCTGGTTGCAAAGGATGTAAACAAAAGTCCTGGGAGTCTCATGAGAAACCAAACAAAGTACTAAGTTATTAACACTTTATGAACCAAACTACGTTGCACATTACTCACATACGCATATAACACATCATATATATATATATATATTTGTATGACATGATATGTATAGAGAGAGAGAGAGAACCTAGAGAGACGGCGTGGAACCAGAGAAGGGGGCCAGCAGGGCGAGGGAGGGAAGGACGGCCGAGACGCTCGCGCCACCGGAGGGGGTGTTCGAGACCTCGGAGTTTGCGCCACCGTATATGGAGGTATATCAGCGGCGATAGGCCGTAGGTTAACGCTCTGTACACCATGTACACTAGATTCCCTCTCTCTCTCCCCATTTTCGAGAGCTTGTGCGTGCCTAGTAGTGTGTTTTACTGTGTGAGACTTTGATTTCCACTTTCACTGGTAGCTGGATCGTCTCCCGGGTCAAATCCGGGTCGATGGACAGTAAATTTACTCGGGCTTGAGTTAGAGCATCCACACTGAGTTTAGTGGAACTTAGGATAACTTTGTGGTATAAGATAGTATAATGCTTGCAATGGTGTAGGACAGGATAGTTAAACTTAGCTGAATTTAACACCATGTAGGGGAGTTTAGGAGAGAAGAAAAGAAGAGAAAGTCATACGTGAGAAAGAGAAAAGAAAATAAAAGAAGAGAAAAGATAGTGATTTATTTCACCTTGTTTGGGAGTTTAGGAGAGAAGAGAAATTTACTTGCTTTTCTCTTGCTTGAGAGTTGAGAAAAAAAGAAAAGGAAAAAAGATAAAGTTATCATTCTAACCTTGGGAGATGACAGAGACTGAATGAGAGAGAAAACCTAGGATTGTGAGGCTACGTAAGTTTTTTGCTTTTGTTAGGAGAAAGAACACACTTATACGTATTAGGAGCCCTACGACTTAAATGAAATTAAAATTAATTAGGAATTAAATACAGGGTATTGTGGGTATTAAGAAAAATAATCCCCACTTTCTTTTATCTCATTTTCTTACCAATTTGGAGAGGACGAAATTGATAGAAAGTATGGGTTATTTTCTCTCATTTTCTCTCCTCACTAAAACTCTCAAACAAGAGAAAGAGAGAGAAAGTGAGGTACTTTATCTCATTTTCTCTTCTTTTCTTTCATTTTTAAACTCCCAAACTGTAGACACCCCAATTTTGACCATACGTCGAATTAAGGGAGTACAACCTCTAAGATCCAATGATGACAAGTATCCGACTAATTTAGGACTTCCAAAGATGACTTAAACTCTTCCGAAAGCTCTTTCAAGTTAAAAACAAAAGAAAAAAAGAGAGAAATTCAGCATGAACCCCGAAAAACAAAGTCAACAGTTGACCCAGTGAAAAGTCAACGGGTCAAAAGGGAGTCAATCATAAAATTTTCAAATTTCAAGATGAAAAGTCCCGATAATTGTTCATTGGGTCTCCCTTATGCTAGAAATGATTTTTAAGAATTTTTAAATGAAAGAAATTACGGTGAAATCGAAAGGCTTTTAAGGAGAATTGTGCAGAAAATCGATATTTTGCCTTCGAAGGGAGAGTTGACTTTTTTTCCTTAAGAATTTTGATTTTTTGGATATTTTTATCGAATCCAAATGGGGGGTATTTTCTTAATTATATTTAATGTCTTAAGTAAATACATAAATTAAACGACATTTACTTAAATGACATGAAATGAAATTAAGGTGCTGATTAGCGCTGAATTGCAGTGCAGCGACAGTCGGGGTGCACGAACGGCAGTCAGCGACTGCCGGTGCGGCACTCGGCGAGTGCCGCCCGGCATTCAATGAGTGCCGCAGCGGCTTTCATTGAGTGCCGCTGGTTTCATCAAGTGCCGCGTTTTTGTGACAGTTTTCCAAAAGTAGGTCGGTTCACATCCCGAAAAGTGGCGGCGGAAATTAGGGTTTTGGCTGCGAATTTCCCAAAATATCCCCCTAATGATTGCCTATAAATAGGGATGAATATCCCTTTGTTTAGGAGAGACAAAAAATGGAAGTTTAGAATGTTAGGATTTTCATGTTGATTCTCACCTAAAATTTTCCAAATCAAGAGAGAAATTAGAGAGATTTGTTGGAAGAACAAGAAGAGTTTGGTCATCATTTGGAGGAGCTTGAAGAAATCAAAGAAAGTTGAGGATACTTAGAGGTAAAACTCTAAACTAGTTAGTTTATTTAGTAGTTCAATCACAATATTTAGATACTTAGGATCTTTTACACATTTTCACAACCTCTCTTCTTACCTCATTTCATCACACACCACCTATATATTGTGATGAACTCTCATCTCGTTAATTTGGATAAAAAACAAGTCTATACATTTGAAGTTTAAATGAGTCTTGAAGTAAAACTTTGGTCCTTTTCTTTATTTGTGTTTGTTTAGATTCATGAGACCTTCAATGTCTCACTTGAATCTTAGCAACCAAAACCCAATATTCTCATAAACTTATGATTTATGAGGGGATTGAGGTTGATTTTTTTAGTATATTGAGTTAATGAAGTCCAAACTCCATCCATAGTTTGGGACCATTACCTTGAGATTTTATGAAGTTCTTTGTACTTTATTAAAACCCATGAGTTCAAGAATTATTTAGTCTCCAATGACCATCAAATGGTAGGAGAAATGTGTTAGTTCAAGTCTACTCCCATGGCCTAGACTAATCTTTCCCATAGGTTTTGGGAAGTCCTTCATACTTCATCTAAAACCTACATATGAGTATGTCTCTAGTCTCTTATGACCATCAAATGATAGGAGTGATAAGTTGAATTCAAGCTTGGGTCCATAGGTTTGAGTTCTTTATTTGAGGATTTTGTGAAGTTCGTTTCAATACTTCATCAAGATCCATAAGTGTAAGGTGTCTGTAAACTCCAATGACCATTAAGTGGTAGGAGTAGTGATATGAATCTAAACTTTTATCCATGAATTTGAGTTCATTGTTCTTTAGATCTTGTGAAGTCCATGCCATACTTCATCAAAATCTATGAGTATATATGTCTCTTAGTCTTCAATGACCATCAAATGGTAGAAGAAGTAGTTTGGTTTGAGCCCAACTTCATGTTTTTAATAGTTAAGGCCAACCAACAAAGTTGAACTAGCAAAAGGAAAACAGTGGGTTCACAAACTGTTTTTGATCAAGGATTTTTAGTTTGAAATCCGACCGTTGGAATCGAATGAAACAACGGGAAAGTGTCCATAACACAAAGATCTATCACTGTGATTTTTGTTTTAAGAAGGTTTCATGTTTTGAGTGGTTTGATCATGAGTTTTGTGGGACAACTACAATCTGTCCAGAATTTCAGAATAGTTTCAGCACAGCAACACTCTTTTGAAATAATTAAATCGAGATTTTTATAAAGTGTTTGTGACCCAAAATAATTTTTCCTAAGTATATTAATGTGTTAGGAAACCACCCTAAAAAGAACAAAGCAATTCTGATTTTTTTTTACTATTTTTAAAAAATTAAACAAGAACTCTGGACAGAGAGTTGTGAAGTGCTGAGTGATGTCTAGTGTTTGCCCAATTCCCGGAGATCTAACCGTTCAAACCTTGATTTTCTTTTTGGGTTAGAAACTAGACTCACAGAGGCATATTGAGTCCAAAAATTATCAAGATCAAACCACAGGAGCCATGCCTTTTATTTCTTTGAAGTTCGTGTCTGCTCTCTGGAATTTTCAGAGTTTTGTTACAATTTATACTTACTTAGCAAATAAAGGTCCAAATGACCCTTTCTTGACCAAGGGTTCATACCATGCTTCAATAAAGGTTTATTAAGCTTAAAATCAGAGACTAAATGATCCAAATCAATGAATAGTTCATAACCTTATTCCTTTCATACTCATGTGTTCACGTGCACGCGTCCATGTAGATTGGTATTTGTAAATAGAATTCATCTTGTGTTAAAGAGTTGTTACTTAGGAAGTTCAAATGACATGTTTTATTTAAAATGTGGGACTAATCCTTTGTTTTGTAGCGCTTTTTGAGGTACAACTTCTCATCCCTTCTCTAGTTTAATTCATTTCCTTGATTTTACTTGATTTTTCAACCTCATGCGCAACACCTTAGAATTAGGATTTGCCTTATGTGTATATGTGATTAGAGACCTTTGTTTAGGACTTTCTTTTGCATGTATGCATTGCACATTTAATATCGCTGCTGGATCCCGGGTAAGTTCTTTTGTTTCTTATTGCATATCATGATGCTTGCTAGTTGAATTATGTGACTTATGAATGATATTTTACCGTTAGCAATTTTATACCATTTTCCAACATGCTTGTGTTATGTATACCTATATATGTATTAATTGAGGGCATGCTTAGATTATTAATTCGATTAAATGGATGTTGAGTAGAGGCCTATCACGAGATAGGATGAGAGGGGGTGTTTTAGTCCGCCGGGCTCCTTCCCCTCTCATTCCATAATCCCCGGACCCAGTTAATCTTTGGTTTCACAAAAGATCAGTTTCCTTTTGAAATGGTTTCTTAATTTTTCCTTTAAAAATTAAGTGGTGACTCTTTTGTTTTGAATTTGAAATTTGGTAAAAGATTTTAAATAAGAAAAGTTGTGGGTAAAAAAAACTGTGGTATCCACACAAACATAGTGAGTTTATGGTATGGCTAAGTTTTTGGTAAGTTTGGCCATACGGCACATGTGTGCTGTCCCATACCACACTGCACACATTGTGCCGTTTTAATCACCACTCACCACGACACGGCACACACTATGCCGTGTGCTTCCCTCCCAAATGGCATAGAGTGTGTCGTTTGGTACACGTTGATTTTTTTTCTTTGTTTGGTAGTTAAGAATTTCCTTGGTGCTTCTCGCACATCTATCCTTCACTGCCAAATAGTTCCTTAAACCAGCCCATCACACAGCACAGACTGTGTCGTTTTGTGCTCTCACGACATGAGTGTGTCGTTTCATCAATTACACCACTATGTGCGTCCTTGCTCATGTAGGAGAACTTAGCTTAAGTTTATATTTAAGTTCACATGTTCTTAGGAAGTTCAAGCCCAAATTGAATTAGGGTTGTGCTTGGACTCAGATATGTAAATAAACCAAATAAACCGAGCTCGAACTTTTATATATATATATATATGCATTCATATTATATATGTATTACCCTTGTATAGTATTTTTTTAGGGTTAATTACACGGACCTCCCCTGAGGTTTGGTGAAGTTACACGGACCTCCCCTCTATATTGCAAAATTATACAGACCTCCCTTGAGGTTTGGATTTTCATTCCACACACCTCTCCTCTAGATTGCAAAATTTACAGAGACCTCCCTTCTTAATTTGTTAATACCGAAATTACCTATAGTTAAAAAAAAACCTCTCTCTCTCTACTGTATATACATATATAAATGCATACATACATATACACCATATATACGAACCATGCATATATACATACATGTATACATACATACATACATACATACATACAAATCATATGTACATACATAGTTATATACATATAGCCACTGAATACATATACACATAGATACTTGTATATATATTTATAGGTGGATTTGATATTTTGGGTTTAGATCTTAGGTTTTTGGCACAAATTGATTTTGAGTTTAGATCTTAGGTTTTTGGAACAAATTGACTTTGGGTTTAAATCTTAGGAACAAATTAGTTTTTGGAATAAATTGATTTTGTGTGTAAATCTTAGGAACAGATTAGTTTTTGGAACAAATTGATTTTGGGTTTAAATTTTTTATTTTTTGAACTTATTCATATTCACACACACACACACATATATATATATATATATTTGTATAGAATACTTCTAGTAAGGACGCCCTTACTTGTTACTTTATTAAGATAAGGGCTTATGTCCCTACCGTTAGTTCGAATTTTCATTAAGGGTAATGTCGTCATTTCATTTATTAAAGTGATGATCTAACGGCTGAAAACAGAAGTCATTTCCTTAACTTAATAAAGTAGGGGCATCCTTACTAGAAGTGTTCTGTATATTTGTATGTCCATATAGTATGTATGAATTATATATCTGTATCTATATCTATATACACACAGTGGAGAGAGAGAGAGAGAGAGAGAGAGAGAGAGGGAGGTGTAAGTTAGTAAATGGTAAGCAAAGTAAGGGTAAAACAGTAAATTCATGCTAGAGGGGAGGTCAGTGTAATTTTATAATATGGAGGGGAAGTCTGTGTAATTTCGTCAAACCCCGGGGGAGGTCTGTGTAATTAACCCTATTTTTTTTATCTATGTATTTTTTTAGTCGTAGGATCATATTATTTTTGTAGGGGTAAATACATCTCGTTAGATTTTATTGGAAATCTAAATTAACAGATGGACTTTTTTTCTTCTCAAATAAAAAAAAAGAGAGAGAGAGAAAAAGAAAAAGAAAAACAAGGGTTGGTACTCTATAAAAGGTATTTCTTTATTGCAATTCGGGCTCAGGTTTGGGTTAGACTGGTCAGTCTTAAGTTGGGCTCGAGCTTGGGCAGACTACACTACAACTCGAGTTGAGCTTCAATAGACCAAAAACAAGTCCAGCCCACTCGAATTGCAGCCCTAATGAAAATAGGGGTGCAACTAGGGGCGAGACCCAATGGATTTTGGCTCTGCCCAGACTCGAGCCCGAATTCAAGCAGTCTACCCAAGCTCGAGCCTGAGCCTGACATAAACCCGAACTTGTCAACTCGACCCGGTTTGTGAATTAGTACTACAACCCGAGCCTGAGCCCGAATTGTAATTTTAAACCGATTTTTAGTATGTAAACAACAATATGTAGAGTATCAATCTATTTTTTTCTTTGTTTACATTTGAGGTTAGTGCTAGAATAATATCTAATAGTGTATTATTATCACTAAAAAATACTAGAATATAATGTTAAAAATAATACATAAATATAATTCGAGCTCGGGTTTAGGTTCCACGGTTAGCAAAATTCTGCCGAAGCTTGCATTTTTCTGCCCAAGCCCGCCCATGGTAAAAGTACCACGGGCCCAAGCCCGGTAACTTTTGGGTCTGGCCCGGGCTGACCATTGGTTGGCCCGCCCGAGTTGTACCCCTAAATGAAAAGGAGAATACGGACGTGTTTGATAAAAATACCCTATAGAATGGCAATGAGACGGAGTTAGTATAGAGTTTTCATTTACCAACTCCTACTCTGTTTAATGCACACTTACTCCTACTCGACTCTGTCCCACATCACCTAATGAGAAATGCCAACTCTATAGTGTTATAATAAAAGTCATCCGGGTTCTATTTCGTCCTGCTCCTTTTAAATGACAAAATCTCAATCTAAAATACAACTTAAAAGAAAAAATTTGCATGCTAACCACTAATGTCCACTATCATCTCACTAATAAAGAAACGTTAAAAAAGGACAATATTTTTTCAAAACAATTCTACGAAAATAAAATCCATCCCAAAACCAAGTATTATAATCATAGTACAAAATCTTGAAACAATAATAAGTTTAAGAGTATACTAGTAAATTTGTAGAATAATCGTGGCGAACCGGGTTTCGACGGGGTGGTTGTGAAAAAATACCATATGCCCGACTCTTATGGGGTTTTGATTTTTAACTACCAAAATCGTCTTTACCCCTGTTACACTTCCTCCAAACTCGTTCCATTAGGGACGGGGCATGGTTTTCCATCCCTACCCCACCACTACCTTTTTTTTTTTTTTGGATAATGCATAAGGATTCACCTTTTCACTGATAAAAGTAGCCACAAACTTCCCGAAATCTTTAAGTGAAGAATTTTAGTGAAAACTTTAATTAAAACATTATTCTCATAGGCTGTTTGGAAAGGCTGGGAATCCATTTCGTGATTCACTTATGGACTGGTCCTATATATTCATGTGTTTGATAAATTCTTTTTTACTTGATGGGTATCCGTGCTAGGTCTCAAATCACACTTAAACAATTAAGTTCTTTTGTCAAACTTAGGTGATGTTGATTTTGCTATCCAAAATATACTAGAATGCGAATAATGTATAAATCTGAAATCAATAGTAAGTACTGTAATAATAAAAAATAAATAAATAAAAACTTGGTATAGATGCAAATCGGATAATAGGCCGAGTCTAGTGTTTGACACTATGTCATTAAGATCGAAACAAGTTCGATCGATCGAATCTTCAATCTATTGAAACTATTTCAATTAATTGGTTCATCATCCTCATTTGTCTTTCCAAGCATTCTGGCAGAGCTAATAGTGGGACTTCCTAGGTTTTTTTTTTTTGGTTTAAATTAGTTGTTAATTCCCATGATCAAACTCTTTGATCAGTGAAGTAACGAACTGATCAGTTAACGTTTACCCCACTATAAAAGGATAATTGCACTCCAACGCAAAAGAACAAATCCGAAGTGGTAGCTAGATGATTCGTGTTTAATATTCCATTCTTAACTTCATGATTTTACCCCTATTGGACACGAATTATCACTTATACTGGGAGATTTAATGGATAAATTGTACTTTTGTTGTTCTTGTTGTTGTTCATTTTTTGTTAATAAAATCTCTTTCTTGTAGATTTTGGGAGCTTGGTTGATGTTGGAACTAAGTATTTTGGTTCCCACCTCATAAAATGAGCAATAATCACCATTCAGCAAGACCGGATCGATCCGGGCACAAAGGCAGATCGATCTGCTGCTTCCAGGACCTGGAGACGTCTTCTCGCAAAGTCGGATCGATCTGGCTTTTACACGCGGATCCATCCGCGATTTTGGACGAAGATTCTGCTTGCGTTTTGGAATAGCGGATCGATCCGGTATTTTTCCTAGGATCGATCCGCCCCTGCAGCTTTTCCCCCTTTTGTATTTACAAGTTTGCCATTGAGTGTGGGTTGTATAAATAGAAAGAGATGATTTTTGTTAGGGATCTTATCTTGCATTTTTTTTTCTTCTCCTTCTTTGCTCTCATTTCGGAACCCACTTGGGTTACCTTCCATTTCTTCTCCATTTTTGTAAACTTGAAGCAATCAATTGAAGTTTTGATGGCTAGGTACATCTTCTATCTCTTTTCCTTTGATGATGTTGCTATGTTTTTCATTTTTAGTTAGATTTACTTAGATTGTGGATCATGAGCTCTTGAATTTAGTGTTGTAGCATTTCTAGGGTTCATTTGTGTAAGATTCAAAACTAAGGGCTTTATCTTATTTGTATAGCATTTTTGATTGTCAAAACTTAGACTTTGAATCCTACCCTATGTATTTCATATGGAATATTTTGTAACCTTGTGTTTTACACTCCATGTGTTTGATAAATGTTGTGTGTGGGATTTAAAACTTGAAGTCTTCATATTTGATGTCAAGTATCTTTGATTGTTCAAACTCTTAGGTTTTAAATACTACCTTTTGAAGGCTTCATAGGTGATTTGTCCACCAAGTAGATTAGTTAGTGTAGGGTGGACAAATCATTCGGGTGAGAAGCCATAGAGGCTTCATCTTGTATGTCATGCATCCTTGATAGTCAAACGTTAGCTTCAAATCCATTTCTATGGAAATCTCAAAACTTCCTTTATCTATCACATAGATGCACTCCTTGTGTTTAATAATATGCCACAATGAAATGTTATCTTAGGATGTGCTTGAAACATTAGTCCATTTCATCTTGTTGTGACCCAAGATGGGGGGAACGATCCCAACCTATTGCTTTTTAGACTAGTATTTATATATTTACGTTTTATCCCCCCAAAACCAAACAAAAAGCCGAATGACGCATAGTCATTTTTATTCCTTGTCATCATCTTTTCTTACTTCTTTCTTTTGAGCATTATAATTACTTACTAAACTACCCAAACGTTGTTCTTGTATCAATCCTTGTGGACTCGACACCCTACTTCCAATTTACTACATTTTTAATAGGGTTAAATAAGAACTTGATTTTGACAACATCACTAGACTTATATGGTGTACTAATGTCCCTCTATCGTTAGCATTCATAATCATATTCAGGTAGTCAGATAACTGTTATTGTCAACCTGAATTATCATTACATCTTCCATTCCTTAAGTCACATTCACCTCTCATGATTACCAAACATGTTGATAACTACTTATCAACACGACTGCAGTTCTCAGTAATCAACTTAGTGACATTCTTAAGGGAATGCTTACTCTTTATCAGAGAGTAGACTCTATCTTGATAATATATGTTCACAACCCTATGAATATGATATATCGAAGATACCCAGGTGTTGATCTTGCAAGACCTTACTGATTAGTAAGTCGTTCTAAGTATCAAAGAATAGTAATTCATTTCTCTCTTGTATGTATCTGATACATATATGAATTACCTACTATGATACTTATGGACTACATCAATCATCTCATGACACATACATAAAGAAAAGTGAATATGATATCCATATATTAAATGCCAAATGTCAAATACATAAAGACTGGGTTTGAGGGCACAATTCCAACAAACTCCCACTTGCACTCATAACCCTCAACATCTAAGACCTAAACAATCTGGATGACAATCAAAGATTTTTTGTAGCAAAAGCCTTTGTAAACGGATCCGCAAGATTGTCAACTGTGGAAATCTTGGTGACAATCACATCTCTACGCTAGACTATATCTCGAATGAGATGATACTTCATTTTACGTGGTTTCCCTTTCCGTGGTTCCTTTTTCCTTGGACTGAGCCACAACCCCACTATTATCGCAGTATAGTGTAATAGGTGAAAGTGACGTTGGTACCACCCCGAGTTCCATTAGGAACTTCTTGAGCCAAATGCTTCTTTTGTGGCTTCACAAGCAGCCATATACTCAGCTTTTGTAGTAGAGCATGCAATGCATTTCTGCTTAATGCTCCTCCAACTAACAACACCACCTCCGAGGGTAAAGACCTGTCCTAATGTTGACTTCCTTGAATCTTTATCTGACATAAAGTTCAAGTCAGTGTATTCCACTAAAATCAACTCATCGTCGCCGTAATAAGCATGTAATCTTTAGTCCTTCTCAAGTACTTAAGAATGTGCTTAACGACTGTCGAGTGCTCTGGACCTAGATTTGACTATCCCTGCTGACAATGCCAACGGTAAAGCAGATATCTGGCTAGTGCATAACATCAGATACATGAGACTTCTCACTGCCGAGGCATAGGGAATTCCTACCATACGATTCCTCTCCTCTTGTATCTTAGGACATTGGTCCTTGGAAAATGCTAAGCCATGCTTGAAAGGTAACAAACCCTTATTCGAATTATCCATGGAAAATCTATTTAGTACCTTTTCGATATAACCAGCTTAAGATAATCCCATTATCTTTCGCTTGTGATCTCAAAAGAGCTTTATTCCAAGAATATAGCTTGCCTCTCCTAGATCCTTCATTTCAAAAGTACTACTAGCCAAACCTTGATTGATGATAATGCCCCTACATCATTCCCAATGAGTAGAATGTCATTAACATAAAGTACAAGAAAAGCTACCACCTTACTGTAATAACCTGCATTTCCATTTAATTTAAAATTCATTTTTATATTTAATTGGTATTTACATTGTCATATTTAACTTCAATTATTATGGACTGCTTCATTTAAATACATTTCCCATGTTCTAATTATTATCCCTTGTGTTATTTCATATTAAAATTCTTGTTGGGGTCAAATTGTAATTTTTACAAAATTAATAATACCTGTGTGGATTTCAAAGTCTGTATTTCAAAACGGTGAAAGTAACTTCTATTGACTCAATCAGTATTTTTATGAAACCAGAAAATCAATTCTTACGTTAAAATGAATTTTCTGTATTTTTGTGGTGACCACCGCGCCCCGAAAATACCAGTTTATGACCAAAACTGTCCATGTTCTGTTTAACTTCCACAGATTTTGGAAGTGACCGATTGGGACATTTGCTTTATTGCCATTTATGGCAAGTAATCATTGGATAAGGCATTGTTTGGGAATGTTTAGCTTATGTGTGCAAATGTTGTGTCCATAAGCTATATTGCCAAACAACCAACACTTGACCCCTAGTACTCTACATGACCCTTCAACCATTTTTGGAGACAATTTCAGTTTAAAATCTGTGTATATGCTCATACGTATGTATATGTGCTGTTACTATTAGAGAGTTTAAGGTTTTGTTAACTTAATTAGAGAGTGCTAAGTGAATTCTTAATTTTGCTTGGTCTCCAAGTTCTTAAACTCTATATAACAAAGCTCTTCATCACACACACACACCTTTGTTTCTGCTCTTCACAAACACTAAACACTGAGAGAAAAGAGAGAGTGCAGAGAGTTCTTCAGAAATTATATAGAGAGAGAAAGCTCTTAATCCCCATAGCCAAAGCTTGGGTTTGAATTTCTTCATTTGATTTCCTTTCTCAACAAACACTACTTCTCTTTGATATCAGTGAGTATTCTAAACTCACTAAGAATGTAATTTCATATTAATTGTTGTGTAATTGTTTAATGTTGTAAATCCCCATTGATGATTTTTACGTATGAAGTTCATAGCATAAAAATCATGAATTTCTAAACCCAATCAAAATTCGTTTTTAGAGATGAATATGGAAGATTATAGTATGTATTGACTATGTTTGAAGTTTTAGAGCTTAATTCGTTCATATAAGAAAGTATATTAGAAATCAAATTTTGACATGTTTTAGTTTATCATAAAATTGGAGAGTTATAGTTAGAATCATGTTAAATTAATCATAGATTCTTAATCCTTGTTTAAAAAGGAAGAGATCCATATATAACATGATATACATACTTACAGAATTGAAAATGGGTCAAAAAGACCCCTGTTTTACTGAACCAGAGCAGTTTCTGCAGAGAAGATGAAGCCTCAGCTTCATCTCGCGCCACGATCGCGCGCGCGAGTATCGCGCGAGCGGCCCGCGCGAGCGACCCCTCGCGCGAGCGGCCCGCGCGCGCGAGGTATGTTTCCCAGGGCAGACGTAAGAGTTTATATATATATAATTGAAAATTTGGCTGGTCGCGCGAGCGAGGGTCGCGCGAGAACCCCTTCGCGCGAGCGATCCGCGCGCGCGACCTTACTTTCCTCAGGCAGACAGAAAAGTTTATTAATAAAAGGAAAATGGGCTTATCGCGCGAGCGGCCCGCGCGAGCGACCCTTCGCGCGAGCGGCCCGCGCGCGCGAGGTGTTGCAGTTTCTGTTTTTGTCTGTTTTTCTGTTAAGGGACTGTTTGGATGAAATTTATATACTGTTGAGGTTTTGTTTGGGAAACTTGGTTAATCAGAACTCTATTTGGTTATGTTTGAATGATTAAAACATCGTAGTATGACTCATTAACCCCCGTATGCGTGTTGTTCCTTTATTTCAGCATTTTTGTTTTCGTTTAAGTGCATACCATTCATGTGGGTCAGTGGTACATGCATAGGGGTGTCAGTCTGTGTGGAAAAGAGTAATGGCAGTGTGGAAAGAGTATGAGTTTGTGGTTGTGTTTGTGGTTGTGGTTGTGGTTGTGGTTGAGTATGAGTTGTGGTCGTGGTTGTGGTTGTGGTTGTGGTTGTGGTTGTGGTCGAGTTTGTGGAAGAGGGTATCTTTGAAATACGACGGTGGCAAATATGGACACTCCCTGACGCCCATGGAAGCGTTAAAGTGTGTGAAGCCGAACTCGGACACTCCCTGGCACCCATGGTAGTGCCAAAGTGTGGCCTACGTACACTCCCTGATAACTCGAGTCTGGATACTGTGTGAGGGGTCGCCCCGGTATTTGCATGGCGGTTAGGGTATTCAAAGTGTGAGGCATTGGACACTCCCTGGTACCCCGGACCAAAGTGTGAGGCAAACTGGACACTCCCTGGCGCCCCGTTGCTAAAGTGTGGCTGTCTGAGTGTTTCAAAGATACCAGGAGTAGGATAGTGGGTTGTTGTGGTTGTCGAGAGAAAAGAGTCGGCAAGATGAGTGTGGTGCATTGTTCTCATACACGGTCCCATCTGTGTAAATTACCCTCTTTAAATAATGTTGTGAATGTTTTCTAAATGAGCTCCTTACTTCAATAATAAACTTGTGGATTTAAATGGGAATTGGAAAAAGGTAAGTTGGTATGTTTTACATTCAAAGTCATGTTTTTAATACTCACCAGCTTCTTGAAGCTGACGACGTTGATGCGTCCTGGACATTCGTGTTCAGGCTTTTCAGGTTACAATCAGGAGGAATCATACGATTATGCTAACTAAGAATGGCTGCGGTTTGGGACGAGAAACTGTTTATTATATGTTTTAAGTTTATCTGTTTTAAGTTATGAACTGTTTTGTTTTAAGGATGACTGTAACAGACTCTAAGTTATTATTTTATTTTCAAGGCGGTCTGTTCCTTAGTTGACCCCGGTTTATAAGATGTAATAAGATAGAAATTTTTTTGTAAGCCTTGATTGCTTTACTCTGATTATTATGTTTTGTTGTTTGACGTTTGGGACTGAATCGATCCTTCAAACTGTCGCGACCTACGGGTCCATAATGGAAATTAAACGCTTTCCTTATTTATGCTACGTCGGGGCGTGACAGGATTTAGTGGTATCAGAGCCAGGTTATTATTTATCACAAGATAGTTTAGCCAGGTTAGGGTTTACCAGTATAGACCCGATTCCACATTCCATTTAGTGTTACACACCCGATGATACGACAGGGAGGATAGACTCAGAACCCAAACGCCTAAGATTATTCTGTTCTGACTTTAAGTAGTACTTTTCAGGTATGGATCCAGCTCCCCCACTTTATGTACCAGACAGGTTTGGAGGACACTTCGTGGTTCCTGGGGCAGTGATCCCAGCTTTTCTCGACTTATATCAGGCGGCCGTAGAGCAGTTGGCCGTGACGACGGTAGTATCTGAGGTTTGGCACCAGGTTCACGTGGTAGGCCTAGTTGACCTGACCCGTATCCGTTTTGAGCTTCGATATTTCGCAGAGGCTCAGCGTCTAGTTTTGGTCGAGATTCTGAGGTTGGTCGATAGCGATGCTTTCTACCTTCCCCTCGAGATCCAGATCGTGCATGCCCACCTGGCTCAGTTGGAGATGCCTCCGCCGGTGGTACCCATTGCTGAGGACGATGCAGAGGTTGTTCATGTAGTCCCAGTAGGTGGGGAGATCTTAGAGGACGGCATAGGTCTGGACGATCTTGCCGCTGAGCTCGAGGCTGAGCTAGCACTTGAGCTAGCCCTGCCTGAGGAGATGGTAGATGAGGCGGATGCTCCTGTACCTGCTTCATCGTCCACCTCTCACAGCTATGACGGGGTTGGACCGTTCGTTGTTCAGCGTTTTCGCCCTGTCGATTCGCTAGATCTCCTGATGGCCGCTTATGGAGATGATTGACGTTTTAGTTACGACTTGTACATATTAACTACTTTTGACTATTAGCTCTATCTCTTTTTGCAACTGTAATTTCATGCATTAGAGTGTAGGGCAATGACCCCATTTTTATAACATTAACTCTTGCATGCGTCCTAACCCATGCAGATAGGGTAGGCATTGATCTGACCATACATGCTTTTTGTATCTACTTGACAGAAGTTATATATATAAGATATACTCTTTTGAATGTTGTTGTCATTTAAATTACTTCATAGCACTGTTGCATGCATGTTTCTCATTCTACTACCACTATCATGCATAGAATGGCTGGAGGAGTCAGGAGGAACAGGAACCTGATCGAGGGAGTGCCCGAGGCTGCTGATCCTACAGGGATGTTTGAAGCATTTATCAGATGGTTAGAAAGAATCGGTAATACGAATGACAATCGAAGAGACCGTCAAACGGGAGACAAGTTGCTAGAAAGATTCCGTGCTCTAAGGCCCGAACAGTTTGCGGGTACCGCGGAACCCTGGAAAGCGGAACAGTGGTTGAGACAGATGGACCGCATGTTCGAAGCTGTCCAGTGCAACGAAATGGACAAGAGGAGGTTGGCTACATTTCAGTTGACCGATGCTGCTGCAGATTGGTGGCATTCGGTCATAGCTACTATCGGGAATGGAGCTGCTATGGGAATGACGTGGACTGCGTTCAAGGAGAGATTTTTGGAGAAGTATTTCCCGGCCACAGAGAGGCACAGGAGAGAGAAGGAATTCATGGACCTGACGCAAGGAACCAAGTCGGTGCAAGAGTACACCACACAGTTCGAAAGACTGTCTCGGTTTGCTCCACACCTGGTTGATACTGAAGAGAAGAAGATCCGCAAGTATAATCAAGGGCTGACACCGCAGATTCGCCGCTTGACTCTCGGCCACTTGGATAAATCGTTTGAAGGACTTGTTGGTTTGGCTACCGATCTGGAAGAGGATGCTCGAGTGAACCGTAAACAATTTGAATTCCGACCGCCTCAAAGGGGTAATTTTGGGAATAGACCACCAATGAACCGTACCCAAGGACAGAAGAGGAATTTCGACGGAAGCAAGAAGACCCAGGCTATTACCTATCCGACTCAACCTCGAGTAGGCGAAGGAAGTAGTAGTGGAAAGTGTTTCAACTGTGGCAACCCTGGACATTTGGCTCGTGATTGCAAGGCACCAAGGCGTGCTACTCAGCAAGGGATAGTCTGCTTCAATTGTGGTGAACCAGGTCACATCAGCAGGTTCTGTACTGCTCCTAAGCAGGTGACTTATGGTCAACAAGGACAGACCCGCTTGAATGCTGTTATCCCTGATGCCGCCGGATATGATGGAACTGCGTATGAAGAAGGGAATTATGGAGAAGCTCAACCTGATCAGCAAGCAGTGGAAGGTACATTAACTCTGTTTAACTCCCATGTTAAAGTGTTATTTGATACGGGTGCTGCTCTTTCGTTCATATCTGTTAATACAATTCGGAGATTGGGTATTTTACCTCATCGCTTAGAGAAAGCTTTGAAGGCTACTTCGCCACTAGGAGCTGCGGTCAGATTAGGACACGTGTGCAAGGATTGTCCCTTACGGTTAGGAGACCGTGAAATCCCTGCTAGGTTGATCGTCCTATCGATGAAGGAGTTCGACATAATCCTAGGAATGGATTGGCTCTCTCAGAATCAAGTGAAGTTGGATTGTGCGAGGAAGAGAATTACATTCCCCGACAATGAGAATCAACCCTTTGATTTTCAATGTAACCCTTCGGGAGATATGTTCCTCACGAGATGCTTAGCCAACATCGAAGTCGTCAGTACAGAGGTGACAGCGTCATCTATACCTGTAGTCAAGGACTTCGAAGAAGTGTTTGAAGATGTTTCTGGTCTACCGCCCGAGAGAAGTATAGAGTTCTGTATCGAGCTTATACCGGGTACCGTACCGATCACCAAGGTTCCCTACAGAATGGCCCCCACAGAACTGTTGGAATTGAAGGAACAAGTTCAAGAGCTCGAGGACCTAGGTTTTGTATGCCCAAGTACATCGCCTTGGGGAGCACCGGTGTTATTTGTAAAGAAGAAGGACGGGACACTCAGATTGTGTATCGACTACAGAGAACTGAACCGTGTGACTATCAAGAACAAGTATCCCTTGCCTCGGATTGACGATTTGTTTGATCAACTACAAGGAGCTACGACATTTTCCAAGATAGACCTTAGGTCGGGATATCATCAGTTGAGGGTACGAAAAGAAGACATACCTAAGACTGCTTTCAGAACCCGATATGGTCATTATGAATTTCTGGTGATGCCGTTTGGAATGACGAACGCCCCGGCAGTGTTTATGGATCTGATGAACAGAGTGTTCAAACCTTATTTGGATCAGTTTGTCATCGTCTTTATAGATGATATTTTGATCTATTCTAAGTCAAGAGAAGAACACGAGCAACATCTACGGATTGCGATGCAGACGCTCAAGGACCATCAGTTGTATGCCAAGTTCAGTAAGTGTGAGTTCTGGTTACAGGAAGTGAAATTTTTGGGACACAAGGTGTCATCTCAAGGAATTTCTGTGGATTCATCCAAGACCGATGCTGTATCAAATTGGGTTAGACCGAGCAACCCTACAGAAGTTCGGAGCTTTCTGGGACTCGCAGGCTATTACAGGAGATTCGTTGAGGGATTCTCAAAGATAGCAGCACCTTTAACTGGGTTAACGAAGAAGAATTTGAAGTTCGAATGGACAGAGAAGCATGAGCGAGCCTTTCTAGAGTTGAAAGAAAGACTCACTACCGCACCGGTACTAGCAATACCCAAGCCTGATGAGAAGTTCACTATCTTTAGTGACGCATCATATCAAGGGTTAGGGTGTGTACTTATGCAAGATGGCAGGGTGATTGCCTATGGATCCAGACAGCTGAAGCCGAATGAATTAAACTATCCCATTCATGATTTGGAGTTGGCAGCAGTAGTCTTCGCACTCAAGATTTGGAGACACTATCTCTACGGTGAGAAGTTTGATTTATTCTCCGATCACAAGAGTTTGAAATATTTGTTCACACAGAAAGAGTTGAACATGAGGCAGCGCAGATGGATGGAGTTGATCAAAGATTACGATTTCACATTAGAATACCACCCGGGTAAAGCTAATGTGGTTGCCGATGCGTTGAGTCGACAGACTCGTGAGACTATTGCCTCCTTAATGGTTAGAGAGTGGCGAGTGTTGGAGACTTTGGCGGAATTCGATGTACAGAGTGCTGAAGAAGGAAAAGGACAATTGTTCGGATGTCTTATCCTGCAGCCTGTTCTTATCGACCGCATTATTGGAGCTCAGAAAGAAGATGAGAAGTTTCAGGCATGGTTCGTGAAAATGTCAGAAAAAGACCCGACAGAGTGGAAAGTGGGAGTCGATGGAGGATATCGGTGCAGGAATAGATTATGTGTGCCAGGTAATGAAGAGTTAAGGAAGGATATCCTGGAAGAAGCACATAAGTCGAGATATACAGTTCACCCGGGAGGAACGAAGATGTACAAAGATTTGAAGAGAAATTTCTGGTGGGAAGGTATGAAGAAAGATGTGGCCGAATTCGTATCCAAGTGTTTGACGTGTCAGCAAGTCAAGGCTGAACATCAGAGACCGTCAGGATTGTTGCAACCGCTACCTATCCCTGGTTGGAAGTGGGAACACATTACGATGGATTTTGTAGTAGGATTACCTCGATCGCAGCAAAATCATGACGCCATTTGGGTAATCGTGGATCGATTGACGAAGTCAGCTCATTTCATTGCTTATAGTATGGCATACCCGGTAGAGAAGATGAGCCGGATGTACATACAACAAGTTGTGCGACTTCACGGTGCACCTGTGTCAATTGTGTCAGACCGTGACACGCGTTTTACCTCTGGATTTTGGGAAAGTCTGCAAGAAGCTATGGGAACTTCGCTCAAGATGAGCACTGCTTTTCACCCTCAGACAGATGGGCAAACTGAGCGCGTTAATCAGATCATGGAGGATATGCTCAGGGCTTGTGTGATCGATTTTGAAGAATCTTGGGAGACGCACTTGCCGTTGGTTGAGTTTGCCTATAACAACAGTTATCACGCGAGTATCGGTATGGCTCCGTTCGAAGCATTGTACGGACGACCATGTCGTTCCCCTTTGTGTTGGGCAGAAGTTGGGGATACAGAGTTGTTGGGACCAGACTTGGTTAGAGAAACCAACGAGAAGATTACTTTGGTCAAGGAGAGGATGGGGACCGCTCAAAGCCGATATAAGAGTTATGCTGATCGACGCCGGAAGGATTTGGAGTTTAGTGTTGGAGATCACGTACTCCTTAAGGTTTCACCAACCCGAGGAGTGGTACGTTTTGGTCTCAAGAGAGGGAAATTAGCTCCGCATTTTATCGGACCGTTCGAGATTTTGGAACGTGTCGGGAAAGTAGCTTATCGACTGGCACGTATGTTGAGGAAATACATACGAGACCCCTCACATGTGGTTAGTTATGACGATATTGAGACGAGTCATAACGTTTCTTACAAGGAGAGACCTGTGAAGATTTTGGATCAGAGTATCAAGAAGTTGAGGAATAAGGATATTCCGTTGGTGAAGGTTCAGTGGAATCACCATGACGAGAACGAAGCCTCGTGGGAAGTTGAAGTTGATATGAGGAAGAAGTACCCGGAGTTGTTTCAGGATTAGTTAGTCTTGATTTCGGGGACGAAATCCTGTTTAAGGGAGGAAGGGTGTAATAACCTGCATTTCCATTTAATTTAAAATTCATTTTTATATTTAATTGGTATTTGCATTGTCATATTTAACTTCAATTATTATGGACTGCTTCATTTAAATACATTTCCCATGTTCTAATTATTATCCCTTGTGTTATTTCATATTAAAATTCTTGTTGGGGTCAAATTGTAATTTTTACAAAATTAATAATACCTGTGTGGATTTCAAAGTCTGTATTTCAAAACGGTGAAAGTAACTTCTATTGACTCAATCAGTATTTTTATGAAACCAGAAAATCAATTCTTACGTTAAAATGAATTTTCTGTATTTTTGTGGTGACCACCGCGCCCCGAAAATACCAGTTTATGACCAAAACTGTCCATGTTCTGTTTAACTTCCACAGATTTTGGAAGTGACCGATTGGGACATTTGCTTTATTGCCATTTATGGCAAGTAATCATTGGATAAGGCATTGTTTGGGAATGTTTAGCTTATGGGTGCAAATGTTGTGTCCATAAGCTATATTGCCAAACAACCAACACTTGACCCCTAGTACTCTACATGACCCTTCAACCATTTTTGGAGACAATTTCAGTTTAAAATCTGTGTATATGCTCATACGTATGTATATGTGCTGTTAATATTAGAGAGTTTAAGGTTTTGTTAACTTAATTAGAGAGTGCTAAGTGAATTCTTAATTTTGCTTGGTCTCCAAGTTCTTAAACTCTATATAACAAAGCTCTTCATCACACACACACACCTTTGTTTCTGCTCTTCACAAACACTAAACACTGAGAGAAAAGAGAGAGTGCAGAGAGTTCTTCAGAAATTATATAGAGAGAGAAAGCTCTTAATCCCCATAGCCAAAGCTTGGGTTTGAATTTCTTCATTTGATTTCCTTTCTCAACAAACACTACTTCTCTTTGATATCAGTGAGTATTCTAAACTCACTAAGAATGTAATTTCATATTAATTGCTGTGTAATTGTTTAATGTTGTAAATCCCCATTGATGATTTTTACGTATGAAGTTCATAGCATAAAAATCATGAATTTCTAAACCCAATCAAAATTCGTTTTTAGAGATGAATATGGAAGATTATAGTATGTATTGACTATGTTTGAAGTTTTAGAGCTTAATTCGTTCATATAAGAAAGTATATTAGAAATCAAATTTTGACATGTTTTAGTTTATCATAAAATTGGAGAGTTATAGTTAGAATCATGTTAAATTAATCATAGATTCTTAATCCTTGTTTAAAAAGGAAGAGATCCATATATAACATGATATACATACTTACAGAATTGAAAATGGGTCAAAAAGACCCCTGTTTTACTGAACCAGAGCAGTTTCTGCGGAGAAGATGAAGCCTCAGCTTCATCTCGCGCCACGATCGCGCGCGCGAGTATCGCGCGAGCGGCCCGCGCGAGCGACCCCTCGCGCGAGCGGCCCGCGCGCGCGAGGTATGTTTCCCAGGGCAGACGTAAGAGTTTATATATATATAATTGAAAATTTGGCTGGTCGCGCGAGCGAGGGTCGCGCGAGAACCCCTTCGCGCGAGCGATCCGCGCGCGTGACCTTACTTTCCTCAGGCAGACAGAAAAGTTTATTAATAAAAGGAAAATGGGCTTATCGCGCGAGCGGCCCGCGCGAGCGACCCTTCGCGCGAGCGGCCCGCGCGCGCGAGGTGTTGCAGTTTCTGTTTTTGTCTGTTTTTCTGTTAAGGGTCTGTTTGGATGAAGTTTATATACTGTTGAGGTTTTGTTTGGGAAACTTGGTTAATCAGAACTCTATTTGGTTATGTTTGAATGATTAAAACATCGTAGTATGACTCATTAACCCCCGTACGCGTGTTGTTCCTTTATTTTAGCATTTTTGTTTTCGTTTAAGTGCATACCATTCATGTGGGTCAGTGGTACATGCATAGGGGTGTCAGTCTGTGTGGAAAAGAGTAATGGCAGTGTGGAAAGAGTATGAGTTTGTGGTTGTGTTTGTGGTTGTGGTTGTGGTTGTGGTTGAGTATGAGTTGTGGTCGTGGTTGTGGTTGTGGTTGTGGTTGTGGTCGAGTTTGTGGAAGAGGGTATCTTTGAAATACGACGGTGGCAAATATGGACACTCCCTGACGCCCATGGAAGCGTTAAAGTGTGTGAAGCCGAACTCGGACACTCCCTGGCACCCATGGTAGTGCCAAAGTGTGGCCTACGTACACTCCCTGATAACTCGAGTCTGGATACTGTGTGAGGGGTCGCCCCGGTATTTGCATGGCGGTTAGGGTATTCAAAGTGTGAGGCATTGGACACTCCCTGGTACCCCGGACCAAAGTGTGAGGCAAACTGGACACTCCCTGGCGCCCCGTTGCTAAAGTGTGGCTGTCTGAGTGTTTCAAAGATACCAGGAGTAGGATAGTGGGTTGTTGTGGTTGTCGAGAGAAAATAGTCGGCAAGATGAGTGTGGTGCATTGTTTTCATACACGGTCCCATCTGTGTAAATTACCCTCTTTAAATAATGTTGTGAATGTTTTCTAAATGAGCTCCTTACTTCAATAATAAACTTGTGGATTTAAATGGGAATTGGAAAAAGGTAAGTTGGTATGTTTTACATTCAAAGTCATGTTTTTAATACTCACCAGCTTCTTGAAGCTGACGACGTTGATGCGTCCTGGACATTCGTGTTCAGGCTTTTCAGGTTACAATCAGGAGGAATCATACGATTATGCTAACTAAGAATGGCTGCGGTTTGGGACGAGAAACTGTTTATTATATGTTTTAAGTTTATCTGTTTTAAGTTATGAACTGTTTTGTTTTAAGGATGACTGTAACAGACTCTAAGTTATTATTTTATTTTCAAGGCGGTCTGTGCCTTAGTTGACCCCGGTTTATAAGATGTAATAAGATAGAAATTTTTTTGTAAGCCTTGATTGCTTTACTCTGATTATTATGTTTTGTTGTTTGACGTTTGGGACGGAATTGATCCTTCAAACTGTCGCGACCTACGGGTCCATAATGGAAATTAAACGCTTTCCTTATTTATGCTACGTCGGGGCGTGACACTTACCTTCATATTTCTTGTATACACAAGGTTCATCCAAATTCTGGTTGAAACCAAACGACTTGATCGCTTGGTCAAATCGAATGTTCCAACTCCTGGATTCCTGCTTAAGCCCATCAAATGGACTTTTGTAGCTTGCATACTAAATTACCTTTTCCGCCAGCTATGAATCCTTCTGGTTATTGCATATAGATGTCCTCCTTAGGATTGCTATTCAAGAATGCAATCTTGACATCCATCTGCTAGATCTCATAATCTAGACATGCCGCAATGATAAGAGTATCCTAATGGATTTGAGCATGGCTACCGGTGAGAAGTAACCTTTCGCTATATGCCTCGCCTTAAAGGTTTCAACCTTTTCATCAGATCCTCTTTTCCTCTTGTAGACCCACTTATAGCCAATGGGATTAATATTGACTGGAAGTTCTACAAGATCCCAGACTTGATTGAAATTCATAGATTCCAATTTAGTCTTCATAGCTTTTACCCAATGAGCTGAATCAACATCAGCCATTGGCTCTTCGTATGTGGCAGGATCAGATTCAGATTCAGATTCAGATTCTATAGAGACAACTTCAAAAACTTCTCCTAAGAAAATATATCTATCAGGCTGGCTGATTATCCTCCCACTACGACGAGGTACCGGTGCGGAAATGGGTGAAGATGTGATATTTTCTTGAGTTATATCATTTTCAACTGTTGGAGGAATTGAGGTCTCTCCATCTACTTCTCTCAGATCTATCCTCCCTTTAGGTTTATGGTTCATGATATAATCATCCTCCAAGAAAATAGCATTTATACTAATAAACACTTTCTATTCTCTTGGATCATAACAGTACCAACCATAAGTACCCTTTGGATTCCGATTGTGATTCCAATTTGCTCATCTTTCCTTTCAAAATATGTGTCATACACCCCCATATCCGGAGATGTTGTGAAGAGGGCTTGCATCCAATCCACATCTCCTGTGGTATCTTAGGAATAGATTTGCTTGAAACTAGATTTAGTATGTACATAGCAGTTTCCAAAGCATAACCCCAAAGCAATAATGGCAACTCAGAATAACTTATCATTGACCTAGTCATGCCTAAAAGAGTCTGGTTCCTTCTCTCCGCTACATCATTTTGCTGAGGCCTACTAGGTACAGTCAACTGTGACAGAATCCCATTTTATACGAGGTGATCAGTAAACTCATTAGAGAGGTACTCGCCACCTCAACCAGATCGACTAGCCTTGATATGTGTGTCTAATTGCTTGTCTACTTCAGTCCTAAACTCTTTGAACTTTTCAATGGCTTCAGACTTGTGTTGCATTAGGTACACAAATCCATACCTAGAGTGGTCATCAGTAAATGTAATGAAATACTCATAACCACCCCAAGCTCTAATATTTATTGGTCCACACACATTAGTATGAACTAATTCCAACAATACATTGGTTCTATTACCCTTTGCAAGAAAGGGCCTTTTGGTTATTTTACCCTCTAAACATGATTCACAGACTTCCATTGGTTCGAGAACCAAATTGCCTTAGACTCCTTCTTTGACTAGTATGCTAATCCTATTTAGATTGATATAACATAGCCTGATCATGTGCCAAAGTCTTGTTGGATTAGTGGAAGGTTCCTTTCTTTTAGATGGTATAATTACCACTGAGTTATTAAGTTCCATATTAGAATCATTAAAAATAATTGGAGTAATCACATACAAACCATTCGACTTAGTACCAAAACACACAAAAGAACCATTTTTTTAATCACAACTTCAGTTCCAAAAGAGAAAGAATAATTTTTATTTGAAAGTTCTTAAACTGAAATTAAATTACGTCTCATTAAAGGGATGTAAAGCACATCTGATAAAACTAAAGTCTTATTGTCTAAAAATTCTAAAACTACTACTCCTATAGCAATCACAGATACGGTTGCGCTAGAACCTAGAGTCAACACGATCTCGCCAACACTGCACCTCCTGGTTGATCTGAACCTCTGCAATGAATTACAGATATGGTTAGTCGCACCAAAATCATTACACCAAGTGTTCTAAGTATCCGTTATAAAACTTACTTCAATCACATGTAATTCGATTATACCTTGAACTCTTGTAGTTAAGAATTCTGGACAGTTCCTCTTCCAGTGGCCTTTGTCCCCGCATTGGAAACACTTTCCTTTGCCTTGACCACCTCCCTTCCTTTTGCCTTTGCCTTTTTCCTTAGATATTGCAATCTTTGGGAGTGCTACCTTCTTTTTTTTCCCATTTTCTTGCCTTTCGGCATAGATCGGGAAGAAGCACTTCCTTTTTCAATGTTCAAAATGTTACCCCTAGGTTTGTTCACCCCTTCCGCTGACTGAAGAGAGCTTATCAATTGCTCATTGAAAAATTCATTTGATTCATATTGTAATTAAGTTTAAATTGAGCGAATGATTGAGGCAGCGAGTTGAGAATCATATCAACTTGGGTCTGTGTGTCAATATTGGCACCCAGAGTCTCCAGTTCATTTAAATAATCAATCATTTTTAAAACGTGCTCTCTAACTGGAATTCCTTCCAACAATTTCACACTCATGATCTTTTGTATAGCGATCTGCCTGTCAGGTCTGCCATGCTCTCCAAATATTTCTTTTAAAGAGGTTATGATAGCACTAGCAGAATCGTTTGATTGGAACTGATGTTGTACACACTAGCCATAGAAGTCAGAATGTAGCAACGAGCCATTCCATTCAACTTCTTCTATTTGTCGAACTCGCGTTTGGTAGCTGCCGAAGCAATTGTCGCTGGTTCGTTAGGGCATAGGGTAGTGAGGACATATGTGTGATCCTCCACAGTTAAAACGATATCCAGATTACGTTTCTATTCAGGGAAGTTATTTTCAGTTAGTTTATTCTATGTGAGTATGGTAGTAAGTGGACTAAATACAAAAGCAGACATTATGAATTCTGAAAAAGAAAAACAGACATTTTAATATGATTATCAAAATTAGACAGTACAAAATAAAAGAATCCTTAAAACTATTGTATCGTAATAAAGTCTCCGGAATATCAAAACGAAAAAACAAAGCCTTCGTGTGGTGGTCATTATTCGATCTTTTGATTAATCATGATTTATCCGTTATGCAACTCTTGCAAAACATGTCACAACTCTCAAACCTATTTGATCTCTAAGTTTCTGAATAATACCCCGTGTGGGATCCCTTATTCATAGCTTAGCTAGTATGTACCATTAACTAGGATCTAATGAAAAAAATCTCAAGTAGCGCCCCCGTGTGGTGGTCACCCTCTAACACGTCTCATTGATCCTATCCGTAGGAAGTCCATATCTAGTAACCAATGAGTATTGTGCCCTCCATATAGAATGATCACCCATAGTTGTGTGACACAGAGTACTCCACTCGTCTTACAGTGAACCGTTAATGGAAGATCGTGGGAGTTATAAATAAGTCTCTCTCCCACTAGATTTGATAATTGAGGATTTTTCTTTTGGAAAAAATTGTTTCTACTCATTGCCCATAGACATCTAATGTCTACTAATGAGTTAAAATAGTTTTGATTTTTATTTTAGAAAGCTCATTTTTGCATGCATGTAGTAATAGTATTTAAAATGCCAATCACAAACAAGCATATAAAAACGAAAAACTAAAATTGAAATTAAAAGCATTCAATAATGCCTCTATCTCCCATGGCTCTATCTCCACAGATCCATCCTCTTGGCTCGGTCGCCTCCGACTCCATCTCTATATGGACATTACATTGGCTCCTAGTTAAGACTTGTATATCTATAGAGATGCTACGTTTCCAATTAGTTAAGAGGAATTCATAGTTATGTCAATTCTTTTTCTACTTGATAGATTTAAGCTAGACATTTTTAGGAATGATTATTTGATATTATATATATCTTGTCTAAAGCATGTGGACTAACCCTTGTTTTGTAGCTCTTTGGAGGTATGACTTCTCATCTCTTCTCTAGTTTATATCACTTTTTGGTTTTATTGATTTTTGACTTCATGCGCGATACCTTAGAATCAAGTCTTGCCTTATGTGTATATATATGTGCTAGAGAGCTTTTCTTAGGATTTCTAGTTTGTGTGCATTACACTTTTAATATTCGCGGCGGGATCCTGGGTAAGTTTCTTATTTCCCTATTTGTACATCATCTTGCTTGCTACTTGAATTATGTGATTTTTGAATGATATTTTATCTTTAGCAATCTTATTTTTGTAATGTATATGTATATATGTATTAGTTGAGGGCATGCTTGGACTAATAATTCGATTTAAAAGGATGTTGAGTAGAGGCCTATCACGAGATAGGATGAAAGGGGGTGTTTTAGTCCGCCGGGCTCCTTCCCCTTTCATTCCATAATCCCCGGACCCAGTATATCTTTGGTTTCACAAAAGATCAGTTTGCTTTTAAAATAGTTTCTTAATTTTCCTTTTAAAAATTAAGTGGCGACAATTGGTATTTGTAAATTTGAAAATTGTTTTAAAATTAAAAGTGGGCACAAATGCCGGTATCCACAGGGACCTCCTAGGCTCTTTATTATTAGCTCAGATCAGTTGTTAATTCCCATGATCAAACTCTTTGATCAGCAAATTAACTAACTAATCAGTTAACGTTTACTCCATTATAAAACGATAACTACACTCCAACGTAAAAGAACAAATCCAAAGTGATAGCTAGAGTTGTATGGTGTACTAATGTCTCTCTACCGTCAGCATTCATAATCATATTCACATAGTCGGATAACTGTTACTATCAACCTGATTATGATTACATCTTCCATTCCTTGAGTTCCATTCACCTCACATGATTACCAAATTTGTTGATAACTACTTATCAACAAGACTGCAGTTCTAAGTAATCAACTTGGTGACATTCTCAAGGGAATGCTTACTCTTTATCAGAGGGTATATTCTATCTTGACAATATGATACGATTGAAATTGTGTGTGTTTTTACGAGTACGTCCAAGTGTAGACAGTCACATAGAGTATAAGCTAGTAAGACCAGGTCGTATCCCAAGGAACGAAAATTAGGGACAGAAAATTCTAGATTGATACCTAAAGAGAAAATAAAAGATGATTTCTTGAAGGTGGAGATTCTAACGATCCTACTGTTATTCAAGGCTTAACTAAATTAATTAAAATTTAGTGACAACTAAATTAAATAGGAATAAGAAATGTAATTTAAATCTATATACATGAAAAATGTATTGGGAACATGTGAATCTACATTGTACCAACCACTGCCATGTTATAGCATTACGTACGGATGAGGTTTTACCTTTTTTGCATTCTTTATTTCGAAATTGATTAAGTTCAGAAATCTAGACACTAGTCATGCAAATTGTACATGACTAGTGATTTGAATAACTTCTCTTACTTTAACGAGCGGAAATAATCACTATTTAAAACCTTGAACTATGATGAACAAATCAAGTATGAAATATTCGATATGTTAATCACGTTTGTTCATTGATTTAAGTAGTCTAAGGGCTTGTATTTCAAAATCTATATGCAATTTGAACTTAGAAGATCAATTTAGGTTAAGTTCTTGAAATAAAAGTCACTGGAATACTGTAAAGATTCTGCCCAAGACATGTGCCTACTTATCGATTGCCATAAACAGCAATCGATTAGCACAAAATGTCTCCCAATCTATGGCTTATGATACCAATCGATTGGTTTAGAATCTATGGTTACTGATTGGATTTTGTATCCAATCTATTGCCACATATTTTCATTCTGATTCATGGTAGTGATTGGGGAACAATGTTTCAACACATTGTTCCCAACCACGAGTCTAAGCTAGCATAATATCAGATACAGAGACATGAATAAATTGAAACATGCTGCTAGGATTGAATCTTGATATAGAATAAATCAAAATCTTGAAGTATTACATTGATTCAAATAAAGATCTTAACAAAATCCAACTGATAATCTCATAGCATGAATGAAAATGAGAACAAAACCTGAATTGAACAATGAATCAAAATATAGAATCCTAAAGCTGGAAGTTGTTTACGGATTCAAAGAAAATCTTCTAATGTAAACCTACAAAACCAACAAAAATGAGCCAACCCCCTCACTCTAGTCACCCAAACCTATAAATACTATCATTTGTGCAAGCAAGAGGTGTCCAGGTTCAGAATGTAACGGTTGGTCGTCACACAAATCAGGGATTGCTGAGATCTTGCGCCATTAAAGAGGTTTGATTGCACAGACCCAACCAATCAATTGGCACTGAAAGCAATCAATTGGTATTTGTATCAATCGATTGCTTATGAATGACAATCGATTGGTTCTGAGGATATGGCAATCGATTGCCAAAAGATGGCAATCGATTGGGACTTGAATTTGAACTTTGACATGTCCTCTTTGTTCCTTTACTATCCCTTTTCGACTGTTATCAATTTAACTTCTGAAACTTGTGTAAAACAACACTAGACACAATAACATACCAAGGAAATATATCATTGTGTAAAGATAAAGATTAACACACAAAAGCAAGTAAAACTAGAGACATAGGGCAAAGATTGACCAATTCTATTTTTTATCGGGCTAGTATTCTTGCAAAAGCTAGTGATTATGTCAAAATCAAGTTCTTATTTAACCCTATTAGAAACATAGCATGTTGGCAGTAGGGTGTCGAGTCCACAGGGATTGCAATGCAACAAGGCTTGTTGGGTGCTTAAAAACCAATTATAATGCGAGGAACAATTAACAAACTAAGAAATAAGACTTGAGTCTTTGCGACTTTGAGATTGGTTTAGTTTGCAAAAGATTATACTACAATAACTATCTAGGAAAAAGAGAAGGTAAACTTTGAGTAAAGCTAAGTTTAATTGACAAATGGGGGTTTTGTAAGAGGAGAGATTTGAGGTTGGGGAGCATTCCCCCACCTTGGACCAAAGAACACATGACTATCACACTTGTAGCACATTCTATAGTAGAAAATCCCATTGTGACAAACTATCAAACATGTGGTAGTCAACCAACATGTTAGATAGATGTTGCAATGCAATACATGGGTATAGGGTTAGAATTTAGAGATTTAACAACTTCCAATGCTTGACATTGGAAGTGGGGTCTCAAAACATCAAACCATGTACCCATGAACTCTAGAAATGCTCCAAAATGTGAGAGCCTTCCAATAACACACACATGGGTCCAATGGTGGGTTTACGATCCCCAACCTACATGATTTAGCTACTCATGATAATAATGACAACAATATTAAAGAAAGGGGAGGAGAAATTATACCAACAAGAGAAAATCACCATAAATGCCATAGGATATCCAAAGAAATCTTCAATAAAAAGCTACCAAGTATTCAATACATTGACCCTCTCTTCTCTCTAACACTAAAATGGAAGTAAGTATTAGTGGATGGGGAGTAATGAGGGAGAGGGATGAGAGGATTTGAGAGAGAAAGCTTAGAACCTAAGGGAGACTAAGTCAAAACCCAACTAAAAAACAAGCTAACCCTAACAAAACATTATCACTAACTATATATAGTCCCCCCACAAAAAAAAAAGAGTTGTAATAAAAAGAGTCTTCAGCAGAGGCGCGGATCGATCCCTTCATAATGGGCGAATCGATCCGCCTTTCATATGGGGAATTACTGTCTTTCCGAGAAGCTGCGGATCGATCCCTTCATATTGGGCGGATCGATCCATTTTGAGATGTCTTTCGCAGAATGCTATGGGACAATCGCGGATCGATCCCTTCATTAGGGCGGATCGATCCGCTCTTTTCGGATTAGCTGGTAACGTTCCATTAAACACGCGGATCGATCCCCTCAAAATGGCGGATCGATCCGCTCTTCCTGAAATTTCTTCTTATCTCTTTTTACTTCAAGAATGCCCAAAGGATTGGGTTCTACTATACCCAAGCTTACATACCCTACAAAAAGAGAATTTTATTAGTTGAAAAAGAGCGACAACAAGAACAATCAAGAGCACAATTTATCCATTAAGTCTCCAATTTGAGTCGTGATTTGTGTCCAATAAGGGTAAAATCATGAAGTTAAGAATGCAATATTGGACACGCATCAGCTAGCCCTCATCACAATATATGTTCACAACCCTATGAATATGACATACCCAAGATACCCAGGTGTTGATCTTACAAGACCTCATTGATTGGTAAGTCAAAGCAGTCACATCCACAGTCTGTGTCCATAATCGTCTCAAGATTGAGAAAACGTACCTTATACAAGTTATGAGTTCCTATCGACTATTGACAGTTTTATATATCAATAGGAATCTCATGGTCCGTCAATGCACTATAAGCACTAACATATTAACTAAAAGTCACACTCTAGTGATTGAGATTTATCACTTCATCTAATGGTAGTTAATAATACTACAGTGTATACCTAATGAGATATCCAGTCTCATCATTCACTGTGACAAGTTCTAAGTATCAAAAAATAATAATTCATATCTCTCTTGTATGTATCTGATTCATATATGAATTACCTACCGTGATACTTATGGACTACATCAATCATCTCATGACACATACATAAGGAAATGTGAATATGATATCCATATATAAAATGTCCAATGTCAAATACATAAAGACTGGGTTTGAGAGCACAATCCCAATAAAACATCCAACAATAAACTCATAAGTTCGGATGCGATTC
The DNA here is from genome assembly GCA_033977485.1 of Hydrangea macrophylla. Lineage (NCBI taxonomy): Eukaryota > Viridiplantae > Streptophyta > Magnoliopsida > Cornales > Hydrangeaceae > Hydrangea > Hydrangea macrophylla. The sequence goes on along the minus strand of CM066999.1, from coordinate 98,710,065 downwards.
AAACATAACCAAAAGAGATTTACTACGTATTACAAACTTATATATCCATTTCGAGGTTTCCAAGTTAAAAAAGAAAAACATGATTCTAACTTCTTAAAAACGATTCAAATACTACAAACATAGTCCAACCCCCTCCCCCCCCTTTTACGGTTCATTTACAATACAAGGTGAACTACAAAACTATACACAAAAGAGCTTAGGCTCGGATGCTCCCACGGCCTCACTCCTCGCGTTTCTTCTTTTCTTTCTTCTTCTCACCTGCAATGGAGTAAATCTCCACTGCTCAGCTATATGCTGAGTGTACAATTCTTACAAATGCATATATGACAATTTATGCTTCAATATCATCAAAACACATCAAATAATCTATAGGGAGAAAGATACGCATTCATCCGGTATACCAGCAAGCCCTAAGTCTTAAATCGCGATACCAATGGCAAGTCCAAAGTCTATCAACCATTGCATCCAACTGCTTTGGCAGCACCTTCCTGAACCAAACAAGTAGTCGTCACTGCTAAAATTCTCAAACATCGAGAAGCTTACCCCCGACATGAATTTGTACCAATCTCCCCTTTGACCCGCATAATCACTTAGCATGCTCACATAACTATATAAATATGCTTTTCATAAGTATTCATGAGTAAAATTAACGGACCTAACTTAACACATGAGTTTTGCCCGGATCAATATATCACTCTTGATATTCAAAGCATCCCAAATTTCCTAAACATAAGTTAAGAATTCATACCTTAAGCTACGCTCCTAATTTTTTGAAAGAAGTACAAGGAGTCCAAATCTACGTCGAATCTCTGATTACAAGTGAATCCTATGAGTTTTCATACGTTTTTCAAGAAAACACAAAATTAGGATTTTTCGTAAAAGTTTGCCAAACATGGCTTAACAAGTATCAAAACCTAGCTTTTACCTCGAGGAGTCCGAAAATATAAACGAGGATAAATTCTGACGGACGAAAGTTCGTCGTTTGCCGTCGTAAAGTCCGAAGCCAAGAAATCTCCCTTATCTCCCCCCTTATCTTTCAATTTGGTTTTGAGATATTTTGACAAATATCTCATAACTTTCTATATATAGGCTTGACTTCCCGGAATTGTGTTTAACTCCCCACGAGTTCTCTAATCTTCTAATTATTCCCCAAAACGTCTTAAACATCTAAGTTATCGATTCACGAGTGAAAATCTCTAATTCATAAAAGTTTCAATCCAAGTTCCGTTTGGGTCTGTAATAACATTCCGAAAACTATTTCTGTGAAATTTCTAGATAACTTACCTTTTATGCAATGTATCATTTACGGTAATACTATCATTCAAAATAATCTCAAACAAGATCAAAACTATCAGTTTACATACAAACAGGTATATTTACTATTCACATAAATCAGGTAAAGTCAAATAATATTTAAAACGTATAAATGTCATTTAATCATTTTAATTCCTCTTTGATTGTCCAATCCTCGTGTCCTCGATTGACACCCACTCTTGACCCACGGTCAACCTCATCCATTCTCATTAAATCAATTATGCATTTAAAATGACTAGGTTTTTCTGAACGGGTGTGACAAAAGATCTCCAATGTAGAACTTAGAGGTTATTTAGGTGACTTGAGAATTGGTTAGTTGATTCAGAAAACATGTTATGAATATAGGAGTTTATATCTGACTTAAAAATACAAAGAATTGGTTCTTTTACAACCAACATATACCTGCCTTTCATAAAAAAATCAATTAAACTTGACAACGTAGATATACATGATCCCATTTTAGGCAAATCCAAACAGAATAAATGGTATAATCTAAACTTCAGCAAGCATTTTTCTATGATGATGTTGGTTTAATAGAAATTGGGTAGGCTTAACAACATTTTACACCCTCTTAGTTTGCCCTTCGTGTCAATTTGATCTCTGTAGTTTAGAAAATGTCATTTTAGTCCATGTAGTTTTATAAGTGTGTCATTATAGTCCCCCAAACACTTTTTGTGACAATTTTTTTTTTTTACTTTTAGTGACAAAATTATTCGTCACTAAAGACTTATTGGCCTTATTTGACACTTATGAAACTAAATGGAGTAAAGTGACTTTCTAAATTACAGGGACCAAACTGACACATGTGATGAACTAAAAGATATCCAACTGTGTAATACCATTTTTATGGTGGCTTTGAGTTTTTGGGCCCTTAACTCACTTTGAATATGAGGTCCTCTACAAATTGTAACAAAGCAGTCCACTTGACAAGGGCGGGCACAATTTATTGGTAATCAAAAAGTCCACATTAGCATATAAAAAAAAATAGAAATATAAGATATAGTCCCTCATAATGGGTCAAAGGAAAATTTAGTATATTTGACTTTTTTATCTCTTAAATTCATCCTTAATAAATTAGATATACTAGAAATTAGTCCTTTTCCCCAAATGGCTGTATTTTTTATAGACAAAATTACCCCTCGTTAAATATATACATATCTGTATATATACAATCAACTTAAAATCAGGGATTTCATTTTGAAACCCAAACAAATCAAAAAACAAATCAAGATTTTTTTCACTCTCTCTCATTCCCCCCATTAAAATTTATCTCTCTAAAAACTTCCCATACCTCTTCACATAAATAAACATATATCTCCGTCAGGACTTAGCGGCCATTGACGTCGCCGATGAATTGCTCTCTCTCTCTCTGTCTCTGTGTGGCTGTGATTATAATCTATTTTTCGATTGGATTTCGCTAGTGGTTAGGTTTTATTGACTTTTCATTAATCCATACGCCTCTGTTCATAGATAAAAGAAAAATGAGAGACATATCTCAATGTGTCTCTTCATTGATAAGAACAGGAGGCATAGTGATGATGGTGAGATATCAGTTCAGTCGTCAGCTCATTACATTGACGATTCGATTGTTGCTCCTCCACATTCTCTCTCTCTCTCTATATATATATATATATATTCTGTTCTTTGTTTTCCGGCCAGTCCCAAGGCCAGTTATGGAAGGTTGTGATGATAAGACAAAATATTGAGATTTTCTCACCAAATCCATGTGTATTGTTGCTGCATTTTAGTGTTTAGACAGTTTGTGTGTGTATTTTCGACAGTGTGAGAAATTTCTCACAAAGTGTGGATTTTTACTTTTGAGTTTTGAAGGTGAGAAATTTGTTTTAATTTGGTTAGAAAAAAAGGTGAGAAATTTCTCACTGTAGTAGATAAAAAAAGGTGAGAAATTTGTTTTATTTGATGAGAAATATCTCATTAAATACGTTAAAAAAGGTGAGAAATTTCTCACTATAATAGATAAAATTTCTTTGTTAATTCTCTCTCTCTCTATCTCTATATATATATATGTATAACAAATCAGGGTTTTGAATTTAAAAACCCTGATTTATGGGAGTTTAGATATTTATTAAATTTTCTTCTTTAATTCTCTCTCTTTCTATATATATGTATATATATGTATAACAAATCAGGGTTTGCGAATTGTACCCATGGACCATACTTCATGGGTACAATTCGCAATTCAGCCATAAAAAGTTGAAGATTTAAAGGTCTATTTGATAAAACTAAAAATTAAGTACTGAGAATTTAGTGCTGAATTTTAAGTACTGAAAATATTTAAGTAATTGAATATGCAATACATAAAACAGTATTTCAAGTAGTGAAACTGAAACAGACTGCATTCAGTGATTATTTTCAGTAGATTTTTTGGCACTTAAAGTTTTTAGTGGTTTTTTTTTTTGGCTACTTTATCAATTAAGTGGTACATATCAAACGCACAAAAATTTAATAAATCCTGAAAATTTTTATTTTGTCAAACACACCTTATAGTGTTGGAATGTATAAACTCAGAGTGAGACTACTCTTGAAATATAAAGCCCAACCAAAGATTAAGAAGATCCAAGGATCCATGACATGAAAGTATATTAGATATTGGGCAAACAAAGTGGCAACCCAATGCATTCATAGAGCATTAGGGGTCCGTTTGCAACAATTCAGGTTTACGTGATCTTATCGGCGAAATTTGGTATTTTATCCCAAAAATTAGCCAATGTAGCTTCTGATCAACTGCAAACTTTTGCAATTGACTCATATATTTTTGTAATTGAATCGCAAATGATTTGCCAAACCATTTAACTGTAGTTTTTGGAATTCTATAATCGCTTATGATTTTTAAAAATTGTTACCAAATGGGACCATAATATGCCATGAGCCATAAGAGAACAAGACCTAAACATTAATACATATACGTATAAATCTATATATATAATTATATGTATTATAAAAAGTCAGGCATATTATTAAAAAATAAATAAATAACTGCAAGGACCACTTTATCAATGACTCGTCGAAGATCACGTTTGGAGAAGTGTAACATCTGCTTAAAATATGGTATCATTGTAAAATCAGAGCATCAAATCAATATATATTAGGGTACCATTTAACATATGCCCTGACCTGTTGTGAAGCATTAAATGCATGTTAGTTAGCTAACTACTTGATTATCAAGATAGGTGTCTTTCTTATACAAAATTTATTTCTTCTCTCTACTTATTTTTGTTACCAAAACTACCCTTAACTTTACTACCACCTTTTTTTTTTTTTTTTTTCCACTTTGACTTTTCTAATTTATCTCTTACACTTTTTCACCCCAATAATGCTACATATACTCTGAAAAGCACATCAAAATGCACAACCTTGCTTAAAAATGTTAGACCTTGTGCTGAAAAACTTGCACACACAAAACACCAACTTCTGTGTGTGCAAGTTTTTCAACACAAAGTCCAACCTTTTAAAGCAAAATTGTACATTTTGGTGTACTTTTCAAAGTGTGTGTAGCATTACTCTTTTCACCCATTTTTTTTTTTGCCTTTTACAATCTTCTTTTCACTCTTTTGCTTTTTCTTTTCTAGTACATGTAATTATTAAAGAGTAATATTTGGGGCACAAACAAATTTCACAAACATTTAAAAACACGCTTTATTTCTCTCCTGGTGGCACTGTGGGTCCGAATAATTTCAGTAGACCCCACAGTGCCACCTAAGAGACAGATATAGAATGCGTTTGTAAGTGTTTGTGCAATTTATTTGTGCCCCTAGCATTGTTGATTAGTAAAATACATCAAGTATAAAGATAAAAGAAGTAATAGGACTGCAAGACAAAGAGAGGGCAAAAGAAAAAAGAAGGGATTTGACAGAAGCTATAAAGAGGTTGTGAATCAAATGCAAGTAATATTTTTCTTCCTCTACTTGTCAACTTAGTTTACCCTCTTTTGTTTGTTTGTGGAACAAATGTGCAACATGATGTTTGATTTGAATGAGCTTCCAATTAAATGAACAAATTCGCAACGTGAATTCTGTTCAAGACCTTGTTGTGGTTGATTTTGAGTTGAATAAAAATGCTCAAGATAATTTGACCCAATTAGAAATAAATTTTGAACCATTTGTTGTCCAATGTTGTTTAAGTGAAGAAGAGGCATTCCCATTTTACCAAAACTATGCTAATAGACTAGTAGTATTGGTTTCTCGATTCGTAAAGGCCAATTCAATGCCAAAAGTGAAAAAGTAATGAGACGTGATTTCTTTTATCATCGCGTAGGATGCCCACCTTTAAAATTTATAACCAATGCATCTAAAAAACAAAAGAATAGGGCTTCTACAAGATGCAGGATTCTCGATTCGTAAAGGCCGATTTAATGCCAATGTTTTTTCATATTTTTATTTCATTAATTTGAAGTGTTTGTTTCAAGATGAGAAAAACAAATGCAAGTAAATATCTAACATTATTTCCTTATTTTTGATTAGAATGGAGGGAAAAGACCATTAAAGGGGAAAAAAATATTCATTACAATAGCTATAAAATCCTACATGGTGTCACAAGCTAATAGAAAGCTTGTATAAATTCATTTGGTCCTCTATTTCCAGGGAAATCCTCCTCCAACTCAGCAAAAAAATCCTCCAACTCAATTTAAAATTTGTGAGAGGGGATACAATCTTACATGGTATCACAATGATATCCAATATTTGCTCCAAAAAAGGAGGGAAAAAAAAAAGAATAAGGAAAAAGGGGTGGTAAGAACATGTTTGTTTACCAAAATGTTGGAAACTTTGTTAGAGATCAATTCAAAGAATTCAATAGGATATTTGTTGTGTAAGGGTAGTTTTGGTAACAAAAGTAGGTAGAGAGAATAAAATAATTTTGTATAGGAAAGACACCTATTTTTATTAAATAGGAAAATATTTTTGTCATCCACAATGGAATCTTAAGTTCAATAAACCAAAAATGAAACAAGATTTGGTCCAAAACATGTAATAAAAAAAATGAAATAAAATACTAATATAAATATTGAATGATTGACCGTCCCATTTTATTGACCTCAAATACCAACCCACAGGCCACAACAGGTCATTGATTCACTGGCCATTAATTAACCCAGTCTGAATCTATAAAATTATTGAGTAATATTTGGGGCACTAACAAATTCCACTAACACTTACTAACACACTCTATCTCTCTCCTAGTGGCACTGTGGGGCCCGCAGTGGACCCTGCAGTACCACTAGGAGAGAGATAGAGTGTGTTAGTAAGTGTTAGTGGAATTTGTTAGTGCCCCTAGCATTGCCCAAAATTATTATAGATGTTGGGTAGCGTAAGAATCGCATTTATAGTTTAGAAAAAAACACATCTGCATAATTTAGTATTTGTATAGTTTCTTTATATATATATATATATATATATAAGGTTTTATAGTTTTTTTATTTTATTTTATTTTATTTTTTTTATCAAACTGGCATAACATTGATTTTTATAAGTACCTACTAAAATGAGACTTGGTTTGAAATTGTAGGAAAATATTGTAATGATATAATTGAAAATAAACAAAAACAGGTTATGGATTACAACATATGAAACCGGAAAAAATAGAACTTGGACAGAAACAGAAAATTGAAACTGGTTATAGAAATAAAAATCACAGTAAATAAACGCAAACAGAAACTGAAAAATTGATCAAACCGAGGGCTGTGATATTTCACAGGTTTCTTAAAACAGATTCGCCACCTCACCAGAAATTCGCCACCTCACCAGAAGTGCTTGAGGATATGTCTGGCTTCTGTCTCCTAAGATACAACGGCAACTAACAGATGACAAACACTGTGTCGGACTGTTCCAGCGAACTAACTATGTTTGTAATTCTCTTTTGGAAAAAGAAATGGGAGGAAGAAGGAGAAGAACATTGTCTCAAAAAATTGTGTTTTGACTCAGGGTGAGATACACTATATATAGGGGGATATAATGAACGAATTTAATCTGTGCACAGAGTCTTTTCAGTCTCTGTAACTCTTTATAGAAATAGAAAAAGCCAAAACTTGAGGGCTCTAAAAAGACGGCGGCGGCGGCGGCGCACGCGCGTGTGTGGAGTAAACCCCAAAGGGCCTTAGATCCTCTCCCATCCACAAAACTGAGTATCCCTTGGGGCCCAAACCCAAAACATCAAGTAGCCTTATAAATACACTAAAAACTATTTCTATTTTTCCGATGTGAGACAAGGCAAGTTGTGAACCTTTTTCATTTCAATAGTACCATCCGTCTTCATTTTCTTTTTAAAGATCCATTTGTAAACCCAACGGCTTACAACCAGGAGGAAGATCTACCAATTCTCAAGTATGGTTTTGTAGGATAGAATCAATTTCACTCTTGATTGCCTCTTTCCATAATGGACTATCTGGTGATCTAATAGCTTCATTATAGCTTTGAGGCTCACTTTCTATAACATAAGTTAGAAAGTCTGGACCAAAAGATTTTGAGGTCCTAGCCTGTTTCCCACGTCTAGGTTCAACATCTACATTCTCTTCTTGGGTTTTACTAGTTTTCCCAATAGTCTCAAATGTGTATTTTTTAGAACTATATTCCTCTTTACAAAGAAATATATTCTCAAAGAACGACGCATTTCTAGATTCTATGGTCGTGTTCTTGTATATATCTGGGTTTTCAGATTTATGTACAAGAAACCGATATGCACTACTATTATGTGCATAGCCAATAAATAAACAATCAACAGTTTTTGGACCTATCCTCTCTTTCTTAGGAGTAGGTACAGGAACCTTTGCAAGACACCCCCACATTCGCAAGAATTTATAGGAAGGTTTTCAACCATTCCACTGTTCATTCGAGGTTTGATCAACTTTCTTTCGAGGTACGTTATTTAAAATGTAATTTGCATAGAGAATTGCCTCCCCCCACAAGTTCTGTGATAATCCAGAACTGATTAACATAGCATTTATCATTTCTTTTAAGGTACGATTTTTCCTTTCAGCAACTCCATTTGATGGAGGTGAATAAGGCGCAGTGGTTTGGTGAATAATTCCATGTTGTGCACAATACTCACCATATGGTGCTACATATTCACCACCCCTATCACTTCTTAACACCTTAATCTTTTTGCTAAGTTGATTTTCAATCTCTTTCTTGTATAGAATGAACTTATTCAAAGCTTCATCCTTACTTTTTTGCAAATACACATAACAATATTTAGTGCAATCACCAACAAAAGTAATAAAATACTTATTGCCACCTCTAGATTGAACCATTTTTAAATCACATACATCAGTGTGGATTAATTCCAATGGTTTAGTGCTTCTTTCAACTGATTGAAACGAAGTCTTCGTTAATTTTGCTTCAACATAAGTTTCACATTTATGACTTGTGTCAATATGGAAGTTTGGTATATGGTCTAATTTTATTAATCTTCGCATAGAATAAAAATTAACATGTCCTAGTCTACCATGCCACAAATTGGAAGACTCAAGAAAGTAAACAGAAGAGGTACTTCTTTTATTAATTTTTGGGAATACATTTGCTACACTAAGTTTGAATATCCCATTACACATATAACCCTTCTCCACATACATTCCTGCTTTGGTCAACACCACCTTGTCTGACTCAAAGACTATTCAGAAGCCATGCTTGCTTAGGAGAGATCCAGATATCAAATTCTTGTGAATTTTTGGTACATAAAGGACTTTGTTGAAAGTCAGCTCCTTTCCTGAAGTCATCTTCAGAATTATTTTCCCTTGTCCTTCAATATCCGAGGAAGCAGAATTTCCCATATACATCTTTTCACAACTTGTAATTGCCTCGAAGGAAGTGAACATAGTTTTGTCGGAGCATATGTGGCGAGTAGCACCAGTGTCTATCCACTACTCCCTTGGGTTTGAATCCATCAAATTCACTTCAGAGACCACAGCAGACAGATTAATGTCAGAGACATCCCTTGAGATAGAATCTAACTCTGTCATATTAGCTTGATTATTCTTGACTTTCTTTTGTTGCAGACGACACTCAGAAGCACGGTGTCCAGTTTTGCCACAGTTGTAGCATTTCCCTTTAAATTGAAATTTAGGCTTCTTGGCGATACCACATTTTGGCCCCATTTTGTACCCTTTTCCAGAAGGAATTTTCTTCTTCCTATGTGAACTTTGACCATGCTCAACCATATTAGCCTTGGCCCTAAAATCCCCCAATTTCCTTTCAGCCCATTTGTTGTCCTTTTCAATTCAAAGCCTTACGATGAGATCTTCAATCTTCATCTCCTTTCGCTTGTGCTTCAAATAGTTCTTGCAGTCCTTCCAAGCAGGGGGTAACTTTTCAATTATAGAAGCAACTTGAAAGGTTTCGCTTAAGGTCATCCCTTCAACATGGATTTCATGCAAGATCACTTGCAACTCTTGAACTTGACTGATCACAATCTTTGAATCTACCATCTTATAGTCGAGGAATCTCCCCACTATAAATTTCTTTGACCCAGCATCCTCGGTTTTGTACTTTTTGTCTAAGGACTCCTATAGTTCCTTAGCAGTGGTCTTAAAACTATACACATTATAGAGTGTATCGTGTAAGCCATTCAAGACATAGTTTCGGCACAAAAGTCCGAGTACTTCCAAGAATCAATAGCTAGCACAACCTCTCGATCTTACAGTTCTTTAGCAGTGGTCTTAATACTATACACATTATAGAACGTATCGTGTAAGCCATTCAAGAAATAGTTTCGGCACAAAAAGTCCGAGTGCTTCCAAGCATCAATAACTAGCACAACCTCTCGATCTTACAGTTCCTTAGAAGTGGTCTTAACACTATACACATTATAGAGTGTATCGTGTAAACCATTCAAGACATAGTTTCGGCACAAAAAGTCCGAGTGATTCCAAGCATCAATAGCTAGCACAACCTTTCGATCTTGTTCATTGTCGTTAGGAACAGGGGCATCTTCCTTCAAGAACCTCGCAAGGTTCAAGGTAGTAAGGTAGAATAGCATCTTTTGTTGCCACCTCTTGAAATCCACACCATTCAATTTTTTTGGTTTCTCCCAGTGATTCACAAGAACCGTTTATTGAGGGGACCTTCACAGGGATCGAACCAATTATCACGGTGTTGGAGCCAGTAGCACTGTCGGTTGCAACGGGGTTCGCAGCAGTGTTCACGGTCTCATTTGCCATTTCTGAAAATATTATCAAAGGAGAAAAAGAAATTAAATCTAATATTTTTATTTTTTCCTACTCTTATTTTTAACAGTAGCAGAATTTCTTTTCCAAATAAATGTTAGGAAAACGAGGAAATTTTAAGATTCTGCTTGCATTGTTCTAGGCAAAACACAATTCTGTACACTTTTTGTCTAATGTTATTTTTCTTAATTCTGCACCGTTTGGGCAGAAACTGAGAAATACAGTAGCAGTTTTTTGTATTCCGAAAACCAAACTGTTTTTCAAAAGTAATCCTGTTTTTCCAAACCCGAATCTATTTTTGTTTTGTTTGTTTTTTTTTTTTCCTTTTCTTTTTTCTTTTTTCTTTTTTTTTTTAAAAAACGAATCTATTTTAAGATTGTTGAAAAAAATTGTATTGATATAATTGAAAATAAACAAAAACATGTTATGGATTACAACATATGAAACAGGAAAAAATAGAACTTGGACAGAAACAGAAAATTGAAACTGCCTATAGAAATAAAAATTACAGCAAATAAACGAAAACAGAAACTGGAAAATTGATCAAACTGAGGCCTGTGATATTTCATAGTTTCCTTAAAACAGATTCGTCGCCTCACCAGAAGTGCTTGAGGATATGTCCGGCGTCTGTCTCCCAGGATACAGTGGCAACTAGCAGATGACAAGCACTGTGTCGGACTGCTCCAGCGAAGTAACTATGTCTGTAACTCTCTCTGGAAAAAGAAATGGGAGGAAGAAGGAAAAGAACAGTGTCTCAAAAAATTGTGTTTTGACTCAGGGTAAGATACACTGTATATAGGGGGATATAATGGACGAATTTAATTTGTGATTTATCACAAAGTCTTTTCAGTCTCTGTAACTCTTTACAGAAATCCCAAAGGTTTTTGCAATGCTAAACATATGCATAAATTCCAAGGGTCTCTCAATACAAAAATAGAAAAAGCCAAAATTTGAGGGGTCTAAAAAGAAATAATGTGTGGGTCGTACCCGAACCCCCGACCCGGCTCGGCACGGTCGGCCGGCGACGGTGCGCGTGTGTGGAGTAAACCCAAAGGGCCTTAGGTGCTTCCCCTTCCACAAAACTGGGTACCCCTTGGGGCCCAAACCCAAAACATGAAGTAGCCTTATAAATACACTAAAGACTACTTCTATTTTTCCTATGTGGGACAAGGCAAGTTGTGAACCTTTTTCATTTCAACAACTCCTTGTAAGGGGCAACCTTTGAGCATCAATTTCTTATTCATCCATCAATAGTTTTGGACATGTGAATATCCAAACTTCATCTCCTCATGGAAGAGAACACAAATCCACAAGGACCCCACTTAAACTCTAAGTAGGTCCCACTTTTATTTAACCCTAAAAATTGACCAAAATTCAACTTTAATCCAACAGAACCGGAACCTGTTCTCATCATCCTTAGAATTAATAGAGAAACCATGCACACATAAAAAATAAAAAAGGGGAAAAATACAAATTGTATTAATATCAATTATTTTGGGAAGGGAGAAGATTTGGGTACGTTTCTTTAGGTAATTTGGTACAATGTTACATGTAATTGATCCATATTTATAAGAGCATCAACAGTAGGAAGGTGGAACTTAAGCCAAACTTAGGCTAAATTATTGTACATGAGAGAAGGAAATAGCAGTGGGGGAATACCCACACGGCACAAAGTGAGCTATGTAGGAATGGGGTGGCACAACATGTGTCGTGAGCAATAGTGGTGGCACAACATGTGCCGTGTACTTCATGGAGTGGGTGACACAACATGTGTCATTTGCCTCTGGGGTGGCACATCATGTACTATTTGAATGTGGGTGGCACAACATGTGATGTTTCTTCCTACATTAGTTGAAACTTAGTGTTAACACAAAGTTAAGTTTTAAGTTTTACTATCCTACACATTAGCTGAAACCCGCACATTGTTAATGACTTTAGGCTAAGTTATACTAAGTTATCCTATACAACCTTTCCATTATTGATGCTCTAAGTGTGTGTTTATGTGAAATTGACACCATACCCTGATTCGCATATTAAGTATTAACTTAAGCAAATCTTGTCAGAGAATTTTTCCATACAACCAAATGGTTTAGTTGTACAGTAAAAACCAAACAATTAGTAAGAAATGTTTAAGGCAAGAAAAGTTTGTACCTTTTATAATAAATGTTTGTACTAATATAAGGAATTTTGTACACTTTTAAGAAATGTTTGTATATGGTAAGAAAACGTTGCACTTTTATGAGAAATGTTTGTACTAAGGTAACAAAATATTGTACCCTTGTGAAAAATATTTGTACCATACAATCAAACGGCTTGATTATATGACAGCATTCGCCAACCTGTGTCAACTAGTTTCATTAAAAAAAAAAAAAGAAACTGTACTGAAATGTCGTATTTTATTTCCTCCCTCCTCCATCCAAAGATCTTAAAGTAAATCAAGCACAATTATTGAGGCCATGCAGTCTGAGAAGATTCCTTTGTAAATTGACACACTGAAAAGATATGATTCCTTTGTAAATGGTTTCGATCCAATCTTATGATCAACAACTACTTCATTAAAGAGGTATATTGGGATTTTCTATGATACATTTTAGTAAGTTTGGTCCTAACACATGGGTGGATCTAGAAAATCAATTTAAGGGGGGTTTGAGTATGGGGGTTCGGGGGCAGCGCTCCTGAATTTTTTTTTTAGACATATTTATACATATTTTGGACTTTTTATGCATTTTTTGGACATATTTATATATATATATATTTGTGTATATTTTAGACCAATTTATACATATTTTGGAATTATTTATACATTTTTTAATATATATTTTGGACCTATTTATACATATATTATATATATATATTTTATAATTAACACAAAATCATAAGAGAGGGGGATAATTTTATAATGTTAGGGGGGCTTAACTCTAAAAACTTTTTTTTGAAGTGTAACTCTATAATTTTTTAAAAATTTGAGCCCCCTTTTACCTCTTTAGGTCCGCCCCTGTCCTAACATACATTCCAATTTAGTGATTAAAATGTAATAATTTGGTCTCAAAATTTTATAAGTGAATCCCAATATTTTGAAACCAAAATTACGAGTAAGATAAATGATATAACCAAAACCACTAGAAGACATCATAAAATTTTCCTTATTTCTATTATCATCTATGGTTTTTCATTTGCCTTTTGGTATTTTCTGGGTTTGTTGGAGTTGGGTTAGTTGTAAATATCAAGAAATGACTTAAACTACTCCAAAGCTCAAAGCAAATTTGGTATTTGTAGTGAATACTACGATTTACTGCACAAGTTTACTCTGCCACGTCATCATGTATTTCTCCAACACATGCACAAAAATGTTACACTCACACCAAATTTTACATCTAACACATCTTGACTTTTGATTTTAATGGATCCCATGTGACCCCACATAAATCCTACACAGGATCTGCAAGAATCAAGGGTCCGAATTGTTTAATGTGAAATTTGATATGGGTGTAACATTACTCTACCTACTGACGATGCAATGAATGCTTAGTCAAATTTAACTTTTGCAGTATGCAACAAATCATTATTTTATCTCTCTCTTTTATTTATTTATTTAATCTCGGGACTCCAAGACAAAACACGGGTAGAACTTTGAAGAGAACTTCCTTTGCTGCATCAAATTTGTACAGAGTTGAATGCATTAAATTTGGATTTTGGGTTGGGGGATGGTCGGTTGGCTTTGATTTTTACATCTAGTCAAAAGTATAAGGAAAAGCTGAAGCCTTCGTCACAAGCACAGCCTGGAAATTTAAGGAAAAACTATTAAAACCCAAATGAGTCAAATTTGCTTCCAGCTAGCATCACGTTTCAAGCGAACAAGGTTACGCCATAACGTGATTTTGGAGCTCAAAAGTACTTATAAAATATAATCACTGAGGCTAAGATATGTGTTTTTGTTCCAGAAGCATGTTTTAGACCCAAACATACGCTTGGAAGTGATTCCAAACGGAGCTTTGGGTATTTGTATTTATGTGTGTGAGTAGGGGCGGAACTAGGGGGCGGAACTAGGTTAGATCTCAGTGGAGGCACACTTACATGGGGGTTTAGGGGCAACACCCCATCCAAATTTTCTTTTTTGGGTGTAGAAATACTATAATTTTGAATTTCTATGGTCTAAAAATTGTGTGGTTGTTGCAAAGGTTTGACATATAGTGAGTTGATGATTAAAACATCATTATTCAAAGATAAACTAATCTCTCTACAATTTTTTCGGGAAAAAAATGTATTCATATGCGTAATATCTTTTATTTTTTTCAATAATTTCACTTATAAAATAAAGAATCATTAATATGTTTTAACACTTGAGCCTAGTTCGGTATTTTATTTTGGGAATTACTATTCGCAATCTATGGATGAACTAATGCACTCCATGTAATGCATTTTCCAGATAATACTGCATGGTATGTCAGTAGTACCATGGAGCGTATTAGTTCAATTTTGGAGTGAGAATAACAAGTCCCATTTTGGATAAATTAGATGTTAATATGTTAAACACTTGAGACTAGTTGGGTAAATAAGATGTTAATTGGGTGAAAATATAAAAATTTAAGGACCAAAATGAGATTTATAGAAAATACATAGAGTAGAAAAATAACTTTTAGAAGTTGAGTGGGGCAAGTGCCCCCTCTTGCCCCCATGTGTGTGAGGTCATTGGTGCATGTGTTGTGCAGGGGTGGCCATGGGTTGGGTGGGTCAGATTTGACCCCACCCGTCCATCCACCCGAACCCCTATCGAGTTAGCTATGCATCACCCACCATCCATCCATATAGTGGGGTGAAACCGACCCCGATTTTGGGTGGTTTCAGGTTGGGTCGGATGAAAAATTGAAAGAAAACAAAAAGGGAAAAAGTGAGAGAAGTGGAGAGAGAGAAAACATCAGGTTAGCCTTTATGGCCCGTTTGGTTCACGGATTATTTTAGGTAGATTCTGATTACTAGGAATCATAATGCCAGTAATCACTTTACTAAGAATCTGAATCCCTGCAGAATGTTTGGTTCACCAATAGAATTCTAGTTGGATTTAGAATCCAGTGTTTGGTTGGGACAAGGAAAATGAAACGAAAATATTGTTAAATACCTAAGCTACCCTTGAAGGCTAAAAAAATGTATGAGTTAAAAATAAATTGTCAACCCTCTAAAAATGGAGGGTGATTAAAAAAAATAATGGTATGAATCTAAAAATCAATGACACATAAAAAATGAGATAAGTAGAGTAATTAAGACATGAACGTGAGTCTAAACTAAAGATATATTATATTAATTTTAAGCATAAAACATGTATAGGTCTAACGTATAAATCACAGTATGTCAAATATGTAGTTAATTATTGTAATATTATATAGACTTTTGAATCATTAACATTTAGCAACCAAAATTTGATTTCAGTCATTAAACTAACATCAAATATAATATTTCAAGCATAAGAAATCATCATAAACAATCTCATCTACCAATCTCTGCATTTTAGAAAGTAATAATATTTATAATCATAAATTTATTCTGATCACATTATTTGTTTGTTTAATAGTCTAATAAAGGCTAGTTTAGGTATTATGAAAATAGTAAATCAAACCCCAGTAATCCTTAGGAATACCACCTCCAAGCTAGGATTTAGAATCCACCCTATTTTCCACCTTTGGGTGGATTCTAAATCCAGTGGGACCCATAATTCATTCAATATTCCATGAACCAAACAAAGATATATTTTAAGATTACTAGTAATCTTCGGGTGGAATCAAAATCCACCCTAAGAATCTATGAACCAAACAGGCCGTTAGGTCCTTTTCTTAAGAGAGAGGTGGAGAGAAATAATTTGACCAAAAATGAAGAGAAAGAAGAAGTTTGTCTTTATAAAAAAAATGAATGTAAATCAATATATGTTTATTATTTAAGGTCTTTTCTCAGAGAAAGAATAATATGATCAACAATGAAGAGAGAGAAAGAAGTTTGTTTTGTATAAAAAAAATATATGTAAAATCAGTATATGTTTATTATATGTATATCTTGTAAATCTATAATTGATAGAGTAATCATACTATCATGCGGAAAAACTTATGGATCTTGAATCAAATACATCTCAAGATCTATCAAATACTATAATTTAATGCGTACCGTTGTTTTCCATTGTCGATTGATAAAGATGATGATTGGAAACCCCTTAATTGAAGACTTGATATAAGGCCCTCTCATTCTTCTCTCTGTCTCTCAATCTTCACAAACATACTGTAACTGATGGATTGATTTTGAAAGGGGAAGTTTGTATATTTTATAGAGGAGAGAAGAGGGCCCTAAAAAAACAACTGCTCTTGAAAACTTTTCCATCGTTAGTTTTATATAACCTCCAAAGCAGTTATTTATTTTATATATTATATATTATTAATTAGACATATTTTCTATTGGCTAATAAAATAGTAGTGGAGTCCAACCAACTTTGGAGACTAATAGACCACTTTTATGTGACTAAAGTCACGTGGATAACATTCTCCCACTTGGTCCACTTAGTCGATTATGATGCAAACTATGATTTTAATAAAATATGCAAGGTTGTTTAAAAAAAAATAATTTTTTTTGACTTTGTTGGACGCTATACTAAAAAGACTTTAACATGTGATCATAAATTCCTGAAAAACTAGCCAATAAGTCCAATTAATAAGAAACTGTAATACTATGATTAACTTAGACTATTAATGTGAGTCATAGCGGTTGTACAACATCTATGTCATACTCCCTTCTATGTACCACGCCATTAATAACATTTACTAACCTAGTCTATTATACCAAAATGCCCCTGTAATTTGTCTTGTTAAGACATTTCCTGTTTATCAAATAGCCAAACATAATATGTGCACACATAATTGAAAACAGAAAACAGATAGAAACAAACTATCATTGCGCAAAAGCGTCAAGTACACAACAACTTAAATATCCATCATTATATATATCAAGGATTACTCAAAAGACCCATCCTAATAACATGTTCCTTATATGTCTTTGGAGGTAATCCTTTGGTCAATGGATCAACAACCATAAGAGTGGTACTTAAATTCTCAATTGACACTTGTTGTTTTTGGACTCTTTCTCTAACAACCAAGTACTTAAGTTCCATGTGTTTGGAACCACTAGAGTACTTCCCATTATTAGAGAAGAAAACTGCTGCGGTATTTAGGGGTGGGCAAACAGTTCGGTTAACCGAACAAACCGAACCAATCGAATCGAATTTTCAATTTCAGTTCAGTTATTTCAGTTAAAAAATTTAGTTCGGTTAAAAACCGAACCGAATTAAAAATTTCAGTTCGGTTATCAGTTGTCTATAGGCAAACCGAACCGAACCGAAAAACCGAAATTTTATTTTTTATTTTTTATTTTCATTTTCTATATTATTAATATACTTATACATAACTATATATAATAAAATATATGTATTTTTACAATTAAAAACAAAGAAAAGTATGCTTTCTTTGTAATATGAAAGAGAAAGGAAAAAAAACATAAAAAAGTTGTGAAAAATGAAAAAAAAAAATTAAAATAAAAATTAGGTTTTTTATATTTCGGTTAACCGAATAACCAAACTGAACCGAATTTTTAATTCAGTTAAGCGAACCGAACCAACCGAATTAAATTTCAGTCAGTTAACAGTTGACAAAGTTCCAAATCGAACCGAACCCAAACCGAACCGAATAGTGCCAAACCGAACCGAACCCAAACCGAACCGAATAGTGCCAAACCGAACCGAACCGACCGAATGCCCACCCCTAGCGGTATTGTCACAATAAAGTTTCAGCGGCCTGGCAATGGAGTCAACAACACCAAGTCCTGAAATAAAATTCCGTAACCATAGAGCATGACTCGTGGCCTCAAAACATGCTACAAACTCGGCCTCCATCGTGGATGAAGCAATAATGGACTGTTTAGACTCTTCCACGAGATTGCTCCACCAGCTAGCAGAAACACAAAGTCTGATATGGACTTTCTGCTATCTAAGCAACCAGCAAAATCCGAGTCTGAGTACCGGATCACTTCTAACTGATCTGATCTCCTATATGTGAGCATATAATCCTTTGTCCCTTGAAGATATCGCATAACCTTCTTCGCTGCTTTCCAGTGCTCCATTTCTGGGTTACTTTGATATCTACCTAGCATTCCAACTGCAAAACTAATGTCTGGTCTGGTACAAGTCTGAGCATACATTAAGCTCCCCACAGCTGATGCATATGGAACTTTATTCATTTGATCCTTTTCTAAGTCATTCCTAGGGCACTGACTTTCATTTAACTTATCACCTTTTATGATTGGTGCATCACTGACTGAACACCACTGCATATTAAATCTTTCCAAAACTCGATTGATATAGCCTTTCTGAGACAGTCCTAGCAATCCTCGAGATCGATCCCTAAAGATCTATATGCCAATGACATAGGATGCCTAACCCATATCAACCATCTTAAAGCTCTTGGCAAAATACTCCTTGGTTTGGTGCAACAAACCAAGATCACTACTAGCTAGCAAAATGTCATCTACGTACAAAACTAAAAAGATAAACTTGCTCCCACTAACCTTTAGATATATACACTGATCAACAGTGTTTTCCTTAAATTCAAAAGCAGTAATGGTATCATTAAACCTTATGTACCACTGTCTGGAAGCTTGTTTAAGACCATAAATGGATTTCTTTAATTTGCAAGCCAAATGTTCTTTCCCTTCCTTTGTAAACCCTTCAGATTGCTCTATGTAGATATCCTCATCCAAATTTCCATTCAAAAAAGCGGGTTTCACATCCATTTGATGTAACTCTAAGTCATAATGAGCTACAAGTGCCATGATAATTCTTAGTGAGTCCTTCTTAGATACGGGATAGAAGGTCTCTCTATAATCAATGCCTTCTTTCTGAGTGAAACCTTTAGCCACAAGTCTGGCCTTATATCGTTCGATATTGCCTTTAGCATCGCGCTTTGTCTTGAAGACCCATTTACAGCCGATTTTCTTACAATTATTAGGCAATTCGACGAGATCCCAAACACCATTCTGGTCCATCGATTTCAACTCTTCATTCATAGCATCGATCCATTTACTAGAATTATCACTTTCTATGGCTTGTGAAAATGAAACCGGATCCTTGTTAATCCCAATATCAAAATCAGATTCTTGTAGATACACCACATAATCATCTGAAATGGCAAGTCTCCGTTCCCTCTGAGATCTTCTCAGAATTGCCGGTTGTGGTGGTTCTACATTATTTTCAATGGCAATATCCTTATGAAGTGATAAATCATTTTCATTATGTTGTTCGTTTGCCTCAACTGGTTGAATAGGCTGAGGAACAACAATTTCTCGAGGAGGAAAGGGTGGTGGGATATCCACTCTAATTTCCTCGAGATTTACTTTTCTTGATTCATCACTCCCACTAATTTCGCCATTCTCTAAGAATCTGGCATTACCTGTTTCTACTATCCTCGTACTATG
This sequence comes from Hydrangea macrophylla, assembly GCA_033977485.1. Classification (NCBI taxonomy): domain Eukaryota; kingdom Viridiplantae; phylum Streptophyta; class Magnoliopsida; order Cornales; family Hydrangeaceae; genus Hydrangea; species Hydrangea macrophylla. The sequence continues at coordinate 98,690,078 of CM066999.1, read as the reverse complement.
GTTAGGACAATAAAATTTGTACCATTTAGACTTATCTGGATAACCAATGAAATATCCAGATATCGTCCTTGAATCTAACCTTTTCTCATGTGGATTGAAGATCCTTGCTTCTGCTGGACAACCCCAAACATGTAAATGTCTCAAACTAGGCTTCCTACCAGTCTACAACTCGAAAGGAGTTGTTGGGACTGCCTTACTAGGAACCCTATTCAAGATATACATTGCAGTCTTTAATGCTTCACCCCACAATGAATCAGGTACAGTTGAAAAACTCATCATGCTCCTAACCATATCCAAAAGAGTACGATTACGCCTTTCAGCAACTCCATTCTGCTGTGGCGTACCTGGCATTGTGTATTGAGCACAAATGCCACGCTTTTCAAGAAATTTGGCAAATGGGCCAAGATTTTGACCCGTCTCATCATATCTACCATAGAATTCACCACCTCTATCAGACCTCACTATTTTTGTAATAACCTGCATTTCCATTTAATTTAAAATTCATTTTTATATTTAATTGGTATTTACATTGTCGTATTTAACTTCAATTATTATGGACTGCTTCATCTAAATACATTTCCCCTGTTCTAATTGTTATCCCTTGTGTTATTTCATATTAAAATCCTTGTTGGGGTCAAACTGCAATTTTACAAAAGTTAGTAATACCTGTGTGGATTTCAAAATCTGTATTTCAAAACGGTGAAAATAACCTCTATAGACTCAATCAGTATTTTTATGAAACCAGAAAATCAATTCTTTAGTTAAAATGAATTTCCTGTATTTTTGTGGTGACCACCGCGCCCCGAAAATACCAGTTTATGTCTAAAACTGTCCATGTTGTGTTTAACTTCCACAGATTTTGGAAGTGACCGATTTAGACATTTACTTTATTTCCAATTATGGCAAGTAATCATTGGATAAGGCATTGTTTGGGAATATTTAGCTTATATGTGCAAATGTTGTGCCATAAGCTAAATTGCCAAACAACCCCATTTGACCCCTACCACCCTATGTGCCTCTTCACAATCTGAGGGTGTATATATGTATACGTAAGTGTATCACACACACACACACCTGTGATTTTGTAGTTCATTTAGGATTGAATGGGAAAAACTAGTACTTGAAATCTAATGTGGAGTCTTCAAGGTTGAACTTGGTGGCCAAGATTGGTCTTCTTTATATACACACACATACACTCCCTCTAAACACACACATTCTGCACATCATTTTCACAGAGAGTTTGAGAGAGAGAGTTTACACAGAGAATTTCAGAATTTCATAGAGAGAGCTCTTAACCTCCATAGCTTGAGTTGGGATTTTCTTATCTCTTATTTCTTTCTCAACAACATCTTTGCTCTTAATCACAGTGAGTATTACTAACTCACTAAGAATGTAATTACATGTCTATTCACTTTGTGTTTGTTTAATTTTGTAATACACCATTGTTGATCCTACGTATGAAATTCATAGCTTGAAATCAATATTTTCAAACCTTAATCTAAATTCGTTTTTAGAGATGAATATGATAAATTATACATCCAACATGCCATGTTTGAAGTTTTAAAGCCTAATTTGTTCATATGGAAAAGTATATAAGAAAATAAATTTTGACATGTTTTGGTTTTTCATAAAATTGGAGAGTTATGGTTAGAATCATGTTAAATTAACCATAGATTCTTAATCCTTGTTGAAAAACAAAGAGACCCATATATAATAGGACATATATACTAACAGAACTGAAATGGGTCAAAAAGGACCCCTGTTTGCTGAAACAGAACAGTTCCTGCGGAGAAGATGAAGCCTCAGCTTCATCTCGCGCCACGATCGCGCGCGCGAGTATCGCGCGAGCGGCCCGCGCGAGCGACCCCTCGCGCGAGCGGCCCGCGCGCGCGAGGTATGCTTCCTCAGGCAGACGTAAGAGTTTATATATTATAAATGAAAATTTGGCTGGTCGCGCGAGAACCCCTTCGCGCGAGCGATCCGCGCGCGCGACCTTGCTTTCCTCAGGCAGACAGAAAAGTTTATTATAAAAAGGAAAATGGGCTTATCGCGCGAGCGGCCCGCGCGAGCGACCCTTCGCGCGAGCGGCCCGCGCGCGCGAGGTATTGCAGTTTCTGTTTTTGTCTGTTTTTCTGTTAGGGGACTGTTTGGATAAAATTTATATACTGTTGAGGTTCTGTTTGGGAAATTTAGTTGATCAGGACTCTATTTGGTTATGTTTGAATGATTAAAATGTTGTAGTATGACTCATTAATCCCCGTACGCGTGTTGTTCCTTTAATTCAGCATTTTTGTTTATGTGCATACCATTCATGTGGGTCAGTGGTACATGCATAGGGGTGTCAGTCTGTGTGGAAAAGAGTAATGGTAGCGTGGAAAGAGTATGAGTTTGTGTTTGTGGTCGTGGTTGTGATTGTGGTTGAGTATGAGTTTGTGGTTGTGGTCGTGGTTGTGGTTGTGGTTGAGATTGTGGAAGAGGGTATCTTTGAAATGCGACGGTGGCAAATATGGACACTCCCTGACGCCCATGGAAACGTAAAAGTGTGTGAAGCCGAACTCGGACACTCCCTGGCACCCGTGGTAGTGCTAAAGTGTGGCCTACGTACACTCCCTGATAACTGGAGTCTGGATACTGTGTGAGGGGTCGCCCCGGTATTTGCATGGCGGTTAGGGTATTCAAAGTGTGAGGCATTGGACACTCCCTGGTACCCCGGACCAAAGTGTGAGGCAAACTGGACACTCCCTGGCGCCCCGTTGCTAAAGTGTGGCTATCTGAGTGTTTCAAAGATACCAGGAGTAGGATAGTGGGTTGTTGTGGCTGTCGAGAGAAAAGAGTCGGCAAGATGAGTGTGGTGCATTGTTCTCATACACGGTCCCATCTGTTTAAATTACCCTCTTTAAATAATGTTGTGAATGTTTTCTAAATGAGCTCCTTACTTCAATAATAAACTTGTGGATTTAAATGGGAATTGGAAAAAGGTAAGTTGGTATGTTTTACATTCAAAGTCATGTTTTTAATACTCACCAGCTTCTTGAAGCTGACGACGTTGATGCGTCCTGGACATTCGTGTTCAGGCTTTTCAGGTTACAATCCGGAGGAATCATACGATTATGCTAATTAAGAATGGCTGCTGTTGGGACGAGAAACTATTTATTATATGTTTTAAGTTTATCTGTTTTAAGTTATGAACTGTTTTGTTTTAAGGATGACTGTAACAGACTCTAAGATATTATTTTATTTTCAAGGCGGTCTGTGCCTTAGTTGACCCCGGTTCATAAGATGTAATAAGATAGAAATTTTTTGTAAGCCTTGATTGCTTTACTCTGATTATATGTTTTGTTGTTTGACGTTTGGGACGGAATCGATCCTTCAAACTGTCGCGACCTACGGGTCCATAAAGGAAATTAAACGCTTTCCTTATTTATGCTACGTCGGGGCGTGACAGGATTTAGTGGTATCAGAGCCAGGTTATTATTTATCACAAGATAGTTTAGCCAGGTTAGGGTTTACCAGTATAGACCCGATTCCACATTCCATTAAGCGTTACACACCCGATGATACGACAGGGAGGATAGACTCAGAACCCAAACGCCTAAGATTATTCTGTTCTGACTTTAAGTAGTACCTTTTCAGGTATGGATCCAGCTCAGCCCCTGTTTGTACCTGATCCTTTTGGAGGGCATTGGGTTACTGTAGGAGCTATAGTACCGGCCTCGGCGACCCTTTATTTCACTGCTGTTGGGCAGCGTGCAGCTACTACCGTCGAGCTAGACCTCTGGCATCAGATTCATATATTAGGACTGGTCGACCTATCTCGTGCTCACCTCGAGATTCTTTACTTCATAGAGATCCAGCGCTTAGTACTCGTTGAGATGGTTCGCTTGGTTAATAGCGATACCTTCTATCTTCCCCTTGAGGTTCAGGTTGTGCAGGCCCACCTTGCACAGCTGGAGGTACCTCCACCGGTCGTCCCTGCTGTTGAGGATGACGGTGACGTTGATATTGTGCTCGCTTCTATTTCCGAGGAGGATGGCTTAGGATGGGACGACTTTGCGGTCGACCTTGAGGAGGCGCTTGCACTTGAGCCAGCCTTGCCTGAGGCAGATGTCCCTGGACCTGCTTCACTGATGACCTCTCACAGCTGTAACTTTGGGGCAGGCCCCTCCCATGTTCAGCGACTGCATCAGGCCGACTCGCTTGACCTGTTGATGGCTACCTACGGCGATGACTGACTATTTAGATATCGCCTTGTACATATGGACTGTTTTGACTATTAGCTATATCTCTTTTTGCAAGCTGTAATTACATGCATTAGAGTATAGGGCAATGACCCCATTTTTGTAACATTAACTCTTACATGCGTCCTAACCCATGCAGATAGGGTAGGCATTGATCTGACCATACATGTTTTTTTGTATCTACTTGACAGAAGTTATATATATAAGATATACTCTTTTGAATGTTGTTGTCATTTAAATTACTTCATAGCACTGTTGCATGCATGGTTCTCATTCTACTACCACTATCATGCATAGAATGGCTGGAGGAGTTAGGAGGAACAGGAACCTGATCGAGGGAGCGCCCGAGGCTGCTGATCCTACGGGGATGTTTGAAGCATTTATCAGACGGCTAGAAAGAATCGGTAATACGAACGACAACCGAAGAGACCGTCAAACGGGAGACAAGTTGCTAGAAAGATTCCGTGCTCTAAGGCCCGAACAGTTTGCGGGTACCGCGGAACCCTGGAAAGCGGAACAGTGGTTGAGACAGATGGACCGGATGTTCGAAGCTGTCCAATGCAATGAGATAGACAAGAGAAGATTGGCTACGTTTCAGCTGACCGATGCTGCCGCAGATTGGTGGGATTCGGTCATAGCTACTATCGGGAATGGAGCTGCAACGGGAATGACGTGGACTGCGTTCAAGGGGAGATTTTTGGAGAAGTATTTTCCGGCTACGGAGAGGCACAGAAGAGAGAAGGAATTCATGGACCTGACGCAAGGAACCAAGTCGGTGCAAGAGTACACCACACAGTTCGAAAGACTGTCTCGGTTTGCTCCACACCTGGTTGATACTGAAGAGAAGAAGATCCGCAAGTATAATCAAGGGCTGACACCGCAGATTCGCCGCTTGACTCTCGGCCACCTGGATAAATCGTTTGAAGGACTTGTTGGTTTGGCTACTGATCTGGAAGATGATGCTCGAGTGAGCCGAAAACAATTTGAATTCCGACCGCCTCAAAGGGGTAATTTTGGGAATAGACCACCAGTGAACCGTACCCAAGGGCAGAAGAGGAATTTCGACGGAAGCAAGAAGACTCAGGCTATTACCTATCCGACTCAACCCCGAACAGGAGAAGGAAGTAGTAGTGGAAAGTGTTTCAACTGTGGCAACCCTGGTCATTTGGCTCGTGATTGTAAGGCACCAAGGCGTGCTACTCAGCAAGGGATAGTCTGCTTCAACTGTGGTGAACCAGGTCACATCAGCAGGTTCTGTACTGCTCCTAAACAGGTGACTTATGGTCAACAGGGTCAGACTCGCTTGAATGCTGTTATCCCTGATGCCGTTGGATATGATGGAACTGCGTATGAAGAAGGAAATTATGGAGAAGCTCAACCTGATCAGCAAGCAGTAGAAGGTACATTAACTCTGTTTAACTCCCATGTTAAAGTGTTATTTGATACGGGTGCTGCTCTTTCGTTCATATCTGTTAATACAATTCGAAGATTGGGTATTTTACCTCATCGCTTAGAGAAAGCTTTGAAGGCTACTTCGCCACTAGGAGCTGCGGTCAGATTAGGACACGTGTGCAAGGATTGTCCCTTACGGTTAGGAGACCGTGAAATCCCTGCTAGGTTGATTGTCCTATCAATGAAGGAGTTCGACATAATCCTAGGAATGGATTGGCTCTCTCAGAATCAAGTGAAGTTGGATTGTGCGAGGAAGAGAATTACATTCCCCGGCAATGAGAATCAACCCTTTGATTTTCAATGTAACCCTTCGGGAGATATGTTCCTCACGAGATGCTTAGCCAACATCGAAGTCGTCAGTACAGAGGTGACAGCGTCATCTATACCTGTAGTCAAGGACTTCGAAGAAGTGTTTGAAGATGTTTCTGGTCTACCGCCCGAGAGAAGTATAGAGTTCTGTATCGAGCTTATACCGGGTACCGTACCGATCACCAAGGTTCCCTACAGAATGGCCCCCACAGAACTGTTGGAATTGAAGGAACAAGTTCAAGAGCTCGAGAACCTAGGTTTTGTACGCCCAAGTACATCGCCTTGGGGAGCACCGGTGTTATTCGTGAAGAAGAAGGACGGAACGCTCAGGTTGTGTATCGACTACAGAGAATTGAACCGAGTAACTATCAAGAACAAGTATCCCTTACCTCGGATTGACGATTTGTTTGATCAACTACAAGGAGCTACGACATTTTCCAAGATAGACCTTAGGTCGGGATATCATCAGTTGAGGGTACGAAAAGAAGACATACCTAAGACTGCTTTCAGAACCCGATATGGTCATTATGAATTTCTGGTGATGCCGTTTGGAATGACAAATGCCCCGGCAGTATTCATGGATTTGATGAACAGAGTGTTCAAACCTTATTTGGATCAGTTTGTCATCGTCTTTATAGATGATATTTTGATCTATTCTAAGTCAGGAGAAGAACACGAGCAACATCTACGGATTGCGATGCAGACGCTCAAGGACCATCAGTTGTATGCCAAGTTCAGTAAGTGTGAGTTCTGGTTACAGGAAGTGAAATTTCTGGGACACAAGGTATCATCTCAAGGAATTTCAGTGGATTCATCCAAGACCGATGCTGTATCAAACTGGGTTAGGCCGAGCAACCCTACAGAAGTTCGGAATTCGATATACAGAGTGCTGAAGAAGGAGAAGGACAATTGTTCGGATGTCTTATCCTACAGCCTGTTCTTATCGACCGCATTATTGAAGCTCAGAAAGAAGATGAGAAGTTTCAGACGTGGTTCGTGAAGATGTCAGAAAAAGACCCGACAGAATGGAAAGTGGGAGTCGATGGAGGATATCGGTGCAGGAATAGATTATGTGTGCCAGGTAATGAAGAGTTAAGGAAGGATATCCTGGAAGAAGCACATAAGTCGAGATATACAGTTCACCCGGGAGGAACGAAGATGTACAAAGATTTGAAGAGAAATTTCTGGTGGGAAGGTATGAAGAAAGATGTGGCCGAATTCGTATCCAAGTGTTTGACATGTCAGCAAGTCAAGGCCGAACATCAGAGACCGTCAGGATTGTTGCAACCGCTACCTATTCCTGGTTGGAAGTGGGAGCACATTTCGATGGATTTTGTAGTAGGATTACCTCGATCGCAGCAAAATCATGACGCCATTTGGGTAATCGTGGATCGATTGACGAAGTCAGCTCATTTCATTGCTTATAGTATGGCATACCCGGTAGAGAAGATGAGCCGAATGTACATACAACAAGTTGTGCGACTTCACGGTGCACCTGTGTCAATTGTGTCAGACCGTGACGCACGTTTTACCTCTGGATTTTGGGAAAGTCTGCAAGAAGCTATGGGAACCTCGCTCAAGATGAGCACTGCTTTTCACCCTCAGACAGATGGGCAGACCGAGCGTGTTAATCAGATAATGGAAGATATGCTCAGGGCTTGTGTGATCGATTTTGAAGAATCTTGGGAGACACACTTGCCGTTGGTTGAATTTGCCTATAACAACAGTTATCACACGAGTATCGGTATGGCTCCGTTTGAAGCATTGTACGGACGACCATGTCGTTCCCCTTTGTGTTGGGCAGAAGTTGGGGATACAGAGTTGTTGGGACCAGACTTGGTTAGAGAAACCAACGAGAAAATTTCTTTGATCAGGGAGAGGATGAGAACCGCTCAAAGCCGGTATAAGAGTTATGCTGATCAACGCCGGAAAGATTTGGAGTTTAGTGTTGGAGATCACGTGCTTCTCAAGGTTTCACCAACCCGAGGAGTAGTACGTTTTGGTCTCAAGAGAGGGAAGTTGGCTCCGCGTTTTATTGGACCGTTTGAGATTTTGGATCGTGTTGGGAAAGTAGCTTATCGACTGGCGCTACCACCGAAGATGTCTGGGGTTCACAACGTGTTTCACGTGAGTATGTTGAGGAAATACATACGAGACCCCTCACATGTGGTTAGTTATGACGACATTGAGGCAAGTCATAACGTTTCTTACAAGGAAAGACCTGTGAAGATTTTGGATCAGAGTATCAAGAAGTTGAGGAATAAGGATATCCCATTGGTGAAGGTTCAGTGGAATCACCATGACGAGAACGAAGCCTCGTTGGAAGTTGAAGCTGATATGAGGAAAAAGTACCCAGAGTTGTTTCAGGACTAGTTAGTCTTGATTTCGGGGACGAAATCCTGTTTAAGGGAGGAAGGGTGTAATAACCTGCATTTCCATTTAATTTAAAATTCATTTTTATATTTAATTGGTATTTACATTGTCGTATTTAACTTCAATTATTATGGACTGCTTCATCTAAATACATTTCCCCTGTTCTAATTGTTATCCCTTGTGTTATTTCATATTAAAATCCTTGTTGGGGTCAAACTGCAATTTTACAAAAGTTAGTAATACCTATGTGGATTTCAAAATCTGTATTTCAAAACGGTGAAAATAACCTCTATAGACTCAATCAGTATTTTTATGAAACCAGAAAATCAATTCTTTAGTTAAAATGAATTTCCTGTATTTTTGTGGTGACCACCGCGCCCCAAAAATACCAGTTTATGTCTAAAACTGTCCATGTTGTGTTTAACTTCTACAGATTTTGGAAGTGACCGATTTAGACATTTACTTTATTTCCAATTATGGCAAGTAATCATTGGATAAGGCATTGTTTGGGAATGTTTAGCTTATATGTGCAAATGTTGTGCCATAAGCTAAATTGCCAAACAACCCCATTTGACCCCTACCACCCTATGTGCCTCTTCACAATCTGAGGGTGTATATATGTATACGTAAGTGTATCACACACACACACACACCTGTGATTTTGTAGTTCATTTAGGATTGAATGGGAAAAACTAGTACTTGAAATCTAATGTGGAGTCTTCAAGGTTGAACTTGGTGGCCAAGATTGGTCTTCTTTATATACACACACATACACTCCCTCTAAACACACACATTCTGCACATCATTTTCACAGAGAGTTTGAGAGAGAGAGTTTACACAGAGAATTTCAGAATTTCATAGAGAGAGCTCTTAACCTCCATAGCTTGAGTTGGGATTTTCTTATCTCTTATTTCTTTCTCAACAACATCTTTGCTCTTAATCACAGTGAGTATTACTAACTCACTAAGAATGTAATTACATGTCTATTCACTTTGTGTTTGTTTAATTTTGTAATACACCATTGTTGATCCTACGTATGAAATTCATAGCTTGAAATCAATATTTTCAAACCTTAATCTAAATTCGTTTTTAGAGATGAATATGATAGATTATACATCCAACATGCCATGTTTGAAGTTTTAAAGCCTAATTTGTTCATATGGAAAAGTATATAAGAAAATAAATTTTGACATGTTTTGGTTTTTCATAAAATTGGAGAGTTATGGTTAGAATCATGTTAAATTAACCATAGATTCTTAATCCTTGTTGAAAAACAAAGAGACCCATATATAATAGGACATATATACTAACAGAACTGAAATGGGTCAAAAAGGACCCCTGTTTGCTGAAACAGAACAGTTCCTGCGGAGAAGATGAAGCCTCAGCTTCATCTCGCGCCACGATCGCGCGCGCGAGTATCGCGCGAGCGGCCCGCGCGCGCGAGGTATGCTTCCTCAGGCAGACGTAAGAGTTTATATATTATAAATGAAAATTTGGCTGGTCGCGCGAGAACCCCTTCGCGCGAGCGATCCGCGCGCGCGACCTTGCTTTCCTCAGGCAGACAGAAAAGTTTATTATTAAAAGGAAAATGGGCTTATCGCGCGAGCGGCCCGCGCGAGCGACCCTTCGCGCGAGCGGCCCGCGCGCGCGAGGTATTGCAGTTTCTGTTTTTGTCTGTTTTTCTGTTAGGGGACTGTTTGGATAAAATTTATATACTGTTGAGGTTCTGTTTGGGAAATTTAGTTGATCAGGACTCTATTTGGTTATGTTTGAATGATTAAAATGTTGTAGTATGACTCATTAATCCCCGTACGCGTGTTGTTCCTTTAATTCAGCATTTTTGTTTATGTGCATACCATTCATGTGGGTCAGTGGTACATGCATAGGGGTGTCAGTCTGTGTGGAAAAGAGTAATGGTAGCGTGGAAAGAGTATGAGTTTGTGTTTGTGGTCGTGGTTGTGATTGTGGTTGAGTATGAGTTTGTGGTTGTGGTCGTGGTTGTGGTTGTGGTTGAGATTGTGGAAGAGGGTATCTTTGAAATGCGACGGTGGCAAATATGGACACTCCCTGACGCCCATGGAAACGTTAAAGTGTGTGAAGCCGAACTCGGACACTCCCTGGCACCCGTGGTAGTGCTAAAGTGTGGCCTACGTACACTCCCTGATAACTGGAGTCTGGATACTGTGTGAGGGGTCGCCCCGGTATTTGCATGGCGGTTAGGGTATTCAAAGTGTGAGGCATTGGACACTCCCTGGTACCCCGGACCAAAGTGTGAGGCAAACTGGACACTCCCTGGCGCCCCGTTGCTAAAGTGTGGCTATCTGAGTGTTTCAAAGATACCAGGAGTAGGATAGTGGGTTGTTGTGGCTGTCGAGAGAAAAGAGTCGGCAAGATGAGTGTGGTGCATTGTTCTCATACACGGTCCCATCTGTTTAAATTACCCTCTTTAAATAATGTTGTGAATGTTTTCTAAATGAGCTCCTTACTTCAATAATAAACTTGTGGATTTAAATGGGAATTGGAAAAAGGTAAGTTGGTATGTTTTACATTCAAAGTCGTGTTTTTAATACTCACCAGCTTCTTGAAGCTGACGACGTTGATGCGTCCTGGACATTCGTGTTCAGGCTTTTCAGGTTACAATCCGGAGGAATCATACGATTATGCTAATTAAGAATGGCTGCTGTTGGGACGAGAAACTATTTATTATATGTTTTAAGTTTATCTGTTTTAAGTCATGAACTGTTTTGTTTTAAGGATGACTGTAACAGACTCTAAGATATTATTTTATTTTCAAGGCGGTCTGTGCCTTAGTTGACCCCGGTTCATAAGATGTAATAAGATAGAAATTTTTTGTAAGCCTTGATTGCTTTACTTTGATTATATGTTTTGTTGTTTGACGTTTGGGACGGAATCGATCCTTCAAACTGTCGCGACCTACGGGTCCATAAAGGAAATTAAACGCTTTCCTTATTTATGCTACGTCGGGACGTGACAATTTTAACCTTTCTATCTAACTGTCTCTCGACCTCAGTAATGAACACCTCAAGGATGTCAACGGCCTGAGACTTTTCATGGATTAGATATACACAACCATAGCGAGAAAGATCATCTATAAAGGTGACAAAGTACCGCTCTCCAGCAAAACATGGAATGGAGAGTGGTCCACAAATATCTGTATGAATTATCTCAAGAAGCTCAGTACTTCTTGTGGCACCTTTCTTAGTGTGTTTGGTTTGCTTTCCCTTAATGCAATCCATACACACTTTAAAATTAGTGAAGTCTAGGTTATCTAAAATCCCAGTCTTCAACAATCTCTCAATTCTATCCCTGGAGATATGCCCCAGTCGCCTATGCCACAAGATTGAAGACTTTTCATTAATTAGGCCACGTTTTGAACCAACATTCGAATGCAAGGCTATTAAAGATTGTGCAAACTCATGATTCAAAGAAATTTTATATAAACCATCACATAAAATACTAGAACCAACTACAACAGAGTTAAACAACAAACTGAGTTTTGCACAACCAAATAAAGCTGAATATCCACTAACATCCAACTTAGACAAAGAAACTAAATTCCTAGAAATTGAAGGTATATATAAGGTGTCCATAAGATCCATCTGATGACCCGTCTCTAAGAGTAGGCGGTAGGTTCCAACAGCTACCACTTCCGCTTTGAGACGGTTCCCCATATAGACGAATCTTTCACTGTCCTTCGGCTTCCGGGTGGTAAGGAATCCCTGCATCGAATTTGTTATGTGAGTCGTGGCCCCAGAGTCAATCCACCAAGTATTAGAAGGAACTTCAGCAAGATTTGATTCATAACATACAAAAAAAAGATTTATACATCTCCTTTCGAACCAAGCTCTATGCTTGCTGCAGTCTTTCTTCACATGTCCTTTCTTGCCACAAAAGTAACATTTGACTGTGAACTTTCCACGGCCCTGACTACTTTCCCCAGGTCCATCTCCTTTCTTTGGTGGAAATCTCTTTCCTTTCACAAACTTTCCTCTCTTTTTAGCTCCTTGAGTTACAACAAGCACAGAGTGGGGTCCTTCTTGCCTTAGTCTCACTTCCTCTTGAATGCACATACTAGTTAGCTCATTCAAATTCCACTTTGTCTTTGTGAGTGTTATAGTAAATTTTGAATGGGCCGAACTGAGGAGGGAGTGAGTTGAGAATAAACTGCACCAAGAAGGATTCATCCACTTGCATTCCTAGTGCTCGAAGTTTTGTAGCTTTGTCAGTCATATAGAGGATATGTTCCTGAACTCCTTTATTACCATCATATTTGACAGTAGTTAACTCTGCCATAAGTGTACCTGCAAGTGACTTATCTGCTGATTTGAAACGTTCTTTGACAGCAGTCAATAGTTCCAATGAGCTATTAGTTTGATGGAGGGAGGTCTTGATGTTATTAGCTATGGTCATCCTCATAAACATAAGACTAAGTTTGTTTGATCTCTCCCAGGCTTTCAAAGTATCAACCTGTTCTGCAGTACTATCAGCAGTAACTTCCTCAGGTTTTTCAGTCAAAAGTGCCATGTCGAGATCTAACACACCTAGTGTGAATTGGATTTGTTCATACCATTCTGAAAAATTTGACCCATTAAGAGTCGGAATGCTAGATGCATGAGAGTGCAACGAAGTGGGAATAGTCACTGAAATAAAATAGGACAATGCTCACGTTAAGGCCTTGAGTCTATCCATAATATAGAATTATAAATTCTAAATAGATGAACTATTGATATCACATCGGTTCCACCTTTGGGCGAGAACCTTATCATATCTAGTGTCCACTCTATAGGTGTATAATATTATCATCTATATAGGTCTAATGTAATTTATGTCACCTACTAGTTAATTATGTTACCTTTGGGTATTCAATTATACACTACTAAATGACACAAATTATATTACTCTATCCAGTTCATAGTTAGTTGAAAGTGACTCTCCTTTGGGCTAGTCCCAATCTCCTAACTATGACTGCCATTGAGAAAATTGTTGTCTTTTATGTCACCCTTAATGACTTCTCTTTCATATAATTTTATATTCATAAGGCTCACTAACCTAGGTCACTTTGGTGACTACCAAATTAATAAACCCTATAAATATAAAACTAACCAACAATATTCTCTAACCCTTTTTATTAGAGTTGTTATTTAGTTACTAAAATTATCATTTATTAACTCAATCACTTATAATGTGAAAAAATGAAAATTAAACTTTCCTTTATGTGATTGAAATCTATTCAATGATAAATAATTAGTAATAACTCTTAATTATTGATAAAAAATAACTTTAATAATAAACTTTAATTTTTCTGGCTAACATATAAGCAAACATTTATACACAATAGCCAATATTGATATAATGTAAAGAAAGATTTTATTTCATTGAACACTTAAGAACCCACAAAGTAGTCACAGAATTCAAAGGTCATTCCAAAATAAATCACCATGATATATTCTAATATTATAAATCTTCATGTATACGGAATACTCATGATTATCCTTCGTATAGATCAAGAGGAAACTCTAAAATAAAATAATAGTATTATATAGTTTTGCACGTAATAGTGTCAGACTCCTAATCAAAAGATGAAAAATGTCCATTGAATACTTTTTAGTACATTCAATGCCATCCATAAAAACGTTAGAATCAAAGTACATGAAATATATTATGCAATTCATTGAACCAAAATATGTGAACAACAAACGGACACGTTTAACACATGTATATACGATACATCACACACATCAGAACAGAGAGGTTCGAAACCAGCGATGCATCGAGTTGCAATTAACTGCACAAATTAACTCCGGCAAAATTTAATTCTAAGATGCATTGATTCAAAACAATGGCTCTGATACCAACTGTAAATCTATAATTGATAGAGTAATCATACTATCATGCGGAAAAACTTATGGATCTTGAATCAAATACATCTCAAAATCTATCAAATACTATAATTTAATGCGTACCGTTGTTTGCCATTGTCGATTGATAAAGATGATGATTGGAAACCCCTTAATTGACGACTTGATATAAGGCTCTCTCCTTCTTCTCTCTGTCTCTCAATCTTCACAAACATACTGTAACTGATGGATTGATTTTGAAAGGGGAAGTTTGTATATTTTATAGAGGAGAGAAGAGGGCCCTAAAAAAACAACTGCTATTGAAAACTGTTCCATCGTTAGTTTTATATAACCTCCAAAGCAGTTATTTATTTAATATATTATATATTATTAATTAGACATATTTTCTATTGGCTAATAAAATAGTAGTGGAGTCCAACCAACTTTGGAGACTAATAGACCACTTTTATGTGACTAAAGTCACGTGGATAACATATCTATGTATTGCATTCTATTAAAATAAAAGAGCAATTTTATTGTTTACGGAGTCGGGTCTGATGTCATCGGGTTTGGAAGCATAGAACCGAGAACCCACTCAAATTCATCGGGTATGGAATCATTCAACCCATCATTCATTCTACAACTCATCCAATTCGACAATTTGTCTTTGGGTTTGGAAGCATAGAACCGAGAACCCACTCAAATTACTATTGTGCTTGTTTGTTAAAGAACTGTCTCGTAAGGCATTCACAAGAAAGAACTCTACTATAACCAGAAAAAAACAACTACACAAATACCTATTATTTAGAACTGAGTTCGTTTTCAGAACAGATCTTGTATTGTCCAAACACCCTCCTAAATGCATAGCTGTATACATTAACTTAACCATTACATGTCATTCACACATGCAGAACTCTGTTTTCTTAAATCAACAAGTTTTTTTTATTTTCTTATTATTATTTTTTTTTTTTTGAGGACAAGCCACCCCCAACTATTGGCCGGCTACATATTATTTTATTTATTTATTTTTCAATTTTCCATACACCATTTGTTTTCATTTTTTATAAGATTGTCCCCCCAGCTCACGGCCAGCTAAATAAATGGTGGCACGCATAAATATACAGAGGATCATACAGTTGGTTCATATATATATATATATATATATATATGTATAATATGCAAATTTCTATGTAATTATAGATCTGTGTCTTTGTGCATTCATACGCATATATTGTTCTTTTTATAATTATTTAAATCCCATTCCAAATTAAATACGAGAAACTCCATTAACATGGTTTGGAGTTTGGACATGTATAAATAAAACCAAAAACTGCACTGGTTCACTTAAAACAATTGATATTATATACAGCGAGGGCAATGCTGGACATGCAAAACAAAACCATTTGTTTTCAATGCATGTTTTCCTTGTGACCAAAAATAAAAAATAAAACAATAGAAATATAAGGTTTGGTCCCTATTTTAGACCATTAATAGGAATTGATCATAGCCATATTGCATATATAGTAATTAGTCCCTGATTTTGGAAGGTAATCAATATTTAGTCACTTTTTCCAATTTGATAGAGATTTTATGGATCAATATGCCCTTCGTTACATACATACATATATATATATATATGTGTGTGTGTGAGAAAATTAATTTCTCACTTTTTACACGCTTCTCACTTTTTTGTGAGAAATTATCACTTTTTACACCGTTAGTTTTTTTAGATCCGGACTATATATATAGTAATAACATTTCATTTAGCATGTACCATTAGAGCACATATGCAAAACCATAACATTTTAGCACTATAACAATGTCAAAATATAAGTTTGGCATAAAAAAAAATAACATTTACCCTTAGATATGCTCTTAGCCCCCCCGAATGGCGAATATCTCCACCCGCCCTTGGGTAAAGTGTGAAAATGAGTTCAAAGTAAAATGTATTTAACTCATTATATAAACCTACCAAATTAAACTTGTCAAAAGAAGCCTCCTTTCCAATAATAAAATAATAGTATTCCTTTTCCGATCAAAGCATCATTTTACCCAGAAACTGACAAATTCTCTAAAGTCAATTACTACGGACGGCCTTCAATAATTAATGACATTTTTCTCAAGGACTGGCTAGGGAAGGCCCGAAAGTCTACCACTGACTGAACGTTCTACAAATGTGCCAATCTCATTGAACCCACCATAATATATACATAAACTCATATAAATATATACTATATGGTATAAGCATTAAGACAAAAACACGAATGTATATGACATCAAAGGTGGACAAAGAAAGAGTAAGAGCAAAAACTCAATACCTTCCAAGCCATGGAGTTAGCTTGGACCTCTCTTCTTTGGTCGATTATCATCTTATCAGCACCATTGCTGCTCTTCCTCTACCGGAAAAACTGCAACATCTCGAACCGGCTACCTCCGAGTCCACCGGGTTGGCCGGTGTTTGGGCACATGTTCAAACTTGGAGCCATGCCGCATAGAACCATCGCTGGGCTAAAGGACCAGTACGGGCCAGTCATTTGGCTAAGGCTCGGGTCCATAAACACTATGGTGGTCCTATCCGCAGAGGCTGCCACCGAGTTCTTCAAGAACCACGACCTCTCATTTGCCGACCGCAACATTATAAACACAATGCAATCCCATAACTACGACAAAGGGTCGTTGGCCTTGGCCCCGTACGGGACCTACTGGCGCGTTTTGAAGCGAATCTGCACCGTTGAGATGCTGGTCAACAAAAGGATCGTAGAAACAGTGCCCATTAGGCGAAAGTGCGTGAATAACATGTTGGTGTGGATAGAGAAGGAAGCGAATAAAGTGCCTGGGAGGCGTGCTGTCCACTTGGCTCACTTTGTGTTCTTGGCTTCGTTCAACATGCTGGCAAACCTCATGTTGTCGCGTGACGTGGTGGACCCAGACTCCAAGGAGGCCTCGGAGTTCTTCACAGCCATGATCGGACTCATGGAGTGGTCGGGACATCCGAACATCGTTGATGTGTTCCCATGGCTCCAATGGCTTGACCCGCAGGGTCTTAGGAAGAAGATGGACCGTGACATTGGGAAAGCTTTGACGATAGCTTCTAGATTTGTGAAGGAGAGAGTGAAAGAGCGTGAGGAGGGAAAAGAAAGGGAAAAGGACTTCCTTGATGTTTTGCTTGACTTTGAGGGCCGGGGAAAGGATGAACCGGAAAAATTGTCCGATCATGACATTAACATATTCATCCTGGTAAATTGCTAACCTTAAAAGTACACGCATGCGCGCGCGCACACACACATATATGTATATACTCTAATTTCCTCAAGTTCCGTTCGGTTCATAGATTTACTAAGGGGAAAAAGGAAGGAAACAGTAAGGAAAACAAAGGAAAAAGGTGAAAATAGGAAAGAAAACAGAGTGAAAAATAAGTTCAATTTTTCAAATTATTTTGCTTTGACATGTCATTTCCCTTCCTATTTTGTTGACTTTCTACAATATCAATTTTCTTTTCCCAATATTATTCAAGTATGAGAGAAAACACCAAGAAAATGGGGGTTCCCTTCTCTCTTTCAGTTCACTTTCCATTTCCTTCTATAAATCCGTAAACCAAACACTGCCTAAGAACAATGAAGGCAACTATACTCCAGATAACATAGTTTGTTTTTCCCATTATACAAGTATGATTTCATACTAAATGAATTACCTGGTGCAGGAAATATTTTTAGCCGGTTCAGAAACAACCAGCAGTACAACTGAATGGACGATGACCGAGCTCCTATGTGACCCTGAAAGGATGAACGAGGTTAAATCTGAGCTCGCTAGAGTAGTCGGTCCAAACAGGAAATTTGACGAGAGTGACATTGATAACTCACCTTATTTACAAGCTGTGATTAAGGAAACAATGCGTTTACATCCTCCGGTTCCTTTCCTCGTTCCCCGAAAGGCAATCAAAGATACCAACTTCATGGGTTATCACATCCCTCAAAACACCCAAGTTTTTGTGAACACTTGGTCAATCGGAAGAGACTCTGAAGTCTGGGATGACCCGTTGGATTTCAAGCCAGAGAGGTTCTTAGGCTCAAAAGTTGACTATAAAGGGCAAGATTATGAGTTGATACCTTTTGGTGCTGGCCGAAGAATGTGTGCGGGTGTTCCATTGGCTCATCGCATGCTGCACCTTCTCTTGGGCTCGTTGCTTCATGAATTTGACTGGGAGCTCGACGGAAATATCACTCGCGAGACGATGAGTTGGGAGGATAAGATGGGAGTGGTAGTGCGAAAAAAGGAACCATTAAAAGTTGTACCAAAAAAGTGTGTAGCTTGATACTATGTTACCCGGGTCCTTCTTAATAGATTGAAGAGTACCCGTATCAGACACTCGACCCTCGGACAAGGGTCTGGATATATGTGTCCGACACTTCTTGGACGCCCACCAAGAAGCAGTTCCGCACATGTACGATAATATATTTAAAGTCTCCTATTATTTCCTTTGGCTGCATAGTTCTTTCAAATAGGACGACGTGCTCAGGTTAAAGTCTTATTATTACATAAAAACACCATTTCTCTTAGAAATATAAGAACAATATAGAAACATTGCCGTGTTCCCACGTCCTAAGATTTGAATTTGGAAAGTCTGACACTTAGACATGAACACCAACAATTTTCCGCGAGTCCATGTAACATAAGTTTAAAATCATCAACTAAAACTCCAACATTCATTCACTCTCTATCATTAGAAAGATGAAATCATTCCATCATATAACTACACAAGTTATTAAGTGATGCACCATGTTTCACTTCTAACAATTGAAAGGTTCTCACATGCAAGACGTAGTAATATTTAAAGTGGAGGCTTGTTCCTTCTCTAAATAATAACTACAATCCCGAATAGTGGCAGTAGCAACATACAATTATTACGACTAGCACTATTGTTGTTGTTTGTGTTATCGATTATGATTATTAACATATCATATAAAACTCCTCTAGTTATGGGATTGCAGGTTTTATTTATTTTCATTTTTTTTTATTTTAAGCTCTTGACAGTTCACAACAAACTAACAAGAATCTTTAGGGTTGGATTGGGGGCCTACTTGGACAAACAGATCTTTGTGCATTAAAGGTTCTGCGCCTACCAAACTAGCATTTTTTTTGCTACATATCATAACACCACCATTCCATGAGATAGTTCTAACCTACACTAAACTTCGCAAGAATAGGAAAATAGTCAAATACATCACCAGAATAACAAGTAGTTATTTCTTATAAGTCACAACTATATACTTAGAAATGACATCCGCAGTAACTTTTAACATTTGAAGGTCTCGCATTCTCGAGTCTCTTAACCTTCAAACAATACCACCAAATTATCAATAAAAAGGACAATTAGCCAGTATTTAGTCATTCTCTCTCTCCATGCAAAGTTCTAATTAGTAAAGTTATCGAGACTCGAGAGTTATGGGTTATGAGTCTCATACTTGAGAGATTCCATTACAAATTCTTGTCAACTACAACAAAATTCTCCTCATCGACAACAAACATCTGCACCAGACAACTACATACTTTCCTCAACTTTTTCGGTTTATTATAAATATTTCTTCACCAACTTTGAATTTTCTACTAAGCATGTTCCAGGTAATTTGGAGTTGGTTAGGTGGGCACATTATGTCACAGACCTATATAACTCTATCCGAAGTCAAAACATCGAATATTATAAAGTGGCGTTTATCTTCTACAGGCAGCTCAAAGCTGGCACCACATGATTTGTTTTGGTCTCTCAAATTTTCATTTCTTGGTCCAAGACAGCAGTTTTCTATTGTGTATATATAAACAGACATAAAAATACATGACACCACAACATTTAACATAATGGGAGACTATACTGGTTATAAATACATGATAAAATAGTTACAGAGCTACTTGTATAGTGGAATCATAATAATCATTCTTCGTATTCAAAACTTCCCAGCACAAGAAGCTAGAAAACTGCAATTCAAAATACAAGTCAGTCAGGAAACTATAAAAAACAGAGAAAACAACACAGAAAAGCAAAAACGAAAAAAAAGAAAAAAAAAAAAAAGGAGAGGGGGGGGTGGGGGGTGGGGGTGGTTGTCATATATAGGGCAGGGTTAGCTGTGATCAGCAGTAGTTCATCAGTTATATATTAGTTATTGTTAGGTTAGACAAGCAAATAAAATATGCTGATTAGATGAGTTATATGAATGAGACCGTCAGAACGTCATGTACCTAGGTGTGAAGTATGAACCACCTGCTGATACATCTCTAAACACACAAACAGTATGGAATTGTCATACACTTCTACCTTGAGGTAGTAAAAGCAAATCAGTTTAAATAATAGAAAGTCAAATAGAGAACACTACTTTTGGCTTATGAGATATCCTCAACATGTGTCAATGTCATATAGGGGTAGAGTTTTTTTAACCAGATGGGTCTATAGATTTTGAAGCTTGTTGCTTATAGTTTACAGATCTTGTTTATTTTAGTTGCGTATCTTAGTTTCGCCCCTTTCACGCTCCTTAGCAAGTTGCTTTTATCTAATCAAGAACATGGGGATTGGGGACTACAAAACAAAGAGCATAATGAGAAATCACCAAATGAAACAGATGAGATGACTGACCAGCAATATGTTCTCCTCACCTCTGAAATGAGCTGTACCATAGAAGTTTTCAACCCACACTAAGAACAAATCTTACAATCACCGAGAGTGACAAGCTATAAATATATATTCCTAAAGAAGTACATGCAACAAGAAGAGTGGTACTCGAAAACATGGCTGTCAACTCGTGAATCAAATCGTGACATGGTTTGTCAAAATTATGAATTGTGAAATGTGAATCCTAAGGTTCATTTTTTTTAGAGAATATTAATTTTATACCAGTGTGGGTATACAATAAAAAAAAAAAAAAAAAAACATATGCACAATGATTAAAATGAACAAAATAATTACTATACACCACCGTCATCCAATATCAAGGCTCATAGTGTTGAAAGTTTTTAGCTAAAAACTTTAAGTTCAAAATTGTGAATCGTGAGAGCTATTGAACCCGGAGTTGTATTGGATTGGATAAATTTGAATCGACTCCATCGATTCTAACAACCATTCTCAGAAACGTTGCTGACTCAACATGTGATTGCCTGTGGTGTCTGTGTTCTTCTGCAACTTACAGTGATGGCCAGTGCCTATGATGTCATAAACTAACCTTTGATGTGTCAACATATCCAGTAAGGAAATTGTCAATTCTCTTCTTGAGCATTCAATATTCATAGCTTTATTGCCATACTTTAAAAACTTGCAAGTTCAAATGTTTCTCCGTACATGTAAGTAAAAGCCTATTGAACTTTAATCTAAGATCATGGCTCACCAAATCAATCCAGTACTGGAGGTCAGAAACCATTTCCTTGGGGCAGATCATTGGCAGTATTCAACTAGACGTCAATCAATTCAAATCTAGACACCTACGTATTGTGTCAAAAGAGAATTGGAATATTAGCACCGCAGAGACAAGAAAAGTAGGCCTAGAAAAACAAAAGCGAATTGAACAAACTCATGTTGGACAAATATTCAACACAGGTCACCACGGATCACTAAGTTCATTAGCCTTAGTGCATTACACTCTCATGAGAATTTCTGAAGAAGCACAAAATGCCTCAGTGAATAAACCAATTCGTTGATCCCCAAATCTATATTCAGAATAAGCTAAAAACTTTAGATAGAGATGGAAAGAATAAATAATTACAAATAGATGTTGTATTGAATACATGCCTTCCAATAGAACATAAAGATCTCAATGTACAAGTTAAGGTATAGTTTATGAGGAAGTGGCCATGGCACCCACATTCAGTAAGTACATAATTATATACAAAACTCGTGGATCTCAACCAACTAGCAAATTTAGAAGTACACCGAAGGATGCATATAAAATTTGTTTGCGTGCTCGGATCAGTACCTTAACTGCCAGAAGAAGGCCTTCAAGTAGTAGCTAATCCAAAGGAGAAAAATTGGTCCTTCCAGATTAACTAAGCAATAGAATTCTTCAATGATTATTCTTGTGATCAATCATACACTGCACGCAATGTTATCCCTTTGGAGAAAACTACCATCACAAGCTCTTTTACCAGTACCAGCAGGCTCCATGAATGCCTTTCCATTAAGTTGAGTTCCAAACCTCGAGAGGTAATTTAGACCCATGAGGAGTTCTGTAATGGCAGCTTCTGTCTTTTCTATGTTTGCAAAATACAGGGTCTGCACCAGAAACACATTTGGTCCGCTAACCATACGTTGCTTTTCGAAATTCCGCTCAGAATGCCACCTTATCATGTTGTGAGCAAGTGGGGCCAGCCATTCTAATATCCTTCCCAATGCCAAATTCCACTCTGCTGCAAGGGCATCATCATAGACAGACGAAGCCAAACATTTGGCAAATAACTTTAGCTTTGACCTTAGAGAGGTTCTGACACCAGAGGGTAACATATTGTACAAGTCTTCTCTGGCATCAAGACTGATCAAGTGCGGAGACGAAGCAAGCTTCTCGATTAATATAATAACATTTGCGTAGTGAAGAGCTAAAGCAGCATCACCAAGAGTAGATGGAGGGGCATTCAACAACTTACACTTAGAACTGAAATAGGATACTTTGGGGGGAATCGGGTTTATGTTAGAAAGAGATACCTCGTTGGTATCTTCCAAATTGTTGATTTCATGTGATAAACCACAATTTGATCTCAAATACCCACCACTTGTTGGAGAATCACTGCCACCTGTTATACATCCTTTAAAGGGTCCCACATGGGCCAACCGTCTTTTTGACGGGGGAGGCTTTCCTTTATGGGTAGATGACTGGTGACGAGCTTTACGCTGCTTATTTTTTGTTCTAATCGTATCTGCACTCATTCCCAAATTCGAAATTGACCTCCCAATAGGTCCAGAATAGAACCTAGAGGTCCTAGACAGTTTATTTTCGGAGGGATGAACTGAAGACTGCATAAGAGCAGAAAACGAATGGCTGCGAAGAAGACAATCAGCGCCCACTCCTTCACCACTACTGTGTTCTTCAACAGATCCCAATTGATTAGTACCAAATACGTGTTCGATCCTCCTGACTATCGTAAAAAGGGATCTTAACAGAAGCCGGACAGTGTAGTCATACGTCCTAACCCATGGAGACATATCGCGAAGATTCTTCACCTCTTGCCGCTGCCAGAGAACCTTCTGCTGAAATTCAAGAAATTTCACCTGATTTGTTACTACACTTCCTTTCATTCTCCTTAGACTCTGCTCAAGCTCGGCCAGCACTTCAAGCTCTTGATATATTTGTGCTGTCACCGCAATGAACCTCTCCATTTTCTGTACTTTCCTTTCCATCTTCTTCAACCTATATCCCCATCCACCCCAGTTCAGATGAATCTCAATTGGGTTGTCAAAAACATTTTCAAGATTGTGATATACAGGATCTGAGCACCTCTTCCCAATCCTAGCCACTGCTTGCACCACATAGACCAAATTCTCAATTATCTCGGCAAGAGCAAGATCCATAAGATATTCATCATCATCTGAGACAAGCTTTTGCGTACCAAGTGAGTTTACAATTTCCTCTCTCAACTTAAAAATTTGCTTATCACTGAGACATTGCCATAAATGAACCACCTTAGACATCAAACTCACAACTTCAAATGCCAAAATCCCAATCACAGGCTTTTCAGGCTCCGATTTTATGCTCTTAAGTGAAGTTTTCCACAAATTACTAAACCACGACTCTGTCATTGTCTCACCCCCCATTATACTTCACATAGGATATACCAAAACTTAAAACAAAAAATCTCAAATGATATTTAACTTCCTGCATCAAAATTTAATAAAACACCATCAATCAAACAACTGGATTTGCAACAACAAAACCAAATCAATAGTATTTTCTGCTGCAACTTTTATTATGAACTGATCTGCTGTCCAAATTCCATGCACATATGTATGTATATATATATGTACATACATGGTCCTCTTCTCATGAGGGAGTCCTCACTTTAACTAAGTGAAAGACTTCTGTTTACAGCCATTGGATTCAGATTTCAGTATGTGAAATTACTTTAATACAATTAATGAAAACTGGATCCAACGCTGTAAACAGAAGTGTATGTATATATGAGAGGTAATTTAGAAAGACAAACATAGCAAATCAATGGGGGAAGTAAGCAACAGAAAACTGAGCCCTAATTTTCCATCTGAATTCCATCAATCCAGTCAAGATATACAACTAAAAAAAGAAAATTTAGCGAAAACAAAACCTAATCACAAACGTTTGGATGGAGAGAAAATGTATGAAAAGGTAACCGGAAAACCCAACTCAATTGTGCACCAAATACTCAATCAACCAGCAATAAAATGGCGAATTTTCTTCTTTTCTATTGTTACATTTTCTCGTGAACCAAACAGAGCATAATTTATAGAATCTTCAAAATCACAGCTTCAGATAAACAATTCATAGAAGAAGGAAAAAAAAAAAAAAAGAGTGAACTAAAAAACTGAAATGTCTTCGACTCACCGTTGATCCGAAGAGGACTGAGATGTCTGTGAATATGAAGCAACATTGACAGCCGAGATAGCCGAAAATGCAGAGATTTCTAGAGAGAGAGTGAGAGAGAGAGAGAGAGAGAGAGAGAGAGAGAGAGAAGAGAGAGAGAGAGAGAGATTTGGAGAGTGAGCAGAACGGAGAGAGAGAGAGAGAGAGAGAGAGAGAGAGAATAGGCGTAACACAGTGCCCAATGGGTTTTAAATAGCCCGACCCGAACGACTAAACGGTACGGTATCGGAGCAACCTATGAAAATGCGTAGAATTGTCGCTGGTTTATGCCTGCGGATATTACAGTGTTAAGACAAAACACTATGGGTGCGTTTGATAAAACTGAAAATTAAGTGTTGAAAATTAAGTGCTGAATTTTAAGGACTGAAAATTTTAAGTGATTGAATTTGTAATGCTGAAAACAGTGCTTCAACTATTGAAATAGAATGCATTCAGTGATTATTTTCAGTAGAAAATTTTCACTTAAAGTTTTCAGTGGTTTTTTGGCTGCTTTTTCAATTAAGTGGTTTCTTATCAAACGCACTGAAAAAGAATAAGTGCTGAATCTTTTCATTTTCATCACTTAATTGGGTTATCAAACATACCCTATGTTGTATCTTAAAAGCTGTTTGGAAAAACCTAAAAGAGGACCAGGTTCATTTTGAGTTTAACTTTTATCTAATTCTTATGAGAACCGTAAGTGTGTATTTCTTGCATAGGAGTCAGTACAGAGTCTAATAAATTTTTTAAAACATGTTTTATGTCAAACTTGTGAATATATCAAATAAAGATAACAACAAAGAGAAAAGAGAGAAGAGAGCTAGAGTTTCTCATAATACACAAAACTGAATGAATGAATACAATACAAAAAGAAGAGAGAATAATAGTATATCTAGGTATACCCTAATATAAAGTAAAAGACTAAACTACCCTAAAGCTAAATATAAATAAAACTAATTATAATAGCTAACTCTAATAAAACTAACCTACACTTGGTTCTCACAAGAACCATATTAAAAGTTAAACTTGAACTGAACCAGATCCTATTTTAAATATTCTCAAATAGATTCTTAGGTATGGAAAAAAAAAGGGATTTTGTATAAAAGTTAGAACTTAAGACAATGGCAAAGTAGCTATACCAAAAAATAAATAAATACAAAGGTAAAGTAGGTATAACTCAATTGGTGTTGAGTTAGATTTTAGGCGCCTGCCTCTATTGCATAGGTCGAGTGCTTGATTATCACTTACATTTCTATGGAAAAAAACTGTAAGAAAAATAAAAAAATAGACTAAGAGATTGTTTGAAAAAATCTTTAAAGTAGGATTTGGTTCAGTCCAAGTCTAATTTTTTGTCTAGTTTTTATGAGAATTAAAGTTGCATTCATTTTTGACCCCCAAAAAAAGAGGGCTGTGTAATTGTGTTGATTTGACAAAAAACAAGTTTTTAAGGCCGTTTCTAACCATTAAAATGAGAACAATGTTGCTCGTCGAAAAATTGCTCGCCCAAGCTCCTCATTGGGTGAGCAGAAGGTACCCACAACTTTTCAAAAAAAAATTTTATTTTTTATCCATGAAAAGTGATGAGTCTCACATGCTCACTCAATGAGGTACTTGGGTGAGTAAGATGTTAGCAATTTTTGGATGAGCAAAAATGATCTCCCTTAAAATGGGTTCTAGCTTGTCAAATCAATACAACATTGATTCTCATATAAACTAAACAAAAATGAGACTGGCA
Organism: Hydrangea macrophylla; assembly: GCA_033977485.1. Lineage (NCBI taxonomy): Eukaryota > Viridiplantae > Streptophyta > Magnoliopsida > Cornales > Hydrangeaceae > Hydrangea > Hydrangea macrophylla. The sequence continues at coordinate 98,663,551 of CM066999.1, read as the reverse complement.
CCCAAACTAAATCATATTTGAAAGAGTAAAAGTTTGAGTAAAATGATTTCCCAAATTTTTTTTTGAGTAAAAGTGTAATTTGACACGAGTCTCTCCAATGGACAATCATTTTTTTTCTTCCTTTTTTTTCTTATATTGGGAGTTTCAAAATTTGAGTATATGCATCTTCAGCCCTATCTTGTTGCAAAATTTGAGTACATGATCGAACACTAATATTTCAAGAAGGATTGGAGGACATTTATGTGAACTTTTACCCAAATTTAAATTTGGTATGAGTTTTAGGTAAGATTGGAGAAGCCCTAATAAAGTTATTAGACTGGGCATGGACTCCTACTTTAATGAGCCCATCATGTCACATCATCATGTTGATGTGGTGTGACACCTCAATTATATGAAATTATATGACCACTAAAATTAAATGACATGACAATTACTTGCTGATTTTAAATAAGTCATGACCTCCGATTCCCATCCTTCCCCACGTGTCATGTCTTCTTTTAACTTAGTGTCAAATTGGCAGCTAATGATCAAAAGAAGAAGTGTGTAATACTCAAATATAAATCTAAAGACAAGTGTGTGTAATTTTTCGAAAAACAAAAGAGATTGAGAAAGCATATTGAGCTATGATTGTAGTATCTAATTGTGCATTTAAAGCATGGGTATTATTTTTCAATTATTTCAAATAATCAAAAAATTTCATAAAAAAGATTGTTATCTGTAATATTTGAGAAAACTTAAAATATAAATACAAAACTATCATAATAGAGTTGAAATGTTTTATTTTACGAATAGTTAGAGGCCATTGGACTGATTGTGCATATAAGTTGTGCACCACCAATGATGCATTAATCTAGATGAATTATCTCATCTCATGTAACCGTCACACTCGTGTGACACCCAATAGAATTTGAGTACTATGTAAGTTCTACGTGAGTTCCATGATAATTAATAGAAAATTCAAAACATCTGTCAAAAGTTACGATGTTCGTATAGAATGATTTCTTGTTAATCTCATGGTTATGCCTCTAATATGATGGGCTTGGCTTTGTAGCTTTGTTTACTTAGGGGGGTTTGGGAATTTAATGTTAGTATATGCTTTTCACAACATGTTAGCATGTTCAATGCATCTAATTTGATTCCAATGGCATAAATAAATAAATTTGGTTAACAGTCACTAAGTTCATAAGTCTCATAGAGAACCAAATATTTAATTCAAAAATAGGTGTAATTAGGTGGGGGTTCATTTGTATACATGTATCATTTTTGACTTGAAACCAAACGGTGCCGTCTTCCTGAGATTTCCTCAAGACGTTTAAATCACATGGAGACAATTGCATATATGGATGTATTATGTATATGTATTTAAATGGTGGTATTGTTTGGCGCAATGGCTAAAAGTTAAATCAAGTTAAAAGCTTAAATTACCAAATTAATTCTAAAAGACAAATTTGAACTTAATAGCAACTATTGGTAAGGTCGAAAGGCTTACTTTGTTTATAACCCAATACATTTAGAGCAATGTTTCGAAAATTGGATGGTTCTTCAAATCGTAAAAGTAATGGGTAACTGTCAGTGGTTCAAATGTGGGGTCAATTGAAATTGAATCGTGATATCATAAACATGTAGCAAATATTAATAATTACTTACAATAAAATGAAAAAAATAATATAGGAGAGCCAAAAAATTTCATTTTCCGTTCAATTGTTGTTTTTTTCTTGCTTTTACAAAATATGGTGATTTTTTAAAACGTTTGGATTTACCGGCTCAATCTGTCAATTTCCTGGGCCAGTCGATGATTCAACTGATCAGGTCAGGTCCTATTTTTGAAAGATTGATTTAGGGTGCGTTTGATAAAACTGAAAATTAAGTACTAAAAATTAAGTGCTGAATTTAAGTGCTGAAATTTTAAGTGATTTATAAACTAAAAACAGTGTTTCATGAATTAAAATAAACTGCATTTAGTGATTATTTTCAGTAGAAAATTTTCACTTAATGTTTTCAGTGGATTTTTGACAGTTTTTTCAATTAAGTGGTACATTATCAAACGCACTGAAAAAATTAAGTGCTGAAAATTTTCATTTTCACCACTTAATTGGGTTATCAAACACAACCTAGAGTATACCTCAAATAACATCTAAGTTTAAAGTCAACTTTTATAGCTATCTCTACAGATTTATTTTGTGGCAACACTTGACTTGCTTGGGGGCTTGTTTTGGAATGCTTAAAAGATAATTAGGTTCACTAAAACTCAATTCTTGATGTATTTTTACATCAATTACAAATTCATATGTAATCAAATTAAGGCAGCTAAACAGACAGTGAACTATTCAAAATCTTTTTTTTCCCTTCTTTCTAAATAACAAAATCGATACTTACATTACTCATACAACCTCTTTGTTGAATAAAAAAATAAACTTTTTTACAGCACTTGGAAAAAATTTACACTCCATAAAAAAATGTTTAATTCAAACTTTGAGTGTAATTAGGTGGGTTCAATTTGTATTCATATGTACCATTTTCGAATATGATTTCTTCAGAAAATTTAAACCCCATGAAGACAAATGCATGTCAGTACATGAAAGATATTTTCATATCTCATACAAGTATGCATATATAATTTAAATAATTAGTATTGTTTGGTGCCATGGCTAAAAGTTAGTTCAAGTTAAAGATTAGATTACGAAATTCTAAAAGACAAATTTGAATTTTAAAGCAACTTTTGATAAGGTCAAAATGCTTAGATAATATATAACCTAATACATTAGAGGTTGGTAGGGGCCGATTGACTGAATAAGTAAGTTGCACTAGGGGTGACTGACTTTACAGGTCCTGCCCTCAATGCAAATATATATATATATATATATATATATATTTTTTTTTTTGATAAACAAATATATATATTTTTAGGGGTTTATTTTCACATATTTTCATGCAGATAATATAAGTTGATGTTACAACATTAATATGAAATCTCAAATACTAGTAAACCAAGGAGCATTATAAACTTTTAGGAATACCCCCTAAATAGATCTGCCCCTTCCTCGAAACAACATTTCTCTTTGATGCCATTTTCTAGCTATTTGTGGCAACACTAGATTTGTTTGCGGGCTTATTTTGGAATGCTTAAAACATAATTAGGTTCAATAAATAATAAGTTTTAGTATAGTTTAAAATCAAATAAGAATTCTTATGTAATTAAAGAGCAGCTAAACGAACATTGAAAGCCCTTCTATTTTTTTTCTCTTCTGAATTACAGAACCAATTCTTATATTACTCATACAGCCTCTATGTTGAAGCGAAAATTCAAACTTTTTTTTTAATGCACTAGAAAAAAAATTCCAAGCTCCATAAAAAAAGTAACATGACGATATCATAATTGAGTACATGCTTAGTGCTAGCAATTACACACGCAGTTTTTGCCACCCATGTATTTTCTATTAATTGATTTGTAAAACTTAAATTTAAGTTAAACTGATGAATTCAAACTAAATTGCAAATTCAGTTTGCAGCTAGTGTAGGCTATTAGTGACAAGTTGTATTGATAAAATTTAGTCATTCTAGTCATTTTGATTAAATAATAATAATAATAATTGAAAAGTCTCAATTTCGTTAGGACTACAACCCATAAAGAGTCCGTTTGGGATCTCTGAGGGAATAAGAGATTTTTTATTTTTTCATTTTTTTTTTAATAAAATAGCTAATTTATGTAGAGATTTTTTAAAATCCTATTTAGTAGTTGGTTGCGGTGAGAATTAGGAACTTTTCAATTTTTTTCAAAAAATCATCAATTTGTTGTTTTTGAATCACTCCATATTTTCAGCTTTTTTTAAAAAATCTGTAAAAAAAACTCTGGGTGCCAAATTGACTCAACTTTTTCAATAACAAAATAATAAATTACAAACGAGCACTAAATTACAGTTTTCCATTAATCCTTCTTGTTTTATTTTATTTTATTTTATATTTATATTATTATTCTTAAACTTTTGCCAAGTGTCAACACAAGAAAAAACTTCGCAAAATGTACTCAAAGCATCAATGCTCTGTTTAGCTCACGAAGTTAGTATAAGAAAGTAAAATACAAAATGAAAATGTAATCTGTCAAGGAAAATAGTGAGAAAAATAAGGAGAAAAATAAAATAATAAATTACAAACGAGCACTAAATTACAGTTTTCCATTAATCCTTCTTGTTTTATTTTATTTTATTTTATATTTATATTATTATTTTTTAACTTTTGCCAAGTGTCAACACAAGAAAAAACTTCGCAAAATGTACTCAAAGCATCAATGCTCTGTTTAGCTCACGAAGTTAGTATAAGAAAGTAAAATACAAAATGAAAATGTAATCTGTCAAGAAAAATAGTGAGAAAAATAAGGAGGAAAATAAAATATAGTCGGGCACAAACTAAAAATTTTGATCTTTTGTGAGTCACCTTTTTTTTTTTTTTTTTTAAATAGCACTTCGAATTTTTTTTAGCTTTTAATGTTATTCTAACATGGAGGAAAGATGATGTGGCTAGAAATTGGTGCTCTGATTGGTGTAGTATTTTGGGGCGAAATAGATGCCAATGACAAGAGAGAGAGAAATAGAGATAGAGAAATGATTTGTGTATGGTTCGGTGATGTTAAAGAAGCCGTCTACGTCCATCTGTGGAGTGTGTGCTAGTGCTTCCACTATATAGATAATTGTTTACATATTTCAATGTAAGAGACCTCGATGATCCAACAATGAAAACGGAACTAACAAGGTGCTATCGTACCTTCCTCCTTCTAAAGATCTTTATGACTCCTTGTTCTTTTTTGGGCCTGTTATTTGGAGAAGAGAATGAATCCCCTTTCTCGGTACCCGAGACCCCCTTTATAGCACAAGGGGGATTTTTTCAAATTAGCTAACCTCACTACAAGAAAAAACCCTTTTTATGACTTTTTTTTTTTTTTTTGGGCTAATGACTATTTTAAAAAAAGAGTCATAACAAATACTTTTTTCTAACATATATGACTCTTTTTGCAAATATAGTCATAAGATTGGTAAGTGGTGTTTTATTTACGACCATTTTTTTTATTAGTCATAAATAATAAGATTGTTTATGACAGTTTTTTAAAATAGTCATAAATAATAAGATTTTTTATGACAGTTTTTTTGAAAATGGTCATAAATAATAAGATGGTCATAAATAATAAGAGTTTTTATGACAGTTTTTTGAAAATGGTCATAAATAATAAGACTTTTATGACTTCTTTTTTTGGTAGTCATAAATATTCTTTATTTTTATGACTCTTTTTCTTTAAATTCTAGAATCAAACGTAAGTACTGTTTTGGGAAAAATAGTGAAAAAAAAGACAATATGCTAATATTTTTAAAGTTAAGATTCTTGATTAGGGAAAGGTCCTCTGTACAAAAATATTTTGTGAAATTTTACTTGGCATACACGAATATTATGTGAAATTTTACTAAATCTTTACATGAATATTAAGTGAAATTTCACTTAAATCGACCTTTGAGAGACTAGTTTTTAAGAAATTACTTTTTGAAATTGGACTATTAACACTTGATAGTTACTCTTAGTGTCACAAATTTAGATTTTATTAAGAATCATATTAGATTTTTTATGACAGTTTTTTGAAAATTATCATAAAAAATAAGATTTTTTATGACATGTTTGTGAAAAGTGTCATATATAATAAGTATTTAGAAAAGTGTCATAAATAACAAGACTTTTATGACTTCATATTTGGGTAGTCATAAATATTCTTTATTTTTATGACTCTTTTTCTTTGAATTCTAGAATCAAAGTACTGTTTTTTGGAAAAAATAGTGAAAAAGACAATATGTTAAGATTTTTAAAGTTAAGATTCTTGATTAGGGGAATGTGCGCTGCATAAAAATTTTAACTGAAATTTCACTTGGTATACATGTAACACCCCGTATTTTCTTTATATAAATATTCATTTAAAAAAACAAAATAATGAGACAACCTAAATTTTTGTGTATACAACCATGGTTATTTATTTATATGTGTGTATTTATTTTATTCATTAATTATTGTGTGAAATTTTATAGAGCTAAGTGGTGGAGTTAAGTTGTAAAAACTTAAGTTGAACAAGTCATTGAAGAATTGATGTGTTTATTTTTTGTAGTGATTATAGGCCCGTGAATGTGTTAATTTGTGTTTTTAACATTTAAATTAAGTACCCGGGTTATGTACACCCATTGGGTCACTCATTTTAGAACTTTAGAATGTATTTCGGGCCCATATAAAGCCTTTTTGTGAGGCCCCTAGACAAAAAACGGGATTTTTAGCCTTTTGTGTGTTTGTGTTATAATATATGTAGGCGTATCATATCTACATACATAATATACCTCTTAGGGTTTTGATAACAAAAAGAAAAGAACAGAGTGACATGAGAAAAATAGAGCAGTCAAGAGAGAGAGAGAGAGAGAAGAAGAAGAAGAAGAAGAAGAAGAAGAAGAAGAAGAAGATAATAAGAGAATAAAAGAGGAACCCCAAATATTGTTTTGCGAATCTTCATCAACATTGAAGTCCTAAATCAGTGAGTTAACTTGTTATTTTCTTTCAATCTCGTTTGATTGAAATTTAAATGGATAGATTATTAAATTAGTATGGTTATGGATTATGAGATTTAGGTTTTTATTTACAATGATTAAAGTTATGATTTGAGATTTATAGATGAGCCTTGGATATACATTTGAGCAATTATTCAATTTTCGGATTTGGAATTTTCACGGATCAGATTTTAATAGAAAATTCCTAATAAATCATACGTTACAGTTTTCGTGATTCTGTCCGCATAAGCCTGTAGGAAACGCAATTCTGGACAACTTTCGTCTAATGGTATTTTTCCCAATTCTGCACCGTTTGGGCAGAAAATTCATATTACAGTAGCAGTTTTATGAATGTTAAAATAAGCGCATTTGCTATATCACATTTTTGTGTGATTTCGTGTTCGTTAATATAAATTAATTTATTTGTACATAGAAAGATATGAGTTCTCATGTATAGTTGAGCTTTGTGAAATTATGAATGTGTGATTTTGTGTGGGTTATGAATCTGTGTGAACATGTAGCTGTTAATATAATTTTAACGGAAATTTGAGTTGAGATATATGAATCTCTTATGAAGTAGAGTTTTGTGAAAAACGTGGATGTATGAACGATAGAAAATCCTTAGAGTTCACCACTACTCCTTATGATTTTAGGCGGCGAATTCGTGGATGACCCGTCCTTGTGTGATTAGACGGCGACTACGTGGATGACCCGTCTCTTGATTATTTTAAGCCTTATGCCCGGCTTGTTGGTCTATTTCATGTGTATCTAGACATTGTTTTATTGACGTCAAGAACGTAAGGACTAGCCTTTCGGTGTATACTCAAATCCCAGTGATACCCCATGGGAGTTGGGACTGGAGTGGGAGTTAGTATTACGTTAGGAGACACATGGGATATATGTGTAGGCTGGACCATGGATGGGTGGCCGAGGTGGTGAACATAAGGTGTAATAAAATAAAATACTTTGTGGTGTTTTATTCTTGCGTTTAGAAGTTGAATTATAATTAATTACCTCTTATTGTGGTTGCATCGTAGAAAGTTGTGGACGCTTAGTCATCGAATTTTCTAATAATTTTTCGTGTTGTAATCGTTGTGTGAGAGAATATTGTCTTGAAGTGACGTTTTATTATCTAATTTTAACTTTTAATATTATCTTGAAGTGGACTCAAGGCTTTAAATTTCAAAGGGAAAAGAAGGCCAAAACCAATTGGCAATTCGTAAAGGTAATTAAATCTGAATAAAAACATGGTAGATATAATGGTAGATGTTTAAATTATACTTAGTATGTTATGGTTAATGTATTGATATAATGTATGTTGTGGTTATTCAATTGTTGCTGGGTATGTTTTCATTGTTTGAAATTTTTGGGAGGTTCTATTTATAGAGGAGACTCTGTCGAAAGTTTTAGAAATTCTAGGTCAACATTCATTCCAAGATAAGTTAGTTTTACCACGACTTGTGATTGCAGTAATTTATTGTTTGTCTAATATTTGTTATACATTTATTCATAGGGACCAAAGCAACCAGGAAATTATGAATGTGGATACTATATGTTACTTTTCATGAAAGTGATAATGGAGAATCCATCCAAATCTATCAAGATAAAGGTATTATCATAGTATTCTTTGTAAATGTGTCGTCAAATTTTCTCTTCTTCTTGTTTTACTTTGATTCATAAATTGTGGAAATTTTTTTTTCATATGTGCTGGAGGTGGTGGTGGTGTTGTTGTGGGGAGGGAATACATCCTTAACATCTCATTCTTTCCTGAACTTTTTCAGATAAAAGAGTTGTCTCAAAAAGTGAAATATGAAAGCCACGAGCTAAATGTACTTCAACTTGAGTTCATTGAGTTCATTCAAGAATACATTTAAGTATTGAAAATTTCAACATTTTTTCCTTTTTCCAGGTAATCTATATTTTTACAATTTAAGAAAATTATATACTCGTTATATAGAATCTAATACATTGATTTCATTTTTGTTTCAGTGTTACACAGTTAGACTACATGGAACAAATATTGCAAATAAGTTGATGTACTAGCGGAGATTGAAGAGTTTAAATAGACACTAATCTTGTTTTTATTTATTTATTTATTTATTTTTTTTAACAATGTTACATATACATTATTGGTTTATTGGTTTAATACATATTTAGTGGTTACTGTTACATTTTTCTTGTACATAACTAATTATTAGATTGATTATTGAAAAATTTTGGTTGGAAGGAAGATAATATCTGAATATGGTTCTTGAGGTGATTTGTAACATGCATGTTTTGATGATGTATTTGAATTGTGTAATCTTGATTGTTGGATTATCAACAAAATATTTTTTTTCTTTAAATGTGTTTTATATTATATATGACTGTTTCATAAAAAACAATCATAAATTAGCAATAGTTCTACTAAAGTCATAAATAGTGTCATTATTTATGACTTTTAAAATGTTATTTATGACTGTTTTGAAGATTATTTATGACTATAAAAAGATTATTTATGACTTTTTGAAAGTTATTTATGACTATTTTAAATATTATTTATGACTATTTAAAGGTTATTTATGACTTTTTTGAAGATTGTTTATGACTTTTTAAATGGTTGTTTATGACTACTTTGAAGATTATTTACGACTTTTTAAAGGGTTATTTATGACTTTTTTGAAGATTATTTATGACTTGTTTAAAAGGCTATTTATGACTTTTTTTTAAGATTATTTATGACTATATCAATTAAAAAATAGTCATAAACAATTTGAAAGCACTCATTTTTTATGACTATTTTTTTAGAACTGTTGTAAAAGTAATAATTATTTATGACTTTTTTAACAAACTCGAACTTATTTATGACTGCAATGTTATGACTTATTTTAAAAGCTTAAAAAAGAGTCATAAATATACATTTATGACTCTTTTTTAAAGTCATAATAAGGGTTTTTTGTTGTAGTGCCTAACGGGATCAGGGGACCTAATTGGATCATGTTGATCTTATCTTGGTAACTTTAGGTAAAGGAAGCATTTCCATTAATCATGGATCAATTCAACATTCCCCATAATCTTATTAGCTTGTCTGCCAGGCTGGACTGGGAGCTTCTAGCCAGCACAGGCTCTATAGTAGATTGTCTGACCTCTGGGCCAATCAGGTCAGGTGGTCGGGTAGGACCAGCTTCACGGGCATATCATAAGGAAAAAATGAGAGAAATTAATTTTGTTGTTGTTTACCTTTCCCTTTGATTCCCTATGCCAAACAAAGCTTACAAGAATAAAAGATTAAAAATTAGTAAAATAGTTACTTAATTTGGTGGGATAGAGATAATGAAAAATTTTAAACCCCATGAAGACAATTGCATGTCAGTACATGAAAGATATTTTCATATCTCATACTAGCATGCGTACATAATTTAAATAGTTGGTATTGTTTGGTGCCATGGCTAGATCAAGTTAAAGATTAGATTACGAAATTCTAAAAGACAAATTTGAATTTTAAAGTAACTATTGATAAGGTCAAAATGCTTAGATAACATATAACCTAATACATTGGAGGCTGGTAGGGGACAAATTAGCAATTTGCACTAGGGGTGACCGACTTTACAGGGTCCTACTCTCAAAGCAAATATTTATATTTTTTGGGGGTTCATTTTCACATATTTTTGTGCAGATAATATAAGTTGATGCTACAAATATTAATATGAAATCTCAAATACTAGTAAACCAAGGAGCATTCTAAACTTTTAGGAATACCCCCTAAATAGATCCGCCCCTTCCTTGAAACAACATTTCTCTTTGACGCCATTTTCTAGCTACTTGTGGCAACACTAGATTTGCTTGCAGGCTTGTTTTGGAATGCTTAAAACATAATTAGGTTCAATAAATAATAAGTGTTAGTGTATTTTTAAATCAAATAAGAATTCATGTGTAATTAAAGAGCAGCTAAACGAATATTGAAAGACAAGTTGTATTGATAAAATTTAGTCATTCTAGTCATTTTGATTAAAAAAATAAAATAATAATAATAATAATAATAATAATAATAATAATAATAATAATAATAATAATTGAGCAGTCTCAATTTCGTTATGACTACAACCGATAAATAGTCCGTTTAGGATCTCTGAGGGAATAAGAGATTTTTCTAAAAGAGCTACTTTCTGTACAGATTTTTAAAAATCCTATTTAGTAGTTCGTTGCAGTGAGAATTAGGAAATTTTCACCTTTTTTTCAAACAATCTTCAATTTGTTGTTTTTGAATCACTCCATATTTTCAACTTTTTTAAAAATTTGTAAAAAAAAACAAATTAGGTGCCAAATTGACTCAACTTTTTCAATAGCAAAATAATAAAGGATAATTCTATCCGCACCCACCTCATTTACTTTCTACACCCACCTACTCTCTATACCCACAAATTCACATTTAATTAAAACAAGTTACTTTCTGCACCCACCCAACATTCCCAAATTAACCCCAAATTTCAAAACTACCAAATTCTTCTACCATTTCTTATTACTCTCCACACCCACCATCCTCCTTCCACTTTCTTCCACACATAAACTCACAATTTTCCCTTCTTTCTTTTTTTTCTTCGTAATCAGCAATTAGATAGGAAATAGAAATTGACCCGTCATTTTTTTTTATCTGCAAGTACAGATTGTTAGCTTACTACGTGAAATATTATATACATCTCTATACAGAGACAGAGAGAGAGAGAGAGAGAGAGAGAGAGAGAGTAGCAATGAAATCCGTTAGTTGCTATCATCAATACCATGGAATGATTGACTTCATTTCCACAAGGCAATGGTCAGTTATTTGAACAAATCCATAGTTAAGTTACCTTTTTCATGGTGAAATGGGAAGTGACATAAAACAAAATTATCATATAAATTAGGAACTTTCTTTACAAAAGTATACCAGATCTAGAATAAACATTGGACTTTCAAGAGAGAGATATGAGAGAAGAATCAAAATCGAAGTGTGAGAAACAGGTGGGTGTATAGAGAGTATTCTTTGAAAATACTTAATTCATTTGTCATTCTATGTCATTTTGTTTAAGAATATGATTGTAATTAAAAAAATTACTAAATGGTAGGTGTAGAGAGCAAAGTAGGTGGGTGTGAATAGAATTACCCAATAATAAATTACAAACGAGCACTAAATTACAGTCCTTCCATTGAATCTTCTTATTTTAATTTATTTTATTTTTTTTATTAATATTATTATTTCTTAACTTTTGCCAAGTGTCAATACCAGAAAAAGCTTCGTAAAATGTACTCAAAGCATCAATGCTCTGTTTAGCTCATGAAGTTAGTATAAGAAAGTAAAAAACAAAGTGAAATTGCATTCCCTCAAGGAAAATGGTAAGAAAAATAAGGAGGAAAATAAAATATAGTTGGGCCAATACAAAAATTTGATCTTTTGTGAGTCACATTTCTCCTTTTTTATCCGTTTATTTAATAGCACTTTGAATTTTTTTAACTTTTAATGTTATTTAAACATGGAGGAAAGATGATGTGGCTAGAAATCGGTGCTCTGATTTGGTGTAGTATTTTGGGACGAAACAGATGTCGTGATAGGAGAGAGAGAAATAGAGATAGGGAAACGATTTGTGTGTGGTTCGGTGTTGTTAATAAAGTGGTCTACGTCCACCTGTGGAGTATGTGCTAGTGCTTCCACTATATAGATAATTGTTTACATAGTTCAACGAACTAACAAGGTGTTTTCGTACCTACCTCCTTCTAAAGGTCTATATGACTCGCTTTTTTTTTTTTTTGGGGACTATTATCCGGAGAAGAGCATGAATCCCCTTTTATAGCTCAAGGGGGATTTTTTCAAATTAGGTAACTTAACGAGATCAAGGGCCTAATTGAATCATGTTGATCTTATCTTGGTAACTTTAGATAAAGGAAGCATTAATCATGGACCAATTCAACACTCCCCATAATCTTATCGGCTTGTCTGCCAGGCTGGAATAGGAGTTTCTAGTTGGCACATACTCTATAGCAGATTTTTTGACCTTTGGGCCAGTAAGTTTGGGTGGTCGGATAGGACCAGCTTCACGGGCATCATAAGGAAAAAATGAGAGAAATTATCTTTCTTGTTGTTTTCCTTTCCCATTGAATCCCTATGCCAAACAAAGCTTAAAAGAATAAAAGATTAAAAATTAGTAAAATAGTTACATAATTTGGTGGGATAGAGATAATGATGGACCAACAATCCAAGATAATTAACAATACCAACCTTTGTGGTGACGCGACAACTTCTTCCACTCTCCCTCTCTCTCCTTTTTTTCTTAATCTAATAATTTGATGTTTGGCTTTGAGATTTTCCTCTCTTGCATAATTGCATTATGTATAAAATAAATTTGGATTCTATAGATTTTCTGTGCCTGTGAGTCTGACTTCAATGCCGATTCTACATCTTTATGATATTGCATGATGAGTTATATATATAGAGGAGTCTCTGGATCGGAGGTCTGATTATGGACCTCCTTTTTAGTGACGAAATTTTTTGTTGCTAAAGGTGAAAGACATTGTTGCTAAAGTGAACACACTTTTAGCAACAAGATTGTTCACCTTTTGCGACGAGAGAGATCCGTAAATGGACGTTCATCGGAGAGACGACCTCAATATATATCTTATTATATTATAATAGTATGGAAGCCTCAAATGTCACATGGCATAAGGAGAGACAAGGCAAACAAAATTTTACAATTTTGCTTATTAAATTACTCCAAATACCCTTTCTTATTTAGCATTGAATTCTTAATAATAACTGTATTATTTTATTATGAGTGTTGAATTTGAAATAGTTGAAAATTGAGATTTTATGCTATCTACCGGATTGAAAAACTTTGATTATTTTTTGCACTTTATCTTATATAATAGTTTATCCCGTGCATTGCACGGGTAAAAAAAAACTAATATATATATATATGAAACCAAAAGACTTTGGTTTCGCCACCTCAGCGCTTATGTGGAATTTTCTTATAAAAGAGTTTTTTTTTATTTCACCCAATATTTGAATTTGAATAAATAGGAATTAATAATGATAAAATTTAATTCTAACTAATTAATTATTCTATTTTCTCTTGGTCAATCATGCTTCTCATTTTTTAGGAGAGAATTTTCTCGTCCCTAACTTCTTTTTCTCTTTGGAAGTACAAATTTTAGGAAGGCTTGGTCTAAGGTCCCTAAGGTGGGGCAATATTGATTTAAACGATAGCCCATTAACAATAACCTCTACAAGAACAAAAGCCAAGCCAAATTTTTAGCCCTAGTTCATAACATTAACATTTCACTCTTTGAGTCTTCAAGTCCATTTCAATATTTTTATCTTACCAAACTACCCCACTTCATCTTTCCCAACAAAAAAAAAAAAGAACAGTGAGCTCTCTCTCTCATCCTCCCATGGCCACCATTACCACCACCCCTACCTGACCTCCGTCCACCAACTCCGGCGACATTCGGCGACACCACCGGCGACTAATGCCATCGCCAGCACCATCGCTAGCTACCAACACCAAAACAAACCTAGATCGCCACCGCCACCACTACCGTCGGCCACCACCACCAACACCATCCTACAATCAAACCAGATCTGAATATAATTTGATTCTTCAAAACAGATCACCACCATTTAATTGTTCAAACAGATCATCACCATTCAACTGCTAGGATTGAGCTCTATATATGTTGAATATTTACCATTTGATTGTTATGATTGGCCTACTATGATCTGGATATGAATGATTGTTCAACACCATCACCATTATATTGTTTTGAACAATCCACCGCCATTGATCTAGGCTTGGTACATTTGGAAATCGTAAGAGAAATTTCTCCTATGATTATAATCATAAGAGAAATTTCTCTTAAAATTTCCAAATGTCCTCAATTGAAAATAGTCCCTGATTTTAATATCATCAAGCAGTTGAAAATAGTATGGATATCTTTCCCAATCCCCTTTTGACAACAGATCATGGTTCACCAAGATGCAAGCAATCATTAAATGAGCATTTTGCATGTTGACTAGCCTTCAATATAAGTGAAAATTCACTTAGGATATCCTAAGTCAAATTTTACTTAGGATATATGCTAAGTCAAATTTGACTTAAGATTTTTGATTTCTGACTTCACTTAGGATTTTTTCTCCGAATCATCCATTGTGATTTTCTTTCTCTTTCTGTATAACTAATCTATATATATTGATTGTTATATCCCATTCTCATGATTTGGAGAGAGAAAATGAAGCTAAGAGAGGAGAGAGAAAGGGCAAGGGCTATGGTGGTGGAGGCAAGGAGAGGCGCCGGAGGTCCGGCGATGTCACGCCCCGGAACCACCCAGATGGTCCTAGGACACGTGGTACGCCACCAATGCTTAACTCAAGTCATTAAAGTTCCAAAATAAATTTAAAATAAGCTTAAACCAAATAAGCTCAAACAAGAACGAACAAAAATCCTGCCTTTGCAATCAGCCAAAAGCCCTGTTTTAGCAAGAGTTTAAAACACTTTAACAAAAGTACTAAATATAACCATTTACAACCAACCCAATAAATAAATCCCAAATTTAGACGTCCCAAATCAACGACACTAGTATTAAATACAACCAATTTATTCAATCCCAGAGATAACAACAATTCCTATAAAACACGAGCTAAATCATACAAGCTGGTTATTACATGATTTAAAAGATCCAACTAAAATATAAAGCTTAACTAGAAATATTACATAAGTCTTAAACCAACCAAAGAACGACTCGTACTATAATCCAAATTAAAACTTATTAATTACAACTATATTGCAAGCTTTAAAATAAAAAGCAGATAACTTTTAACAAGGTTACAACCCCCAAAACCCATAAGCTAGCCAAGCCTCTTCCCAGCTCACTTCCCCGATTCCTCGCCGCGATCACCTACGATGGTTATTCAATAACCATTATAATATATAAGCTATATGCTTAGTGAGTAATGCTAATCATAATTATGGATAATGGACATGCTCAATTCAACATATTACAAATAACTATAGTCTCTGGCAATTACTAGTTCACTCCCACCACTATCGGCTAGCCCGCGGCTCCACTCCCCAAGCCCACGTGACTAGTCATGACCCACGCCCTCACACGTGCGGTCCCATAGGCCTCTAGCGGCCGTGGTTGTCACCACAAAGATTACCTCATGGTGGTATAGAACTAGCAATTTCCATTGACCCAAATAGGCAACTCAACATGCTCATTTAATCATTACACCGTGCTTTCACAATCAAATTGGGCCTAATTTAACCACATGAATTTTGCCCAATAATAATCTAAATAAATTAAATTACGCTAATTAGGCATGCTTTGGCATCACAATTGAACCTAACATGAAAATCATCCAAATATCAAAATTAACATCACTTACCTCTTGGGTTTCGCTCCTAATTGTGAAATTAAAGCCTACTATGAACCAGATACAAATCCTATACATAAATTACAAGTTATGAGCTTAAACCCCAAAAAGGGTCGCGGAAAAACTGTTACAGAACTCAATAAAATTAGTACCAATAGATTAGACTCACCCCCAGGAGTCCGAATATGTAGCCTGTTTTAAAAACCGACGTCGTTAGGCGCGTCAATCGGCGTCGAAAAGCTCGCCGTCTTTCGTTGTAATTCTCGTACCTAATTCTCTGTACGTATTGCCTCCTAACCAATATAGAAGTATTGGGGATGATTAGTCATCCCCTTTAGGTGGCTTGTTTATATGTTTTTCCAATTTTATTATAACAACCTCTCATGTTTTGATAATTATAATTATACCCTTATTAACTATAAACCTTATTAAAATTATCCCAAACCTAAATGGGTATTTGTCTATGTCTCGCATGAGTCCCATAAGTGGTCCCATATAATTATATGAAGTTGCTAATTAGCCTACTAATTATGTAACGTGTTCAATTCGTGCTCACATAGGTATCCCTAATTGACCCCATAAGTGGTCACTACCTAATAACATGATATTATTAACAATCAAATAATAAATCATTTAAGCCTTAATAAACATTTAGGCACATAGGGTGTTCCACATATTATTGTCCCATCTCAACTGGGACCCATCAACACATATCCCAACTTGGGATTGCCATACTGGCCATAACTGGGTTCCCAACTGGACACCCATAATCAACTTAGTGGGTTAATCCCACCTCCAATAAGTGTCACATAACGCATTAATTAACATTAACTCATTATTATGCATGCTAAAGCAATATTAAGTATAAACCGCGGGAGCGGTGTCACATCTCTCCCCTCCTTAAAAAGGAGTTTGTCCCCAAACTCGTAGTACCTCAAGTTTCGAACAAGAATGGATACTTCTCTTTCATTTCATCTTCTCTTTCCCACGTGGCTTCCTCAACGGAGTGATTCCGCCATAGCACCATAACCAAAGGAATAGTCTTTGTCCTCAGAACTTGTTCTTTTCTGTCAAGAATCTTGACTGGATGCTCGATATAGGTCAAGTCTTCCCTGACTTCCAACGGCTCTGGAATAATTACTTTCTTTGGATCTGATACACATCTTCTTAACATTGATATATGAAATACATCATGCACATTAGCTAATTCTGGTGGCAATTCCAACCGATAGGCTACTGGTCCAACTCTTCCAATGATCTCAAATAGCCCAACATACGTTGGATTCAGCTTTCCTCGTTTTCCAAATCTTGTAATCCCCTTTGTCGGCGATACCTTTAAGAATACAAACTCCCCAATTTCAAACTCCAACGGTCTTCTTTTTAAGTCCGCATAGCTTTTATATCTACCTTGTGCTGTTTGAAGTCGTTGTTGTATTATCTTCATCTTCTCCGTAGTCTGCTGAACAATTTCAGGCCCTATCAATCTTCTCTCACCAACCTCAGTCCAACAAAGTGGAGAACGACACTTACGCCCATATAAAGCCTCAAAAGGTGACATTCCAATACTGGATTGATAACTATTATTATAAGTAAATTCAGCTAATGGCAAATGCTCTTCCCAATCACCTTTAAAATCCAAAACGCAAAGTCGAAGCATATCTTCAAGTATCTGAATTACACGTTCTAATTGTCCATCAGTTTGAGGATGAAAGCTTGTACTAAAACTCAATCTTGTACCCATCGCTCTCTGAATTCCTTGCCAAAATCTTGATGTAAATGCACTATCTCGATCAGAGACTATAGATACTGGAACTCCATGAAGTCTCACAATTTCTTGAACATATAATTCAGCTAACTTCTTTGGATCATTGGTCTTGATTGGTAGAAAATGTGCTGACTTGGTCAATCGATCAACGATTACCCAAACACTGTCATTTGACTTCCTAGACCTCGGTAAACCACCCACAAAGTCCATTGTGATATTTTCCCATTTCCACTCTGGTATAGGTAATGGTTTCAATTTTCCCGCTGGTTTCTGGTGTTCCACCTTTACCCTCTGACAAGCCACACATTTTGCTACGTGCTCAGCTACTTCTTGTTTCATTCCTGACCACCAATAGATCTCTCGCAAATCACGATACATCTTAGTACTACCTGGATGGATTGAGTACCTCGTATTGTGTGCCTCTTCCAAAATTACTTCCTTGATACCGTCTATATTGGGTATACAAACCCGATTCCTGAATTTCAACATACCATTCTCAAAAGTAAATTCTGGTTGCTTACCTTCAGGTATCTCATCATGAATCTTCTTCAATATTGGATCTTGAAGCTGTTTGGCTCGAATTTCATCAATAAGGGACGGATGCGCAATAATGGCTGACATTAGACCACCTCTAGTTTCTGGAATTGCCTCTAACTTCAGCTGCTCCATTTCCCGAATTAACTTTTCTTGTGAAGTCAAAGCATAGGCCAAATTAGTTGTAGACTTCCGACTCAGCGCATCGGCCACCACATTAGCTTTCCCTGGATGATATTGGATTGTTAAATCATAATCCTTCATTAGCTCTAACCACCTTCTCTGTCTCATATTCAAATCCCGCTGTGTAAATAGATATTTTAGACTCTTATGATCAGTATAAATTTTACACTTTTCCCCATAGATATAATGCCTCCAAATCTTCAAAGCAAAGATCACTGCCGCCAACTCAAGATCATGTGTTGGGTAGTTCACTTCATGTGGCCTTAACTGTCGCGAGGCATATGCAATTACCTTGTTGTTTTGCATCAAAACACAACCCAAACCTCGGTATGAAGCATCGCTGTATATCACAAACCCTGTAGTACCTGAGGGAATGATCAATATTGGTGCTGTCATCAAACGAGTCTTCAATTCAACAAAACTTTCTTCACATTCTGGACTCCAGATAAAAGGAACATCTTTTCACATAAGTTGTGTCATTGGCATTGCAATTCTTGAAAAATTTTCTACGAACCTTCGGTAATATCCAGCTAATCCCAAAAAGCTTCGTACTTCTGGCACATTTGTTGGCGATTTCCAATTGGCCACAGCTTCAATCTTTTGGATCCACTGACACACCCTCTTTTGATATCACGTGTCCCAAAAATGCTATCTCAGTTAACCAAAATTCACATTTTTTCAACTTTCTGAACAGCTTCTTTTCACGAAGTCGTTGTAGAACCAACCGTAGATGTCTCTCGTGATCTTCTACACTCTTGGAATACATTAAGATGTCATCTATGAATACAATTACAAACTCATCCAGATAGTCTTTAAACACTCGATTCATCAAATCCATAAATGTTTCCGGTGCGTTCGTAACTCCAAAAGGCATAACAAGAAATTCATAATGACCATAACGGGTCCTGAATGCTGTTTTCTCCACATCTTCTTCTTTGACTTTTAACTGATGATAACCCGATCGCAGATCAATCTTGGAAAAGACTTGGGCTCCTTGAAGTTGATCAAACAAGTCATCAATTCTAGGCAACGGATATTTGTTCTTGATAGTTAACTTGTTGAGTTCTCGATAATCGATACACATCCTGATAGTCCCGTCTTTCTTCTTGACAAACAAGACTGGTGCACCCCACGGCGATATACTAGGTCGAATGAATCCCTTATCTAGAAGATCTTGCAACTGATTCTTCAATTCTTTCAACTCCACCGGTGCCATTCTATACGGTGTTTTCGATACTGGCTGAGACCCCGAGGCTACTTCAATGGTAAATTCAATTTCTCGCTCAACTAGTACATCAGGTAGATCTTCAGGAAAGACATCTGGGAACTCTCGTACAATTGAAATATCTTCTACTCTAGTCCCTGTGACCCGAGTGTCAATTATTGAACATAAGAACCCCCGACAACCTTGTTTCAACAACTTGCCTGCCCGTATTGCTGAAACCAAATATGGTGGTGCTACAACTGTAATAACCTGCATTTTCATTTTATTTCTTGTAATTACATTTGACATATTTAAATTCAATTTGAATTTCCACAATTAATATGTATTGTTAATCTCATTGTTATTTACGATTCTGACGTGTTAAAACTGATTTCTTGTTCTATTTCATAATTAAAATACTTTTGGGGTCGAATTAAAATTTTTACAAAAGTTAGTAATACCTGTGTGGATTTCAAAATCTGTATTTCAAAACGGTGGAAATGCTTTCCCTTAATTCAAACTGTATTTTTATAAAATCAGAAAGTCATTTTTTACGTTAAAATGAATTTTCTGTATTTTTGTGGTGGACACCGCACCCTGAAAATACCAGTTTATGTTTAAAACTGGCCGGGCCGCGTGAAACTCCTACAGATTTGGACTCTCCATCAATCGGACTAGACTTGTGCTTTATATCAATTTAATGCAAGCAATCATTTGATATGCCTTGTTTGCCAATGCCTAACTTATGAGAGATAATGTTGTGCCTAAAGTTGCAATTCCCAAACACATTCAAGATGGCCCCTAGGAGTCTACTTGACCCTTGATCATCTGCAGAGCCCTTGTAGGATTATTAGTATGCATATTAGGGTATATCTCATATATAGAAGCTGTGAATTGTTGGACATTTAGAGAATTTAGAAAAGAAAATCATTTGTAGAGTATCATTGAAGAGGCTTGGCCTCCAAGTTCATCTCCTTGGCCCTCTATATACATACACTACACTCTCAATCACACACATTCTGCACATCTATTTCTGAGAGTTTAGAGAGAAACACAGAGAGTTCTTCAAACATATTATAGAGAGAGAAAGCTTCAATCCACCATAGCCAAGCTTAAGTGGATTTCTTTATTGGTCTTTCTTTCTCAATATCTATTTGAATCTACAATTCCAGTGAGTATTTCTAACTCACTAAGAATGTAATCTCATACTTATTTGCTATGTATTGGTTTAATTTTGTCAACCCCCATGGGTGATTTTACGTATGAATTTCATAGCATGAAAACCATGAATTTCTAAACTCAATCAAAATTCGTTTTTAGAGATGAATATGGAAGATTATACATCCTACATGCCATGTTTGAAGTTATAGAGCCTAACTTGTTCATACCACAAAGTATATTAGAAATCAAATTTTCACAACTTTTAGTTTTTCATAAAATTCAAGAGTTATAGATTGAATAATGTGAAATTGACTTTGGATTCTTAATCCTCATTCAAAAACAAAGAGATCCATATATTATATGACATACATAGTTACAGAATTGGAAATGGGTCATTTTAGACCCTGATTTGCTGAAACAGAGCAATCTGACGAAGAAGATGGAGCCTCAGCATCATCTCGCGCCACGATCGCGCGCGCGAGAATCGCGCGAGCGGCCCGCGCGCGCGAGGTATGCGTTCCCAGGCAGACAGAAGAGTTTATATATATAAAAAGGAAATTTCGGCTGGTAGCGCGAGAAACCCTTCGCGCGAGCGATTCGCGCACGCGACCTTGGCTTTCTCAGGCAGACAGAAAAGTTTATATATAAAAGAAAATTGGGCTTATCGCGCGAGCGACCTTTCGCGCGAGCGGCCCGCGCGCGCGACTTCTGACAGTTTCTTATTTTGTTTGTTTTGTGATAAGGGACTGTTTGGCATGAAAATTTATATACTGTTAAGGTTCTGTTTGGGAAACCTAGTTAATCAGAACCCTATTGGTTATGTTTGAATGATTAAAACATTATATTATGACTTATCAATCCCCGTACGTGCGTTGTTTCTTTAATTCAGCGTGTTGCTGATGTTTAAGTGCATATCATTCATGTGGGGTCAGTGGTACATGCATGTGGGTGTTAGTCAGTATGGAAAAGAGTAATGGTAGTGTGGAAAGAGTATGTGATTGAGTTTGTGTTGTGGTTGTGGTTGAGATTGTGTTTGTGGTTGTGGTTGTGGTTGAGATTGTGGTTGTGGTTGTGGTGAGGGTATCTTTGAAATGCGACGGTGGCAAATATGGACACTCCCTGATGCCCATGGAAGCGTTAAAGTGTGTGACGCCGACTTGGACATTCCCTGGCACCCATGGTAGTGCTAAAGTGTGGCCTACGGACACTCCCTGATACCCGAGTCTGGATACTGCGTGAGGTTGCTCCGGTATTTGCATGGCGATTTAGGTATTCAAAGTGTGAGGCAATGGACACTCCCTGGTACCCCGGACCAAAGTGTGAGGCAAACTGGACACTCCCTGGCGCCCCGTTGCTAAAGTGTGGCTATCTTAGTGTTTCAAAGATACCAGGAGTAAGATAGTGGGCTGTTGTGTCTGTCGAGAGAAAAGAGTCGGCAAGATGAGTGTGGTGCATTGTCTCATTTCACGAGTATCTGTTTTATGAATGAACAACTTTTAATATATTCCTTGTTGCTTTATAAAATAAATTCTTTCTACAGTTTAACTATTGATTTATACAAATTGAAAAATGGAAAAAGGTAAATGGGTATGATTTACATTCAAAGCTATGTTTTTAATACTCACCAGCTTCTTGAAGCTAACGACGTTGATGCGTCCTGGACATTCGTGTTCAGGCTTTTCAGGTTATAACCAGGAGGAATCATACGACTATGCTAATTGAGAATGGCTGCTTTCGGAATGAGGAAACTGTTTACTTATTTATGTTTTTAAGTTTTAAACTGTTTGTGTTATAAGGATGACTGTAACAGACATTAAGCTATTGATTTGTTTCAAGGCGGTCTGTGCCTTTAGATGACCCGTGCTGTAATACTTATTAAGTTAGAATAATTTGTAAGCTTTGATTGCTCTTCTCTGATTATTATGTTTTGTTGTTCGACGTTTGGGACGGAATCGATCCTTCAAACTGTCACGACCTACGGGTCCATAAAGGAAATTAAATGCTTTCCTTATTTATGCTACGTCGGGGCGTGATAGGATTTAGTGGTATCAGAGCCAGGTTATTATTTATCTTAAGATAGTTTAGCCAGGTTAGGGTTTACCAGTATAGACCCGATTCCACATTCCATTAAGTGTTACACACCCGATGATACGACAGGGAGGATAGACTCAGAACCCAAACGCCTAAGATTATCTTTGTTCTGACTTAAGTATTACCTTTTTATCAGGTATGGATCCAGCTCATCCACTATATGTACCAGACAGATTTGGAGGACACTTTGTGATACCTGGGGCAGTGATCCCAGCCTTTCTCGACTTGTATCATGCGGCCATTGAGCAGTTGGCCACAGCGACTGTAGTATCTGTGGTATGGCACCAGGTTCACGTGGTAGGCCTAGTTGACCTGACTCGTATCCGCCTAGAGCTTCGTTACTTTGCCGAGGCTCAGCGCTTGGTTTTGGTTGAGGTTTTGAGGTTGATCGATAGCGATGCTTTCTACCTCCCCCTCGAGATCCAGATCATGCATGCCCATCTGGCTCAGCTGGAGATGCCCCCGCCAGTAGTTCCCATCGTCGAGGATGATGCCGAGGCTATTCATGTGGTCCCAGTAGGTGGGGAGATTATAGAGGACGGCATAGGTCTAGATGATCTTGCCGCTGAGCTCGAGGCTGAGCTAGCACTGGAGCTAGCCTTACCTGAGGAGATGGTAGATGAGGCAGATGCCCCTATACCTGCTTCATCGTCCACCTCTCACAGCTATGATGGGGTTGGACCATTTGTTGTTCAGCGATTTCGCCCTGTCGATTCGCTAGATCTCCTGATAACCGCTTATGGAGACGATTGATTTTCTAGATATGGCTTTGTACATATTAACTGCTTTTGACTATTAGCTCTGTCTCTTTTTGCAACTGTAATTACATGCATTAGAGTGTAGGGCAATGACCCCATTTTTGTAACATTAACTCTTGCATGCGTCCTAACCTATACAGATAGGGTAGGCATTGATCTGACCATACATGTTTTTGTATCAACTTGACAAGAAGTGATATATATATATATATATAAAATATACCCTTTTGAATGTTGTCATTTAAATTGCTTCATACACACTGTTGCATGCATGTTTCTCATCCTTTCATCACCATCATGCATAGAATGGTTGGAGGACTAAGGAGGAACAGAAATCTAATCGAAGGAGCACCTGAGGCTGCCGATCCCACGGGAATATTTGAAGCTTTCATTAGACGTCTCGAAAGGGTTAGTAATCAGAATGAAAACCGACGAGACCGCCAGACTGGAGACAAATTGCTGGAGAGATTCCGTGCACTAAGGCCCGAGCAGTTTGCGGGTACCGCAGAACCCTGGAAGGCCGAACAATGCTTAAGACAGATGGACCGGATGTTCGAGGCTGTCCAATGCAACGAGATGGACAAGAGGAGATTGGCTACGTTTCAGCTGACCGATGCTGCCGCAGATTGGTGGGATTCGGTCATAGCTACTATCGGGAATGGAGCTGCGATGGGAATGACGTGGACTGCGTTCAAAGGGAGATTTTTGGAGAAGTATTTCCCGGCTACGGAGAGGCACAGAAGAGAGAAGGAATTCATGGATCTGACGTAAGGAACCAAGTCGGTGCAAGAATACACCACACAGTTTGAAAGACTGTCTCGGTTTGCTCCACACCTGGTTGACACTGAGGAGAAGAAGATCCGTAAGTATAACCAAGGACTGACACCGCAGATTCGTCGCCTGACTCTCGGCCACTTAGATAAATCATTTGAAGGACTTGTTGGTTTGGCTACCGATCTGGAAGAGGATGCTCGAGTGAGCCGAAAACAATTTGAGTTCCGACCGCCTCACAGGGGTAATTTTGGGAATAGACCACCAATGAACCGTACCCAGGGGCAGAAGAGAAATTTTGATGGAAGCAAGAAGACCCAGGCTATTACCTATCCGACTCAACCCCCAGTAGGAGAAGGAAGTAGTAGTGGAAAGTGCTTCAACTGTGGCAACCCTGGACATCTGGCTCGTGATTGTAAGGCACCGAGGTGTGCTGCTCAGCAAGGGATAGTCTGTTTCAACTGTGGTAAACCAGGTCACATCAGTAGGTTCTGCACTGCTCCTAAGCAGGTGACTTATGGTCAACAAGGTCAGACTCGCTTGAATGCTGTTATCCCAGATGCCGCTGGATATGATGGAACTGCGTACGAAGAAGGAGACTATGGAGAAGCTCAACCTGATCAGCAAGCAGTAGAAGGTACATTAACTCTGTTTAACTCCCATGTTAAAGTGTTATTTGATACGGGTGCTGCTCTTTCGTTCATATCTGTTAATACAATTCAGAGATTGGGTATTTTACCTCATCGCTTAGAGAAAGCTTTGAAGGCTACTTCGCCACTAGGAGCTGCAGTCAGATTAGGACACGTGTGCAAGGATTGTCCCTTACGGTTAGGAGACCGAGAAATCCCTGCAAGGTTGATTGTCCTATCGATGAAGGAGTTCGACATAATCCTAGGAATGGATTGGCTCACTCAGAATCAAGCAACGTTGGATTGTGTGAGGAAGAGAATTACATTTCCCGACAATGAGAATCAACCCTTTGATTTTCAATGTAACCCTTCGGGAGATATGTTCCTCACAAGATGTTTAGCCAACATCGAAGTCGGCAGTACAGAGATGACAGCGTCATCTATACCTGTAGTCAAGGACTTCGAAGAAGTATTTCAAGACATTTCTGGTTTGCCGCCCGAGAGAAGTATAGAGTTCTGTATTGAGCTTATACCGGGTAACGTACCGATCACCAAGGTTCCCTACAGAATGGCCCCCACAGAACTATTGGAATTAAAGGAACAAGTTCAAGAGCTCGAGAACCTAGGATTTGTACGTCCAAGTACATCGCCTTGGGGAGCACCGGTGTTATTTGTGGAAAAGAAGGACGGAACACTCAGATTGTGTATCGACTATAGAGAACTGAACCGAGTGACTATCAAGAACAAGTATCCCTTGCCTCGGATTGACGATTTGTTTGATCAACTACAAGGAGCTATGACATTTTCCAAGATCGACCTAAGGTCGGGATATCATCAGTTGAGGGTACGAAAAGAAGACATACCTAAGACTGCTTTCAGAACCAGATATGGTCATTATGAGTTTCTGGTGATGCCGTTTGGAATGACAAACGCCCCAGCAGTGTTCATGGATTTGATGAACAGAGTGTTCAAGCCTTATTTGGATCAGTTTGTCATCGTCTTTATAGATGATATTTTGATCTATTCCAAGTCAGGAGAAGAACACGAGCAACATCTTCGGATTGCGATGCAAACGCTTAAGAACCACCACTTGTATGCCAAGTTCAGTAAGTGTGAGTTCTGGTTGCAAGAAGTGAAATTTTTGGGACACAAGGTGTCATCTCAAGGAATTTCAGTGGATTCGTCCAAGACCGATGCTGTGTCAAACTGGGTTAGGCCGAGCAACCCTACAGAAGTGCGGAGTTTTCTTGGACTCGTAGGCTATTACAGGAGATTTGTTGAGGGATTCTCAAAGATAGCAGCACCTTTAACAGGGTTGACGAAGAAGAATTTGAAGTTCGAGTGGACAGAGAAGCATGAGCGCGCCTTTCTGGAGTTGAAAGAGAGACTCACTACCGCGTCGGTACTAGCGATACCCAAGCCTGATGAGAAGTTCACTATCTTTAGTGACGCATCATATCAAGGACTGGGGTGTGTACTTATGCAAGATGGCAGAGTTATAGCCTATGGATCCAGACAGTTGAAGCCGAATGAATTGAACTATCCCATTCACGATTTGGAGTTGGCAGCAGTAGTATTTGCACTCAAGATTTGGAGACACTATCTCTACGGTGAGAAGTTTGATTTATTCTCCGATCACAAGAGTCTAAAATACTTGTTCACACAGAAAGAGTTGAACATGAGGCAACGCAGATGGATGGAGTTGATCAAAGATTACGACTTCACGTTGGAATACCATTTGGGTAAAGCCAATGTGGTTGCTGATGCCCTGAGTCGACAGACTCGTGAGACGATCGCCTCCTTAATGATTAGAGAGTGGCAGGCTTTGGAGACATTGGCGGAGTTCGATGTACAGAGTGCCGGAGAAGGAGAGGGACAACTTTTCGGATGTCTTATCCTACAGCCTGTTCTTATCGACCGCATTATTGGAGCTCAGAAAGAAGATGAGAAATTTCAAGCTTGGTTCATGAAGATGTCAGAAAAAGACCCGACAGAATGGAAAGTGGGAGTCGATGGAGGATATCGGTGCAGGAATAGATTATGTGTGCCAGGTGATGGAGAGCTAAGGAAGGATATCCTGGAAGAAGCACATAAGTCAAGGTATACAGTTCACCCGGGAGGAACCAAGATGTACAAGGATTTGAAGAGAAATTTCTGGTGGGAAGGTATGAAGAAGGACGTGGCCGAATTTGTATCCAAGTGTTTGACATGTCAGCAAGTCAAGGCCGAACATCAAAGACCGTCAGGATTGTTGCAACCGCTACCTATCCCTGGTTGGAAGTGGGAGCACATTATGATGGATTTTGTAGTAGGATTGCCCCGGTCGCAGCAGAATCATGGCGCTATTTGGGTAATCGTGGATCGATTGACGAAGTCAGCTCATTTCATTGCTTATAGTATGACATACCCGGTGGAAAAGATGAGCCGGATGTACATACAACAAGTTGTACGACTTCACGGTGCACCTGTGTCAATTGTGTCAGACCGTGACGCACGTTTTACTTCTGGATTTTGGGAAAGTCTACAAGAAACTATGGGAACCTCGCTCAAGATGAGTACTGCTTTTCACCCTCAGACAGATGGGCAAACTGAGCGTGTTAACCAGATCATGGAAGATATGCTTAGGGCTTGTGTTATTGATTTTGAAGAATCTTGGGAGACACACTTGCCGTTGGTTAAATTTGCTTATAACAACAGCTATCACACGAGTATTGGGATGGCTCCGTTCGAAGCATTGTACGGACGACCATGTCGTTCTCCTTTGTGTTGGGCAGAGGTTGGAGACACAGAATTGTTGGGACCAGATTTGGTTAGAGAAACCAACGAGAAGATTTCTTTGGTCAAGGAAAGGATGAGAACCGCTCAGAGCCGGTATAAGAGTTATGCTGATCGACGCCGGAAGGATTTGGAGTTTAGTGTTGGAGATCACGTACTCCTTAAGGTTTCACCGACACGAGGAGTAGTACGCTTTGGTCTCAAGAGAGGAAAGTTAGCTCCGCGTTTCATCGGACCGTTCGAGGTTTTGGAACGTGTTGGGAAAGTGGCTTATCGACTGGCACTACCGCCGAAGATGTCTGGGGTTCACAACGTGTTTCATGTGAGTATGTTGAGGAAATACATACGAGATCCCTTGTATGTGGTTAGTTATGACGATATTGAGACGAGTCATAACGTTTCCTACAAGGAGAGGCCCGTGAAGATTCTAGATCAGAGTATCAAGAAGCTGAGGAATAAGGATATCCCATTGGTGAAGGTTCAGTGGAATCACCATGACGAGAATGAAGCCTCGTGGGAAGTTGAAGCGGATATGAGGAAGAAGTACCCGGAGTTGTTTCAGGACTAGTTCGTCTTGATTTCGGGGACGAAATCCTGTTTAAGGGAGGAAGGGTGTAATAACCTGCATTCTCATTTAATTTCTTGTAATTACATTTGACATATTTAAATTCAATTTGAATTTCCACAATTAATATGTATTGTTAATCTCATTGTTATTTACGATTCTGACGTGTTAAAACTGATTTCTTGTTCTATTTCATAATTAAAATACTTTTGGGGTCGAATTGAAATTTTTATAAAAGTTAGTAATACCTGTGTGGATTTCAAAATCTGTATTTCAAAACGGTGGAAATGCTTTCCCTTAATTCAAACTGTATTTTTATAAAATCAGAAAGTCATTTCTTACGTTAAAATGAATTTTCTGTATTTTTGTGGTGGACACCGCACCCTGAAAATACCAGTTTATGTTTAAAACTGGCCGGGCCGCGTGAAACTCCTACAGATTTGGACTCCCCATCAATCGGACTAGACTTGTGCTTTATATCAATTTAATGCAAGCAATCATTTGATATGCCTTGTTTGCCAATGCCTAACTTATGAGAGATAATGTTGTGCCTAAAGTTGCAATTCCCAAACACATTCAAGATGGCCCCTAGGAGTCTACTTGACCCTTGATCATCTGCAGAGCCCTTGTAGGATTATTAGTATGCATATTAGGGTATATCTCATATATAGAAGCTGTGAATTGTTGGACATTTAGAGAATTTAGAAAAGAAAATCATTTGTAGAGTATCATTGAAGAGGCTTGGCCTCCAAGTTCATCTCCTTGGCCCTCTATATACATACACTACACTCTCAATCACACACATTCTGTACATCTATTTCTGAGAGTTTAGAGAGAAACACAGAGAGTTCATCAAACATATTATAGAGAGAAAAAGCTTCAATCCACCATAGCCAAGCTTAAGTGGATTTCTTTATTGGTCTTTCTTTCTCAATATCTATTTGAATCTACAATCCCAGTGAGTATTTCTAACTCACTAAGAATGTAATCTCATACTTATTTGCTGTGTATTGGTTTAATTTTGTCAACCCCCATGGGTGATTTTACGTATGAATTTCATAGCATGAAAACCATGAATTTCTAAACTCAATCAAAATTCGTTTTTAGAGATGAATATGGAAGATTATACATCCTACATGCCATGTTTGAAGTTATAGAGCCTAATTTGTTCATACCACAAAGTATATTAGAAATCAAATTTTCACAACTTTTAGTTTTTCATAAAATTCAAGAGTTATAGATTGAATAATGTGAAATTGACTTTGGATTCTTAATCCTCATTCAAAAACAAAGAGATCCATATATTATATGACATACATAGTTACAGAATTGGAAATGGGTCATTTTAGACCCTGATTTGCTGAAACAGAGCAATCTGACGAAGAAGATGGAGCCTCAGCATCATCTCGCGCCACGATCGCGCGCGCGAGAATCGCGCGAGCGGCCCCTCGCGCGAGCGGCCCGCGCGCGCGAGGTATGCGTTCCCAGGAAGACTGAAGAGTTTATATATATAAAAAGGAAATTTTGGCTGGTCGCGCGAGCGAGGGTCGCGCGAGAAACCCTTCGCGCGAGCGATCCGCGCGCGCGACCTTGGTTTTCTCAGGCAGACAGAAAAGTTTATATATAAAAGAAAATTGGGCTTATCGCGCGAGCGGCCCGCGCGAGCGACCTTTCGCGCGAGCGGCCCGCGCGCGCGACTTCTGACAGTTTCTTATTTTGTTTGTTTTGTGATAAGGGACTGTGTGGCATGAAAATTTATATACTGTTAAGGTTCTGTTTGGGAAACCTAGTTAATCAGAACCCTATTGGTTATGTTTGAATGATTAAAACATTATATTATGACTTATCAATCCCCGTACGCGCGTTATTTCTTTAATTCAGCGTGTTGCTGATGTTTAAGTGCATATCATTCATGTGGGGTCAGTGGTACATGCATGTGGGTGTTAGTCAGTGTGGAAAAGAGTAATGGTAGTGTGGAAAGAGTATGTGATTGAGTTTGTGTTGTGGTTGTGGTTGAGATTGTGTTTGTGGTTGTGGTTGTGGTTGAGATTGTGGTTGTGGTTGTGGTGAGGGTATCTTTGAAATGCGACGGTGGCAAATATGGACACTCCCTGACGCCCATGGAAGCGTTAAAGTGTGTGACGCCGACTTGGACATTCCCTGGCACCCATGGTAGTGCTAAAGTGTGGCCTACGGACACTCCCTGATACCCGAGTCTGGATACTGCGTGAGGTTGCTCCGGTATTTGCATGGAGGTTTAGGTATTCAAAGTGTGAGGCAATGGACACTCCCTGGTACCCCGGACCAAAGTGTGAGGCAAACTGGACACTCCCTGGCGCCCCGTTGCTAAAGTGTGGCTATCTTAGTGTTTCAAAGATACCAGGAGTAAGATAGTGGGCTGTTGTGTCTGTCGAGAGAAAAGAGTCGGCAAGATGAGTGTGGTGCATTGTCTCATTTCACGAGTATCTGTTTTATGAATGAACAACTTTTAATATATTCCTTGTTGCTTTATAAAATAAATTCTTTCTACAGTTTAACTATTGATTTATACAAATTGAAAAATAGAAAAAGGTAAATGGGTATGATTTACATTCAAAGCTATGTTTTTAATACTCACCAGCTTCTTGAAGCTGACGACGTTGATGCGTCCTGGACATTCGTGTTCAGGCTTTTCAGGTTATAACCAGGAGGAATCATACGACTATGCTAATTGAGAATGGCTGCTTTCGGAATGAGGAAACTGTTTACTTATTTATGTTTTTAAGTTTTAAAATGTTTGTGTTATAAGGATGACTGTAACAGACATTAAGCTATTGATTTGTTTCAAGGCGGTCTGTGCCTTTAGATGACCCGTGCTGTAATACTTATTAAGTTAGAATAATTTGTAAGCTTTGATTGCTCTTCTCTGATTATTATGTTTTGTTGTTCGACGTTTGGGACGGAATCGATCTTTCAAACTGTCGCGACCTACGGGTCCATAAAGGAAATTAAACGCTTTCCTTATTTATGCTACGTCGGGGCGTGACAACAACACTAGTTCCGTGAAAACTAAACTCCCCTTGTCCCATTGGTCGAAAAGTAACTCTTTTCTATTCACAATCGATAGTAGCTTGGTTTGTGGACAACCAGTCCATACCCAAAATTACGTCAAAATAATTAACGGCCAACGAAATTAAATTCACTGTCAAAACCCTATCATTTACCCTGATTTCACATACTTTAAATATTGATGTGGTCACCATGGGTTTACTTAAGGGTAAAGATATCGACAAATCATACCCCAAAGGTTCTGACATGTTGTCTAAGTGTCTAACAAATTCATGTGCAACAAAAGAATGTGTTGAACCTGAATCTATTAAAACATACGTCGGGTGTGAGCAAATGAGTAATATACCTGATACCACGGAATTAGTAGCTGCGGCATCCCCCGGTGTTAGACGAAAATACCTTCCTTGTCTTTGCTCAGGTCCTTTCCCTTTGTTCATACTTGTTCCTGGTTTTGCCCCAGTTGAAGCTACAGAACCTGACCCTCGCTGTTGTCTTGTTGGGCAATCTTTTACTTGATGTCCAGGTTGCCCACATTCGAAGCATTTTCCCCTTAGGTCTGGATTTATGCTCCCCGTACTTTGAGTTCGAGCTTGTGAGCAATTTCTCGCTATATGCCCCTTCTGCTTGCAGATATTGCATACTAACGTCAAGTGGCATACACCCCAATGTTGACGATTGCACGTTGGACATAATGGGCGACTCTCCCCAGATAAGGAACTTTCCCTTTGAACTCCTGAGCTAGAACCAGAACCTCGCGAGAACGGCTTCTTAAAGAAACCTTGTCCTTTACCCTTCCCTTCGGCTGGTCATTTGCTTTGTTGACTTTGCTTGTACTTATCAATATCTCTTTTTGCGATCAAAGCAACATCTTGTACATTGGCCACCTTTCTGAGTTGATGTGTATCAACTCGGCTTCTAATGTTATCCCTTAGTCCCTCCTCAAATTTTCGTGCTCTATCCACTTCCCTTGGTACTGTTCGATGTGCAAACCGAAGTAGACTATTATATTTGGCTGCATATTCATTTACTGTCATATCCCCCTGTTGCAAATTTGCAAACTCACGGCCCAACTGTGTCTTAATGGACACTGGAAAGTACCGCTTGTAGAAGACCTTTACAAATCTGTCCCACGTCTCTGGTGCCCCTTGTTCAATCACATTTACCCACCAGTTCTGGGCTTCACCTTTCAATGTATCAGTAGTACACATTATCTTTTCCTCATCTGTACACTCTACTGCCCGAAAGATACGGTTCATATCCATCACCCAATGGTCGGCTTGTGATGGATCTGGGCCTCCATCAAATTGACTTGGTTTCCTTTTATAAAATTGTTAAATGACTCCCCGTTCGGCCCGTGGTTGTGGGTTTGCAGGTCTATCACGTCCTATCTGATCACTTACTGCCCTTACAAAATTGTTTACCACATCTTCTAGGTGGTCCATCCTCGAATGAGGTGAACGTTCCCGATTATGATCCATTTTCTTACCTGTCAGTCAATTGACATAAATATATTGCATGCTATGCCAATATGTTATATAACAACATAGCAACAATTATTCATATGCATTCGTGAAATGCATTTACATGCTCGTCATCTACGTGTACTCTCAATCGTCGTCTCTCGTACCCAAGGCTCTAAGCCTAATGCTCTGATACCACTAAATGTCACGCCCCGGAACCACCCAGATAGTCCTAGGACACGTGGCACGCCACCAAGGCTTAACTCAAGTCATTAAAGTTCCAAAATAAATTTAAAATAAGCTTAAACCAAATAAGCTCAAACAAGAACGGACAAAAATCCTGCCTTTGCAATCAGCCAAAAGCCTTGTTTTAGCAAGAGTTTAAAACACTTTAAGAAAAGTACTAAATATAACCATTTACAACCAACCCAATAAATAAATCCCAAATTTAGACGTCCCAAATCAACGACACTAGTATTAAATACAACCAATTTATTCAATCCCAGAGATAATAACAATTCCTATAAAACACGAGCTAAATCATACAAGCTGGTTATTACATGATTTAAAGATCCAACTAAAATATAAAGCTTAACTAGAAATATTACATAAGTCTTAAACCAACCAAAGAACGACTCGTACTATAATCCAGATTAAAACTTATTAATTACAACTATATTGCGAGCTTTAAAATAAAAAGCAGGTAACTATTAACAAGGTTACAACCCCCAAAACCCATAAGCTAGCCAAGCCTCTTCCCAGCTCACTTCCCCGATTCCTCGCCGCGATCACCTACGATGGTTATTCAATAACCATTACAATATATAAGCTATATGCTTAGTGAGTAATGCTAATCATAATTATGGATAATGGACATGCTCAATTCAACATATTACAAATAACTATAGTCTCTGGCAATTACTAGTTCACTCCCACCACTACCGGCTAGCCCGCGGCTCCACTCCCCAAGCCCACGTGACTAGTCATGACCTACGCCCTCACACGTGTGGTCCCATAGGCCTCTAGCGGCCGTGGTCGTCACCACAAAGATTACCTCATGGTGGTATAGAACTAGCAATTTCCATTGACCCAAATAGGCAACTCAACATGCTCATTTAATCATTATACCGTGCTTTCACAATCAAATTGGGCCTAATTTAACCACATGAATTTTGCCCAATAATAATCTAAATAAATTAAATTACGCTAATTAGGCATGCTTTGGCATCACAATTGAACCTAACATGAAAATCATCCAAATATCAAAATTAACATCACTTACCTCTTGGGTTTCGCTCCTAATTGTGAAATTAAAGCCTACTATGAACCAGGTACAAATCCTATTCATAAATTACAAGTTATGAGCTTAAACCCCAAAAAGGGTCGCAGAAAAACTGTCACAGAACTCAATAAAATTAGTACCAATAGATTAGACTCACCCCCAGGAGTCCGAATATGTAGCCTGTTTTAAAAACTGACGTCGTTAGGCGCGTCAATCGGCGTCGAAAAGCTCGTCGTCTTCCGTTGTAATTCTCGTACCTAATTCTCTGTACGTATTGCCTCCTAACCAATATATAAGTATTGGGGATGATTAGTCATCCCCTTTAGGTGGCTTGTTTATATGTTTTTCCAATTTTATTATAACAACCCCTCATGTTTTGATAATTATAATTATACCCTTATTAACTATAAACCTTATTAAAATTATCCCAAACCTAAATGGGTATTTGTCTATGTCTCGCATGAGTCCCATAAGTGGTCCCATATAATTATATGAAGTCGCTAATTAGCCTACTAATTATGTAACGTGTTCAATTTGTGCTCACATAGGTATCCCTAATTGACCCCATAAGTGGTCACTACCTAATAACATGATATTATTAACAATCAAATAATAAATCATTTAAGCCTTAATAAACATTTAGGCACATAGGGTGTTCCACATATTATTGTCCCATCTCCATTGGGACCCATCAACACATATCCCAACTTGGGATTGCCATACTGGCCATAACTGGGTTCCCAACTGGACACCCATAATCAACTTAGTGGGTTAATCCCACCTCCAATAAGTGTCACATAACGCATTAATTAACATTAACTCATTATTATGCATGCTAAAGCAATATTAAGTATAAACCGCGGGAGCGGGTGTCATAGGTGACGCAAGGGAGAGGTTGCCAGAGGTAGCTGAGTTGGTCGCCGAAGGTTGCCAGAGGTGGCGTGGGTAGTGGTAATGGTGGCTAGGGTTTAGCTAGCTAGGGTTAGAGGATGAAGATGAGGGGTATTTTGGTCTATGGATATTGGGAAGACTTATCCCCAATGTCTACTTTAAGTTGTCCTTAATCCCAATAAGGCTCATCTTAATGACCTTTCTACCAAGTTTCCCTAAATTTTATTGGTAAATTTTATATGGTTTTTATTTTTATTTTTTCTTCTTCTAACGTTTGTTGGATTCAACATGATTAATTGACTTTTCTTAAAAAGTATTTTATAAATTCAATCACTAAAAAAATTATTCATATGGTTATTCTATCTATCATATATACTCTTCATATTTTTTTTTCATTTTTCTTGACCTACGAGGAGAGTGGTAGCAAATTGTCCTCTTTATTAAAAAAAATTTTAAAAATATTTTTGTGTGTGTGAACTCTGCCTGGGTTGTTTCAATACTAATGGTCCCAAGCCCGGATAAAAGAGGAGGGTTAGTGCGTTAGGTAGCTTGACAGCTAGCACGTAAAAAATCATCGATCCTTATTATATGAATTCAAATATGAATACTCGTGTAAATGCTAGGGCTTTCCCTTCAAGCGATGCGTTGCGCTACCTTCAGCTGTTTCAAAAAATGTGTAAGGGGTGCCGCATCGACGCCTGGGTGCAGTGCTAAATAAGCAAGGGTTCCCGCGCTCATCTGGGCCACCACGGGTAAATAAGGTAGTCTAGAACTATAGGCTTAGGTTATCAACTTGGAATATAAGAACCTTAACAGGTAAAACTATGGAACTAGTAGACACTATGATTAGAAGGAAGGTCAATGTAGTATGTTCATAAGAAACAAAGTGGGTTGGAGAAAAAGCTAAGGAGGTAGAAAAGATCGGGTATAGGATAATCTATACGGGGAAAGATAGGCATAGATATGGTGCCAGAATCGTGGTTGACAAGAACCTCAAGGATAAATTGTGACAGTCACGAGGAAAGGAGGCAGAATATTGCTTAACAAACTAGTAGTTGGAGTAGATATAATTAATGTGATTAGTGCATATGCGCCTCAAGTAGGATTGGCTGATCACACTAAAAAAAAATTCTGGGATGAGTTGGATGCTTTAATGCAAGAAATATCGGGAGGAGAGACGATGATTGTAGGTGGAGATTTTAATGGCCACATAGGCAAAGAAGAACTGGATATGAGAGGGTGAATGTGGGGTATGGTTTTGAAGTTCAAAATGAGGCAGGGGGTGAGTATTCTAGATTTCGTTGTAGCATATGATATTGTAGTAGCACACCTTTTTTAAAAAGAGAAAAGAACACTTGATAACCTTTAAGAGTGGATCTAATCGAAGCCAGATCGATTTGTTCCTTGTGAGAAAGGCAGACTGCCTACCATGTAAAGATTGTAAGGTCATCCCGGGGGAGAGTTTAACATCTCAATACACACTTATATTTTAGATATCCATATAAAAGGAGAACGCCGTACTAGAAGAGACCCTATAAACCCGCAAACTAGGTGGTGGAACCTAAAAGGCGAGAAACTAGCAATATTTCAAGATAGAATGTATACAGAAGCACCTTGGAATTTGGAAGATGGAAGCAATACTATGTGGGATAGAATGGCAGGGTTCATCATGAGAATATCGAAGGAAGTCCTTGGAGAGTCGAAGGGAAGAGGGTTAGCATCTAAAGATACTTGGTGGTGGAATGAAGAGATACAAGCTGTAGTAAAAACCAAAAAGGAATGCTTTAAGAAGTGACAAAATGATTGAAGTGAGGAAAATTTCAAAAGCTATAAATGTGCAAATAAGGAGGTTAAAAGGACATTTAGAGTTGCTAAAATGAAAGCCTATGACGACTTCTACACCAAGCTAGACACTAGAGAGGGATAAAATGTATTTATAAGCTTACTAAGTTGAGAGAAAGAAAAACAAGAGACAATAATCAGGTTAGTTGTATAAAAAGCGATGACTCTAGGGTATTAGTGAACAACTAAGAGATTAAGGAAAGGTGGAAGAGCTATTTTGAGAAGTTGCTAAATGAAAAACATATGGATAACACAATTGAAGAAGAAATTGGAAGTTGCGATAAAACTAAAGAATACAACTTCTATCGGAGAATAAGGAAGTGTGAGGTGGAATTTTCTTTGAAGAAGATGAAACCCAACAAGGCCTTAGGACCAGATGGGATCCCCATTGAAGTTTGGAAATGCTTGGGGAGATGTGGGGGACATCTTGGCATACAAAAGTTTTTAATAAGATTTTAATGACTAGAAAAATATCTAACAAGTGGAGGAAGAGCATTCTAGTGCCTATATATAAGAGTAAAGGAGATGTATAACAATGCAACAACTATAGATGTATTAAGTTGATGAGCCATACTATGAAGCTGTGGGAGAGAGTGATGGAGCATCGCTTAAGACGTGCAACATCAATGTCAGAAAATTAGTTTGGATTTATGCCTGGGAGATCAACTATGGAAGCAATTTATTTACTTAGGAGACTAATGGAAAAGTATAGAGAGAAGAAAAAAGATCTACATATGGTTTTTATTGATTTAGAAAAAAGCTTATGATAGGGTGCCTAGAGATTTAATTTGATGGTTGCCAAAGAAGAAGGAACTTACCAAGGGTTATATTGACATGGTGAAGGATATGTATGATGAAGCAGTTACTACAATTAGATCACCAGCCAGAGAAACAAGCGAATTCCCAATTACCATAAGCTTGCACCAAGGGTCAGCCTTGAGCCCTTATTTATTCGCCCTAATTATGGATGAATTGATTAGACACATTTAAGATGAAGATCCATGGTGCCTGTTGTTCACAGATGATATTGTCTTGGTTAATGAGACTAAAGGGGGACTCAATACTAAACTGGAAGCTTAGAGATAAGCACTGGATACTAAGGGGCTAAAGATATGTAGGACGAAAATAGAATACATGGAATGCAGTTTTAGCAACAGGGGAAGTAGAGACGACGAAGCAGTGAAGATCGAAGATCAGGAGATCCCAAAGAGGGAACACTTTCGCTATCTAGGATCAATGATCAGTAGAGATTTTAGAGATTGGTGATGACGTGATCCTTAGAATTAAAGTAGACTGGCTTAAGTGGAGGAGTGCTTCTGGAGTTATGTGACCGGAGAATACCAGCAAAATTGAAAGAAATTTTTTATAAGACAGCTATTAGGCCAGCTATGCTCTATGGGACAGAGTGTTGGGCAACTAAGAAATAACACATTAGCAAAGTGAGCATAGCTGAGATGAGGATACTAAGATGAATGTGTGGTAAGACTAGGTGTAATACCCTGTATTTTCAATAATTATTTATGTAGAGAGATTTTATATACTTCCCTTGATCATATGTGAAATTTCATCTTCGATCGGTCGAAGCTCTTTCTAGCGATCGAGCAATCCTAAAGTTCAAGCGATCGAACCTTGTTCGTGCTATTGAAATCCTACCAACCTAAATTTATGACGTGGTCCCTACTTCAATCAATCAAACTTTCTTCAATCGATCAAACCTGACCAATCTGCTCTCGAGCGATCGAACTTAGTTCGATCGATCGAACGTGTAATCATCAGAATTCCAGGTTTCACACAGAAATAGCCACCTGCACCCCTTTTTCCTATATATACACTAGTTTCATGTGGGTATTGGGTTTTGCTGAACCCTTGTGAGCTGAGAGAGTTATGTGTGTGTGTTTTGATATATATATATACCCACATCCATATATCATACACTACACACATCCATATACATTATATACAATGAGAGAGAGAGAGAGAAATAGAGAAGAAGAAGAAGAGAAATAGAAGGATAGACAGAGATGAAGAGAGGAGCAGAGAGAGAGGAAGGAGAAGCCATTTGAGGCCATTAAAGCTCGGAAGTTCAAAGCTTTGCCAAACGCACCCTAAGTGACTTTTTACTCACTTGGTATATTTAATATAATGTTTTTATAAGCTTTTTGATATATTTAGACGTATTAAAATGTCTTTAGGATGTCTGTATATGTGCTGTTCAGAATCTGCTAGAGAAGACGACTCTCGAGCGATTGAACAGAGTTCAATCGATTGAAGTTTCGATCTATCGAAGCGACTTCGATCGCTCGAACATTATTTTTCCTCAATCGATCGAAATAATTTCAATCGATCGAGACATGCAGAACATGGTTTAGTTCTTTAGTTTATTTTATATGAGGTTCAAATGTTTGATTCTCGATTCGGACTTCTAGTATGCGATATTGGGTTAGTCAGGAAGAATGTGACCACACAGATAAGTATGATTACGAATAATGGATTTTCATAATGACGTTAGATGATTTCGGTTCATGTATGAGTTTGATATCCGTTCATTTCAATCACAGTAGTCAGGCCACATGGGAGTTATCATGTATCGATAGTAGTACTGAATTTAAGTAGGTTTGATAAGTTCGGGAAATGGTACGTGGGCGGACGCCTGGTCATGTTGTGCTTTCACATGCAGTGGATGGTTTATATCCTTAACGAGTAGTGGGCATGACCATATAGTCCTAAGATAGCTAGATGATTCATGTTATATCCTTAACAAGCGGTGGATGGTTTATATCCTTAACGAGCGGTGGATGGAGATCATTGGTGACACACCCAAAATTGGCTCCATCCTATGACCGAGCATTTTAATCAGCAGCCAGTCCATGTACCGGTCAAATCATGCACAACTCCTCGGACAAGCATCAACCCGAGCGATCTAGTCTACTCATCATCCCGAGCGGTTCATCCATGACCCGGCCAACAGGTCGGGAAAACCGCACAGGCATATCCCACTGCGGGAACAGCCTGATCCCGAGCATCACAGACGTGATCCCGAGCATTACGGGCAGTTTCCTACTCAAGCTAGAAGACTAATGGAAAGTGCAAGC
The DNA here is from genome assembly GCA_033977485.1 of Hydrangea macrophylla. Taxonomy (NCBI): domain Eukaryota; kingdom Viridiplantae; phylum Streptophyta; class Magnoliopsida; order Cornales; family Hydrangeaceae; genus Hydrangea; species Hydrangea macrophylla. The sequence goes on along the minus strand of CM066999.1, from coordinate 98,623,558 downwards.
TATTTACTAATCTAATTAGGAAACCCCCACAATTAATGCCAATCTATACTAATTGGATTATGTTTCCTTATCCATGTACGAGTAGGTCTCTTACATCTATAAAAGAGACCACTCACCCCCCGGTATTACTGGGAGTGCCGCCCCTCTTACATCTCTTATCCATGTACAATGGTGAATTTTAGTCTACACAATACCTCTGTAAAATTCACCATTGTACGCATACACCCGGTCGGTATTACTGGGAGTGCCGCCCCTCTTTGTTGGCTCACCAGGCCCGCCGGTGATCTGCTAGTGAACGTGCTCAGACACACCCGTGGACGTAGGTACCTTCATTAACAGGGCCGAACCATATACAAAAAAAGCAATCTCTCACTCTCTCTCTCTCTCTCCTAAAATTGCTCTACTTTACTCTTACCAAATTCTGGCATCATCAGTTTGGCGCCGTCTGTGGGAAACGACAAGTCTTCTCATCAACAAATCTCTTGACTGATCGTTATGCCACCGAAGAAGGGTAAGAAGGCTGATCATCAGTCCGACCGGGATGTTCCGCCGGCCCCGACACCGACACCGACTGCGGCAGTCATGACATCTGAGCAAATCACCGCGACCCTAACACAACTCTTGGAGGGCCAGCGTCAAATCCAGCAACAAATTGAAGCCCTGCTAGCCCAGCAAAGCAGTCCTCCAGGGGCCGGGAAGCGACCCGGGAACGTTGCGTACGGTCGGGAACCAATCTTGACCAGACAACGTGCCCGAGCCAACCCGTCCCGTGTTGAGGATGCTAGAGACATCAACAGTGGGTGTGCTGTCCGAAAGGAAAGGCAGCAGCATATGGCCCGGGAATCAGTTTAGGGTCACTCGGTCAAGAGCCGAGTTGTCCCTAGGCAAACGGTTACCCGGAGTCATAGCCGAGCCCGATCCCAGAGGACAGCACGCCGCCATGAAGAGGAAGCCTCTTCCACCGATCCGACCAGCCCCTCAGATACCGGTCGGGAAGGAGTGGAAGCCCGAATCAAGGACTTGCAGAAGCAGATCGACGGGGTGGCCAAGAAGCTTGGTCAAAACCGTGTTCCGAATCAATCCAATACCGAGACAGGGTCACCGTTTTCCAGTCAGATCACGAGGTTTGCCATCCCGTGCAAATTTAAGCAACCTCGCCTAGATCCCTATAACGGCTCGGGAAGCCCGGTCGACCACGTCCGGACCTATAAGGCTCAAATAGCCCTAGCCACCAACTCCGATGAACTACACTGCCTAGCCTTCCCCAGCACTTTGAAAGGCCCGGCCGTGCAGTGGTTCTACTCCTTGGAGCCCCGATCGGTCCGCAGTTTCAAGCAACTCAGCAAGCAGTTCATCAACTAGTTCATAGGTATGCACAAACGACCAAAGCCTGATATACATCTACTGACAGTCATACAAAGGGATAATGAGACCCTCAAGGAGTTCACCAGTCGGTTTAATCAAGAGAAGCTCAGCATCCATGATCTTGATGAAACCGCCGCTATTATAGCCTTCTGCTCGGGAGTTTAACACACTAAGTGCGCCACGTCGTTTCACAGAAATCAACCGATAACCTTGGTTGAACTCGCAGAGAGGGTTAGAAAATACATTGAAACTGAAGAATTTCTAAAGATCAAAGACCTCAGGCAAGAAAGCAACAAGTCTTCCAGAAGCAAGCGAAAGCGAGATCAGCCCGGGAGTTCTGACAGTTCTTCCAGTTCACAACAATCCTGGATAGGTAGCCCCGACCCAACCTCCAGTTCATATCGGTCTGAGTCCGACAGCCCCGACCCGACCTCCAGTTCATAGTGGTCTGAGTCTGGCAGCCCTGACCCGACCTCCAGTTCGCATCGGCCAGGATCAAGCAGTTCCGACTTTGCCTCCAGCACAGAGAAATTAGGAGCCTGACGATCCTGATCCGACCCTCTGTCTCCATTGGTCTAGATGAGCCCGACTATATTGGTACTTGCTTGCTCGCCACATAAGGCTCCACTGATTGTCAGAGAGCCCTTCCAAAGACCTCGGGCCTAACCCTGAGGCATCTAAAGACCTCGGGCCTAACCCAGAGGCATAAGGCACTAAAAAGACCTCGGGCTCCGAACCCAGGCACCAAAGACCTCGGGGTCACGCCCGAGGCACCGCCTTCGCTTAGGTTCAACCGACGATAGGGACAAACCCCCTAGGTGGCTGATGATGGCAAGCTTCAAAAGACCCTGCAACCATCATGTTCCTGGTCAGTTACCTACAGTTTATAGCCTCTGTAAGACCCTCGTCTTAGCAAAAGCTTGGGGGGCAAGATGGCGCAGTGAACTAAATAGGCAATCACACCGGGTATTTATAGGCCTCGCAGATAACCAAGTCAAAATCTTGGACAACCCAAGCACCTACAGTACTCAGAGGCATTAACTCCACTTAGGTCCAAACCGACGATAGAGGTGACTAAATCTCTTAGGTTGGCCGATGATAGAGGAGCAAAAAAAGACCCTAAAGCAACGTGATTTAGGTCGGCTCCACTAACATGGTCAAGCTCCTCTCCCAACAGTCTTGACGAAGGCTGGCTGGGCGGAAGACAACCATCCTAGGGAGTTAGCATAAAAGGACCCTAGAGCAATACGCTTTAGGTCGGCTTTTCCAATATGGTAAAACTCTTCTACCCACGACCTTGACGAAGGTTCTCGGGCAGAAGATAACCATCCTAGAGGCTAACTCAAGCAAAAAGATTCTGAAGTAGGCCGAGTCTCAACTCCCGGTAACTTCCCGAGCATTCAAAGATTCCAAATTAGGCCGGGTCTCAACTTCTGGTCAGTTCTCGAGCACCTAAAGGTCCCGAGCTAGGCTGGGTCTCAACTCTCAGCCAGTCCCTGAGGACTCACCAGGCTCAAAAGCCCGGAGGCAGCTTCTCCAAGCACTCAGACAGGGGCAAGTAATATTATACTGATTTCCAAACTTGCCCCGATATAGCATCTGGCCAACCTTGGAAATGGGGGGCAGCTGATACACCCAAAATTGGCTCCATCCTATGATCGAGCGATTTTAATCAGCAGCCAGTCCATGCACCGATCAAATCATGCACAACTCCTCGGACAAGCATCAGCCCGAGCAGTCTAGTCTACTCATCATCCCGAGCGGTTCATCCATGACCCGATCAATAGGTCGGGAAAACTGCACAGGCACATCCCACCGCGGGAATAGCCCATCCGGGCCCACAGGCATGATCTCGAGCATCACAGACGTGATCCCGAGCATTACGGGCAGTTTCCTACTCAACCTAGAAGACTAATGGAAAGTGCAAGCTATTTCCTAATCCAATTAGAAAACCCCCACAATTAATGCCAATCTATATTAATTGGATTATGTTTCCTTATCCATGTACGAGTAGGTCTCTTACATCTATAAAAGAGACCACTCACCCCCCCATTGAAGGGGCCGACTTTTTAGTCTACACAACACCTCTGTAAAATTCACCATTGACGCATACACCCGGTCGGTATTATTGGGAGTGTCGCCCTTCTTTGTTGGCTCACCAGGCCCGCCGGTGATCTGCTAGTGAACGTGCTCAGACACACCCGTGGACGTAGGGACCTTCATTAATAGGGCCGAACCACATAAAAAAAAGCAGTCTCTCACTCTCTCTCTCTCTCTCTCCTAAAATTGCTCTACTTTACTCTTACCAAATTCTGGTATCATCAATTGGTATAATACGAGGAGTCATGGCAATAGATTTGATATGCTGTTGTTCAAAGCATTGTATCCCTAACATGCGGTGGATGGTTTATATCCTTAATGAGCAGGGGATGGACCAACGTGGTGTCCATGATTGCGGTGGATGGTTTACATCCTTAACGAGCAGTGGACAGAATGATGGTGTATCTATATATGTGAAACGATTGAGTCTGTTCTTTCTAGAAAGAGTATGTTGATTTTTGGTCTCAAGATAACAAGACGATAAGGGTTGAGCTGCTACATTGGAATACATAGAAGATATTATTTAGTAGAATTATGTTCTATAACTTTAATAACTTGTTATACATTACACCATTGATACCTTGTGAATTTCTATTCACTCAGCTCTCAGTAAGCTGACGACCATTATTGCCTGGACATTCCCCGTCCAGATTTTCTTGTCCCTTTTTATATAGATACTGGAGCTTACAACGATGGTTATTACCCTGAAGGGGATTATACAGAAGGTGACCCCACTAATGACAATTTTGCTGGGGAAGGCTACTATGCTGACGAATACCCTTATGCCAACTGAAGATAGTTATATCTAGCTAGTGTTTATGTTTCTATTTTTTTTAGCCATGTTTTAGTTTGATGGGTACTTGGGCATATGTTGTCTCCAGACCTGTGGTGATCCTGTGGACCATACTCTGATGATTTGTAATAGTTAGAACCGTCTTGTATCCAGTTGATGTTATCACTATTCCTGTTTGTCTGGTGGACTAGTACTGCATGGTGTGGATAATTAGTGACTTTCACTTGTCATTCTCTATGGACCCAAAAATGAAATTTATTTTTCTCTATTTTTGCTGCTCCGGGTAGTGACACTAGGAAAGATAGAATTAGAAATGAGTACATTCGAGAGACTGTAAGAGTGGCACAAATTGAGGATAAGTTGAGGGAGAATAGACTTGGATGGTTCGGCTATGTGCAATGAAGATCTGTAGATGCACCTGTGCGAAAGAGTGATAAGATCGTAGTGCCTGGAATGGTTAGAGGGAGAGGCAAACCTAGACTGACCTGGGAGTATGTAGTGCAACAAATTATGAATATATAATGTGAATGAACATATAGCTCTTGATCGTGTAAAATGGAGGAAAAGGATTCATACAGACGACCCCAATTGATTGGGACACAAGGCTTGATTTGATTTGGTTTGGTTTGGTTATATTTTTGTGTGAGTGCAAGTAAATTGAAGAAAAACTTAACCTGGAATGATTAAGAAATTATGGTAATGGTTTAACAAAACAAATCGATATCTATCTAATTTATATATATATATATATATATATATATGAAAACAAAAACTTTAAAGTGTGCCACTTGGTGGCTGCTCCTAAAACTTTATTATTTTTTAAGATAAACTAAATTTTCATGCACTACTCTTTTCCACACAAAAAAAAAAAAGAAAAAAAAAACCAAAACTAATTACTCCATCTCAGCATAGTAATTGAATTTTTGAAATGAAACCAACAATCAGGGAAGTAATCCCCCAACCTATTATCACTCCTTCTCACATCACTTAATTATGTTGACCCATAATTGTATCTGATATACTCTCCTACAAATCAATAAACCATAGAGAATCAATTTTCAAAATTATGCATTTTTTTTATTTTGGTATTCTCTCTATATCTATGACACTCCCAAATTCTCTCAGTATCATAGAGAAGAAGGGTACTAATTAATAGATTACAAATATCAATATCTCTTATATACATCCTTCAGATAAAGTTTTGAGAACACATTCGTACAATTGCTTGCTCGGATCATACTTCGGGTATGAGATGTTTTACATAGTTTCAACTTGGTTGTTTCAGGTTCTTATATTTTTCCCTCTTAGGTATTGCTGTTTTACACTGTTTCAACTTGCCATTGGAGGTCTGTGTATTTTTTTATTTTTTAAAGAATAAATTAAATATAAAAAATCTATAGCATTGCTTGTGGATAAGGTAGAGCTTTTCAATATCTCGTCAATGATGTATGCATTCATGCATGCCTTTTTTGTGTGTGTTGGTGCAGTACTACACAGCTACCAAGCACACAGTAGGCTTCATGTAGAAAATTACATTGATTATCATTGAGCCACTATTTGATCTAGGAATTTGGAGAAGGAAAGGAAAATAGAAATGAAACAAAAAATAAAAATTAGTTTTTTTCGATGGTGTTATTTCATGCCTAGATGACGTGATAAATTTTTGTTTTTTTAATAAATAATGCAAACTCAAGAAATGAGGATGGGAAATGACTTGTAACATATCAACTTTTTAATTTATTTTCACTCTTTTTCTTTTTAACCAGACAAATAAAAGTTTTTTTCTGAGCTTTCTCTTTTGTTTTACCAACTAAATAGAGAATGAGAAATGCTACCAACTAAATAATGCAAACTCAAGAAATGAGGATGGGAAATGACTTGTAACATATCAACTTTTTAATTTATTTTCACTCTTTTACTTTTTAACCAGACAAATAAAAGTTTTTTTTTCTGAGCTTTCTCTTTTGTTTTACCAACTAAATAGAGAATGAGAAATGCTAACATGTGCCTTTAGGAAAAATGTTAAGAGCTTAAAACAATAAAAAATATTACATAGGGAACCCACACTGATGAAAGAGTCTCACCTCATTTATTTCTATTTTTTTTAAAAACCATTTTAACTTCTTGGTGCATGTTAATACAACCCCATAGAGACTTAGTACTTGACAAATACAGGTTGGATGTTTATAACACCCCCCCCCCCCCCCCCCCCCCCCCCCCCCCCCCCCATTTTGGTTTCTTAATGCAAATGCTTAGAAAACCATGGAGTGAGTTTCCATTGTGAAGATTTTGTTTAATTTTTTGTCATTTTTAATTTGACAAATTCTATTTATGAGAATAAGAATTCAATTATGGATGTGTGGTTTAGAGGTAAAGGTTTAACAAAATCAAAGAGGACGATACTACCTCTAAAATATATATTTTTTTTGATAGCAATGAAAGGTAGGTTGAAATTTAAAGTAAGAGATTACATTTTTACAAGTATTTATAAGTCATTTTGCAAGCATCACATACACCCATAATATTCGAAAGTTCATTAATAGGATAAACTTCCAAATCTAATCTATTTTAATATTACAAAATAGAAAATTTTGGTGCCACGTGACTCTCTCTCCCCATTTTTTCCTATCACTTTTAGTCCTTCCTCTTTCTCTCACTCTACGTTACACTTCATGAGCCCATCAAATAATTCCAATTCAAAGAAAATGAAGATGGTCAAATACAATGAATATGGCATTGATAAATAAAATGGAGAGACTTTCTCTTTCTCCATTATGCCTCATGAATGCATCTTAATAAAAGGGAATGTAGAGGCTCCAATTACAATGAATGTGAAGAGACTTCCTCAGTAAAAAATAACGTAAATACCCATTAGTAATTGTGTTGATTACATATGTTCACACCTTAATATATATGGAAAATGTTAAGTACACCAGTTTTGTACATTTGAACGATTTACCTGTCGATGTGTCAATGGAGACTTTGAAATAAAATCTAACTTGGACTACTTTTATTGCCATTTTAAAATAAAGTCTAATTTGCAGTGCTTTTATTTTCTAATTAAAGAAGTCTACATCAACATGTAAACTATTTAGGTGAATGTATATAGCATTAGTTCTCTAATATATATAGGCAGAGAGGCTCTAAAGTGGACGTCCATTTACAGACTCTGCTTTTAGCGATGAAATTTTCATCGCTAAAAGTATTTAACATCGTCGCTAAAGCCAAAATCACTTTTAGTGATGGTGTTCAACATCTTTAGCGAAGAAAATTTTGTCTCTAAAAGCGGTTTAGTAAACGAATGCCCATTTTCGAGAGTTTCTATATATATATAGGTGTTTGGCTATTTATCCTTCGAAGGATATTTGTGTAATTTTATGTGTGCGAGCATGCCAGACAAGCAAGTTGCCAATGTGATTGTGTAGTGTGTGTAAGCTAAATGCGCTCACCAGGCCAATTATGACTGTTCAAATATCTTAACTAAAAGGACTTTTAACGTGTAGAATTGACAAACAGTAGTAAAATATAAACTAAGTTATTCTAACACTAAGTACTAAAAAAAACAGTGAAAAGAAAGGAAATACTTTATTTAACACAAAGTAAAGTATATATCCTAACCTCAAAGAGGACTTCGAAGTAGTATTCTACTCCTAAGGAAATGAAAAGACAGAATAACAATAGAAGTGTATTTCTGAAGAGTTGGTTGGTATCTTTGCGTGTGTCTTTCTCTTCACCTCCACTTCTATTTATAAGCCTTCGAAGTAACCGCCTTCTCATATTTCCACTTGCCATATCTGTTTCTTCAAACTGCCTGCACCTCTATTGACACGTGTTCTAGTAGTTGCACTTAGAATTTAAACCCTCGCTGAATGACAAACTGCTCGCGCTTAATTCCTCTGTTCAAATTCTTCCACGTGTCACACTCCTGGGTTTCCAAACTTTATAATACAAATGTCTTCACATACTCCACATGTCATCACATTACTAGACTAGATTTTATGGTACAAACATACCCCCCCGCGTCAATTACCTTTTGAATGTAAGTGTAATTGGCGGTTTCCTCATAAATACCAGTAACTTGCACATTTACACTTCCTCCACAAATCTCAAATGGTCGAAGCTTATGATTTTTGAATTCAAAATCCATCAATCTGCTCTAGACATTCTCAAAATTTCATCATCTTCTTCCATCTCACTACAATTCTAAAGCAATGGACCCAGAATGAAGCCCAGATAATTTTCTATTTGACTTACCCGAAGATGTCAAAGCTTCAACAAAACTCAAACAACCTGAAGCCTTAACAGCTTAGGATGAAGGTACCCCAATTGAGCCACCTTCTAGCCATTATACCCTTTCTGACTGGAAAAAACGGGCTGCTCATATCATGCCTTCGAATTCTGAACGGGCTTCATCCTCAAAGCCTAAGTATGGTGACTACCAATTTTTTTCCTGCATGGACAATGCTAGTTTCAAAGGGAGAGGAATTAGGATATTACACTGGAATGAAGCTTGAGACCCCTATTACTACTCCCTCAGTAGTATACCCTGACTTTGACTACTTCGAAGTGGCTGAAGATGTTATTCGAAGTAGAATAATCAAACCTTATTATTCATTCGTAAACAATCTTACTCCTGAACAGAACCTTCTCAATGCTTGGCTAATTTCTTCCATGAGCCCTCCTGGTCATTGATTTAAGTGGGAGAAACATCTTTTCCCTCAAGGAAGACCTCCTATGCATACCTTAGTCAAAGCCACCCATAAATAATTTTCTGCTGAACATTATTCCACCCAATTTCTGAAAAATGTGCCATGTTCTCACAGGAATATGAAGAAAAGGTCCTCCTTTTTTACTACACCCAACTTGGCTTTCCTACTACCATAGTTAAAGCCTTTGATCCCGTTGAAGAACCACTTCAAAATCATATTCAAGCACTTGACCTATTATGTCAATATGGTCCTAATTTTAACCACACCCACCCCATTCTCAGTCCTAAGCCTATCCATCTCGTTCAAGCTATGAGGCTTCTTGTTACTATTTCACACCTTCCATTATCCATTCTACAAACACTGAGAGCATGTCTCAACTTCAAATGGGCATGTCACATCCTAAACAGGGAACCGAAACCTCAACCTCAACACATGTACAAACTCAACTTCAATTTACTCTCCGTACCCTTCGAACTCATTCTTGGAATTGTACTTAATGAAGTACACAGATTCGAAGACAAGTATGTCTTTGGAAATGGAGAAGTTACTGATGATGATGAACCACCTGTCTATACTCCAAAGGAGATCAAAGCTCGGATGAGAAATTTTCAAAGAAAAGCCAAAAGGCTTTATGTCAAGCTTCGCAAGGAAGATCATCAAGCTCTCAAAATCCATAATTTGAGATTATCCCTCAAAGCTGAGAGATATTATTTCCTTTATTATTGGGATCTTTTTCATTACCTTGTAACTTTTGGTTTTCCTTATGCTTACCAAATTAGTCTGTAAGAATTAGAAAAGTCCTTCGATGTTTGTAAATATTTTGGTAAATACTCATGTATTTGTAAATATTTTGGTTATGAAATATATGTGATGTTTCAATTAGAATCGATTCAGTTTCTTTAATTGTCCCTAAACGGCTCTTTTGGTTAACCGTCACGACTAGTAAAAATGGAAAGTCACGATGGTTAGTGGGTCCACCCATGACTATAAATGAATTTCAATTTTCAGTACGAAACGAAATATTCTCATTTCTCTTCATCTTCTTTCTCTTGCAAGCCCTAGTTTCTTCAAATCTTTGAATATCATCTTTGTCCTGATACCCTGTATTATGAATTTCATTCTTACACCAATCATGGCAAGTTCAAGTAAATCAATTGAGCAAGTTAGTGAAGAATTTTAGAAAGCAATTGCTGAAGCACAAACCCAATATCACACCCCAGGTAGTGGATCATTTCTAAGGTTTGGGGATCAAAAATTAGGTTATCAAAAAACCCATCCAAATCCCAACCAAAGATTTCAAATATCATCATTGGCCTAAATCTCTTGATGATCGTTGGGATAAATGGGTAAGCATGATCATTGATTCTAAGAAAACTGATCTAGAAGAACTAGGAGTCCTCCAGGGGATCACTCTTAGCAAACTCACTACCCAATTCAACCCCTTTCTGGTCCCCAGTGTTCTAATTTTTTGGAATCCCATATACAATCACTTCTAACTTTAGTTTGGTCCTATAGGTCCAACAGCTCTTGATATCTGTCACATCGTTGGCTTCCTTTTTTAGGGAGATGATGTCCCCCCTTTCATGGTTGAATCTGAAATTAACTTCTCAATCAAAACAGATTCAAGATCCCTAGGTTATAACTATTTCCTAGATACTTACATAAGAACAGAGGGTGTGGTGACTGATACCGAACTCTACTGTTTCTTCCTTTATTGGCTCTCAAGGCACATTTTTTGTACTACGTCTTAGAGAGTTGTCATTGAGTTTGACTTTTTGGCCAAAGCCCTTGTGAATAAATGTAGATTAGCTTTAGCACCATTTTTCTTAGGTCACCTCTATTGAACCTGTGCTGACCTTCAATAAAACCCTTTTAATGTTTCTCAAGGTGGTCCCATCTAGGCCCTCTAATTATGGCTTTGAGCCTACTTCCCTGACCTCGGTCTTGAAATTCCTCCAAACACCACCATTAGGCATGGACTCTATCTATCTGTCATGCCCTGACATAGCATAAATAGAGAAATCATTTAATTTCCTTTATGGACTCGTAGGTCGCGACAGTTTGAAGGATCGATTCCGTCCCAAACGTCAAACAATACACTAATTTAAAATAAGAGTAAGAGCAAGCAAGACTTATAAAAATTTTCAAACATAATAATTATTACAGCACATGAAAATCTTAAGGCACAACCCGCCTTGTAACAATATTAATATCTATTACATCAATCCTTATTACAAGTTCAGTTTATAACTAAAGCAGAATTAAATCATTTGTCTCCTCAAGTAATTGTTCTCAATTGGCATAGTCATATTGTCCTGCCTAATCGTAACCTGAAAAACCTAGACACGAATGTCCAAGGCGCATCAACACCGTCAGCTTCAAGACACTAGTGAGTATTAAAAACATATACTTTTAATGTGAAACATGCTTGCTTACCATTTACGATTCATAGTTTCATTATTCAACATGTTAGAAATACATGATTGAATTCGTATTTAAACCAAACATAAGGACAACATAATCATATTCAATTAATATAACATGTGATCGTGCATGAAACAATGCAACCCACTTATCTCACTAACTCTTTTACCTCGACTACAAAACCCAACATAAACGGTTCCTTGGAACCACCGGCCCACGACCATTAGGTTTAGAATGTCTATCGATATGCGTATCGTATCCAAATCGGCCTGGGCGTACCTAGACATTCAAGGTCATAATAACCTGATCAGTCTACTATATCCGATTTGGCCTGGACACTATCGGACTGGCCTGCCATATCCGAGTCAACTTGGGCTCAATCCCTCTTAATTAACCTGCTGTATCCGAATCGACTTGGGATAATTAAGGCTATAACACATCGCTGATTGGCCTGTCATATTCAAGTTGACCTGGGCTTAATCCTTCCCAATTAACCTGCCATATCCAAATCAACCTAGGATAATAGGGGTCTCAACTCTTCTAGACTCCCCAACACATACTATGCATGTTAACTTGACTCAAACACGTATGTCCCATGACTAGTACTGCAATACATAAATACTGGAAAGTAACAACGAATGAGCGTACGAGAATTCGAATCCTTTTTAACTTAATCTTTATGAACAAATTCTGAAATAACATATCTCCCAAAATAGTGTTTTAAGAACCTTTAAAACTTTATCCATACAGTTCCTTATACAAAAGCAGACAGAAAACAAAAAAAAAAGGCCCAGTCTTCGCTCGCGCGGGCCACGTGCACGATATGCATAATTTTCAATTTTTTTTTAAAATTTCCAAAACTATTATAAATTACACAGGTCGCGCGAGCAGGTCACTCATGCGAGTCTTGCTCACACAGGTCATGTGCGCGAGAAACAGTAGAGGCTTCATCTTCTTCGTTTTTCTCCCCTGTCTCAGTTTTAAGACCTGTTTTGATCCATTCTGAAATCCGATTGTAAATACACCTTATATTATATGATTCTCTTCATTTTTTTTGCAAGGATTATGAATCTATGATCGGATTAATGTGAATCGAACCGTAGCACTCGAATTTTGCTAAAATCTGAGAGGTGACAAAACTAATCTTAATATACTTTTTTATACGAATGAATTATTCTCTAATACTTTAACCACAACTTCTATGGATTGTAATCTTTCATAATTATCTATCCAAATGAATTTTGGTTAAGTTTCATAAAATCTTTATTTTCAAGCTTCAAGCCTCAAGCGAAATTCAATAATGGTGATTTACAATTCAAGTAATATAAACAGGAATCAAAACATATATTACATTCAAAGTGAGTTTAAAATACTCACCGTGATATAAGATTGAAGTATTGTTGAGAAAGAATCAAGAAATAAGCAAACTATGGTGGAGATAAGCTTTCTCTCACTAAAAATAATTTCTATAAAACTCTCTGCAACCCTCTCTTTTCCTCTATGTTTTCAGTTTGTAAATGTGTAGGTTAAGTGTGTGTATATATAGGAATTCAATTTGGACAACTTGAAGGCCAAACTCCTTCTCTCTCACTCTACAAATCCTTTTAATTATCAATAATACATATATACACATTATACACAACACACATATATGTATTACAATCATATATATGCAGAGTATATGCGTACATACACCAATAGGAGTTGCTAGAAATCATAGGGGTCAATTAGGCTGTTTGGCAAATTGGCTTTTAGGCACAAATAAACACACACTAATGATATTGCCAAACAAGGCACTAGCAAGTTGTCTAGGAATCTATTGGGGTGTTTGGAAAAGCAACTTATGGCACTAAAATTACACACCCGAAGTTAGCACTCCCAAACAAGCCTATCACAATCATTGGTTGTATTAAATGAAGATAAAGCACATTTTACATCCTGATTGATGGAGATTCCCAATCTATGGGAGTCCATACGCGGTGCGGACAGTTTTTGTTACATAAACTGGTATTTTCACAGTGCGGTGATCACCACCAAAATACATAAAATTGATATTAACGTAGGAAATTATTTTCCGATTGTATAAAAATACAGTTTGAATCAAAAGTAAATATTTTTACTGTCTTGAAAATACAGTTTTGAAATTCATCATATGTATTCCTTAATTATAAAAATTACTGTTTGACCCCAAATAACGAATTTCTATAAAATAAAGCAAGTAATAAGAATTAAATATTGAAATTTCATTTAGCAATAAATGAAAATACAGGTTGTTACATTATCTGCTCTCCTTGCTACTCATAGACGATTTGCAGGTTTGGCTGCTTTTCTTTTACCCTTCCAGAGGATAGGCTCCCATATCTCTATCAGCCTTTCTCTCGTTTGTATAGTGTTTCGGATAAATCTCACTTATCTCCTACCTGGCTTGTTAATGCTCTTACTCGAAAAGTGCATCCGAATGACCTGAAACAAATTTGGGAAAGTTTCTTGGTGGCTCGAGACATGTTTTTTGGAAGTAAGGCTTCTTCGAAGTCTTTTGGAGAGATCTACCTTCCCTCTAAGTTTTGGGCTTGCCCAATCCATTCTTACCCTTTCAAAAGCTCTGCCAACTCTCTCATATTTGTCAAATTTCCCAAAATCTCTAAGTCAGTGATCAATGAGTCCTTGTTCTCTTACCAGCATAAGGTTTGAACCCTCGAATTTACTAACCTTCAAACCTTACCTGGTAAAACCAGCGCCTTTGAAGTATGGTGGCCAAACAGATCGAATGGCCGAATTGATAGATAAGATCCATTTACTCAATGCGCGCCTTGGCTTCTGAGGAACAAGGATAATTTCTTTTCTCTTCATTTGCAATTACTTTAACTTCTTCGAGATTTCAAAATTTCTAAAAGTGTTTTTGTCTGACAGGCACTACTGTCACTGGAACCTCCAGCTCCACTCAACCACTTGTTACTTCTGCTTGTCCCAAATTCAAGACACCATCTCCTCCAAAACCAACTAAAAAGGTTGCTTCGAAGCCTACCAAAGCAACCCAAGGGAAACCTCCTACTCCAAAATCCAAAAAGAAGTTTACTCAAGTTGAAGAATAAGAAACATCCCCACGGTTTTAGCCCAAAACATCTCCACCCCAATCTAAAGGCTTTGAAGATCCTGATGAAGATGATGATTCACCAATTATTCATCTTCAAAAGAAAAAGAAGATGCTTCGAACCAATTCACCAATTAAAGTGAGTCCAATCTTGATGGTTGAACCATCAGAAACCATCAAGACCAGCATTCCAGACATGCTTGATGTGATAAAAGAGATGACAACACTTATCGTTGCTGAAACTCCTCAATTGAGTGACATCTTTGAATTTAATTTATTCAAACACATTCTACATATGACACTCTACCACTTTTATAATTCCAGGCTGAAGATCCTAAAATCACATAACCAACTTCTGAAGATCTAAAAAGTTAAACCCCTCGGGTATCTGCCCCATCATCATCTCAGGTTGTTGCCTCCTCTTATTCTCAACCAAAGAAGAGTCCATCTTCAATTCCTTCTCAAGACTTTCCCCCAAAAATATCCTCGACAGAACTGCAGGACTTCAAGAAGACTCTGAGGTCAATAGTGAAGATGTATAGTCCTAAATCTGCCTGAACGATATTGAAGATTGAGTTAAAAAACTTATTGATGGACCCACAGCCTACAACCTATTGATCTCGACATGATTGGGGTTACTTCATTTCTCAGACCTTTCAATGGAGTTCCTTTTGAGATTTTCCTAGACCAAGAGATGAAGATGATTTTCAAACTTCCGTGTTTCACTCTGCTCACCAAAGATCAATGATCGACGATGAATAGTTTCTATTTATAGTCCTTAAGCTATGCTTTGTTAGCCCACTTCATCTAGTTATTAGCTATTTTTTATAATGAGTATTCTATATTTTGTAGGTTTTTGATTTAAAATGAAAGTGCACTAAAATCCAATGATTAATGGCTTAGGAAGACATTTGGTACTCAAAAGGTGATTCTGGAGAAAGTTGGAGACAGTAGCAGCCTTGGTAAATTGCATTTTTGACAATTGAAGACTTTGAATTTGAGAAATTTCTTTGAAGATATAAAATGTAGATCTTCGAGTTATGGACGCGTGGTTGCAAAATGGCGAGTCAATCCAAGGTCCGAGCAAAATGTCATCACAATTCTATGAAAGTTACGCAGAGTAGTGAAAAGTACCTCGCACGAGCGGGGCATGCGAGTGACCTTCCTTTTTACCAAAAATGCGTATTTCGTCAAATTAGAGCGCCCACCAAAGTTGGTTGTGCATACAACATCCAGAAACGTAAATACGATAGTTTTAGTGTGATTAGGTTTAGGAAAGCCTCCAAAACTTGTTCCAAATATATATATCAACTTTTAGGTAAAATTGGGAGTTACACAACATTATACACATCATTCAACAACTAAAACTTCAGCCATTGAAGAGGGAGAAGCAAGGAGAAGAAGAAGAAGATGAAGGATTCCCATGGCCTCCTCCATCAACCTCTTACCAATCCTTGATTATATGGCCGCCTAGACCGATATCTAGGATTTCAATGAAACCCTAGCCAAGTAATAGGGTGTTATTTATGTTTTTCTATTAGATTTATTATGTATGGATGATGGTTACATGTTTTGAGGATTTTGAATAATAAAAGCGTACGTCTATTGATTAAATCATTGCTTTTAAAGTTTATTCTTGTCTTAGATCTATTTTGAATGTGATATGCTCAATAATCTATATTTGCTGTGCCTGTATGGATTATTTACATGTAATGGTGGTTATTTGAATTATGATATCAAGTAGTGGAATAGTTCACGCCTAAGGAAGACGGAGTGTGCCGCAACCTTAGTTTAGTATGAGACATTCCGTGCCAACCGAAGATGAATTATGTTGATGCTTGAATCGTAGTTATCTTCTTGACGGAGGAATCGGGCTTATAGCTACGATTCCCCATTATCATCCAATGTAAACTAATTGAATGCATAGATACCCTTATTGTGAAGCTAGTGGTGGATTTGCAATACTAGGTTCAGTACACATATTTATCAAACAATAATAGGCATACACACTTCTCTACACACTTTTTGACACACTATGCTTTAAATGCATGTACCTTGTGCCGCTTGAATTTATTCACACTTTTCTGTGCACCACTTACATAACACTAAGTACATGCATTTAAAATTGGATGTCAATAAGTGGGTAGAAAGTGTGTATGCCTAGCATTACTCTTTATCAAAACAACTTTTAATCGCTTTCATAGTTAGATTTATGTAGTTAGTTTCTTAGTGTAATTAAAATCAAAATCAAAATCAAAATATGTTTTCTTAATTAACTAGGTTTAGGTTATAAAATTAAAGTGCTTTAGTATTTCAACCTCTGTGGGTTCGACCGCTACTACCACACTACAAATGTTTTAAAGTAGAGTATACTTTTTTATCTTGATTCTGACGAGATCATTTTTTTCCGTCGTTGTCGGGGATTGCAAATTACTACCTTTAGTTTAGAATCTTAGTTTAGTTAATTTATAAATATTAGATTAGGTTTTCTGTTTATTATTTTTCGTTTTTATTTTGAGTCACTAACTTTTCCTTTTGTTTTGTAGTTTCTCGAGTCATCAAATTCTAGCGTTTCAGAGTAGAAGAGCTTAGCACATCAAAGGAGCTTACGCGAATCAATTTAAAAAAAAAAAAAGAAAGCAAAAAATTCAAGTAAATTGTTTCCTTTAAAATTTGCTTCAAACCACTGTAAGTCAGGGCACTGAGATGCACTATTTGCATTAGTTTAGGGGTGATTTGCACGTGCATTAGCTAGGAAACCCAATGCGCTAGGCTTTGATGCAACTATTGCATTACAGGATAACTTTCATGCATCATAGTAGTTGTGTGCTTATGGTCTTATTTATGTGGTTGCTTTTCATATTTGATTGAGTCAGTCGTGGTTTTTGTTTTTTTTAGTGTATGTTTGGTACGCGTTCAAGTAAAACTGAATTGCGTTCTTTCAATCCTGAACTTGAACGTACCCTAAGAGTCAGTAAGTCCTCAACCCAAGCTTCTAGAGCTCGATTGATGTTAGAAGATGAATCAACTCTGAGATCGTCGTCGTCGTTTCAGGCCAAAATTCAAAGCACCCTTAAACGTTTAAGAAAAACTAAAACTACTAATATTGACCCTATTCCAATGGCCGACCTTGGAAACAACGGGAACAACCAAAATAATAGAAATGACCCTAACATACCTAACATACCTCAACCCCCCCCCCCTTCCCTTTCCCCCGCTAAAAGATTATTTCATTCCTACCGCCTACACGCCATAAAGCATGTATCAAATTACCGGATGTGATGACATCTCACTTTGAGATAAAGTCATCTACCATCGTGCTACTCCCTTCATTCTATGGCTGTATTAAAGAAGATCCTTCTCATCACTTAGGAGAGTTCCAAGACATATGCTCTATATTGAAAATCCAAAATCTAACTGATGATGAATTAAAATTACGTCTTTTTCCATTCTCCTTAAAAGATAAAGCTAAGTATTAGCTCCAATCTCTTGAGCCAAACATTATTAGAATATGGGAAGCATTATATACCGTATTTTTGTAAAAGTTTTTCCCCATCACAAGAACTAATCAAATAAAAAATCCATAATGAACTTTGTTATGCCTTCCCCCTCAACCTAAGCACGAGGAGCGGTTTGAGTCAAGTCACTCAATTGAATTTCAAGAACTATCTAAAAAACTTGACCGATTTATGATGATGTACCAAACGTTGGGCTCATCCTCTTATGAAATTTGCCAAATATGTTCCAATCCTTCAGATTCTACACTTTCATGCCCATCTGCAGCTCAATTTCTAGAATTCGCAGAGCAACACATATACTCTATTTCACAATTCCCATAAAATAATTATAATCCTATGATGACCAATCCGGATGCCCCATGCAGAAGTCATCCTAACTTCTCATGGAGATATAATAATAGTAATGAGACGACTAATTTTCTAATACTTACCGATCCCAATTTCAACAAAGTCAATACCAACAACCCCCTCCTAGTCCTAACCCTCCAAGGGATAACGCATTTGAGGAGAAAGTGTTGGTCTCACTTGAAAGCTATGGTTTGGTGATCCAGTTAGTTCACTCTCACACACAGTCCATCGCAAAGTTGGAGTCCCAAGTGGGATAAATAGCTAACACACTAAACCGTTTGATCGAGGATAAGTTTCCAAGCTAACCTATTCAAAAACCTAAGGGACACTACAAGGTGGGTGGTACGAGTAAGCAAGTGAACATCGTTTCAACTAGGACAACTATTCAAGAGGAAGAAGTTATTGAGATTCTAAGAGAGAGTAGGAAAGATTCGAATAATAACTCTAATCAAGAGTGGAGTGAGGACAAGAATCAAGTTAAGAATAATGAGAATTCTATATTCTATGCACCAGCCCTGACAGATCATGTGCCAAAAATGCCCTTTCCTCCCCCAGCTGTCAATGATTCGTCACTTTTTCAAAGAAAGGGTCAAAAATAGAAGACATATTAGAGGTATTTAAACAAGTAAAAATAAATATTTCATTCCTCGACTCTATTAAACAATTTCTCGCTTATTCTAAGTGTCTTAAAGACCTATGCACTCAAAAGCACAAGTTGCGCAGTCACGTTCCAAAAAAGGTCTTCCTCACTAAAAAAGTGGCTCCTCTGAAGTATAAAGATCTTGGAACACCAATGATTTCATGTATCATAGGTGACACTGTCATTCATTGGGCTCTCCTTGACTTAGGTGCGAGTATGAATCTGCTGTCCTACTCATTTTACAAATAACTAGGCATAGGTGAACTTAAACCCACGGTCGCTACCTTATAATTAGTAGATCATTCTATCAAGATCCTTAGAGGAATTATTGAAGTTATCTTAGTAAAAGTTGATAAATATTACTATCCCATCGATTTTATGGTCCTTGACACCGAACCTGTGCTAGATACTAGAAAACATACTCTTGTCATTCTTAGTCGTTCGTTCTTAGCTACAACTAATGCTAGTGTCAATTGTCGAACGGGGGTAATGAAAGTGTCGTTGGGAATATGAACCTTAAATTAAATGTATTTAACACTGTTGATCAACTTCCCAATGATGATGATTACCCATGTGTGACGGAGAGTGGGGTTCGACAAGCTAATGGACCCAATAATGTAATAAACATGAGTAGGGGGAAGGATATAATGCACAATGAACAGAAAAGTCCTCATAACCCAGATCCTAATGATGAATTTACTCGGAAGGTGAAGAATCGATTTGAACATGAACATAAGGAACCAATGAACGAACTAACTCATAAAGATATCATTTCTATTTTCAAGTATGGTCTTCCTCCTGTTAATAGAGGCACAAAGTCCGAGTCTCAGCCTCCATAAGCCTTGAGCGTAGCACATTCTAGCTAAAGACGTAAAAGACAGTGCTTCTTAGGAGGCAAACCAAGCTTTAATCGTATCGATCCCTCATTTTTGTACACTTATTGGTCGTTTTGAGTCAGTTTTTTTTTTTTTTTTTTTGAGTTCTGGACATGTTTGGGGTAGTCTTTTTATTTTGAATCCATGTAACTTTCTAAGAGACAACAGAGAAAAAGGGGCTACTCGTGCGCATGACTCGCTCGCGCGAGTTTTGGACTTAGAAAATTTTTAATTTTTTTTTTATATAACAAGCCTCAGTATTTCCTCGCGCGAGAAATTGCTGATACAACACGAGCGAATGGGGTTTTTTTTTGTTTTTCTCTTTTGTTCTATTCTTCTCACTCCCAACCCTTACTTATGTGTTTTTCTCCTTTATGTTTTCTCTCTTAGGCCTCTTTTAGATCGAGTCTTTCTTTATTTTGATAGTTCCGTTTGTGCTTGTTCTTTTGATTTTCGTTGAGTCTTTCAATTTTAATTTAGTTTTTCAACGAGTACGCCATGGTCTTGATTATATATATATATACATTTCTATAAGCTATCACTGTTTTTTTGTTTGCTTATTTTCTTTTGTCGAGTATTGATAGGTGAATTAGTGGTTCCATTTGGAGTAATTGAACTTTATCGCCATATTCATATACGTTAACCGAGTTTGTGATTGTCGAGATCAAGGAAATGTCATTCCTTACGTACTCTCCTTTCTTTCATTTTATTGTTTCATTGAGGACAATGAAAGGTTTAGGTTTGGGGCTATACACTCACATGCACATTATTATGCATCGAATTTTTTTAAAATTTTTTGATACTTGTGCTTAAATACACGATGTTACCGATATTTTTTTGCAATCTCGAGTCAATAAGTCTTGTTATGTAACTTAGATTGTTATAGAATGGTAAACATGAGAAGATGTGGTTAAACATTTGCTGAAATTATGATGCAACGTTTAGGATATGTATCGTTCGAATCATAGTTTTATATCATAGTTTAGCACACAAACTATGCACTACACGTAGTAAAATGAATACATGTTTGATGTGAACTATAATATGATTCGAATCTCTAGATAACAAATGGTGGAGACTAAACCCAGTGAGCGTTTGAACCTATCTTTCTTTTTAGAGGGTTTTAAATACATTTTGTGTTTGTCGAATTTCATTGAAATAGCGCATGCATTAACTCATTGTTCAGTCTCATTATACTTGTTTTGGTTGATAGTCAAGTAAAATATTTGCTACCATGCTAAATAATCTTTTGTTGTAAACGTTGAAGAACCGTATCACCTTAGGACATGATTTTAGGCCTTCTTTGTTTTCCACCCTTTTGATCTTTGACCTATCTAGATAAATGATAAATTTCCTTAGTCGCCACTTTGAGCCTTTAACCTGCCTCTTTTTCTTCAAATACCATTATCTTTTTTTTTTGCTCTAACTTGGCCAACTTGGAGTTTACCACTGAAAGACTGACAAAGTTTTAGTGGCGATAAGGCGATGTGTTAATTGAGAAGAAGAAGAAAACAAGATGATATTTGGGGTAGTTATCTTGGTATTCAATGAATATTCATTTTAAAAGTAACGAAAAGGAAAAGAAAAATGTTGAAAGATGAAAAAAAAAAGAAAAGAAGAGGAAAGAAATAAAAAAGAAAATTGAAAGAAGAGAAGGAAAAAAAATGAAAGTTGGTAGAAGAGATGATAAAAGAAATCGAACATGCCTTACAATGGCACTCAAAAACTACTTAATGAATCATTTCTATCATTTTTCATTGCCTGAGCCATGTTATAACCTTTGAAAAGTCCTATTTGATCATAGAAAATATGGTTTGGATATGTAAACGATGGGAGGGGAATTAAAACATGGTAACGGTTAATTTTTCTTGACTGTTGGCGTCCTATCCATGAGACTACTGTTGTTTCGTGTCATGCGTCTTTTTTGAGTCATATGTGAGCATTTTTTCATTTTGAAAACTTATTTCCTTTGCTCTCATATATTAGAGAGATTACACATGTTCTGAACATTTCATTTGAGAGAGTAATTAACATTGAAAGATTCGTAGTCGAAGCATAGTTGGATGATTATCCGAGTTATATTCCAAGTTCATGACATGTGCATGTTCATTTGACTACCACATCACACATGTGTAATTTTATGAGAAACTCTATTGATTTGTATGATGCATATGCTTGGAATTATTTTCATGACGTAGGTGGACGTTTGGTTTTGTTTCTTCTTGTTCATTATTCTATTTCAAATCATTGTTTTATAATAAGGAGTATTGACTATTATGTTTTTCTTTTTAATAAAGCTTTTTGAATGTATAATGAAATAAAGATGGTTGTGGGTGTCTTATTCAACGAGAACCTCACAAGACTTCACTCGTCCTACTAGGGACACCTAGGGGTTTAAAAGGCTTGTTGCATATGCTAAATGCAATCACATTGCCTGCGATAGTGAGTTATAATATTTAATTGTACTTTTATTTTTATGTTTTTCTTTGCTCGAGGACTAGCAAAGTGTAGGTTTGGGGGTGTGATCGACGACGAATAGTTCCCGTTTATAGTCCTTAAGTTACGCTTTGTTAGCCCACTTCATCTAGTTATTAGTTATTTTTAATAAGTATTCTATATTTTGTAGATTTTGGAGCTTTAAAATAAAAATGCACTAAAATCCAATGATTAATGGCTTTAGAAGACATTCGGTGCTCAAAAGGTGATTATGGAGAAAGTTGGAGACAGTAGCAGCCTTGGTAAATTGCATTTTGACAATTGAAGACTTTGAATTTGAGAAATTTCTCTGAAGAAATAAAATGTAGATCTTCGAGTTACGGATGCGTGGTTACAAACGGCGAGTCAATCCGAGGTCCGACCAAAAAGTTATCCCAATTCTACGAAAGTCGCGCAGAGCAGTGAAAAGTACCTCGCGTGAGCGGGCCGTGCGAGTGACCTTCCTTTTTTTTTAATAACCAAAAACACGTATTTTGTCAAATTAGAGTGCACAGTGAAGGTGGTTTGTGCATACGACGTCCAAAAACGTAAATACGATAGTTTAGTGCGATTAGGATTAGGAAAGCCTTCAAAAATTGTTCCAAATCTATATATATATATCATCTTTTAAGTAAAATTGTGGGTTACACAATATTATACATATTCTTCAACAACTAAAACTTCAGCCATTGAAGAGGGAGAAGCATGGAGAAGAAAAAGAAGACCAAGGATTCCCATGGCCTCCTCTATCAACCTTTTGCCAATCCTTGATTCTATGGCCACCATATCTAGGGTTTCAAAGAAATCCTAGCCAAGTAATAGGGTGTTATTTATATTTTTCTTTTAGATTTATTATGTATGGATGATGATTACATATGTCAAGGATTTTGAATAATAAAATCGTACTTTTATTGATTAAATCATTGCTTTTAAAGTTTATTTTTGTCTTAGATCTATTTTGAATATGATGTGCTCAATAATCTATAATTGTTGTGCCTGTATGGATTATTTACATGCAATGGTGCTTATTTGAATTGTGATATCAAGTAGTGGAATAGTTCATGCCTAGGAAAGACAGAGTGTGCCGCAACCCTAGATTAGTGTGATACACTCCGTGCCAACCGAAGATGAATTATTTTGATGCTTGAATCATAGTTATCTTCTTGACGGAGGAATCATGCTTGTAGCTACAATTCCCCATTATCATCCAACTTAATAAGCTAATTGAATGCATAGATATTGCTAGTGGTGGATTTGCAATCCTAGGTTCAATACACATATTTATCAAAACAACTTTTAATCGCTTTCATAGTTAGATTTATGTCATTAGTTTCTTAGTGTAATTAAAATCAAAATCTGCCTTCTTAATTAACTAGGTTTAGGTTTTAAAATTAAAGTGCTTTAGTATTTCTATCTCTCTGGGTTCGACCTCTACTTCCACACTACAAATATTTTAAAATAGAGTATACTTTTTTATCTTGATTCTAACGAGATCAATCAAGTCAATGCTAAGGACAGAAAGGTAGTTGGTAAGTTGTTGACTTCATTGGATCTACGTTGTGCTGTCCTGACCAAATTTACTGAGCAAAGAGAACTCCTGGCAAAGGATATGGATTAGATGATTCAACATAGGACCAGGGCTTCTGACATGGTGAAGTAGACTAAAACTGACACCGAATTGATAAAAACCCTCGAGGAAAAAGCTGCACAGCTCAGAGCTTCCCTTCAGGAAGTTGAAGATCAACTTGCCACTATAAGGGCAAGACAAGGCAAATTTCGAGAAGATCTTCAAGTTATGGAAGCTGATTTAACAACTTCATCCTTAAAACATCAACAAATTGTAGGTGAACAACAACATATTCTAAATCAAGTCAAAGTGTACAATAGGTTTAGAGATAATTTTATGCTAAAAGCTCAAAGTTTGGCTTATATATTGTAACCTGTTTTATTGTATCTTTGACTTAATTTAAAATATGCTAGTAATTTGTTTATATTCTTTTCTTGCTTCCCAAATAGTTGGGTTATACAACTTTAAGAATCTTCCATTAATTTTCCTTAAATGAATGCATCCATTCAAATTCTTAAGATGAAAAAATCCGCCTTTAAATACTTTATGAATTTGAAAAGGACCTTCCCACTTGGGTGACCATTTCCCAAACTGTGAATCTTTAGTTCCAACTGGTAGAATAGTTTTCCATACTAGATCTCCTTCATCAAAAAATCTACTTTGAACCTTTTTATTATAACTTCTTGCTATCACAACTTTCTGAGCAAAAATATTATTGAGAGCTTTATATCTTTCTTCATCTATACTTTCCAATTCCATTGCCATGGATGCCTGGTGAGCATCCATAATAAGTTGATTTTGTTTAAAAACTCTCAAGGAATTATTTTTTATCTCAATAGGAAAAACAACTTCATGCCCATAAGTCAAAGCATCAGGAGATACTCTTGTACTTGTCCTTTTCGAAGTCTTATATGCACATAACAGCTTTGGTAGAATTTCATGCCACTTTCTAGGGTTATTTTTATAACCTTTGCCATATTTTCTTTAATAACCTTATTTGTGGCTTCATCTTGTCCATTAGACTGATTATAGTATGGAGTTGATTTAGACATATTAATTCTTAATTTCAAAGCAAAAGCTACAACTTCTCCTTCGAAGATAGTTGCATTGTATGAAATAATAGTTTGAGGTATTCCAAACTTATAAACTATGTTTTTTCTAGGAACTTAATTACTGAATGTTGATTAATAGACTGCATTGGTTTTGCCTTAATCCATTTAGTAAAACAATCAATGGATGAATAATGAAAGCATGTCCTTTCGAAGACAAAGGACTTATCTTTCCAATCACATCAATGGCCCAACCCCTAAAAGGCCATGGCTTCACCACATATTGCAAATCAACAGTGGGCAAATGTTTCAAGGGACCATGTTTTTGGCATTCTTGAGATTGGTTGTCCAATAACACCCATGTCTTCGAAGCAACCATCTCATCTTGATTCTTGACTAATGTGCCCCACAAAGTCCTTCATGGAATTGTGCTATTGCCTTTAAACCTTCTGGCTTATTCAAACATTCCGAAAGCATACCATCAGCTCCCCTCTATCTAGTTTATGTAGTCAATCAATCATCATGAATTTCGATGCTAGAAATATTTACCAATGGTAATCTGTCATCCAATAAAGGCAACAATTTCCTAGTAGTCACTTGGCTAATGTCTTCGAGATCAATGTATACACTCCTGAAACCATAAGACCTTTGAGCCACATCACTGGCTTCTTCATTGAAAAGCCTTGGGATATAAACCAAAGTAACATCATCGAATTTGGTTAATAAACTCATTGCTGTGTCATAGTAAATTTTTAACAATGGGCTCACACATTTGAATTAACCTTTCAATTGGTTAATGTCCAATTGGAAATCTCCATAAACTTCGATAGATGATGTAGTCGTGCTTAACAGTGTCTCTAAACCCATGATCATAGCCTCATATTCCACTTGGTTATTGGTACACTGCATCAAATTCAATCTAAAATCATGTTTCGTTTTAATCTTGTCAGGATACTCAATCATGAATCCAATTCCTGAATTCAATTCAGTTTTTGATCCATCAAACCGCAATTTCCATGGGCTCATAGATACAAAACCAAATTTACATTGTTCTTGCAATTCTTTATTATTAGGGTGGTCTGCTAAAAAATCAGCCAATGCTTGTCCTTTAATTGCTTTTTGAGGAACATAAATCAAATAGAATTCTGACAAAGCTAGAATCCATTTACTAATTCAATTACATAGAATAGGCTTAGTTAACATGTATTTAACTGAATAAAACTTTGCAATAACATAAACTTCTCTAGGGAAAAGATAATATCTTAATTTTATAGTTGCGATGTACAAAGCAAGACAAAGTTTTTCCATAAAGGAATATTTACATTCTTTTTCATTTAAGAACATGTTAAGGTAATAAATAGCTTGTTCTTTCTTCTCATTATTGTCTTGTGCCAAAAGAACTCCTATTGAGGTATCTGTAGCCGATATATATAACTTCATAGGTCTACTATCCTTCGGGAGCATCAACATTGGTGGTTTAACCAAATAGTCTTTCAAAGCTTAAAAGGTTTGTTGATGCTCTTCCTTCCATAATAGTTTATCATGATCCTTAAGCTTCAAAAAAGGAGAAAACACTTTAGTTCTTCAAACAATATTGGAAATAAATCTTCTAATGAAATTAACTTAGCCTAAAAACCTTTACAATTCCTTCTTATTTGAAGGTGGCTAGCTTTAAATCACAGCAAACATCTTATTTTTGTCAACTTGAATTCCTCTCTTATGCACCAAGTATCCCAAAACATTTCCAGCTAAGACTCCAAAGGTACACTTTAAAATTTGAGTTTAAAAACTCTCGTTCTCTTAAATGTTTTCTTCAAATGGATGTAATGGTCATCAATGCTTTGGACTTAACCACAATATCATCAATATAACATTCTAAAAAAGTTCCGATCATATCATGAAAAATAGCATTCATTGCCCTTTGATAAGTTGCTCCAGTTTTTTTAAGCCCAAAAAGCATTTGAACCCATTCGAAGGTTCCTATGCTACCTGGACATCTAAAGGTTGTCTTATGGACATCCTCTTCAGTAAAACAAATTTGATTGTATCCTGAATGTCCATCCATCATAGACATAATTGAATGTCCTGCAGACCTATCAACTAAAAGATCTACAATGGGCATAGGGCACTCATCTTTTGGTGTAGCAGAATTAAGATTTCTGTAATCAATACAAACTCTCAATTTGCCATTTTTCTTAATAACTAGTACAACATTAGATACCCATTCAACATACTTGGCTGTTCTAATGAAACCAGCTTTGATAAGTCTTTTAACCTCCTCTTTGATCTTTAAAGTGACTTCAGGGGTTATCCTTCGAGGTAACTGTTTAATTGGCTTATACCCCTCTTATGTTGGTAATTTATGTTCTACCAGATCTCCATCCAATCCTGGAAGTGATGGATTTAGGTTTCAAAAAACTTTAAATCATGCACAGCGGAAAAAAAAGTTTCAAAAACTTATTGGCATGCCCGGATCTACTACTTGTCAATTCTATGGATGGGTACAAGAGAAGGGACAACTATGTTACCTTACGGTCTTGAACCCAATTATGATATTCTTCTTCCTTTAGTGTGCGACAACAATCTCCAGGTAGTCTTTACTCTTATGTCTCCTACGAATACTTCCCAAATAGTCTAGGGTTGGTAGGAACCTTTATGGAGAGGATATAGAAGGTTGGGAAACCTTAAATAGTTTCTATAGCTTTATGTGAATAAAAATGATGATCATACTATTCTGTACGCAGCTTCCCTATTTATAAATTTCCAAACCGACTTTAGAGTTCAATCGATCAAAACTCTTTCAATCAATCGAACCGAACCAGAGTTCAATCGATCAAAACAAGTTTGATTGATCGAACCTTCAATCTATTGAAACTCTTTCAATTGATTGGTTCATCATCCTCATATGTCTTTCCAAGCATTCTGGCAAAACTAAGAGTGGGACCTCTTTGGTTCTTGATTGTTGGCTTAGACCAATTGTTAATTCCCATGATCAAACTCTTTGATTAGCAAATTAACTAACTGATCAGTTAACGTTTACTCCACTATAAAATGATAACTGCACTCCAACGCAAAAGAACAAATCCAAAGTGATAGCTAGACTTGTATGGTGTACTAATGCCCCTCTACTGTTAGCATTCATAATCATATTCAGGTAGTTAGAAAACTGTTATTGTCAACCTGAAATGATTCCATCTTTCATTCCTTGAGTCCCATTTACCTCTCATGATTACCAAACATGTTGATAATTACTTATCAACAAGACTGTAGTTCTCAGTAATCAACTTGGTGACATTCTCAAGGGAATGCTTACTCTTAATCAGAGGATAGATTCTATCTTGATAATATATGTTCACAACCCTATGAATATGACATACCCCAGATACTTGCAAGACCTCACTGAGTGGTAAGTCAAAGCAGTCACATCCATAGTCTATGTCCATAATCATCTCAAGATTGAGAACACGTACCTTATACAAGTTGTGAATTCTATTGATTGTTGACAGTTTTTTATGTCAATAGGAATCTCATGATCCGTTAATGCACTATAAGCACTAGCATATTAACTAAGAGTCACACACTAGTAATTGAGATTCATTACTCCATCCAATGGTAGTTAATAATGCTACAGTGTATACCTAATGAGATATCCAGTCTCATCATCCACTGTGACAAGCTTTAAGTATCAAAGAATAGTAATTCGTATCTCACTTGTATGCATCTCATACATACATGAATTACCTACTATGTTACTTAAGGATTACGAACATTCATCTCATGAAAACATACACAATTAAATGTATAAATGATATCCATGTATAAAATGCCAAATGTCACATACATTAAGATCGGGTTTGAGGGCACAATCCCAACAGGAAGTTCATCACAATCCCTTGCAAAATAGTCTTTGAATTCTTTAAGCAATTCGATCAAGCTATCTTGGGCATATTTAGGCAATTGAGAACTTATATAAGTAACCCCTTTGTTTTCCATACTGCCCAGGTTAACTTCTTCCAAAGAATCTTGAAAATCAACCTCTAATTCTCTAGAGTCTACTGGTGATCTCAAAATCTTATTTAACTTCAAACTTGCTGCTTCATTGTCATCCTTCTCAAGGATATAATATGCCAATTGATGGTCATATTTTCACAAATCTTTGATTTGATATCAACTTCCATCATTTTTGTAAGACCAGTTGGATGGTCTAATCCACTTTTTTAATATCATAGGGGGCTTGATCCATTTAAACGTTGTTTTCTTCAGATGGTCCAAACAGACCAAAGTCACAGTTTTCCCAATCCTCTACTGGGACATCATCAGATCGTTCCTTAACATCCAAAGGACCCATGTCTCCCTGATAGTACTACGCTTCTGAACAGTTTGAACTTGCATGAAAAGGTTAAGTATCAGCCTCAACTGTTTCCACATTTCCATCTTCTTTTATAAGTAGAAGTTTCTAATGCATAGAAAAAGGAATGCATTTATTAGCATGAGTCCAATCTCTTTCTAATAAAGCATTATAACTTGGACTAGAATCTACAACAAAGAAAGCAGTCCTAGACATTTTAGACCGTAGCGTTGTATCAATGGGTAAGACTCCTTTGGTATTTTTCTTATCACTAGTAAATCTAGATATAACAATATGAGTTTGAGTGAATTTAGACACAGATTTGTTTATCTTCTTAAGATTTGCAAATGGGATGACGTTGACTAAAGCACCATTATCAACCAAAACTTTATTGAGGATAACCTCATTAAGACAAGCTTTGATATACAATGGTTTGATATGCTTGGTCATTTCTTTTGACGATTCTTCGAAAGCATAAATTAAATCACTTTCATTACAAACAATAAACTTCGAGAATTTTACCTCTAGATCATTTGCTTTTGAAGCCTTATTTTCTTCATCATCCTCAACCACTTGCTAGTTTTCTTTGGCTTCGAAGGTAATTGGAAGAGTAAATGCAGTGTTAACTTCCATTGGTGCTACAAACGAACCAAACTGTATGTGTGCATTCTCCTCCTTTGTCCTTTCTTCCATCAAAACCTTCAGAATATCTGGATTAGCTTCCTCATTTCCCAAACTGTAGGATTCTCCCATGGTAACATCTTCGTCATCAATACTCATGGCTTCTCCAACTCTTTAGCTTTAAGTTCAATGGTATGGCAAGAGATGGACCAAGCTAGGGTCACACATACGGTGAATATCAACAAAAAGCAAAAAATATATAATAATAAAGTATCAAAAGTGCCTATCCTACCGGCTATCATGGAGCCGTCATCAAGATAAGAATGAACATATGTATATACAATCCGCCAAACAAAGTATAAATCCTCCCGAAAACACTCAAAAGAAATAAAAGAAAGAGACATGATCAGCCCCGGCCCCGTCTGCGAGTCTGGCTGGTCGTACGCCTGAGGGGCTCCTCCTCCGACTCTCTCCCGCTGCCTCCACCACTCCCTCCACGTCCGCCGCTACCGCCGTCTCTACCTCTGCCACTACTAGTGCCCTCGCCGCCGCCGCCGCCACGCCTAGCACCGCTACCTCCAGGGGCATCGCTGAGAGGGATGTCGAACTACTGAAGCCGCTGCTGAAGCTGTCCCACCTGCTGGGACAGGGCTCTGATCTCCTCCGTCTAAAATGAGAAAGTATAAGTCTAGAAGGCATCGAAAGGACGAATAGAATAGTAAGAATAAAAGGGATAAAAAAGGGTTGAAAGAAAAAAATAAATAATACCTGGGTCCTCAACTGAGCCGCAGCAGTCGCCCGAGCTCCCTCGGCCTAAAAACAAAGAATCAAGAATAAAGATTAGTAAAAGGAGAGGTAATTAAAGTCAAAAAAAAAAATGAAAGGCGGAGAGAAGTTCCTTACCATCCACTCTCGCCCGAGAACCCATTGCCGCACGCTATGGGCGTACGTCAAGCCCTCCTCCGCGTAAGCACGCGGAACAACGTCGTAATGGAGAGGAATGGTGGGGGCGCCCTGTGAAAGTCGAGGGATCGTCGTCAAGTGAGGCTCGCCAAACGAGACGGTCGACATGGTCCAGTCCCACTCAGGCAAGGTGGGAGGACGAGTGGCGGCAGGAACAGGCTGCAAACAAAAGGAATAGAACGTGAATAATAAGGAATAAAAGAGAACTCATAAAAAGGTTGAAAGAATCTTTTACTCACCCGAGTCACTTCCATCAAAGGGAAGTTCGGCATCAGCTTAGTGGTACGGAAGGCCGCATATCCTGTAGGGGCATCCAGGAAGCCATGAATACCTGAGCCAACCCGAGCAGCCGTAAACTCACTACCATAGAGTGTGTCTGTGGCCCTCATAGAGTCAGGAGGAGGGAATGGCATGAAGAACCCAGGGGCCGCTAGTGACTGCCTGGTCACCCTCTCTCCCAGATACCACGCCTGGCCCTCTGGCCCACAGAGGAGTCGCCTCGTCAGGTCGTATCCGGCCGACTCTCGAATCTCCACACGAGCCTCAGGTAGCACCCTAAGCCAGGGCTACCAATGGACATGCTGCTCCCTCAAGTTGGTCAGGAAGTTCCTGAACGAAACAAAATCATGGGCCCCGGTCTTCCGCCCAACCCTATCCTTCGCCCATTTCAGCCCCTGGGGCATGATAAGGGCTTCTGCATTGCGCATCTCTGGAGACATCATGCGTAGATACTCATGGGACCAAATCTGTAATATAAAAGGAATAAAAAGGGGAGGGGGGTTAGTCTCACGATTTGAAAAAAATTTCTGAAAGCATAAAAAAAAATGCAATGAAATATGGAAAAGAGTATACCTCCCACGCTCTCCAATACCCACTGGTGGAAGCCGGCCTGTCCCGAGAGATGTCACCCATATGCCTGTACAGGATAGATAACCCTGTACCGGCCCAGTCATACTCGTCAACCCGGTCCAGACGCTCTAGCGAGGCTACCAGGGACACAGAGACCCGATCGCCCTTGGTGCTCAACAAGGAGCACCCCAGCATGTACATAAGAAAGCCTCTGGTCATCTGCTCGTCCGTAAAACCAGGCTGGCCCCTAAACGTGTCCATGAACCATCGGGCTGTGACCAGAGACTCCTCCGGAACCACTCCTAGCAACGGCTCCACCTGGTCCCACTCCTGATCCGTCAGATATCGCAGAGGCTCTCCGCCAAAGGCTATCCCTGTAATCATCGAGAAATCTAGGGGGGTCATCGTCATCTCCCCGAAGTCGAAGTGGAAGGTATTGGTGGTATCCCACCACCGCTCGGCCAACGCATGTATCTGATGTAAGTCAATGGAGCTCTTCGTCAAAAGTTTGACGAAGTCCCCAAACCCGGCCACATCCACCAAAGCCCTCACTGTCTCACTCAACTGTGTGTACCACTCATACCCGTGCGCGAGGCTACCATGCCCCTTCAATACCTTGGGCTACAGCTGCAAGAAAGAATCACAATTTTGATATTAGTAATTGGATAAAAGAAAAGGTAAATAAACAAATGGCAGCAAAAGGCAAGGAAAGGCGACATAAAAAGGAAAGAAATGGAAAAATCTAGAAGCACTCGCAGAAATTTCAGGTCTTGATCGAGTAGAATTAACCTGTGAGTACCAGAGATCGATCTAAGCAAGAAAAGGTAAAAGAAATTTTTTTTCTCCGGAGAGATTTCGAGAGAGAGTAGATTGAGAGAATGAATGAAATGAGTTGAAACCCGGCGGTTTAAGCCACTGCCGCTCAAACGCGGCACTCAATTTTCCGTGCGCGACAGTCCATGAACTGCCGAGCGGCACTCTCTGACTGCCGCAACGGCTCTCCGCGAGTGCCACACGACAATCACGGACTGTCGTAGAAAACCGCGTGTGCCGCGATTAAGGCGGTTCAAAGATCCTTCATTTTCCCCCTAAAATTCGAGCCAAGTCCCAAAAATTAAATTTGAGGCCCCCAAAATTTGCCCTCATTACACTTTTGACCCTCGGGGTCATTTTTAGGTTCAAATTGACTACAAATTTAAAAATTTAGGAGTATATGTGAGCCCGTGGGCCCCAATTTTTGAAAAACGAAAAGATTTGAACCCGTAGGTTCCCGATTTTTGAAAATTAAAAAATATTTGAGCCCGTGGGCCCCCCCATTTTTGAAAATTGAAGATATTTAAGCCCGTGGGCTCCCAATTCTAAAAAGCAAAAAATGTTTGAGCCCATGGGCTCCAAATTTTTTAGAATTGAAAACATTTGGGAATATAACAGATTTATATTCTCGGTTCTCGTAACAGACTTACGTTAACTCTCCTTTTGGGAATATAACAGATTTATATTCTCGGTTCTCGCAACAGACTTGCGTTTACCCACGTTTTAGGAATATAACAGATTTATAATCTCGGTTCTCGCAACAGACTTGCGTTTACCCTCGTTTTAGGAATGTAACAGATTTATATTCTCGGTTCTCGCAACAGACTTGCGTTTACCCTCGTTTTGGGAATGTAATAGATTTATATTCTCGGTTCTCACAACAGACTTGCGTTTACCCTCATTTTGGGAATGTAACAGATTTATATTCTCGGTTCTCGCAACAGACTTGCATTTACCCTCGTTTTGGGAATGTAACAGATTTATATTCTCGGTTCTCGCAATAGACTTGCGTTTACCCTCGTTTTGGGAATGTAACAGATTTATATTCTCGGTTCTCGCAACAGACTTGCGTTTACCCTCGTATTGGGAATATAACAAATTTATATTCTCAGTTCTCGCAACAGACTTGCGTTTACCCTCGTTTTGGGAATGTAACAGATTTATATTCTTGGTTCTCGCAACAGATTTGCGTTTACCCTCGTTTCGGGAACGTAATAGATTTACATTCTCGGTTCTCGCAACAGATTTGCGTCAACCCTTGAAATCAAACTGAGAACATTTTTTTGCGTTGATCGAAAGTTAGGTGATCATCCAACACGGCACGTAAAGCGCGTCGCACGTAGGGAAGACACGATAGGCATGACATTTAAATAACCAGGTCAATTCGGAAAACACCGTTGCATGGCACTTACATCACGACAGGATAGGTGCATCCATCCGTGTGACTACTTGTGTTTGTGTGTGTTCGACCCCGTGTCTGAACTACGCTTTGGTCTGATTCCTGACGGGATACGTAGGCAGCTCACCATCGAGCACGACCAACATGAACTGTTTTGTGAAGACATTTTGCGACACATTTTTGTTTTACCTAAATTCGATAGTTTGGTCAAAGGTTTGTCTTCACACAGGCTTTGACATTCACTTATGGGACGCGTTGCCCCACAAGCTCTGTCAAAGAGGGACAAACTGTAGACACCCCAATTTTGACCGA
The DNA here is from genome assembly GCA_033977485.1 of Hydrangea macrophylla. Lineage (NCBI taxonomy): Eukaryota > Viridiplantae > Streptophyta > Magnoliopsida > Cornales > Hydrangeaceae > Hydrangea > Hydrangea macrophylla. The sequence goes on along the minus strand of CM066999.1, from coordinate 98,589,299 downwards.
CCGCCGAATTTAGGAGAGCGTCACCTCCACGTCCGATGATGACACAGACCGAAAGATTCGAAGTATTCCAAGCTCTTCAGGAAGTTCTCTAAATGTGATAAAATTTCACAAAAAGAAGAAAAATACCAGGTATTTAGGAGAATTCAGGTATAAAACACAATTTTCGAAAAAGATCTTCAAAAATAAATTGCTTTGAGAAAAAGGAAGACCTAAAAAAGGAAGTTCACCAAAAAAATGGCACACGGCAGTCTATCGCGGCACTCAGTGAATGCCGCACGGCATTCGGTGAGTGCCGGCCCGGAATTCCGTGAGTGCCGCCGACATTTTCTGACTGCCGTTCACCTTTAAAGTCCGTATTTTGTGGTACAATACGTATGTGTATGCGGATAAAAACAAAAAACTGATAAAGTAAGGTTGACAAAAACCCGGCAATCAATAATTTTGCGCGGCAGTCACGGAGTGCCACGCGGCATTCGCGGAAAACCGCGGCGGCAGTCAGAGAGTGCCGCAACGGCTTTCACGGAATGCCGCACATGATTTTTGACTGCCGCCCTGGGCAGCAGTCTGCCTAATTTCAGGAAGTACGTATTGTACCACCAAATGGGATGTTTACACCCGTCTTTTACTCTGAATTCACTGAAAATACTTTGTAATTTTTGTCTATAACAGAGAGAGGATCTTCCTTGGAAGAACAACAACAAGAGCTACCCACAATATACAACACAACACACAAGAAATAGCCATTTTTACTCCACCAATATTTTTGGAGAGAAAAGAGTTGAGAAAACTAGGGAGAAGAGTTTGGAAGACCTTCAAAGAAAAGGAAACTTTGAGGATAATTTGGAGGTGATCCTCTAACCATAGATTGTTTACTCTCTTTCTTTTGAATCTCTAATCCTAAAACCTTTTGTTACTTTCTTTGTCTTGTCAAGTAAACTTAGGAGCCCTTGCTCCTAAACTCTTTCTTCTATTTTTTTTGTTTATGTTCTTCTCTTGAGAGTCTTGGAGATCTTCAATATCTCTCTTGATCTCTTGAGTATGATCCTTTGAATCCCATGTAAGCTTATGCTTTACATGAGAGTCAAAATTTGATCATCATTTTATTTCACATAGATGAATCCAAGTCCATACTCATGACTTGGATCCTCTAAACTTGGTGTTCCATGAAGTCATTTCCATATTCTCTTTGAGACTTATGAGCATTAGTCATGCCTTCATCTCCAATGACCATCAAATGGTAGGAGAAAATGTGTTTTGAGTCTAAGCCTATCTCCATGGTTTAGAGTCCTCATTTTGAGATTTCATGAAGTCTATTCATACTTCATTGAAACCTACAAATACGAAGGTCTTTAATCTCCAATGACCATCAAATGGTAGGAGAAAATGGTTTAGTTTAAGCCCAACTTCATGGTTTAATAGTTGGGGTTAACAAATAAAGTTAAGCTTGACAAATGAAAACAGTGAGTTCACAAACTGTTTTTGATCAAAGATTTTTAGTTCGAAATCTAACCGTTGAAATCAAGTGAAACCAACGGGAAAGTGTCGATAACACAACATTCTACCACTGTGATTTTTGTTTTAAGGTAGTTTCATGTTTAAAATGGTTTGGTCATGAGTTTTGGGAAGTAACAACAATCTGCCCAGAATTTCAGCACAGCAACATTCTTTTGAAATAAGTAAATCGGGATTTTCATAGGGTGTTTGTGACCCAAAATAATTTTTTCTAAGTAGATTAATGTGTTAGGAAGTCACCCTAAAAAGAACAAAGCATTTCTAATCTTTTTACTATTTTTAAAAAATCATGTAAGAATTCTGGACGGAAGGTTGTAGAATGCTGAGTGATGCCCGGTTTTTGTCCAATTCCCGGAGATCCAACCGTTGAAACTTTGATTTTCTTTTTGGGTTGTACACTAGACTCACAGAGGCATATCATATCCAAAAATCATTAAGATCCAACCGTTGGAAACATGGTTTTTCCATTTTTCAAGACCCAATCTGTTCTCAGCAAATTTCAAAATTCTGCAATAGTTTTAATCAATCTTATGAATAATGGCTTAGATGATACTTTCATGTGTTGAGGTTCAAACCTTGTTTCTGTAATGATTATTTAAATTCAAAATCAAAGTCTAAGAGTATGTCATAATTTATTCTTGTTCATGTATATATTCATCCATATGATTTGACATTTGTAATTAGAATTTAGTTGCTCTAGATTTAATCATATTTGATAGATTTAAGCTAGAAGCCTAGGATTATTATCTAAGATCCAATTTTACATTTTGTATATCATGTGGACTAACTCGTTGTTTTGTAGCGCATTTGAGGTACAATCTCACATCTCCTCTCTAGTTTATTAATTTTTTTGATTTTATTTGATTTTTTGACTTAATGCGTGACACCTTAGAATTAGGTTTTTGCCTTATGTGTATATGTGATTAGAGACTCTTTTTTAGGGTTTTCTTTTGTTTGCATGCATTGCACGTTTAATATCGCTGCTGGATCCCGGGTAAGTTCACTTGTTCTCTATTGCATATCATATTGCTTGTTATCCGAAATATGTAGCTTTTTGAATGATATTTTGTCAATTGCAATTTTACACCCCTTTGGACATGCTTTTGTGATGTATATGTATATATGTATTAGTTGAGGGCATGCTTAGATTAATAAATTTGATTAAAAGGATGTTAAGTAGAGGCCTATCACGAGATAGGATGAGAAGGGGTGCTTTAGCCCGATGGGCTCCTTCTCTTCTCATTCAATAATCCCTGGACCTAGTTTAATCTTTGGTTTCACAAAAGATCAGTTTCCTTTTAAAATGGTTTCTTAATTTTTCCTTTTAAAAATTAAGTGGCGACTCATTTGTTTTTTTTTTTTTAAATTGATTTTGAGAAAGTAGTTTAAAAGAAAAGCTGTGGGTAAGTCAACCTGCGATATCCACAGCGACATGTGTATATGTATGAGTTTTATTTTGGAAAACAACAATGCTACACACACTCTGAAAAGCATACCAAAATGCACAACCTTGCTTAAAAATGTTGGACCTTATGCTGAAAAGTCTGTACATACAAAATACCCAATTTTGTGTGTACAGACTTTTCAGCATAAGGTCCAACATTTTTAAGCAAGGTTGTGCATTTTTATGTACTTTTCAGAGTGTGTGTAGAGAGAAAAAAAAATGATAGTTGGTAATTTCCTTATTATCTAGCTGTCAATTAGATTTTAATGAATAATTTTAAATAAGAAAGATAAGATCTAATAAAGTGATTTAAGAAGATCCAGATAGTTTTAGGAGATATGGATTAATTTCATATTAGATAAAGATTTTAGATAGAAAATTAAAATAAAAAATGATTTAAAAAAAATCACAGTGCTGCCATGTGATGTGACAATTGACAAGCTTTTGATTCTACTTTATAATATATATATATATATATTATATTATATATATTGGGTCAGACTACAATACACCCCCTCAAAAAAGAGTGGATGTCAACATCCAACCACATTTGTCATAATTGACTCATAACAGTGAGCCACATTTGTCACACCCGTTCCAGAAATTTATGATTCTGAAAATGCATCATTTAAGATTTCGAAATTATTAATGTTATTAATAATTTGAGTTGAGGTTGACTGTGAGTTAACGGTAAGGTGTCAGTGAAGACACGTGAACATGGCAGTTCTTATTGCATGGGCATGAGCGAATTGCATTTATATGATTTAAATGTTATTTGACTTTATCTGGTATTCCTGTGAATAGTAATTATACCTGTGTAGTATAATTCTGGTATTTGAATACTTTAGTATCTCTATTTGAGAACTGTGGTGAGAACGTGAGTGATACGTTAATTAAAAAGGTAGGTTGTGTAGAGATTTCACAGAATGTAGTTTTCGGACGTTATTTTTGGGCCCAAACGAAACTTAGTCGGAATCTTTTGAAATTTATAGTTTCACTCGTAAAGTCATAAAATGGATGTGTGCGAAGTTTCGAGAGTTAATTAGAAGTTTGAGGAACTCAGGGGGAGGTAAACGCAATTACCGAAGAGTTTTTCTATAAATAGCTGGGGGGGGGGGGGGGGGGGGGGTGAGATTTCATTCTCATCCAAAACTCACAAATATCTAGAGAGAGGAGAGAGAAAGGAGATTTGGTTGCCACGAGCTTGCCGGCGACATACGACGACCTTTCGTCCGTCAGTTTTTCACCAAATTTAATATTTGAACTCGTGAAGGTGAGATCTACGTTTTGATACTACTTAGGACGTGTTTGGCCAATATTTGTAAAAATCTTAATTTTAGACTTTTGGAAAAATAAGTATAAACTTGTAGGAATTTTCTCAAATTCGAAATCCGTCGATTATTTGACCTCCTAGTCGATCCTTCAAAGTTTGGGGAAAATCGCACGAGGTATGAAGTTCTAACTTGTGAAATTTAGAGAAATACATGTTTTATATTTCGACGACGAAATTGAGATCCGGGCAAAATCCATGTGTTATTTATAGGCCCGTTAATTATGCACGCGCTAAATTGTGAAAAGCATGTCTAAATTTACGCGAGCACGTTGAGTTGTCTATGTGGGTCAAAGGGGAGTCTTATACAAATTCATGTCGGAGTAAGCTTCTCGATGTTTGATAATTTGAGTAGCGACGGCTACTGTGCATGGTTGTAAGCTTGGACTTGCCATGGCACTTGTGGGGATGTAATGGTTGTAGGCTTGGACTTGCCATTGACATCGCGGTTTAAGGCTTGGACTTGCCGCTACCGGATGAAGGTGTATTTTTCTCCCTAGAGACTATTGATATGATTTATGAGATTAAAGCATGTTTTGTTATATATTGCATATGTTAGACTTGTACGCTCAGCATATAGCTGAGCAGTGGAGATGTACTCCATTGCAGGTAAGAAGAAAGACAAGAAGAATCGTGAGGAGTGAGGCCGAGGAACGCCGGGGAACCACAATTGTATATGCTTTTGTTTTAATCCTAAAACTTGTGTAAGGATTGGGAATTGGTAATATGTTGTAATAGAACCATAGATTAGTTTCACAGTATTGTAATCTTGTAATTGAACGTCTATGATTATGTTTCAAATGTTGAAAATCAGTTGTGGTTGTATTGGTGTTGGGTTTGGAGAAGCATGTGTTAGCGTTTTTCATCACAGGCTGCCCAGCAGGGGAGCAGTCGACTGGACCCAGGAGTCGACTGGATCCCGTATGTTTGAGAGACTGAAAGTGAATAGTAAGAGTAGCAGTCGACTGAACCCATTTATCAGTCGATTGAACACTGTTGATTTTTGGCCACTGCTTCTATTAATGGCAAAACCAGTCGACTGTACCATAACTCAGTCGACTGGACCCCTTTTGAAAACTGATGAATTTTAGTTTTGCATAACACAGTCGACTGGGTTTCCTGATCAGTCAACTGGACCTCTGTTGAAAATTTTAGGTTTTGGTTTCTGTTAGGTACAGTCGACTGGACCCGAGGCACAGTCGACTGAACCTCTGTTTTCAAAACTGATTCTATTGGACGTGATTCCAATTGGCCAAATCTTTTTATAACTCTGATTTCAATGGAATTTCAACTCAAAGGGTAATGTTTCCTAAAGTTTTAAATTACTCAGGATTGTTTTAAAGTTCTTTCCGTTGCGTATCGTTAGATGATTATTGGATGAGCCTTGGTGGCGTGCCACATATCCTATTTCCACGCGTAGTGGGATGGGTCGTGACATTTAGTGGTATCAGAGCTATAGGTAACAAAACTTTGGGAACGTTCGACGACAAGTGGAGTGTTGAGTTATTTGTCACATGTTCTAAATTGCATCCATACATATTAGAGATGTTTGATGCATATGTATGTTATTTTACATACATGCTATTGTTATTGTTGTACATGCATAGTGTTTATGCATTGAGAACTACAGGATTGTAACCATGAGTGACGAAGAGCGAACTCTATCGCCACACACTCGACGTATGAATGAAATGGCAGAAATGATGGGGAATATGGGGGATATGATACGGAATATAGCGGAACGATTACCTCCGACACCTCCATTCGAAACACCACCGTTAACTGTGGTACATCCACCTGAGAATAGGGGTATGAAGTCCATATCCGAACAATTTACAAGGAAGAAGCCAACAGAATTCCATGGTACATCTGATACTACACTCGCAGAACATTGGATTATGGACATGGAGAGGATTTTCCGATCTATTCCGATGAACGACAGGGAGAAAATGGAAAATGCAAGTGATGTGCTAAAGGGTGAAGCTCAGAACTGGTGGGTAAATGTTCTAGATCAAGGGGCACCAATTACTTGGGAGGGGTTCAAGGCGGAATTCAATCGCCAGTTCTTTCCGCAAGCCGCCTACAATGCAAAGAAGAGAGAGTTTGATAACTTGAAGCAGGGAGATATGACTGTAACCGAATATACTTCCAAGTACAGTGCTTTGTTGAGATTTGGAAAGGGTTCCGTGCCAGAGGAGGAAGATATGGCAAGGAAATTCGAAGAGGGTTTACGGGAAAATATTCGTCTAAGGGTGGAAACCTATGAACATTCGACTGTGGCAGCAGTACAACAAACGGCGCTAGTGGCCGAGAGTGGAATGAAAAGGTCGAGGCAGAATCAGCACGGTAAACGAAGCAATGAGAGCGGGGATAGGAACCAAGGCGGATCTTTCAAGAGGCCATTTCAAAGAGGCTCTGGTTCTAGTTTCAGTGATTTCAGGAGAACGCCAAGTAACATACCATTGTGTTCACTTTGCAACCGACCACACTCAGGCCGATGTTTCATGACCAAACCCCAGAACAGGAACCAAGGCAGGGGTAGCACTAATTCAACACTTGACATGAGAGGCAAGTGCTATGATTGTGGATTATTTGGACACCAAGCCAAGGATTGCCCGAGGAAGTATCCTCAGCAAGGAGTTAGTTCTATGGCTTCCAGTGGGTCAAAGCCTAGGCAATCCAATGACGAGGGACAAAGGACTGAACAACGTCAAGGGAGAGCATATCAAATGAACCCAGGAGATATGACTGCTTCAGAGACAGTAGTCTCAGGTATGGTGCTTGTATGTTCACACTTAGCACGCATACTTGTCGACTCGGGATCTACGCATTCATTTGTATCGCATGCTTTTGTTGAATATTTGAATGTTGAATCGGCACCTTTAGGATATGAATTGTCAATTGCTGTTCCACTTAGTAAATCAATAATGACGTCTACTGTATATAAGAACTGTGAGATCAAACTAGGCGAGAAGTTGATGACCGTAGACCTTATACCGATTGTAGTGAATCATTTCGATGTGATATTGGGGATGGATTGGTTAGCCCTTAACCAAGCTACCATAGATTGTAAACGGAAGGAGGTTAATTTTCGATCACCGGTGCATGGAAACTTTTGTTTTCAAGGGAGTGGGGTTATACCGCCGCCGTATTTGATTTCAGCTATCCGAGCGGGAAGGTTATTGAAAAAGGGATGTCAGGGATTTCTATGTTCAGTGACTGATGTCTCAGCGACCGAATTAAAAGTAGAAGACATTCCGATAGTGCGAGAATATCCCGATGTATTTCCTGATGACCTACCAAATGTTCTTATTAAGAGAGAGAGGTTGAATTCACTATTGAGGTTATACCAGACTCAAGACCCGTATCAAAGGCACCGTATAGAATGGCACCCATAGAATTGAAAGAGCTGAAAATTCAACTACAAGAACTTCTTGACAAGGGTTTCATTCGACCAAGTATTTTGCCGTGGGGAGCTCCAGTGTTGTTCGTAAAGAAGAAAGATGGCTCCATGCGTATGTGTATTGATTACCGGGAACTGAACAAGTTAACGATTAAGAACAAGTACCCGTTACCCAGAATTGATGACTTAGTTGATCAACTTCGTGGGGCACAAGTATTCTCCAAGATAGACCTGAGATCGGGTTATCATCAGTTGAAAGTGAAGGCCGAAGATGTTGAGAAAATAGCTTTTAGAACGCGCTATGGACATTATGAGTTCTTAGTCATGCCGTTTGGAGTTACAAATGCACCAGCCGTGTTTATGGATCTTATGAATCGAGTATTTAAGGATTTTTTGGATGACTTTGTGATAGTGTTCATTGACGATATTCTTATCTATTCACCGAGTGAGATAGAACACGAAAACCACTTGAGGTTGATACTTCAGAGATTGCGAGAGAAGCAATTGTTTGGTAAATTCAAGAAATGTGAATTTTGGTTGTCTAGCATTACTTTTCTTGGTCACGTGATTGACAATAATGGGGTTTCAGTTGATCCTCACAAAGTAGAAGTTGTATCTAATTGGCAGAGGCCGACATCCGTATCTGAAATTCAAAGTTTCTTAGGATTAGCGGGATACTACCGCCGTTTTATTGAACATTTCTCAAAGATCTCATTGCCAATGACAAAGTTAATGAGAAAGGGGGTTATTTTTGAATGGAGTCAGGAATGTGAAGACAGTTTTCAGGAGTTGAAGTCGAGGTTGACAAGGGCACCTATTTTGACAATACCATTTGGAACCGAAGGATTTGTAATCTATAGTGATGCTTCACACAAAGGGTTGGGATGTGTGCTTATGCAAGGTGGTAAAGTAATTGCATATGCTTCTCGACAATTAAAGACACATGAGGTTAACTATCCAACCCATGATCTTGAATTAGCCGCAGTAATTCATGCTTTGAAAATTTGGAGACACTACCTGTACGGAGAAAAGTGTGAGATATTCACGGATCACAAGAGTTTGAAATATATTTTCACCCAACGGGACTTGAATATGAAACAGCGAAGATGGTTGGAATTGATGAAGGACTACGATCTTTCGATTGAGTACCATCCGGGAAAGGCGAATGTAGTAGCCGATGCGTTAAGCCGGAAGACGCCGAGTAATTTAGCCGACGAGCTAACACAACAAAAAGAATTAGTAAAGGAGATGGAACGCTTAGAATTGGATGTGATTCCAGGAACAAATGATGGTTTAATGATGGCGATCATAGCACACCCAGATATTATTGATGAGATTCAGAAAGAACAATTTAACGATGTCTATTTGTGCAAAATGAGGGACGAGATATCTTTGGGGAAACGACCTGGTTTTATGTTAGAACGAGGAACGTTGAAACTGGGAAATCGATTATGTGTACCGAATGTGAAAGACCTGAAGGAACGACTTTTGGAGGAAGCTCATAGTACGAAATATTCAGTGCACCCGGGAAGTAATAAGATGTACAGAAACCTGAGGAAAAACTTTTGGTGGAAGGGTATGAAGCGTGAAGTCGCTAAGTTTGTATCCGAATGTTCGGCATGTTAACAGGTCAAAGCAGAGAGACAAGTACCTGCGGGATTACTACAGCCATTGCTAGTGTCGGAATGGAAGTGGGACGAGATCACGATGGACTTTGTTTCTGGATTTCCGCGATCGCGTAGCAAGAATGACAAGATTTGGGTTATAGTCGACCGATTAACCAAGTCAGCTCATTTTCTACCAATTAAGACTACTAAGCCGTCCAAATTAGCGGAATTGTATGTGAAAGAGATTGTGGGGTACCAGCGGTGATTATATCCGATCGTGATAGTAGTTTTACGTCAAGGTTTTGGGAGAGTTTACAAAAAGCTATGGGTACGAAATTGAGTTTCAGTACTGCATTTCATCCTCAGACCGACGGACAGTCAGAGCGTATGATACAGACCTTGGAAGATATGTTGAGATTGTGTGTCTTAGACTTTGGGAATGATTGGGAGCACCACTTGCCGTTAATTGAATTTGCTTATAATAATGGATTCCAGTCAAATATCGGAATGGCACCGTATGAAGCTTTGTATGGGCGTAAATGTCGATCACCGGTTTGTTGGACCGAGGTTGGAGAAAGAAATTTGTTAGGACCTGAATTAATACAGGTGACTACTGAGAAGGTGAAGTTGATTCAGGAGCGACTTAAGGTAGCTCAGAGCCGATATAAGAGTTATGCAGACTCGAAACGGAGACCGATGACGTTCGAAGTAGGTGACTTTGTTTACTTGCGAGTATCGCCTTCGAAAGGCATTGTCCGATTTGGAAAGAGGGGAAAACTCAATCCCAGATTCATATGACCTTTTGAGATTCTAGAAAGAGTAGGGCCGGTGGCTTACCGATTGGCTTTATCATCAGAAATGGAATATGTGCACAACGTGTTTCACGTGTCTATGTTGAGACGTTGTATGACATATGCGAATAAAATCATTGTACCTGAACCGCTGCAAATTCAGGGAGACTTGACTTATGTGGAACAACCGGTCGAGATTCTAGATCGAAAAGAGCAAGTCTTAAGAACTAAGACAATTCCGAAGGTAAAAGTATTGTGGCGTAGTCACACGGTGGAAGAGGCTACATGGGAAAGTGAGGAAGACATGAAGAATGAGTATCCGTACTTATTCGACGCATGAGGTAAAGTTTGGGGACAAACTTCCTTTTTGGAGGGGAGAGTTGTCACACCTGTTCCAGAAATTTATGATTCTGAAAATGCATCATTTAAGATTTCGAAATTATTAATGTTATTAATAATTTGAGTTGAGGTTGACTGTGAGTCAACGGTAAGGTGTCAGTGAAGACACGTGAACATGGCAGTTCTTATTGCATGGGCATGAGCGAATTGCATTTATATGATTTAAATGTTATTTGACTTTATCTGGTATTCCTGTGAATAGTAATTATACCTGTGTAGTATAATTCTGGTATTTGAATACTTTAGTATCTCTATTTGAGAACTGTGGTGAGAACGTGAGTGATACGTTAATTAAAAAGGTAGGTTGTGTAGAGATTTCACAGAATGTAGTTTTCGGACGTTATTTTTGGACCCAAACGAAACTTAGTCGGAAACTTTTGAAATTTATAGTTTTCACTCGTAAAGTCATAAAATGGACGTGTGCGAAGTTTCGGGAGTTAATTAGAAGTTTGAGGAACTCGGGGGGAGGTAAACGCAATTCCCGAAGAGTTTTTCTGTACATAGGTGGGGGGTGAGATTTCATTCTCATCCAAAACTCACAAATATCTAGAGAGAGGAGAGAGAAAGGAGATTTGGTTGCCACGAGCTTGCCGGCGACATACGACGACCTTTCGTCTGTCAGTTTTTCACCAAATTCAAGATTTGAACTCGTGAAGGTGAGATCTACGTTTTGATACTACTTAGGCCGTGTTCGGCCAATTTTTGTAAAAATCTTAATTTTAGACTTTTGGGAAAAACATGTATAAATTTGTAGGAATTTTCTCAAATTCGAAATCCGTCGATTATTTGACCTCCTAGTCGATCCTTCAAAGTTTGGGGGAAATCGCACGAGATATGAAGTTCTAACTTGTGAAATATAGAGAAATACATGTTTTATATTTCGAAGACGAAATTGAGATCCAGGCAAAATCCATGTGTTATTTATAGGCCCATTAATTATGCACGCGCTAAATTGTGAAAAGCATGTCTAAATTTACGCGAGCACGTTGAGTTGTCTATGTGGGTCAAAGGGGAGTCTTATACAAATTCATGCCGGAGTAAGCTTCTCGATGTTTGAGAATTTGAGTAGCGACGGCTACTGTGCATGGTTGTAGGCTTGGACTGGCCATGGCACTTGTGGGGATGTAATGGTTGTAGGCTTGGACTTGCCATTGACATCGCAGTTTAAGGCTTGTACTTGCCGCTACCGGATGAAGGTGTATTTTTCTCCCTAGAGACTATTGATATGATTTATGAGATTAAAACATGTTTTGTTATATATTGCATATGTTAGACTTGTACGCTCAGCAAATAGCTGAACAGTGGAGATGTACTCCATTGCAGGTAAGAAGAAAGACAAGAAGAATCGTGAGGAGTGAGGCCGAGGAACGCCGGGGAACCACAATTGTATATGCTTTTGTTTTAATCTTAAAAGTTGTGTAAGGATTGGGAATTGGTAATATGTTGTAATAGAACCATAGATTAGTTTCACAGATTGTAATCTTGTAATTGAACGTCTGTGATTATGTTTCAAATGTTGAAAATCAGTTGTGGTTGTATTGGTGTTGGGTTTGGAGAAGCATGTGTTAGTGTTTTTCATCACAGGCTGCCCAGCAGGGGAGCAGTCGACTAGACCCAGGATCAGTCGACTGGATCCCGTGTGTTTGAGACACTGAAAGTGAATAGTAAGAGTAGCAGTCGACTGAACTCATTTATCAGTCGACTGAACACTGTTGATTTTTGGCCACTGCTTCTATTAATGGCAAAACCAGTCGACTGTACCATAACTCAGTCGACTGGACCCCTTTTGAAAACTGATGAATTTTAGTTTTGCATAACACAGTCGACTGGGTTTCCTGATCAGTCGACTGGACCTCTGTTGAAAATTTTAGGTTTTGGTTTCTGCTAGGTACAGTCGACTGGACCCGAGGCACAGTCGACTGAACCTCTGTTTTCAAAACTGATTCTATTGGACGTGATTCCAATTGGCCAAATCTTTTTATAACTCTGATTTCAATGGAATTTCAACTCAAAGGGTAATGTTTCCTAAAGTTTTAAATTACTCAGGATTGTTTTAAAGTTCTTTCCGCTGCGTATCGTTAGATGATTATTGGATGAGCCTTGGTGGCGTGCCACGTATCCTATTTCCACGCGTAGTGGGATGGGTCGTGACATTTAGTGGTATCAGAGCTATAGGTAACAAAACTTTGGGAACGTTCGTGACATTTAGTGGGATGAGTCCTATATTCCATTTTGGGATGTCCCAAAATTAGTGTCCACTTTCTTAAATTAGTAAATAATTTTTACTTACTTTCCAAAACTACCCTTCCCGAAAATCCTTATTAAGACAAAATTAAAAAAGTTATTGTAATAATTAAATGTAATTATAGAAAGTAGATATAGATTCTTTTTATCCCTTTAATAAGTTGAGTTTACAAAAATAAACTAAAAAAAAAAGGGACGGAGGGTGGGAGTATATTAGATTTCACTTATCAATTTTGCATGTGCTGCTATATTCGAGAAGTTATTCAGTAAGCCCGTCATGCTATGTCAGCATGTTGATGTAGTGTGACTAATTAATTTTAACCATTCACTTGCCTCATCTTTTTAGGGAGATTATGACAAGTAGTTAGTGAAATTTTAAATTTTAAATTTGATAACCACTTATCATGATTCCCCAAGAAAAAGGGAATAAGTGAATGGTTGAGATTAATTTGTCACACTATCTCAATATGCTGATGTGGCGTGACGAGCTCATTGAATAAATTCTCGCTTTATTCTTAGTGATTATTAATGTAATTTTTCTTTTTGGCCTTTTCTGAGCCTCGTTTCCGCGGTCAAGTCTTGACTGACTGCAATGTGTCTTTTTATAGCTATCCTTGGATTATCAAAACGTCATGTCTTGACTTTAAAGTGTTCTACAGTATCTTTTAGAGTAATGCTTTGGGGAAAGTTCTGCATTGGGGCGTGGTGTTTTCGCCCCCACCTTGGGCGAAAATGTTGTTAGCCATTTAACGAGTTTGACCTCTTTATCTTTGCGTAACATGGCAAATGTGATTTTAAAGGTAGTTTTGAGCATTAATTTGTATATTTTTTTATAAATTTTTGGCTTTATTAACTCATATTAGGACTTGGTTAATCAACCTTTGAATTTTACTAAGCAATATTTTGAACATTATTAAGAAACTATTTGTACCTTGAAAATAAAGTTTGACATTTATTTGCAAATAACATAAATACAAACTAAGCTAAAAAAATGTCCAAATTAAACAATTCAAGGTACAACTAAGCTAAGCAAGGTACTCCGTACAAATGTTGATTTGAAAATCCAAACATTGTTTTGAAAGGTTCTCAACCGATAGAGCATTAATTGCGTGTCAGAAACATTAATTGCAGGTCTCATTTTGCTCAACCTTTACAAGATACAAACTAGGGGTGGCCAAACGGCCTGTGGCCCGCCCGGCCCGACCCTAATTTTTCCGGGCTTGGACAAAGAGATTGGCCCGCTCAAGCGGGCTTGGGCAAACAATTTTAGGGTCGGGCTTAGACAAAGCAAATGAGGCCCGATTTGGCCCAATCCGGCCCACCTATTAGTAAAATATATTTTTTTTGTATTTTCTGTTATATTATATATAAATTAATATAATTTTACATAAGATATTCAACATATATGCATTATCACAAGAGTTGTTATTGCATTTTTGTGAATAATGTGTCTTAATAATCATTCTAAACATTATTTATGGTAATTTTTTATTTTATTTTTAGTTCAAGTTTTAAAAATATATAAAATAAAAAAATACCAATAGGTCGGCCCGCGGGCCGGGCTTGGGATTTTAGTGGTTGGTGGTGGGCTGGGTGGGGAACCAATTATTAGCCCGCCACGGGCTGGGCCGGGCTTAGGCAAAGGTACTTACCCTTAGTACAGAGTGCAAGCTCGACCCGAGCCCAGCCCATGGCCATTCCTAGTACAAACTACGCTAAGCAAGGTCAAAACAAAGCTAAGCAAAGGAACAAATGTTGCTTTAAAAAGTCCAATCGTTGCTTTGAAAACAAGCCCGACCCTAGGGCAAAGACCACAAAGCAGCTGCTTTGGGCCCCCTAAAAAACACTTAATTTTGGGCAGCTAAAGCAGAATTTATTCAATAAAATTTGTTTATGTTCGGACATGATCTTGTAATGGAATTTGTTTTAATTAATATGTGATGTTACATAAATAGGTACAAGAACATGTTCATATACATATCGGAATTTTGGCGAGGAATTTTTATTTTTTTTGGTCGGCAATGACTAAATTTAGGACCGCACATCGGAATATTGGCGAGGAAATACTATAATATGGGGACGAAATATTTACTCTATAGTGAGGAAAAGATTCATCGTTAAAAAACTTTCATTGGTTAGGATTTTTTTTTGTCGGCAATGACCAAATTTAGGACCTCACATCCGAATATTGGCGAGGAATTACTATAATATAGCGACGAAATATTAACTCTATAGTGAGAAAAAGATTTGTCGCCAAAAAGTTTTCAATGGCGAGGAATTTTTTTTTTGTTGGCAATGACCAAATCTAGGATTGCGCATCTGAATATTGGCGAGGAAATAATGTCATATGGGGACGAAATATTTACCCAATAGCGAGGAAAAATTTCCTCGCTAAAAACTGGAAAAATTTCCTCGCTAAAAAGTTTTTTTTAGCGAGGAAATTTTTTTTCTCGCCAGATACCTTTTAAGACAACCCTTTTGTGGCAAAACTGGCGAGGAAGTTATTTCCACGCAAAAGGTTTTGGCAACAAAATATTGACTTTTGGCGAGGAAGATGAATTCTCGCCAAAACCAAATTTTGTTGTTGTGAACAGCGCCCCTTACTTATTAAACCTCTCCAGTCTTCACATTTGGAAGAGTTCTTTCTAGAATTTTTGCGGCCATCTTATATCAACTCTTGCTCGAATTGCGATATCGGTAAGTCTCTTTCGTTCTAATCAATTCCTACTCTTATAAATTTTAATTGTGAGTTTTTCCTTTATGATTCCATAAATGTGATTGATAATCTGTGTTGATAATAATTTATATGTTGATTATGGTTTGTAAGTTGTTTTAGGGCTTAGTTTTTAATTATTGTTTGTTTACCATTTTGAGAACTTGGAGGGTTTGTAAGTTGTTTTCAATTTGGGCTTTGGTTTCAAAATCACCACAAAAATTTATATATTTTTTAGATCTGACATAAAATCAATTGTACACATCGTTATGTACAAGTAGACCTTAAAAATAATTAGCCTCGAGGGCACTGCCCCCGGACCACCGTATAACCTTGGGGTCCCCAAAGTCTCAGGGCTGACCCTATTTGAAAAGTCCAATCGACAGGTGGACAGTGGTTTCGCTCCACGTGCCCCACAAGGTTCCAAAGAGTCATCAACAAAATTTAAAAAAATATATAAATCAACTTTTAAATAGTTACTTTGTGTTTTAGTCTATTTTATGTTTTCAACATTGTAAACTTGCACCAAAATGTTGTGATGATTGCTCCCAACGTTATCAAGACTTGCTCTCAACATTGTGAACAGTTGCAGCTGACTTTGAAATGAGTTACTACCTATATTCTGAAGAGTTACTCCAATATGTCATGCATGTAAACTTGATGACTTTTTATTTTTACCAAAAAAAAGTTACTATTTTGTTTTTAAATTGACTTTTAAATTTTATATAAAAAGTAGACAGAAAGTTAAATATTCCTCAATTATTATATTATAACGATGTGCTTTTAAATTTGAATTCCAAATATAATTTTCAATGTCTTGACAATTGTACCATTTGTTCTGGTAGTGATCGAAACTGACATTGCATTTGAGAATCAAATTTGGGCTTCAAATTTATGAAGCATAATATTACTCATTTATTTCTTTACTTTTCTGAATTTGCTTCCCATTGCCATCTGTTGGAAAGCAAAGTTGGGAAAAAGGTTGAGAATAATAGATTTTACTCATTTTTGTAGCGAGTAATACTATAATTACCAAATTTGAGATATTCCAAATACTATAAAATGGTACTACATGCAGTGATTTGTGGTACCACGATCTCTACAACATTATGTGAGAATGTACCATAACATTACTCTTTTACAACTCTTCGTGTAGCAACAGAATGGGCGTTTTTTAGTGCAGTGACCTCCGAGATTGATTTACTTCTCTTTATTGTAATTTCTTCTTTGGAAAACCGGTTGAAGGTGAAATCTTTTCCCCTCAATTTCCTTAAATTCACCTCTGGCTTATTTATGCTCTGTTGGTTTATGGATTTAGTACAATAAATGGAAAAAAAAACACACACACACACACATTCCTTTGTTTGACTAACAAAGTTTTCTATTAGAAAAATAGGAATGAAAATAAAATTGTTGAAAAATAAACCAAAAATTTTAAATTTTTGGAGTAATCACTTCTCTTCCTCTTTTTTAGAATTCGTATTGTATTTTGAAGATATTAATTTTTAATGTTATTTAAGCATGGAGGAAAAAGCTGAGGAGAAAAGCTATCGAAACTATTTTCCTTTTCCTTTGGATTTCGTGAGGGAAAAGAAGAGGGAAATGAAAAAATAGAAGGAAAACTCGTTCCCTCGTATTTTCCCTTGTGTTTCTTTCATGTTATATAAAACTCGTTCTCTCATGCTTTCCATTGTGTTTTCTTTCACGTTTAAATAATATTAAGAATTAAAAAATTTTCATACATATGAATCAAGGAAGGGAAATGACTCACAACTTTCAAAATGTTTAATTTATTTCTAAACTTAATTTATTTTCTTTCTTGTTTTTCCTCGTCGTTTTCCTTATTATGCAGACAAAGGAAAATATTTTTCTCTATATTTTCTTTGTTTTCTCGCTAATTAAAGAACCAGACAAGCCTCAGTGTCACAATTTGATATGATAAATAAGAACATAAATACGAGGAAATAACAGGGAGAAAAATTAGAACAAGAAATGTACAGTAAAATAACCAACCGGTAGAGTAAATTATTTATTTCTTATTTCCTTTCAATTGCTAATTAAAGAATGATCTTGGATGTGAGATTTAAAGGAATCAACTCACATGGAAAGAAGCCGAAAAGGGTTTTTGATTCTGGATATATCACTTTAATTATCACATTCCAGCTTTGATTCAAGCTTATTCATTTTTAATTAATTGCCTCCAAAGAAAAGAATTTAAAAATATCTTTTATGGTCCTCCCTAGTGCCTTCCTCTTCCTCAACAAAGTCACAAGGAGAAATTATTGCGTGTTCTTGGATCACTAGCTTAACAAATTAATATGGTAGTCCGGACTACATAAAAAAATGTTAAATGAACAAGAAAAGCTGATCAGGACATTTTTGCACACAAGCATTGAGAAATTGAGGATGGATAATCAGCCTTTTTTTTTTTTCATTTTGTATCTTATGTGGTTCGGACTACACATCAATTTGCTGAGCTAGTAGGTAAGGGTGTTTGCAGTAGGTTTTGGTCGATTTTATAGTGGCTTTAAAATCGACTTTTCGATTTCGGTAGGTCGGGTTTCAATCGGTTAAAATTTTTAAATTTCTTTAAAAAATGACCTATTGATAATTGATCAGTTTTCGATTTTTGACCTTTTTAAACATCCTTATGGTGGTCAAGAGCACACAATAACTTCTTGCTCCCAACTCACAAGTCACTAATCACAATGACTTGGAGTATCCATAGAGCACATGGACTCTTTTCCCTAAAGATATATGGATATATATATATATATATATATATATCGTATATGTGTATTTTACTTTTTTTTTTTCTTTTTGTTGGACTCTGCAAGTGGTTAAGTTTTATAAGTAAAGTTACACTCACATCTAACAATAAGTCTTTGGGCACAAATAAATCTTACAAGCACAATATACAAATACTATAATGTGTCTATCTCTTTTTTAGTGGGGTCCACTGACACTATAGGGTCCACTGACATTGTAGAGTTCACAAAGAAGAGAGATAGACACATTGTGGTGTTTGTAGATTGTGTTTGTGCCCAAAGACCTAATCCACATCTATATTCACACCTAACACATCCTGATTCTTGATTCTAGTAGATTTCGTATTGGACTCATATGAAGCCTACTGAAATCAAAGACTAAAATTATTGAGTGTGAAATTAAATATAAATTTAAATGTGCATGTAGCATTTCTCGAAGTTTTATATACGTTAGAGCTACTACTTTTCTCAAGGCATGTATTGGAAAACCCAATTGTTTAATTTTAAGTTTGGCCTATTATATTAATGGTAGCCCTCATTGAACTTTTACAGCAGGGGTTTAAAATTTTTTTTGGTAAATCTTGGTAATCTTGTCACTCCTTGAGCCCAGATGCTCGTCACTAGGGAATAACCCTTTTGGACTGCCACTTTCTCTCTCTAGAAATTGTGAAATAAAATAACAGTGCATGCACTTCTTAGAAGGAAATAATCAAAAAGAAAATAAATAAAACATATAATGTTCAATGTTCTTGTTGTGCTATTTTGCCCTTTCTATTTAAAATCCAAAGCTTAGCAGCTGTATTGACTACCTGTGACATATTTAAAATAGCTTCTGCTTATGAGATGTTATCACAAAAGAAAAAATCAGTTTTTGACGGAAAGTTGTTCAAAGTAGATTTGGTCAATCGCATATTTTCATGACTGACTCACTTTTTTTAGATATTGATTTTTATTTTTTATTTTTGTTTATAGACTAATAAATTTATACCTTTAACCAAGGACGGACCCATGAGTTTTGTCCGGGGGGCAAAGCTGGCCTCGATCCGATTTTTTTTGTTTAGCTTAAAAGCAATTTTTTGAAAAGTTGAGTGACAATTAAGGGACAAAAATAAATAAAGTATGAAATATGTAAGGTGAAAGAATTATTTTGAAAAGTTGAGGGGGGCAAAAATGAATAACGTATGAAACATATATAACGTAAAAGAATTATTTTGAAAAGTTAATTGGGGGGCAATTAAAGGGGAAAATGACTAATGTATGAAATATATAAGGTAAAATAGTGATTTTGAAAAGTTGAGGGGGTGGGCAATTAAGGGTCAATAATGAATAATGTGTGAAATTTATAGGGTAAAATAGTAAATTTGAAAAGTTGATGGGGGGCAACTGCCCCCTCTGATCCCTATGTTCGTCCGCCCCTGCCTTTAACAATTAAAATTTTAATACAACAGTGATCTTACGTTATTATCGGTATCACCACAATAACACACATGGGTATAGTGTTTGTGTGAACACGTCTTTTCATCAAAATTAGGACTAATATGTGCTTGACTAGTGGCATCTTATTGGTTTGTGATACCACACCAGCAAATTAAATAACATTATAAAGAATATTTTCTCAAATTTTGAGGACATATATATTTGTTCATTGTACATTTAAAATTAAAGTAATCGTGGGTCGTATAATTATTAGTAAGTGGTAGCTAGTGTTTTAGGTGAACTTGTTGGTTAAAAAGCTCAACCGACCGACATGATTACAAGGATTTGTTCGGTTCAAGGATATAGTGAGGTAAAATTTAAGAAAATGGGAAGAAAAAGACTTTGTTTTGTTTGGTAATAAAGAAAATAATAAGGAAAATAGGAGATAAGAGAAAATAAGTGACATTATTAATTAATTACACATTTTAAATTTTGTGAATTATTTTCCTTCCTCTTTTCCTAAGTTACTACTATGTCATGAAATTTTTTAACTTTTAATAGTATTTAAAAGTAAAAAAAAAAGGAGGAAAATATTAGAGAAAGCACATGGAAAATAATTTTACTTTTTGTTTTCTTTTCCGTCTTTACATCTGTGAATCAAACATTAGCTTAAAAAAGTTTCCCTTCTATTTGCAATGAGTGTTTTTTATGCAAAAAAATATTTCAAATTTCATCATAAACAAAAAGAGCATACCCTTGTCCAATATAATAAAAAAAGAAAAGAAAGGAAAAGAGCATACCCTTGTTCAGTTACATGCTCAAGGTTAGTTTTGATCATCAACGCTGGTGGATGGAATTAAAACATGACACCAGTTAAATTTGTGATTTTTGGCCAAAAATGCTAAAAATTTTGTGTTGAAGCTGTGATTTTTATTATGGAATCTACTATTGTCACAAAAATTTTCAAGGTGCATATGGAGAGTATGTAGCATTAGAGCCTGCCTTGTGTTGCCCTTCTCAAGGCCTCTTCACAATGAAAATAGGCTGCAAAGTAGGGATTTCAATCAGTCAGTTCGGTCGATTTTTCTTGATTTTTTAAAGTTTTAAAACTGACCAAATATCCTCAATTTGATTGATTTTTTTTTTTTTTTTTTTTTTTTCAGTTTTTGTCGGTTTTTCTCAGTTTGGCCGGTTTTTAAGCATAATTTATTTTTTTTCCAAAAATCGACCGAACCGGTCGATTTGGTCTAATCGATTTTGTAAGACCCCTACTGCAAAGTTACTCAAATTTGCACTTTTTGCTGCAATCACTCTCGTACAACATTTATGTGTATTTTTTTCATCGGGTCTGGGTAGAGACCAAAATTCTTGAACGACCGATTCGGCAGAACAACTAGTGTCATTTAAATTTTGGTGATCTCTCGATAATCGAACTTTAGACTTAGTGTTTACTATTTGTTATGAAAGTTTTGTAGTCATTTTTTAATTGCTCTTGGTCAAAAAAAAAAATTTTTGTGTGTGTTTACCAAACAAGCCCTAATTTGCTAATTGCAATGCACGGGTTTTGCAGCTAGTGCTAATATAGGCTTAAATATAAAACATACCTATGAAGTTTAGTCTGTATCTCATTGTAGTCCCTGTAATTTCTATTGTGTTAATTTGGTCCCTGAAGTTTTTAAATAGAAGCAATATGGTCCAAATATCTCATTTTGTCAGAAATTTTGGGGGAATTCACCCATTGCTACGCACAATTATGCTGATAAGCGTTTGGGGAGATTGATGGTATTTCATATTTGCCCCTAAAAAGCGTGATAGTGCATAGCAGTGGGTGAATTCTGTCAACTTTTCTTACAGAATTGGACAATTGGATCACATTGCTTCGATTTAAAAACTCCAGGGACCTAATTGATACAATTGAAACAATAAGAATTAAAATAAGACAGGGACTAAACTTCAAGTGTATGTTTTGTAATTAAACATGCTAATGTATAAGAGTATTAATATTGGGGTGTATGTGTTAGGGGTGCAACTCGGGCGGGCCAACCCACGGTCAGCCCGAGCCCGGCCCGTAAATTATCAAACTTCGGCTCGCGGTACTGTTACCATGGGTGGGCCTGGGCGAAAAAATGCAAGTCCGAATTCAATTCGGGCCGGTCTTGGGCAAAATTTTGTTAACCCGTGGAATCCAAACCCGAGCCCTGAGCCAAAATTCTATTTCTATATTATTTTTGACATTATATTATAGTATTTTTTAGTGATAAGAATACACTATTATATATTATTCAAGCACTAAATTAATAGATGAATGCTTTTTTTCCCAAATCTAAACAAAAAAAAATAAATTTGATACTCTACATATTGTTGTTTACGTACTAAAAGTCGGTTTGCACCAAAAAAAAAAAAAAAAAATTTAATTCAGGTTCGGGCTCGGGCTGTTATACTAAATCATTAACCAGACTCGACTTTGAACTTGAACAGACTACTTGAATTCAGACTCGGACCTAGATAGAGTCAAAACTCTTTGAATCCACCGGAGTTGCACCCCCAGGATGTGTGTGTGAGAGAGAGTGAGCGCGTGAGTGTGTAAACATGTTACCATTTACCAAAGCTGTGAAACTTGCGGAAAAAAGAAACGGACAGTGGATAAGTATGAGGTCCGGGTTGTCAATGGTCTTGCCGACAGCTTTAATATAGTATCTGCTTGCTTTTTGCAGAGTTAATATAGAATTTATATTTTTCCTATTTCTATCTATTTTAATGCCTATTACTAGTATGTTTTATTTTTCACTTTTTAAATATTTTTTTCTTTTTATGACAAGTGATTTGCGAACCCCCAGTACTTTGAAACCCAACAACATTATAAATTGGATAAATTACGGTGACCTCCCAAGAAGTATGTTGAAATTACAGAGACCTCCCTCATTATTTCAACAAACAAAAAAAACACTAATCTTTTCCAAAGGTTTGTTATTGTGTAACATCTACTGCCGTCCATTAGTCAATAGATAGTTGAGCATTAGTTTAATTTTTGTTAACTTTTTGAAATGACTATTTTTGCTCCTCTTGGTTTAAGGGATATATGAGGACAAATTCTGTAATTTTCATAATGTGTGAGTTTTATTATAAAATAAATTTATCTTATTTTAAGGGTACATTGGTAGTTTTACATTGTACAGAAGCGCTAATAAACAAAGACTAAATCCAAATTACTAAGAAAAATGGCTGAAGAAATACACACAAAAATACAAGATTTAATGTGTGGTTCGGTGTAAACCTACGTACATATACCAGAACAACGAGAGCCCAAGACGGCGAGTTTTAGTTCAGTTCTCATCATTGAGGAAATCAGTTTAAATGAGCATGATAATTTGCTGTCGAGGATGAATTTCAAGCAATAAGTAGGTGCAGTTGGAAAGCGAAGCGCTCAAGCTTTTGTGGTTCTTATTGCAACTGAACTGGTAGCTACATGGCCGGCCCAAAGGGGGCGGCAAAGGGGCAACCGTTCCGGGCCATCAAAGTTCACAAATTTTTTAGGGCTCCTGTGAAATTTTTATAATTAGATTTTTACCTTGAAATTTTTAGTATTTTATATTTAGACATCCCATTGCCCAATTTAGTGTCATTAACTACATATATATTGATATACATGTATATAAAACTCAAAAGCGAAGGCCCTAGAATTTTGAAAATTACACTTTTAGTGTAAAATTTTATTGAGTTTTAGAAATAGGCCCCTCAAGAATTTTGAAAAATACCATACAATGTTTAAGTTTGACAAATAGACTCAGACCCCAAAAAAATGACCAATTATGTATAAACAAATCCTAAAAAAATTGACAATTATGTATAAGTAGACCCCAAAGAAATTGCCTCAAGGGCGCCGCCCCCGAACCCCCGTATAAAGGCCTCCCTTTTAATAGTTCGTCCCAAGCCTCCAAATACTCGGGACCGGCCCTGGATAGCTAGCATATTCCTTGGGAACAAAATGAGTAATGTGTTCACAAATTTGATTCTCAACTTACGTGAGAATTACTTATAACAACTTTCCAAGTACAATGTGGTCTTGTTTCTCACCATGATTGAATGTAGTTCAGGTACTGCCATATCAGTTAAAAAAATGCATTTTGAGTACAATTTAAAAAAAAAAAAATCATTTCATCTTTCCAACAAAATTTAGTTAACAAGTTTAGGAATAGTAAATTTACTTGCAAATTTGTTTGTACCGAACCACTTAGAGCCTGTTTGGGTTAGTTGAAATTTAAAAATTAAGTGATGAATTTCGAGAAGAAAAAAAAAAGTGAGCGTTTTGTAAAATGGATGTGATTGGGTCAACTTAATTTTTCGGCTGATTTGTAACCAATTAAAAGTGAAATAAGTGATTGTTTGAAAAAAGTAGATTGTTGTCTTTTTTGGTCATTTTATATAAACAATAACTTTTTTAGCTTATTTGCCAAACACTCTTATTTAAAACAATCACTTATTATTTCAGGTAATCCAAACACCAAATAATTTAGTATTTCACAACTTAAAAAAATGGTTTTGTTAACATGCGCCCTTAGGACACATGTTAAGGTTCCAAAAGTGAAAATAAACAAAGAAGATAAACACTAAAACTCACACTGGACACTGAAACCCACACTGTACCTAAACCCATAAGTGTGTATTTTTTAAGTACCCCTTGGTCATTTTTAAATGAGTAAAGAGTGGGACACACCCAAATATACAACTTTTGGTACACAACTTAAAAGATGTGTCTATATTTCTGCTGTGATGTAACTGGACCCCACAGTGACATGTGAGAGAGATAGACACATCTCTTAGGCTGTGTCTCAAAAATTGTGTCTTTGAGTGTGTCCCAAATATTTCCCTTTTTAAATACTTAATATTTTAGTTAATCCAAATGGGCTCGGAACCAACAGGAGATGTTGCATGCATTCCTAGTGCACATAGACAATGAAGGTTATAAAAAACTTTCAGGATACATTTAAAAGCTCCCAATTAATAGTATCATCCAATTAGAATAGGTGAGATGGGCATATCTGTCTTTTCATGGTTTAGTACCCCATGAATCAAAGTGACAGTCTCAATATCACAAAAATAAATTAATAAAATAGTAAAGGGAAATAATTAGAACTAAATTAAGTACTGAATCCAATTATGATTTGAAACTTTGTTTGTTTGTTTATTTGTTTTTGTTGAGTCAAGTAGAGATAATGTCCTAAAGTCATATGCTATGTTTTTTAAAAAAAAATTTCAAAAATATTTCTCAGATGATGTGGTTAGATAAACATCTTTTAATTAAAATACAAATAGTTTTACTGTTACATTATTTGAGAAACACTTTTGTGATAAAAATTTGAAAACTATAACATTACTCCTTTTTTTTTTTTTTTTATGAAGTGAGGGATTCGAACTTCGAACTAATATCTTGAAGGGAACTTAAATGCTAAATTCTTTGTCACTCGGGATATGCATCACTTAAATTATGTTTTGAAACGTATGTTAGGGATTTGAACTTTTTTCCATAATAAAAAATTACAATACTTATTTTATGTTGGTTTCTTAACTTTAACAGCACATCATTAGTTGACTGGACTTTTTAGGCGTTTTGTAGACTTCTAAACCACTTTTCCATTAAAATATAAGAAACATATCATGGAAAAATTTCATTCATCACTGATTTACCCTTTAGTTTTAAATTTATTCCCATCTAGGTCCCTTCACTTGTTTTTATTTTTGTTTTCTAGTTTTAGAAATTTTGGAGAAAATTTCTAGAAGGAACTGTCAAAAGTTTAAAGTACAATTGTTTCTTAAGTTGTTAAAAAGTCCTGAAAGAAAAATTTTCAATTAATATTTATTTACATTCAAGTGAAATTTCACTTAATATTCATACAGAGATAACATTGTCCTAATCAAAAATCTTAATTTTCTTTAATTCTAAAGTAAAATTGTATAATGGACTTATAATTAATTGTCACACAACACTTTCATATGTTAATAATCTTTGGATTTGATTATTGACAACGGCTTAAAAGGATAAGTTTTGCTGCCATTCCTAAGGTTTAATGTAATGGCACATATGTATATTATTGATTCTCTTTCTTTTCTTTTTTGATAAAAAGAAGCAATATTATTGATTTGCGGATTTCATTGTTGATAGCATTACTTAAAAGGATAAATTATGCTGACGACTCCTAAGGTTTCATATAATTGTAGGTAGTATCTTTCAATTGTTTTGAAATTAAACTAATTATTTTGAGTAATACTATATTTTTCAAATTTTGTATTCCAAATATAGTTTACAACACATGTAACAACTGGAAGGAGGTCCATTTGAATTACATTTCTTGTAGTTGAAGAATTTTTAAAGGTGAATAATGTAATTCACCCTCATTTAAACTTACAAATGTCAAATCACGATTGAATTGTTTAATCTTTCCAATCAAGAGTAGTTTGTTCAAAAGACCTAAATCTGATCCTAAATAGCTTTAGAAATAAAAATTAAGGAAGGTTGCTTTTATAAGTCATGCTCCTAAAGTAATGTCCAAATATACTATTTACCATATGGGCCTAATGATTAAAAAAAATGCATGCTGAACTCTAGTATGAATTTGGTTCTACACCACCACAATTCTTTTTATTTTTCCTTTTTTTTTTTTCAAAAAATTAGAGTTAAATCCTTGGTTAGTGGTTTCAAAAGTCTAAAGGAGGCTGAAAATTGAAACTTTTGTGCAAAGTCCATGGTTATATGTATGTAATCATAAGTAATCCTATCAGAACATATATTCGACTAGTTTGGATAGGTTTGCCCCTATAATTCTAGATACTTCATTGGTATAAAACTCTAAGAGAGTGATTGAAGTTGATTGAAACTCTCTTTAAATTTGAATTTTGCGAAATCAATGTTAGAGTGATTTTTGCTGATTGATTTCTCTACAGATCTGAAATTTTCGAAATCATCTCATACAGAGAGAGAGAGAGAGAGAGAGAGAGAGGATCTTCGGACAGTGCAGATCTGGAAGGTTGTTTCCTTTCAGGTTTGATTTTTATTTGTTGTGATTTTTGATATATATATATATATATATAGACGGCCAAGCTCTAGAGTGAACATGGTAGAGTGAACATACCCAGTGAACAATTTTTTTTGCCTGAAAAACCTGCAGGCTGCCCTACTCACCCGCTGACCCGCGCGCAATGTTCACTGGGTATGTTCACTATACAATGTTCACTCTAGAGCCTGACCGTATATATAGATAACTATATATATAGAGAGAGAGAGAGAGAAATCACCTTATAAACAAGCTATTTTGTGTTTTTTGATTGATGTATTGTAGCTTAGATTGTGTGAATTAATGACATGCATCCAGATTTTCACTGAACAAGCAATTTTTTTCTCCATGCACTTTATGTCAATGCAAAGTAGGCTATAATCGCGCTTCATTTGTGCAATAGTTTGATCAGAATTTGCCTTTGCCTTACTGATTGAATTATTTTCAACCATCAACATCGCAATTGTCATTTTCAATTCATCGGTTTCAATTTCTTCTTTCTTTTTCAAATCTTCAATTTTTGCTTTTAGCAGTGTCATCACATTTTCGTCATCCATCCTGCTTGCTCTTTTCAGATCCTCAACTTTTTTTTTTTCCAGAACTTGGATCATTCTTTTGCCATTTTCTTTATTTTTGTTTAGAAGATTCATTTCCACTTTTCGCCGTATCCTATGGTGTTGGAGTTGTGCCTCTTGTTGTCTTGTCATTAGAGAGAGCTA
Organism: Hydrangea macrophylla; assembly: GCA_033977485.1. NCBI lineage: Eukaryota > Viridiplantae > Streptophyta > Magnoliopsida > Cornales > Hydrangeaceae > Hydrangea > Hydrangea macrophylla. The sequence goes on along the minus strand of CM066999.1, from coordinate 98,561,904 downwards.
CATCATACAAATCAAAGTCTCCTAGATTAAAATTTTAAAAATCATCTTCCTAGAGCCTTTGATATGAGAATTCTTGTCTCAAGGGTGAATACTTTGTGCTCTCAGCAGCATATATTTGCTCAAAATCATCATCTTTTTCTGTTTGTACGTGTGGCGAATTGGGTATTGCATTAGATGCTTTGCCATCATTTATTGCAGACACCATTTCATCATATCGTCTCCAAACCCAAAATTCACAGCCCCATCTAAGTCAACAGACACCATTTCATTGTCATCGTCTCCAGATCTGAAATTGTCATACCCGCTCCTGCGATATTTATTTATATCATTTTAGCATGCATAGCATGCTTACGGTTGTATTAATTAACGTGTGTGAAGTGAGTGATGACTCACTAGTTGTTGGAGGGTGTCTTTTGAGAACCCAGTATTTGGCCTTAAAGGCAGTTTGGAAGGTGTCAAGAGAGGACACGGGAACATGGAAAATCATGTTGCATTGGCATAGCTAAATGACATTTATGTGATTTAAATGTTATTGACTTATTTGGTATTTTCATGAATAGTAATTATACCTGTGTAGTATAATTTCTGATTGTTTTGATCTAGTTTTAGATCGTTTGAGAACTGTGGTGAGAACGTGAGCGACCCGTTGTATAAAAAGGTAGGATGTGTAGAGATTCCACAGAATTTGGTTTTCGGACATAATTTTGGATCCAAACGGGACTTAATCGAAAACTTTTGGGATTTATAATTTTCACTCATAAAGGCATAAAATGGACGTGTGCGACATTTCAGGAATTAATTAGAGGTTTGAGAAACCCGTGGGGAGGTAAACGCGATTTTCGAAAAGTTTGTCTATATATAGATGAGGGTGAGTTTGCATTAGTTGCAAACTCATATAATATCTTGTGAGAGGAGAGAGAAAAGGGAGATTTAGTTCTCCGAGCTTTGCGACGACGATCGGTGACCTTTCGTCCGACTGAATTTCACCAAACTTCATATTTGAACTCCCCAAGGTGAGGGCTACGTTTTGATAGTCTTTAGGCCATGTTTGGCTAAGTTTTTATAAATTTCTAAATCTAGGAATTTGGGGAAAACACGTGTAAACTTGTAGGTTTTGCGTAGGATCGGAGATTTGGTGTTTAATCGGGCTTCTAGTCGTTTCCTCAAAGTTATACGACGATAGCTCGAGGTATGAATTTCTAGCCTATGTTATATAGGTGAAATACATGTTTTATATTTCGATGACGAAATTGTGATCCGAGCAAAATTCATGCGTTAATCTTAGGCCCGTTAATTATGCACGCGCTTGAATATGGAAAGCATGCCAAATTTTATGCGAGCACGTATATGTGATGATTTGCTAGATGAGTATGTTTATGTGCCTATGTGGGTTAAAGGGGGATTTGTGCTAATTCACCGTGAGGCGTCCTCTCGAAGGGGGAGGATTAGCAGTGACGACGGTCACTTGCCGATAAAGGCATTACGTGACATGTCGAAGGGGCATGGGTCATGGTTGAGTCGAAAGACTTTGGATCGGTGAAGGTGCACTTATTCCCTAGAGACCATTAGTTATGTGTTATGATGAGATTAAAGCATGATTTGTCATATATGCATATGTTAGAAATTGTGCACTCAGCATATAGCTGAGCAATGGAGATTTACTCCATTGCAGGTATGAAGAAAGGAAAAATGGAATGCGAGGGATGAGGCCGTTGGGGATCAATCGGAGAAATTGGTGTATAGAACATTTTTGTAACCGAATTATAGAAGGTCTGTATCATTTTTGGATTGATGTAATATTCTTTTGAAAACCTTTTTAAGTTGGTTGGAAGCGACTCGGAATCTTGAGTTCGTGTCTTGATGTTTAACAAGTCGAATTTTATGTTTTATGAATTGTTGAAGCACTTATGAGATTTTGATCCAAACGAACCCTCAACTTAATTAGTTAACGTTTTCCAAACTTAGGCAGGTTGTTATACTTGTCCTTATAACATTGGTAAAGTTACTAAGAATTAGAACATGTTTGAAGGGTTGCATCGGGTGAAGGTTGGGTGATGCCTTAGCAAAATTCTGCAGCTTTGGCCAGGATTCTGCTAAAGAGTCATTCGACCGGTCGAAGGGGGTCGTTCGACCGGTCGAAATACCCCCTGCAAGAATTCTTTAACTCCTTCTCCCAATGTTTGGAACAACTTCTAACTAGGTATGGGGGTACCTTTGGGGACCCTTTGACCTATGAAACTGTTACTTTTGAAAACGAAACTCGTTAAGGCGTGTTTGGACACGTGTTTAATATAACCTTTGGAAAACTAATTGGAAGTTGGTTATTTTGGAGAAATAACTTTTATTAAGGTTATTTTGGGAACTTTAATCATCGTTGGTAAGCCTTGATGGCGTGCCACGTAACCTAGATTCATATGTATGGATCCGGGGCGTGACAGAAATTGACAGCCCCATCTAAGTCAATGTTCTGCGACGTAGATGCCTCTTTATCATTACTTTGAGCCCACAACCCACTCATCCAGGCTATCTTCAGTTTCTTCATCAATTGTCTCTTCATATTCTTCCTCATCATCTGAATTTTTTGTTTCAGCTTCACTTGCTTCGTCATCTCTGTCTGTACCAGAATTGTCATTGCTATCATGCGGCTCATCTGCAACGACTTGCAAGTACTTTTTCTTGTAAGACATCCATACGCTTTTCTTTCTTTTGAAGTAATTAACTTCAGTGCAGCTGAGTGAACCTATACACAAGAAGACATGCACATTCATTTATACAGGAGCAAAGCTTTATGAAATTCCACAAAGTTACTTCAACTTTTCTGAAAGGGTGCAGCAAAACATACTTTTATGAAATTTTACAAAAATAATCCAGGTTTTCTAAAAAAGTCAACAAAACAAATTCTTTTCTACAATTTTAGAAAAACTATTGATTCAACATTACTTATAGTGAACAACATACTATTTCACAAAAGAAATTCTGCAAAAAAAACACACACACACACACATACACGCTCTTGTAAAAAAGACACACGTTCATTACATGAGCAAAGTTTTGTGAAATTTTACAAAAGTAATCAGGTATTCTGAAAGGGCGGCAAAAGAAATTCTTTTTGTGAAATTTCACAAAACAATTAATTCAACTATTATGCAAGGCATCAGAACATACTATTTCACAAAACACATAAGCAAAAAATAAAGAACTTTTTTGAAATTTCACAGAAGTAATTATACTATCATGACATTCAGCAAAATAAGACATTCAGCGAAACATAATTTTTGTACAACCAGATGTTCAAGTGGCAAAGACAGGAAATTCATGGAAAGTAATTGAGATACTTGAGTGTTATCGAGATTTGATATTTTTAGATTCCTTAGCTTCTTGCTGAGATCAATCAGGTCCCATTTGATAAATCTTGGGATAGGATTTTCTGACAATGGTTTGACAATAGTTTAACAATGGAGGTGTGCTCAGAAAGCCAATACTGTATTTTGTAATATTTGACGTCGTTAGTATATAGAAACAACATAAATTTTGCTCTTATATTAACTTGAAAATGTTTGGTATACCTGAAGCAGGATAACACATCCGGTCACTGGATTATTGTTTGCTTTCTCAATTGCTCCTAATAGAGTTGAACAAACTGCCTCTGCCCATCTATCGTTGGACATTTCTTGAATGTCATCACATACTTAACAAATGCGCACTTAGTTGTGAATTCGGTGGTCGCAAAAAGTAGCGATAGGAATAGATTCAAACACAGTAGGCGTGCTACATCTTAAATGTCATATATACTTGTTCCCTTCAAAGCTTCTTCAATTGCATCTCTTATGTTTTTACCATCCAGCCTCTCCGTATCCTTAAATCGTCTTCTGACAAATGGTGTCATGTCCTTTTTACCGGAACCCAAGTCAATTGGCACTTTTCCAGCCATTATTCCGAAGATCAAAGATATATCCGTTGCATTAACTGGAATGAGGTGCCTCCTTATTCGAAATTGTTTCTCTCTTGGTAGATATAGTTGAATAATTCGTGTTAAAATCTTATCAAGCTGTCTTTCATGCGTCACTCTTTTCTTCAAGAAAGCATTGAATATGTGCCAAATTGGTGTTTTCTTCAGCTCTTTGAGATGCTCTTCTTTAAGTTTTTTGTCACGCATCAGTTTCACCAAGGTTACTAACATGCCTCGATATTGAGGTTTTTTTTTTTTTTTTGGTTTTGTAGTTTTGGTCGCTTCTTGATAGGATTTCTGAATGTGCGAGCTACAGATTAAACATTCGTACCGTTACTTTTACCAAAAAGTTTTTAAACAATAGCATATCAAAATTACGAATCTCAGTCTACATTAAAAGCAAACATTTCTCTAGAATGTGTTTCATCTCAATTTAGGTACCACATTATCATTGCACAATGTAATTAGTTGTTCTAATATTTAATTTTCAATATCTTGAATGTAAATAGTAAGTGATCAAGCCCTACTCACAAAGTTTTTGGCTGATAAAGTTCTTTTCATTTGTGGCATTATAATACTAGAATTATAGAGAGGGGTAGCTCCGTAGCAACCTATCAAGATTTGCCTTCAACTTATCAAACCGAAATTAAAGAATAATCTCCAAACCTCTACTCTACTCTACTATATGTAAATAGTTGCCTCACTAATCTTGTTGACATTTTGTTAGTCCTTGTATCCCCCTACTTTGTAACTCAAAGTCTTTGATGTAAACTTCCATTTGTTACATCCCCCGCTACAACTAGCCTTCGCTAAATTGATTTTCAACTCATAAACTTTTGTAAAGTGTAACAATTCACACTTTAATTATTTAAACCGCTCTTCTTTTTAAGCATAAATCATTGTGTAATAAGCAACAATGATGGTTAATACTTGATTTTATGCCATGTCGCCTACATAGTAGGCTAAGGCCGTAGTCGCACTTAACCAACTACATATCCTTCCTCAACTGATTTTTTGGTTTTTCGATCCTCTATCATCACCTTAACGTGGAATGTATTCTTGTTGTTTAAATTATTAGGCTTCACGACACATGACCAAAACATCTTAAATTGAGAGATTCACAACTTTGTGTTCTTTCCTTATGATGCATCCATCCCCTATAACTGCATTTTGGGCACACAGATTAGTAACAATTTTTTAACTTTCAGAACATTAGAAAGTTTAGTGTAGAGAAATATGTCAGTAGTACAATATGTAAGAAGTTCTCATCCACTTTACCAAGTCTGTTTTAATCCTATGATGTACTATTTCATAGAGTGTGAATTGTTAAAACTGGTAACAACTGGTTATATGTTTGCACTTAATCCACTTTTTCCTTGTATCTTTCTCCTTAGTAATGATAAGAACAAAATAAAAAATTAGCTTCAAAGAAAATACAATTCTCGTACATGAGAATGAATGCAAATCTACATAAACACACACACAAATTGGTGTATGTATCGAAGTGTGTGTGCATGAGTGTGTGTGTTGTCCGTGTGTGAAATAGAGATATACAAATCTAAAACATATTTTCACACACACAAATCAAAAATAGAGATACATAAATTAGTGTATGAAAATCACATCCCTAAGTGAAAAATTTGTGAAATTAAAGAGTATATTGTTGCGTTCATACCTTTCAACCCCATGATTTTGAATTTGATGTCTGCTTCAGGTTTGCACTTAATCTAGGGTTTCTACTTTACGATTTTTCAACAAGTCAACTTGAATATCAATTTTCTGTACCTTAACTTCAAAAAATGGGGATTGAGTGATCAATTAACAGAAACTTAGAGTTTTTTGCTGCTTCGATCTTCGAGTTCTTCACTTATGGTTTGCAGATGCAATGTCGATTCCTTCAAAGTTCTTCTACAATGTGTTGTCTAAACATCAACGTTCTTGATCGATTAAGGGTTTTGATCGAAGTTCTGTACATTTTGTCACCGTCTCTTTGTTTTGCTGCTTCGTGTTCTACAGAACTGTAGTTCGATGTCTAAAAAATAAGAAGCTCTTATTTTAAGACGTGAAAGAAGTGATGAGGGCATTTTTTTCCTAATGTCTTGCAGGGACTTCTCATTAAGTCCTGTTTCTAAATGGGCCAAAGTTCATATGAATGGGCTATTTTGGACTGATAACCAATTGACCCTTTATATATATATATATATATATATGGGGAAGGGGATGATGTTCGAATCCTGAACCTATGCATTGGACATGACTTGTATATGCCAAACTCTTTACCACTTGAGCTATGTCAACCTATGCTTTATTTTCCCTTTTTAATAAACAACCACTCTTTAGTAGTTATTAAGTTATACTTACTATTTTATGATGTAATTCAAATGCATTGACTACAAAAAAAAAAAAAAAAAAAAAAAAAAACACTGAGATATGATTTATATTTTGAACAAAAAAGTTAAGATATAATGTGGAAATAACATATTATGGCAAACAAATAAAAATTAATTTTTAAATTTATTATTACATTAGACAATATAAAGTGATATTTGATACTATATTTTATTTTACTTAGTATGGTTAGATGATATAATTACAGTATGAAATAAATGGCAATGGAGCCTCATGCACTAAACTGGCCCTTTTTTTTTTTTTTTATTTATGAAATATATTAATGGCAATGGCAAAAAATTTGCATAATTTTTTTAGTTCAAATGTCATATCCTTTTTAGATAAACTCCATAATTTTAGTAGGATCTATCATAACTGCATTCCAAGTTACAATGTTTTGTGATATTGGTGTCAAAATATTGTAATTCGGTGCCAAATGGTTGTTACTTAAATCACATTGCTTTTGAAAAAAAACCACCATACTATTGAATATCACTAATTTTCAACTTGTAGCAATATTTTAGCATCAACACCACTATATGTATCCTTAAAATTTCTCATAAATAAAAAAAGAAATAAATCTTTTTCATGAACGAGGATGAATCCCCTCAACCTATCCTTTGCAATTTCTGGACTAATACCTAGTGCTGTACAACACAGAGGCAAACTTCAGCAAGTACATCGACCCCATAGCAAACGCACCAAGTTCCAAGTTAGTCAAGAAGACAACTTGATAATACGATTAGTACGCTAGAACCTTGAGGTTTGTCATTCTCACCAACTTGTAATGACACTTGGGGTTTTAAACCCCTCCCTCAACTTTCAAAAAGGAGGCCCAGAGCTCTATTTAACTTGGATAAACCAAGATGGTTTAAAGATTTTTTTGAGAGATGAGAACAAATCTCCTCACCTGTCACCCGTAGTAGAATTTGAGCTCATTCCGAGTTCCAGATATGATTCGTCTCGTTACTTGATCAGGTCCCCTCTTTAAAACCAACTTATTTCGACACCTAGGGAGAACTCTTGGCCTACCTTCGAAAGCAAGAGTCTCTGAACATAGGCCGAATTGGTTTAAAAAGAGAGAGAGACAAGGACAATACCTCAGACCTGTAATTTTGCGGCTTGGATTTTATCGTAATTTCTCCAATCAACAATGCTAGGGGCACTAATAAATCTCACTAACACTCACACTCACACTCTATCTCTCTCCTAGTGGTACTGTATGGTCCACTGCAGGTCCCACAGTGCCACTAGGAGAGAGATAGAATGTGAGTGTAAGTGTTAGTGAAATTTGTTAGTGCCCCAAATATTGCTCTTTCTCCAATAGAGGTACCATTACATTTTTTAATCGAAGAAAGACAATTGCAAAACTCAAGCATGTGCACCGACCCCACATCACACCAGGGATACAAATAAAAAAATAAACAAAAAAAATCATGTGATTGTTTCAAACTAGAAGACCAATTTTGGAAATAGGGAAAATGGGTTTTCTGGTAATTCTCATCAGAGTACTGCATACAAGACAACGAAAGTTCTTTTTTATTTAGTTTTAATTTTTTAATAATGGAGGGAACCCAACTTTACAAACACCCCCAAACTACCAGACCGAAAGTACTAAAAATTAAAAGGCACAAAGAGCTTCTACTTCTGGCGCCATTTGCAGAAGAAAAAATAAACCCTGTTTCAAACACATCCCCTCTCTCTCTCTCTCTCTCTCTCTACACCAACATTTGTTGAAGAAAAAGGCTTGGAAATGGAAGAGAAGGAGAGCAGTATTCAATCTGGGTCGCTGGGAAGTAACTCCGGGACCGAGCCACCGCCACCGACCTCCGCCGGCGGAGGGGTGGTGCCGCAGGTGATGAATATGGCGGTTAACATGAGTATGGAGAGAAGTCTTGGAGTCACCACCGTTGGCGGCGGTGGAGGTGGTGGCGCCGCCGCCGGCGCTGGTGGTGGAAGTGGTGATCTGTTTGGGAAGAAGAAGAGAGGGAGACCCAGAAAGTATGATTCAGAGGGTAATTTGAGAATCTCTTATATATCACCGAAATCGGCGCCGCCACCGCCGCCTCCGCCTGGATTTTCATTGTCGCCGGCGGCGTCTTCTGAGTTTTCTTCCAAAAGGGGTCGTGGCCGGCCACCTGGTTCCGGCAACTGGCAGCTACTTGCTTCTTTGGGTGAGTCCAGAGAGATATGGCATCATTTACTATATATATATATATATATATATACACGAAAATTTTCTACTGAGGTCAGTGCTCCCCCTCTTTAATCAAGAGAGGACTTATGTTTTGACTGTCGGATCGTGTTTTCATTAAGGACAGTGTTGTTATTTTACAGTTTTTAAACACGATCTGACGGCCAAAACAGAAGTCCTCTCTCTTTAATAAAAAGAGGCTCCTCTTCATTGCCTGACAATATATATCTCTCTCTATATTTATATATGTATTTATCCGTATATTTATTCATATCAGATGTGTCCTTCATACTTGAAATTTCAGCCACCCAGGTCCTTTACCTCTGCTTATTTTGTTTGTACATTTTTTTTCTTTTTCTTTTTCTTTTTCTCTTTCATGTTTAAACGATTTTAGAACTTACAAAAAATTGCTAAATTTAATAGAAACTTAGCAAATGTGAAATAAAGTGACATTTAAAATTTTAAGTTCTATTTTCATCATATTTTCCATTCTTTTCTGATTTTTCCAATGTTATGCTTTATTTCTTTGTCACTTATTTTCTTTTCTGTTACTAAATCTATGAATCAAACAAATCTTCAGTATGATTTGATTTATGAATTTAGTGAGGTAAAATAGAAAATAAATTTGTGAGAGAAAGAAAAGTTAATGTAGAGCAAAAAAAAAAAAAAGAACTTTTTTTTTGTTAGGCTAATAAGTAAACAAATGATAAACTTAGGAATTAAAATAAATAAATAAATATTTATCGAGTACTTTCTATCCACTTTTCTTCAATTTTACGGGTTTTTCAAAAATTTTAATCCTAATTTTTTAAGCAGCATTAAAATACTAAGAAAAATTGTTTCATCGTTGTTTTTCTTTACTTTTTCTTTTCTTTTTGTAAATCCGTAAACCAAACAAAAATCATAGTGAAAAAAATGAAGTAACTTCTGTATGTCAGGAAGGTTTTGAATTTATGTTTTTTTTTGGTAAAAGTTTTTGATTTTATGTTTAGTAAGATTAAATAAGCAGAGGAAGCAAGAATTTGTGGTGTTTTCTTTGTCATTTATTTTTAGGGCAATGCTATTGTGAGAAGCTTCTCACATGAGAAGGCGGGTTTTAACCGTAGGATGAGCATCTAGCCTTAAGATTCCCAGGAATCTGGAGAGAATCTTAAGGCTAGATGCTCATCTAACGGTTAAAACCCGCCTTCTCACATGAGAAGCTGCTCATAATAGCATTTCCCTTATTTTTAGTGTGATGCAATAATATTTTTTCTTATGGGTCATTTGGAGAGACAGAGAGAAGTGAAAAGAAAATCGTGAAGAGAAAAGAAGAGACTGAAAATGTGACAGTCTTGAAAATATAAGTGTATTTATTAAATACTATGTTCACTTTTTCCCTCTTGTCTATCCAAATAGGGTGGAGAGAATCCTAATTTCTCCTCGTTTCTTTTCTTTTTAATGACTCTTTCCAATTTAAATAGGAACAAAAATTGGCTATTTTCTCGTTGCTTTCTATTTATTTCTCTCCATTAACCTTTTTTTCTTTTTAATGACTCTTTCCAATTTAAATAGGAACAACAATTGGCTATTTTCTCGTTGCTTTCTGTTTACTTCTCTCCATTAACCTTTTCTTCTATCCAATTTAACTTACCAAAAAAGAACATGCAAGGGCACATCGCAGACCTAGTTAATGGTGTACCCCAAATTTTTGAAAATTGAATTTTTATACACAATAATTTGGTCTACTTGTAATTAAGCTCACCAATTGTATTTGGCTCAACATTTTTTTCTTCTCATTTCTTTATTTGGTCCAACCGGTCCAACCCAAATTTTGAAGGAAAAGAAGTTATACGTAACATGATGTTGTCCTAATTGTAATCTGGCCAGTCCACACCAAACATTTGATTCAACGCACACATGGCCGGTCTAAAGGGGGACAAAAGGGGCAACCGCTCCGGGCTACTAAAGTTCACAAAATTTTGAGGGCTTTCATGAAATTTTTATAATAACATTTTTACTTTGAGATTTTTAGTATTTTTACATTTAGGTCTCCTCCCAAGGCCCAATTTAATGTCATCAACTATATATATATATATATTGATATATATATATATATATATAAAACTCAAAAGTAAAAGCCCTAGAATTTTAAAAATTACACTTTTAGTGTAAGAATTTTTTGAGTTTTAGAAATAGGCCTCTCTAGAAAGATACCAAACAATGTTTAAGTTTCACAAATAGACTCATATTATAAATAGACCCCAAAAAAATTGTCAATTATTTATAAGTAAACCCTAAAAAAAATATCAATTACATATAAATAGATCCCAAAAAAATTGCCTCGGGGGCAAGGGCCTCCTTTTTAATAGTTCGTCCCGGGCATCCAAAGACTCGGAATCGGCCCTGAACGCACACATTTTTTCTCACTTCTCAGTTTAGTCCAACATGAATTGCTTTACCCCTAGTCCAAATTTTAGAAATTACAATCAACGATCAACTCTTGTTATAAAAAGGATGATAATATGCACATAGGAGCAGAGCACCAAAAGCGCCGAAAGAAAGGACTATAAAACAACTCAACTCTTAAAATGGTTAGAATACGTTACATAGCAAAAATCTGATATAGAAATCCTAAAAGAATAAAATGTATGTATAGACTCAAAAGAAAGGAGCAAAACACATGTGAGCCTGCCACTACATGTATTTGCAACTCACCCCAATACAAAATTCTGGTCCCGCCCTTGGGGACATGAGAGAAAGGTATGTTCATTTTCTTTTCTATTCTCTCAACTCTCTCCTTTAAATAGATTGCAAACAACAATGGGTGTGGACACCGGGGCGGAGCAACATGGCCCTAGGGGGCACCCCCTCTCATACTCTCTTACCTTGTGTATTTGTATTTTATGCATTTGTGACTCCCCATAAATTTTAATTTGCTCGTTATGAACTCAGAAATCTCATTTTTGTCCTTAATTTTTGGCCACTTTCACCCAAATAAATTTCCAAATTACTCAAATAGTTTCAAGTGTTCAAGCGATCTTATTAATATCCCTTTGGAACGTATATAAGGATTCTTTGTTTTGTTGGTCAAATTAGTAAAAAGAATAGAAAGTAAGCATATGAACATAGTTTTCTTTGAAAGAGATATCGGCGGATTATAAGTTTGTTTATGAATAACTATGTACCGCTTAACTTCTTATATGTGAAATCCACGAAAGAGTCATACAAATCTAAAATCACAGATTTACGTTTCTACCAAAAAGGAAATTTTGTGCATCTCTGCTTTTGCCCCACTCAAGTTAAAAAATCCTGGCTGGGCCCTGAATAGATACAAATTATACAATATAGTAAGTAGGCTTTCGGATGATTTGTAGGACATGGGTAAGCTTTACATTAGATTTATTTACCTTACATCTGACAATTTCAAGCAAAAAATAAATAAATAAATAAATACCTTACATCTGACAATAATTTGATCTGGTGAAGGTGAGTTGTTTGCAAACACTGCTGGAGGGGACTTCACGCCACACATTGTGACTGTAAATACCGGAGAGGTAAACATGGAGTCCTTTATTTTTTTTTTTTTCCCTTCATTTTCTTCTAATTTTCTATGGTACGTTCTGGAAAGGCTAAACAACAATTCAATACCTAGTAGTTTCAGCGAAGTTTCATTTTAGACTCTGTATTTTCACATGCCTTGATTTGGTCTCTCATGGTGCCAAAAGTTTCACTTTAGGTCCGGTCCTGTAGTTTTAACGTTTTAGGAACCAAATTGACACGTTTTTAAAACTTGAGGGACCATAATATTGTATTTGAAAATAGAGGACTCAAAGTAAAATTTCACTAAAATTAGAGAGTACTGAATTGTTGTTTAGCCTTCTGGAAATGATTTTTTTACTTTTCGAAATGACGGTTTGTTTGAGAACGCTCAGAAACGATTAATGTATAGTCTGTACTATACAAGGGCCGATCTAGGTGATAATGGCGGGAAGGCACTACAAGTGTTTCGTACATGTTTTTTTAATTTAACAATGATAGAGATACACACCAAACGACATACCAGACGACATACTGTGCTTTAAATGAATGTACCTTGTGTTGTTTAATTTTTCACACTTTTTTGTGCATCACTTACATAGTACTCCCTCTGTCCCATAATAAGTGTTCACATTTCCTTTTTTGGATGTCTCACAATAAGTGTCCACTTTCCTAAATTAGCATATAACTTTTACTTACTTTCCAAAACTACCCTTATAATAAAGACAAATAAGCATTTATTTGTGGTCCCAAAACAAGTAAAAAGTCAAACACCCATCACATTTAAGGGTAAAATTGGAAAGTGACTCTTTAATGAACCAAATAAATTAATATAATACAACTTTCTTAAACATTGTGCAAAAAGTAAGTAGACACTTATTATGGGACGGAGGGAGTACAAGGTACATGCATTTAAAGTTGAAGTGTCGTTTAGTGTAATCGTGTGGTGTGTATCCCTATCATTTTTGTTTTTAATTATGCAAGATGCGCTTGATCACTCATTAATAAGGCTTTGTTTGGTTGTTGGATTCTGTAAGGGAAAGCAAGGAAATATAGAGGAAAAACTTTTTTTTTTTTGGGGTAATAAAGAAGATATTGAGGAAAAAACTTATATGCAAAAAAAGAGAACAAGTTCATGTGAAATAAATCAAAAATTTTGAATGGGCTACCGCTATTGTCAAAGCAAACTGGCTAAGTGTATAAGTTCAAGTTTACCACATAGCCAGTTTGATTTGACAATAGTCATTATTGCTTTAAATGTGGTGAGTCATTTCTCTTTCTTTATTCATATATTACAATTAAATGTTGAAAATTTTTAACTTTTAATGTTATTAAAGCACGAAGAAAAACACAAGGTAAAATACGAGATAATTAATTTTTCTTCTTGTTTTCCTTTCCCTTTTCTTTTCCCTCACAAAATTCATGAACCAAACAGAGTCTAAAAGGAAAAAAATTTGAACTAAAATGATGCTATAGAACATAAGAACTTGATCCTATTATACACATTTTCAAACAGACCCCAACACTCCGCCCCTGATCCAGAATCACTTTCTTAAAATAGGTCCTTAGTCAAAAGTGGTGCCAATTTTCATATGAACTACAGCGAAAAATGAATTTTTTTGGGTAAATTACAGTAACACCCCCTGAACTATGACCATTTTTCACTAACACCCCCTATACTTTAAAACTGAGCAAAGTCACCCCTAAACTATCATTTGTTGACACTAAAACCCCTTATGCAAGGGGTGTGTAACGTGTGTTTGTTCATTTTTGGATAGTTCAGGGGTGAGTCTGTTCAGTTTTTAAATTCAGGGGGTGTTAGTGAAAAACGATGATAGTTCAGGGAGTGTTACTGTAATTTACCCATTTTTTTTTTTTTCATTAATTCCCAATCAGACCCTTATATATATATATATATATATAGGTTCATTAACTGGTGAAGGTGCCAAGATCTTTGTACATGTTTCAGGTATATACGTGGTATCTTATGGAAGTCTAATGTTTGTGTGTGTGTGTGTGTATATATATATTAATTCTCAGGATGTTGCAGCAAAGATATTGTCATTTTCACAAAAGGGTCCTAGAGGAATATGTGTGCTCTCAGCCAATGGAGCTGTTTCTAATGTTACTATTCGTCAACCTGGTTCTTCTGGTGGTATCTTGACCTACGAGGCATGAGTTCTATGTTTTATCTATCTCTTCTCCGTTTAATATTGTTCCCAATTCTTTGTCTATGTACACACACACACACACATATATAAATATATATATATATATATATATCACATCTAGCTCATACATAAAAGAGTGATGATTTTCCGTCCCAAACATTGTTCTGCTGGTTGTGTGGTCACTTTCAATAATAATGGGACCAGTAGTTCGACATCCTTCGATCAAAATAAATGGGTCTAATAATAGCACATGTGTTTGTAATCTATTTGGGACTAAAAAAAATATATTTTGAGAAACATAATATTAATACTCCTACATAAATGGCACTTCTAGTTTGTGTTTGAGATCAAATATTGTGTGAAACCATCCCGCATCAACATGATGATTCGGTGTAACATGCCAATTATATTCTCTCATGCATCTAGGAGCGGAGTAATTAAGAGGGACAGTGTTTTAAACCTCATTTCAGTCATTTAAATTTTTTTTCCTCACTCAAATAAATTAACATCTTATTTCCTCAATTACCACCAATTATTTAAAACCTTATATAAATATTCATTTTGAACATATTAATGATTCTTTGTTTTATAATTGAAATAGTATCAAAAAAAATAAAATAAAATAAAGCATAAGAATTTAAAAAAGAAAATTGTTTTTTTTTTGGTAAGAATTATGGAAAGATACATATTTAGTATATGAATACAACTTGTCATATTTACTGAAAATTCAAAATTCTGTAATACTTACCTTAAATATTGCGGTATTTATAAAACATAACTCATAATACATGGGAAGATAAATTGGTGCGTTACACAACATAAGTACAAAAATAACCTGGTGTGCCTGCCAATGGATAATTTCTTGGAATAAGTGGTGAAAAGTCTTTCATTTCTATCCATTCATGCTTACTTAACATTAAAAATTAAAATTTGTAAAATAAGATTGTAGTATACAAATAATTAAAGGAAGTGAAATGACTCGCAACATTATTTATCAAATTGTGTTTTTTTTTTTCTCAATATTTTTCTTATTAACCAGACAAAGGAAATTGTGTTATTGTATATTTTATTTTCCTTTTCCTCACGAATCAAATAAAGTCTTAGTAACCAAATAAAAGAAAACATTTTCCTTGGTGTTTTCTTTTTTTTTTTTTTTGCCTCCCCCCCTCCTAAATTCATAAACCAAACAGAACCAAACGGATGATAAATAGATCCATTAAAGATGAAGTTCTTAATTACAATACTGTTAAATTGTGAATGCCATGTTTTCTTTTAAGAGTACCCAAACACGCCGTAAGTGTTTTTTTTTTTTTTTTAAATTTAAATTTCATGCAGGGGCGGTTTGAGATATTATCATTAACAGGATCATTCACAATATGTGAAAATGGAGGGGTGAGAAGTAGGAGTGGTGGATTAAGTGTGTCATTGGCTGGACCTGATGGGCGTGTGATTGGTGGTGGCATTGCTGGTTTATTATTGGCTGCTAGTCCTATCCAAGTAAGAACCTTTCTTCAATTATTTCTTACTTAAGCTAACCAATGCACTTCGTGGAATATATTGACTGCATGCTACTATATGGTGTGTCAGTAATACCATAGAGTGCATTAGTTCAATTTCGGAGTGGGAATAGCAATTCCCTTCAGTCATATGTTGAGTATGACAATTTTACACTCCATTTCTCTCAAAGAGTACTTTATTAAATTTTGCAATTAATGCTATGTTTATCAAATTTGCATCCTAAATGTGGTTCCTAACAGTAGTGGGCCCACTTGAATTTCATTGGAGAATATTGAAGTAGTCCCACCATTATTGTAGGTGGTCCCAATGCCACATGTATTGGGAACCATATCTGGGATGTAAATTTGAGAAGTGATACGAATAAATTCAAGACAAGATTAGAAAGATTAAGAGAAAAAGGGACGGAAGTGGGAGAAGAAGATACTCTGGGTAAAGGTTCATGTTCTTCTTATTGATGGCTTGGGCTTTATATAGCCATACATTATATTCACGCATGAAATGAAATGCAACATTACAAAATAATAAAAGGAAACTAAATGCTTCCAATCAATCACATGCATGGTCAAAGGAAACTAATTATATGCCTAAAACATTGTAACTGCCAATCATTTGCATGGGAATGGGTTGACTAGGCAGAATGGTGGAGTGATGGATGGGGTAGTGATGAGGTCCTGCATGTGGGGGGTGTAGGGTGTAGTGGCACGTATTAATCCCCACTGCTTGAAACATTCTTGTTCTCAAGATAAAATCTGGATAAGTCTTAGAAAAACGCCATTGATTTTCCCAAGTAGCATCTTCGCGAGGTGCACCTTCCCACTGGACTAAGATCTCTGTCTTGGGGCAATAACTGCCCTTGCGGATTACGCGGCGCTCAGAACCTTCTCTGGTTGTGGCAGGGTGCTAAACGTGCTTGTCATCGGAGGCAGCAATGTGGACGGAAGTGGAGACAGATTATGGATGGGTCCGTGTTTGAGCTTGAGGAGACTAACGTGGAACATGTCATGGACTTGTGAACCTGTAGGTAGCTCGAGGCGATAAGCAATGGAACTAACCTGAGCTAGGACCTTGAAAGGCCCAAAGTACCTTGGTGCTAGTTTGAGAGAGCTTCTGAACGCTAGCGTGGACTGGTTGTAAGGTTGCAATTTTAAGAAGACATAATTTCCCACGTTGAACTCAACTTCCCGACAGTGTAGCGATCAACCTTGCTTTTCATACGTGACTGTGGGTTTTCCTAATTATGGCGCAGGTCGCGGAGAATGGTTTCTCTATCGCGAAGGTGGTCATTAATCGCCTGAAGTTTGGTGGTGCCTGGGACATATGACAACAGGTTGGGTGGTAGAACTCCATACACAGCTTCGAATGGAGAGATTTTGGTTGATGAGTGAATGGCCGTGTTGTAGCTATATTCGGCCCATTTAAGCCACTCGGTCCACCTCTTTGGTTGATCGTAAGTGAAACAACTAAAATTTTGTTCCAAGATGCGGTTGACTACTTCTGTCTGGCCATCAGATTGAGGATGATAGCTGGAACTCATACAAAGTTGTGTACCTTGTAATTGAAACAGAGTGCACCAGAGTGAACTAATGAAAACTTTATCTCGGTCACTGACGATGGACGTAGGAATGTCGTGTAGCTTAACAATGTTCTGTACGAATACCTGGGCGACAGAAGTGGTTGTGAACGGATGGCTAAGAGGTACAAAATGGCTATACTTGGTTAATTGGTCCACGACCACCATGATAACGGTCTTACCACTCGATGAGGGTAGTCTTTCTATGAAGTCCATGGAGATGTTAGCCCAAACTCGATCGGGAATAAGGAGTGGTTGTAGTAGTTCGACGGGGCTAAGACAGTCAGATTTGCAACGTTCGCATGTATCACACTACTTGATGTGATTTTTGATAGTGGCACGCATGTTAGGCCAATAGAAAGATGTCTTGACTCGTTCAAGCATTTTGTGATACCCAAAGTGACCGCCGGGGGAAGATGAGTGACAGTCTGTCACAATGTCTCCCAAGAGGGACGAAGATGGGCTCAAAAAGATCTTCCCCTTTTTAAACCATACCCCATCTCGTTTGGTGTAGGCGTGTGGTCCTAGGCACATTAGCAAGTCCTCCAATTTGTTGTAGAATAGGTCGACTTGGACTTCTTGTTGGAGACGAATCCACCAGTTTGATGTGGGTAATGAAATTGTCGAAACTCAAGCTTGGCCTTTCGGGAGAGAGCGTCGGCGCCTTGGTTGTCTCGCCCCTTTTTGTATTGGATGATGTAGTCGTAACCTAAGAGCTTAGGTAACCAACGGGTTGGGGTTGGGCTCGTGATGCGTTGCTTAAGAAGAAATTTTAAACTTTTGTGGTCGGTTCGGATGATAAATGGCTTGCCCAAGAGGTACGGTCTCCATTTACAGACGACTTTCACAATGGCTAACATTTCCTTGCCATATGTGGAGAGAGAGAGAGAGAGAGAGAGAGAGAGAGAGAGAGAGAGAGGATCCCTTGAGAGCTTGACTAAAGTATGCGACCGGATGATCTTGTTGTATTAAGATGGCGCCAATTCTAACCTCAGAAGCATCACATTTAATAACAAATGGTTGAGAAATGTCTGGTAACCGTAGGACTGGTGGTGAAGTGAGAGCCCGTTCAAGTGGAGGAAGGCGGTGTCCGC
Source organism: Hydrangea macrophylla (assembly GCA_033977485.1). Lineage (NCBI taxonomy): Eukaryota > Viridiplantae > Streptophyta > Magnoliopsida > Cornales > Hydrangeaceae > Hydrangea > Hydrangea macrophylla. Next base: position 98,543,501 of record CM066999.1, on the reverse strand, counting down.
CTCAGGAGTCCAATGAAATCCCTCTTTGGTGAGGAGGCGATTGAGTGGCTCTGTAATGCCTCCAAATCCATGAATAAATTTGTGATAATACCCCGCTAACCCGAGGAAGCCGCGGACTCCCTTGACTGTAGTGGGCGTTGGCCAGGTCAATATGGATTGAATCTTGGATGGTTCGACATCGACGCCCTCATGTGAAATTAAATGACCAAGGTAATCCACTTGTAAAACTCTAAAATGACATTTGGATTTCTTGGCGAATAAATTGTTATCCAATAAAATCTGAAGGGCAGTTGTGAGATGGTTCAAGTGATCGGTCCAAGTGCGACTATATATCAAGATATCATCAAAAAATACCAAGATGAATTTGCAGAGGTGGGTACGGAATAGATCGTTCATAAGACTTTGAAAAGTGGCGGGTGCATTGGAGAGACCAAATGGCATGACAAGGAACTCGTAGGTGTGGATATGGTTGAGTTCGGGTTGGTGGATGGTAGGAGGGCTTGGTTCTTGGTGAGGGATGATTTGCAAAAATAGGCTAGTCCTTTTCAGATGCTGTAATTGCTTATTATTGATCGCTTCGAGCTCAGAATGATGTAACCCAGTAAATAGGTGAGTCATTCCGTTCTTTTGGAATCGCATAGTCAAGGTACGGTAGTCGGTTTCAATCGGTCCAAGAGTCTCCAACCATTGGACTCCCAACACAGCTTGACAAGCCGATACCGATAATAAGTAGAAATCAATCGTGATCGGGTGGTTTTGAATTACCAAGGTGAGAGCTAGACACTGCCCGTCACATTTGATGGTTTCTCGGTTGGCCACCATGTGGAAGGTCTTGTCGTGCACAACATGTAGTCCAAATTTGGACACCATATTTTGGTCGAAGAAATTGTGCGTACTCCCGCCGTCGATGAGCACAGTAACATCCTTGTGGTTCAGCTTGCCAATCATCCGGATAGTTTGGGGATGGGTGGTATCGGTCATAGCATGGTAAGAAATTTCCGGTACTGGGTTAGTTTGTGGAGTTTCAGTTCAGTTTTGGGCATGAGATGGGTTGTCAAGTAGGGTCTCGTCGTTGAGGTAGGGTGCGGTTATATCTGGTTCGTGTGGGTGATTGTCTAGAAGCAAGAGGTCTTCGATCATGAAGAGTTGGGGATTACTATAATGGTGACCCAGAACGTACTTTTCATCATAGTAGTAGCAGAGACCCTTTTCTCTACGGGCCCGTGCTTCGTGACCGGTGATTCGCTTAAAGGGTGTGGTTTGAGTTGGTGTTTGGAGGCTCAGTTTAAAGTTAGGTAGTGGGCCAAGGAGGTCGGCGAATGGTTTATTGGTGGTGTGGCGAGTTGGTGGTGGTGTCGGGTTTGATGATGAGTTTGGAAGGAAAGTGCGGCTGTAAGGGTGGATTTTCTCTACGAGTTGTTGGATTTTCTCTGCGAGTTGTTGCGTTCTTCAACAAGACGCGCTACACCAATCACGTCGGATAAGGTGCGCGGTTTCTTGAGTTTGACATCAAGGCGAGCTTCGTCCTTGAGACTGACTATAAAACACCCAATCAAATAGGTATCGGGTAGGTCATCGATCAGTTGAGAGAGTCGCTCAAACTCCTCTTGGTAGCTTACCACAGTGTTGGTTTGTTTAAGGGGAGTGAAGGCTTCGGAGGGATCTTCGAAATCGATAGGGCCGAACCGATAAAGCAAGGCAGTTGTGAATTCTGTCCAACTAAGGGGTCCTTTGGATTTGGTGAACCAACGATGCTATTGTAATGCGATCCCTTCTAGATGAAAGGAGGCTAACTAAATTTGTTGGCGGGAAGCAATCCGTTGGAATTTGAAGTATTGTTCCGCTCGGTATATCCACCTAGTCGAGTCGTCGCCAGTAAACTTTGGGAATTGGAGTTTAAGGGTAGAAGGAGGGAGGTCTGTAGGGTGGGCCGTGTGATTAGTGGTAGGGTGGTGGCTTGAGCTAGTGGCAAAGGGGTTGATGTTGTACGTGTGTGTCGGGGCGGTTGTCGGTAGTGAGATTGGTAGGTAATGCGTCCAACTTGGTGAGGATGGCTTGGAGTGTATTTTGTACTTGGTCAATGGTCGACTCGTGACGATCCAAGATCTCACTAACGTCATTCTGAAATTTGGTATTTGATTTACCACGGGTATCCATAGAACGATGCTCTGATACTGATGATACGAATAAATTCAAGATAATATTAGAAAGATTAAGAGAGAAAGAGACAGAAGTGGGAGAAGAAGATACTCTGGTAAAGGTTCATGTTCTTCTTATTGATGGCTTGGGTTTTATATAGTCATACATTCTTATTCAAGCATGAAATGAAATGCAACATTACAAAATAATAAAAGGAAACCAAATGCTGCCAATCAATCACATGCATGGTCAAAGGAAACTAATTATATGCCTAAACATTGTAACTGCCAATCACTTGCATGGGAATGGGTTGACTAGATAGAATATTGGAGTGATGGATGGGGTAGTTATGAAGTCCTGCATGTGGGGGGTGCAGGGTGTAGTGGCACGTATCAAGAAGCATATGATTACTTATATGTTGGAATATCCTATTTTAAGATCCTCTTTGAAAAGCCATTGCACTTTTACCATATACTTTTCAAGTTTATCCTTTATAGTACAAAGTATCACAATTTTTATTATATGTGACACGAAAACTTGAACTCAAAATAAGGGCATTCATAAAAAAGGGATTTATTGAGGAAAACATAAAAGAAACACTAAGAAAAATATTTTATTTGCTTTGTTAATTAAAAAAAATAGTGAGAAAAATATGTGAAAATATTATTAACAATTTGATCACTGTGAGTCACCTCCCCCTCTATTTCTTCTGTTCCCATAAATTTTAAACATTCTAAATTTCTAGTGTTGTGTAGGAATGAAGCAAACCAAAAAAAAAAAAAGTTTTCTTTCAACAGAAATCCACAAACCAACCAGTCTTCATTTATTTATTTATTATTATTATTACAATGGGAGAGGGGTGATTCAACATGCAATTAAGGTGTGCGAGAGCTGGTATCGTCCAACTCGAACTTTTCATTTCTTTTCACAAAGTTTATGAACCAAACATAATCTGTGCTAGGTTGAACATTATGTACTTCAAAAATTCATGTGAATTCTGGGTTTTGGTTTTTGCTAGATTGTGGTGGGAAGCTTCATGCCCAATGGTTACAAGGTACACAAAAGAAAGCACCAGTATGAACCTAAAATGGTTCCTCTTACACCACTTGCTCCAGATACGGTCACAGCAGCAAGACCAATCATGCAGGCACCACCCGATGGCAACACCTGTCTTTCACTGACATCTCAATCACCAATGCAAAGCCATGTAGTAGAACACAATAACAACACCACAGCCAATAAGCAGAACCCAAATGCCACGTTTACTGATACCATTGCTTGGAATAGCTCCGGGCCCACATCGGATCATAGACCATCTCCTGATATCAACGTGTCTGTGACCGTTGAATGAGATAAGACGGTATGGTTAATTGTAGGCTCAAATACTTTTTTGTACTCTCTAATTAATCTGTTCAAAATTTTATTTTGATGCCTCTATTATCAATTGCATCACTTAGAACCTTCGATTTTTAAATTGATTGTGCTTGAGGACAATCTTTAACATATTTGAGGACAATCTTTAACATATATGATTATTCAAGGCCTTAGATAGTTATCGTCTCTTGAATATGATTGAGCGCAATTGTCCTCAATCCAAATCGATGTTAAAATCAGGGTCTAAAATGAAAATTTGAGGAAAAACCGGAGGTAGTGAATTGCATTTGAGCCTTAAATGGATTCATCTCTAGTTTTCTTTTTAGATGTATTTGGTTGTAATTTGAAGAACTAAGCTTGGAGGTCTATTTCAGAGCCTTGTAGAGATTGACATAATTAGTTAAAGAGGCTAATTTGATTTGAATTTAGCTGTAACCGTTACATTTGAGTAGACAAGTTCTACAATTTATTCTTGAGATTGATTAGTAGTAACAAGTTAGAGTACAAAAATTCCCTTGCCTTGTACCTTGTTTGTTGTGTTGTTTTGTGTGTCTATGTTACGATCGTAATATATATCTCACATCGATTAAGTATGGAGATTTAATCATATGTATATTAGGTTTTGCACCCGTCTCGTAATAAATCGATTTTCAAGGATTGGTCTATCTAAGAGATTATATCAGTATGTATTTATCATCTGTCGATGATTTACGATATTTTAACCGTTATATGTGATTGTGGATTTAGACGTGGAAAAAGAAAAGAAAACCATTTCTCTAGTGTTTACCTGCTAGACACTCGAGTTAAATTTTTTTAGAAGAATTGTAATCAAATGAAGAAGAGAACAAGGAGAATGATTCACAAAATACATAAAACTTCATTTACTTTAGTGACTCAAACAACACACAAAAAAACAGTTTAATTTACTTTCTACCCTGTTTTCTTTTTCTTTCTATTTGTTTCATCTATGGATTCAATGAGAGAAAAGAAAGGAAAACACTAAGAATAAAGTTTCCTTCATTTGGTTACTAAGAGAAATAGTGAAGAGAAAAAGAAACAAATAGTAAGAGATTAAAATATTTGACATTGTGAATCACTTTTCTCCATTTCTTCTTAAGTTAAGACGCTAAGTTAGGCTCTGTATGATTGGCGAATTAAAAGAAGGGAAACAAAAGGGAAAGAAGAAGGAAAACTAGTTATATTATTTTCAAAATAAAATTGTAATTGTAATTTAAGAAACAATAAGAAAAGTGACTCACAAAATTCAAATTTTTTTAATCTTATTTCTCACTATATTGTCTTTTCTTTTCTACATTTTTTTTTTACTGTTGCCCTACTTAACCATACAAAGGAACGTGTTCTCCTTTCCTCTCCCTCACTACATCAATGAACCAAATAGAGGCTTAATGTTCAATATTAAGTATGGAAGAAACCACAAGGGAAGTAGTTTTCGTTATCATTTTTCTTTCTTCAAGGAATCCACAAAACCAAGCAAGGTCTTAATGTTTACTTATTAACCAAATCAAAAAAATTAATTTTTGTTCTTTGTTTTTCTTTACCACAGTAAATTCATGAACCAAAGAGTCTATAAAGTTTTAGATTACTTCCTTGAAATGGTCCAAGGCTCTTAAATTTCAATTAATTTGGCTTGCACTAGCTAGGCTAATGCTACATGATTGGAGTTTCTTTTCTATGTTCCAATATAGTGGTGCAAAAGAGGGGGTTGTTGGAATCTTGATTTTCAAAAGAGGAAAACAAGTAAATAAGATTTCATAAGGGTTCGTTAGGTAACGTTGTAATTTTATAAGAATAAAAATTGAAATGTGCTTTTTACTAATAATTTTAACTTATAAAGGATAAAGAAATTGGACCAAAAAAGGGACAAAAGTAGTTTTTCAGTCTTTGTTTTTATTTACCAAAGCTACTTTCCGTTTTGAAAATTTAGAAAATTAAAAATGTTACCATGCGATCCCTAATTTTTTTCTTTATTTTTTTTAATTGGTGCAATGCAAAATTTGAATTATATGGTCCAGAGAACAGTTTGGTCAAAAGAGCAGGAGCTAAAGAGTAGTGCTAAGCACACTCCAAAATCTACACTGAAATCCACATAGGACAATCGTGACCGATGATTTTGGTGGGATCCGTGTGAGACCCAGATGGGACTCACAAGAGCCCCACCGAAATCAACGACCACGATTCATGTCCAGTGTGAATTTCAGCGTGAATTTTGAAAAGTGCCTAGCATTATTGGGAAAATATGCAGCTGTTTCTTGTGTAAAAAAAAAACATAGTAGTAACATTTAAACAAATAAATTGGGAAGTCTCGGAAATTACAACCTTGTGATTCAACATATGAAGCTAACAAACACTCCAAAAACTAAAAATCTCTAGAATGATTTTATCCCCAAAAAAAAAAAAAAAATCTCTAGAATGAAACCTTTCAAATACTCAAAACAGCATATAATTGAGATGCGAATATATATACTTGTAAGTTCACAAAAAAGGAGCATATATATATATATATATATATACGGACCGCTTCTCTTGCGGAAATCCGCAACGTAATAAGTTGCGGACTCATATTTTCAGCCATTGGATCTTGTGAAATTACTACAATACCCTTAATGAAAACTGGATTCAACGGCTGAAACAGAAGTCCACAACTTATTAAGTTGCGGACTCCCGCACCAGAAGCGCTCTCTCTCTCTCTATATATATATATATATATATAAATGAAAGAGCTTCATAGCATGTATCAAAGTTGAATCTTCTCTTCACCATATCAACTCATTGATCACGGAATAAGCGAACAATCTTCGAATAGTATCCCCAATCGGAATGTGAAGGTGTGATTGGTGGCTGTCCAAATGGGTGTTGTTTTACATAAGAAGGAACATCATTAGCATCTGCTAATCCTTCCAAGAACTCCCTTAGCTCACTCTCCGGACCTAATCACATAATTTTGGGGAAAAAAAAAAGTATTACTAAAGGTTCTTTCCGTTCAGAACAATTATGCCCTTTTTGGCTTGCGGATTTTAAGAACAGAAAAACATGCTTAAATAAAATTAGGAATGAAAAACTTTCAAATACAGTAGAAATTAATCAGAAAAGATTGAAGGAAAGTGACTTACAAAAGTAAAATTTTTTTAATTTATTTCTCACCATATTCTCTTTTCATTCCTATTTTCTTTACCGTTTCCTTAATTATATTAACCAAACAAATGAAAGAGTTTCCTCTTAATTTTTCTTTTATTTTCTCACTAAATTATGAACCAAACAGAGCCTTATGTTGCGTTTGGAAGGAAAGTGAGCCTCAATATTGATAATACTTTAGGGTTAAACGCTTCAAATTAATGAGATCAGATTCAATCTCTTCTCACTTAGTACCTGATATTAAAAAGAATCGAAGTTTTATTATTTTGACAAACAATAAATTTTAAAGAGATATTGGACTGGGCACAGGCATGTGCAAGAAATGTCACTAAACATTTCATATAGATTAAAAAAAAAAAAAAAGAATAAGAAAAATGGACGGAAATAGAACATAAGTTTATTACCAAAGTTAAGAAGCAAGTCTCAACTTATATCCTCCTGATTAAAAAAAAAAAAACTGAAAAAGAAACACAACCTGCCAACTTAAAAGCCAAAAAAGAAAAGAAATAAAAAAAAAAAAGTTTTTATTTAAGAATGCAAATTTTAAAACAAGTTGAAAACGAAGCATTACATGTACGCCAAACACACCCTTACAGAAATAGCATCTAGTTTGTAAAATATCTCACCTAAAAGGGTATCATTGACAATGTTAGCCTTCCAAGTTTCAGGGAAAATTGCTGTGTTAGGCTGCAAAAAATGAAAAAGAACCTTAATTTAGAAACTCTAGTTCATTGAGTTCTATTTATATCAGAAGAAGTAAACTCACTGGATTGAGCAAGGACTTGTATGGCTCATCATCAATCAGCAATGTGTTTAATGATGTAAATTGTCTCTTCTGTCCCCAATGTTTCTTCATCTCCTTCAAGAATATTGGTTTTTCTTTATTTTCCAAGCTCTTGAACCCAGAGTCAGTACATTCTTCTTGATTCTAGAATTAAGCATACATTAACACTTCACACCTGATTGTTCTATTCTTAAGCTGATTCCACCACTTAAGCTGATTCCACCAGTTTGCTTAAGTACTCATTTGGTTATCGAAACTAGTTTGGTTTAAAAACAAAAAAAAAAGTTTTTGTTTTTAGTCTCTTGGCTTAATTTTATTGTCGTTTTTAAAAATTTTAAAAAAATCAACAAAGATTACCAAACACGTTTTAAGTTTTCGTTTTTGAAAAAAGAAAACGAAAATAGAGAGTTATCAACGAAAGGGTTTTGTAAAATGGGTTTCGATTTTTGTTGTCAATCTTTTTAATTAAAAACGGAAGCTGAAAAAACACTTTTTAAAAGAGTTTTCAATTGCAGACGAAAATTGGTAACGATTAATGAGGTTCTATGGAAAAAAAAAAACCTTCTATCAACTGCCCCAAAAAAATTACGGTTTCTTCATACAATGAATATTTAAGGGCTCTTTTGGTAAAGTTGGGTTTCGATTTTTGTCTTCAATTTTTTCAAATGAAAAACTGAAAACACACAACTTCTTCAAATTAGAGACAAAAACTGTAAATATTAATTTATAAAAAAAATTATATCTAAAAAAAAAAACAATGCAATTTCTTGGAATTCATCTTGTTTGCAAACACTTTCTGTTCTTCATCTTTTTAAAAGAAAATAGAAAGTAAATTAATTTTCGGAATTTAGAAAACTGAAAAATAGAAATGGTCACGTACCCATACAAACAACAGCTTGCCTCTCAATCCACTCGTGATAGTATTCAAAACACCATCTATGTTGATTCTGTATATATATTGTCCAGACAGAGAAGTAATTAATAATAAGAAAAAAAAAAAAAAAGGTCAGTTTGAAACAAAATAAAATGAAAAAAAAAAATTTATTAATTAAAGTTGATCAATAATGTATTTATATAAAAACTGACTCCATGGCAGAAGACCATAATCCCACTTCAAATCTCTTAAAGCAGAACTTCACAAACTCTTCACAATAAGGCCTCTTGTAAACTGCACAATCACAAAGTTGTATACATACACACAAACATGTATATATTTGTAAGAATACGAAAATGCTCCTAAGGAACATATGATTACATATTAGAAATTTTATCCTTTTAAATGCCTAAAAATACCAAAGTTTAAATGGACCAAAAAAGTTCATGCTAGTTAACAAATTAAGTTAAAAGTAATGTTTGGCACACCCATCCACACTCTGAGGTGGACCAATGAGAAGAGAGATAGAGACTGCGGGGTCCACCGTTAGTCTCTTCTCATTGGACCACCTCAGGATGTGGATGCATTTTGGGTACAGATGGATGTGACCCTAACATTGTTGTTAAGTTAAACTACTTAAACTGTCTCCCTATAAAATTACTTTAATACACTCAGTTCTATACGGACTTTTCTTGTCCAATTAGAAAAAATGCTGCATGTTTGTTAAAAAATGCTGTAAAAAAATTAATCTCTTATTCTCACAAAAATCCCAAACGGCCACTAAATATAACTAGGAAAAAAAAATTGCAACAAGTGCACAAATTTGAGAATTTCACCTAAAAAGTTTCCAGAAGCCCCATCATGACCACGGTAATTTCGAAAATAGGTACTTTGCCTACGGTGCACTCTATCTACCAGAAAACCACCCAGACCAAGAACAAGAAGTTTCTTTCTTGGTCCAAGGTTCAACTTCTCTAAAGAAAGTCCTAAATCATTTCCATTATCTTCTTCATCTTCACTACCATTATTATTATCAGAAACCACATTCTTGAACTTAAAATTGGAGAACTTAGAAGCCATAATTTGATTAGTTGTGCCAACCCAAATCAAATTGGTCTATATAGTATGTGAAGTAGTAGTCAATTTATATAGTTGTGGGTGACAAATTTTTAGTTTTTGTGAATTTAAGATTAAACTTTTGGATTTCCTAGGTTCATAGTTGGATAATGAATGGTTGATTTGACTCTTCGTTTGATGAGCACTTAAAAGATTCAACTTTAAATTACTTTGTTTTATTGCTCAATTTTAATATAATATAACTAGGTTTTATCAATAATTTATGATGAACTTTAATTTGGATTTCCAAGGTTAATACTTGGAGAATGGATTGTTGTGTTTGTCACTTCGTTTGCAAAGATTCATCTTTGAATTACTTTGTTTTAACTGTTTTAGTTTACTATAACTACGGGTCCTATTGGTATAGCTTCTGCTTTTGCGATTGAATTGTAAAAATAAAAAGAAAAGAACAAAACAATAACTCCTGGCTAAAAGTTGTCTAATGTAGCTTTTGAGCAATTGCAAATTTCACCAATTGATTCACATTTCTGTGAGATTGAATTGTATAATTTAGTTTGTCACACTTTTTTATTGTAGCTTTTTGGAGTTCACAAGGAGTCCCCATTTGTGAACTCCAAAATCTGATGCCAAACACTCTCAAGATGAGAATGGCATGTGCCCACTGAAACAAATACATTAAAGAGTGAGAATAGCAATTCCAAAAAAAAAAAAAAAAAACATAAAAAAAGTGAATTGCTATTTGCACTTCATGGATGAACCAATGCACTTCATGGAATGTATTTAGTGCATGGGACTGCATAATGTGTTAGTAGTACTATAGAGTGCTTAATTTATTTCAGTTTTGAAGTGAGAATAGCAATTATAATGCAAAAGGGGTTTATAATATATCCGAGAAAAATGTTACAAATTAAAACTCCCACTAAAACGATGCCTTCTTTGATAAAGACAAAATTGCACCTATGCAATATAAGATGAGTTTTGATAAAGGATAAATCTATAACTACGCTGCTAAATTCGAATTCCAAATTTGGTTCATAAATATTTGGATAAACTATGCTGACACTCTCTAAGGTTTAGTGCTTTATCACTAATCTCCTAAGGGGACGGTGTCTGTAAAGTGCCACAGAGGCAAATCAAATAAGGGTTATGTGTTACATTTCAAATTACAGAGAGACAAAATAGCACATAAACAAATCACAGGAGCTAAAAGATAATTTACCCTATATTATATCCACACGTCCAACATACACTATAGTAATATAGTGTAATAAGACCAAAACACCGAACCACGGTCCAAAATACACCATTATATTCCATGTCCAAAAATACACCATCAAACTTATCTTTTATGTCAAAACAATGCAGTATCAGGCTTTTTTTTTTTACTTTAGGTAAAGCGTTCACAGACGTCACCCACATACATAATTAGGAGCCAGAAGGAGGCAAAGCCCACTTCAAATGAGACAACCTCCCATATTTGAACACATATGTATATCAAGTTATCAACATCTCCATGGTTTCCTAGTCCACTACCGATTGCAAAATAAGAAGCTGGTATATCCACATGAAGTACCAAATCATGAACCTTGATGTTGTGGGATGTAGTTCCACGACTGTTCTTGAAGTTTCAGAAATTCTCTCTCCAATGGGCAGAGTGAAGTGGGCTCTGCCAGGCTGTAACCCTTCACCCCAATTTTTGAGATTTTTTTTTTCTTTCTATATGTAACATTTTAGTTTAATTATAGTTTAGATTAGACTGCTCGAATATTTGACAAAATGCCTTATCTTTTCTACTTCTCTTTTTAATCCAACTCAATATTATTGCTCAATCTAACCAAAATACATTATGTTCGCTCAATGGTAATCTAGTGCACCCCAAAACTTCGGCCCAACGCCTTTTCTTAGTTCAATCCCTCTCAATTTTTTTTTTTCAAAATAACGTGTATAGTATATTGGTCCACTTGTAAATAAACCCACTTAAAATATTTATCACATCAATATTTCTTAGTACTTCTCAATTTAGTCTATCCCAAATTATCTTACCATCACTCAAACTTTATAAATTATGAGAAGTGATCAACCTTTATTATAGAATTTCAAAAAATAAAAATAAAAAATAAAAAAGAGAGAGAAAAAAGAAGATGATGATATTAAGAAAATTTGACCTAAAATATGGATAAATGTTGGAAAATTGAATGATAAATTGGAATTTAGTATTGTATATGGGTTTTGCCAAACAACCCCTTATTCGAATGTTTGTGACTGTTGACGAACAGTCTCCTTTCGAAGGGTTGTGACTATTGACGAACAGTCTCTTGCAACCTATGTATATGAGTCATGTTCATTTATAGAAAAAAAAATACAAAGTTATTCTCTCTACATATTGTAAATAAAAAATAAAAAAACAATTCTCTCTACATATTATAATTAAGTCTGTTCGAGTATTATACATATATTTACGTTCACTGGGTTCTGCATATTGTAGTGCAACTTATTCAGAACTATAAATCCGTTCTATCTTGGGAGACGATTGTTCATTAACCTTGTGCACCGAGAGGGAGCAAATTCGTCTTAAGGAAACAGTTCGCTGGGTTCGGATTCTTTCTCAAATTTATTCTGTATTTATTTTGGATCTCCAATCAGTAAGTATTTCAGATTTCATATTTATACATCCCATAATATTATGGATAACAATAAATAGATCCAAAAAAATTTTGCCTCGGAAAAACTCCCGTACACGTTCATCATTGTATATACGTCCATTCAATCCCAGTCCCTCTTACAGAAAAATCCTGACTCTACCCTTGCTCACGATCACTATAACAAAATGGACTTTTTGTGGCGCCCTTTTGCGCCATAAATACTTTAATTCGCAACACAAAAAGTTTTTTTCGACTCGTTCAAAGCGTCGCCCGTGCGTCAGTTATTCTCGCGTCTCTGATTGTTATTTGTGGCGCAGTCAACGCGCCACAAATACTATATTATTTGTTGCACGGAAATGCACCACAAATAAAAGTCGTTTAAGCCACAAATGTACATCTATTATTGGACATTCAGAAATTTTGTGCCACAAATACTTGAAGCAAATAAGTCACAGTAGTATTTGTGACGCAACAAGTGCGCCACAAATACTACCTGCGCAATTAAATATTTATTTATTTTTTATTTTTTTATTTTTTTTATTCCATATTGTATACCTGCAATATCAATAAATTTGCATTCATAAAAACAGAAATTTCATGCTCACAAAATAATCATTCACATACAAGCATTAGAAATAAATACAACAATTCATACAAAATAAGTCAATAAAGTCGCTAAATAAATCCAAGATCATGTCCATCATGTTCAATTTTGTCCAAAATAAGTCACGAAAGCTTCAGTACCTCAGAAAAAAAATAAAAAAAAAATGGTCGGCCATCTTCCAATAAAACTCCATTCCTGAAACATAAAAAAATGTAATTTAGTATTGACAATCTACAAGTAATAAGAGAATATAAAAACAAAAAACTTAGCATGTCCAAGTATTTCAAATTTGAATTTTCGCCTAACTCTTAAACCGGATATCCGATAAGGGTCCCGTTTAGTCTACAAAAATACTAATCCATATCTCATAGATCAAAAAATTAAATTTATGCCAAACAGGGCAGAGAACATTTGAACCACAAATGAATAGGCCAGAAAGATTTCTTTTTATAACCTTGCATCAAAACATTCTACTAACCTGACCAACATTAGGTTACCATCTTGCTTCCTTTATTCGGAGTAAAAAAAAGAAAAAAGAAAAGAAAAGAGTACCAAATGGCTTTAATCATTTCATCATACTGATCTTTTTCCAACTAACCTGACCAAAGAGATCTATCTCAAAAGAACTATACAAATACAGTTGATCTTGGTAATTAAAGCAGGAAGGTCCAACTCTAGGTCAAACATGGTTTTCAATTTTCTAAATATGAAACAAAGAATGAACAATGACCCAATCCAAATATTATATAGTGCATATATGAATATAATTTCTATATATCATATCTAGCATAGCAACCCAAACTTCTCAAAAATTGGCCCTAACTTAGCAGGTGGCTTCTCCTTCAAAAAATGTTGTCTAATGTTAAAAAGAAAATTAATGTTGCCTAATGTTAAAAAGAAAATTGATTCAGAAAGTGTTTCTCATAATTTTTTAGTACTACTTTGTTCCAACAATTCCAAGAACGTTAATTCACAATAATGGCACTTTATCACTAAATCAAAATTAAGAACAGTTAAAAATGTAAAATTCTACCAAATTTCTCAAAGTAACTCTTAAACTCTTCATCAGTTAGACTAGCTGATAAACCCCCAACAAATATCTTCTTAGTACTAAAGTTATCACTGTATCATGTTGTTGCTGATTTTGGCATTCTACAGAGGCGGCAAGGAAATGAAATCAAACAACCCCAAATAATAAGATAGGATTGTTCCCAAATTTTCAACCATGAATACATTCACTTGAAATTGACCCTAAATTGGCCCTAAATTACACACACATACATACACATGCATCTAAGAAATTGGCCCTAAACTACATGAATACATACACTTAAAAAATACAAGAATACACAAAGCAGACACATTGTGTGTGTATGTGTGTATGAGAGAGAGAGAGAGAGAGAGAGAGAGAGAGACTGATGAGAGAAATAGAGAGAACACACACACACACGCACAAACAAGAGAGAGAGAGAGAGAGAGAGAGAGAGAGAGAGAGGAGGTGGCGGCGGCATCCGGCAGAGAGAGGGGGCGTACATAGTGAGATTAAGAGAGAGAGACTGAGAGAGGGGTCAGAGTCTGTTGCTGCAAAAACTATAAAAGAACAATATTACCAATAACAGTAGCCTTTGACGTTTTTCATGGGATAAGTCGCGGACTTAGTCGCTCTCTTTAAGACGCTTCACGGCTCTGCCCAAGTTGTGCAAGCCGTTCAGATGATGGCCACGACGTCCCCAGGATAAAGCAGCCCAGAAATCGCCTCTGTCTCGAAAATCCTTGCACGGAGGAAGATCGAAAAACCCACACCCTTTCAAAATTGTTGCTCGAATATCAACCAAAAGAATGATATATATATATACACATATATAAAACAATGGAAGAATGAATTTTCTGAATGTATATTTTTTCTTCTCCGTCTTCCTTTTTTCTTTTTCTTCACACTGTTTTTCTGTGATTGTCACTCTCTCTTAAAAACTGATAGAAGACTCCTAATAGTTATATATTTGTGTAAAACGATTTTGCTTGAAAAGTGGTGAACGTTCCAACAAAAAAAGGAGAAAAAGTTGCAACTAAACTGATCTGTTCATCGTGCTACGTGTGAGACCACAGACCAAGTCAAATCCATCACTCAAGGTCTGATGCTTATCAGTCTTTTGTAAAGAAATCTCGTTGTTTTATAACGTGTAGGCCCATACACATTATCACATACTTGGTCCCAAGGTAGTCAATTACGTAGGAAAGCTAGAAGCTGTAGGTTCCCTTTTTTTTTTTAATTATTATTTTATAAAATACACAAGTTCCAACAATAATCCCCCACTTATATTTTAAAAATAATTTAAGATCATCGAGCAACGTATTATAAGACTGTGTATAAGTAAAGGTGTTTTTCAACTTGAACCTTTACGTAGTGATAGTGCTTCCGATTATACTAGAGTAACCATAGTTTTGAACTCTATCTCAGACAACACCACACACACAGTCCTACTAGGGTGAAGTTCAAAAACCAGCACTTTATGGCCGTGTGCTTATATCCCAGTATAGCGAATGATCTAGATAATTTGCCCAAAATTTCATAAGAAGCGGCCTCACTTCCACATTCGCCTAGGTGAGTCTAACAAGGATACTCCTGTAGCTAGGTATCCCACTCCAAATGGAGTTTAGATCTCATTAAGAGTAATAAATAACTCAACCTTCTGTCCTTCAGGATGTCATGCTTCGTAGGGATGGACTTGGAGTATTACCCCCATGTATAGATATTAGCATGATTCCACTCATATCACTCATGACTTGTTATTACCCTTTGAACCTATTTCTTGGAATCTCCAGTCTATAGGTTGGGTTACTATCACAAGTGACTTAACTATCTAAGGGCTTTAGTCCCATCCCTTTCGAGGTTTTACAAACCTTCTCTCGTGCTAGTCCTTTCGTCAAAGGATCAGCCAAGTTCTCCTCAGACCGTACATAATCCACTCTTACAGCTCCAGAAGAGAGAAACTCTCTAATAGTGCTGTGTTTGCGACGTATTTGTCGCTTCTTGCCGTTATAGTAACGGTTTTCAACTTTTACAATAGCCACAGTACTATCACAGTGGATTAGGATAGCTGGTATCAGTCTCTCCCATAAAGGGGTATCTGATAGTAGATTTCTCAGCCAACCTGCCTCCTCACTAGCTGTAGCTAGTGCTATCATCTCTGACTCCATAGTGGACTGAGCCAATATAGTCTGTTTCTTAGATTTCCATGAAACTGCGCCTCCAGCAATACAAAAAATGTATCCACTAGTGGCCTTGGAGTCATCTGATAGGGTATTCCAATCAGCATCGCTATATCCTTCAAGGACAGCGGGAAACTTCTGATAGTGTAATTTTAGGTTCATCGTCCTTTTTAGGTAACGCATGACCCTTTCAATAGCATGCCAATGCTCCATACTAGGTCTACTAGCTAGTAAACCTACATAGTACTCCAACAGCATAAGCTATATCTGGCCTAGTGTAATCAGTAGCATAACGGAGGCTACCAATGATGCTCGCATACTCAGTTTGTCTAACACTGTCACCAGTGTTCTTGAACAATTTTACACTAGGGTCATATGGAGTACATGCTGGTTTACAGTTAAAGTAATTGTATTTCTTTAGAATCTTCTCAATGTAATGAGATTGATCTAAAGAAAGTCCCTTTTCTGACCTAGTAATATTAATTCCAAGTATTACACTAGCTTCTCCTAAATCTTTCATATTAAAGTTGGCACATAAGAAAGATTTAACTTCATTAATGACATGAATATTTGATCCAAAAATAAGTAAGTCATCCACATATAAGCAAATAATAGTGCAAGTATTGTTTTCAAATTTGTAATAAATGCACTTGTCACTTTCATTTATTTTAAAACCATTTGAGATGACTAAACTATCAAATTTATCATGCCATTGTTTAGGAGCTTGTTTCAAACCATAAAGAGATTTGTCCAATTTGCAAACTTTATTTTCTTGACCAAAAATAATAAAACCTTCAAGTTGGTCCATATAAATTTCTTCTTCTAATTCACCATTTAAAAAAGCTGTTTTAACATCCATTTGGTGTACTACTAAATCATGAATAGCAGCTAAAGCGAATAGTACACGAATGAAGTAATTCTTGTGACAGGTGAATAAGTATCAAAGAAATCAATATTTTCACTTTGTCTATAACCCTTAGCTACAAGACGTGCCTTATATTTATCTATCGTGCCATCGGGTTTCAATTTCTTTTTAAGAATCCATTTGCAACCTATTGTCTTACAACCAGGTGGAAGATCTACTAAGTGCCATGTTTTATTTATTCCAATGATTCTATTTCATCATTTATAGCTTCTTGCCATAAATCAGCATCTATAGAAGTCAAAGCTTCTTGGAGGGTGTTAGGATCCTCCTCTAAGTTGTAAGTATAAAAGTCGGTCCCAAAATCTTTTGCGATTCGGGCTCTCTTACTTTTTCTAGGTTCTAGTTCATATTCATTTGGTTCTACTAATCTAGGCATATCATATGATGTTGAACCCCCACTATTTTTAAATTTAAAAGGAAATTTATTTTCAAAAAAATCAACATCACTGGATTCAATTATAACATGATTCTTTAAGTCATAAAATCTGTAAGCCTTACTATTAACAGCATAACCAATAAAAATACATTCATAAGCTCAACTAGCTAATTTGGACCTTTTAGGGTCTGGAATTCTAACATATGCCAAACAACCCCATGTTCTAAAATAATCCACATTTGATTTTCTTCCTTTCCAAATTTCATAAGGGGAAATATTAGTTTTAGAGTTAGGAACTCTATTTAATACATGACAAACAGTTAATAATATTTTCCCCCACCAATGAGAAGCCGCCCCTAAATTTAATAAAATAGCAACTACTAATTCAATAAAAGTTCTATTTTTTCTTTCAGCTTTTCCATTCATTTCAAGGGAGTAAGGGGCAGTTTTTTCATGAATGATTCCATTAATTTTATATAAAACAATAAATTCATCAGAATCATATTCATGTCCTCTGTCACTACGAAATCTTTTAATTTTTTTATTAAATTGATTTTCAATCTCATTTAGGAAAATTTTGAACATGTCAATGGCTTCACTTTTATTTTTCATAAGATAAACAAATGAATAATTTGAGCTATCATCAATAAAAGTAATAAAATACCTTTTTCCATTTCTAGTTAAAATTCCTTCATGTTCACAAATATCTGAATGAATTAATCCAAGAGGTTCAGATTCTCTAGTGACAGATTTATGTGGTGTTTTAGTGATTTTTGCTTGACTACAAAATTCACATTTGTCAAATTCATTTAAAGACAATTGTAGAATGTATCCTAGACTAATCATATTTTTCACAAGCCTTTTATTCACATGGCATAATCTAGCATGCCAAACATTAAAAGAACACAACATGTAAGCAGAAGAAGAAATTTTTATTAAAATCAACATTTAACTTAAACATGCCCTCAGTTGCATAACCCTTTCCAACAAACACTCCACTCTTAGTTAAAGTAAAAAGATCAGCCCCAATATTTTGAGTAAAGCCAGCCTTGTTGAGAAGATAGCCCGAAACAAGATTTTTCCTCATTTCTGGAGTGTGCAAGACATCCTTCAAAATGACAGTCTTTCCAGAAGTAAACTTCAATTCAACCTCCCCAATACTAGCAACAGTAGTGGTGTGGGAGTCACTCAACAGCACTTTCTTGTCCTTAGCTTCAGAATAGGATTTGAACATGTCACGGTCATAGCAAACATGGCGAGAGGCGTCAGTGTCTACCCACCACCCCTCGGATCCACCAACAATGTTAACCTCGGAAATCATAGCAACGAGCTGCTCTTCGGCAAGATTTGCTTGGGGAGCAACTCGTCGTTGATTCCTACAGTTTCGAGCCATATGACCTGGCTTACCACAATTATAGCAAACAAACAGTCTAGCTTCATTTATTCCTGAGGGGGGTGTGTTCCTATTCTGATTTGGCTTCGAATTCTGATTCTTGTTGTTGTTGCGGTTCTTGTTCTGATTCCGATTTTGAAATTTCATGGTTTTTGCAGGTGGCTTCAGAACAACAAAGGTTTATTTTTAGAAAAAAATTGAGGTTTCTTGTTGTTGGTTCCAACAACAAGAACCTGTTCTTTCAAATCTTGTTTTCTTGCCTCCTCCTCAATACGAAGGCGAGTTATCAAACTTTCCAAAGAAAATTCTTTGGTTTTGTGTCTCAAAATATTTTTCAAATCTTTCCAACTTGGGGGAAGCTTGTCAATAATGACAGCAACTTGAAACTGATCATTTAAATCCATGCCCTCAGAAATTATCTCATCAGCAATTTGTTGTAGCTCATGGGATTGAGCTTCAACAGATTTGTCATCCGTCATTTGGTATTTCAAATAACGGTTGACTGCAAATTTCTTTGCTCCAGCTTCTTCAGTGTCATATTTTTTCTAAAGGGCATCCCAAACTTTTTTGGCAGAATCACAGTTTGCATAATTGTCACACCCCGATTTTTAGACAACCAAATACCCATTCAATAATATCCCAACCAGTATTTAATTGCCCAAAAATCTAAGAGTGAAAAACAATCAACTGGTCACACATTTGAAATAGTAAACTTTGCTAAAAAATGTTCCTCTTTAAAATAATTCACAAACTTTAAGTAACAAAAAAAATAATCATTTTCATTGAGATCTCCATGATAAAATTCTAAATTACAATTTACAATAATAAAGAGAATTCTGTTGCCATAACAAAATAAGAAATCCACATTTTTACAAAACTTGAATCAGAGCTACTACAATCGTCCCATAACCCCAAAATAATAAAATACAACATGGCCCACAATGCCAAGAAATAAATAAATCAAGATCACGAAGCAAAATAAATAACAATTAAAATCCACTCGTAGATCTCTGAATCACAAAATTTACTCCAACCGCTAACACGAACTATTCCTGAAAATAAGAACCCGGCTACGCTCCACGAAAAACGCACCCGGTGATAAAATCACACGGGTCAGTACACACGGTACTGGTGTGAGTTAAATAAATAACATAATAACGAAGTCTTAGAGATAACACACAGTCCCTTAGAATACCACACAGTAAAATAAGAAATTATCAGGCAAGAGAGTTGTTCCACTCACACTTCAGGACAAGCGGTAGTTTCCTTCCATGTGGTGGCAATGAGGTCTCACCCGAAAAATCTAAATAAATTCCACTTACTACCTTACCATTCCAAAATATAGTGAGTCAACCCTGCATAAAAGTTAGTGGACCCACCATCCTGTACATAGAATATATTACATAGAAAAATGAAATAAAAACTATCACAAACCAAGCAAACAAGTCCGTAAACAACATTTCCACATTCTAACTTAAACGCCGCATTCATTATTCCAAACCAGACGAATAATTCCAAACATAAGCCGTCCACATTATAACTTAAATGTCGCATTCATTATTTCACGCTTATCAGTCTTATGAAATAATCCATTTTTTTTTATTATTTATTAGCATTAAATTTATCTTTGTGTTCCCTAGGTTCACCCCTTGGCCACCCTCCATGGTACAGCCCACACATATATCCCATGTGTGCCCGGACATACTACCAACACCCACTCCGGTGCCAGTTTGGTTGGGGTATCAACCAAACCAGGTATACACAACGGAAGGCCGGTCAATATGTCAAGACGTCTATACAATATAAGCCGAGCATAAGGCTTAGGCCAGCTTGATCACGAAGCCACTGGCAAAAAGTACACTCAACAAGTCTTAAGCCAGCTTGATCACGAAGCCACTGGCAAAAGAGTGCGAGCTACCAAAAACAATAACACAACAACGGGAGTGGTGAACACTAAAGAACTATGTTGCAATTATTACTTATCGTTCGTATTATCCCAATGATGTGAATTTCGCGTTTATCAAATAGTTTCGTCTTATCATCCAATTACATCTCTAACTTTTAGATGCATTCCAATTTCTTACAATAAAGGGTTTTATCAATTAACCCAATAACAATCTTCCCTCAAAAATTTCTAATCAAATTACAAGATCTCCAATATACTATTCAACGTATCTAATTTACTCATTTTTATCATAATGATCACACAATAAGGTTAGTTATTTCAGGTACAATAATCCTCAACCCAACATTCAAAATCAGCCTACATGAAACCCATAATAAAAATTCAAATTCTCATATCGTAAAGTATTATAACAATCGTTCCACAATATTTTCATCGGACTCAACGTTAATGACTATCACCCATTTTTTTATAGCTCAACATTATATGAGAATTCATGCATCTCTAAGTAATTTTCGTTAAGTCATACGAACGAATAATAAAAACACAACGAATCATATTTCTCCAAATTCGTACATTTTAATATACTAAAAACTACTACTGAAATCTTCAATTTTTGCCCAAACGATGCAGAATCAGGAAAAACTCCATTAGACAAAAAGTGTGCAGAATTGCGTTTCCTACAGGCCATCGCAGACAGAATGTTCAAATTCAAAGCTACGATTTTCTAATAATTTTCTCAAGTTTCTGCAACTGTATAAATTACAAAAAAAATGAATTTCACATATGGTTTTATCAAACTAACTATTCACCTAACCCTTTCGAATACCCTAATGTCATAATCACAAAGTCACACGAAGGGAAAAGAAAATATCTAGATTACTTCAACAATAACAACGTATCCATTACAAAGATTTAACCCTAATAATTAAATTAAACATATACTAATTTAATTTACTCCCGTGTACATGTATATATACATACGTGTATATATATATACTCGGATACACAAAAATTTAACTCACCTCGTTGATAAAAAAAATGACACCCACGAATGCTCCGCGATTTCCCACGTGCCCACGAACCCGAGGCCATTCTCTTTTCTTCTTCTTCTTCTTCTTCTTCTTCTTCTTCTTTTTCTTCTCTCTCTCTCTCTCTCTCTCTATCTCTCTGTCTCTCTCTCTCACACACACACACAACGTCTGTTCTCTCTTCTTCTCTCTTTTCTTCTCTTCCCTTTTTGTTTTAATATAGGGGCTAGGGTTTTTAATATAAGTATATATGTACACTACACACACAACGCATGTTAATAAAACACACACAAATATATAAATCCTGTTTTTCTTTTTATGGGCTCACAAAAGAGACTCATATGAGCCCAGAATGCAGTACAAAGTTTTAAAATGAGTAGCCCAATGGGTACCCATGACCCCGGTACTAAGTTTTAATGTTAATTACATTATTTAACACATTCGCGGGCCTGTAAACACTATATAACAAAAATACATATCAACCCTTCACTTAAGTTTATAAAAATATTCACATCGTAATTTGCACTAAAAAAATAATACACATAGATATACAACCATAAACATAAATACCCATAGCTAATTTATCACATATAAAAATTCGGGTGGCCACATTAACATATAAAAATAAATATTTATATCTTGAAAATTACGGGGTGTTACAATAATAGTCATAAAGACTGTCAGAGAGTCCATTCAAAATATAATTTTTGCAAAGAAAATAATTTTCATTCCATATGTCAGACTCTCTGATTTGAGCAACAGTGGGATTTTCAAAAACAGTGGGTTTTTCAGAAAGACAAAAAGATTGCAATTTTTTCGTAGTTAAGAAAAACATCATTTTCATCCTCCACTAATTAAAGTGAAGGCCCTCAAATTTGAAGGGTTTGTTGAGGTCATGGGTAACAGAGAGCATTGAAGATTCCATGGTAGATGTAACGTCTTAAAATTGTTGCTGCAAAAACTGTAAAAGAACAATATTACCAATAACAGTAGCCTTTGACATTTTTCTTGGGATGAGTCGCGGACTTAGTCACTCTCTTTAAGACGCTTCACGGCTCTGCCCAAGTTATGCAAGCAGTTCAGATAATGGCCACGAGGTCCCCAGGATAAAGCAGCCCAGAAATCACTTCTGTCTCGAAAATCCTTGCACGGAGGAAGATCGGAAAACCCACACCCTTTCAAAATTGTTGCTCGAATATCAACCAAAAGAATGATATATATATATATACACATATATAAAACAGTGGAAGAATGAATTTTCTGAATGTATATTTTTTCTTCTCCGTCTTCCTTTTTTCTTTTTCTTCACACTGTTTTTCTGTGATTGTCACTCTCTCTTAAAAACTGATAGAAGACTCCTAATAGTTATATATTTGTGTAAAACGATTTTGCTTGAAAAGTGGTGAACGTTCCAACAAAAAAAGGAGAAAAAGTTGCAACTAAACTAATCTGTTCATCGTGCTACGTGTGAGACCACAGACCATGTCAAATCCATCACTCAAGGTCTGATGCTTATCAGTCTTTTGTAGAGAAATCTCGTTGTTTTATAACGTGTGGGCTCATACACAATATCACATACTTGACCCCAAGGTAGTCAATTACGTAGGAAAGCTAGAAGCTGTAGGTTCCCTTTTTTTTTTAATTATTATTTTATAAAATACACAAGTTCCAACAATAGAGTCGGTAGTGAGATTTGGGAAATTTTTGGGGCTTTTTGACTTTTGAGAACCAAAAACATGCGGGTCTCTTAATTTTGGCGCAAAAAACTTTTGGTCACTTTTTCCGGTGCATTTATTGCACCATAAATAAACACTTAACTATTTTTGGCGCATATATTGCGCCACAAATAACCATCCGACTATTTGTGGCGTACATGTGCGTCGCAAATACAAATATTTGACTAGTTTTTGCATTTATTTACGACATGAAATTTAGTGTCGGGAAAAAAAAGTGAGTCGCAAATAAGTACTGTTTGTGGCGCATATCATGCGCCACAAACACTGCGCGCCCCAAAAAATCCTATTTATTGTAGTGCGACGATTGTTTCGGCCTATGCCCAAATGTCATACATATATGAAATTCACAGACTATATATGGCATTATGCACAGTTTTAAAATTAATAAACATGAAATAACAAAAATCAATGTGTAAGTGAAATAACAAAAAACAAATTCTGAATTAAGCTACTTGGAGAGTGACCATTCCCTTCATATGCTGAAATATAAAAGTAATAGTACGAAATGAAGTATATCATTGCACTACCCATAAATGTAGATTTTCTGCAAATAAGAAATATTTTTCCTATGGACAATTTGCATTGCCTATGTTGTCTACTTCTCTGGATGGGGCTGTATTTCCGGAGCCTTGACTCTTGCTCTACCTTTATTTTTCACTAGAGCTCTTTGACATGTTCTCAGGTAGGCACCAATATTTTTAAGAAGGTAACGTATTGCGTCATATTCGATGCATTGATACGACACTTTACGGACACTTTTCCTGCAATGTTGATTTAATTTTTTTTTGAATTTTGTCGTGTTCACGTGCAGATGCCGTGTTGGTGTATTTGTCTCCGTACTTCATTGCATGTCGTATTATGGGCCATCTCCCCATATATTTTACATTTCAAAGACAAGGATCAGTGGCAGGACCAAGAATTTGAACTCGGGGGGCAGGTTTATTGGTCAAGGACCACTGTATAATAGGGATTAATTGAGGGTGCCCCGACCCCGAGGCAAAACAATCTTGATCTATCTATCATATTATTGAGTATGATTTTCCGTGTTAGAAAAGTTACAGTTTTACTCTAAGATTTTCTAGCCTCTTGAGTGTTGAGGGATGTAGTTCCACAACTGTCCTTGAAGTTTCATAAATTCTCTCTCCAAGGGTAGATTGAGTAGTGGGTTTGGCCGGGCTGTAGCCTCCCAATTCCCACCCCAATTTCTGAGAAATTTTTATCTTATATGTAATATTTTCACTTAATTGTAGTTTAACCCGTCCTAATATTTGACTAAATGACTTATCCTTCCTAGTTCTCTTTTTAACCTAACCCAATATTGTTCAATCCAAACAAAACACACTATGTTAGTTCAATAGTGATCTAGCCCACCCCAAATATTTGGTCGTATGCCTTTACTTATTTCAATCCCTCTCCAATTTTTTTTTCCAAGAAAACATGTATATACTATAGTATATTGGTCCAATTAAAAATCAACCCACTTAAATATAATATTTACCCTATCAACATTCCTTTGTACTCAATTTAGTGTGACCCAAATTGTTTTACAATCTTTCATATCACTCAAACTTTACAATTACAAGAAGCGGTCAACCCTTATTATCAAATTAAAAAAAAGGGTTAATTACATTTTACCTTCCTGTGGTTAGGCCCATTTTCAGTTTACCCCCATGTACATAAAAGTGGACATTTACCCCCCTGTGGTTTCGGACTAAAGTGAAACTGTAAAGATTTCTCTGAAATAGCCCCATACAGGGATTAATGTTAAAATTAGCCTCACGAAGGAGAGTTTAAGTGTCAAAATTAACTCCAGATAAGCAGTTAACCCTAAAATTAACCTCACAAAAGAGCTGAGTGCTTATAATTAGCCTTAGATAGTTGGGTTAAATGGCAACATTATCCCCACATAGGGATTTTATTCCAAAATTAACCTCACAAAGGGGAGTAAGTGTTAATATTTTTGGCCAATTCTAAAATTTTCATCAGTTGTGAAGAAAATCTTTACAGTTTCATTTTAGTCCAAAACCACCGGCGGGGGGTGTAATTGTCCACTTTCGAAATACAGGGGACAAAGTGAAAATAGGCCTAACCACAGGGGGTAAAATATAGTTAACCCTAAAAAAAATGAAATAGAAAAAATAAGATAATATTAGGAAAATTCAATCTAAAACTACGGATAAATCGACCCAATTTTTTTTGCCTCGTGGCGCTACCCTGAACTCCTATAAATATTCATCATTGTGTACACGTTCATCCAATTTCAGCTCCTCCTAGAGAAAAAATCTGATTCTACCCTTGCTTTCAACGGTTTTTTTGGCCTACGCCCAAATGTCATACATATATGAAATTCACAGACTATATATGACATTATGCATAGTTTTAAAATAAATAAACATGAAATAACATACAGCTATTTGTAAGTGAAATAACAAAAAGCAAGTTCTGAATTAAGCTACTTGGAGAGCGACCATTCCCTGCATCTGCTGAAATATTAAAGTAATAGTACGAAGTGAAGTATATCATTGCGCTACCCATAAATGTAGATTTTCTACAAATAAGAAATTTTATGGACAATTTGCATTGCCTCTGTTGTCTCCTTCTCTGGATGGGGCTGTATTTCCGGAGCCTTGGCACTTGTGCTCCATCTTTTATTTTTATTGTAGGCACTGATACTTTTAAAAAGGTAATGTGTCGCATCATATTCAACACACAAATAGGACACTTTAATATGACACTTCACGAACATTTTTTCTGTAGTGTCAATGTGCAATTTTTTTTATAGAATTTTGTCGTTTTGACGTGCAGGTGTCGTGTTAGTGTGTTTGTCTTCGTGCTTCACTGCATCTCGTATTATGGCCCATCTCCCCATGTATTTTCCATTTTGAAAGACAATAGTCAGGGCAGAATCAGGAATGTAAGCTTTTGAAAAGGGGGGGGGGGGGGGGGGGGGGGGTTTGTGTTAATCTGCCCCAAGGTGAAATTTTTTTTTTCTTGATCTATCTATCATATTATCAAGTATGATTTTTCTGTATTAGAAAAATTACAGTTTTATTTTGAGATTTACTTATGGTGAAATTTTATCTAATTTATTGAAATCCATGACTCAATTATGGTTTATGGTGATTTGAATAACAATTAGTGCTGTCAAATGTATTTTTTTGAACCATATATTTTGTAAAATTTAAATATTTAAAGGGGTCAATATGTAATTTTTTTTTCATTTGCATGGGTCAGCCTATATAATATCCAAAATTTCAAAACACTAAAAGCGTAAAATTACAATTTAAAAATTTTTTACCTCTTATGTTCCACCTTTGACAAGGATGTTCTAGTCCGTTGTGATGGCTCATCAGTTGCTCTTTTCTCTACTATTATTCCTTGGTCTACCAATAAACGACGAAGAAATAGAAGAGGTCTATAGAGCCTGTTTGTCTGTGCTTGTGCTTATTGTTATGTGATGTTACACAATTCAATATCTGATTAAGTATGACAGGTGGGGTTGAGCAGCAGATGATAGCTCTTCAGCACTTGGTCCTACACACAAGGCAAACAAAAGACTCAATTAAGGGGTGGGGTTGTAAGCCCTAAATCTCCTCCGTTGGTTAAGTTAGCTTGAGAGAGAGAGAGAGAGTTTACAACGAGTATTGAGAGGGAAAAGAATGTTGGTTAAGTTAGCTTGAGAGAGAGAGTTTATGAGTATTGAGAGGGAAAAGAATGTGTACCTTCTCCGCTGTTCTACTTGTGTATATATAGTGACGGGTTCCAACTAACTGCGATTATCTTGGCCCAGTCGACTATTCTCCAGACGTGGGCTGAACATTGGTTTCTTCCCGTTGGGGATGACCATCCAGACAGGTGCCAAGTGTCCTCGTCCTCAGATAATGGGATTTTGGCTCCTATTTATCAGGAACGAAGACGGATATTCAGTTATGGGCTCAATGGTTAAATGGATCCAGTCTTAGTTCCATCCTAGGCCTAGTTAGCAGGGGTCGTATACAACACATTCATCGTATATATATATATATCTCACTTGCCATGTGTCATGCTTTGGTGGAGTAGCAAAACGACGTCGTATCATTATGCTATCTTGATCATGATTGGTAAAACTGCATAGAAGTAGAACTACTTATTATGGTTTGGGTGTTTAGTTTTTATGTTGTGGAATTGATCAAATATAGAGATAATCTTGAAAAGCACCTCTCCACTTGCTTATGACCTAATTATTTTTTGGACAAGGTCGGCTTATATTTTTTGCTAAAACAAACAGATAAAAAAGTAGTTTGGGCCACCAAAACTCATTAAATTGACATATAAGCAATAACAAACAGCCTCATAGTATCACCTCCAACTTCTGGCCACATTTTTTGGTCAAGAATGGGTGTATCATGTTAGGATTGTGCCTAAAATTTCATTAGTAAAATTATTTCCTAATTATGATTTAATTACTTATTTGGTGGTTTCCTTATCAAATAATGATTCCTTTGTTAAAAATAAATAAATAAATAAAGATTCTTTTGATGGTAGAAGTTACCTATTTGGTATAGGAATATTTGTGAGAGTATTCCTTATTGTACAAGACTTATCATAGGGGTAAATCCTACTACAACTCGGATTGAGACTCTACAATCTATAAAATTATAGAGTTACTCAAGGGATTTGAAAAAAACAACCCACGTTTTACATACACATGAGAGGGCTTCAAACTAGTGAGAGAGATTAGTTTCTAGCACTTGTGTAACTTGGTTAGAGAGTTATACACGTGAGGACTTAAGTGCTTGTAATCTTCATATTAATCATAGTGATCGCCCTTGCTCGTGGATCTAGGCATTGTTGGGCCAAACCACATTTAAATCTTGTTGTGTTGGTTTGCTTGATTTTTCTTTCTTGGTTGTGTCGTTCTTGTTCTATTTATCTCCATATTTATGGGTGTGGTTTTCTTGTTGTGATTGTGGCCCCATTTTCAACATATCATTCCAGCATGAACTATTAAATATAGGGGCGGATATAGAAAAATGAAGTAAGGGGCTTGATAAGAGCGAAAGCAAAAAGTTCCACTCAATGAACCGAGTTTACGCCCTAAAACAAAATTTTTTTTGGTCTATTTATAGATATTTCTTGAGTAGAATTTCACGTAAAGCTTAAAATGGTGCGAAATCAAGGGGAAAGAAAATTTGTTGGGCCCAGTAGTTAGGATGGATTGGATTCCAATTACGTCAATATTTGTTCAATTGCTCTTTATATGAAATATATGACTTGGCTCATGGCGTAGGATGAATTGGATTAAAATTACTGTTACATTAATATGTATATTACAATCCAAACCAATATAAAATTTTTTCCAAAGTAGGGTGGGCTTAATATGATATTTTTTCTAATACATGAGGTAGTGCTATAAAGATTAACGCATAAACTAATAAATATATTTAATTTTTTCTAAGGTATATTCAAAATTTTCCAAAAGTTTCGGGGGAGTTTTGAGCCCCCACTGTCCTAAACTAAATTCACCCCTGTCTAAAAATATGTTGCGCTATTATTTCTTGGTCTACCAGGTCATTTGCATACTGCTGCAATAATATACAAGACTTGTAATGAATAACGTTAAGCAGTCCTCCTTGCTCTAAAAAGTTGTATTCTAGAATAAAGTGATGTGTTTCAACATATATATATATATATATATATGCAGTCAGGCTCTAAAGAGGGCACCATCTCTTTAATAAAGAGAGGACTTCTGTTTTAGCCGTCGGATTGTGTTTTCATTAATGGCAATTTTGTCATTTCACAGTTTTTAAACACAATCTGACGGTCAAAACAAAGGTCCTTCCTTTCATAAAGAGAGGTGGCCCTCTTTAGAGAATCTTTGCATATATATATATATATGTACTTATATATGGCTGTAAATATTCGATACCCGGTTTACAGTGATGATAGGGTATCCCAAATCAATAAAGACTCTTTAAAAATTCATTTGTGCCTCCTATACTTTCAGGGAATTCTTTCTCAAACTCAACAAAATTTGAAAAAATGTGATTGAATGATATCCCGTTTCATTCAATATTTACTCCACTTCAAGGGGGTAGACCTCCAATAATTGGTTCAATTTAAGGAGAACCGGACCTCCATTAAGAGCAAAGGCCCAATTATAATGAAATAAAGTTCTCTTTATTAATCATACTATGAATTTACTTATATGAATACATTTTTGCTCACTCTAAAATTGCTCATCTTTGCTCACCCTCCTGGTCCCATTGACTAATGTAGTGGAACTCATGATTAACTATAAATGAGAATTAATTAATGGTGTAAAGTACTGGACCCTATTATATTAGCCAATGAAAAATGAGGGTGAGCAAAATGTAAACAATGTTAGTGTGAGCACAACTGCACTCAACTTATTAGGGGTGTAAGAAAAAATCGCAAATTGCAAACCGACCAAACCAAAAACCGATTGGTCGGTTTTCTATATATATGTACAAGCTAAAACCGACCAATTTACAACCCTATTGGTCAGTTTTTAAACACCAAAAAAATCAGGGGGAAAAAAAACCGACCGACCAACCGATTTACACCCCTACTTCTTATATAAGAAGGTACATAACCACCAACTCTTACATCAACACAAAAAGAGAGAGAGAGAGAGAGAGAGAGAGAGAGAGAGAGAGAGAGAGAGAGAGAGAGAGAGAGAGAGTTAGGTAAGAGAGAGAGTTAAGTAACCATTACAAACTATTCCACAAACACATTAATTAGAGCTCACAATTAACACACTACTATTTTTATCCACTAATATATAACTAACTCTTAAACTAATTAAAAATATATTAGTTATATATGAATTGGTCCCTAAATCTGGCCATTAACAAGAATTTATCCTCTTCAAATTTTGTTAATAAAAATTAAGCCTTAATTAAGTAGATAATTATTAATTAGTCCTTTTCCCCCAAATCTGTGTAATTATTATGGACAAAATTACCCTTATTAGTAAATATATACATATATATATATGCAATCACCAAATCATGGCTTGAAATTAGGGGTCAAACCCCAAATAGCTGTACTATTTATCTCTTTCTCTTTCTATCCCAGTCTCACGTTCTCTCTCTCTCTAAAACTCTCTCTGAATATCATCTTTAACAACCCTTCCTTCAGCAAATTCATGGAGTCGACCCTGAATTTCCTCGGCTGCAACAATTTTCTTCCTTTTCCTTGAACCCTTTGGTCTGCCTCTCAAATGATTCTTCGTTTCAATAGCCTTATCTCCATAACCATTTTGTCCAGAATTTCCCCCAACTGGCCCTGAATTTCGTCGGTGGCGGAGACGAGAAGATGCACAAAAAAACGAGTCTTAGCGAAGGGGAGTGTTTTTTTTTTAATTTTATTTGGTGAGAAATTTCTCACCATTATGATATTGAGTAATGTCTCACTTTTGGTCACTGATGTGTATTAAAGTGATGAATTTCTCATTATGGTGAGAAGTGATAATTTCTCACCATTATGTTATTGAGAACTTTCTCACATTTAGTCAATAATGTCTTTTAAAGTGAGTAATTTCCCACTATTATATACAAAATTAAACATTACATTATCGAGGATTTGTCACTTATGGTCTGTGATGAATTTTAATAGTGAGAAATTTCTCACTTTTGTCCTCTCTGTATTTTGTTGAAGCTTAGATCGTATATAATATGAGTGTCTTAGATCTTTTTTTTTTTTTTTTTTTTTGTATTATTGAATCAAAATTCATAATAATTCAATGTTGTGTTTGGTGTATTTCTAGATTTCAGTAAGATATGTATATATATATATATGTATTAAATGGGATTTGATTTTCAAAATCCTGATTTGGTATATATATCTATATATAGTTATATAGGTTTTAAATTTATAAACCCTGATTTGTGGGAGTGGGGGTATTTTAGTCATCAAAATAGGTGAGGGACTAATTTCTATGTTGACTTGTTCAATGGATCTATTTTTAAAAAAGGCTACAATGAAGGACTGAAATCTAAAGAACCCAAAATATATATATATATATATATATATGAACATAAAATCTCACTTCTCATTTGAATATCAAACATTTGTAGAACATGTTGAAAAAATTACATTGATACATTTGGAAAACAGAAACAGATTCTGGATTACAAACTGGAAAAATAGAATTTGAACCGAAACTGTAACAACCTGCATTTTCATTTAATCTTAAATTGACAATTCCATAATTAATCTGTATTTGCATTGTTATATTTAAAATCAAATTATATTGTCTGCATTTATCTAATTAATATTCTTATGTTTAGAATTTATTACTTGCTTTATTTCATATTCGAAATTCTTTTTGGGGTCGAACTATAATTTTTATAAAATTAGTCATACCTGGGTTGGATTTTAAAACTGTATTTCAAAAACCGTGGAAATGTTTTCTTTTAATTCAAACTGTATTTTTATAAAACCATTTCTTACGTTAAAATGAATTTTCTGTATTTTTGTGACGAACACCGCGCCACGAAAATACCAGTTTATGTTTAAAACTGTCTGCGCCGTGTTAAACTTCCACAGGTTTTGGAAGTGATGTAAAGTTAGATTTGACATTTGCTTTATTTCTAATTATGGAAACTAATCATTGTTAAAGCCTTGTTTGGTTAGACTAGACTTAAATGTGTTGATATTATGCCATAAGCTTGAATTCCCGAACACTTCTAGCTTTTGTCTCCTATACACCTATAATTGGCCCTTGGTGAATCTGTGGAGTTATGTATCAGTGTATATACGTATGTATGTGTGATGTGTATAAGTGTGTAATTATGTAATTAGAAAACAAAATTCCATTTTGTTGAGCCTTGATCAAGGGACTTGGGCACCAAGTTGAAGATAGTCCTCTATAATAAACACACACATGTCTTCACAATCTAGATATCTTCACACACTGCAATTCAGAGAGAAAAGAGAGAGCTGAGAGTTCATAGTTTCAGAAATTTTACAGAGAGAAGAAGGAACTTCAAACTCCATAGCCAAAGCTTGGAGTATTTATTGTTTGATCTTATTCTTTCTCAACAAACACACAATTATTGATCATCTCTGTGAGTATTATTAACTCACTAGGAATGTAATTTCATATTTATTTGCTGTGTATTTGTTTAATTTTGTAAACCACCATTGATGAATTTGTGTATGAACTTCATAGTTTGAAATTCATAAATTTTCAACTTTAATCAAAATCCGTTTTCTTAGATGAATATGAAAGATTACATATTACAGATGCTATGTTTAAAGTTTTAGAGCCCAAATTGTTCATATGAAAAAGTATCTAAGAAATTAAGTTTTGACAACTTTTAATTTTTCATAAAATTTGAGAACTATGGTTTGAATTATGTTAAATTGATTTCATATTCTTAATCCTTGTTAAAAAACAAAGAAAATCATATATTATAAGGCCTAGTAACGAATTGAAAATGGGTCAATTTAGACCCTTAAAACTGAAACAGAGCAGTTTCACGAAGAAGATGAAGACTCTGCAAAAACTCGCGCGTGCGATCGCGCGAGCGGCCCGCGCGTGCGATCCTAGCTCCCCCAGGCAGACAGAAGAGTTTATATAAGAAAAAGGAAAAATGGGCAAATCGCGCGAGCGGCTCATGCGCGCGACTTTTGGCAGTTTCTAATTTTTCTTGTTTTGTGATAAAGGACTGTCTGAGATAAAATTTATACACTATTTGGGTACTGTTTGGGAAATTTATTAAATCAGAATCTTAATTTGTTATGTTTGAACGATTAAAACGATGTATTGTGACTTATCAATCCCCGTGCGTACTTTGTTCCTTTAATTCAGTGAATTGCCTCATGTTTTAAAGTTTCATGACATACATGTGGAGTCAGTTGTACATGCATGGTGAGTGTGAAGTTTGGTCAGTATGAAAAAGAGTAATGGTCAGTGTGGCATAGTGAGTGCGATTGAGATTGTGTTGTGGACACTCCCTGGTAAGTGAGTACCAAAGTGTGTTGTGATTGAGATTGCGGCGAGGGTGTCTTTGAAATGCGACGGTGGCAAAACTGGACACTCCCTGACGACCATGGTAGCGTCAAAGTGTGTGAAGCCGAACTTGGACATTCCCTGGCACCCATGGAAGTGCTAAAGTGTGGCCTACGGACACTCCCTGATACCCGAGTCTGGATACTGCATGAGGGTTCCTCCGGTATTTGCATGGCGGATTAGGTAGTCAAAGTGTGAGGCAATGGACACTCCCTGGTACCCCGGACCAAAGTGTGAGGCAAACTGGACATTCCCTGGCACCCCTGTGCTAAAGTGTGGCTATCGGAGTATTTCAAAGATACCGGTGTGTAATGGTGGGTTGTTGGGTTTTGTCGAGAGAAAAGAGTCGGTAAGATGAGATGGTGCATTGTTCTCATACACGGTCACATATAAGTGAGTTATACCTTTCAAAAAATATTATGGTTGTTTCCTAAAATGAACTCCTTGCTTTAATACAAACTTGTTGAATTAAATGAGAAATGTAAATAGGTAAATGAGTATGTTTTACATTCAAAGTTATGTTTTTAATACTCACCAGCTTCTTAAAGCTGACGACGTTGATGCGTCCTGGACATCTATGTTCAGGTTTTTCAGGTTATGATCAGGCTGAACATTATGATTATGCTAATTGAGAATGACTGCTTGGAAGAAAGACTGTTATCTATACTCCATGTTTTAAGTTATACACTATTTTGTAATAAGGATGA
Organism: Hydrangea macrophylla; assembly: GCA_033977485.1. Lineage (NCBI taxonomy): Eukaryota > Viridiplantae > Streptophyta > Magnoliopsida > Cornales > Hydrangeaceae > Hydrangea > Hydrangea macrophylla. The sequence continues at coordinate 98,509,552 of CM066999.1, read as the reverse complement.
CTGTAATAGATATTAAGTTATTGTTTTGATTTAAGGCGGTTTGTGCCTTTAGAGACCCCGTGCTGTAATAAGTAATAAGTTAGAAAAAAATTTGTAAGCTTTGATTGCTCTACTCTGATTATGGTTTTATGTTGTTCGACGTTTGGGACGGAATCGATCCTTCAAACTGTCGCGACCTACGGGTCCATAAAGGAAACTAAACGCTTTCCATATTTATGCTACATCGGGGCATGACAGAAACAGAATTACAATATGTAAACAGAAAGCAATAACTGGAAAAACTACAACAAATAAGATCAAACCGAGGCCTGTGATATTTCACAGTTTCCTTAAAACAGATTTGCCACCTCACCAGAAGTGCTTGAGGATATCTCCGACGTCTATCTCCCAAGATACAGCGGTAATAACCAGCAGTAGACAAGCACGGTGTTCGACTGCTCCAGTGAACCAACTATGTTTGTAACTCTCTCAGGAATGAATATTGGAAGGAAGGAACTAACTCTTGTTTTTTCTGACTATGAATTTCTGAGGAGAAAGCTCAGAATATATATGACTAAGGGGAGAGAGGATTCATTGGATGTACATTATGTATTTGTGGATTCATCCATGTATGTACATTATGAATTTATAGATTCATCCATGTATATACATGATTCATCTATGAATGTGCATTATCCATGAATGAGAATAAATGCATTTATATATGTACATTTCCCATGCATGTACATTATAATAAATGCATTCATGTATGTACATTTTCCAAGCATGTACATAATAATATGTATTCAATAGATTAATTTCTCATTCACTCAATAATAATTTTGGACATGTAAATATTCAAAGTTCATCTCCTCATGGAGGAGAGCACAAATCCACAAGGACCCCATTCAAACTCTAAATGGGTCCCACATTTATTTGACCTCAAACATGGCCAAAACCCTATATTTATCCAACAATCCCCCACATGAATGAAATTAATTGAAATGATGTGAGAAAACGACTCGACAAGAGAGAGCACAACAGATCACTCCTGCAAAGGATAGGTAGCTTTTGGCTTTGAACCTTCCCTTGTGATAATCTATCAGATTTACTAGCTGACCAGTGAGCGTGTAGTCTTGAACTGATTGCCATTAGTGTAAACAACCGACAGACCTCACACAGGAGCTTTCCAAACATAGTTTAGTTCTTACACTTGTGTTCATTTTGGCCTTGAACACTCGCCTGGTTCAGTGAATGTTTATCAAAGAATTTCGCCTTTCTCAAATTCTTTTAGAAGCAGCCCCATTTCACATTTACATAGGTGACTTATTTAGAGTATCCTGCTATACTCCACTTGGTTAAACCAACACACATAGTCATTAAAAGCTAAGCTTATCCTCAACCCATACAGGTATCACTGTTGTATCATAGAAATGGGCAGGATAGTATTTCTCCTCAGTGATTCTCCTAAGGTACATAAAATTAGGTTGTCCATTTGAACCTAGATCTTGGGATCTCCAGTCAACTAGGTTGGGTTTCCATTCCAGTCCCTTGTAACGTCATAGGCTTTAGTCTCATTCCTCTAGATGATTTATCAACTAACTCTCGATTTAACCCTTTGGTTAGCGGATCTGCAATATTGTCCTTTGACTTTACATAGTCAATCGAGACAATCCCACTTGAGAGTAGTTTTTTAATGGTATTGTGTCTACGACGAATATATCTAGACTTACCATTATACATATTACTTTGTGCCCTTCCAATAGCAGATTGGCTATCGCAATGTATACAAATAGCTGGCACATATTTTGACCATCTTGGAATATCTACTACAAAATGGCGAAGCCATTCAGCCTCTTCAGTTGCCTTGTCTAGCACAATGAATTTAGATTCCATTGTGGATCTAGCAATACAAGTTTGTTTTGAAGATTTCCATGACACAACTGCACCACCAAGTATGAAAACATATCCACTTGTAGATTTTGAATCTTTCATATCGGATATCCAGTTTGCATCACTGTATCCTTCCAATATAGCTGGATATCTCATGTAGTGTAGTCCCTGATCACGTGTATATCGTAAGTACCGCAGTACCCTTACTATCCCTTTCCAGTATTCAGTACTAGGATTTTTAGTGTATCTACTCAGTCTACTAACAGAATAAGCAATATCAGGCCTTTTACAACTCATTAGGTACATCAAACTTCCTATCACTCAAGAATATTCTAGTTGAGAAACACTCTCACCAGTATTCTTAGATAAGTGTAGACTTAAGTCCACAGGAGTCCTGGCTATACTAGTATCAGATTTGTTGAACTTCTCTAGAATCTTGTCTACATAATGTGACTGTGACAGAATAAGTCCATTAGTATTTCTAAAGATCTTGATGCCCAATATAACATCTGCAAGTCCCAATCTTTCATGTCAAATTTAGAATTCAACATTTTCTTAATAGATTTAATGATCTTATCATTACTACCCACTATGAGCATGTCATCAACATAAAGACATAAGATGACATAGCCTTCAATGTTGCCTTTGAAATAAACACATTTATCACACTCATTGATTTTAAATCCACTAGAGAGTATAGCTTTGTCAAAATTTTCATGCCATTGTTTTGGAGCTTGCTTTAAGTCATACAATGATTTGACAAGCTTACACATTTTATTTTCGTGCCCTGGAGTAGAAAATCCTTCAGGTTGTTCTATGTAAATTTCTTCATTCAAATCTCCATTAAGAAAGGCAGTCTTAACATCCATTTGATGTATCTCAAGATCTCGCAATGCTGCGATCGCAATAATCATACGAAAGGATGTTGTTCTCGTAACAGGAGAATACGTATCAAAGTAGTCTAGACCCTCCTTTTGTCTATACCCTTTGATGACAAGCCTTGCCTTATACTTTTCAATAGTACCATCCGTCTTCATTTTCCTTTTAAAAATCCATTTGTAGCCCAACGGCTTACAACCAGGAGGAAGATCTACCAGTTCCCAAGTATGATTTTGTAGGATAGAACCAATTTCACTCTTGATTGCTTCTTTCCACAATGGACCATCTGGTGATCTAATAGCTTCATTATAGCTTTGAGGCTCACTTTCTATAACATAAATTAGAAAGTCTGGACCAAAAGATTTTGAGGTTCTAGCTCGTTTCCCACGTCTAGGCTCAATATCAACATTTTCTTCTTGGGTTTTACTAGTTTTCCCAAGAGTCTCAAATGTGCATTTTTTAGAACTATATTCCTCTTTACAAGGAAGTATATTCTCAAATAAAGATGCATTTCTAGACTCCATGATCGTGTTCTTGTGTATATCTGGGTTTTCAGATTTATGTACAAGAAACTGATACGCACTACTATTATGTGAATAGCCAATAAATAAACAATCAACAGTTTTTGGACCTATCCTTTCTTTCTTAGGAGTAGGTACAAGAACCTTTGCAAGACACCCCCACATTCGTAAGAATTTATAGGATGGTTTTTGACTATTCCACTGTTCATACGGGGTTTGATCAACTTTCTTTCAAGGTACCTTATTTAAAATATAATTTGCGGAGAGAATTGCCTCCCCCCCCCCACTGTTAGGGATATATACTAAAAGCCATGCTTTATGTAGTTGATTTATTATTCATTTAATAAAATCGGTTAATCCATTTTTTTTTTTAGAATCTGTGTCGGCAATGTTTGTATTATATTTTAATATTATGCATGTGTGTCTCTCATTCTATATAGTAGGTGGTTTGGTGTGTAGAGTTCGGCTTACACACGAAAGATCAGGCCATCAGATATTATAGAATGTAAGATTTTGGTTTACAGTCTTAGATGGGATTGGACACACCATCGGTAGGACTGCAGCATGGTGTTGTAGTAGGTTTGTCTTGACTACGAAAAACGGTATAGTTTCAACTCACTATGCTGGTACACTTTGTGTATTAAACGGGACTGACTTGGGGTAATTATCTTTATACTGACTTATAAGATAATTAATACCTCATGGCTATTATGAGTGCTTATGCTCTAAATCCTAAGTTTATTTGTAGACACGTACATTTGATATTTATACTTTGATCCCTAAAAGGGTGAGATCCTTAAATGGGTCAATATCTCATTGGATTGGGTGGCAATGTTAATTGTGTGGTGGATATTAATTAATGATGAAATTCATATCTCAATTTTGGGATTGATGATATCCCCTTGAGAAAGCTTATAAGTTTTGATTATGTCAAACCCTGCAGGTGGATTTTGTATCCGACATATCAGATAAGTTAAGCAGAGGATCTCAAGGAATTTTAAGAAATTAATTAAATATGATTGTCAGTAATTATATTTAATTAATGGATATCTGTAATCTTAACATGGGGAGATAATAAGCATTTAATAACATGGAGCTCGAAATATATTTTTGAGATAAGGGTAGGAGTGCAATTATAATTCTTTAGTGGTATGAATTATAATTTATGGAAAAAGGAATCTGATTTAGTTCGAATTAGGGTTTCCTAATTCCATAAGGAAGCCTATTCCTTATTGACTTCTTATGGTCCCTATCGTAGCCTATATATATGCTGCTTTGGCTCTCTTCTCAGTTAGCGTTTTTCTATATAGAAAATTATAACTCGAAATAGAAAAGAGAGCAAAAAAGAGGGAGAGTAGAAAACAGAAAGGATTTCGAAAGAGCCCACACTCAGTTCGATATTCTGGCAGCAAAGGAATACGCTACAAGATCGTGAGCTGTTATCGAGCCCGTGTTCTCAATTCGTCTACTACAGCAATCCGTTTTAGCAGTTTAAGGTAACCCTAGTTCCTCCCTTGTAGGGTTATTGTAGTTTTCACATAATTTTTTGCAGTACCAACTTATACGCGCTGTCAACGAATTCTGGGAACGCAGTTTCCTAACACCCACAAGTTCTGTGGCAATCTAGAACTTATTAACATAGCATTCATCATTTCTTTTAAGGTACGATTTTTCCTTTCAGCATTTGATGGAGGCGAATAAGGTGCGGTGGTTTGGTGAATAATTCCATTTTGTGCACAAAACTCACCATATGGCACTACATATTCACCATCCCTATCACTTCTCAACACTTTAATCTTTTTACTTAGTTGATTCTCAACCTCTGTCTTGTATAGAATGAACTTATCCAAAGTTTCATCCTTACTTTTTAGTAAATACACATAACAGTATTTAGTGAAATCATCAACAAAAGTAATAAAATACTTATTACCACCTCTAGATTGAACCATTTTTAAATCACATACATCAGTGTGGATTAATTCCAGAGGTTCAGTGCTTCTTTCAATTGTTTGAAATGAAGTCTTTGTTAACTTTGCTTCAACACAAGTTTCACATTTATAACTTGCATCAATATGAAAGTTTGGTATGTGGTCTAATTTAATTAATCTTCGCAAAGAATTAAAATTAACATGTCCTAGTCTACCATGCCACAAATTAGAAGACTCAAGCAAGTAAACAGAAGAGATACTCATTTTATTAACTTTTGGGAATACAGTTGCTACATTAAATTTGAACATCCCATTACACATATACCCCTTCTCCATATACATTCCCGCTTTGGTCAACACCACCTTGTCTGACTCAAAGACCATTCGGAAGCCATGCTTGCTTAGGAGAGATCCGGATACCAAATTATTGCGAATTTCCGGTACATGAAGGACATTATTGAGAGTTAGCTCCTTTCCTGAAGTCATTTTCAGAATTATTTTTCCCTGGCCTTCAACATCCGAGGAAGTAGAATTTTCCATATACATCTTCTCACCACTTGTAATTGGTTTGAAGGAAGTGAACATAGTTTTGTCGGAGCATATGTGGCGAGTAGCACCAGTGTCTATCCACCATTCCCTTGGGATTGAATCCAGTAAGTTCACTTCAGATATCATAGCAGACAGATTAATGTCAGAGACATTCCTTGAGATAGAATCTAACTCCGTCATATTAGCTTGATTATTTTTACTCTCTTTTATGACAGACGGTATTCAGAAGCCCGGTGTCTAGTTTTGCCACAGTTGTAGTACTTTCCTTGAAACTGAAATTTTGGCTTCTTGGCGATACCACATTTTGGCCCCATCTTGTACTCTTTGCCAGAAGGAATTTTCTTCTTCCCACGAGAACTTTGACCATTCTCAACCATATTAGCCTTGGCTTCAAAATTCCCCAATTTCCTGTTAACCCCTTTGTTGTCTTCTTCAATTCAAAGTCTGACGATGAGATCTTTAATTTTCATCTTCTTTCGCTTGTGCTTCAAATAGTTCTTGAAGCCCTTCCAAGCGGGGGGTAGCTTTTCAATTATAGCAGCAACTTGAAAAGTTTCGCTCAAGGTCATCCCTTCAGCATGAATTTCATGCAAGATTACTTGTAGCTCTTGAACTTGACTGATCACAGTCTTTGAATCCACCATCTTATAGTCAAGGAATCTCCCCACTACAAATTTCTTTGACCCGACATCCTCGGTTTTGTACTTTCTATCTAAGGACTCCAACAGTTCCTTAGCAGTGGTCTTAACACTATACACATTGTAGAGTGTATCGTGTAAGTCATTCAACACATAGTTTCGACACTGAAAGTCCGAGTGCTTCTAAGCATCAATAGCTAGCACAACCTCTCAGTCTTGTTCGTTTTCATTAGGCACAGGAGCCTCTTACTTCAAGAATATCGCAAGGTTCAAGGTGGTAAGATAGAACAGTATCTTTTGCTGCCACCTTGTGAAATCCACACCTTTAAACTTCTCAGGTTTCTCCCCGTGGTTCACAGGAACCGTTTGGATTGAGGGAATCTTCACAGGTATAAAGGTAATCACCACGGTGTTGGAGCCTGTAGTACCGTCGGTTGTAACAGGTGGGTTTGCAGCAGTGTTCACATTCTGATTTTCCATTTATGAAAATATTATCAAAGGAGAGAATAAATTAAATCTAATATTTTATTTTTTTTCCTCTTAATTTTTAACAGTAGCAGAATTTTGTTTTCAAAATATTATTAGGAAAACGAAGGAATTTTAAGATTCTGCTCGCAGAATCTCAAGCAAAACACGATTCTGCACACTTTTTGTCTAATGCAATTTTTCCTGATTCTGCACCGTTTGGGCAGAAAATGAGAATTACAGTAGCAGTTTTTTTTAAAAAAAAACTGTTTTTCAAAATAGTTTCTGTTTTCCCAAAGCCAAATCTGTTTTTGTTTTGTAAAATATGTATTATCTGTTTTAAGATTGTTGAAAAAAATTACATTGATACATTTGGAAAATAGAAACAGATTCTGGATTACAAACTGGAAAAATAGAACTTGAACCGAAACAGAATTATAATATGTAAACAAAAAGCAATAACTGGAAAAACTACAACAAATAAGATCAAACCGAGGCCTGTGATATTTCACAGTTTCCTTAAAACAGATTCGCCGCCTCACCAGAAGTGCTTGAGGATATTTCCGGCGTCTGTCTCCCAGGATACAGCGGTAATAACCAGCAGTAGACAAGCACAGTGTTCGACTGCTCCGGCGAACCAACTATATTTGTAACTCTCTCAGGAATGAATATTGGAAGGAAGGAACTATCTCTTGTTTTTTCCGACTATGAATTTCTGACGAGAAAGCTCAGAATATATAGGATTAAAGGGAGAGAGGATTCATTGGATGTACATTATGTATTTGTGGATTCATCCATGTATGTACATTATGAATCTATAGATTCACCCATGTATATACATGATTCATCTATGAATGTGCATTATCCATGAATGAGAATAAATGCATTCATACATGTACATTTTCCATGCATGTACATTATAATAAATGAATTCATGTATGTACATTTCCCAAGCATGTACATAATAATATGTATTTAATGGATTAATTTCTCATTCACTCAATAATAATTTTGGACATGTAAATATCTAAAGTTTATCTCCTCATGAGGAGAGCACAAATCCACAAGAACTTCATTCAAACTCTAAATGGATCCCACATTTATTTAACTTCAAACATAACCAAAATCACATATTTATCCAATAGAACATCCACATCACTACTACTCACGATCATTTGATTCCGGCATATCATAATATATGATGAAAAATTAAGACATCCCACGCCTGATGGAATGTTGGACAATGTCAACTCACATATATCTTGAATCATATCAAAGTAGCAGTTTTGATCTGGACCAATATTTTCTATTACTCTATAATGCACAATTATTAGCTTATGTAGACCACATGGAGCCATGGTTGAAATAAGTACTGAAATAACAAATTGGCGGCCGATGCGAGTGTTATAGAATAAAAAAACAAGAAGCCCAAGACAATTGGTAGATTTTTAATTTTTTTTTTTTTAACAATTGGTAGTGTTATAAGAAATGTCTGCTAATATGTCCACAATAGAATAGAAACATTAAAGCAAACAAGTTAGTTACTTAAATCTCTATTTCATGAAAGCATGTGCAAACAAAAAAAGCCAACTAAAACGTATAATTGACCACAAGTTTGCAAGCAACAAATGAATTTGAATCTCATATTTTTCAAAGCAGCAAAGTCGCTTTGATTATAAAAGCACTAATAATTAACAAAATGTATTGTCCTTCCTATTTCTCTTTTTTACACAATCCATAATTATTCAATTCAAACAAAATACATTATAATAGTTCAATAGAAATTTAGTCCACCCCAAATATTTGGCTCAACTCATCGACCCAATTGTAAATCAACCCACCTAAAATATTTATCACATCAACATTCCTTAATACTTCCAATTTAGGCTAATTAAAATTGTTTTACCATTTCTAAAACTTTACAAATTACGAGAAGCGGTCAATCTTTATTATGGAGATTTTTTTTTTTAATGATATTAAGAAAATTCAACCTAAAAATTGAGATAAATAGACCCAAAAAAATTCGTTGCCTTGAGGAGGTGGGGGCGAGCCCCTGTATTTGTTTTTTATAATTGTATACAAGTTCATCTAGTCCCAGCCACCTCAAATAGAAAATTCTGAATCCGACCTTGACTAATTCAATGAAATTAGAGGATTTAACACATTGGAAATTTAACAACCAAAATCAAATTTTGAAGGCAACCAAAATCAATTTAACGCATTGGAAATTTAGCAACCAAAATAAAATTTTGAAGGCAAAAATGAAACTAAAAACCCTCTTTTCCAAAACCAAATCTCCAATTTCAAAAACCTTACCAATCCACTTGTGTGGTGTATTGAACAACTGATATGCAACACCAGAGAAAATGCCCTAATACACTCTTGACCCAAGAGAAAAACCCTAGACTGTTTTTAACAGATGGATACTGGTTTAGGGATGGGTGGGTGAGGTTAATTAACTTAGCTTCGAAATCAACAAAAGGGCACAATAGTAATTTTACTTCTGCTGATTTTTAAATGAATATAGTGTAACAAATGCATAGAAGGGTAATATTGTACCGTTTGGCCGTTTGTTAACAGTGTTCAGCTGGCATGTATGTCAGGGGGTGGTACTGTTATTAATTAAACAAGAGGCCAGGTGTCTTTGAAATTGTCACAAACCATAAGTGGTGTAAGTATAATGACGTGGTGTTGCGGGTTCACTGAATAATTTCTCTCCTTAAGAGCATTTGTAGTGGTGTGTGGTAAACTTTGCTAAAGTTAAGCTAAGTTTGTGTACAGAGGTGGTGGATGTTGTAGTGGTGTAAAATAAAGGACGGCCTTGTGAATGTCGTGAGAGAAGGAAACGGCACAGAGTGTGTCGTGAGATTAGTGGCCGGCCCACTCTGTGCCACGAGATGGTAGCCGGCCAAGTGCGTGCCGTGAGGAGTGGGTGTTGTGTAGTGGTGACCGGCCTAGTGTGTGCCGTGAGGAGTGGTAATGAAAGGAAGTGGACGGCACACACAGTGCCGTGAAAAAAATAGCTGGCACAGTGTGTGCCTTGTAGTGGGGGGCCAACATAAACTATGCCATGTAGTTGTGGGCGGTGTTGGATGTACCGTTTGCTAATTTGGACGGCACTCTTTGTGCCGATTGACTGTAGTATAGAGGAACTTAAGCGAACAATAAACTTAAGTTCTGCTAAGTTTAACTATACTACGCACATACCTTATCTACACCATTGCAGACCTAATTGCCTAAGTTTTGCTAAGTTTGGCTGCCTCAAGCACACCATTACGGATGAGAAAATCGTAATGTCAGAGCAATTTTCTTTATTGTCAGAGCAAATTCTAACACTTTTTTATTTGTAATGGAAAAAATCTGTTAATAATGTCAAAAATCCATTAGAAAAATGGTGGACTGCTCTGACAATAAAAGAAATTACTCTGACATTATGAGTAGCCTTTACAGATGCTCTAATGCATTGATTTTCAAATTTATATCTCAAACATGAGTTTCAAACAATGCGACAGTTATGACCATATTCAATGTAGTGGGAAAATTTTAAATTTTAATTATAAAATGTTGTTTTAAGTGGTTTTACTGTTACATGTTTTGAAAACCAATTTTTAGACATAAATATGGGATCGTCTTTTTTGTGAATTTGACTTTATCAATAAATAAAAAGAAAACAAATAATTAGGCTTTCGTTATTTAGGCTTAGTTTGACCCTCATTTTAGTGATTATCTTTTTTTAAAGTACAATTTCATGTTAATTTATTTGGTAATTAATTTATGAGCTTTGCAAAAATTGAATTTAGGGCTTTTTTGATAGAGCTTTTAAAAGCTCTAGGCTTATGGTTGCTTTTTTGCTTTCATGATGTCTTTTTGAAAAATAGTGTGTCATATGTATAAAATTATCAAACTTAGTAATAAATTTCATAAGCTCCTTTCAAAAAGCCACATGGGTGCCAAACTAAGCCTTAATGCTACTAAATTGGGAGGTTCAGAAACAAAAATTAAATACTCCCTCCGTCTTTAAATAAATTCTTTTAAAAGTTTGCACATTGTTTAAGAAATATGTATTATATTCATTTTATTGATGCATTACATTGCTACTTTCCTATTACACGCTTGGATGTGATAAGTGTGTGACTTTTCTAATCATTTCTTTTGATCACACATAAATGATACTTCTCTTTATCGTAAGGGTATTATAGCAAATTTATATAAATTTTGTTTTTGACTTTCAAAAGTACATACTTATTTTGGGAAAAGACTTATATACACCAATGTGGTTTTGGTGTACATACACCAAAGTGGTTTTGAATAGAAAATATTTGTTCTCAGATACAGAACATTTGTTCCGTGATCGAAAATATTTATTCCATCAAAACCACCCAAATCACTTTGGAACAAATGGTTCTTATCACAAAACAAATGTTATCTACCCCAGAATAATGACGTACGTAGGTACACATCAAAACCACTTGATGTACCAAAGTGGAACTCCTTATTTTGAGACATCAAAAAAAAAAAAAAAAAAAAGGTGCATACTTATTTAGACACTAGGAAGGAGATGTAACTTACATTGACTAGTGAGGATGTAGCTCGTATGGATACCCACATCTCCAACAATTTTGGACCTTTCGTGAAAAACTAGCATTCAGCCTCTCTTCAATATGGAACTTAAGGCGTGTTTGGGAACGCTTCAAATAGCATTATGTGTGTGTGTGTGTGTGTTTTTTTTCCTTAATTCTTACTTGGATTCAAGCTGGATACGCACACACCCTACACATGTGCACACACCCCAGCCTAACCCAACCTTAGGGGTCTTTCATTCCGACTGAAGTACACATAGGTGGGCAAGAACAAAGAATCCCTTGATTCCAACACACCGGCCACCTCTCTACTAGGGAAGTGATGTCGTGCCACTTGATCACTAGAGGTCTTGGCAATAGCATTATGTTTATACCACAATTACTTTGATTTTTATTGAGATTAGTACATACTGTTGGTTTGACAAAGAACTAATGGTGTCTTTGAGAGCTCAATTAATTGCTAAAAATGAAAAGTTTCAGCACTTTTTTTTGTGCGTTTGATAACGTACCAGTTTGTTGAAAAATAATCCAAAACCTACTAAAAACATTAGATTAAAAAAGTTTGGATGCGTTTGATAAAGCTAAAAATTAAATGCTAAAAATTTTAAGTGATTTGTATTAGCAAAACTAAAAACAAGGTTTCGAGAACTAAAATAGATTGCATTCAGTGATTTTTTTCAGCAGAAAATTTTCACTTAACATTTTTAGTGGATTTTTTTACTGCTTTTTCAATTAAGTGGTATTATCAAACGTATTGAAAAAAAATTCAAGTGCTCAAAATTTTTATTTTTACCACTTAATTAGGTTATCAAACACACCCTTAGACTGGAAAAAATCACTGAATGTAGTTTATTGCAATACTCAAAACAAAATAATTCAATAGTTAAATTTTTCATCAATAATAAAAATTTAATACTTAATTTTCAATTTCATCAAACACCACCTAACTCGATCTTGGGTTAATACAACACCCAAAAATTGGTTCACTAATGCTCATTCAAGCATCCCATTAGCCAATGCAGTGGAATCCATGATTAAACATATGCCGTGGGACTCAGGATTTTCAATTTTAATCCTAGATTTCACTGTATTGGCTAATAAAATACTTAAATAAGCATTAATGAATCAATTTTTGAATGAGCAAAAATATTTTCTAATACCAAATGAGATATAGACCCAACTCCCAAGGTATAGCGGTCAAGCAGTAAGGACCTAGGAACTAGCTCCAACAAGTCTCAAATTCGAACCACATGCACCTTCTGACCTTCTATTACGTTGCAGTGGGTAACATATATGGCGTTCACTTTGAGTTTATTCTATGATGTCGGATCCTTTGAACCTCCGGTAATCCTTGTCATTTAAAAAAAAAAAGTACGACACACATTTTTATAATAGTAATATTTGAGATACAATTATTCACATAATTTTTTTTACACAATCCAATAAATGATTTATCTCTCTCCTGTGATATTACTGGAGCCCACAGTGACACAACATAGAGATAGACTCATTTATTGAATTATATATATAGAAAAAATTGTATAAATAATTGTGTCTCAAGTATTACTCTTTTTATAAACAACAAGCAGCTAAATACACATCGTACTAAAAAGAACCAATTCCTTTCTATTCAACAAAATTGTTTTCTGTATTACTTAAAGAACCTCTAGTTTTGATTTATTTGCATGTAAATTGTTCAACATTTTTTTTGGTAACCAAGCATGGCCTATACCGAATAAATGCAGGTGTTGAGAGCCACATCATTCTATGTTACAAGCCAGGTGTACATGGATCCGTTTTTTTCTAGTTTTTTCATGTTTTAAAAACCAGTCAAAAGTGGTCGATTAGTTTGTTCTTTTCTATCGGTTTTGGTCGATTCAGTTTGATTTTTAACGATGACTAATTTTTAAAAAAATTGACTGAAGTTGTCAGTTCGCTCAGTTCGGCCCACTAATTTTTTTTTTTTTATACGCCCCTAATACAAGCAGAGGAATTTAGTTGTATTACGTGTACATCAAATGTTATTACAATGTGGGACTCAATTGGTGCCAGTATAGCCACTCTTACTACCGAATAGCACCGTACTAACTACATATTGTTATCTTCAAGTGACACGTTGCAAAGAGTAATAATTCATGCACATAAATTATATACATGAAGATTTGGACTATTAATTTCGGTGGGTCTCATATATGCAAGCATGAATTCCACTAAAATGAATGACTCAGATCTTTATATACATATAGTATTACCCAGTTGCAAAAGTTATTATCAAACAACACCAAAATAACAATACTATTATTCCTTGAGACCTAGCAAATAAATAATAATGTATTATGGAATTTACCATGTTGAAATAGGATCACAATGTAGTAATGCTATGGTCTCAAATTTTGTATCATAAATGTGGTTATTAACACATGTAGTAGTGAGACCACCTTCAATAATTGTGAGACCACTTCAACATTCTCTCTATTGAAAATTAAGTGGGCACACTGTCACATGTGATGGTAACCATATTTAGAATTCAAATGTGGAAAACATAGCACATATACTCTTCAATATGCTTGTGTTAATAAATATATCAGCTAAGAACCCGTTTGGTAACCTTGCGATTTCAGCTTTATATTATTATTATTTTCATTTTCTTGAAAGACGGAAAATGAAAGTGTGTTTGGTAATCTCTTTTTATTAAAACAAAAACCGGAAAACTTCTGTGTAGTAATATTTCGTTTTTCTTTTTCTTTTCTTTTTAAGAAAAAACTATTTTCTGTTTTCATTATTTAAAAACTGAAAACTCAAAACCTAACCATGCATTGGCTAATTAAGTTATCATTGAAGAACAAGAAAACTTTGTACCATGGGTTGAGTGGATGACAGACAGCAAATAACTGAAGATAAAAATTGGACTGACATTGCCTGAATTATGACTCTGGGAAAAAATGAGAGTAAAACTCAATATATTCACTTTCTTTTTACCAACCATAAAGGAAGTTTCAAGTTTGAAAAAAAAAAAAACCCATAAAGGAAGTCCAACATTTTACAGGTGGTCATATATACATCTTCTTGAGCCCCACATATGTTTTGTATTTTGTGTTTGGATTCATTTTTAGATATCCAAACACCAATGATTGTTATTTGACACAACTAGCTCATCAAGTATCTAATATAAATCTGTCACAAAATCTATGTTTTCTGTCATGGTTCACTCAAAGGCGGATCCACGCAGGGGAAGAGGGGGCATTTGTCCCCCTCAACTTCCAGAATTTATGGTTTTTTTTTTTTTTTTTTTTTTTTTTTTATTATGCATTTTTGCCCTTCTTTAATTTTTAAAATTTACCCCTTCTAAGCTTATAAATCGCATTTTACTCCTTCAATTTTATTATTTCACCCAAATAAATATCCTATTTACTCAATTAGTCTTAAGTATTTAAGGCCATATAGATATTCCTTTAAAATATATTAAGGTTTTTATTATTTTATAAGTGAAATTAGTGAGGGAAAAATAAAGGAAGTACGTATATGAATACATTTACATATAAGAGTTGTGGAGAGATTAGTTTTTCGTTGAATGATTAACCTACTAAATGTTAAACCCATTAAACAACCACATAATTTTTAGCACTCTAAAAATTCAAAACTACAGTGCATTTACCAAAAAATAATTTGCTTGAGAGGGAGCTGCCCCTTAACACCATGTAAGTGTGTGCGCACCCCCACTGAGTTCAAATTCTGACTCCGCTCCTAGTTTGACAACTTAGTTTTTTATTTAGAGTAGCTGGAGTAACATCCAGTAATAACTAGAGAGAAGAACTTGAAACTTAAGGGTGTTTGGAAGTTTAAAAATATGTTCTAAGAATTGTTCTAGAAGAAAGAAAACCAGTTTTGTGTTTAATAGGCGAAGCGGTTATGTAAAATTCAAGTGTTTGGAAATTTTAATTTGCCCATAATTCCATATGGCCCCGGGTCTAATATCGATCTTTCTTAAAATTGGTTCTTTGTCAAACTAACATAATATTCATTTCAATGAAAACCAATTAAAAGTAAGACTATGAGACTAAACAAAATCCTATTTCAAAACTGAACTGGTTTTAAATATTCTTAAGTATATCATATATATATTTTTTTTACTACATAGAAGTTTGTGTCTGGTCAAACGAAACTCTCAAAATATGTTCTTTGTCAACCTATTATGATATTAGTCGTTATATAATATAAAATCGTGCAAAAAATTAGTTTTTGGTAGTACTAATTTTGAATCCTTTTTATGCATTCCCATATTGGCCAACTCAATAAGATATACTTAAGTGCATGCCCTTACGTTTGGATGGCGGAGGAGGCATTGGACAATTAGTCTCATTTAATTGATAGTCTCGGGATTAATAATACCATCTTCCCCATGGTATAACTTAATCTCCCATATGGGGGACTATTCTTTTAAAATTAACAATTAGTCCCAAGCAAAGTGGTCTTGCCAAACACTGGACTATTCAATTAAATGAGACTATTAATCCAATCCCACACTATCTCCTCCTTAATCCTACTAAGTTAAACTCAACTCAACAAAGACTTGTTTCAAAAAATATATTTCGGTTCATCACACATTATTTCTCTATAAACAATATTTGTAATTTCGATAATTTTTAATATGTGCTAGAATGCTATTGGTCTACCTATTTATGACATATGTGCCACATAAATATAATTAGGATAAAATTTCAGTAAAGTTGCTTCAGTATATTTTGTTAGGTTTCTCTCACAGTTTTTAAAACAGTTTTTTTTATAAATTTTTTCTAAAACTGCTTTTTTTTTTTTTTTTTTTCCGAAAATTGTGCATCTATGTGAGAGGAACCTAACAAAATATACTGAAGCAACTTTACTGAAATCTTGTCCATATAATTATACACATAGATCAGTTACACTTCAAAACAGTAATAAAAGTCCATAAATAAAAGTAACTAATTAAATCTTTTCCCCTTTATCTATTATGCTCTTTTCAAGAGTCTACAATCCGACTCAAATCATATATATACTATCATATCTTTCTAATTGCCACCTAAATTAATTAATGCCCATTATTTCCCTAACTTATTTTAAGTGAGTACTTAATTTACAACATCGATGGGTGAGAGTGAGTAATGTTTGGGATACAAAAATGTCACAAAGAGATGTTCACAAAACGATGATGTTTTTGTGTACCCTGATGGTAGCGCCTATGTGGTGCCCCACCCAATGAGATAGTCCCACACAGGATTATTGGGCCATATATTTAAATTTTTTGTGGTGGGTTTTATTATTTGTGTGGCGCGTATCTATTGGGTACGGGGTACCAAGTAGCATGTCACGTGATACCTTGGGGTACCCAAATTTTTTTTCACAAAACAATGTGACAGTAGAACCCATCACATTTAACTCAACTCATGGGATGTCATATGGAACGCAACATTCTTTTGTAAGCATCCCTTTGTGGCCCTTTTGTGTCCCAAACATTATTCGGGGAGAATTGAGAAGACACCTACCTTGGCAATGTCAACTTCATTATCCACTTAAAAGATGATAATAATGGTAACAAAAATCATTATTAAGTGAAATTTTCAATCAGGAGCATTTGCACAGCTGTAAAAAAAAAGACATTTTGACTAAAAAATAGTGATACTTGACCATATTAAAGGTTAGGCCCTTAGGGTAATAACAGTAGAGGCAAAAAAGATTATCTATCTATATATATATATATATATTTGAGGTTATGATTTTGGAACCACAAAAAAGAACAGACACATGATAAAACTATGGGCTGGTGAAATTACCTAACTTTTAAAGATTATGTTTACTGGCCGTTTGAGATCTATGTGGAAATACGAGATTTTTCCAAAAGCTATTTTTTCTGTACAGGTTTTAAAAAAAATCCGTTTAGCGTTTGGTATTGTTACAAGAGATAGACATTTTTCAGTTTTTTCAAGAGATTTAAGGTTCAATTAATTGGTGTGTTCATATTAATCTCTTTTGCCAATTTTTTTTAAAATTCTGAATTTTAAAAAGGCGGTAAAAAGTTGGTTGCCAGGCAACTCAATTTTTTCAATTTTCTCAAAATGACTAGTTACCTGGGGCTGGGGATTTAGTGGTTGGTAATGAATCAAATTCAGTGGTTTAGGACAAACATTTCAAAATAAGAAAGTTTTGCATGATTGTAAATTTGTATACCCCCATGACATATATACATGAAAGTTGTAACCCAGTTGTTTGCCTATTTATGACCACTAAATTAATTTTAGTAGATATTACATATACTCCACTTGTTTTAAGGAGTTTCACTTGGTCTGTCTGGAATCAAGAAAGAAATTATTAGGATATAGCAGAATGCTACAACAAGGAGAATGTTGTTGGGAAGAAATAGAATCAATCCAATGTCAGGTCTATAATCAAACTCTTAGGCGAAAAACATAGTCCATTAATACATGTAAGCATGTAGATGATCACTGATAATTAAAAAAAAAAAAGATTTAATACCTTTTATATATCCCTACTTATACTATAACATGTGGGCAAATTTGTAACCGACATGTTTTATGATTTGTAACGAGTATACCCGTTACTAATTGTAACAGATATATCCATTACAAGCGTTACTAATTACCATCATTTTGGTAACTAATTAATTTTGTAACGGGTATATTTATATTTGTAACGTTTATATCCGTTACAAAATTGATCTTAAAAAATAATAATAATAAAATAATTTTGACAAATGTATTCCATCAGCCTCTTATTAGTCTTAGCTTGGTTTTCATAAAAAGAGAAAAAGGGGGAAAGGAGAAAGGAGAGAGAAAGGAGAAGGGGGAAAGAGCCCAAGATCTACCGCCCACCCAACCTCACCGTCGACACAACGCCGCCGTTGGTCACTGGTCCTCCTCGCGCCGCCGCCGGAAGTTGCTCTATTCGCTACGGTTGCCCACCTTCGCCTCGCCGCCACCGCTCAAGCATCGTAAGTCCTAGCAGAGCATCTCATCGCAAGCCATCCTTTTCCTTCTCTCTCTCACTGTCGAGCGACCACCGCCGTCAATCGACAATGGCTTCCTCTTTGTCTTGGACATCCAAGGTACACTGTAACGCCCCGTAAAAATAAATCGTATTTTCATTGAAAAATGAAATGAATTACACTTTAATTCTTTAAAATAAAAGTACATTAATATTTCTTTAAACTCCCAATAGGCTCATATTCTGCATAGATCTCCTATATCATCCTTAGCCTTATCTCCCTTCCAGGCTTTGGTTATCGGCACTACCTGCATCTAAAAATCACACCGGGAAGTATACAATATGACAGGAACATCAAAGGCTCAAAGGTAGAACGAAATGAAATAAATAGATCAATCACACAAACCAACCGCTCACTCGAACCAACCATTCACACAAAGAGCATAATACCAGGTTCCTCTTGGTCACCTAGCAAAGAGCCACCTCACCTCATCTCACTCGTCTCCAATACGTCGGTCCCTGAGGCCATAGCACTTAGCAATCAACACATGCTCATTGATTCCAAATGAAAGCACAACATAACTGGAAAACAAGTAGAGATAACAAAGAAATACTCTGGAGAATTTAGAAAGCATATTGTACACAACTCGGTTTACCCACCTTTCCAATCATACCCTTAGCTCCTCTTCTTTTCTTTCACTAACCCGAGGTGTATTCATATCTATAATTGTGTGTGTATATATAATATGTGGGAAAGAGAAAGAACGAGTTGCCGAGCGAGAGAGTTGAGGTGAGGAAGATAGAGAAGTGTATAAGTTTTGTGAAGCATAACATACATATATATAGTGTTTAATTCAAGAGGGAATATGCTATATAATATTCTTTGAGATAATTTTCAAAATGGAATATCCTATTATGTTTTCTCAAAATGACTAAATCGAGATGTCTTCTAAATGAAGATCGAAAACTATTAACTTCCAACATGAAAACCAAATAATTTAACCTCACACAACTTTTCTCAAAAATTATATTTTCAGTTCATGACTTACAAAATTGAAAAAATGACCAAAATACTCCTGTGACCAATTTTCTTTAAAATCGCACACGAAGTGTGAATCATTAATTAAAACATGAAAATACGGGTTACTACATAAACCCTCTCTCTCTACACCTTACACACACATAGACATCTCTCTCTACACCTTAAACAGTTTACAAGTGTAGGTAGAGCTTGGTTCTCTCTCTACACCGTACACACACAAACATCTCTCTCTAGACCTTAAACAATTTACAAGTGTAGGTACAGCTTAGTTATATAGGTTGTTTTTGTCAGAGGCTTTGATGATGGTACATCTTTATTATTTTAAAGATCACTTTGCTTATGGTTTAGTAACAAAGTTTTTTTTGTACATTATGAGTTAGTGAATGTTTGGCAGTAGAATCACTTGTGGTCTTTCAATTAATTAATTAATCTTAACAAATTGTCTTCGCTGGCTTATTCCAATTCTCTCTTCTGTTATTAGTTGATTTTTCGACGCTATTTGATTAAATTGTTAGGTTGATTGCCAGTTGTATAGTTCTCCATCGATTCTTAGAAGTTTTGATTGCCCTAGGATGCATTAGCATTATGGGAAGAACATATATCATCTTGTTACAAACTGAGGTCAACTCAATCAGCAAAGCAATCCCAAATTTTAAATATTTTCTTCTTTTGTACACCAGAATTGACTCTACATGCAATGCAAATCAAATTGGCTTTGAACTTGCATTACTGATTCTAACTATGCAAGGTGGAGACCAATTCTCTATTACTGATCCTATAGCACTAATTGCTCTTCAGGTCTCTCTCTCTCTCTCTCTCTCTCTCTCTCTCTCTCTCTCTCTCTCTCTCTGTTGATTTAAAGTTCTGCTCCTCCATCTGGGATCAGACTAAAATACATTCTCATAAAATCCAGGACGTAAATATATATTGCTTTGCCATGGTCAAAAGCGGTGATATGGATATCATATTGGACGTAAGTATCTGTACACTTATTACATGTTTTCATGACACATTCTGTTTACATTGATACATACATAGGTCCAACATGTCTATTTTTACAACCTATATTTCTTTAAGACCATTGTTCAATCAAATTTTACTTCAACACAACCTTTGAATTCAAAACAAAATTGTACAAGGCTATCTTGCATCTTGGGGAGAATAATGATGCAAAGTAATGTAAGCAATGTTCTATCAAGTATAGGCTCTTATTCTTGTAAATTATGATAAGTTAGCATGAAGAAAATGGATAAAGTGACACGCCCTGGAACCAACAAGGTGGTCCCAGGTCACGTGGCATGCCATCAAGGCTTAGCAACACTGATTAAAGTTCCAAAAGTAACCTTAATAAAAGTTTTACTCCCAAATAACAAACTTTCAAAAAGATTTTCAAAGGTTATATTAAACATGTGCCCAAACACGCCTTAACGAGTTTTGTTTTCAAAAGTAACAGTTTCATAGGTCAAAAGGTCCCCAAAGGTACCCCCATACCTAATTGCAGGTTGATCTGAACATTGGAAGTAGGAGTTTGAAATTTCTGGCAAGGGCATTTCGACCGGTCGAATGGGGTCTGGGCAGAATCTCAACCTCCAAAAGACCGTTTTCACAATTGCTAGCGATTTTTCGCAAACGCCGTTAATTACCGGCGCTTCTCAAATAAACATCATTAATTCCCGGCGCTTCCGCATAAACGCCGCTAATAAAATAATACTCATATTACCAAAAGAACCAAACCAAACAAAACCATTTCAAATCCATGCCTTTCAAACCAAACCATTTCAAATCAAAACCATTTTCAAAGCTTTGATAACCATTTATACAATAAACCAAAGACCCCCGGTTTACAAGTATCAAAAGTGCAAGCTTCACACGTTTTGGCAAATAGGGTCCTAAGGTGAACCAAGTGCCATACTCGCATACAAAACAAGTCTTATTACAAGTTGCACGGTTAAACAATTGGCATGAGTTAAACATATATTACAAACATGATTCAATTTCTATAAACATAAGGAGCTTCCGGTCATTCCTCGCCTCCTATTCCGAAAATAATACTTTCACATCTCTATAATTGATGAGACAAACTATGATGTCTTAGAACGATTCTCCAAGTGGTTTCATCATCATAACTCAAGTATTTAATTCAAAACAAATCTTTGAATCTGGAAAGCTCACTGTTTTGGATCATTCTTGAAGAAAATGGATTTGGGTTTTGAAATAGAGTTTGAGTTCTTGATTGGGGGTTTTGAAATAGATGTTCAAAGCATGAACTTAAACTCTTGAGATGACCATGTGACCGCTTAGAACCTCATCCAACCTTGAATCATCAAAGAACTCCCAATATTATTGGAGAGATTCATTTTTATTTTGAACATAACTTCAAAGGTACCTTGGAGGTATTGAAGTTATAATCATCATCTATCAAACATGTTTTTGAGGTCAAGAGCTACTATCCATAAGGATTCACTCACCTCAAACTTCATGTCATCATCTAGATGATGATGAACTAGTAAGTAAATAAAGAAAATAAAAAAGAAATGAGGTAAGAAGAGATGATCATTGTATATAAGCAAGCAAATGAACAAATCAATAGATGATAATCAATGTGATATTGGACTTGTAGCTTGGTGTTGCACTCATAGATATAGATCATTTGGACATGGAAGTAGCTTCCTAACTCAAAAATGCTTAGAGAAATGGTGATTGGGTATATTGATGATGAAGTATATAGAAGAATGGTGGAGGAAAACAAGATTAGAACTCACTTTGATTGGAAAAAATGGAAGAAGAAGACTACTTCTTCTCTTTATCTCTCTATATTTCTCTAGAGTTTCTTCCTAAGCTCTCTCTAAGCTTCCATGTCTCTCCTCTAAATGGAAGTAAATGGCTTCTTTTATAGGCAAAGGAGGGGTGGTAAATGGAGTTGTAAAAAGTTTAAAATGGTCTCCCATTGGTCCAAAATAAGCTGGGAACCAAAACTACGTCGTTTTGACTTCTAATATATCAAATTGGACCCCCAAAATAAATTACAAAAACATACTATTCTGGAGGGGAGTGTCGCGGCGGCAGTGGGCCAGTGCCGCGGCGGCACTGCTCTTCCTTCGTCCAGATAATGTTGTTTAGGCCCCAGAGGTTCTGGTATTCGCGAAAAGGCCCTATTTCGTCCGAAATTCACAGAAAATGCATACGAACTCCAAATTGAGGTTGTGATATACCGTTGGAAAGGTAATGGAGTCTACTTTACATAAAAAAAATAGTTCGGGGATAGGTCACTTTGAAAAGTTTTGCGGTATTCGCGATAAAAGCCGATTTGATCGCCTTTTTCGCCTTTGGAAATTCATAATAAATTCGTTTTAAATCCGATATACCGTTGGAAAGCTATTGACCTCTAGTATCCATGAAAAATGTTTGAAAAATGTTACGGTGCTCCGGTTCTAAAGTCAATTTTTGGTCAAACTGGTCAAACCTGAGATTCCCGGGAAGTTCTGGAAACTTCTGGGAGCTCCCAGGAGCTGACGTTTTCGCTCAATTTTCTTTTAAAACTTATTTTACACTTTCCACATGATCTAGAATGATTCTGAAAAATTTGAACGATTTCGGTCAAACTTGGTCAAACCTGGTCAAACCTTGGTCAAACCTTGGTCAAACCGATCAACGGGGACTTTCTGGGAACTTCAGGGACTTCTGGGGCTCTATGGGAGCTGGCGATTTCATTTGATTTTTTCTTAAAAACTCATTTTCTTACTTTTCTTACGACATAGCATGTTTCCAGAACTTTTGGTCCAAATCTGGGAGTTTTTGGGTTTTCAGGGGCATTTTGGTCATTCTGAGCATTTTGAGAAATAGAACCAACTTCTAGGAGTCCTTTTGAATCTTTTCGATCATTGTGAACCACCAAGCTATGGGTCTCCTACATCTGATAGCCGACAAAATGGGGTGTCTACAACCCCATGGTGAGACACTTGGTTGTATAAACCCTTTATCAAGTAGCTCCTGTAGTTGGATTTTCAGTTCTTTCAATTCTACTGGTGTCATTCGGTATGGTGCCTTTGATATCGGTTATACTCCAGGTATCATTTTGATGGTAAATTCAATCTCCCTTTCAATGAGAGTATCAGGTAACTCCTCAGGAAACACATCAGGAAATTCCTTCACTATTAAAATATTTTCAATCCCCGTTCCGGTGACTCTTGTATTAAGAATACTACATAAGAATCCTTGACAACCCTTCCTCACTAGTCGACAAGCTCGTGCAGCCGACACAATATACGGTGGTGATGTGATCCCTACCCAATGGAAATAAAATTCTTCATGATCCGGTATTCGAAATACAACTCTTTTCCTTACACAATCAATTGAAGCACAGTTCGCCGATAGCCAATCCATTCCCAAAATTACATTAAAGTGATGAATAATTAATGGCACTAAATCAACACCTAAGGTCTTTTCATTTACCTTAATTTCACATGCTTTGTATACCAATGAACTTATCATAGGATTTCCTAATGGAATCGAAACGGACAAATCAAATCCCAGCGGTTCTGACATCACATCTAAGCATTTAGCAAATTCATATGACACAAATGAGTGTGTGGATCCTAAATCCATAAGTACACATGCAGGACGCGAGCAAATAAGTAGTGTACCTGACGCCATAGAGTCCGCGTTGGCTGTCTCTCCTGGCAAAAGGTTAAATGTCCGCACCTCCCTTTGTTCCTTCTTTCCTTTGCCTGGTTGTTGCACTGTTCTTGTTCCACTAGAAGCCACATAACCTACCCCACATTGTCACTTGTTCGGGCAATCCCTTTCCCGATGATCCGGCATACCACATTCATAACATTTGCCCCTCATATCCACATTCACACTTTGGGTTCTTGTCTAAGTACAATTCTTGGCAACATGTCCCGATTAATTACAAATATGACAAGGTATACCACATTCATAACATTTGCCCCTCATATCCACGTTCACACTTTGGGTTCTTGTCTAAGTACAATTCTTAGCAACATGTCCCGATTGATTACAAATATGACAAATCGTATTTGCCATATAACAACACCCCAATGTCTACGGCCGCAAATAGTACACATCGGTTTATCTCCCCCGGAGAATGAACTTCCCCCTTGATTTACTGGACCAGCCCCAGGTGCCCTTGAATAAGATTTCTTAAAATTACCTTGGTTCTTCCCTTGATTCTCATTTTTCCTCTTTCCTTATTGGCTAAGCTTATAGTTCCCAATATCTCTTTCTGCGATTAGGGCCATAGCTAGAACTTCAACAACTGTTGGAAGACGAAATGTATCCACGCGACTATGGATATTTTCCCTCAGACCTTCTTCAAACTGCCTAACTCTATCCACCTCATCCAAAACTATACCCAGTGCAAATCGAGCCAACCCATTAAATGCAGTCGCGTACTCATTTACTGTCATATCCCCTTGTTTCAAGCTCATGTACTCTCGCTTCTTTTGGGTCTTCATTGAATCTGGAAAGTATCGCTTATCAAATTTCTCTATGAAACCAACCCAAGTAGTCGGTGCTCTACTTACAAGGATACCAACCCACCAATTCTGAGCTCCCTCTTTCAACGTATCAGTGGCATTGTCTATTTTCTCCCTATCAGTACATGTCAGGTTCCGGAATATGCGTTCCATATCCATTTTCCAAAAATCTGCCACATCACGATCCGATCCCCTAGTGAATATTGTCGGATTCTTCTTTGCAAATTTTTTGGTAATTGATTGCCCAGCCCTTGGTATCGAATTTGGATTTTCTAGCTCCATTCCCCTTGGTGGCACTCTGTCATCCACTGCTCTAATGAACCCCTCAATAACGGTGTCACGACCCATCCCACTACGCGTGTAAATAGGACACGTGGCACGCCATCAAGGCTTATCCAGTTCCATTAAAGTCAAATAGCAGCGGAAACATTATTAAAATCCATTAAAATCAGAGTTATAAAAAGTTTTGTTCAATTGAAACCTGTCCAAAAGACAACAGTTTTGAAAACAGAGGTCCAGTCAACTGATCGAGGGTCCGGTCGACTGGTGATCTCAAACAGAACAGTTTCAAAATATAACAGTCCATCCAATCGACTGTGTCGGGGACCCAGTCGACTGGTGCCTAAAATTATCAGTCGACTGAAAAAGTCCAATCGACTGGTACCCTATCCAGCAGGATGTCATAACCTGGGGCTCCATCCAGTCGACTGTTTTCTCAACCCAGTCGACTGAACCTCAGACGAAACAAAGCAGTAACCAATTTAACACAGTGATCCAGTCGACTAGATCAAAAACCAGTCGACTGATTTCTATCAGCAAAACTTAAAACTATAGTTTTTCCCTTTCAAGGTTCTTCCAAATCCAAACCAACATATGACCACTCTATTTCATCATTCAAAACATGAATACAAGAGCGTTTACTAGGAATTATAAGTACTAAATCTAAGTTCAGATTATATTACAATAAGCTACGAATTCAAGGTTATATTACAAGTTCAGAGTGGAACAAAAGTATAGACAATTGATTCCCCGGCATTCCACGGCCTCGCTCTTCATGCTTTCTCTTGTCTTTCTTTTTATCTGCAATGGAGCACATCTCCACTGCTCAGCTATATGCCGAGTGTACAAGATCTAACATATGCAATATATGATAAACATGCTTTAATCTCATAAATCATATCAATAGTCTCTAGGGAGAAAAATGTGCCTTCATCCGGTAGCGGCAAGTCCAAGCCTTAAACCGTGATCTCAATGGCAAGTCCAAGCCTACAACCATTACATCCTAACAAGTGCCATGGCAAGTCCAAGCCTACAACCATGCACAGTAGCCGTCGCTACTTAAATTCTCAAACATCGAGAAGCTTACTCCGGCATGAATTTGTATAAGACTCCCCTTTGACCCACATAGACAACTCAACGTGCTCGCGTAAATTTAGACATGCTTTTCACAATTTAGCGCGTGCATAATTAAAGGGCCTACAATTAATACATGGATTTTGCCTGGATCTCAATTTCATCATCGAAATATCAAACATGTATTTCTCTATATTTCACAAGTTAGGACTTCATACCTCGTACGATTTCCCCTAAACTTTGAAGGATCGACTAGGAGGCTAATTAATCGTCGGATTTCAAATTTAAGAAAATTCCTACAAGTTTATACATGTTTTCCCCAAAAGTCCAAAATTAAGATTTTTACAAAACTTGGCCAAACACGGCCTAAGTAGTATCAAAACGAAGATCTTACCTCCACGAGTTCAAATACGAAATCTGGAGAAAAACTGACGGACGGAAGGTCGTCGTATGTCGCCGGCAAGCCCGTGGCAACCACTCTCCCTTCTCTCTCCTCTCTCTAGATATTTTGGAAGGTTGGATGAGATTGAAATCTCATCCTCATCTATATATAGGCAAATTTTCTGGAAATTACGTTTACCTCCCCGCAAGTTTCTCAAAACTTCTAATTAGCTCTCGAAACTTCGCACACGTCCATTTTATGCCTTCACGAGTGAAAATTATAAATTCCAAAAGTTTCCGACTAAGTTTCGTTTGGGTCCAAAAATAACGTCCGAAAACTATATTCTGTGGAATCTCTACACAACCTACCTTTTTTTTTTTAATTAACGTATCACTCACGTTCTCACCACAGTTCTCAAAATGATATAACAATATCATAATTACCAGATTTTACTCTACTCAGGTAAATTTACTATTCATGAAATACCAGATATCAAATAACATTTAAATCATATAAATGTCATTTAATCGTGCCAATGCAACATGAAAAGCCATGTTCTCGTGTCTTCACTGACACCTTACTGTTGACTCACAGTCAACCCTATCACCATTATCAATTAACATTGATAAACGCCCAAAGTATAAATATGCATGATAAAATTATGAATTCCTGGAACGGGTGTGACAACTCTCCCCTCCAAAAAGGAAGTTTGTCCCCAAACTTTACCTCATACGTCGAACAAGTATGGATATTCATTCCTCATGTCTTCCTCACTTCCCATGTAGCTTCTTCCACCGTGTGACTACGCCACAATACTTTCGCCATCGGAATCGTCCTAGTTCTAAAAACTTGTTCCTTTCGATCTAGAATCTCGACCGGTTGTTCCACATTAGTCAAGTCTCCCTGAATTTGCAGCGGTTCAGGTATAATGATCTTACTTGTATCAGTCATACAATATCTCAACATAGACACGTGAAACACGTTATGCACATGTTCCAACTCTGATGGCAAGGCCAAATGGTAAGCCACCGGCCCTACTCTCTCTAGAATTTCAAAAGGTCCTATGAATCTTGGATTGAGTTTTCCCCTCTTTCCAAATCGTACAATGCCTTTCGAAGGCGATACTCGCAAATACACAAAATCTCCAACTTCAAAATTCATCGGTCGTCGTTTCGAGTCTGCATAACTCTTATACCGGCTCTGAGCTACCTTGAGTCGCTCTTGAATCAACTTCACCTTCTCAGTAGTCACCTGTATTAACTCAGGTCCTAATAACTTCCTTTCTCCCACCTCGGTCCAACAAACCGGTGATTGACATTTACGCCCATACAAA
The DNA here is from genome assembly GCA_033977485.1 of Hydrangea macrophylla. NCBI lineage: Eukaryota > Viridiplantae > Streptophyta > Magnoliopsida > Cornales > Hydrangeaceae > Hydrangea > Hydrangea macrophylla. The sequence continues at coordinate 98,481,537 of CM066999.1, read as the reverse complement.
GCTTCATACGGTGTCATTCCGATACTTGACTGGAATCCATTATTATAAGCAAATTCAATTAACGGCAAGTGGTGTTCCCAATCATTCCCAAAGTCTAACACACACAATCTCAACATATCTTCCAAGGTCTGAATCATACGCTCTGACTGTCCGTCGGTCTGAGGATGAAATGCGGTACTGAAACTCAATTTTGTACCCATAGCCGTTTGCAAACTTCCCCAAAACCTTGACGTAAAACTACTATCACAATCGGATATAATCACCGCTGGTACCCCATGTAGTCTTACAATCTCTTTCACATACAATTCCGCTAATTTGGACGGCTTAGTAGTCTTAATTGGTAGAAAATGAGCTGACTTGGTTAATCGGTCAACTATAACCCAAATCTTATCATTCTTATTGAATGATCGTGGAATTCCTGAAACAAAATCCATCGTAATCTCGTCCCATTTCCATTCCGACACTGGCAATGGCTGTAGTAACCCCGCGGATACTTGTCTCTCTGCTTTGACCTGTTGACATGCCGAACATTCAGATACAAACTTAGCGACTTCACGCTTCATACCCTTCCCCTAGAAGTTTTCTCTCAAGTTTCTGTACATCTTATTACTTCCCGGGTGCACTGAATATTTTATACTATGAGCTTCTTCTAGAATCCTCTCTTTCAAGTCTTTCACATTCGGTACATATAATCGATTTTCTAGTTTCAACGTCCCTTGTTCTAATACAAAACCAGGTCGTTTCCCCAAAGATATCTCGTCGTTCATTACACAAATAGACATCGTTAAATTGTTCTTTCTTGATCTCATCAATAACATCTGGGTGTGCCATGATCGCCATCATTAAGCCATCACTAGTCTCTGGAATCACATCTAAGTCCAAACGTTCCATCTCTTTTATCAATTCTTTTTGTTGTGTTAGCTCGTCGGCTAAATTCCTCGGCGTCTTCCGGCTTAATGCATCGGCTACTACATTCGCCTTTCCCGGATGGTACTCAATCGAAAGATCATAATCCTTCATCAATTCCAACCATCTTCGCTGTCTTATATTCAAGTCCCGTTGGGTGAAAATGTATTTCAAACTCTTGTGATCCGTGAATATCTCACACTTTTCCCCGTACAGGTAGTGTCTCCAAATTTTCAAGGCATGAATTACCGCAGCAAATTCAAGATCATGAGTCGGATAATTAATCTCACGTGTCTTCAACTGTCTAGAAGCATAAGCAATCACTTTACCACCTTGCATCAACACGCATCCCAACCCTTGATGCGACGCATCACTATAGATCACAAACCCCTCGGTTCTGGATGGTATTGTAAGAATAGGTGCTCTCGTTAGTCGTGCTTTCAATTCTTGAAACTGTCTTCACATTCCTGACTCCATTCAAATGTAATTCCTTTCCTCATCAACCTCGTCATAGGTAAAGAAATCTTCGAGAAATGTTCAATAAAACGGCGGTAATATCCCGCTAATCTCAAGAAACTTCGAATTTCAGATACGGATGTCGGCCTCTACCAATTAGATATAGCTTCTACTTTGTGAAGATCAACTAAAACCCCATTCTTGTCAATCACGTGACCTAGAAAAGTAATACTAGACAACCAAAATTCACATTTCTTGAATTTACCAAATATTTGTTTCTCTTGCAATCTCTGAAGTATCAGCTTCAAGTGATTCTCATGTTCTATCTCACTCGGTGAATAGATAAGAATGTCATCGATGAATACAATCACAAAGTCATCCAAATAATCCTTGAATACTCGATTCATAAGATCCATGAACGCAGCTGGTGCATTGGTAACTCCAAATGGCATAACTAAGAACTCATTGTGTCCATAACGCATTCTGAAAGCTATTTTCTAACATCTTCAGCCTTTACTTTCAACTGATGGTAACCTGATCTCAAATCTATCTTCGAAAATACTTGAGCCCCACGAAGTTGATCAAATAAGTCATCAATTCTCGGTAGTGGGTACTTGTTCTTGATTGTCAACTTATTCAGTTCCCGATAATCAACACACATACACATTGAGCCATCTTTCTTCTGTACGAACAACACTGGAGCTCCCCACGGTGATACACTGGGTCGGATGAAACCTTTATTAAGTAACTCTTGTAGTTGAACTTTCAGTTCCTTCAATTCTACTGGTGCCATTCTATACGGTGCTTTGGATAGCGGTATTGAGTCTGGCTTTACTTCAATAGTGAACTCGACCTCTCTCTCAATAAGAACATCTGGTAGGTCATCAGGAAATACATCTGGATATTCTCGCACTATCAGAATATCTTCTACTTTTAATTCGGTCGTTGAGCCATCAGTCACTGAACATAGGAATCCTTGACATCCCTTTTTCAATAACTTCCCCGCTCGGATAGCTGAAATCAAGTACGGCGGCGGTATAACCCCACTCCCTTGAAAACAAAAGTTTCCATACACCGGTGATCGAAAATTAACCTCTTTCCGTTCACAGTCTATCGTGGCTTGGTTAAAAGCTAACCAATCCATTCCCAGTATCACATCGAAATAGTTCACCACAATCGGTATAAGGTCTACGGCCATCAATTTCTCGCCTAGTTTGATCTCATAATTCTTATATATAGTAGACGTCATTATTGACTTACTGAGTGGCACAGCAATAGACAATTCATATCCTAATGGTGCCGATTTAACATTCAAATGTTCAACAAAGGTATGCGATACAAATGAATGCGTAGATCCCGAGTCAACAAGTATGCGTGCTAAGTGTGAACATACAAGCACCATACCTGAGACTACTGTCTCTGAAGCAGTCATATCTCCTGGGTTCATCTGATATGCTCTTCCTTGACGTTGTTCAGTCCTTTGTCCCCCGTCATTGGATTGTCTAGGCTTCGACCCACTGGAAGCCATAGAACTAGCTCCTTGCTGAGGATACCTCCTCGGGCAATCCTTGGCTTGGTGTCCAAATACTCCACAATCGTAACACTTGCCTCTCATGTCGGGTGTTGAATTTGTACTACCCCCGCCTTGGTTCCTGCTCTAGGTTTTGGTCATGAAACATCGGCCTGAGTGTGGTCAGTTGCAAAGTGAACACAACGGTATGTTACTTGGCGTTCTCCTGAAATCACTGAAACTGGAACCAGAGCCTCTTTGAAACGGCCTCTTGAAAGATCCTCCTTGGTTCCTATCCCCACTCTCATTACTTCGTTTACCGTGCTGATTCTGCCTCGACCTTTCCATTCCACTCTCGGCCACTAGTGCCGTTTGTTGTACCGCTGCCATAGTCGAATGTTCATAGGTTTCCACCCTTAGACGGATATTTTCCCGTAAACCCTCTTCGAATTTCCTTGCCCTATCTTCCTCCTCTGGCACGGAACCCTTTCCAAATCTCAACAAAGCGTTGTACTTGGAAGTATATTCGGTTATAGTCATATCTCCCTGCTTCAGGTAATCAAACTCTCGCTTCTTTGCATTATAGGCGGCTCGCGGAAAGAACCGGCGATTGAATTCTGCCTTCAACCCCTCCCAAGTAATCGGTGCTCCTTGATCTAGGACATTCACCCACCAGTTTTGGGCTTTACCCCTCAATACATCACTTGCGTTCTCAATCTTCTCTCTCTCTGTCATCGGAATAGATCGAAAAATTCGTTCCATGTCCATGCCCCAATGTTCTGCCAATGTTGTATTAGGTGTCCCAAGAAATTCCATTGGTTTCTTTCGCACGAATTGTTCAGATACGAACCTTATGCCTCTAGTTTCGGGTGCATGTACTACAGTTATTGGTTCTACTTCGATATGGGGCGTAGGAGGTAGTCGCTCCGCTATATCCCGTATCATTTCCCCCATATTCCCCATCATTGCTGCCATTTCATTCATACGTCGTGTGTGTGGCGATAGAGTTCGCTCTTCGTCACTCATGATCACAATCCTGTAGTTCTCAATGCATAAACGTTATACATGTACAACAATAACACTATCATGTATGTAAAACAACATCCATATGCATCAAACATCTCTAAGATGTATAAATGCAATTTAAAACGTGTGACAAATCACTCAACACTCCTCTTGTCGTCGAACGTTCCCCAAGTTTTATTACCTATTGCTTTAATACCAATAAATGTCACGACCCATCCCACTACGCGTGGAAATAGGACACGTGGCACGCCATCAAGGCTTATCCAGTTCCATTAAAGTCAAATAGCAGCGGAAACATTATTAAAATCCATTAAAATCAGAGTTATAAAAAGTTTTGTTCAATTGAAACCTGTCCAAAAGACAACAGTTTTGAAAACAGAGGTCCAGTCGACTGATCGAGGGTCCGGTCGACTGGTGATCTCAAACAGAACAGTTTCAAAATATAACAGTCCATCCAGTCGACTGTGTCGGGGACCCAGTCGACTGGTGCCTAAAATTATCAGTCGACTGAAAAAGTCCAGTCGACTGGTACCCTATCCAGCAGAATGTCATGACCTGGGGCTACATCCAGTCGACTGTTTTCTCAACCCAGTCGACTGAACCTCAGACGAAACAAAGCAGTAACCAATTCAACACAGTGATCCAGTCGACTAGATCAAAAACCAGTCGACTGATTTCTATCAGCAAAACTTAAAACTGCAGTTTTTCCCTTTCAAGGTTCTCCCAAATCCAAACCAACATATGACCACTCTATTTCATCATTCAAAACATGAATACAAGAGCGTTTACTAGGAATTACAAGTACTAAATCTAAGTTCAGATTATATTATAATAAGCTACGAATTCAAGGTTATATTACAAGCTCAGAGTGGAACAAAAGTATAGACAATTGATTCCCCGGCATTCCACGACCTCACTCTTTATGCTTTCTCTTGTCTTTCTTTTTACCTGCAATGGAGTACATCTCCACTGCTCAGCTATATGCTGAGTGTACAAGATCTAACATATGCAATATATGATAAACATGCTTTAATCTCATAAATCATATCAATAGTCTCTAGGGAGAAAAATGAGCCTTCATCCGGTAGCGGCAAGTCCAAGCCTTAAACCGCGATCTCAATGGCAAGTCCAAGCCTACAACCATTACATCCCAACAAATGCCATGGCAAGTCCAAGCCTACAACCATGCACAGTAGCCGTCGCTACTTAAATTCTCAAACATCGAGAAGCTTACTCCGGCATGAATTTGTATAAGACTCCCCTTTGACCCATATAGACAACTCAACGTGCTCGCGTAAATTTAGACATACTTTTCACAATTTAGCGCGTGCATAATTAACGGGCCTACAATTAATACATGGATTTTGCCTGGATCTCAATTTCATCATCGAAATATAAAACATGTATTTCTCTATATTTCACAAGTTAGGACTTCATACCTCGTGCGATTTTCCCTAAACTTTGAAGGATCGACTAGAAGGCTAATTAATCGTCGGATTTCGAATTTAAGAAAATTCCTACAAGTTTATACATGTTTTCCCCAAAAGTCCAAAATTAAGATTTTTACAAAACTTGGCCAAACACGGCCTAAGTAGTATCAAAACAAAGATCTTACCTCCACGAGTTCAAATACGAAATCTGGAGAAAAACTGACGGACGGAAGGTCGTCGTATGTCGCCGGCAAGCCCGTGGCAACCACTCTCCCTTCTCTCTCCTCTCTCTAGATATTTTGGAAGGTTGGATGAGATTGAAATCTCATCCTCATCTATATATAGGCAAACTTTCTGGGAATTACGTTTACCTCCCCGCAAGTTTCTCAAAACTTCTAATTAGCTCTCGAAACTTCGCACACGTCCATTTTATGCCTTCACGAGTGAAAATTATAAATTCCAAAAGTTTCCGACTAAGTTTCGTTTGGGTCCAAAAATAACGTCCGAAAACTATATTCTGTGGAATCTCTACACAACCTACCTTTTTTTTTTTAATTAACGTACCACTCACGTTCTCACCACAGTTCTCAAAATGATATAACAATATCATAATTACCAGATTTTACTCTACTCAGGTAAATTTACTATTCACGAAATACCAGATATCAAATAACATTTAAATCATATAAATGTTATTTAATCGTGCCAATACAACATGAAAAGCCATGTTCTCGTGTCTTCACTGACACCTTACTGTTGACTCACAGTCAACCCTATCACCATTATCAATTAACATTGATAAACGCCCAAAGTATAAATATGCATGATAAAATTATGAATTCCAGGAACGGGTGTGACAAGCGGCCTCTATTCGATCCATTCGTGCATTCGTTGCATTATCATTATTTTTATCCATATTTTCCGCCACTTATTCCTGATGACCATCACATAATGACATCATGGATGTCATGACATATATCTCATAGTATGCATGCAAGATACTATGCAAACAACCATTAGTCATATGCAAATGTAATGCAATAATCCAAATTTCGCACACATTATTCGATATCCGAACTCATGACGTCGTCTCTCATTCCCAAGGCTCTAAACCTAAACCCATATCTCAAGGTCTATAACTACCACTACATGTCACGCCCCGGAACCAACAAGGTGGTCCCAGGTCATGTGGCATGCCATCAAGGCTTACCAACACTGATTAAAGTTCCAAAAGTAACCTTAATAAAAGTTTTGCTCCCAAATAACCAACTTCCAAAAAGATTTTCAAAGGTTATATTAAACACGTGCCCAAACACGCCTTAACGAGTTTCGTTTTCAAAAGTAACAGTTTCATAGGTTAAAGGGTCCCCAAAGGTACCCCCATAACTAATTAGAGGTTGATCCGAACATTGGAAGTAGGAGTTTGAAATTTCTGGCATGGGGCATTTCGACCGGTCGAATTGCCCCGCTCGACCGGTCGAATGGGGTCTGGGCAGAATCCTAACCTCCAAAAGACTGTTTTCACAATTGCCGGTGCTTTTTCGCAAACGCCGTTAATTACTGACGCTTCTCTAATAAACGTCGTTAATTCCCGGTGCTTCCGCATAAACGCTGCTAAAAAAATAATACTCATATTACCAAAAGAACCAAACCAAACAAAACCATCTCAAATCCATGCCTTTCAAACCATCAAATCAAAACCATTTTCAAAGCTTTGATTACCATTTATACAATAAACCAAAGACTCCCGATTTACAAACATCAAAAGTGCAAGCTTCACACGTCCTAAGGTGAACCAAGTGTCGTACTCGCATACAAAATAAGTCTTATTACAAGTTGCACGGTTAAACAACCGGCATGAGTTAAATATATATTACAAACATGATTCAAGTTCTACAAACATAAGGAGCTTTCGGTCATTCCTCGCCTCATTACCCGCGATTCTCTCCTCCAGTCCTTGTCCCTGAATGGTTATTTATATAACCACAGATATATGGATTTGTTTAAGCTAACGTTTAGTGAATAATATAAATCAAGCATACGGATGACAAATATGTTCTAATCCATCATAACACATAACTATTGGTCTCTAGGGAATAAGTACACATTCACCGATCCAAAGTCTTATGACTCAACCACGACCCATACCCCTTCGACATGTCGCGTTAATGCCTTCTCAGCAAGTGAGCGTCGTCACTACTAATCCTCCCCCTTCAAGAGGACGTTTCACAGTGAATTTGCACAAATTCCCCTTTAACCCACATAGGCACATAAACATGCTCAACTAGCAAATCATCATGCTTTCCATTGCAACATGCCTTGGGCCTACTTTACACATAAATTTTGCCCAATATGAACTACACATGGTATCTATATAAAGTCCCTAGCATATCAAATGCATTAAACCACAGAATCATCCAAAAGTCAAGATTAATATCAATCACCTCCAATTTACGCTCTTAAACGTCGATCCAAGGAAAACTCAAGCACAAAGAACGTGCAGTAATTCTTCTAATACAATTCCTATTGATCGAAAATCCGATTATCAACTTTTTATGAAAATTCTAGAAAAGTAGTTTTCGGAAAAACTTAACCAAACAAGGCCTAATAGGTATCAAAACGACAACCTTACCTCTAAGAGTTCAAATATGAAATTTGGTGAAAAACTAGCGGACGAATGGTCGTCGTTTGGCGTCAAGAAGCTCTAAGCAATCAAATTCTCCATTTTGCCTCTTTCTTGAAAAAGTCATCTCTATCTATATATAGGCAACACTTTCAGAAATTGTGTTTACCTCCCCAGGAGTTTTCAAAAGTTCTAATCAGTCTCTGAAACTTTCTACACAACTAATGCATAGCTCTACATGTGAAACCTCAAAATTATAAAGGTTTCCAACTAAGTTCCGTTTGGTTGCTAAAATGTGAGTTTCTACATAATTTTACGAAATTGCTAATTAGCTTACCAAATTACGTAACGTGTTCAATTTCGTCCTCACCAGGCATCTAATGACTCCGATGAGTTGCTATCAATAATATAATAATCAATTATATTAACATATACGTAAATAAACATTTAAGCACATAATTATGAGTTATTACTCATTTTTCTAACCGTACGGAATTCTCACATGCCCACCTTCTGGACTGCCTTCAAGGCCAAATATCGGGTTCTCAAAAGACACCCTCCAACAACTAGTGAGTCGTCACTCACTTCACACGTGTTAATTAACACAACAGTAAACATACCATGCATGCTAAAATAATATAATTAAATGCCGCGAGAGCGGGTATGACATAAAGAACCTCTTATATGTAGATTGTTACTTTGTTAGTCAGATATTACCTATATATAAGTATTTTATATATTATTGAGGTATGAAAGATGTACATGAATATAATTACACAGAGAAGACATGGATGTAGTAGTTGAATTACATAATAAAGTAGATGAGAGAGAGAGAGAGAGAGAGAGAGAGAGAGAGAGAGAGAGGGGGGGGGGGGGGGAGGGGGTGCAAAGGCTTGGTTATGGAACTTGAACGACTAGTAACCACTATAGTGGCTGAGGAATTTCTCTAACTACCCAACTTCTATTTAACTTATTTGAGGTCAACTTTTCTTTTGGCTTATGGGATATGTGTTTGAACACTTCATTTCTCTAAGCTCACCCTTCTTATATCCACCACTCCAGTCCTGAGAAATCTATTACAGTAACACTTTTCATCAAAAAATGAAGGTAAGTGTGATAATGTATATTAATATGTAGTACCTAAATATCATGTTTCTTGCTCACACACATAGGAGTTGCATTAGCATTGTACTCCCTCCATCCTTTTTTTGAGTCCATTTTGGGCATCCGTGCCTCTTAATCGGACAAGCAATTAGTGCGCTTATGTCAAAAAAAATTAATCTGTTTTTCCACAATCTTAAAGATTTACATTAGTTTTTGTAGACAAAGTTTTCAAAATCATCTCAAAATCAATAATTTACGGAAAAAAAAATTGACTATTTTTGGAACACTAGAATAGTGATACTAGACTCAAAAAATGGGACGGAGGGAGTATATTTCTTTCTGTTTCGCTGCCTAGGTTGAGATAAGGAGGTTCTTGTATTAAGTTGTTTTTCAGTTTTCAAGTGGTTTCAATTTTTGAACAAGTTATGTTGATGAAGCTATACTAGAGCATGGCCGAATTGTGTCACTCGTGAAGCATAAATTTTTCTTCTCTACTGCCTTTGCATTTTAAGCATTTGTTCTGAATTGTGCCACTCATGAAATCTGCATAACTCATGAATGATTTATTTGTGTTGACAAGAGTGTGATACATAGTTGAACTATTATTTTAAATAATAGCACATTCAAGATGAAGGCTCGTAATGCCATACTAGAGATTAGAAAATTCACACAAAAATCCATTGGTTGCGACAAAGGATGTGAGAGTGCATGTGAGGTTTAACATGTACATTTGGAACAAGAGTATATGTAGTTTCCTAAGGCGGGTAAGAGTTTGCATTACTCTAAGAGGAATGATGATGAAGATGCAAATGAAGAGCTCTACAAGGGCTCAAGGGTCTAGGCACCAAGGCTGTTGAAAAAAATGATTGATTGGTCATCCATCCAGCAACATATGTGATATTGGGAGGAATGATACATGAGAATTTTGTTTTTTAAGTGTTGAGTATTATGAGATTGATTAGTGTTATTAAACTTCAAACACGGTTAACGGCACGACTCAGATGGACTATTTTAAAAACACGGTTAACGGCACAGCACGACTCTTTCTATTTCTGCTCTGGCATTTGAGTTGTCTCACCTCCTCTTTCAATTGACACACTCGACGCAGATGGACTATTTTCTTGGTACGGTTACTATGGAATAATGTTGTTATGTTCGGTGTAAATTGGGTTTGTTATTTTTGTGTTTGGTATGAATTATTATGCTTGTTAATTGGGTGCAAATAAAAATAGGGGAGCATGTACATTAATTATTTTTTTAATATTTTATTAAATTTTGTAACCAGTATATCCGTTACAAAATCCTCTACTATTTTTATGCATTTTGAAAATTTGTAACGAATATAACAGTTACTAATTCGTTACAAACCATTAGTATTTTTTTAAAAAAAGCAAAAATGTTTAATACGTATCCGTTACTAAACTAATTTGTAACGGGTATAACCGTTACAAATATTATATTAGCAACGGTTATATCCGTTACAAATATCTGTTACTAATTAGTAACGAATATATCCGTTACAAAAATTCGTAATAAATTTGCAACGTCAAAATTGTAACGAATATATCCGTTACAAATAATTTTTGTAACAGATATTCCCGGTACAAATCGGGCCATATGGTGTAGTGTTATTTATATAGGGAAAAAGATATGTGAAGTATATGTGCGGAATTCACTAAATGGTTTAAGACGAAATAAGAGAATTATATCTCTAACTTGATATTAGTTTGAGAAGTTTTCTCATGTGATAGTCACACAGTGTGACATATATATATTATGATTTTTCCATAATTTTAGGCTCCATACATAATTCACCAAATATTCAAATCATAGTAGGATAGCCATTGAATAGTTTTTCTCAACGAGGTTAATTCAACCATGCATATATATATATATATATTTTAAAGGAGTTTGGTAAAATTGTTAAATGAATGTAATAATTACGTGTCTTAGGTTAAAAGGTTTTCTCACATGACCGACACACAAGGGCGGAACTGTATGTATAGTGTGGGGTGCCATGGCACCCCTCACGTGTAATTTTTTATTTTTTTTACTAATATACATGTATGTGTGTTATTTCTCATATTTTATTGTCTGTTGGCACCTCCAAATAAAAAAAATCTGCTACTTATATTTTAGTGTCTTCTGCAGCCCCAAACAAAAAAAATGCTATACTCTTAGTCACCTTAAATCATTTTATTGCTTTCTTTTAACTCTAAACTTCAACCACATGTGTTTGAAAATTATTTGGGATACAAGATTTGGGTAGAATATACAATTAGACCACCACTACAACAAATCTGACCTTTAGTGACGAAACTTTTACCCGCGAGATTATTTTCGTCACTAATAGTATACTATTAGTGACAAAATCAACGTTCGTCAGCAAAAGTGTTTATCTTTCTCGACGAAACCAATTTTTGCGGGTAAAAGTCAAACAATTACCGACGAAAATTCATTTCGTCACTAAAGTTCGTCGCTAATAGTTGGCGGGAAATTTTCCCAAACAAAAATTTGGTGGGAAAATTTTAGGCGACGAAACGTTATCAATTGGTGACGAAATATTTTCGTCGGTAATTGTTTTACTTTTAGTGACGAAAAATTCCGTCTGGAATTGTTTAAGCTTTCGTGACGAAAAACATTTCTCGGGAATTGTTACAATTGGTGACGAAATTGTTTCGTCGGTAATTGTTTTACTTTTAGGGACGAAATATTTCGTCGGGAATCGGTTACCCTTTCATGACAAAAAACTTTGGTCGGGAATTATTACAATTGGTGACGAAATTTTTTCGTCGGTAATTCTTTTACTTTTAGTGACAAAATATGTCGTCGGGAATTGTTTAATCTTTCGTGACGAAAAATTTTCGTCAGTAATTGTTACAATTGGTGACGAAATATTTCGTCGGGAATTGTTTAAGCTTTCGTGACGAAAAACTTTCATCGGGAATTAATACAATTGGTGACGAAATTGTTTCGTCGGTAATTGTTTTACTTTTAGTGACGAAATATTTCGTCGAGAATTGTTTAAACTTTCGTGACGAAAATCTTTTGTCGGGAATTATTACAAATGGTGATGAAATTGTTTCGTCGGTAATTCTTTTACATTTAGTGAGGAAATATTTCGTCGGGAAACCGTCTAAAGAATTGTCCTTAACTTTAAAATGCAAACCGTCGATCCGGTAACCACAAAACATAACACGCACCACCCACATATCTAAAGAAAGGTGTAGGAAAAAACAGAATGAGAATTGGACTCCCGGTTATCAAGATACACTACAAAACAACTTTTTCACCTCATAGACTATGAAAAACTAAGTTTTGGGGGTTTGGGGGGTCAAAATGCAAACCGTTGATCCGTAATCATGAAACTTAACTCGCACATCTCACACGTCTAAAAAAGTTATATGAAGAAACAAAATAGGAATCAAACTCCCGGTTATCAAGATACACTACAAAATAACTTTTTTACCTCGTAGACTATGAAAAACTAAGTTTTTGGGGTTTGGGGGGTCAAAATGCAAACCGTCGATCCGGTAACCACGAAACTTAACTCGCACCTCCCACACGTCTAAACAAAGTTAAAGGAAGAAACAGAACGGGAATCGGACTCTCGGTTATCAAGATACACTATAAAAAAAAACTTTTTTAACTCGTACACTATGAAAAACAAAATTTTTGGGTTTTGGGGAGTCAAAATGTAAACCGTCGATCCGGTAACCACGAAACGTAACTCGTAACTCCCACACATCTAAACAGAGTTGCTGAAAGAAACGAAACAGGAATCCGACTCCCGGTTATCAAGATACACTACAAAACAACTTTTTCACCTCGTAGACCATGAAAAACTAAATTTTTGGGGTTTGGGGTCAAATTGCAAATCGTCGATCCGGTAACCAAGAAACATAACTCGTACCTCCCAAACGTCTAAAGAAAGTTGCAGGAAGAAACGGAATAGGAATCAGACTCTCGGTTATCAAGATACACTACAAAACAACTTTTTCACCTCGTAGACTATGAAAAACTAAGTTTTTGGGGTTTGGGGGGTCAAAATGCAAACCGTCAATTCGGTAACCATGACACTTAACTCGTACCTTCCATACGTCTAAAAAAAGTTGCAGGAAGAAACGGAACAGGAATCCGACTCCCGGTTATCAAGATACACTACAAAACAACTTTTTCACCTCGTAAATTATGAAAAACTAAGGTTTTGGGGTTTGGGGTGTCAAAATGCAAACCGTCGATCCGGTAACCACGAAACATAACTCGTACCTACCACATGTCTAAAAAAAGTTGTAGGAAGAAACGGAACAAGAATCAGACTCTCGATTATCAAGATACAATAGAAAACAACTTTTTCACCCCGTAGACTATGAAAAACTAAGTTTTGGGGGTTTGGGGTGTCAAAATGCAAACCATCGATCTGGTAACCACGAAACTTAACTTGTACCTCCCATACATCTAAAGAAAGTTGCAGGAAGAAACAGAACAAGAATCTGACTCCTGGTTATCAAGATACACTACAAAATAACTTTTTCACCTCGTAGACTATGAAAAACTAAGTTTTTGGGGTTGAGGGGTCAAAATGCAAACCGTCGATCCGGTAACCACGATACTTAACTCATACCTACCACACGTCTAAAGAAAGTTGTAGGAAGAAATGGAACAGGAATCCAACTCCCGGTTATCAAGATACACTACAAAACAACTTTTTCAAAGAAATAGACTATGAAAAACAAACTTTTTAGGGTTTGGGGGGTCAAAATGTAAACCGTCGATCTGGTAATCACGAAACTTAACTCGTACCTCCCACACATCTAAAAAAAGTTACCGGAAGAAACGGAACAGGAATTCGACTCCCGGTTATCAAGATACACTACAAAATAACTTTTTCACCTCGTAGACTATAAAAAACTAAGTTTTGGTGTTGGGGGGTCAAAATGCAAACCATCGATCCGATAACCACGATACTTAACTCGTACCTACCACACGTCTAAAGAAAGTTGTAAGAAGAAACGGAACAGGAATCCGACTCCCGGTTATCAAGATACACTACAAAATAACTTTTTTAAAGAAATAGACTATGAAAAATAAACTTTTTGGGGTTTGGGGGGTCAAAATGTAAACCGTCAATCCGAAAACAACGAAACTTAACTCGTACCTCCCAAATGTCTAAACAAAGTTGTTGGAAGAAACGGAACAGGAATCCGACTCCCGGTTATTAAGATACACTACAAAACAACTTTTTTACCTCGTAGACTATGAAAAACTAAATTTTTGGGGTTTGGGGGGTCAAAATGAAAACCGTCGATCCGGTAACCACGAAACATAACTCGTACCTCCCACACATCTAAACAAAGTTGCCGGAAGAAACAGAAAAGGAATCCATCTCCCGGTTATCAAGATACACTACAAAACAACTTTTTCACCTCGTAGACTATGAAAAACTAAGGTTTTGGGGTTTGGGGTGTCAAAATGTAAACCGTCGATCCGGTAATCACGAAACTTAACTCGTACCTCCCACACATCTAAAAAAAGTTGCTGGAAGAAACAGAACAGGAATCCAACTCCCGGTTATCAAGATACACTACAAAATAACTTTTTCACCTCGTAGACTATGAAAAACTAAGGTTTTGGGGTTTGGGGTGTCAAAATGCAAACCGTCGATCCGGTAATCACGAAACTTAACTGGTACCTCCCACATGTCTAAAGAAAGTTACAGGAAGAAACAGAACAGGAATCCGACTCCCGGTTATCAAGATACACTACAAAACAACTTTTTCAAAGAAATAGACTATGAAAAACTAAATTTTTGGGGTTTGGGGGATCAAAATGTAAACCGTCGATTTGGTAACCACGAAACTTAACTCGTACCTCCCAAACGTCTAAACAAAGTTTCCAGAAGAAACGGAACAGGAATCCAACTCCCGGTTATCAAGATACACTACAAAACAACTTTTTCATAGAAATAGACTATGAAAAACTAAATTTTTGGGGTTTGGGGGGTCAAAATGCAAACTGCCGATCCGGTAACCATGAAACATGACTTGTACCTCCCACACGTCTAAATAAAGTTGTAGGAAGAAACAGAACAGGAATCCGACTCCCGGTTATCAAGATACACTACAAAATAACTTTTTCACCTCGTAGACTATAAAAAACTAAATTTTTGGGGTTTGGGGGTCAAAATGAAAACCGTCGATTTGGTAACCACGAAACTTAACTCGTACCTCCCACACGTCTAAAGAAAGTTACAGGTAGAAACGGAACAGGAATCCGACTCCCGGTTATCAAGATACACTACAAAACAACTTTTTCAAAGAAATAGACTATGAAAAACTAAATTTTTGGGGTTTGGGGGGTCAAAATGCAAACCGTCGATCCGGTAAGCACGAAACTTAACTTGTACCTCCCATTCATCTAAAGAAAGTTGCTGGAAGAAACAGAACAGGAATCCGACTCCCGGTTATCAAGATACACTACAAAATAACTTTTTCACCTTGTAGACTATGAAAAACTAAGTTTTTGGGGTTGGGGGGTCAAAATGTAAACCGTCGATCTGGTAACCACGATACTTAACTCGTACCTCCCACACGTCTAAAGAAAGTTACGGGAAGAAACGGAACAGGAATCCGACTATCGGTTATCAAGATACACTACAAAACAACTTTTTCAAAGAAATAGACTATGAAAAACTAAATTTTTGGGGTTTGTGGGGTCAAAATCTAAACCGTCGATCTGGTAACCATGAAACTTAACTCGTACCTCCCACACGTCTAAACAAAGTTATCGGAAGAAACTGAACATGAATCCGACTCCCGGTTATCAAGATACACTACAAAACAACTTTTTTAAAGAAATAGACTATGAAAAACTAAAATTTTGGGGTTTGGGGGGGTCAAAATGTAAACCGTTGCTCCGGTAACCACGAAACATATCTCGTACCTCCCACACGTCTAAACAAAGTTTCCGGAAGAAACGGAACAGGAATCTGACTCCCGGAAGAAACTAAATTATGATACTATACATAGATATGTGCTAAATAATTGTGAGAGCTTAGACAAGTACATCGAGTAAGCTCTATACATATATCATTTCAAATATCGATATCTTGAAGTTAAAAAAATCTTGTTGCGTTAACTAATTATTGTTGATTGTGTATTCAGTGAGCATAAGACATACTTGATGACTCAGAGTCAACAAAATGTAGAAGAGAGGCACCTACAGGAATTTGCTAGTTGGTTTAAAGCATATGTAAGTTTTGATATGATTTGAAGTAAATTTGATTAACCTACCCATATATAACTAGATCCACATTTTTTTAAATAGATGAAACAGTTGCGCCACGAAGGATCAAATGAAGCTAGTGATCAATTTTATGCCTTAGCTTTGGGTCCAGACTATAGGGCTCGAATATATAGTGCTTGCATAGTTAATGGAGTTAGATTCCATACGCGAGAATGTGACAGTCGGCGTAAGAGTCAAAATAGTGGCTTAGTTGTAGAGGGGGAACATGATGGCCAACTAATTAACTTCTATGGTGTTCTTAAAGAAGTCCTTGTACTAGATTATCCAATAGACAAGCAGGTTGTATTGTTTCGATGTGATTGGTTCGACATTGATAATAAGAAAAAAGGGATACAAAAAGATGATTACTTTACAAGCTTAAATGTAAGTAGGAGGTGGTACGAGAATGATCCTTTCGTGCTAGCGATCCAAGCAAAGCAAGTTTTCTACCTAAATGGCCCAACGTTGGGTACAAATTGGCAAATTGTCCAGGAGATTCACCATAGACATGTGTACGATGTTCCAGAGGTAGTACCTGCAGAAATGGATGTTGATGATGTAAACATGGTCACTGATGAGGTGTACCAAGAAAATAAGCCATCGAATTTTGTCCATGTTCATGAGAATGAAGTTGGGGCATTAAATAGGAAAGATATTCCTCCTGAAATGGTGGGTGCTAGAATCGTGCAAACAAGTAAACGAGTCGAACATAGCAACGACTTCATATATCATGATGACGAAGACATAGAAGAAGAGAATGAAGGTGACAAAGGGGATGAAGAGGATGAAACCCTCATTGAGTATATGGATGACTCTGATGATCATGTGTATACTGATGATGATGATGATAGTGATATTAATGTGTGAGGTAATTTTATAGTTAAAAGCTAATGTATTTTTTTATAAATATGCATATGTATAATCACCACACAAACTTGGTTTTTTTGTTTTTAATTTTAATTTTAATTTTGTTGACATTGATGCATATTTTTTTTGTTGCAGATTACAGGCGTCTAGATTGTATTACTGAAATCTATGCCGTGTTTTGATCTCATTGCATGGAACAATATCGATTCATGAACGATATTTTTTTTAATTCATATTGGCTTTGGATTTTGGATGTATGAAGATATATTGTTTTGTTTATTTGACTGAGTCGGTCACGTTCTCTTAGTGAATGGACGATTTTGATTGGTTTATACGAATGATTGCTATGCATTTTTTCCAATTCATATTGGCTTTGGATTTTGAATTTATGGTTCGTTTGGATTTTGGATGTATGAAGATATATTGTTATGTTTTGTTTGACTGAGTAGGTGACTTTAGTAATAATTGAACATTCGATTGGTTAATACGCATGATTGCTATGAATTTTTGGTGAATTCCAGGTTCAAGTATGGCACCTGGAACACGACGTCACACTAAATCATTGACACTATTGAGAGATGATCAGCTTAGAGTTTGTGGAGATGGGCCACTAAGGCAATCAGAGTCATCTTCACACCATGATTCCCCTGTCCAGCATCACTCGGTAGGCGAGGCGAGTGTACCATCTGAGCCTTTCACTCCGCATACCCCATCATCTGTTGGTAATGTTTATTATGCTATATATATTATGTTTAGAGATAATGTAATGTCTTATACATGCTCAAATGCGTTACAATGATGCTTATTAATATTAATGATTTGTGTTTCTTTTGTTTGTTTATTATAGGTTCTAACGTGAGTGGTCGTGGGCGCACTAGAGGTAAAGGGCTAGATAAGTTGATACGAGCTACTGGCCACAAGCTCATAGTTAATATAGATCCTATCTTGGGTAGACCAACTGACAAAATCCAGTCTGCTAAGCTGTCTAGTGAGATCGGCGTCCTTACTAGGGAGAACATTTCAAAGAAATACAACAAATGGAGTGAAGTGCCTGAAATAGATAAGGAGGAGTTGTTCACCCGTTTGAATGTATATTCAATAGTGTTTATTATTACAGCTTTACATATACATATTTTAGACAATAATAGGCTTTTGTATTTCATATGTTTGGTTTTCTTAACTTGCAGATGAGGATTGATGTGGATACAACTGCACCTCATTCTAAGCGAACCTGCACTGAGCTTGTAATGGCACGTAGGAGGAGCAGCAATCACGAGCTGCACAAGTTGTTTCAAAAGTACCCCTCAGTGGATGAGGCACGTGCCCATTGCCCCATTATCTTGAGTCAGGAAGAGTGGGATAATAAATGCGACTATTTCTCATCGGAAGCCTTTAAGGTACAATTACAAGTATATTTTTAAAACTTGAGAATGACATTTAACCTTGTAAACTTACTTCAAATTATTACTCTCGAAGTAACGGTCTGAGACAAATAAGAAGAACAGAGCCTGTCAGACTGTCACCCATTGTATGGGATCACGAGCATTTGTGGCGGGTAAAGCAAAGAAGGTAAATACAAATATTTATACAAGTCTTTAAATTAAGAATATTTCTTTGCGATTCTATTTAGTTTTTTTTTATTGTAGGAAAAGGACTTAAAGAAGCCTCTCGGCCGCTGTGAATGGTTTAAATGGCCACGCCACACAGACGCGAATGGTTGGTGTTGTGACCAAGCTAGGGTGATACATGTAAGTTTCTAGGTATATCTTATCAAACTTGTGTTTTGTTTTGGTAATGAATGCTTATATAAGTTTCCACATTCTATGTAGGATGAAATGGAGGTGAGGTTGAACCAGCCTGTATCTGAGGGAGGGACTCGCCCGACAGAGGATGAGGTTGATAATTGTGTGTTGGGGAAGAAGCCAGGTTATGTTAAGGGTCTTGGTCACGGGCCCAAGCCAACGCCGTCACACACATCTCAAACAGTATCTAGCAGACCTGATCCAGAGGTGACTTCCTTACGTGGTATTGTTGAGAGCCAGCAAGATACCATAAATCGGATGGCAACAAAACATGAGAGCCAGCAGGACACCATAAAACGAATGGCAGCAGAACAGGTGGAAATGAAGGAAATAATACAACTACTATCATCATCGAAGCAGAATTGATGGTAAGTTTATTTAAGTTTAAAATGTAATCTTTGATTATTTTACTAAAGATAGTTATAGGAAGAAATCGAAGCAAATACCATCAAATACTAGACTAATACTTGAGAGAATGACACAAAAATGCAATTTGAAATCTTAACTCTTTCAATAAAAAGGGCATAATGGGTGTTGGGGATCAAAATCGTCCAATAATAGTCCGAATGGACCGGGACCACTTCGAGCACCTTAATTGTGCCCAAACAAAATTGTAGGAAGAAATGGAATTGAAATCGAGTCCCGGTTAGGAAGAATGACGCAAAGAAGCATTTTGAAACCTTAACTCTTTCAATAAAGGGCATACGGGGTGTTGGGGGTCAAAATCGTCTAATAATGGTCCGAATGGACCAAGACCACTTTGAGTACCTCAATTGTGCCTAAAAAATTTGTAGGAAGAAACGGAATTAAAAACCGAGTCCCAGTTAGGGAGAGTGATGCAAAAAATATTTTGAAACCTTAACTCTTTCAATGAAGGGCGTATGGGGTGTTGGGGGTCAAAATCGTACAATAGTGGTTCAAATGGACTGGAACCACTTCGAGCACCTCAATTGTGCCTAAACAAAGTTATAGGAAGAAACGGAATTGAAAATCGAGTCCCGGTTAGGGAGAATGACGCAAAGAAGCATTTTAGAACCTTAACTCTTTCAATAAAGGGCATACAAGGTGTTGGGGGTCAAAAGTGTCCAATAATGGTCTGAATGGACCAAGACCACTTTGAGCACCTCAATTGTGCCTAAAAAAAGTTGTAGGAAGAAACAGAATTAAAAACCGAGTCTCGGTTAGGGAGAATGATGTAAAAATGCATTTTGAAACCTCAACTACTTCATTAAAGGGCATACGGGGTGTTGGAGTTCAAAATTGTTCAATAATGGTTTGAATGGACCAAGATCACTTCGAGCACCTCAATTGTGCCTAAAGAAAGTTTTAGGAAGAAACGGAATTGAAAATCGAGTCCTGGTTAGGGAGAATGACGCAAAAATGCATTTTGAAACCTCAACTATTTTATTAAAGGGCATACGGGGGTTTTGGGGTCAAAATTATCCAATAATGGTTCGAATGGACCGGGAGCACTTCGAAAAACTCACTTGTGCTTAAAAAACTTGTAGGAAGAAACGGAATTGAAAACCGAGTCCCGGTTAGGGAGTGACACAAAAATGCATTTTGAAATCTAAACCCTTTCTTTAACGAATTGTTGCACACTTTTTTTTTTTACTTATACTTTATTTAAAATTGATTTGTATATTTTGTATTGCAGATTTACGGGCATCTGGAGTGCATGAATGAAAACTATGCATGGTTTTGATCTTATTTTCTGGAGCAATTTACATTGATGTTTGGAGATACTATATTGTTTTGGAATTTGTGTTTTCTATATGGCTTTTGGATGTTTGGAGATACTATTTTGCTTTGTTTTGTTGGATTGAGTAGGTAATTTATTAATGAATGAAACTTTTTTTGGTGAATATGTATGTTGTGGATGTTTAAGATTACTCGTTAGCAGGTGGACCCACAAAAAAATTGTGTGAATAAAATATATATTAAAAAAATAGAAATGCTTTAGCGACGAAATTGTTCGTCACTAATAGTCAAATTATATTTTTTAGTTTTACCTTTAGCGACGAAAATTTCGTCACTAATTAAACCTTTTTACCGACGAAACTTATTTCGTCACTAATGATTACTTTTTACTGACGAAATATTTCGTTGGGAATAGAGATCTTTTGCCGATGAAACTTAATTCGTTGGTAATAGTAGAACTCTTTCGTGACGAAATTTGGTTCGTTGGGAAAAATGTACTTTTCCCGACGGAAAATTTTGTCACCAAATGGTACTTTTAGCGACGAAATGCCGTCGCTAATAGTAGGACTCTTTCGTGACGAAATTTGGTTCATTGGAAAAAATGTACTTTTCCCAACGCAAAATTTTGTCACCCAAGGGTTCTTTTAGCGACGAAATGTCGTCGCTAATAGTAGGACTCTTTCGTGACGAAATTTGGTTCGTTGAAAAAAATGCACTTTTTCCGACGAAATATTTTGTCACTAAAGGGTACTTTTAGCGACGAAATTTCATCGCTAATTGTAGGACTCTTTTGTGACGAAATTTGGTTCGTTGGGAAAAATACACTTTTCCTGATGAAATATTCGTCACTAAAGGGTACTTTTAGCGACGAAATTTTGTCGCTACTAGTAGGACTCTTTCGTGATGAAATTTTGTTCGTTGGGAAAAATACACTTTTTGCGACGAAAAATTTCGTCGCTTAAAGCTACTCTTTGGTGACGAAACGCGATTTCGTCACGAAAGACCTTTTGCGTCGAGGAATTAGCGACGAACGTGCGACGAAATTTTTTTCGTCACTAAAGAGCTTTAGTGACGAAAATCTGACCTTTAGGGACGAAAATTTTCGTCACTAATAGTCAATTTTCTTGTAGTGACTCATTATGATAAACTCAACTACACCCCCCCCCCCTCTATTCAATGGAAGATGTATTTCGATGGAGCCGCTAAGCTTTCCTATTCCTAGGCGTCATTTCCTACAAAGGAAATGACCCCCCCCCCCCCCCCCCCCCCCCCCCCCCAAAAAAAAACTCTCAAACAATGCAAAATAACCTTATATAGTAAATTTGTAATCTTATTGGGGAAAAAAAAAACTCATGTATAAATATAACAAAAAAAAAAACCGTCACGGAAAACCTCGTATGTCATTGTTAGACAACCTATATAGTAACTCGACACCCCAAAGGCAAACTCCTAATTCCATCGGCAACACACTATGTGTTTTGAATTCCATGGATAATATACAGTATACACAAATCATAGTGAGACAGTCACTAGATGTTTCTCTTAACGAGGTTCAACCATATAATTTTTTTTGAATAGAGTGTGGTAAGTTTTACCTTCTTCTCTTTCAAGTAACATAGAAATTTCTTTAAAAGTGCCCCCCTTGATAATCAATTATTTGAGATTATTGAAAAAGTTGAATCTGTTTGACACCCAATTTCTTACAGCTTTTTCAAAAAGTTGGAGAGAGAGATTAGTTTTACAAAGCAGTAAAAGTTTTTTAGGGAAAGCGGTAAAATCTCTAATTCCTTCTTCTTCTTTTTCCCAAAATAAAATTTAGAGCCAACTACAGGGTACTAAAATGTTTTTTTTTTTTCTCTCTTTTTTTTTTTTTTGGCTAAAACACACTTTAGTACCCTTTAATTTGCCCTAAGTTTCATTTTGGGCCCTAAAAAAAATTTTGGTGTCATTTAAGGCCTTCAAGTTTCAAAATCGTGATAGTTTGGTACCAAAAAAGCTAATAATACAGAGCCAAAAGTGAAACTTTTTGAAACTTGAGGACCTTAAATAACACAAAAATTTGTACAGGGCCCAAAATAAAATTTAGTGCAAACTACATAGTACTAAAGTTCTTTTTTTTTTTGGATACTTAGCTTATAAAAACATTTACACATCTCTAATTCCCACAACAATAGTAAAATACTAAACAACTTTATAAAAACACTTTAATTCCCACATCAATAGTAAAATACTAAACAACTTAATGAAAACATTTCTACGAGAAAAGTATCATATATCATATTTTGAAAAAATTCTTAAGAAAAATATATTTCCAAATAGACTCTAAGTAGAAATCTCTTGAATAATGTCCAAGTTCCAAGCTCCAAGTCCAGCCCATATCTCTCTTTTTTCAACTCTTAGTTTCTATAAATGTCTTGAGATTAATTGTTTACTGATATTAAACAATACGCTACCACTAGAAATATGGGGAGTTTACCACGAGCTGTGTAGCTCACTTGGTACCGCCCCCTTCTTCCCAGTGGGAAGTTGGGGGTTCAAGTCCCCCCGTGGGATTCTTTGCTTGCCCCCGGTGTGTTCTTCAGTCGGAATGAGTGGTCCTGCGGAGCTTTGCAGTGGGCCAATGTGGGACTTGGGGTTGGGTTTGGACTGGATTATGTGTGTGAGTTGGGGTGTGTGCGTGTGTCCAGTCCGAATCAAAGTAAGTAATAAAAAAAAAAAATAATAAGAAAGAAATATGGGGAGTTGATTGTACAGCATGCCAAAAGTAACCAGGCATTGATTTTTGTTAATTGCCTAAAATGACTATAGCCAGAAAATTCTGTATAGCAACATACTATCATATATAGTCAATGACCAAACCAATAGATTAAAAATTAAAATAAAAGGACACACACAAAAAAAAAAAAAAAACACATCATATGGTCACAGACTCACAGATGTGCACATTTATAGTTCTCTCTGTCTCTCTCTCACACACACAAAAACATACACACACTAGACTTAAATTGTGGTCAACGACCCGCAAGAAAATGGGAAAAAAAACCATATCATGTGTGCACATTTATAGTAAGGACAACACTTTAGCATATTAATTTATATATTTTCATCATATTTTGAAATGCTATGTGTCCATCTATGTGTCACGTAAAGATGTAAAGATATCTGAATACAAGAGTAATGCTAGATGTATTTTTAAATACATAACTAAATACACAACTCTGTTTAAAAATGTTGGATCTCGTATTGAAAAGTTTATACACAAAAAATGGGGTATACAGGGTGTGCAAGCTTTTTAGCACGAAGTCTAATATTTTTAAGCAGGGTTGTGCATTTAATTGTACAATTAGGAATGCATCTAGCATTACTCCTGTATACAAACACCAATCACACTTTAATTTAAAGGAAAAATTAGATGTCAATTCCTAATTTGAAAAATATAGTGATTTAAGGATAACTAGATATTTTTATTTTGATTTAGATCTCTTACTAAACAAATATCTTAAATAAAAGGATAAAAAATAAATAAAAATAAAAATAAAAAAGACTAATTTAGCCCAGATTTGCCCTTTCGTTGCATGCGCATAAATTAAAAAGGACAAAAAAGATGCTGGCACAATTTGCACCCATGCGCCCGCCGAACCAAATAAACTCTCAATTGCCAGTCCCAGCCCCACGCTCTCACCAAAGGAATTGAAATACTCGCACGATCTGAGCAAGTACACCATAGTAATACCCATTTCAAAACAACTTTTTAAACTTTAAACCTTCATAACTTTTTGATATACAACTCTGTTTTTCTCAAAATTTATACCGATAAAATCGTGTCGACGAGATCTACAAATTAGTACCATTGTTGATATGTTTTGAGCAAATTTTTTTTTTACATGCCTTAACTGCCTTGTTCCTGAAAAGTGGTGAAATTTCACCACTGTTTCACCACTATTTTAAATGTGGAGAAAATTTTGTTTATCAAATATTCAAAATGATGAAATTATGATTGTGGTGTATACTTTCATAAACTTCACATGTTTTGACACCCACATATATTTGAAAAGTATTTGGGATGCAAAATTTGGAAAGAATATATATTTATTAACTGACCATTTTGCCTCTTAATAGAAGACTACTTTGAAAAACAAATGATAGTTGGGTCAAAATATTGCATTTGAAATGACATATATCTTTGGAACAAAAATATCAAAATATTGCATTTGATATTGTAACAATGTCAAAAAATAGAATTGGCATGATGAAAATGACATGTAGCATTTAAGTTGCTCTAAAAGTGGTGAAATTTCACTACTAATTTTAAATGTACTAAAAACAGTGGTGAAATTTTACTACTTTTCATAAACAAGGCTCTCAAGGCATTTTTTTTTCTCAAAACATATCAGCAAAGGTACTAGAAGGGGAAAAAAAGCATAAATGTTGTTCAAAAGTGGTGAAATTTCACCACTTTTCAAGAACAAGGTTGTCAAGGTATGTGAAAAAATAATTTTTTTTATTTTTTTTGCTCAAAATATATCAACAATGGTACTAGTTTTGTAGATCTCACATGATTTCAACGGTATAAAATTTGTAAAAATTGGAGTTGTAGATCAAAAGTTATGGAGGTTTAAAGTTTAAGAAATATTTTTGAAATTGGGTTTGATATGGTACAGTCACTCACACTGTGTGAGTGACTGCCATGGGCTGCTGTGCCGCGCGTGTGCGGTGTTGTGCGCAACTTTGAGGGAAAGAGAGAGATAATTTGGTGTGGTTAAGAGTATGTTCGTCTAAGAAAAATTTAGGGACTTAAATCTAACATATTTTTTTTAAGTTATTCTTAAATCAACATATTTATATTAAATTATCTTTTTATCTAATTGACCCTAATTTAAATAGGATGAAAAAGACCTAAGAAAATGCACATAAGCTTTGTCCTTAATTAATCTCTATATAATCATGTTGTTGTCACATATATATATATATATATATATGTATATGTGTGTGTGTGACTTATATTGTGATTTCTCTAGGACAAGAGGGACCCAAAAAATCTCTCTAAGATTCACGTGAGACTCACAGAATACTCAAATCACAGTGAGAGCCACGAAGATGCTGACGGTCATTTATATGGAATAATTTCTCCACTACATGTTTTTCTATTTTTCTAATGAGTAATGCTGCGCTTCTCAAATTTGAATCTCAAAAATTTTACTACGGATCACTGCCACAATGTATGATACAACTGTTAATCCATTTAAGAACCAAACCTAAGAAGCATAAAATTATTCTTTTCTAATTGACATCAAAGTAAAAAATTGTTGGTCGAAGTTGAAAGCTGGCCTTTAAAGTGGTTTCCCAGATTGGAGTTTTGGGCATCACAAAGTACTTTATTTGCGAAATTAACCTAACAATAAAATTGGTGAAAAAAATTGTTGTAAACCTTTAAAAAAAAAAAAATCAACTTTTAAGATGGGTTGTACATGGATAAATGAAGTACTATGGAGTTTAAGTACAGCTTATTTTCAACACAAATGGGTAAGAGAATTGTTTTGATAAATAGAAGACTAACTAATCTACCTAATTATAGTCATTATAGAAATTAGGAGAGACAAGTTAGATGGAATATCATTTTCATGTATTGCTATAAACCTATCAGCCCACCAACCATATATTTGCATAAAATACACAAAAAGTTGGAGAAAAGACTGAATCACAACCTCAAGATATACAGGAAGATCCTTAACCACATACCACAAAATATTTGGATTTTATAAGGGTTTGTCTGTAACCACCGACAATGTTTTTGAAATGCATGATGAACTATTGTAAGTTGTAACAATATTACACTATTTAATGTGATTTGTTTTAAATACTCATTCTAATACAATATTTACTTATTCAAAATCATGGTTACTTTTTTCCACTCTCTAAGTTTGGGATGGTATATTTTTTACTATATGAGGAAACTAGCTTTTAAACCTGTATAATGCATGGGAGAAAATTGTTACAATGAATTAAAGTTGAGTGATATTTAAAATATTTTCTTAAATTGTCTAAACAAATAACAAACAAAGTGTGTATATTAAACATGAAAAATGTATCACCATTAGTAAAATTATATGCTGGAGACTATAACAAAATCAACAAACCATCATGTAATCCCCAACCTTATATAATAATATGATTCCCATTAAAAAATATATATATTACTCTCGCTATCACACACACAAAAAATAATTATTATAATAATAATAATAAGTAAATAAATAAATTCCTATTAAAAAATAAAAAAATTTACTTGTTGCGCGCCTAAATTTAAAACTATTTAATTAATATTGATTAATAGTCTTGTGCCATATTGGCAACCTAAATGCTGGACTATTTGCTTCTGCTAGGGAATAATTCTGCGAGTTTCTAGATAACTCTCTTCTGATTCAAAATTGTGGTGTAATGTGATTTGCAGTCATTCCATTTTCTTTGAACTAAAGTGGACTAATAGTCTAATCCTTTTTAACACGATTTACAACAAATGTGAGCATAGTATAGTCAGTTCAAATCATCTATGACATAACTAAATTACTTCTTGTTGTTTTAATTGTGATATATCATAAAGACTGAGATCTTATCAGAGTTGGATGATACCAACTCCCTCGCACAATAGGCGTAGGTTCGAATCTCCTTCCCATTAATTGTACTAAAAAAAAAATTTATCTCTCATATAACCTATACCATTGTTAGTTTTTTTGTAGTAAATTTATAACATGGTGGCATGGTGCCTTGGATACCTATCTCAAATTTTCTGTTTGTTGCATTGGTGGTTAAAACTGACTTTTTTAATATCATGTCTAACCTACAATTTAGTAAAAGTACTTATTTTTTTTATAATAATTAAAAAGAAGAATTCAAGTAATTTAAGACTAATTACTTACTAAGAAGAATGTATAATGCATATTTATCAATGACCCAACAAACCCAAAGGCCCTCCACATAAAAGTATAAACATAAAGGCCTGCAAAAAGTGAAAACAAAGGTTAAACAAATGCATAATCAACTAAATTGGTTTGATTTGAATTCAAAATAACGTATTCCTTTTTCTCCATAAAAGTCTAATGCTAACTTCGACTTTACACGTAGAATAGTCATATACTCATATTGAATTCGATTAAATTTTATACAATCTATGCCCAAAAAACAAAACAAAAAAAAATAATAATAATAATTTAACCCTTCTTGAAAAACAATCTTCACTATGCTCTTTGTAGGTAAATACACTAAACATGCCATGTGGCAGCCTTCCACATCATCACGTGTCTTATACATGACACGTGTGTCATTGCCTCCTTAAGGGTGACACAACCTCACAAAGGATGTAACCTCCTCCTTACCAAAGGTGTAGGCACCTCCATCGTGGACTCCTCCAGGTTACGTCGCCTTCAATAGACTAAGTGCAACGCTCCAAATTCAGGAAATGAGGGTTAGGGTGATTAAATAACTCAATAGTCACTTTAAAATATTTTTCAAACAAGAAGATTGGAAATCTATAGATTCAATCGACTGATCGGGATATTAGTCAACTGGTTTTGAAAGTCCAGACAACAGATTTTTGAAAAGAGTGATCTGGATGACTGGTAGAAGGTCTAGTGGACTATGTTTGCAAAGGGGCATGAAAAATCTAGTCGACTGGTGCCACCCAGTTGGCTGTTTTTGCATTTACAGAGGGCCCAAAATCTCAGAGGGTAAATCTAGTCGACTAGTAAGGTTATACAGTCAACTGTATTGGAAAACTGGAAAGACTGATTCAATAACTTAACGAATCCAGTCGACTGTTTCTTTGCAACAGAGTAATCTGCTGCACAACATCTAGACTCGCACAATTTCACTCCTAAATAGATGATTCGCAACCATAGAAAGAGGGAGTAAGAACTATATATGGAACACCCTCTCAACCCAAGCATACTAAAGATGAAGCTTAAGAGTCCAAACAACAAGAAGAAACATGCAATCTTGTAAAAGTAAAGTGACTTTTGCCATGATTACATACCGACATGAAGATAATGAATCCTACTAAGTGTTAGGACTCAAATATGCAAGCTAAGGATAAGGAGATAACATGCACCCTATTTCTAACATACTTTCAAGTCTAATGGAAAGCGAACTAACAAGTGTCTGATAACAAAACTACAATTGAATACATAACTTGCAATATCAACACGTGTAATTTCTACAATTCGAACCTAAACATGAAGGCTTCAAATTGACTAAATTACATTAGGTACGCTATGTATTACATTAGGACAAAATTCTCCACATACGGGGTCTTTACAAGTTATATGGGATGCCAATCATTCTAGGGCCTTACCCGTATTCATTTCACCTGAAAATGGTTTTAATCACAGTTCATGAGCACGACAGCCCGTATAGTCATATAATTCACTGACATAATGATTTATATGCGTGAATGTAATGG
The DNA here is from genome assembly GCA_033977485.1 of Hydrangea macrophylla. Lineage (NCBI taxonomy): Eukaryota > Viridiplantae > Streptophyta > Magnoliopsida > Cornales > Hydrangeaceae > Hydrangea > Hydrangea macrophylla. The sequence continues at coordinate 98,452,373 of CM066999.1, read as the reverse complement.
TTTGTTGTCGAAGCAAAAAGATGTTGCTTGTAGGCCATTTCGTGTATTTTCCAAACACTCACTCTCAATACATACAACACCCTGGTCTATGGGCCACCACGCTATGGGAGCCTTTAACCACCTCATACAAGTCTTTAGCTTACGATTCCTATGGTGAGCAAGACCAGGAGATCGCGTTCCTAATGGATCCAATCCTCACATTTCACACCCACAACCGGGATTATCTAAACTTCAAATTAAATTCCTCTCGCGGAGGTTTTCATGATCTTTAAAATTCAGAAGTCTCACACACATAGATCTTCCCTTTGAAGGAATTATGTTACGAAAAACAAAATTTGTAGCGAAAAATAAGTACCTTTGTGTCTTGAACCCAATTCAGAACACAAACAACTTCGATTGAATCTTCTTCTTACAAAATCCAGCAGCTTCCTCTAGATGACCTTCACTCTTATGACTCCGATGGATGCTCACAAGAGGAATAAGACTTGTGGGAATCCTACTAGAGAGAGGAAAGGCCAAAAGAAAACCCTAAAATAGATTTCTAGAGAGTAGGAGCAAAAAAACGATGTTCTATATCATTCTGGACGCAACTATCCTATTTATAGGTTTTCTAACCGACCTTAAGTCCCAATCGATTGCCATTAATGTAAATCGATTGCCATACCAATCGATTGTCAATAAGTCCAATCGATTGCTATAGTAATCGATTATTTATTATGCCAATCGATTGGTTCCTCTATTCTCAAATCATCTTACACCATGTGGAGCTAAGAGTGGGACCTCCTAGGTTCTTTATTGCTGACTCAGATTAGTTAATAATTCCCATGATTAAACTCTTTAATCAGCGAATTAACAAGCTAATCAATTAATGTTTACTCCACTATAAAACGATAACTGTACTCCAACGTAAAAAAACATATCCGAAACGATAACTAGACTTGTACAGTTGTACTAATGTCCCTCTATCATTAGTATTCGTAATCATATTTAGGTAGTCGGATAAACTGTTATTTTTGACCTGAATGATGATTACCTCTTCCCTACATTGAGGTTCATTTTCCTTCTCATGCTTACCAAACATGTTGATAACTACTTATCAACAAGACTGCAGTTCTCAGTAATCAACTTAGTGACATTCTGGAGGGAATGCTTACTCTTTATCAGAGGGTAGATTCTATCTTGACAATATATATTTGTAACCCTACGAATATGACATACCCAAGATACCCAAGTCTTGATCTTTACGACCTCACTGATTGGTAAGTCAAAGCAGTCATACCCATAGTCTGTGTCCATAATTGTCTCAAGATTAAGAACACGTACCTTGTACAAGTTATGAGTTCCTATCGACTGATGATAGTTTTAAGTGTCGATAGGAAAGCTCATGGTCCGTCAATGCACTATATGCATTAGCATATTAACTAAGAGTCTCATACTCTAGCGATTGAGATTCATCACTCCATCCAATGGTAGTTAGTCATGATATAGTGTATACCTGATGAGATATCCAGTCTCATCATCCACTGACAAGTTATAGGTATCAGAGAATAGTAATTCGCATCTCCTGCGTATGTATCTCATACACACACGAATTACTTACTATGATACTTAAGGATTAAAACAATCATCTCATGATACATACATAATGAAATGTAAACTGACATCCATATATTAAATGTCAAATGTCAAATACATAGAGATCAGGTTTGATGGCATAATCCCAACAAAATCCCAGTTGCACTCACAACCCACTACATCTAAGACCTAAATAATCTAGATGACGATCAAAGACTTTTTACGGTAAAGCCTTTGTAAATGGATCCGCAAGATTATTAGCAGTTGGTAACAATCACATCTCCACGTTGGACTATATATCGAATGAGATGATACTTCCTTTCTACGTGCTTTCCTTTTCCATGGTTCCTTGGCTTCTTGGACTGAGCCACTGCCCCACTATTATCGCAATACATCGTAATAGGTGACAGCGATGCCGATACCACCCCGAGTTCCATAAAAAACTTCTTGAGCCAAATAGCTTCCTTTGCGACTTCATATGCAGCCACATATTCAGCTTTCGTAGTTGATTCTGTAATGCATTTCTGCTTAATGCTCCTCTAACTAACTGTACCACCTTCGAGGGTAAAGAGATGTACGGATGTCAACTTCCTCGAATCTGTATCTGACATAAAGTCCGAGTTAGTGTATCCCACTGGAATGAACTTATCGCTGCCATACATAAGCAAGTAATCTTTAGTCCTTCTCAAGTACTTACAAATGTGCTTAACAGTTATCTAGTGTTTTGGACCAGGATTAGACTGATACCTGCTAACCATGCCAACGGCAAATCAGATATCTGGTCTAGTGCATAACATCGCATACATGAGACTTCTTACTATTGAGGCATAGGGAATTCCTGCCATGTGATTCCTCTCCTACTGTGTCTTAGGACATTGGTCCTTAGAGAATGCTAGACCATGCCTGAAAGGTAATAAACCTTTCTTTGAATTATCTATGGAAAACCTAGTCAGCACCTTTTTGATATAACCAGCTTGAGATAATCCCATTATCTTTCGCTTACGATCTCGAAAGAGCTTTATCCCAAGGATATAACTCGCCTCTCCTAGATCCTTCATATCGAAAGTACAAGCTAGCCAAACCTTGATTGATGACAATACCCCTACTTCACTCCCAATGAGTATAATGTCATCAACATAAAGCACAAGAAAAGCCACCACCTTACCTTCACATTTCTTGTATACACAACGTTCATCCAGATTCTGTATGATACCAAACGACTTGACCGCTTGGTCAAATCGTATGTTCCAACTCCTGGATGTCTACTTAAGTCCATAAATGGACTTTTGCAGCTTACATACCAAGTTGCCTTTTCTGCCAGCTATGAACCCTTCAATTTGTTGCATGTAGATGTCCTCCTCAAGATTGACATTCAAGAATGCAGTCTTGACGTCCATTTGTCAAATCTCATAATCTAGGCATGCAGCAATGGATAAGAGTATTTTGATGGATTTGAGCATGGCTATCGACGAGAAGGTTTCCTCATAGTCAATGCCCTCTCTTTGACTATAACCTTTCGCTACAAGCCTGGCCTTAAAGGTCTCAACCTTTCCATCAAATCCTATTTTCCTCTTATAGACCCACTTACAGGCAATGGGTTTAATATTGGCAAGAAGTTTTACAAGATCCCAGACCTGATTGGAATCTGTGGACTCTAATTCAGCCTTCATAGCTTTAACCCAATAAGATGAATCAACATCAGCCATTGCCACATCGTACGTGGCAGGATCAGATTCAGATTCAGATTCTATGGTGATAGCTTCAAAAACTTCTCCTAAGAACATATATCTATCAGGCTAGCTGATAATCCTCCTACTACGACGATGTACTGAGGCAAAAATGGGTGAAGATGTGGTATTTTCTTGTCTTACATCATTTTAAACTATTGGAGGATTAGAGGGCTCTCCATCTATTTCTCTCAGATCTATCCTTCCTTTAGGTTTATGGTTCATGATATAATCATCCTCCAAGAAAACAGCATGTGTACTAACAAACACTTTCTGTTCCCTTGGATCACAAAAACACCATCCATAAGTACCCTTTAGATACCCTATGAAGTAACATACTTCCGATCGTGATTATAATTTGCTCATCTTTCCTTTTAGCACATGTGCTGGATACCCCCATATCTGGAGATGTTGCAAAAAGGGCTTGTATCCAATCCACATCTCCTGTGGTATCTTAGGAACAGATTTGCTTGGAACTAGATTTAGTATGTACATAGCAATTTTCAAAGCATAACCCTAAAGAAATAATGGCAACTTGGAATAACTCATCATCGACCTAGTCATGATTAAAAGAGTCCAGTTCCTTCTCTCTACTACACCGTTTTGCTGAGGCGTACCAGGTGCAGTTAATTGTGAAAGAATCTCATTCTATATGAGGTGATCAATAAACTCATTAGTGAGGTACTCGCCACCTCGATCAGATTGAATGGCCTTACTATGTGTATCTAATTGCTTCTCCACCTCAGCTATAAACTCTTTGAACTTTTCAAAGGCTTCAAACTTGTGCTGCATTAGGTACACATATCCATATCTAGAATGGTCATCAGTAAATGTAATTAAATACTCATAACCACCCCTCGCTTTAATATTTATTGGTCCACACACATTAGTATGAACTAATTCCAATAATGCATTGGTTCTATTGCCCTTTGCAAGAAAGGGCCTTTTGGTCATTTTTTCCTCTAAACATGATTCACAGACTTCAATTGGTTCGAGAACCAAATTGCCTAGGATCCCTTCTTTAACTAGTCTGTTTATCCTATTTAGATTGATATGCCCAATCCTCAAGTGCCAAAGCCTTGTTGGATTAGTGTAAGGTTCCTTTAGTTTAGATGGTACAGTTATCACTGAGTTATTAAATTCCATGTTAGTGATCATATACAAACCATTCAACTTAATACCAGAACACACAAAAGAACTGTTGCTTTTGATCACAACTTTAGTTCCAAAAGAGAAAGAATTCTTTTTATTAGAAAGTTCTGAAACTAAAATTAAATTATGTCTCATTAAAGGGACATAAATTACATCTAATAAAACCAAAGTCTTATTATCTGGAAATTCTAAAACTACTACTCATATAGCAACCGTAGATATGGTTGCCCTAGAACCTAGTGTCAGTAGGATCTTCCCATCACTGCACCTCCTGGTTGATCTGAGCCCCTGCAATGAATTACAAATATGGTTAGTCGTACCAGAACCAATGCACCAAGTGTTCGAAGTATCCATTATAAAACTTACTTCAACCACATGTGATTTGATCATACCTTGAACTCTTGTAGCTAAGAATTCTAGATAGTTCCTCTTCCAATGGCCTTTGTCCCCGCATTGGAAACACTTTCCTTTGCCCTGACCACATTCCTTTCCTTTGCCCTTTCCTTTTCCCTTAGATTTTGCAACCTTTAGGACTGGTCCAACACTTGGACCACTAGTGCATGTTTTCTTCTTCCCTTTCTTGCCTTTTGGGGCAGATCGAGGAGAAGTCCCTTTTTCAACGTTCAAAACATTGCCCCCAAGTTTGCACCCCCTTCACTGCCTGAAGAGAGCTCATCAGTTTGCTCAAATAAATTCATTTGATTCATATTATAATTAAGTTTGAATTGAGTGAATGATAGTGACAGCGAATTAAGGATCATGTCAACTTGGGTGTGTGCATTAACATCGGCATGACCCAGAGTCTCCAGTTCATTTAAATAACCGATCATTTTTAAAGCGTGCTCTCTAACTGGAGTTCCTTCCAACATTTTTGCACTTATGATTTTCTGCATTGTGATCTGCCTAGCAAGTCTTCTATGCTCCCCAAACATTTCTTTTAGGGAGATGGCACTCACAGAATCATTCGATTGGAACTGGTGTTGCAACACACCAGCCATAGAGGCCAATATGTAGCAACAAGTCATCCCGTTTGACTTCTTCCACTTGTCAAACTCGTGTCTAGCAACTGCCATAGAATTTGCTACGGGTTCGGCAGGGCAAGGGGTCGTGAGGACATATATGTGATACTCCGAAGTTAAAACAATGTCCAAGTTTCGTTTCCATTCAATAAAGTTATTTCCAGTTAATTTGTTTTGAGTGAGTATAGTTGCAAGTGGACTGAATGCAGAAGACATGATGAATACTGAAAAACAAAAAAACAGACAAAATAAATATGGATATCAAAAACATGATTGTATAAAATAAAAGAATCCTCAAAACTTTTATTAAATAACAAAGTCGCCAGAATATCAAGACGAAAAAATAAAGCCTCCGTGGGGTGGTCAATTTTTGATCTCTCGATTAATCATGACTTATCCACTATGCAACTCTTGCAAAACAGGTCATGACTCCCGAACCATTTTGATCTCTAAGTTTTTGAATAATGTCCCGTGTGGGATCCCTTATTCATAGCTTAGCTAGTGTGTACCATTAACTAGGATCTAATTACAATCGCCTCAAGTAGTGCCTTCGTGTGGTGGTTACCCTCTAACACGTCTAATTGATCCTATCCATAGGAAGTTCACATCTAGTAACCAATGCGTAGGGTACCCTCCGTATGGAATGATCACCCCTGGCGAGGTGACACAGAATGCACTACTTATCTTACCGTGAACCGTTAATGGAAGATCGTAGGAGTTATTATAATAAGTCTCTCTCCCACTAGATTTATTAATTAAGGATTTTGCATTTAGAAAAATTGTTTCTTCACATTACCCATAAACATCCAATGTTTACTACTGTGTCGAAAACGGTTTTTGAATTTTATTTTAGAAAACTTGTTTTGTATGCATGCAATAACAATATAATGAAATTCCAATCACAAACAAGCATATAAAACAAAAAAAAAATGAAATAAAGACATATGAAATGTCTTCATCTCCCATGGCTCTATCTTCATAGATCCATCTCTTGGTTTGATCGCCTTCGGCTCCATCTTCATAAACAACGGCTTCTCGATCCATCTTCATGGATTATCCTAGAGATTACATTTGTCCTATACCTCTTTTGAGGTTTACAATTGATCTAGGAAAGCGAAAATAATAAACAAAAGGCTAGGAAAACTGGTGCGACTCTCATTTTCGTAGGAATAAAGTCGCAGTGCCCTTTACATATGCCTTAAAACCAAACCAAATTTTAAAATAATCACCAATAACAAACAATAAATACAAAATTTAAAATTTGATCTTGGGCCATGGGAGACAGTGGACTAATCTTTGATTTGTAGGATTTATAAAATTTTCAGAGAACATATTCTGAATAAAGAGGTGCAATAGATTGGATCTATACACCAATCGATTGCTCCCTAGATCAATGTCAATCCATTGCATATAACAACAATTGATTATCATATCCAAGTCTATGGCAATTGATTGGATGAAGATCCAATCGATTGCCTTGAATGCCAATCGATTGACAACAGAAGGCAATCGATTAGAACCTTTTTAATCCAGAATCTCACAAATTTATTTTTATAACCAAAATGATCATAAAAACACGTTTCTGAGATTGCAGTTTTATAAAACAACTAAAACTACATATGCAATCACATCGATCTAGATTTCCTAAACATATTCCTAGATTCATTTGAACGAGGCTCTGATACCAATTAGAGGAATTATGTAATGAAAAACAGAATTTGTTGCAGAAAATAAGTTTCAAAAAAACTTGTGTCTCAGAATCTATTACTCATTTAAATCTAGTAACATGTAGAGAAGAAGAGTACCTTTGTGTCTTGAACCCAATTCAGAACACGAACAAACTTCGATTGAATCTTCTTCTCAAAAAATCAAACAGCTTCCACTAGATGATCTTCATTCCTATAACTTCGATGGATGCTCACAAGAGGAATAAGACTTATGGGAATCCTACTAGAGAGAGGAAAGGCCAAGAGAAAAACCTAAAACATATTTCTGGAGAGCAGGAGCAGAAAAATGACGTTCTACATAATTTTGGACGCAGCTTTCCTATTTATAGGTTTTCCAACCGATCTTAAGTCCCAATCGATTGTCAATAAGTCCAATCGATTGCCATAGCAATCGAATGTTTATTAAGCCAATCGATTGGCTCCTCTATTCTCAAATCCTCTTATACCTTGTAGAGCTAAGAGTGGGACCTCGTAGGTTCTTTATTGCTGGCTCAGATTAGTTAGTAATTCCTATTATCAAACTCTTTGATCAGTGAATTAAATAACTAATCAGTTAACATTACTCCACTATAAAACCATAGCTGCACTCCAACACAAAAGAACATATCTGAAGCGATAACTAGACTTGTACAGTTGTACTAATGTCCCTATACCATTAGCATTCGTAATCATATTCAGGTAATAGGATAAGCTATTACTATAGACTTTGTCACGCCCCACAGTAGCAAAAATAGAGAAAATAAATTCCTTTTTGGACTCGTAGGCCATGACAGTTGAAAGTCACTATATTGTCCATAACTTGAGTCTAATCATCAAAGCAATGATCCAAGCCATGTATTGGAAAGTTTTAAGGTCGATATATATAAAAATAGAGTGTAATACTAAACTATCACAAATCTTGACTATTTGCAGAAGCATAATTAAAGTACTACGACAACATACGCCGATTATAAACGTAACTATTACAGAGTCTCTAAAATCATAAGCATAAACTATCAACAGCAAGCTCTGAGTCTTCAGCTTGCGTAGTAGTCAGCACTAGCATACCCTCCATCATCATAGGCTTCATCCTCGTAGCCCCTATCCATGTATGCATCTTCTGTATACTCATAACCCTGGCCAGCTGGACGTCGAATATCCAGCAGCATAAACACCGTCAACTATAAAAGCCGAGTGAATGCAAACACTAACAGAGTATCTATAGATTTGCAGCATATATAATAACAGCATTATTAAGCTCATCTCATTATTCATGTGTACGTATGCACTAACTCAATATATAACATCGAACGTCGTCCAACCAGTCCCAATACATAACATAGACTCTTGGGTCAACATTAATCAGACATGTAGTCCCAAACCTACGATCTGTCAAACCCTGACACACAGCCCTAACGTTCCAGCCAACCCACCCTGATATAATACGACACACAACCCTGATATTATATGGTATGCAGCCCTGATAGGATACGGCACATAACCTGACATACTATAGCACACAACTTTGCTATACCACAACACTCAACTCTGCAAGCACTCAGCTCTCACCACAGCACTCAGGTCCACAAGACTATAACAACACGCAGCCTCGATATGCTACTACGGCACGCAACCCCGATATGCTACTAGGCACATAGCCCAACTCTATCATAAGTAAAACTTGACAAATAGTCCAACTCTATCATATGTTAACCTGAAACGTAGTCCCAAATCTAACCCAGCACCTCGGGATCCCACACCCGATGTCATACGATCTTAGCTATTGCATTCATATGCACGAATACAAATACTATCGACCTCTGCAGTCGATAGACCTACTACTAAGCATGATGGCTTTTCAATCTCATTATTATCTCAACATTAACCGAATGGTTCCACTGTTTAATGCACTAAGTCATTATTCCACGTGTGTATTATTCCAATACCACTTCTAACCATCAACGTATAAACTAACCTGGCTTAGCAATCCATTATATTTAAATAACAAAACATTTAACAAACTGTCATGTTCGATCGACTGAAGTCATTTCAATTGATTGACAAAAGTAAAGTTCGATCTCTTGAACTAAGTTCGATCGATTGAAGAAATTGAAGTTCGATCGATTGAGAAATGTTCGATTGATTGAACTCTGTCTGTGTTCAATCAATCGAAAGTAGTTCGATTGATTGAGACTGTATCTTCTTCCCGAATTGAACTGGACCTTCCTCGTACGTTCGGGGTCCATTCTTTTTTGCCGAAACACATATATACAAACATATCTATGCTACAGAGAGAGTGTAGACACTCATCGTTAACGTCGGTGATGCCGGCGAGCTAAGGTTGGCTATGGGTGGTCTGGGGTGATCTCTTCTCTCTCTCCTCTTTCTCTTTCTCTTTCTCTCCTCCTTCTTCTTCTTCCTCTGACCAAGAGTGTGTGTGTGCATATTTGTGTGTATATATATCCTGTGTGTGTGTATATACATATAAGTATGAGTGTGTATATATATAATCTTGTATACCTCTCTCTCTAACTCTCTCAGTTTTCAACCCCCCCCCCCACACACACATACACACAAAACCAAAAGATATATATATATATATAGACAACGAGGGAGGGTGCAGGTGGCACTCTGCGTATACTAATAATAACACGTTCGATCGATCGAAGTGAGTTCGATCGATTGAGAACAGGTCGGTCAGGGTTTGATCGATTGAAACATGTTTAATTGCTTGAGAATGGGAACACGTCATAAATTCAGGTCAGCAGAGTTTTGATCGCTTGAAGGACGTTCAATCGATTGAAGATATTAAAGTTTGATCGCGCGAAAGACGTTCGATCGATTGAAAGAGAAATTACAGGAAATGTAAATACAAGCATACTGAAACTTATTTATATCAACAAGGGTATAAAAGTACACCGAGAGTAGCGGGTATTACAGACCTGAATGATGATTACATCTTCCATACCTTGAGTTTTATTTACCTTCTCATGATTACCAAACATGTTGATAACTACTTATCAACAAGACTGCAGTTCTCAGTAATTAACTTGGTGATATTCTCAAGAGAATGCTTACTCTTTATCAGAGGGTAGATTCTATCTTGATAATATATGTTCACAACCCTATGAACATGACATACCCAAGATACCCAAGTGTTGATTTTTAAGACCTCGCTAATTGGCAAGTCAAAGTAGTCATACCCATAGTCTGTGTCCATAATCGTCTCAAGATTAAGAACACGTACCTTGTACAAGTATGGACACGCGACCTCCGGGAGCCCACCCCTCACGTTCTTTCTCGAGGTTTCAGAATTAATTTTTCTTTATTTTGAAATTAATTTGAAAAGGTGTGTTGAAAACAGATTCAGAGTCACCACTTGGTCTTTAAGGAACCAAGAAACCTAATTTTGACTCACCCAAATGGATAAAGGGCACTGACCCTTCATAACCAAAGAACTTGGCTCTGGGTTTTGGTATGAGAGAGGAAGGAGTTGGAGGTGCCCCTTTTTTACCAGGCAGCCTAAGGCTACGGAAGGGGAGATATCTAACTTGGAAAATTCGCAGAGTTTTCTGTTTTGGTAAGGAAGGCTAGGCGAGCTGGTTTGGTTTATGAGCTGGTATGGTTGGGGGGAATAGGCCATAGGTTGGTTACAAAGGGCGTTGACATCCGAAGGGTTTCGGGAGTAGTCGGGCCTTTTGGACTGGCTTTGTGATTCTTTATTCTTGATTTTCCCTTCCCTGATTACATCCTCAATTCTAGTCTCAATCTCAAATAGTTCTTCAAATGTTGAGATGGACTGGTAGAATAGTTTTTCATGGTATAAAGGCTGTAGATTCTTGATCAACATCTAAACTTGTTCCTTTTTGATTGGTCGGTGGATCATCTGGGCCACTTTATTCTTCCGTCTGCTCAAGAACGCAGCGAAGGACTCATTGAAGTTCTGCCGGGTAGTCTCCAGATCCCGAATGGTGACATCGAGCTCTTAGTTGTAGGAGTAATGATCAATGAAGACTCGGACTACATCTTCCCAAGCCCGCGTCTTAGAACTTCAAGATGCCTGAAATTGACTGTTTTGATGGAACTGTTTTAATGATCAATGAAGACTCGGACTATATCATCTGGGCCACTTTACATGTCTAAAATATGCATGACTGTATGGAGAATGTTATTGTAGGATATGTACAAATGTAGTATGAACTACTTCATAAGAGATTAGCTAATTTGGAATGCATGTAAACATCTAATCAAATTAAGAATTAAATTTAAAACATGCTTGTTGTGAATAGTGGACAAAACAGTGAGCTGATTTTGTAAAAATGGAAAAGTGAGGTTAAAAATATTTTTAATTCATGATTTTTTTTTATGGAGATCATATTTATTGTGTCTAGAACACATATCAAAAAGCCAAATAACTATTGAAGTTATAGATTGAGAGAAATCATATAAACAAGAGAGGTTACTCAGAAACAGAGTTCGTACTGTCGACTGAAATGTAGAAAACTCTTAGAAAATGAAAACAAAACATTTCGAAGCCCATATTACACAGAAAGTTCCCTAAGACACTAAAGTTTAAGAGAAAATTGAGTTAGGACCATTCTCTTTGGAAAATTTCTGAAAAACAAGTTGCAAGTCAACTAAGCTGTGTGATAGTAAAAACGGAATGTATGGAAGTAATGTTTGGGTCGAAATGGACCCCTTCCAAGTGTTTTCAAAAATCAAACCAAAAATCATGTGTGTTCTTTAATGAGTTAAGAAGACTTTCCAAGTATCCTTTCAATCACCCATTGAGTATTGAACTCAGAATGACATTTTAAAGTTGAGTTACTCACTGTTTTGAAGATTTTGAGAAAACAAACTTTTATTCTTGAAATCAAAATGTGGGAGTTTTAGATAGATTTTGAAATGGATGTTTTGAAATAACATTTTTAGCTCTTGGATAAAGATTCTAACCACTTGGAACTTCTATTCCAAACTCATTTCAAGAACTTCCCAAGTATTTGTCAAACATTGTTTTATTTGGAAACCAAACTCAAGAATCCATGGAAGTATGATACATGAGAGGCTGGATGATGCACATGGTACATACGAGAGTATAAGATGTTACTAATCACGAAAAAAGATGCTCTTTGTATGCATGACAAATGAGGCATGAGAATATCATATCAAGACATAAGAATCAAAATCAACAATCTGTTAATAGTGTCTAGAACAGTGAACTGATTTTGTAAAATCCACCACAAATACTTAAAAAGCTTTGGTAAAAGTGGGGAAAATCATAGATAACCCCTAATTTGTTTATTAAATCATGAAAAAAGCCAAGCTACAATAGCTATTATAGATTAAGAGAGATAAATCAGAATGTACACATGACTCAGAAACGGGGACTGCACTGTTGACTGATTTTGTATGATTTTTTATAAATCAAAGGAAGAGTTCCTAATGGCCCATTATATACCAAAAGTTCCATAAGACACCCATATTTTATAATTAAAAAAATAGAAAACATGGGTGTACAGTGACAAAAATGTCCAGAATAAGTGCAAGAAGTTAGAAAAACATTCTATGAGAACAGAGGCAGACTATGAACATGAACTTCTAAAATACAAAAAACATATTTTCACATTTCCTAAATTAATGAGGTAAAATTGGGGTAAACTAAAATGTGTTAGGAAGATTTTCCAAGTGGTTTTGCCTCAATAACCCAAGTATTTAATTCTATAAAAATCTTTGGACTTAGATCATTCACTGTTTTGTATCACTGTTAAGAAAATCCATTTAGTTTTTTGAAAAGAGTTTGGGTTTTTGAATGGGGGTTTGAAATAGATGTTCAAAGCATGAACTTAAACACTTGAGATGATTATGTGACCACTTAGAACATCCTCTTAACACTTGAAACCTCAAGAACTTGGAAGAAGAAGAAATCAAAAAAGAAATGAGGTTGAGGGAGAGATGATGCAAATGACAAAGAAATCAAAATAGAAATGAGATAAGGTATAGATTATGTAAATGAAAATGAACCAAAAATGGAGGTTGAGAAGAGATTATGCAAGAATGTTAAAAAAAAATCAAAATAGAAATGAGGTTAAGAAGGGAATGCAAGTATGATAAAGAAAAACAAAAAAAAATGGGATTAGGAAAGAAAAAAAAAACAAGCATAAAATCAATAGTTTATCAATGATGGAACCACAAGCATTGAACCTCTCATATATGTGTATATAGGTGTGTTCATCACTCTCTAACTCATTGGAAACTCAAAGAATGTAAATAAAATGGATTGAAAGCTTGAAAACACAAGTTTAGTTTTGAGAAAACTAATTAAAACTCACATTTGGATTGGATTTTGAAGAAGAAAATCTCTATTCCTCTCTCTATGACTCCCTAACTCCCTATATCTCTCTCTAATGGGTTCCAAGTCTCCCCCAAATGGAAGCAAATGGGTCTCATTTATAGGCCAATATGGGGAGGTAATTTGGGCTTTAAAAGTCTCTAATTGGTCCAAAATCCTAGAATAATCAAAACTATGTCGTTTTGTTTGTTGGAAATTTGATTTAGAACCCAAAAATTAAATAAAAATTACAAAAAAAAAATGAAAAATAACTCACAGTGCTGCCACGGCACTCGGCCACTACCTCCGTGGCAGTGGGCCAATGCCACCATGGCAGTCAACCTCCTATTGACCAGAATTTGCATTTTGGCCCCCCGAAACTCCCAAAATTCGTAAAACGACCCTCTTTCATCCGAAATTCGCAGAAAATTCATACGAAATCCAAATTGAGATTGTGATATACTGTTAGAAAGGCATTGAGGTCTAATTTCCATAAAAAAAAAATAGTTTAAAGTTGGGTCACTTTGAAAGTTTTGCAGTAATCGCGATAAAAGCTTTTTTGATTGCATTTTTCACCTTTAGAAATTCATAACAAATTTGTTTTAAGTCCCGAAATTATATGTGATATACCGTTGGAAAGTTATTGACCTCTAGTATTTGATAAAAATATTTCAATGTAGACAAGGTGAATTTGACTTTTGGTAGTAGTTAATCATGCTACAGTGTGTACGTGATGAGATATCCAGTCTTATCATCCACTGTGACAAGTTCTAAATATCAAAGAATAGTAATTCGCATCTCCCGCGTATGTATCTCATACATACACAAATTACTTACTATGATACTTAAGGATTAAAACAATCATCTCATGATACATACATAATGAAATGTAAACTGATATCCATTTATTAAATGTCAAATACATAAAGACTGGGTTTGAGGGCACAATCCCAACACCCTTTTCAAATCGAAAGCCCCACATATGGAGGTCTTTCACTCAAAATGCTTTTCGTGCATTTTCATGTGGATGCACGTGTTCATGCTCAAATTCATAATCATGCTTAACTCATGTTATGAAACGCTAATGAACAATAACATGCTACTTAAACAAGCATATAAATATGATCACATAGCTTTAAGTATAGTTATTTACATGAAATCAAATCTAAGCATACTTATCAATTTCTAAATAAAGCTTGTAGACATAGTTTTAACTTTCAATTAAGCACATAATAACCACTTAATCACATAGAAGGAAAACACATAAGATCAAAAGCACATAGCGCATAGGAAATTCCTTAAAAAAAACTAAGTTTGGATTATTGGCACACCAAACGTACTCCAAATTTAGTAGTCTTCTAGATTCGACTTAGTTTATATATAATATGCTATATTAGAGAGTTATATGAACTACCTTAAATTCTTAGAAATTTTATAACTGGGAAAAGTTGTCGGATGAGAGTGATTTTGGTGTCTACGTGTGTTCCTCATCGCAAGGAGTAGCTTTAATACTCAGAGATTTGTCCGGAGATCGAGAAATCTAGATGATACCAAGGATTTTAACTCTAAGTTTTTAGGGTTTCAAGAACTAGAGGCCGTAGAGAGAGAGAGAGAGAAAAGATATATATATATATATATAGAGAGAGAGAAAGAGAGAGAGAGAGAGAGAAGTAGTTGACAACTTATGAAAATAAACCCTAACATGTTTTAATTATAGTATATGGCAAGGTACAACTGTTAAAGCACGTGATATAACTCACCAAAGCTGCTATATTTCACTAACCGTACTAGTTATGACAAAACTTAAAACATAGATAGTAAATCATTTGAGCATATACTCATTTTTGTCCAAGAATCTCATTTTCAAATTTTTGTCATGTCTATCATCATAGGTACAAATGACTAAAATACCCTTGTGACTAATTTTTTGAAAAAGTTTCAAATTAGCCTCCAATTTTATACTAAGTATTTAAACGCATAATTAAGGATATATAAACGTTTAAGGATAAATTTAAATCCAGGATATTACACTAAGGCTCCATGCCTCTAACACTGTCACACACAAACACCCTTGGTCAGGAGCAGGACTGAAAGGTATCACACATTGGGATCTCGAGAGTTCATGCCTCGCTGGCTAGAGTCAAGGACATCCCCTTAGCAAGACGCATCATGGGGGAAAAACTAGGGTTAGTTCCAAGGAAAGAGAGAGAGAGAGAGAGATGTGCATTCTGCCCCCAAACCCATCCACCCGAGGTACTGATCACACCACCACTGCACCTCATCTCTCACCTCTCACCACACCTATTTCCCTCCTAAACCGATTAGAGCCTCTGGTGTATAGCCGCACTTACTGAGAATATTTACTAACATAATCCAATCATTCGCCCACAACAACCATCTCCTCACCTTAGCACACCTAATCACCTTTCTTGTCACCGGCTGTGACACCTCCCTTCTATTTCGTCAAAGGATTAACTATATTATCCCAGACTATACATTATCCACTCTTACAGTTATATTAGAGATAAACTCTCTAATAGTGATGTTCTTGCAACGTATCAGTCACCTCATTCCATTATAACGGTTCTAAACTTTTTACAATTGTCGTGGAACTATTGCAAGGGATAAAACAACTGGTATCAATCTCACCAATAAAGGGGTATCTCATAGCAGGCTTTTCAGCTAAGCTTCTTCCTCACTAGCTATAACCAGTGATATCATTTCTAACTCCATCGTGGACTAAGCCATATAGTCTATTCATAGACGTTCATGAAACTGAGCCACTATTAATACTAAAAAGTATCTATCATGGCATTTGAGTCATATGGAAGGACTTTCCGATCAGCATCGCTATGTTCTTTAAGGACAACAGTAAACTTTTCATTATGTAATTCGAAGTTCATAGTCCTTTTTAGGTAACATGTGATCCTCTCAACAATACTCCAATACTAAAAATATAGCCACTCGCGGCTTTGGAGTCTTCCATAAGGGAATAGCAATTGGCATCACAGTAACCTTCAAGTACAAAGAAAACTTTTTGTAGAAAATATACACTTAAATTATGATGGTTATTAAACATCATAATTCTTCTAATTGCATGCATTCAAAAAATTTAGCTAAAAAACCAGCCTAAAACACTCAAAAATTTAATTCTTTCAAATTTCGAAGTATGTAATACATTTTAAAATTATTTTCTTCCTTTTTTTTCAGGGTGTACAATACATTTTTGCAAAATAATTTCTTCCTGAAGGAGAAATTCAATTTCACATCTCAAGTACCATAACCTTGGCATTGTGTGAAACACCAAGTTAAATGCTTTCATTCTCCACTGGAGAGCATCTCTTAAACTATTATAAACGTTACGCGCGTGCCTAGATGCACTCATATCAATGAATCATTCATCAAAATTTTGTCAAGGAATATAATCTCGTAATCATAGCCACGAATGGCTCTTCGGTCACACCAGCCTAAAGAATAGACTAACGCTTCCGGCAGCTCTGAGTTTTTTTTCTTTTCTATTGTAATACCCGTAAATTCGTAATAAATAAACCATAGCCCAGAAAAATACGCGGTCAGTTCCCAGAGTCTTAGAATAATGTCTAGAACATACCCTTAAAGTTTGGTGACCTTTCGGCACGGTCAAAAATACAGCTTATCTTTAGGGCCCAAACTGGTATAGAAAACCCAGCCTTTTATGCGACGGACTCCGATTTGAATCTAGTCAATGGCGTTGGACTCAGAATGATGTCCAGATCATCATGTTGAGGTTTAGGGACCCACCCGGCACAATTACCATTATGCCCCTGATTTTAGTAGACTTATTAATCAATGTTCTATGTAATCTTAATGCTTTATAGGAACCGCTACGCTTGTTTTTACGCAACCGCTTCGAGGTGAGTCGTCCTAACTCACTTGGTATATTATAGAATTATTACCTGATCATATATGTATGCCCAGTGCGTTCTGTGTGGACGATACTGATATGTATTAGTTATGTAAACCTGATAATGATGCTTATATAATGAATGCATGTTAGCTAACTATACCCCATGCTTAGTTAACATCCGCTATTATTCTTGTTATCATGATTTCTGTTTCTATAGTCGCATGGACATTTACATGAACATAGTCAAGTCTAAATGTCAATGTTGACATCTGCATGGTTAGTCACGGAGACTAACCCAGTCATATCAATTTATACATTGTGTGGACCACGGTGGTCCGAGTGGTACAGTCAAGTAAATGGGAACAACAAAGAAACTGCTATAGGGCCCTGCTAGGCGACGATAGCCAGAGTTTCTATTGAAATCATTGAAGTTATGCATGGATTGATGATTGATACGCTATAGGGCCCTGTTAGGCGACGATAGCAATGTATCCATCAGAATACAATAGTTACCTTACAAATGTTATAGGGCCCTGCTAGGCGACGATAGTGCTGTAACTATTCTATTCTCCCGGCAAGGTCACGAGGACCTAAGAGTCCAATGATTACTCTTTTTAAAACCAAAACTGCTATAGGGCCCTGCTAGGCGACGATAGCAACGTAATCATTCTACTCTGAACTAACGGCGTTACACTGGTAATGTAACAAGTCACATGAGTCGGTTGTGGTGTTCATGGTCGAGTTGAAGTCGAATATATCGATAATGCATTCGGTCGTCATTTCACATGTCATATACTCATTAATGTTGTTTCAAGATATGTTGTACTTGTATATCCTTATCTGTATTAGGAGTGATCGGTTATGACGTTCTCACTTAGCTTCAAAAGCTAACGGCTCCTTCCCTGCCCTGGACTTTTTACGTCTAGGTTATGACGAGGAGAACTATCAAGGTAACGATGAAGACGAATATCACTATCCTCAGAATGGGAATTATCAGGAAGGTGATCCTGAGACAGACTATCAGGAAGAGCCTGATAACGAAGGTTATGGGTTTGCCAGTTAGGAAGAGGACCCTGGCCCATTTCCGCATTAAGACTTCTATTACGTTTTAATTATCTTTTGGTTGATGTAATATTTAAGTGGCGTAGATCGCCCAGACTTATCTTTTGTGGTTTTCATTTGGAACTGCTGTAATAGCTTAAGTAGCAAACACTCTAAGTTCCCCCATGAATACCATTAGACGCTTTTGCCAATTTCTTACTCTGATCTATATATATTTTGTTAGTATGTTGTACGGACAGATCAGTTTTATGTAACTCGTCATTCCCTACGGGTCCAGAAGGGAAATTTCAAATTTTCCCTATTTTTGGCTACTCCGGTGCGTGACATCTGTATACCGTTTAAAGCAGTTCTAGCTAATAAAATTTTTTTATTACATTGCTCTGTTAAATCATATGCCATCAATATTAAATATGACAACAGAATAATCAAACTTTTTCATTGCTATCTTATTAGAGTTAATGGTCAATATTTCTCAGACAAATGATGTCTTCTATGAGGGATGCTAAGGCATTTAACACCATTATGAAAACAATTTATGCTTGTTGCCTTCATATGCTATCTTTAATTATGTGCGCCAATTAATCATCAAATGCTTAAAGAAATTTAAATTTTTTAGTTTTTTTCAATTGTCTAAATTAGGAAAAATGATAATAAATTTGTGAAGGGTAAATAATGCCGACTTCTCTTGAAATATGTCGTAAGTATAGATACCTCCATCGTAGTTTCAGAAATTGCACTGACCTCCCCCGAGGTTTGTTGTTGAGTAACCATTCAATTAGTCAACGGTCAATTGACCGTTAACTTTATTGTTAATTTTTTTAAAATAACTATTTCGCCCTTAATAAAGTCAAAAAAATATATATAATATAATAACTTTCAAAATAATCTTTTTTCCTCCTACTTGTTTCAAAGGGCATGCATTAGGGACAAATTTTTCATTTCAAAACATATTAATTTTTATTATAAAAAAATATATATTTTTTATTTCAAGGGTAAATCGATACATTTTTATACAACTTTTAACACCGGGTTTTATCTCTGATAAAGAAGATTAGTATAATTTTTTTTAAAACTACGAGGAAGATCCGTATAAGTTACCCTTATGTAAAGACAATATAAATATTACTAAACTTGAGATTTTATCTAGCTACTTGCATAGAAGCTATATACATTTTGATAGAAAATCTTTCTTTTGGAGATCATTTGATACCTCGTACAAAACCTTTCAGGATGTCATTATTTTAGTTCTCAACAAAATTTCCTAACTTAGATTGTTTTGAACACCGCTACAAATTCGGGCAGTCTAAGTTTGATTTTAAGTTCGTTCAGGCTCGGTCCAAGTGTTAGTGGAGCCTATTCAAGCCTGACATGTGCCTGATACGGCGACACCTAATTAACCAACCAAACCCGACCTAAGTTTTATTACATACTCAAACCTGACCACAAGCCCAAATTGCATTAGAGATATAACCTTTTATAGAATATATATCAAACCTACTTATTTTTATTCACTTTGAGAAAACATTCATCTATCAATTTAGTTTTTCAATAAATTATAGTACTCATTGAAGATACATAATTCAATTCGGCATTGTACTTTCAAATCCAAGCCAGACCAAAATACGTTAAAAAAAAAAAAAGAAGATACATAATTCAATTCGGCATTGTACTTTCAAATCCAAGCCAGACCAAAATACATTAAAAAAAAAAAGTTGTCCAAACCCTAGAAGACGGCGATGGTTACTCAACTACAAAAGTAAGAAAATGTCTATTTAATTTTCTTATCACAAAGAGAATCCCTGTATTTTGACATTATCTCAAGGAAGGTTAGCGTTGTTTTCCCATAATTTGATTATAAACTCAAATGAGGTTAGTGGAAAACCCCTCATGACATGAAATGACCATGCCAGCCTAAGAAAAAGAGGCACATTGCACAAAATTCAAAAAAAAAGTTAGATGTATGCAACTTTACCCTTCACAATAGAGAAACCTAATAGATGTGCATGCAGTTATAATTTGAAAAGATGTGCATGCAAAGGGTGTAAATTAACGGTTCGGTTTGGTGTGATTTTTGGCAAAATTGATCGGTTTCGGTTCGATTCGGTTTGTTTCGATTCAGAGTGCGTAAAATTTTAGTTCGATTTTGATTTTACACTGCATAAACTAAATGAATACCGACCAAACCGATTGGTTCGGCTCGGTGTGTCAATTTGATTCGATTTTTATAATTTGTCACATTAATCAAGTTCTATGAACTTTTCCATTAGAATTCAACAATTAAATAAAGCTCATGACTTTTTTTCATCATTCAAAAAATTAAAGGAAAAATTTGTTTGGCAATTGCATGTATTAACATCAAATATTAACTCTATTTTAAGTCCTAAGTTTTGATTAGCCGAAGTACATATACATTAAATAGAAGTACTAAGACATAAATACACATTTCCCACATTAATCCTCCATCATATGATCCTATCATACTATGATATTAATGTATAATATTAGTGACAATGTGGTAATTTCACGTAACCTCTCTGCACATCTACCCTCACGTGCTCCCACCTAGCTTTGGACAACTATGAGGGCATTTCGGTCATTTCTACTTCAATTTTATGAACTGTCTCACGTGCTCGTCCCTTTCATTTAATTATTCATTTAATGTCTAATTAATTCTCCGTGAAATCAATTGGTATGTTTCGAATTATTTTAGACTCCAAAAACGTAATGGCCGTTGGCTTACCGTTAAACACAAACACACCCTTATATACATATGTATATATATGTATATAAATATGCGTATATGTGTATATATATATGTATATATACCTGTTTTGCTGCCTAATATATAGGCCTCACACTTGTAGTTGAAACAGTGGGAGGTCCTGTGGCTTTAGAAGAGCAAGAACAAAATATAAGAGAGAGAAAATGAGGAGAGAGAAATAGAACAGAGAACCCAAACCAGAACCCCCCAAAACCATCCTTACATTAAGAGATTCTCTCTCTCTCGCTCTGCATTGCTCTTCATCTCCATTTCTTACTCTGTTTTCACATTTACACGTTTCTGTTTAACAAATTTTGCTCTGCTTCTGTTATCTTTTCGATTACAGAAGCAGTTAGAGAGTTTTCGGAATTAGCTAATACATTATCTGGGTTGTGTTTATAATGCTCTGTTTTTCTGTGGGTTTAACAGATTAAGATATAGTATAGTATTTGTGTGCAGAGAGATCTAGTGGGTTTCTTTTAGAAACACACTATACTCTGTTTTTAGCGTCGATACTCTGTTTTTTTTTTAATCAAGATAGAATTATTTATATAAATGGATCGATTTTCGACTTCGTCGCTTTTTCCGAACTCGTTCGCCGGAGCTCAGGGCGACATTACGGAGCAAATAATGTTGATTTGGGATCAGATCAAAGCGCCGGTGATCGTCCCTATTCTCCGACTAGCACTTGCTCTGTGCTTGATAATGTCGCTAATGCTATTCATTGAGAGGGTTTATATGAGCTTTGTGATTATGCTTGTGAAGCTGTTTGGTCGAAAACCAGAGGCTCGTTATAAATGGGAACCAATTAAAGATGATGTTGAGTTGGGTAATTTGGCTTATCCGATGGTTCTTGTTCAAATCCCAATGTTTAATGAGAAAGAGGTCCTCTCTCTCTCTCTCTCTCTCTCTCTCTCTCTCTCTCTCTCTGTTATACTATTAGTTTAAGTTTGTGTTTAAGGTTTATTCGACTTAACCCCGAATAAAAAATTTGTGTTAATGTATGCACTTTCTTTTATATATTCATATATATATATATATATATATTATGAATATATATATATATATGTGTGTGTGTATATGAACAGGTTTATCAACTCTCGATTCGAGCTGCATGTGGCCTTTCTTGGCCCTCTGATCGTATCATAATTCAAGTGCTTGACGATTCAACGGACCCAACAACTAAGGTAAACCCCAACTCTGCATATATATATATATATATATCAGGTATATACAAGAATATAGGATATGGTATTGTTTATTTTGTATAATTTGTTATATGGGTTGTGTTTAGTTGTCATTGACATGATTGAATGGGTAATGTCAAACTCACACTCAAATTTTAGGACAACACTTCAGTAAAGTTGCTTCAGTACATTTCGTTAGGTTCCTCTCACAGTTTTTAAAATTGTCTTTTTAATATTGTATTTTTTGAAAACAATTGTTTTGGAAATTGTGCATCTATGTGTGTGAGAGGAACCTAACGAAATGTACTGAAGCAACTTTACTGAAGTCTTGTCCCAAATTTTATACCCACTCATCTTACACCTTGACGTGGACCAATAGAAGAGGAGAGACTGTGGAATCCATCGTGATCCCCACCACTTTACAATCTCTTTCATTTCCTCATTAATTCATATCAGGATGCGAATGAATGGGTGTGAGATTTGAGTGTGACTCTACCATTACCCTGATTGAATTGGAGTGCCAGAGAAGGCAAGCAAAAGGATTAACGTGAAATACGAAACTATATACATATATACAGAACCATTCTCGTGACGGATTCCTCATTTTGTTAAACTGAGGACTTGTGTTACAGCTATGGATTCCCTTTTTATTAAGGGTATTGAAATAATTTCACAGACGAAAAAAATTGAATCCAACAACTATAAACAGAGTTATTATTTTAACAAAATAACGACTCCCTCGTGAGAATTCTCATTTCTCATTATAAGGGTTCTATACATATATATATATATATATATATGCATACCAGAATCTGTGATATGGGTAATAATACCGCATATTTTGTATAATTACTATTTGGGTCGTGTTTGGTTTAAGAATTGGGCAAGTAAAAGGATTAAAAATAAGAAATAGCCATGTATATACATACATATATATATATGTGTACATGAATATATGATATGGGTACAGTATAATTTGTATAATTATGATCTTGGTTGTGATTATTTTGCTAGGATATGATTGAATTGGAGTGCCAAAGGTGGGCAAGCAAAGGGATTAATGTGAAATACGAGATTAGAGACAACAGAAATGGATACAAAGCAGGTGCATTAAAGGAAGGCATGAAACGCGATTATGTGAAGCAGTGCGATTACATCGCGATTTTCGATGCGGACTTTCAACCCGACCCCGATTTCCTCTGGCGGACCATACCTTTTCTGGTTCATAACCCGGATCTAGCTCTGGTTCAAGCTCGTTGGAAATTCGGTAATTTCTCTTCACCTCCCAATTTGCATCACCCCCATAATCATATCAGTTTTATTAACTATAATCACTGCCCCCCCTCTCTGCTAAACTGTCGGTGAGTCTATAGATATAAATCTTTGTATGTATATGTGTATACATGGTTGAGGCCATTTTGGTTTTGACACGTGTTCGAGGTTTATCATTCTCAACTACCCTTTTTGGATTTTTATTTCCAGCTAATAATTTTGCTAACTTTGTGAAAAAGTTGATTTGTCCGAAGCTACTATACTAAAGGCGGTGAAAGTACAAGTGGCAATAGTAATTTAAGTAGTTAAAAAAAAACAGACTAAAAAAAGAGTGTTGATTTCGTGATGAGCACTCCATGTTTGTGTTGGTGTGTGAAATGACGTACCTGCCCCCATAGCTTTTTTCAGCTGAACAAAAAAAGCTGTCCTGTCCCTTCCCAATTGTCTAGTGAGTCAGTGATAGATTTGGGGGCCAGATCCGATCCAATTGTTCATTATTGCGAAGTGTTCTATTGGTATTGTGATGGTACGATTAATAGTTGACTTCCACATGCCTAAGTTGTCACCCATTAAATTCATAACTTTTGGTATCATGGTAATACTTATTTAGGTTTAGAATCATACAATAATTTTTTTCATTAAGAAGATGTTGATTTAGGTGCATCAATTTTTGTGTTCAGAAGTGATTATGAAATTTGAAAAGCTACATTCAAACCATTTCAAAAACTTGGGTTTTCTGATTCCATGTGATTGGCAAAAGCAATTTTTGGCTATTGAAAAGCAGAACCTCGGAATTTTTTTGTTATTTTGCCGAATTACTTTTAGGGATTAAATCGTAGATGTAAAAGTTGAGCTAACGCGTCCTCACTCTCAAATGAATTGCTTTTTGGTATTACACAATTTTTCATGCAGACAAATCCATCAAAACCATTTGGTAAATCAGATTTTGCGATTCATTCATAAAAACATGTGAGTCACCGCAAAAGTTTGTGATTGGCAAAAGCAATTTTTGGCGATAGAAGTCCAAAGTGAAAATAGACAAACATACCCTGGCTCTCAAATGAAAGAGTAAATATTGGGTATCACGGGTATACCATATGAGATTTTATCCTCGCTCACAAGATTTAAAATTTGTTGAGTTGGATAAGTTTTTTGTTGAGTTGAACCATAAAAATAAGGAGTCAAATAGATTAATGCATATACTTCATTGATTTGTGATATCATATAAGATTATACATCAGTTACATTTCAATATTTAGCCCAAACGATCGAAGAGCTTTTTTGCTATTTTGCCAAATTACTTTTGGCGACTGAATGGTAGTACAAGCTGGGCCAACCAGGCCCTCACTCTCAAATGAAGGGCATTTTGTCTCATGAGGGTAAATCCGTCTTTTCAAGTGAATCTGTATCTCAGTCTTACACCAACCACTGCATGTGCCATAAGGACGGTGGACCATTCTCTTGCTCTATGACCGACAACAATATTAACTCCTCTGAATTTTATTCTACTACTAATATAATTTTACAAAAAGTGAACAAATGCCTATATATATATATATATATATACAAATACGAATATGAGTGTGTAACTGTGTGTGGAGGCACAGATGGTGACGAGGCACTTTTTTTTTTTCTATTTTCTTTTTTTTCTTTTTTTTTTTTTTTTTTTGCAGTGAACTCGGATGAGTGCTTGATGACAAGAATGCAAGAGATGTCATTGGACTACCATTTCACAGTGGAACAAGAAGTGGGCTCCTCCACCTATGCCTTCTTTGGATTCAATGGTATGAATTCAACAAACAGCAAGTTTTTTTAACCTTAGAATTTTTTTTTTTTTAAGTTTATCTTAGGAACTCAAAATGGTTTAAATTGCTGATTTAATTAATGATTCATTTAAATTAAAATACCTCTTTTGTGGTATGTAAAATTGCACTAATTAATCTCTTGAGATGAAACCTAACAAATTAAATAGTGCATGCAAATTACATATATACTTCTATAACAATTTTTTATATATTAATTAAAAATCAATACATTATTGAAGGAAAAAATAAAATATATATACTTTTGTGTACATATTAGAAAAAAAATACCACATAATTTTTATTGAATTTTGTAAATGTAAATCAATTATTATAAAAAGGCTTAACAAAAAAAAAATTAATGGTCAACTGACGATTGGCTGACAGAAGGGGAAAGTGTTACTCAACCCAAACCTCAAGGGATTAGTTGTATTTTATATTTTTCAAAGCATGAGTTAGGTGGGAAAATACAGTATATTTTTACCATCAGTTAGGGTGTGTTTGATGACTCAATTAAGTGGTGAAAATGAAAATTTTCAGCACTTAATTTTTTTCAATGTGTTTGATAATGTACCACTTGCTTGAAACAGTAGTCAAAAATCCACTGAAAACGTTAAGTAAAAATTTTCTACTGAATATAATCACTGAATGCAATCTATTTTAGTTCTTAAAACACTATTTTTAGTATTGCAAATACAAATCACTTAAAATTTTCAGTACTAATATTCAGCACTTAATTTTCAGTACTTAATTTTCAATTTTGTCACACACACCCTTAGTTCTATAAACATACTTTTGAAATTAGTGTGACAATGCCAAATGTTTCAGAATCAAATTAATTAGTTCAATAAACATATGCAATATATATATATATATATATATTTTCTTTAGTATTTGCACTTCTTATTTGCATATTTCAATATTTTGGAGAAATTGACATTGTACAATGTACATTAACACATATGTATATGTGCATATATATATATATATAGGGACTGCTGGGGTGTGGAGAATTGCTGCACTTAACGAGGCTGGAGGATGGAAGGACAGGACAACTGTTGAAGACATGGATTTGGCTGTCCGAGCTAGTCTCAAAGGCTGGAAATTCTTATACCTTGGCACTCTCAAGGTATATTGTGTGTTTATTATTATTCACCCTATAAATGGAGGCCAGATAGTGGACCCGACTAACAGGGGATTGTCATGTATGGCCAAATATAGATTTTTTTTATCCCAGTCGCTTAGCCGAGACCACCACGTGACTATAGTCCCGAAACATAGAATAATTTCTCCTATGAATGGCATGATTCCAAAAGGTTCAGAAGTTTAAGCAAAGCATCTACTCTAAGTTTATGGGAATTTCAACTATATTATGTACACACATATATATATAGGACAACACTTGGGTGCTTTTCACTCGGTGTTTTTCGTGTTGTTTTCTCTCACAGAAGTGGGACCTTGTACTTTAAAACAGTTTTTTAAAAACTGTCCTGAGTCCCTGGGTCCCACTTCTGTGAGAGAGAACAACACAAATAATACTGAGTGAAAAGCACCCAAGTGCTGTCCATATATATAATATATTAGATTTGGTACTAAGTGTTGACCTTAAGTTGACCTCCATTTGACTTGGTTTATATTTGACTTGCATTGGCATCTGTTTGGTTTTCTAGAGTCTAGATTAGTCTATGTTGACCGGATGAGTATAATTACCATTTTACCCTTGCCAGACAAAGCTAGCGCACACCATGTGCAATCGAATTCAGAACGTCTGGGTTTAATTACACAATTTATCCTAAGCTAAGCAAGACCGTCCCAATTGGGCTACCTCTAAGCTAGGATTTCATTTTATTAAACATGTTTCCGTAGAAGCTTTTCTCTCGTATTTCATGATTTATTTGCAAAATTGTATTCTTTCCTTTAGGTAAAAAATGAATTGCCAAGTACATACAAGGCCTATCGCTACCAACAACACAGGTGGTCTTGCGGTCCTGCCAATCTTTTCAGGAAAATGCTAATGGAGATTGTAAGAAACAAGGTAAATTACTTTTTTTTCTACCCATTTGCATTTCATTTTCTACTTAAAAGAAATAAATCTAGTGAGGTGATTGAGGACAATAAGGTAATTTCACCTTCTTTTTCCTTTTCTACTGTTTGGTTGCAGAAAGTATCTATGTGGAAGAAGTTTTATGTAATATACAACTTCTTCTTTGTGAGGAAGATTGTAGCCCATATTGTCACATTCATCCTTTACTGCGTTGTACTACCTGCAACAGTTTTGGTACCTGAAGTTCAGGTACCAAAGTGGGGTTCTGTTTACATTCCTACTACCATCACCATACTGAATGCCCTTGGAACACCGAGGTATGGTTTTCTTTCAAGTTATCTTCTTTCTTTCTTGTTTGATTTATGTTTTATGGTTTTAAAATTGGAAAATACCGGAATAAAATTCTTTAGAAACATTTTGTACTTTGTTAGTCTAGTCTATTCAGTCTTCAGATAGATAATATTACATACGTAGACCTATCACAAACAGGAACGGTACGAAATATTCTCCAAGAACTTATATTGAAGTGATAGTCCTAAAATGACATGATAAACTCGCTAATTGTGTTTATATAAGCACAATGAGTTTTCTTGGAAACTTCATGATGCATAAAAAAAAAAAATTTGTAATATGATAGGGTGAAATCAGAATTATGAAATTTATGTACCGTTTCATCTTTTGATTTTGTCGAGGAAAGGAAAAAATTATTTCGTCGGTGTTTTCTAATACACAAATGGTATATTACAATCAGCGATCCACTCCACTTGCGAGGCGCAGTGTTTGCTTTGGTCTATCCACCCACCCACTGCTGAGCCTAACCTATAGCAGCCTAGCGGTGAGCCTGCATGGTTCCGTCCTCTTGAATTTTGACCCAAAAGAGCCGTCACATGAAAGAAGCATTGCTCAAATTTAAATGCCACTCTTTAATTTGACATTTGGAACCAATATGGGACATAGTTTGCTCTATACAAAAATAAAGACCGAAAAACTTTCAAGAAAAAATAATTCAAAGGTTTTATAAATAAAAAATAAAAACCTTTTGTTTGTCGTTTTAGTTTACTTTTCCTCATATTTTTGTCGCTAATTTTCTTGGTAGCCAAACAAGGAAATTTAAATGCACTCCACTAACCCATTGCTCTAAATTATATGGTGTCTTGGCTACAAGCATAAAAATTATTTTTCTCCATTCTTATTAGTTAGTGACCATTGTCTCATTCAACCTACACTTTACCAAATCTTTTTTATTATCTCCACCCACATCAATTATGGTCCTCCGCTACACCTAGTATTACCTTCATCCTTTTTCCTATCAATCGTCCTAACTGGTGCAGTTATTGATCTTCTTTGTACATTTCAAAACCATCTTACCCGATTCTCTTATTCTATTTGGTATTGGTGCTACTTTTACAGTTTAACGAGTATTTTAATTTCAAATTCTTTGAAACATTGTTTTCAATTGTCCTAACTGGAACAATTTTTTCTCTACTTTATACACATCCAAACCATCTTAATCGGTCTTCTCCTATTTTATCTGAACTGGTGCTACTTTTTACCATTTCACGGATGGAAAATGCTAGACCCACACACTTTTTCCACACACAGCTTTAAGTGCTTGTACCTTGTGCTGTTTGAATTTTTTACATTTTTTTTGTGCCCCACTTATTTAGTTGTGTGGAAAAAATGTGTAGTTCACTGTGTGCATTTAGTAGTGCTCTTCACGGATACATTCATTCCTAATTCTATTAAACATTGATTTCACATTTTTATTTTTTTTATTTTTGATCCCAAACAGGTCACTCCACTTGTTGGTTTTCTGGATCCTTTTTGAGAATGTAATGTCTCTACACCGGACTATGGCCACCTTCATAGGTCTACTTGAGACAGGCAGAGTGAATGAATGGGTTGTGACTGAGAAACTTGGAGACGCTCTCAAGACTAAAGCAGCCACTAAAGCACCTAAGAGGCCTCGTTTTAGGTTTGGAGACAGGTATATGCCAAAACCTACCTGTTACAGTTTTGTTTAGTTTGTAGATTTTGTCATAAAAAATAAAAGTAAAAACAAATGAGAAATAAAACTATTAATTATGGGCAGATTAACCTTCTTTACATTCTTGTTTTCTTTTTTATTTTCCTCATTAATCAATCAAATTGAAAAGCATTGTACGAATATTTTCTTTTCTTTTTAGATGAGGCAAAATGAAAAGAGTAATGATTGGTGTACATAAAGATCTGGGTTATTAATTTTGGTAGGTTCTATGTATACAGGTACGGGCTCCACCGAAATGAATGGCCCAGATATTTATGTGCGCGCATATAGCATTACCCAAATGAAAATAAAACTAGAAGGAAATTGTGTTTTTTTGTAGTCTTTGTCTCCATACTAAAATATCATTAGCAAAGAAGAAGAAAAAAAATAAAAATAGGATAAGAAAGGAAGTCAAGAAAAGATGAAGGCTAGCTAGTTACTTGAAAATTCAACATTTTTTATATTACGAATAATACTTTTCTTTTCATTCCTATTTTTCTCAACCCAAGATAAAATAAAAATAAAAATAAAAATGATTTGTGCCCTCCTCACTATTCTCTTACCTGTCTGTCACTACTTCCTTAAGGGGCTCTTTGGAAGGCAAAGAACTAGGATCATTAGTGAACCAATTCTATAAGTTTAGGTACTCGGTGAATGTACATGCCTT
Organism: Hydrangea macrophylla; assembly: GCA_033977485.1. Lineage (NCBI taxonomy): Eukaryota > Viridiplantae > Streptophyta > Magnoliopsida > Cornales > Hydrangeaceae > Hydrangea > Hydrangea macrophylla. The sequence continues at coordinate 98,422,159 of CM066999.1, read as the reverse complement.
GTACAGTGAACCAATTCTATAAGTTTAAGTGAGCGGTGAATGTACATGTCTTGTACCGAGTCCAATCTAATAACTCTCTTAAAACTTGTTCTTTGTCAACATAATCTTGGTTCTCATAAAATTCAAATAGAAAGTGAGATTGGGACTGAACTGGATCAAATTTTTAAGTGTTCCAAAACAGGCACTTATTCCATCACTACACGCTAGAATGGTATATAGAATTGTTGTGATACATGATTAAATCTATAATTGTTGTGATACACATGACTAAATCTATAATTGTTTTGGTCATTGACAGAATTCACTTGTCAGAGCTTGTCACTGGGGCTTACCTATTCTTCTGTGGTTGCTATGACCTTTTCTTTGGGAAAAATCACTACTTTCTCTACCTCTTTGTCCAAGCTACTGCCTTCTTCATTATGGGTTTTGGATATGTTGGCACAATTGTCCCCACCTCTTAGTGGAATTCTCATGGTGACAAATTGTACTTAAACAGCAACCTCTTAGTGGCTTGTTTGGTAACATTGGTTGCCACTTTTCTCTTTCTTCTTTTTTTTCCTCTATTTTTAGCTTGTAAAAAAATGAATAAGGATGGTGTCATTCTTTTAGGTTGAGTATAAGAATTTGAGCCACTAGCTCTAAACAATTATAAGTTTTCTTTTGTATATGCAAAACTCATGGAGATTACAAACAAGATGTGATATAGACGAGATAAGGAGAAGAAGCAAAGGTTTTCAGCAAAAAAAAAAAGGAATTAGAACATGGGTTTTACCCCTCTTTAAATTGAATGTTCTAGTTGTGAGATTTTTGTAGTTCTTTGTTTTTTTTTTTTTTTAACTTAATTGTTGTTGGATTTGTTTGAATTGGAATAAAATTGATGAAAATTTTACACATCCAAGTTATATCATGCTATTTTTTGGTATGTTGTTCCTCATATCTTCTTTATGCTATAGTTAATGCTTGTTTTAAACTTTTAGAGTTTTTTATATTTTTTTATTTTTATTTTTTCAAAAAAGGATTAATTCATCAAAAAAGTCAAATGACACTGTACAAAAAATCAAAGGGCATATCCCAGGGTAAACATTGAGTGCAAAAACAAGCATCCAGACGATGCCCCAAAGGATGGGGAATAATCAACAGCAAAAACCACTTATGGTGGCCCCTTCCTGCCCTTCTTTGCTCTCAAAAAAAAAAAAAAAAAACCCTAAACAACCAAAGGGAATAAACAAAGCTCAGGCTGGTGTTGACTTGATTCCCTCTTCTATTTCTAAGAATTGTCACGAATCCAAAACAGGCACTTGGTGCAATGGTGTTGACTTGATTCCCTCTTCTATTTCTAAGAATTTGATCTCGGCGACTATTTTTTCGGACCCCCCCCACCTCCCGTGGGTCCTTACGGCAGTTTATGGCCCCCCCTACTGGAAAGATAAATCTAGGTTCTGGATTGAGATGGAGCAGATTGCTGGGTCGACCAAGGGACCTTGGCTTGCGTTCGGTGACTTTAATTGCATTGCGGACCAATCAGAAAAAAGAGGAGGCAGACCGTTTTCATCCTCTTCTTCTGGAGGTCTGAAAGGTTTTTTAGAATCCCAAAACCTGGTAGATTTGGGCTACTCGGGAAACCAGTTTACATGGGACAATGGAAGGCACTCCCGGGCACACATCCGCCAAAGACTTGATAGGGGAATATCCAATCTGGCCTGGAGAGATGTTTTTCAAAGAGCCACTGTTCGTAATCTTCCTATAACCTCCTCTGACCACGCTCCGGTTGTTATAAACTCCTGTGGTGAATGTTATAATATTCCTAGACATTTTAAATTTGAGGCTATGTGGATTCGTGACAACTCTTGCGCCCTTGTTGTGGATAATGCTTGGCGGTCTACTCTTACCTGGGGTTCAGCATCGGATAGGCTCTGCCAAAAAATCAAAGCTGTGAGAATTGCTCTTCGAACTTGGAATAAAAGCCACTTTGGAAAAGTTCAAGATATCATTAGAAAGACTAGGAGGGATATTGAAGGTCTTCAAGCTCTTAATCCCTCCCTTACTAGTATGAGAAGAATCTCCAATCTTAAAGAGGTTCTGGCCGAGAATCTTAAGCGGGAAGAGATTATGTGGAAACAAAAGTCTAGAATCAGTTGGCTTAAAGAAGGTGACAACAATTCTCGTTTCTTCCATATGTCTACCATTATTCGTCGAAGGAGGAACTCAATTGATTTCATTAAAAGAAATAATGGTAGTTGGACGGATGACCCAAACAGCATTGCTGAGGCCTTCATCTCCCATTTTCAGTCTATTTCCAAGACAGATAATCCTTGGTTTCCCAATGATCTTGAAGGTTTGGTTCACAAGTGTATCACCCATGAAGATAATGAAACCCTCACTCGCCCCCCTGAGTATGAAGAGATCAGGGCTGCCTTGTTTCATATTGGCTCCACCAAAGCCCCAGGCCCTGATGGCCTATCTGCAATTTTCTTCAAAACCTTTTGGAACATTGTCCAACATGATGTCGTTGCTACTGTGGGCAGCTTTTTCTCTGGAGGCCTTTGTCTGAAGAAGCTGAATCATACTAACATTGCGCTAATTCCAAAAATGAACAGCCCTTCCACAGTCCATCACTTCAGGCCGATTAGCCTCTGTAATGTCATCTACAAGATCATCTCAAAAATCCTTACCAATAGGCTGAAACCTCTTCTAGACAAGTTTATCTCTCCCACGCAAGGGGCCTTTGTACCGGGAAGATCTATCCATGACAATAGTATTATTGCGCATGAATTAATCCACACACTGAAGCACAAGAAAGGTAAAAGTGGTCTAATGGCAATCAAGTTCGATATGGAGAAGGCGTATGACCGAATTGAGTGGCCCTTTCTCATTCAGGTCCTTAAATGCCTAGGCTTTAATGATATTTGGTGCAATTGGATTTTTCAGTGCATTTCTACTGTCTCCTTCTCGATTCTTATTAATGGTAATCCTACTGGACTTCTTAATCCTGAGAGAGGACTCCGGCAGGGTGACCCATTATCCCCATTCCTTTTCATTGTGTGTGCTGATGTGCTTTCAAGATTGATTGAAAGGGATGCAAGCCACGGTGTTTTAAAAGGTATCATTGCCAAGAGAGGATGCCCAACCATCAACCATCTCCTTTTTGCTGATGATTTGATTGTCTTCAGCCAAGCTCGTCCAGATGATGCAAATAATATCAGGCAATGTTTGTCCAAATTTGGTAATTGGTCCGGTCAAAGAATAAACCATTTCAAATCCAAAATTCTTTTTAGCCGCAATACTTGCCCTGATGTTGCCCGCGCTATCTGCTCAGAATCTGGGATCAAGAGAGCCCCTCCTGATTCAAAATACCTGGGGTTGAATTTATCCCTTAATGGCACGAAGGCTTCTGTGTTTGCGGATGTTCTATCTAAAGTCCAAAATAGGCTTCAAGGCTGGAAGACATCGCTCCTGTCCCAAGCTGGTCGAGGTACCCTTATCAAGACTGTTGCTCAAGCATTACCCGTGTACACCATGTCTACGGCCCTCCTCCCTGTCTCCATTTGCTCGAAGCTTGACAAAGCCTTCCAAAGATTTTGGGGGGGCCATTTACAAGACGGAAAAAAACATCTCTATCTTAAAGCTTGGGACAACTTGTGCCGTCCAAAGTCTGTGGGAAGTTTGGGTTTCCGAAGAATGAAGGATTACAATCTGGCCCTCTTGTCCAAACTCGGGTGGCAACTCTTGACCCAGGATGGAAAACTTTGGATCCAACTATTGAAAAGGAAATACAAATGCGGAATGAATATTCTCAATGCCAGAAAATCAGCCAACAGTTCCTGGCTCTGGCAAGGAATTCTCTCCACTATTCCACTCCTAAAAAAAGGTTCTTGTAAGCTTATTGGCTTAGGTGAGGACACCAATATATGGGCTGATCCGTGGGTCCCCACTGCTATCAACTTCACCCCTTCTTGTAATAGTAGGGTCCGACCAAATGTCCACAGAGTGGTGGAGCTGACGAACCCGTCTTCAGGGGACTGGAATTTGAGCCTTATCCAAAACCTTTTCACTGATGCTTCTGTTGAGGCAATCCGCCGAATTGAGATGCCTTCCCATAGATACATTGATAAATGGATTTGGGCCCCAGAAGGAAAAGGTACATTCTCGGTGAAGTCTGCTTATCTTGTGGACCAAAAAGCGAGATTCACTTCTGCTAATGCCCTCACACCTGCTTTCTGGAATCAGCTGTGGAATGCTAAGCTCCACAATCGCCATAAAATATTCCTCTGGAAGCTTGTCTCTAAAGCTTTACCCACTATGGATATTTTAGCTACCCGTTTCCAGGTCGAGACCCAAGAGTGTATTATTTGTGGGGCAGCTGCTGAAAATAGAGAGCATTTATTCATGGAGTGCCCAGCGGTCCGCATCCTTTGGCGGACATCTTTATGGCCCCTTGATTCTGCGTTTTTCGCCCATCTGGGTATTGAGATTTGGATTAAGAAAATACTTAATCCGGTTACTAGCCTTGGCATCCCCTCTATTAAGTCTCTTAAGTTCACTATTTTTTCGTCCATCATTTTGGAGCAAGTGTGGGTTCTTCGTAACAAGATGCTTCATGAGAAGTTGGCTTTCGTCCCATCCTTCTGGATTGATCGAATCAAGTCCTTGGCTGCAGAGCATTGGGATGCCCAGTTGTCTCTTCTCCCACCTCCTCGTCCGGACCCTACTGTTTGGATTCCTCCACCGCCGAATTGGATCAAGGTAAACTTCGATGTGGCTATTCGCAATGACGCTTCCTCCCTTGCTGTTATCATGATGAATGAGGTATCTACACCCTGCTTTGCCCAAGTGTGGAGAATGGAAGCTCTCGATCCCACGGTTGCCAAAGCTAAGGCGGCTGCTTGTGCCATCAAGGAAGCTATTTCCAAGGGTTTTAAAAAACTGATCGTGGAAGGGGACTCTCTCCTCGTCTGCTTTCCCCTTTGTGACTGGAACTCCTCCCCACTTTGGGTGATTGACGCCATTATCAGAGACTGCAGGTCTTCTCTTTCTCTTTTTGCTGGCTTTTGGAATGTTAGGAAAATTCATAGATCCGCGAATTTTGTAGCGCACAATCTTGCCCAATGGGCTCACAACTGTAATCGATCGGGGCCTATCCCTATTGATGATATTCCTTCTTTTGTTTTTGCTCCAAAGGATATCCATCAATGGGGTAATGGTGTTTCCCCATTTGTTTCTTAATGCACGATCTTACTGAGCAAAAAAAAAAGTGATACCCTACCAGTTAAGAACTAATAGGTGACCTAGCCCCACCGAAGGCACTAATGGACAATGAGCCAATGGTATGGGAATAATTCCATGAGTTATTCTATTTCAGAGAAATTATTGTAAGGTAAGAAACCACCACGTCATCTATATGATAAAAAATTAAAATTTTGGCATGCTAAACGAAAACATAAAATTGACATGGTTTGCTCTTTTTGACCAAATTTTTATTTTTGTTTATTCTGATCTTCACATCAGAGGAATGACGTGTTGATCTCAGACTACACTACGTTCTCCTGTTTTGGACTTGACGCAACCACAAAATCACTTGGTAGTAAGCTAAATGTCACTTTACCGCAAACTACCGTGGTGTAGAAAAAGACTTCAACCAGGTTTTTATAGACATTTCGTCATCATGTTGTCTCTCGCAATTAGTCCATGTGTATATGTAGACATTCTTTGCACTTTGGCTGCTTAAGTAAGGATTTCAAGTTCGAGTCTTTGTGTATGCAAAAAACTATTTTGGAAGAGGTCTCTACTTAGGTGCTTGACAGTACCTAAGAGGATTAGTCCTGGACGAAAGGCCTGAGGATACCTTGAAAAACCAAAAAAAAAAAGTAAATAAATCGCGAATCGAAATATGACACTTTGGTGAAGTAGTCCATAAGTTGTTTAAAAGTTCAAAAACTAAAATTGAATTGTTTTGCAAAATTTGATTTTGCAATTCAATCAGTAAAAAAAATGTGGCTCAAACACAAAAAGTTTTGATCGACTAAAAGTTACCTTAAACAATTTTGGCGTAAAACAATTTTTTTGGGGGGAGAATTGTAAAAGTAAAATTTGTACCAAACAGATCAATGGAGCCCACAGACAGACAGAAGTGATTGGATGGGATTGTATGCAGCTATTGGTTGACAGAATCATTTATTGATATCACCAACGATAAACAATAATGAGGACCTTGCAATTAAGTTCTGAAGGTTGACCCACTGCTTATTTTCTGCTTGGGAAATGACCAAACAAAACATTGTTAAAGGGCAGAGAATGAATGCAATGCAGTAGGCCAATACCCGAGACTTCGTGTCTCAATTAATTGGTATGGTTGGCTTCTCCTATGAAAGAGGTAAGGGTTGGACTCCTTTGGAAGTCATTTTTTTTGGAGTGTTTGTCCCAAGGGACTTGTTTAATTGTGGGTCTATGACCCTTCCTGTGTGTATGCTTGGTGTCAGTGTTTTGTCATAAGGGAAAAATAAAATAAAATAATTGCAGGTAGGCCAACAAAACAGCCACCGACATGGTTCTTGCTACTTTTTCAGAAGTGCGTTTGAGTTTTGATAAAAAGGACTAGACAAGCAACCTTTACATTCAAACATAAAAAAATGACAATTAAACATTTAGAATGTGTTTCCTCTGTAACACAATGAATTTTCTTGGGTAAATTCTTGTTAGAGTTGTCGGCTGATGTGATGTTTAAAGAATTGAAAATTACAAATTTATCCTAGTGCTATAATAGGGAGATTTTTTCATAGTTTCATAAATTACATTACTTGATTAGAAGTGTATTGTTTGCCACGACCCCTTCTCCCAAATGGGAGGTAGTTTGTTCGAATCTTTGAAGCCATATTAGAGAGTGTTTCTTTAATGAGGGCTTTGGCTTCCTCTGTGCTTTCGTGCTCCGTCGTGTGTGTGTGTGTGTGTTACTAACTGCTAACTCCGCTAACCCCCGGTCATAGGGGCCCTGTGACACCATTCAAAAAAAAAAAAGATTAGAAGTGTATTGTTATGTAACACTCACCTGTTCTGTTAGTTAAAAAATAAATTGAACATTAAATTTATGGTTTAAACTTTTAAAATTACTATTTTGCCCTTATTAAATTCAAAAATAATTTTTTTTTCCCTCTATCTGTTTTAACGGTTAAGAACAATTTTTTCAGTCCACAACGTGTCGAATTTTATTATGGGTAACTCTTTTGTGACAACTTTCATACAACCACTTAAAAAATGTGTCTATCTCTCTCCTATGTCACTGTGGGGTCTAGTGACATCACAGGAGAGAGAGACACATCTTTTTAGGAGGTTGTATAAAAGTTAGATGAAAGTTGTCACTAAAGAATTACTCATTTATTATTACACAATAGTTTGTTTTCAAGGGTAGATCGGTACTTTTTCATGAAACTTTAATGCCATTAGAGTTTCATCCTTAACAGGGAGACTAGTGTAATTTTAAAAACTATGAAGGAGGTTCCCGATATTCTGACATACCTCAAGGGGTACCCTGCCATTTAATTTACCCTAGGTATTGTAGTAGGTTTACAAAGGTAAATTACTTAATCTCAAATAAAAGAAAATGAAAATGACTCCGGGTAATGTTTGGCAATAGCTTATGCAATTCAACTGCAACAAAATTGCGAATAGTTAAATTCTGCCCAAGATAGCTTGTGAGTTGTGGCCAACCACAATATTTCTAAATCGTACTTTTTTTTCACTAGAATCACAAAAGTTGAGTTTTTTTCTAATGATTTTTTGAGTTTTACAATCACTTATTAGCTTAGTGCTTTTTAATTTTGTTATACAGTAACCTTTATATATATAGATATATTCACTAGGGTGTTCAAAATCACCGAAGAACCGAACCGTCCGGCCGAGACCGACCGGTTGTAGCGGTTTTGGACGATTTGTGCAGTGAAGGTTGGTGTGCGGTGTTAGAATTCCAAAAAATGATTTATCGGTTGCAGTGGTCAATTTTAATACCTTCCACACCGAAAAAATCGAAAACCGACCGCTTAGTGTATGTATAAAAACTAGAAACCATTCATAACTTTTACTTCTTCTAACCCTAGCCACACATTCATTTTCCTCAACTCTCTCTCTCTCTCTCTCTCTCTCTCTCTCTCTCTCTCTCTCTCTCTTTCAACATTGACAATGCAGTGTCTCTCTCGTCCTCAGTCTCTCTTGACTCTTGATTACCAGTGTCACCGCCTCTCTGGTCATCGCACAAGTGCGAAGCATCCATGGTAAGCCATCATCATCATCATCGTCATCATCTCTCTCTAGTTTCGCAGATCTAGTCTCACTCACTCTTGTTTTACCCAAAATCAATGAATAATAGAAACCCTCGCTGATCGATGGTCCTATACCATTCGCTGGAGTCAACTGCTCGCTCGCCGATATGTACAATCTAACTGCAAATCATCTTCTTCTTCTCAAGTCTTCTTTGTTTGGTTTGGAATACTTATTTATTCACAAATTTCTCTTCTCACAACTGCTTTTTAGTTTAATTTCTGGGTCTTGTTTGGTTTGGAAATCACATGTCCTCTATTTGCATCAGGATTTTTTTTTTTTTTTTTGTGAATTTGAGATTTGTACACACCGATCAATTAAACCGAAAATTGACTGCCTAAAAACAGTCAGCGTATATCCCTTCCCATAAAGCGTCGGTCGATTTCAGTGTTCCTTTATGCACAACCGACTTAATTGGTTCGATGTGTATTTTTGCCAAAAACACCGACCGTGAACACCCCTAATATTCACCTAGATTATGGCAGGACATACACACCACACACGCACACTCAGTCCACCCCAACCCAACCCAACCCAACCCAAGTACCCCAAAGCTCCACAATGACTCACAACAAAGCCCAACAATTCTGGCTGACGAACAACAAAATGGTTTTGAAGCAAACTTTAACATGTGAAAAAAGAGGGGGTGGGGGGGTGGGGGGGTGGCAAGAAAAGAAAAAGAATGGCATATAAGGGTGGACACGAGCCGAGTTTGCTCGCGAGCTTTTTTACGAGCTCAAATGAGCCAAGCTTTCAAGTGATCGCAAGCTTTTTAATGTGCTTTTTCACGCACCCTTAAAACTATATAGTGTAATGATAAATCATCAATTTATCAATCCTATTTACGAGATTTGTCATATTTTCTCTAAAATTATATAGTTTTATAATAAATAAATGCATAAAAGTCAACATGCAATCTCTTTATCAACTATTAACGAGCTTTTTCACGAGCTTGCTCACGAGCTTTAATCGATCGTGTTCATGAACTCAAATGAGCGAGCCGAGCCTAGCCTTTATCAAGCCGAACTTCAAACCCTTGTTGAGTGGCTCTGCTCGTGTACACCCCTAAATTGGCACACCAATTTTTAGAAATTGGCTAAGGCCACTGAAGTTTGTTTACTTATCATGTAGGGAACTCACTCATCACATGTATCACTTTCCATGGGCTTGATTGGTTTCAATGGCTAATCTCACCACATAGGTCATAGGCTCATAGCTCAGTGTGTTTCAACTTTCAATTAGTCAGCTTATGGAAACTGGTGAGCAAAATAAACATATACTCGTAATGTATATATAAGCATATTAATGACTTGCAGTTTAAACCTTTTAAAAACATAATTCAAGGTGCCAACTTCAACTATTATAACTACGAGAAGACAATAAGCAAATGAATATGTGATCGTGCATGAACAATGTAATATCTCATCTTATCGACTCTTTTCTCTCGACAAAATACAAGATCACATCAACCAAACGTCCTCGTTCTAGTACCTTAAAACATTCGGGCATCCACACTATAGTACAACGAGTACCAGGGAATGTCCAGTCAGCCTTGAACCACAGCATCACACTATAATACCACCATGGTATACCAGAGATAATCTCGATCAGTATCCGAAACTCGGGTATCAGGGAGTGTCCGTAGAGGCATCACACACTATCTGATGATGCCAAAAATTGGTAACAGTAAAGTAAAGCAATTTAGGAGAGAGAGGGAGAGAGAGTGAGAGACTATTTTTTGTATGTGGTTCGGCCCTGTTAATGAAGGTACCTACGTCCACGGGTGTGTCTGAGCACGTTCACTAGCAGATCACCGACGGCCTGGTGAGCCAACAAAGAGGGGCGGCACTACCAGTAATACCGGCCGGGTGTATGCATATAATGGTGAATTTTGTAGAGGTGCTGTCTAGACTAAAGAGTTGGCCGTCCCCTTCATGAGGGGTGAGAGGTCTCTTTTATAGATGTAAGAGACCTACTCATACATGGATAAGGAAATATAATCCTATTGATATAGATTGACACCAATCAAGTAAGTTTCCTAATTGTATTAGGATTGATTGACATTAATTGTGGGGGTTTCCTAATTGGATTAGGAAATAGATGCACTTTCCATTAGTCTTCTAGCTTGAGTAGGAAACTGCCCATAATTTTGGGTGTATCAGCACTACCACAGGTGCCAAGGAGTGTTCAATTTGCCACCATCATATTAAAAGGTACCCTAGAACCACATCATCACGACTTTCACTACCTCGATCCATGGCATCACACTATAGTACCGCCACGGCATACCAGAGATAATCTAGATCAGTATCCGAAACTTGGCTACTAGGGAGTGTCCATGGAGGCAACCCATAGCAACACACAATCCCTTTTAGTCTTTTCACCCTTTCTCACATACTATGTATGTCGACTCAACCTTGACCCTACCATGCATGTCAATGTCATGAATTGTAACATCATTTTAATCACAAATCCGAATATCCATACGAACATAAATTTCAGTCTTAATCATTTTGATTAATCTAGTTCTTAAACGTAAGTATTTAAAACAGTATATATTTCAAACGGTCCCTTGAAAACTTTCAAAATGTTTACCAAATAGTCCTTTATTGAAAACAGACCAAATCCAAAAAAAAGGACAGGTCGCGCGAGCGAAATGTCGCTAGCGCGGGGCCTGCGCGCGAGACACTTTTTTCCCGAACTTCTTTTAAAATTCTAAAATAGTAAAAATTGGGCATATCGCGCAAGTGGGTCGCGCTCAAGATGATACAGAGCCTTCTTCTTCCTCATTTTTTCCCTGTTTTCGATTTCAAGAACTGAAATTTACCCATTTCTGAATTATGTTTTATACAAGTCATGTAATATATGGATTTCTCCGTTTTTTCGCAAGGATAGTGAATCCGCGATCGGATTAAACTAACACGGATTGTATCTCTCGATATTTGTGATTAAAGTAAGGGTGACAAAACTTTAAATCTATCGTTCGTCGCGATACGGACGAATTAAGCCGTAGTATTCGAACCATAGCTTAATAGGACTAAGATCTTTCATTTTCAATTTATAGAATTGATTTTGGTTGAGTTTCGTAAAACTCCATTTTCAAGCTCATCAATGGTGGTCCTATATATATATATATATACAGAAATACACATATATTTACATTGGAAATGAGTTTATAATACTCACTGAGGGGATAGGACTAAGAATTCGAAGCCGTGATTTCTTCCGTAAATTCTGACGTCTTGATTTTCTTCTCGTTTCTTTCTTCATCTATATATATATATATATATCTAACTATGTATATATATGTGTGTATAATCTGTGTGTGTGCGCGCGAGACACGTTTTTCCCGAACTTCTTTTAAAATTCCAAAATAGTAAAAATTGGGCATATCGCGCGATCGGGTCACGCTCGAGATGATGCAGAGCCTTCTTCTTCCTCGTTTTTCCCTTGTTTTCGATTTCAAGAACTGAAATTTACCCATTTCTGAATTCTATTTTATGCAAGTCATGTAATATGTGCATTTCTTTGTTTTTTCGCAAGCATCGCGAATCTGTGATCGGATTAAACTAACACGGATTGTTTCTCTCGATATTTGTGATTAAAGTAAGGGTGACAAAACTTTAAATCTATCGTTCATCGCGATACGGACGAATTAAGCCATAGTATTCGAACCACAGCTTAATAGGACTAAGATCTTTCATTTTCAATTTACAGAATTGATTTTGGTTGAGTTTCGTAAAACTCCATTTTCAAGCTCATCAATGGTGGTCCTATATATATACAGAAGTACACATATATTTACATTGGGAATGAGTTTATAATACTCACTGAGGGAATAGGACTAAGAATTCGAAGCCGAGATTTCTGTCGTAAATTCTGACGTCTTGATTTTCTACTCGTTTCTTGCTTCATCTATATATATATATATATATCTAACTATGTATATATATATATATATGTGTGTGTGTGTGTGTGTGTATAATCTGTGTGTGTGGATGTTTAGAGAGTGCAAGAGAGAAATTGAGAGAATAGAGAGACAGAGAATGAATTCGTGAGAGATAGAGAGAGAGAGAGAGAGAGAGTGTGTGTGTGAGAGAGACTGTGAGAGTCTATGTGTATATATATACTATTAGAGAATTTGGGCTCCAAGTAAAGCCTGAAAATCATTCGGTGAGGTGGAGCTCACGTGCTCCCTCACCCAAGTCGCAGTATAGTCGCAGTTTTAAAATAATAACTGGTATTTTCGCGATTGCGATAAAAATACAGAAAATTTATATAGCGTAAGAAAATATTCACCGGCTATATAAAAATACAATTTAAACTAATGGGGTGTATTTTTTGAAATACAGTTTTGAATTTATTTATAAAAATTATGCTTTGACCCCAAACAAATATTTTATATATAAAAAATACATTCTGTATCAAGAAAGTCACACTTATAGTCTCAAAAGTAAAATAGAGTTTTGGAAATCATACCAAAGGGTTTTATTCATAGAAAGAAAATGAAATACTTATTTATTAATAAAAATAAAATAACAGGGTGTTACATATATTCCTATTGATGTCCAAACAATATAATGTAAAGTAGTAAAGAATCATTTTCCGTGGATTTTGTTTCCTTACAAAAACCTTTTCATTTCATTGTTTCCTTTCCAGCGAACCAAACGGGGCCTAAAACCTAAGATGTTATAAATGGCGTAACAAAGGGCGGGACTGCATGGGATGGGGGGGGGGGGGGGGGGGGGGGCGGCACAGCCCCTGCAATATTTTTTTAAAAAAAGTTGATTATGCATATGTAATTTGTATAATTCTAGAATTAATCTATGTATTTGTCACACTCATCCCAGAATAATCATTTGATTTAAATTGCATAATTAAATTTCAAGGATTTTCAATGTTATTTGAAAATTTAGATGAGTTGTTGACTATGGTCAATAGAAGGTGTCAAGTAAGGACACGATGATTCGATAATTGTTTAGGCATTCATGAGACTAACTGACATTTATATGACTTAAATGTTATTTGATATTTTTGGTATATATGAATAGTGCAATATACATGTGTAGTGTAGTTTTTGATAGTTTTAATCTTGTTTAAGATCTTTTGATGGTTTAGTGATAACTAATGTAATACGTTGCATAAAAGGTAGGTTATCTAGAGATTCTACGAAAATAGTTTCGGAACGTAATTACGGTGACAAATGAAACTTAGACGAAAACTTTTATAATTTATAGTTTTCACTCGTGAAGCAATAACTTAGACATTTAAAACGTTTCTAGACATTTTTGAGGAATTAGAGAACTTGCGGGGAGTTTAACACAATTTTTGAAAGTCGAGGCTATATATAAAAGAGTATGAGATATTTTGATTTGTAAAGTTTCTAAAACCTAAATCAAGAGAGGAGATTTGGGGATTTTAATGCTTAGAGCTTCAAGATGCAAATCGACGACTTTTCGGTCGTCAGTTTTTCTCCAAATTCCATATTCGAGCTCCTTGAGGTATGATCTTCATTTTGATACAACTTAGGCCTTGTCTAGCATAGTTTTATAAAAATCCTAAGTCTAAAAATTTGGGAAAAACACATAAATACTTGTAGGAATTGCTTATAATTGGAGATTCGATGTTTAATTGAACTCCTAGTACTTCCCCTTAAGTTACAGAGATATAGTGCGAGGTATGAATTCTTGACTTATGACAAATAAGGAATTTTGGATGTTTTAGATAATGTGTATGAAATTGTGATATGGGCAAAACTCATATATTAACTTAGGCCCATTAAATTCAGTGAGTACGTATGAATCGTATGTTTGTATGACTATGTGAATATGCTAAATGGCTATATGGGTCAAAGGGTGTTTGGTACATGTTCTTACCGGAGTACGCCTCTCGATGTTTGAAAGTTATAATAGTGACGACTACTTGCTTGGTTTGGGAACCGGCCCAGCCAGAGCAGCTGGATGTAATGGTTGAGTAACATTGGTTAGCCATTGGCATCGCGGTTTAAGATTTAGACTTGTCGATATACCGGATGAATGCGTATCTCTCTCCCTGGAGACTAATTGATGTGTTTGTTAGGAAACTGCGTTCCCAGAATTCGTTGACAGCGCGTATAAGTTGGTACTGCAAAAAATTTACGTCAAAACTACAATAACCCTACAAGGGCGGAACTAGGGTTACCTTAAACTGCTAAAACGGATTGCTATAGTAGACGAATCGAGAACACTGGCTCGATAACAGCTCACGATCTTCTACCGTATTCCTTTGCTGCCAGAATATCAAACTGAGTGTGGGCTCTTTCGAAATCCTTTCTGTTTTCTGCTCTCCCTCTTTTTCGCTCTCTTTTCTATTTCGAGTTATAATTCTCTCTATAGAAAAACGCTAACTGAGAAGAGAGCCAAAGCAGCATATATATAGGCTACGATAGGAACCATAAGAAGTCAATAAGGAATAGGCTTCCTTATGGAATTAGGAAACCCTAATTTGAACTGAATCAGATTCCTATTTCCATAAATTATAATTCATACCACTAAAGAATTATAATTGCACTCCTACCCTTATCTCAAAAATATATTTCGAGCTCCATGTTATTAAATGCTTATTATCTCCCCATGTTAAGATTACAGATATTCATTAATTAAATATAATTACTGACAATCATATTTAATTAATTTCTTTAAATTCCTTGAGATCCTCTGCTTAACTTATCTGATATGTCGGATACAAAATCCACCTGCAGGGTTTGACATAATCAAAACTTATAAGCTTTCTCAAGGGGATATCATCAATCCCAAAATTGAGACATGGATTTCATCATTAATTAATATCCACCACACAATTAATATTGCCACCCAATCCAATGAGATATTGACCCATTTAAGGAACTCACCCTTTTAGGGATCAAAGTGTAAATATCAAATGTATGTGTCTACAAATTAACTTAGGATTTAGAGCATAAGCACTCATAATAGCCATGAGGTATTAATTATCTTATAAGTCAGTATAAAGATAATTACCCCAAGTCAGTCCCGTTTAATACACAAAGTGTACCAGCATAGTGATTTGAAACTATACCGTTTTCCGTAGTCAAGACAAACCTACTACAACACCATGCTGCAGTCCTACCGATGGTGTGTCCAATCCCATCTAAGACTGTAAACCAAAATCTTACATTCTATAATATCTGATGGCCTAATCTTCCGTGTGTAAGCCGAACTCTACACACCAAACCACCTACTATATAGAATGAGAGACACACATGCATAATATTAAATAAATAATATAATACAAACATTGCCCACACAGATTTTAAAAAAAATGGATTAACTGATTTTATTAAATGAATAATAAATCAACTACAAAGCATGGCTTTTAGTATATATCGCTAACAGTGTTTTAGATGTTTAAAGCGTGAATTGCCTCATATGCATTTGTTTAGAATTGTGCACTCAGCTTATAGTTGAACAGTGGAGACTTCCTCCATTTCCTCCATTGCAGGTGATAAGAGGAAAGGAAAGAAGAAGTGAGATGAATGAGGTCAATGGGACGACGTGTCATGCCCCGGAATCACCCAAATGATCCTAGGACACGTGGCACGCCACCAAGGCTCGTCTCAAGTTATTAAAGTTGCGAAAATCAAAATAATAAAAGTTTTGACCAAAGAACTCAACACACTATTTATTTTTCAAAGGTTTGAACACACATTAACAAAGTTTATTTTCAAAATTAATATTCTTGTAGGTTAAAGGGTCCCCAAAGGTACCTATATTCCTAAATAGAAGTTAAACCGAATACTGGAAGTAGGAGAATCAAAGTTCGGGCAGAGGATGCTTGATCGATCGGAAGGGACCTGGGCAGAATTCCTCCCTTGCTGCAGAATATTGCCTAAGTCTCATTCCACCCCCTCAAACCTACACCTCTTCCAATCATTTTAGAAACATTGTAAATATTCCGAAAACATGTAAAAACTTGTTCGGGTTATAGTCCCGAACTTCATGAGTTCTTAACATAGTTTTAAAATACTTCAGGAAAGTATTATCTATAATCAGTTCATGTCAAACTCGCCGAGTAAAAACTCCGAGTTCGTCACCCCCAATCCAATTATGCAAGGTACATAGAATACAACCTTAACCCAAAATCAACCAACATAATACATCCCCCATATTACAAGAATTTAAGTCGCTGTTCTTTTCTACGCAAATCCAAATAAATAATTGATTACAATATTCCACTAATTTTACTTATTAAACATAAGTCTATTAAACAAGAATTCAATTATAATCCCACGCCCACGAATACTCATCAATTTCATTTCTGGATAGTTCTGAGTTCCTCCTTGAACACCTACAATGGTTTTTCAATAACCACTATAATATATAAACTATATGTTTGTGAATAACACTAATTATGTTCATGGATAATAAACATGCCCAATTTCATCTCATTACAACCAACTATAGTCTCCAACAATTACTAGTTCACTTCCACCACTACTGACTAGCACGCGGCTCTACTCCCTAAGCCCATGTGACCTAGTCATGACTCACGCCTCTACACGTGCAGTCCCATAGGCCTCTGGCAGCCGCGGTTGTCACCGCATCGATTACCTCATGGTGGTATAGAACTAGCAATTTCATTGACCCAAATAGGCAACTCAATCCCATATTACATGCATCGATTGATGGTTAAAGTGTCCTAAATACCCCTAATACCTCGTAAGGGGCAAATAAGATATTTTAACCATCAATTGATATTAATCACCAATTTTATCCATATTTCATGCATTTTCTAATCACACTTGAAATCTAGTACATATATTTGTCCTTTAAGATCTCAATTTACCCATTTGATCGCAATTCCAATCCCATAATTCTTTCAACTCATAACATTCATTCTTATTTACTCGCAACAGCTATAGAAACAGTGAAGCTAAGGCAATCACATATGCCACTTCATGAATTATTATTTTTTTCAGTTCCTTACCCTTAACAAATTATCACTTTGATATCCCCAATCCTTTTCTGGTATACCGAACCCTTTCCTTTCAGCATAAACAATTATGGATTTTTTTGTAACAACCCAAATTTTAACTCTCTACGCAATAATTTTCATGCACCCCTTAGTGTATCCACATATATTCCGATGTACAACATAATCCCATTTTTCAATAATCCCTAGAAATTTTCTTGAGACAGATCCCAAAATTTATCAGTTCAATTTTAAGTATCAACTAACCACAATTGCCATTATCATCCACTTTACGCCTCTCAAAACATCATTCCTTTAATAATTTCTCTAAACCTTGAATCTTTCATGTAACAACCTGTAATTTCATTTAATTTCTAATTGTAATTCTCATATTTTAATTTGTATTACTTGCTTTTATTTTATTAACAATTCTTCAATTGGGGTCAAACTGAAATTTTTCTAAATTCAAGAAATACATGTGATGTGATTTCAAAACTGTATTTTCAAAACGGTGAAAATATTTATCTTCAATTCAAACGGTATATTTAATGTAACCGAAAAATTATTTCTTACGTTAAAATAAAATTTTTATATTTTTGTGGTGATCACCGCGCAACAAAAATTCCAATTTAAGTTTGAAACTGTTCGCGCCGCGTTGGACTCCCACAGATTGGGAATCTACGTCCAATCATATGTGACCTTTGCTTTATCTCCATTTAATACATGTAATGATTGGTTACGCTTGTTTGGGAATGCATTTTTGTGTAGGTGTATACTAGTGCCAAAAGTTATTTTTCCCAAACACCCAATTAGATTCCTAGACAACTTGGTTATACCTTGTTTGGGAGTGTTAATTTAGTGTGTGTTAATTTGTGCCTATAAGCTACTTTTCCTAAACATCTAACTTGACCCCTATGGTCCTAAACAACCCCTACAATCTGAATTCTAAAACATATCGTATATGTATAAATTTGTATTTACGTATATGCATATCTTGTAATTAGTAATTTGAAATACAAATTCAATTTGTAGAGTATTTGAGGTGGTTCTTGGCCTCCAAGCATTGAATTTTATAAATATACACACATTCTGTCAAGACCCAAATTTTCAGTATTAAAAATTCATAAAATATCATCATATTTTTAACTTTAACCAATCAACTCTGGACACGTGTTAAAACTCTATTGGTATTTCACCTAACAAACTAACCTACGTGTAACCTTAGCAAATCACCTAAATCTGAGACTTCTACCTAACATAAATATACCAAATTTATCACCCAAAGAATATTGTTGAACCTACCCATTTTACATATAACTCATAACGTGTTAACACACACTTGCATAATAAACTAAGTTAATATGATATACAATTACTACATGTTAACATAAACATTTCTTCCTTTGGATACAAATGTTTCAAACACAGTAAATACACATAGATAAATAAATACACTTGAGAGTTACCATATTCACTCTCATTACTTCTTTTCCGATGAAAATTCCTACGCAAAACTATATTCTCTCTCTATCACGTGCATGTAGGTTTTTACTTTCTTTTAGTCTCTAACACCCCCGTTTAAGACTATTGCAATTAAATACAATTATCAACTCACACAAAATATACATGTTAAAATTCACATCAATATAGAACATACATGTACACATATACATTACAAAATGTTACAAAAAAAGTTAGTTGCCAAAGAATTAAAGTACAAGGTTACTTATGAGTTAAGATCTCCATAGTTATACTTCTACTTATGCATGTTATTTACTTCTTCAATAACGGGTGCATTAAATAAAGTGTGTAGTTAATGTAAAACCCACCCAACACTTCCCACTATAAATACAGAGGCTTACATATGCCTAATTCATTGAAAACAAGAGTATGTACTAAGTATGTGTGTGTGTGTATGTGTGTGTGTGTGTGTGTGTGAGAGAGAGAGAGAGAGAGAGAATTAGCCGAAAGAAAGAGAGAAATAGAGAGTTTGTGAGAAGTTCTTGTGAACTCTCAAGGTGGTTCGTTTGGGGGTTAAAATATCAGACTAGTGGTGGTGCATAGTTCCAGTGGTGAAAGAAGTTGAGCCAAAACTACAAGCTTCAAACTCTATCGTCAATTAGTGAGTAAATTATACTCCTTTCGGCATCTTGTATCTCTTGTTCATATTTTCAATCATTCATTAACAACACTAAGGGTATTTTGGTTATTTTAAATTTGTCAATTCATCACAAATCATTTTCAAGAATTTTCCAAAATTTGGTGAGTTCCAGATACAAATTGGTATTTATCTGAAATTTTCAGTTTGTAAAATGGCTATAGAATATGAGTTTTTAACATTAAAATTACTTTTAAAAATTTTGTAAAACTCCGAAAAATAAATGGTTAATATTGTTGTGACCAAAATAATATTTAGACACTATTTTCCTAGAGTTTGGGGATAAAAATTTGTATCACTTATTTTGAGTAAGGTTGATATATATATATATATATATATATATAAAAAGCTATATAATTTTTCATATACTAATGTAACGAACTCCGAATCCACTGAAGCTAATGGCGTTAGTTTGTAATAATAAAAAGATTATTTTAGTAAGGGAAAATTCAATTTTGGTAGATTTACAAAAATACCCCAAAGAAGGCATAATTACAGTTTTGCCCTACGCTTTGAAGTTAGACTAAATGACAAGTTTTATTAAATACATTGTGTAGGGCTTGAGGGTAAGAAGTACTATAATCACACAAACTAACAAGGTGAGTGATCGTATTTCCTTTTTACAAATTCAACTCCTCACGGGTGAATCTTGTCCTATTACTTGAACAAGTTTTATTCCAATTATGAAATCGTTCTTACATTTGTTCTAGAACACTTCAATTCGTTCCATTGAAAGAGGTTACCTTATTTGATGTTATTGTAAGTTCTATATTTCTTTGATTCCAGTGTCAATTACCACCATTCTACTTGATTATATATTAGTTCTATTAAGAACTTTCGAGCCCCTATGTGGGATGATCCATATTGGATCTACGAGTGGCCCAAAGTTGGCCGACCCTCCTTATTGGGTCTACGAGTGCTTCTGAACAGTTAGCTATTGCAGAATATGTATATGTATGAGTACGTGAATGGGTGGTTGGTAATCTGACCTTCTAAAAATGTATTCGTTATACCTGTCCTGATGATATTCTACTCTATTGATATATCGATTGTTATTTACCGTTGATATACAGATTTCTCTTTATGTTCATCATCCAGGATTACGATTATTTCACTGAGTCTTCTACTCACACTCTCCAAATCTTTCTAACCCCTTTCAGGTGATGAAAAGTATAAGAAGGTGGGAGATAACCTGGTTGAGGAAGACGTATAGAAGAAGAACTTAAAATACTACTTACCTAGTTAAATAATATGAGTAATTCCAATGGAATTCTCAAAGGCAATATTTAAAGGCTCAAGTTAGCCAATCATAATATTATGTAATAAATTTTGGAATGACTTGTAATATTATGGTCTTCATGACCTATATTTGTAATAAAATTTAATTATGTTGCTTCCGCTAGTCTCTGAACAAGTTATGAAGCCTTGGTGGCCGGTCACGCACCTTAAATCCACCAATTGGGTTTTGGGGCGTGACACATTCTCTTCACAATTTGCATTTTTTTTGTTGTTTACAACTGTTATAGAGAAGATAGAAGAGATATTTTCAGAGAGAGTTGCGTATAGAAATATTTGGAGAGAAAGAGAGCTTCTCTTCTCCATAGCCATAGCTTGAAGTGAGATTCTTAATTCTTGATTTCTTTCTCAGGCAATTCTATCTTCTTATCACAAGTGAGTGTTATTATTAACTCACTCCTAATGTAGTTTCATGCTTATTTACTGCTTGGATGGCTTGTGGTTGTGAACCACCATTGTTAATTTTAACCATGGAGCTTGAAACATGAAAACATGATTTTCCAAACTCAACCAAAATTCATTCTTAGAGATGATTATGAAAGATTACAATGCATAGATACTACGGTTAAAGTTATAGAGCTTAATTCATTCATATCGCGATGTATATTAGAAATGAAATTTTGTCACCTCTCGATTTTTCGTAAAATTCGAGAGCTACGTGTCGATTCGTGTTAAATTGATTTCATATTCGTAATCATTGCGGAAAAATGAAGAGAACCATATACTATATATCATGATTGCATTCGAAATTGAAATGGGTCAAACACAGACCATAAACTGAAACAGGGGAGAAAAACAAAGAAGATGAAGTTTCTGCTCTAAATCACGCGCGCGACCCGAGCGAGCGAGCCTCGCGTGAGTGGTCCGCGCGCGTGACTTGTGTAATATTTTATTTTCTAGAAATTTTTAAAAGAAATACAAAAAAGTGACATGTCGTGCAAGCAAGCCTTGTGCGAGCGGCCTGCGTGCACGACCTGTGTAATATTTTTATTATTTGAAAATTTTTAAAACAAATACGAAAAAATAACATATCGTGCGAGCGACTCGGCCTTTTTGTTTGTTTTCTTATAAGGAACTTTTTGGAAGAAGTTTTGAGAGTTTTTGGAGTACTGTTTGGAAGATATGCTAAAACAAAATTATGTTTGTAACATTTCGTTAAAAAAAAGGAATGATTAAACACTTGATTATTCTCGCACGTATGCTGATCTTATTTTTTAGTGAATTACATTTCTGTGTAGAGTTATATGACATACATGTGAGTCAAGTGTACATGCATGATGAATGATGGTCAGTGTAAAAAGAGTAAATGGATGAGGTTGTGTTTTGGACACTCCCTGGTACTTGTATATTGTAGTGTGATGTTTTGAGGATATGGTCTAGAGTATTTGTGAAATGCAACGGTGACAAATTGGACACTCCCTAGCGCCCGTGGTAGTGCTAAAGTGTGTGATGTCGACTTGGACATTCCCTGGCATTGTGGTAATGCTAAAGTGTGTGGCCTACTGAACATTCCCTAACATCTGTGGTATATCTAAAGTGTGAGGAAACTAGACACTCTCAGGTACTCGTGTACTAAAGCGTGAGGCAAACTGTACATTCTCTGGTACCCCTGTACTATAGTGTGGTCACCTTAGTATTTCAAGATACTGGAATGAGAGAGTTGGGTGATGTGTTGTCCAGAGAAAAGTGTTGGTGAGACGAGAATGGTTGCA
Organism: Hydrangea macrophylla; assembly: GCA_033977485.1. Lineage (NCBI taxonomy): Eukaryota > Viridiplantae > Streptophyta > Magnoliopsida > Cornales > Hydrangeaceae > Hydrangea > Hydrangea macrophylla. Next base: position 98,399,719 of record CM066999.1, on the reverse strand, counting down.
TTGGGTGATGTATTGTCGAGAGAAAAGTGTCGGTGAGAAGAGAATGGTTGCATTGTTCCATGCACGGTCACATGTTTTATTGATTTGAAGACTATGACGTTACCTCTATTGATTTACAATTTGAATTCATTACGATATTTCTAACATGTGGAATAATGAAACTGTGAAATAAAAAATGGTAAGTGGGTATGTTTTACATTACAAGCACGTGTTTTTAATACTCACCAACTTCATGAAGCTAACACCGTTGATGCGCCCTGGACATTCGTGTCTAGGCTTTTCAGATTATGACCAGGCAGGTCAGTACGACTATGCGAATTGAATACAACTACCTGAAAAGATAAAATTGCTATTGCTACTTTATATTATGAACTGAATTTATAATAAGGATTAATGTAATAAGATATTTGTAGACACCTGATTTTTGCACACACCCCCCAAAAAAAGTACAGAAAACTTGCATCAAGTTTGACAGATGTGAAGAGCTTGTCAATACATGATCTCTAGACTTCGAATCGTCAAAACCAGACCACAGACGAAGAAACGATCGCATTTTGAAGTTTTAATAATCTGTGATTTTCAAAAGAGGTGCATATTTACTTTTTCAGCTTTCCGAAGATCGGAGCAGACATTTTCCAAGTCAGAATTGAAGTATATGCTAAAACCGACAAGGCCCTGAAATTTCATCGCAATCCGGCACCGGATCCGGAAAAGTCACTTTATCAGGCATTGATTTCAAACGAAAAAAATTTTGTTTCGTCACGAGACAACTCCCGGAGGCTCAGAATTGATGCCAAAAATTCACATTTGTCAAGATGAAGGACTACCAGATATTTCATCGCCATCCGACGACAAAAGTCAGAAAACCACGATAAGGGCAATCGCAATTGCGTCAATTTACACTGTTAATACTTCCAAAAGCTCTATTCTTTGAGTTTGGAGCACCTGTGCTAATTTCGGATTGGACCAAATAACTTTTCATATCGAGACAGAGGGATCCCTGAAATGTCGTCTCATTCTGATTTCGAATTTCGGAAAAAGCACTTTATCGGGTAGTTTCAGCACAGACTGATGCCAAACACCCGCCAAATAATTGAAAAATCTCATTTTTTACATCAAAACTCCGCATTTGTCGAGGTCACCAGGTGGTCCAAATCACTCGCGCTGTGTTCTGAGTTTAAAATGTACAGGCGCGTGTACAAAATATCTAGACTTCTGTTCTGATTTCATGTTCTTTTTTTAAAAATGAAAGAATTTGTATTTTTTTTTTACTTTTTTTTCATAAAAAATAATAAAGGACCTTTGGTCATTCTTTTACTTCTTTCCAAAACAAAAAATTGAATTTTTTGTTTTTGTTTTTTTTTTTCACATCTCACACACCCATCTCACACACCTACACGTCGGGCTTCAAGTGTCGCGCCTTGCTTAAACTGCGGCTTCGCCAGTGTCCCTTGGGATACAAAGGCAAACTGTTGGGTTTGTGCCTTCAAACCATTACTTAATGTATTAGACATTGGCATTTAATATATGGATATCAGCTTTACATTTCATTATGTATGTTTCTTTCATGAGATGACTTTTAATCCTTAAGTATCATAGTAAGTAATTCGTGTATGTATGAGATACATATAAGTGCGATATGAATTACTATTCTTTGATACTTAGAACTTGTCATAGTTGATGATGAGACTAGATATCTCATTAAGTTACATTGTAGCATGATTAACTACCATTGGATGGAGTAATGAATCTCAATCACTAGAGTTTAGCTCTTAGTTAATATGCTAGTGCTTATAGTGCATTGACGGACCTGAGCTTTCCTATTGACACTCAACGCTGTCAACAGTCAATAGGAACTCATAACTTGTATAAGGTACGTGTTCTCAATCTTAAGACGATTATGAACACAGACTATGGATATGGCTGCTTTGACTTACCAATCAGTGAGGTCTATAGAAGATCAACACCTGGGTATCTTGGGTATGTCATGTTCATAGGATTGTGAACATATATTGTCAAGATAGAATTTACCCTCTGATAAAGAGTAAGCATTCCCTTGAGAATGTCACCAAGCTGATTACTGATAACTGCAGTCTTGTTGATAAGTAGTTATCAACATGTTTGGTAATCATGAGAGGTGAATGAGACTCAAGGAATACAAGAAGTAATCATGATTTAGGTTGACAGTAACAGTTATCCAACTGCCTGAATATGATTATGAATGCTGACGGTAGAGGGACATTAGTACACCATACAAGTCTAGTTATCGCTTCGGATATATTCTTTTGCGTTTGAGTTCAGTTATCATCTTATAGTGGAGTAAACGATAACTGACCTATTGGTTAGTTTGCTGATCAAAGAGTTTGATTATGGTAATTAACTACTGGTCTGAGCCAACAATAAAGAGCCTAGGTAGTCCCACTCTTAGCTCCGCTAGGATACTTGGAAAGGCACATGATGATCTTGTCAAGGCAAGTTTGATCGATCTAAGTTGGTTTGATCAATCGAAGTCATGGCAGGTTCGATCGCTTGAATGTGGTTCAATCGATCGAAGGTTCGATCGATCGATGACACTTTGATCGGTTGAACGTTAGGTCAGTTCTGGGAATCTATAAATAGGGCAGCTGCGTTCTGGAAAAGGAGTTCTTTATTTTTATTAACCAGAAGCTATAGATACTGTTTTAGAATCCCGAACCTTCTCCTTCCTCTCTATTAGAGATCCCACCATCTCTAGTCTCTCCGGGAAGCATCCGCAGGAGACATAAGGGTGAAGACAACCTAGTGGAGGCTGTTGCATCACCAAGGAAGAATAAAATCAGAATTGGGTTTAAGACTTGAGGTTTATTTCTTGTCCCCGCTGGTTAGTATGCATCTATAGAATTGACAAGTTGTAGATCCTGGGCTACCAATAAGTTTTTGTAACTAAATACTTCCGTTGTGCGTTTGAATTAATTTTTAAACATGTTTTTCCCTTCAATTGGTATCAGAGCCACGCTTGTTTGGATCTATAGATGCGTTTTGGAACACTAATTTTGATTTGCATGTCATTTTTAGAATTATTTTAAAACTATATCGTCATAGATCTGTTTCTGCAGTATTATCGCAGTAGAATACAAATTTGTGATAGCATTGGATGCAAGGTAAGTTCGATTGATTGAAGCAGTCTCGATCGCTCGAAGCTCGTCTGTTCTCAAGCGATCGAATTAGATTCGATCGATCAAACGTTGGTTCTATTCGATCGATCGAATGGTGTTCGATCGATCGAGAATGCTTCTCTGTCCAGGTGTACTTTTCACAGATTCAAAAGTTTATTAAATTGTACGTTTTAAATTTTATAATATTTAGTAATTTTTTTTTCAAATCATTCTGTGAAACTTAATAGTTCAATCGATTGAACAATGTTCAATCGATCGAAGGTTCGATCGATCCAACCCTTGTCGATCAATCAAAGTGTGATAGAGAACTGAGATGTTGTTTTATGTTATAAATCAGTATATAAAGAGTTTATATACTATGTGAATCAATTAGGGTTCCAATAGTAGTATATATATATATATATATTTGTTATATATGCGTGGATGTATGTACGACTAACCTTCTTGCAGTAAGATTAGTCTGATATCTCCCATGGCACCAAGTCTTTTAAATTCTAATTTTTGAATGTTGAGATTGGTGGATGATTGTATTTAATTTTAAGGCATGTGTAAAGGGCGCTGCGAATTCAATCCTACGAAAAGGATAGTCGTACTGGTTTCACTAGCCTTCTTTATTTTCTTGCTGTTGATTTCTATTTCTAGATAAATTGTAAGCTTCAAAAGAAGTATAGGACCAATGTAATAGAATTAGAATATACATGAAGACGGAGGAGTAAGCCGTTGTCCATAAAGATGGAGCTGGAGGCGATCAAACCAAAAAGGAGCTTCTATGGAGATAGAGCCATGGGAGATAGAGGCATATGAATGCCTTTGTTTCAATTTTAATTTTTTGTTTTATGTGCTTGGTTGTGATTGGCATTTAATTATATTGTTACTACTTGTATGAACATAAAACAAGCTTTCTAAAATAAAATTCAAAAAATGTTGTCAATTCATTAGTAAACATTGGATGTTTATGGGTAATATGTAGAAACAAGTTTTCCTAAAAAGCAAAATCCTAATTTGCTAAATCTAGTGGGAGAGGGTCTTATTATAACAACCGCGATCTTCCATTAACGGTTCATTGTAAGATGAGTAGTGCATTCTGTGTCACCTCGCCAGGGGTGATCATTCCATACGGAGGGTACACTACTCATTGGTTACTAGATGTGAACTTCCAATGGATAGGATCAATCAGACGTGTTAGAGGGTGACCACCACATGGAGGCGCTACTTGAGGCGGTTGTGATTGGATCCTAGTTAATGGTACACACTAGCTAAGCTATGGATAAGGGATCCCACACGGGGAATTATTCAGAAACTTAGAGATCAAAAAGGTTCGGGAGTCATAACTTATTTTACAAGAGTTGCATAGTAGACAAGTCATGATTAATCGAAAGATCGAGTATTGACCGCCACACGGAGGCTTTATTCTTTCGTTTCGATATTCCGGCTACTTTGTTTTAAAATAAGAGTTTTAAGGATTCTTTTATTTCAAACTGTCAAAATCTGATATCCATATTTATTTTGTCTTTTGATTTTTTTTCAGTAAATCATAATGTCTGGATCTACATTTAGTCCACTTGCCACCATTCTCACTCAAAACAAGTTAACTGGAAATAACTACACATAATGAAAACGAAACCTTGATATCGTTTTAACTAAGGAGGATCACATATATGTCCTCACCAACCCATGCCCCGAAGAACCCACAGTAAATGCTTCAACAGCAGCCAAACGCGAGTTCAATAAATGGAAGAAGTCGAATGGAATGGCTCGTTGCTACAATCTGGCCTCATTGACTGGTGTGTTGCAACACCAATTCCAGTTGAATAATTTTGCCAGTGACATTATTGAATCCCTGAAAAAGATGTTTGGGGAGCATGGCAGGCCTGCCAGACAGGTGGCTATGCAGAAGATAATGAATGCAAAGATGTCGGAAGGGACTCCAGCCAAAGAACATGTTTTAAAAATGATTGGTTATTTAAACGAGCTGGAGACCCTAGGTGCCAATATCGATGCACAGACCCAAGTTGATATGATCCTCAATACGTTGTCGCCATCATTCGCTCAATTTAAACTGAATCATAACATGAATAAAATGGATTTTTCAATGAGCGAATTAATGAGTTCTTTACTGGCAGCGGAATGGGTGATCAAACCTGGGGGCATTGTTCTGAATGTTGAGAAAAGCTCTTTTTCTTCCCGATCTACGCCGAAAGGTAAGAAAGGAAAGAAGAAGGCTGGCACTGGTGGTCCAAGTGTTGGACCGGTCCCTAAGATTGCAAAATCCAAGGGAAAAGGTAAAGGCAAAGGGAAGGTGGGTGGCCAAGGCAAAGGAAAGTGTTTCCAATGCGGCGACAAGGGCCACTGGAAGAGGAACTGTCTATAATTTTTAGTTACAAGAGTTCAAGGTATGATTGAATTATATGTGATTGAAGTAAGCTTTATAACGAATACTTCAATTACTTGGTTCATTGATTATGGTGCGACTAACCATATATGTAATTCATTACAGGGGTTCAGATCAACTAGGAGGTGCAGTGATGGGAAGATCGTACAAACTCTAGTTTCTAGTGCAACCGTATCTGCGGTTGCTATAGGAGTTATAGTTTTAGAATTTCTAGACAATAAAATTTTGATTTTATCAGATGTACTTTACGTCCCTTCAATGAGACGTAATTAAATTTCAGTTTCTAATTTATCAATAATGGCTATTCTTTTCATTTTGAAACTAAAGTTGTGATTAAAAGAAACAGTTCTTTTATTTGTTCTGGTGTTAAATCAAATGGTTTGTATGTGATTACTCCCAATACTTCTAAAGATTCTTGTATGGAACTTAATAACTCAGTGGTAACTGTACCATCTAAAAGAAAGGAACCTTCCACTAATCCAACAAAGCTTTGGCATATGAGGCTTGGCCATATCAATCCAAATAGGATTGGCAGACTAGTCAAAGAAGGGGTCTTAGGCGATTTGGTTCTCAAACCAATGGAATTCTGCGAGTCTGGTTTAGAGGGTAAGATGACCAAAAGGCCCTTTTCCGCTAAGGGTAATAGGACCAATGTATTGTTGGAATTAGTTCATATTGATGAGTGTGGACCAATAAATATTAGAGGAAGGGGTGGTTATGAGTATTTCATTACATTTACTGATGACCACTCTAGGTATGGATATGTGTACCCAATGCAGCACAAGTCTGAAGCCTTTAAAAAGTTCAAAGAGTTTAGGGCTGAAGTGGAGAAGCAATTGGGCACACATATCAAGGCCATTCAATCTGATCGAGGAGGCGAGTACCTCTCTAATGAGTTTATTGATCACCTCGTACAGAATGAGATTCTGTCATAGTTGACTGCACATGGTACGCCTCAACAGAATCGTGTAGCGGAGAGAATGAACCAGACTCTTTTAGACATGACTAGGTCGATGATGAGTTATTCAGAGTTACCTTTATTCCTTTGCGGTTATGTTTTGGAAACCGCTGCGTACATACTAAATCTAGTACCAAGCAAATCTATTCAAAAGACACCATGGGAGATGTGGATTGGGCGCAAGCCTTCTTTGCAACATCTCCGGATATAGGGGTGTCCGGCACATGTACTGAAAGGAAAAATGAGCAAGTTGGATTCTAGATCGGAACTATGTTACTTCGTAGGGTATCCAAAGGGTACTTATGGATGGTATTTTTATGATCCAAGAGAACAGAAAGTATTTGTTAGTACAAATGTTATTTTCTTGGAGGATGATTATATCATGAACCATAAACCTAAGAGAATGATAGATCTGAGAGAGATAGAAGGAAAGCCCTCAATCCAACCCGTAGTTGATAACGATGTAAATCAAGAAAATACCACTTCTTCACCCATTTCGGCACCGGTACCTCGTCTTAGTGCGAGGATTATCAACCAGCATGATAGATACATGTTCTTAGAAGAAGTTTTTGAAGCTGTCTCCATAAAATCTGAATCTGATCCTACCACATACAAAGAGGCAATGACTGATGTTGACTCAGCTCATTGGGTTAAAGCTATAAAAGCTGAATTGGAATCCATGGATTCCAATTAGGTCTGGGATCTTGTAGAACTTCCAGACAATATTAAACCCTTTGGCTGCAAGTGGGTCTACAAGAGGAAAAGAGGTTCTGATGGAAAGGTTGAGACCTTTAAAGCTAGGCTTATAGCGAAAGGTTACACTCAGAGGGAGGGTATTGACTATGAGGAAACCTTCTCGCCAGTAGCCATGCTCAAGTCCATCAGAATACTCTTATCCATTGCTGCATGCCTAGATTATGAGATCTGGCATATGGACGTCAAGACTGCATTCTTGAATGGTAATCTTGAGGAGGGCATCTATATGCAGCAACCAGAAGGGTTCATAGATGGTCGGAAAGGTAACTTGGTATGCAAGTTGCAAAAGTCCATTTATGGGCTTAAGCAGGCATCCAGGAGTTGGAACATACGTTTTGACCAAGTGGTCAAATCGTTTGGTTTCATACAAAATATGGATGAACCTTGTATATACAAGAAGAGCGAAGGAAAATTGGTGGCTTTTCTTATGTTTTACGTTGACGACATTCTACTCATTGGGAATGATGTAGCGGCGTTGTCAACGGTCAAGATTTGGCTAGCTAGTACTTTCGATATGAAGGATCTAGGAGAGGCGAGCTATATTCTTGGAATAAAGCTCTTTCGGGATCGTAAGCGAAAGATAATGGGATTATCTCAAGCTGGTTATATCGATATGGTGCTAACTAGGTTTTTAATGGATAATTTGAAGAAAGGTTTGTTACCTTTCATGCATGGTTTAGCGTTCTCCAAGGACCAGTGTCCAAAGACACAGGAGGAGAGGAACCGCATGGCAAGAGTTCCCTATGCTTCAACAGTGGGAAGTCTCATGTATGCGATGTTATGCACTAGACCAGATATCTATTTTGCCGTTGGCATGGTAAGCAAGTATCAATCGAATCCAGGTCTAGAACACTGGACAGCTATTAAGCACATTCTCAAGTACTTGAGAAGGACTAAAGATTACATGCTTATGTACGGTGGTAGTGAGTTAATTCCAGTGGGATACACTGACTCGGACTTTATGTCAAATAAAGATTTGAGAAAGTCGACGTCCGGTCATCTCTTTACCTTGGGAGGTGGTGCTGTTAGTTGGAGGAGCATTAAGCAGAAATGCATTGCAGACTCGACTACAGAAGCTGAGTATGTGGCTGCTTGTGAAGTCGGAAAGGAAGTTGTTTGGCTCAAGAAGTTCCTTATGGAGCTCGAGGTAATACCAGAGTCGCTGTCACCTATTATGCTTTATTGTGATAATAGTGGGGCAGTGGCTCAGTCCAAGGAGCCAAGGAACCACGGAAAGGGAAAGCACGTAGAGCGGAAATATCATCTTATTCGAGATATTGTTCAATATGGAGATGTGATTGACACTAAGATTGCCACCTCTGACAATCTTGCGTATCCGTTTACAAAGGCCTTGCCACAGAAGGTTTTTTTATTGTCATCTAATAGTCTAGGTCTCAGATGGAATCCTGTATGGTTGTGAGTACAAGTGGGAGTTTGTTGGGTTTGTGCCCTCAAACCATTACTTTATGTATTAGACATTGGCATTTAATATATGGATATCAGCTTTACATTTCATTATGTATGTTTCTTTCATGAGATGACTCTTAATCCTTAAGCATCATAGTAAGTAATTCGTGTATGTATGAGATACATATAAGTGAGATACGAATTACTATTCTTTTATACTTAAAACTTGTCATAGTGGATGATAAGACTGGATATCTCATCAGGTTTACACTGTAGCATGATTAACTACCATTGGATGGAGTGATGAATCTCAATCACTAGAGTTTAGCTCTTAGTTAATATGCTAGTGCTTATAGTGCATTGACGGACCTAAGCATTCCTATTGACACTCAACACTGTCAACAGTCAATAGGAACTCATAACTTGTATAAGTTGCGTGTTCTCAATCTTGAGACGATTATGAACACAGACTATGGATATGGCTGCTTTGACTTACCAATCAGTGAGGTCTATAGAAGATCAACACTTGGGTATCTTGGGTATGTCATGTTCATAGGGTTGTGAGCATATATTATCAAGATAGAATCTACCCTCTGATAATTGAGAATGTCACCAAGCTGATTACTGATAACTGCAGTCTTGTTGATAAGTAGTTATCAACATGTTTGGTAATCATGAGAGGTGAATAAGACTCAAGGAATACAAGAAGTAGTCATGATTCAGGTTGATAGTAACAGTTATCCGACTACCTGAATATGATTATGAATGCTGACGGTAGAGGGACATTAGTACACCATATAAGTCTAGTTATCGCTTCGGATTTGTTCTTTTGCGTTGGAGTTCAGTTATCGTTTTATAGTGGAGTAAACGATAACTGACCTATTGGTTAGTTTGTTAATCAAAGAGTTTGATCATGGTAATTAACTACTGATCTGAGCCAACAATAAAGAGCCTAGGAGGTCTCACTCTTAGCTCCAATATGATACTTGGAAAGGCACATAAGGATCTTGTCAAGTCAGGTTCGATCGATCTAAGTTGGTTCGATCGATCAAAGTCATGGCAGGTTCGATCGCTTGAACGTGGTTCAATCGATCGAAGGTTCGATCAATCGATGACACTTCGATTGGTCGAACGTTAGGTCGGTTCTGGGAATCTATAAATAGGGCAGCTGCATTCTGGAAAAGGAGTTCTTCGTTTTTATTAACAAGAAGCTACAGATACTGTTTTAGAGTCCCAAACCTTCTCCTTCCTCTCTATTAGAGATCCCACCATCTCTAGTCTCTCCGGGAAGCATCCGCAGGAGACATAAGGCTGAAGACAACCTAATGGAGGCAGCTGCATCACCAAGGAAGAAGAAAATCATAATTGGGTTTAAGACTTGAGGTTTATTTCTTGTCCCCGCTGGTTAGTACGCATCTATAGAATTGACAAGTAGTAGATCCTGGGCTACCAATAAGTTTTTGTAACTAAATACTTCCGCTGTGCGTTTGAATTAATTTTTAAACCTATTTTTCCCTTCACAAACACCATTGAGATACAGGTCGAAAAGTGGCGACATTCACTATATCTATATATTATACTACTTTCTGCTCATATAGAACTGTATTCCCCAGTTAGTGGGTTGATAATATATCTACGTATTATACATATTTTTTGCTCTTATAGGACTGTATTTCTCGCTTAACGAGTCGACACTATATATACATATTATACATATTTTCTGCTCTTATAGAATTGTATTCCCCAATTAATGGGTTGACACTATATTTATGTATTATGCTATTTTCTGCTCTTATACAATTGTTGCATCTTCACTTTTGCATTCCCAGGTACCCTTACTTTCTCTCAACAACGGGTCATCCAATGTTGAGATTGGGTAGGGAGAAAAGGACAAACTAAATGCATCCCCCGGTATCCTAACCTTTTTGGAAGGGAGAAAGGTTAATTAAAATTCTTTCCTTGGTTTCCTAACCTCTTCTCCACAACGGGTCATCCTGCGTTGGGATTAGGAAGGGAGAAAAGGACAAACTAAATTCGATCCACCTAATTTTACGCCGTCGCAATGCCGAATTTTTGTGAAAATTAAAATAACTTTAAATCTTTTTTTTTTCAAATCAATAATACTTCTAAAATCAATCAGATCAAATCCCGCACTTCCCACTTTCCCATCTCACGCTGTTAGAATGTCGAATTTTCTAAGAATTTAAACTTACTTCAAAATCCATTTTTTTTTCTAAACCACTACTCCTTCTAAAATGAACCGGGATCAAATCCCGCACTTTCCACTTTCATGTATCATGCCGTTATAATGTCAAAATTTTAAGAAATTCAAAATTATTTCAAAAATCTAATTTTTCAAATCACCACTTCTTTTAAAATTCTAAAATCAATCAGGATCAAATCCCGCACTTTCCCATGTCCCCATTTTAAGCTGTCACAATGCAGAAATTTAAAAAAAAAAAAAAAAAACACACAAATCACTCATTGGATTAAATCTCATACTTTCAAAGCACCACACTTTTAAATCACTTTTTAAAATAAATCCTTGGATTAAATCGTCACTTTTAAATCGCTTTTCAAAATAATTCTTGGTATTAATCCCCACACTTTCAAATCACTTTTCTAAATAATTCTTGGGATTAAATCCCACATCTGCAAATCACTTTTCAAAATCAATCTTGGGATTAAATCCCACATCTTTCAAATCAGTTTTCAAAATCAATTCCACACTTTTAAATTCCCTTACTTTTAAATCACTTGAAAACACTTTCCTACACTTTTAAAACACTTTCCTTCACTTTTAAAATACTTGGATCATTTTCCACACTTTTAAAATATTTAAGATCATTTTTCACATTTTTCAAGATCATTGGACTAAATCCTACCCTTTCAAAACTAACACTTTTGGTTAAAGTTCGGGACTACGCCGCCCTAGGATAAAGTTCTCAGCTACACTACACTTCACTTTCGATTTTGTCAATATAGACAAGAGAACCGCATTTCACTTCCGATTTGTCAACCCAGACAGGAAATCGCACCGTACTTTTGGTTTTGTTATCTCAGGTCGAGGAAAATAGGAAAACCAAACCCAATTCACTTTTTTAAATTCCTCCCTTAATTGGGAGAACTACGCACGACCTGATTCTCGATTAAACTCGAGGTACATAGGCAGCCTACGAGGGGTTCGGTCATACTAAACAAAAACCCACATCCCACTTTTCTGATAAAATTTCACTTTTACTTAACTTAAAAGCCGATATGACACCAAAATAGCGTGGTAATCCTTTCAAGGGATGTTTAGGGATGCCTAACACCTTCCCCTAACATAACCGAGCCTTCGAACATTTTCTTTGGTAAAGCAGATCATTTTTACAGAGTCACGCATTTTAAAATGGGCCTTTTACTTTACTTTAAAATCTTTTAGATGGCTTACACGTCTTTAAACCAGTTAAGTGGCGACTCTGTAAAATTGAATAAAGGCCCCTCCACTTTTTAAACATAAACATCACTTTCAAAATCCACATCCTACATTTCGTCCCGCCCAGGCCATTTTTGGGGCGCGACAACTTGGCGACTCTGCTAGGGAATAAACAGGCTCAAGCCACATTTGACTACTTAGTGTTATATCGGCTTTTAACATGAGCGAGAGTGAGATTGTATCTTGTATATATCTACTTTGTTTTCTTTCATAGCTTTGCAGGATTTGTAATTACAGATTACTTGTCCCAATCCCGCAATCGGGAGGACCAAAAAGAAGACAATAAACATTTTTCTTGTCCATTCCCATCGTAATTGGGGATGGATAAAATTCATTTATTGCATACTGCATTATATGTCCTGATCTATCCCTGTACTTATATAGAGGGTCAGTATGTTAAAACCGGTGGCGGCAGGGTCATCCTGTTTGCCAATGGTATAGACAGAAAATCTCCCGCTCGAATCACCGACTAAAGATGGTAGCTTCGGCTCCAGAGGTATGAAGATTCGGGAACCAGACCTACTGCGATTGGGATACATTAGTCAGCCAAAAGCCACATTGTACATGCATGATATCTGTCATACTTTTCAAAAAGACCTTCATCCTCTCATATTCAAAGATACAGTTTCAAGAAAGGAGACTATAGGTCAGTATACTTATAGATGAGAATCAAATGAGGCGAAACGATCCAATAACATTTCAAAATGCTTGGCATGCCAAAAGGCTACCCAATTCACTCTTTACATTTTTTAGAAACAAAAATTTTCAAATGCATAAACGACGCCGAAAGGCTGCCCAATTTTTTCTTTTTTTCAATACATATATATAGCTCTTCAAAAAACATGAGCGGTGCCAGAAGGTTGCTTATTTCATATTTTCAGTACATGGATATACTTTTCAAAATACATGGCGCACCGAAAGGCTACCCGATTTCCCTTTTATACTTCACTGATTCATTTTTGCAAAATTCATAGTGGTGCCAAAAGGCTGCCTAATTCACCTTTTACATTTCAGTGATTTACTTTTTCAAAATACATAGTACGCCGAAAGGCTGCCCGATTTCTCTTTTACATTTCAGTGATTTACTTTTTCAAAATTCATGGCGGCGTCGAAAGGCTGCCCATTCTTATCTTGCATTTTATTGAGGATGGATAAACTTTTTAAAGTACGTAATGGTGCCGAAAGGCTACTTGATTTTACTCATTTTATCCCTACATTTTAACAGGGACATTTTTCAAAGCACATGGTGACGCCGAAAGGCTATCCAATCTTACTTTCCATATACTTACATTTTACCAAGGTGACATATATTTGTCAAAATGTCAAAATTAATAGTGGCACCGAAAGGCTGCCTGATTTTTCTCATCTTATCCTTATATTTTAAAAAAGAAAAAGATACACTTTTTCAAGATTCATGGTGGCGCCGAAGGGTTACTCAAGTTTACTCACATTTTCCTTATATTTTAACAGGGAGAAATGCACATGTTTTATAATTTATAGCAGCGCCAAAATGATGCTCAATTTTTCTCATTCTATCCTCACATTTTAACAATGAGGGATACACTTTTCAAATTCATAACAACACTGAAAGGATGTCCAACTGTCCTCATCTTATCCTCACATTTTGTCCAAGATACATGTACCCTTTTCGAAAATCATATTACGTCGACAGACTGCCTAATTTTCCTTACCTTATCATTCACATTCTACCAAAGGTTGATACATTTTTCAAAATTCATTACGGTGCCGAAAGGCTGCCCGATTCTTTTTTTTCCTCACATTTTATCAAGGACACTATACATAATAGCACCGGAAGACTGCTTGCTTTTGCACTATCTTATCCTTACATTTTAACCAGGATGGATACATTTAAAAAAAATTCCATAGCAAAGCCGAAAGGCGATTTGATTCTTTTTATCCTCACATTTTGGTCGCAAATGAATATAGCTTTTCAAAATTCATAAGCAGCACTGAAGGGCTTCCCAATTCTTTTATCCTCACATTTTGTCAAGAATGGATGCACTTTTCAAAATTCACACTTTTCCCGTCTTATCCTAAAATTTTATCGAGGATGGGCACATTCTTTCAAAATTCATAACAACGCCTACAGGTGGCCAGATTGTTATCATCTTATCCTTACATTTTATCAAGGATGGATGCGCTTTCTCAAAATTCATAGTGGTGCCGAATTGCTACCCAATTCTTTCAAATTCATTTCCATTCTTTACATAGGAGTCTTTGAGAGAAAAATCATATTTCAAAATGCTTGGTGACACTGAAAGGCTAACCATTTTTGTCTTATACTTCAAGGCACATTAATGTTTGTATTACACTGGGGCAGTTCAATGCATTTGTCGAATTAGGGCAATGTCTTACATTTCTAATAAGTCACTTCGAAGAGAATCTTTATTTCTCTCATTTCAAACTTGAAATAGCATGACTGACTTTATCTCATTTACTTTGATTTCTTCCAACCTCCACCCCTTCAGGTTGATTCTAAAAGATGTCAGCGGAGAAAGTCTTTGCTTCTCCATCGTCCTACTAAGTAGAGGCAGATGTTGCATTATTATTGTAAGAGCCAGACCATCTCAGCATCGCAAACTTTTCCATGGGTCGACGGACCTCAATTTTAAGCAGCTCCAACTTCCAAATCCTAACAGGGATTAATGCCAAACCCGAGCTAGATTAGTTGATAAACCTGAGTGTACATCAAATCTGAGCAGCTCCATCATCCAAATCCATACATGTCAAGTCGCCAAACCTAAGCAGGGATAGTTGACAAAATCGAGTCAATGTCAATTATGGGCAGCTCCAGCTTCCAAATCTAAATATAGCCAAGTGCTAAACCTGAGCAGATTCAATTAACAGGCTTCAAACCATTTGCCTAAAGCCAAATTTTGTCAAGCCCTAACCATACAAAATCATTTCCAAGGCTCAACCATGTGTCAGCACTTACATAATTACCTAAGTCAAAATTGCCAGTAGCTTGAAATTATCAAATCCAAGCAATACCAGCTCATTCGCGAACGTCCAAATCCTTACACTGACATATATATATATATATATATATGCTACGATAGGGAACACAATAAGTTAATAAGGAATGACTTTATGGAATTCAGAGATACTAATTCGAACTGAATTAAATTCCTATGTTCATAACTAATAATTCATACCACTAAATAATTATAATTGCACTCTCACCCTTATCTCAAAATAATATTTCGAGCTCCATGTTGTTAAATATTTATCTCCCTACGTTAAGATTATAAATACCAGTCAATTTAAATATAATTACTGACAATCATATTTTAATAACGTTATTGAGATCCTCTGCTAAACTTATTTGTTATGTTAGGTATAAAATCCACCAGCAAGATTTGACATAATCAAAACTTATAAACTTCATCAAGGGGTATCATTAATCCATAAATCGGGACTCGAACTCCATCAAATATTAATATCCACTATACATGTAACGTCAGCACAAAATTCACCGAGTTTATTGACCCATTCAAGGATCTCACTCTTTTATATACCAGAATGACAAACACCAAATGCATGTGTCTAGTAATTGATTCAGGAGCATAAGCACGCATAATAACCATGGGGTGTTAATTATTTTATATAATCAGTATAAAACTAATTACCCTAAGACGGTCATATTCAATACTCAAAATGTACCAGCAAAATGAGTTGAAAC
Source organism: Hydrangea macrophylla (assembly GCA_033977485.1). NCBI lineage: Eukaryota > Viridiplantae > Streptophyta > Magnoliopsida > Cornales > Hydrangeaceae > Hydrangea > Hydrangea macrophylla. The sequence goes on along the minus strand of CM066999.1, from coordinate 98,383,870 downwards.
TATCATGTTTCCCGTAGTCAAGATAGACCTACTAAAACACTATGTTGTATTATTACCGATGGTGTGAACAACACCATCTATGACTGCGGATAAATTACTTATATTCTACAAGAACCGATAATCTTATCTTCTGTGTGTAAGATGAACTCTACACACTAGATCATCTATTAGGTAGAACAACAGAGACATATGCACTACATTAAATAACTAATAATATGCAAATATTGCCCACACATTCTTACTAAAATAGGAACATCTAATTGTATTAACTAAATCATTTGTCGATTACATATAATATGACTTTAAGTATACATCCCTAACATATGCTTCCTACATTTATATCCCAAATCTGCCACCATAGACAGTAAGGCCATTCAAAACGACATTTAATAATAATAAAAAATAAAAATTAGGAGTCCAACTGTCATTATGTTGGAAGTAAATTTTGGAGTCATAGCAGTATTCATTTTTTTAGAGGAATCGATCCAAGACATTCAAGTTTACGGTTGATCCCATTTTCACGGTCATTGCACTAGATTACATTCTAATTTTTCTTGTATGAAGCACATAATCAATTTTTACTTTCCCAAGTAGTCTTAGAGCATCCTTAGTGGTGAAAAAACTCATATCGCAAGTTAGGACAACATTATGGTTTTGGTGCTACAGTGGTGCAATCCACACCACGAACTTAAGTTTGTGATACACCAAAATTTAGTTGTGGTACAAGTAAACGATGAAGACTGAACCATTTAAGAAAGAAGCAACAAAGATGTAGTCGGTCAGAATTAAACGGCTAAAATTCATTCGTTTGGTGACCAAATGGCTAACGTCGTTACGTCGTAAGTAACAAAACAACATAGTGTGAGCTGTCTCACACTTTTGGAAGACCAAAGTTGCTTTGTGGGGTTTTATTGGGTGTGGAAGGTAAATGTTTGGAAGGCAAGCAGTTTATCGTTTGGTTACCAAATGGCTACTACTTCCCCCCATAAATTGTACCATAACTTAACCTAAATTTATCCTAAGTTTTCCTATATCACTGTGGATGCTCTTTAGTGGTGTACATTGGTCAGTTTGGTCGGTTTTTTTTTCGATTTATTTTCAAATTTTAAAAAGGGAATTGATTTTGGCACTCTAAAAATTACATTTGCACTCCATTGTATAACATTTAGTGCATGTAGTATTATGCAGTTAATGCACTGCATGGAGTGCCAATGGTAACTTTGCCAAAATCAACTCCCTTTAAAAACTGACCAAAAGTGGTCGGTTCAATCGATTTTGTCCGTTTTTGTCGGTTTCGGTCAGTTCAGTTTGATTTTGAGATGTGAGTGTTTTTTAGACCGACCAAATTGATCGATTTGGTCCACCAGTTTTTTTTTTTTCATCCCTAATGCTCTTACTAACCCGGATCCCATTTTCAAAATTTCCAAACATAACTTAGTCTAAAGAGAATATTTTTTAAGGATTTACAATACTTAAAACTCGCAATTGATCGGGTATTAATTAAACGAGTAATGCTAGAGGTACAACTCATTTACACTCATCTCTATCTCTATCTTAATGCTATGTTTGGTTTGAGGGAAGAGGGGAAGGAAGGAGAAGGGTGGATGGAAGAGAAGAGTGAAGAGATTAAATTGACTTGTTTGGTAAGATGGTAGAGAGGAAAAAAGGGAAGAGGGGAGGGATGCTACTTCCTTCTGGACTTACAAAATTCAGTTCATTCGAAAGTGGACGGATTAAGAGAGAGAGAGAGAGAAAATGCTTCTCTTAGATTTTGACTTTGCTATCCTTAAAGATAATGTCATCTATTTTAATGTAAGGATATGATAGTAAAATTTATTATATTTAATTCTTTCCTTCCTCATTTCCTCCATGTTTAATCAAACAAAGAGATAGAATACTCCCTTCTTTTTTCTAAGGATACCTCCCCGGCTCTCCCATCTCTCATTTCTTCCCTTCATTTATACTTTTTTATCAATTCTACCAAACATTACATAATTGGCACTTTGTGGAGTTCCATTAGATTTGAATGCGCTTCAATGCCAACTAGCTGACACATAAAAGTGATTATAAATGAATGGTAAAAATGAATTTTACTAGAGGTTTTGTTAACATGTGCCCTCAGGAGCGGATGTACTAAAGGCCAAAGGGGGCTCAAGCCCCCCCTAGATTTTCAAAATTTACAAATGTTACCTTATAAGTAAAAATATTTTACATTTAAGCCCCTCTGAAATTCCATTCAAGCCCCCCCTAGTTATGAAAATTACCTACTAAGCCCTCTCGACATTATAAAATTATCATACTAAGTCCCCTTTCTCTTAAGTTTTTGTAATAATTATAAAATATGTATAGAAATGTCCAAAATATACACAAAAAATGTATAAATATGTCTAAAATATGCGTAAAAAAAGTCCAAAATATGTATATAGGTCCAAAAAAAAAATTTCGGGGCCAACCCCCATACATCAAGCCCCCCCTGAATTGATTGTCTAGATCCGCCCATGTGTGTCCTTAGGATATATGTTAAGGTTTCAAAAGTAAAAATAACTAACAGAGACAAACACTGAACCCACACCAAACATTAATACCCACACTAAATCCCTTATTTATTTCCATATTTAGAACCTTAACATATGTCATAGACACAAATTAACAAAACCCTTTCACTAGTAGGCATTAACCTAATGTTTTTCTACACACTTTTATATGTAAACTTCTGCAACTGCAAGTAAGCTTCATCACTCTTCACTCTCTCTCTCTCTCCTCAATTTCTCTCTCTAAAAGCAGGTCTCAACTCACAGCCAATGGCCACGACAATCCAGTCCGTCAACTTGACAATAGTTTGATTTCCAATACGACAGATCTTCTTCGACAGCAGAGGAAACCCAACTGTCGAGGTTTGATTTCCAATACACAGACCTCTCAATTCGCTCTCTACTTCTCTAGTTTCGATTTCAAAACCACTTTTCATCTGTTTGTGATCGAAACTCTCAATCATTCTGGTAATAGGATTTTGGGATTGAGCTCCACAAGCTCTTAACTCGTTTGAGTCGATGATTAATGGTACGAGTTGTAATAGGGTCTGTTTGGCAATAGTTTCTGCTTCTTCAATTAAATCATTTAAAAAAAAAAAAACAGCTTATGCAGTTAAATTCCAAATTTTTACTATTGACTATGATTGAATCATCAATAATTCTAGGTACACTCCAATCCATACTGAAATTCACGTAGGACAATCGTGGTCCTTGATTTCGGTGGAACTCTTTGTGGGTTCAAAATGGGTGGTTCCCAAGCGGATCACACCGAAATCAACGACTACGATTGTCCTGTGTGGATTTAGCACTACTGTTGAATCATTGAACCTGGTTTGCCAAACTGTTTCATTTTAACTTTTGGAGTTGTATTAATCACTTTTGAACTACAACAGTTGTTGCCAAACAGGTCCTTAGTCAGATGACTCGTTTCAATGATTCATTTTGCATGCAATTTTAATTGTTTGCAATTCCATATAAACGAATAAATCGGTGTTTCTAATATTTCTATCATTATAGTTGATTTCAGATTTTAGTCTCTTATAGAGGATTTAAGGGGAAAAAATGGAGAGGAAGATGTGTCTGGTTAGTTCACACTTCAAAACCTGTGGAAGTGTGGAATACCAAATATTATCCGTGGTTATGTACAGTGGCAGTCCCAGGAATTGAATTTCCTCCATTGAGGGCGATGTTGATGACTAGGGCCATATCCAAGGCGAGCTACTCCACAAGCCCTCACGAGCATGTTCAATAAAGGCTCGGTTGGGCTCGTTTAATAAACAAAACAAGCTCAAGCCTAGATTTTAGGCTTATTTAATAAACAAGTCAAACTCAAACACACACGAGCTCGGCTCGATAGAACTTGTGAACACGTTTGAATTTGGCTCGTTAATTAGTAAACTCGTGGAAATAGCCTTGATAAAGGCTTGTATACTTAGCTATATATGTAAATCTATTAAATAATTATGTAGTTTTGGTAGGCTCATGAAAAAAGCTCGTGAATAGGTTTGATAAAGGTTTTGTATATTAGCTTATATATGCATTTTTTTTTTTATAAAACTATGCAGTTTCAGAGTGGTTGTAAAGAAGCTCGTGATTAAGTTTGACTTTAAGGCTCGTTTAATAAACAAGGCAAGCTCAAGCTTGGATTTCAAGCTCGTTTAATAAACAAGATAAGCTCAAACACATATGATCTCGGCTCGTATTCACCTCTACTTACTAAGAAAGATAATATCTTTTTCAAGTATTAAAACATGACAAAATAAAAAATATTATATATAAATATCTAATATTTTCAACACAACAATACGTCAAAATAACATGATAACTTATTTACAATAATCGTCTTCACATTAAATCTCATTATAATCTTAGAAAATTAAGCTCCCTAGTTACAAAATAGTTTACTAAAGCCCAAATCTTTTTTAAAGCCATCATGTATATATATATATATCCTTTTTTTTCCCAAAAATTGAGTGGGGGCAGCTGATCCCGCTTGCCCCCATATATATGTATCCTTTTTTTCCCCAAAAATTGAGTGGGGGCAGCTGATCCCGCTTGCCCCCATATATATGTATCCTTTTTTTCCCCAAAAATTGAGTGGGGGCAGCTGATCCCGCTCGCCCCCATAGTTGGTCTGCCACTGGTTATGTATGCTCAAATACGTATACATATAGGCATATATAGAGGATTTAAAGGGGGGGGGGGGGGGGGGGGGGGGGGGATCGGTTAGTTCACAGTTCAAAACCTGTGGAATGTGGATATCAAATATTGTCAGTGGTCATGTATGCTTATATATATACATATAGACATATTACATATTACATATTTACATTCATATATGTTTAGATATTGATTCTTTGAAAATGGGTGGTGACATATGTAGGTGGATGTGGGTCTATCTGATGGCACATGGGCGCGAGCTGCTGTTCCAAGTGCTGCATCCACTGGTAAGATCATTAGATTTAGGACGCTGTGTATATAAGACTCTGTCATTATGTTCATGAGCTTTGATTTACTTTCTCACGATGAAATTTTGGACAATAAACAATTTGCAGATATTATACAACTGAAGTGATATTGAGGTTTTACATATCTGATTTGTGCAGTTATTCTCACCAAAATCCTTGTAAATATTGGGAAACAACATAATGATTGTCTATTTGATGGCTAGCATATGTATTGGAATTGTAAATGACTTTTTTTTATATAGTTTTAAAGGTCATGAAGAATGATTGAACCCACCGAATGATCGTTAAAGTGCACGCTCAAAAAGTGGGGAAACTATGGGTTGAAGAAATTTCCGCCTTGCCTTTGCGTGAGACTGTTCTTTTTTTAATACAAAACATGATTTCATCAACTCTGCAACTTTGGTACATAATTTTAAATTTATAATTGGTGTAACAACACGAATTGATCTCAAATATCTCAATCTTATAGTTATGGTATTGGGGTCACTTGCCATTGGCCTCCATGCATCCACCCTGTCTGGACTGCTCATTTGAGTTTATGTTGTGCTTTTAGATTAGTTCATGCATTAATTTTGTTGTTTCTTTATTTTTTTAAGGAATATATGAAGCTCTTGAATTAAGAGATGAGGGGTCAGATTACCTAGGGAAAGGTGTTTCAAAGGTTTGTTTCTTTAAAATTTAGAAAGTTGACCAACAGCCTATGTACTTTCCGCTGACCTCCTTTTATTATCCCTGTGCCTAAACGCAGGCTGTTCAGAATGTCAACACAATTATTGGCCTGCTCTCATCGGCAAGGTTGGTTGAATCCACCTCTCTCTCTCTCTCTCTCTCTCTCTCTCTCTCTCTCTCTCTCTCTCTCTCTCTCTCTCTCTCTCTCTCTCTTGTGTGTATGTGTTGTCATTAATGTTCATGAATTTGGGCTGCAACCTTCAGTTCATATTATCCTTGTGATTTCAGTTTGGATTTTTAATGGACTTAATTTAATCTAAGTTCAACCTAGAGGTTCTCCATTGGACTTCTTTGGGGATGAAACCTATGATTGTTCCTATATCATATTGGTATTGACCATTCAATCTGAAGTGGAGGTCTTAATTGCTCTATACAGGACCCAACTGAACAGACCAGTATTGATAACTTCATGGTTCAGGAACTTGATGGAACTGTGAATGAGTGGGGTTGGTGCAAACAAAAGGTATTTTAACACATCGCTTTTGTTTACATGTATATACGTACTCTTAAATCACATTCACAGGTGAACCAATGTCCGTTTTTCAGCTTGGAGGAAATGCCATACTGGCTGAGTCTCTTGCAGTTTGCAAAGCTGGCGCTAGTGTCCAGAAAATCCCCCTTTACAAGGTACTTACTGTGGAATGTTTCTCTTACGTATGGTATTAACTTTCTGTGTTTCTCTGGCCAAAGAATTCTTGTAATGATGGTGTTGTATCTCTTTCACAAAGCATCGGCTGACAATGTGTTTTGCATTTCCCCAAAATATAGTTGAACAGAAATGGTAGTTTTTCTAGACGAACCAGTGGAATGTAAACGATAGTGTGAGACTGATGTAGTTATCATTTCCACATTGCTGAATCAACCATATATAGCGACAGTGTTCTGTAGTAGGGCCTGTTTGGTAATGGTTAAAATAGGACCGGGTACGGTCCAAGTTCACTTGCTATCTGGTTTTCATGAGAACCAAGGTTATGTTGATTTGACAAAAAACTGGCTTTAAGAGAGATACTAGACTTGGCACATACTCCTGTTCAAGTGATTTACATTCACGTAATTTATCGAGTCGGGTTAGTTATGAACCACATAATTAGTTCTTTGCCTCCTAAACAGCCCCTCAGTGTGGGCTTGTTTTCAATTGCCGTATCTCTGAAATTGACGGTCCTGTCTACATTTATAGGTACTAAATCTGATATGGTTATCTCTTTTGGATGCAGCACATTGCTAACCTTGCTGGTAACAAGAAGTTGGTGTTACCAGTTCCAACTTTCAACGATATCAATGGGGGCTCACATGCAGGAAATAAACTAGCCATGCAGGCATGCGTCTTGATACACTACCCTTTCTGTTTAAGTTCTTTAATTGCTCATCGAGGTTGAGTTTGTCATCTGAATTGTTATGCAGGAGTTCATGATTCTTCCTGTCGGAGCTAGCTTACACCTTTAAAGAGGCCGTGAAGATGGGCGTGGAAATGTATCACCATTTAAAGGTGGGTTGTAATTTATCATTTTGAAACGCTGTTTTGGCTTGCTGCAGTAACACAAGCTTTATCAGATAGTTCATTATTCTCAATGGGTTGCCGTGGCATATTGGGAGCATTACGAATGTACTTTAGTTTATGTTATACCATGTGATAAATACCGAAGTAGAATTCGCAGACCTAATATCAGGTCAAGATTATCGGTGTCCACATCAGAATTTAGGTATCCACAAGTTGATGAATGTAACCAAGTTACGTTGGACTAGGAGCCGTTTTAGTATTGCTGTGGCCCGAATAAGATTTTCAAAAAAACAGCAAACTGTTGCTTCTGTGTGCTGTATTTTCAGCTTTAAAATGGAACAGATTTTTGTGATAGCTGTGAAATGATTTTTGCAGGACTGACTCAAGTATCACAATCTTCCCAAATAAGTGATTGCTGATCGCAAATAAGCTAATCCAAGCAGCTCTATCTTGAAAGAGCATTTTGTTTTATGTGGATAACTTCCTTCCCTTAGACTTATACCATTACTGGGGAGTTACGTCCTACTCTTGGGCTGCTTACAGGTTGCTAACAGAGAATCTACGTTCAGGCTGTGATAAAAAAGAAGTACGGTCAAGATGCTACAAACGTTGGTGATGAAGGTGGCTTTGCTCCTAATGTTCAGGTGAAACATGATTTCAGGATAGCATTTCAACCTTTCGTTTTCTATTTTACTTTTTGTTTTTTGGGTGTGTGCGTTTGTTGCCAAACATGGTTTTAAACTTTTAACTTTTCCAGCAGATTGTTAATACTTCATGCTTTTTGCAATTTCAGGAGAACAAGGAAGGTCTTGAATTGCTTAAGACAGCCATTGCTAAAGCTGGTTACACTGGCAAGGTAAGCATTCTAAGAACCCTATCTTTTTTTTTTTTTTCCTGGGGGTACTTGTCTAGGGTCCGTTTGATAAAACTGAAAATTAAGTATTGAAAATTAACTGCTGAATTTCAAGTACTGCAAATTTTAAGCGATTGAATTTGCAATACCGAAAACAGTGTTTTAAGTATTGAAATAGACTGCATTCAGTGATTGTTTTCAGTAGAATTTTTTCACTTAAAGTTTTGAGTGGGTTTTTGGCTGCTTTTTCAATGAAGTGGTACATTATCAAACACACTGAAGACAAGTAAGGGCTGAAAGTTTTCATTTTTACCACGTATTTGGGTTATCAAACACACCCTAAGTTGGAATCTTATGAGAATTTCCTCCTTTTCCTCAGGTTGTTATTGGAATGGATGTTGCCGCATCAGAGTTTTATGGAACAGACAAGACCTATGATCTGAACTTCAAAGAAGACGTGAGTGTTCTGTTATTTACCATGGAAATTAAAGCAACCTCAATATTTGAACTGTGGAACCTGGAAAAGTATAAGCTGATAGTTGCAGAAGTCATCAATTTACCAACCTTGTATAGATTTGTTAATAATGTAGAAATTCGTAAAATTTCATTTTTTGAACCATGTAGTGCAACGGGACTTGTGTATATTTTCCAACTTCTAGAAGTTGATGCCGAATACATTTACCAACCTCTTATAGATTTAGTTCATTGTTTAGAAATACATTAGTATCCACCTTAAAAGCCATCTGAAAATTTTTCTTTCAAATTTTCTTTTAGAGTGCTACTAACCAAATTTCTCCCTACACCAACGTTATGCAAGGAGTGCATAAAGCATCGTAGTTGTACATGTGGGTGTAGAGAGAAATTTTGTGGGACATATAGATTTGTCCTTGGATTTGTACTTCTGCTGCTAAATACTATCCCTGTGCGACAAATTTTGTTGTTCAGGCATAATTCGTTTTTGGACTTTGCTATCGAGTCTATTGAGCATCCTAAAGACATACTCATTGTTTTGTTTTCCTGTTTCTATTGCCTTATCTGCACAGAACAATGATGGCTCACAAAAGATCTCAGGGGAGCAGCTCAAAGATCTCTCTACAAGGCATTTGTAGCTGAGTACCCAATTGTATCAATCGAGGATCCGTTTGACCAGGATGACTGGGAACAACACTACTTGATGACAAGTGAAATTGGTGAACAAGTACAGATTGTGGGAGATGATCTCTTGGTCACTAATCCTAAGGTAGAGTGCTGCCCCACCCCCTTTTTTGTTTGTTTGTCCTCTTCTCTTTCTAAGGGCATGTGTAGTAATGTTTCCAGTTTTCTGTTTTTCTAAATCCTGATAATGGAAACTAGTTTTTGTTCTCTTTATAAAAACCAAAATCTGAAACTGAAAACCACTTGTTTTTTTCTTCGTTTCCTGGCCCAATTTCATTGTTGTTTTGGGGAAAAAAACAAAGAAGAGGGGGAGATGGGAATTATCACCAACATGGTTCAAAGTCGCGGTATCGGAGTCCGTTGTGATGACTCGGTGTATCAGCGCTGCGGACTGGTATCGGGTGATACGCTCCGATATGCTAGATTTAAGGTTCAGAAAAATATGAAAAATTTATGAAAAATTCTAAAATAATAAGAATAACAAAATTGGCCTAACAGATTAACAAATTACACAATGTACCAATAATAAAAGCATGTCATTCAATTCAGACGCTACCGATCAATAATTGTACACATATAATTGGATCAAAATTGTTCAATACTACTAAATAATACATATATTACAATAACATGAAGCATCAGTGCCGCATGGAGTGTTTTAGAAATTATCATCGTTATTCTATTGCTTTGGAGACATTCTAAAAAAAAATTATTTAAGAAATTTAGATATATAGATATAAATTGAGTTTAAGAAATTTAGATATATATATATATATATATATACATATTTAAAAAAATATTAGTGCATAATTTTAAAAAAAAATTAAGATAATTTAAAAAAAATTTGGTATCGCGTATTAGGGCGAAGACATTGACGAGACCTAGCTTGCCAAGAGATGATTGAAGAAGAGTAGGACCAATAAACTTGGTAAACATATCAGTGGTTTGATCAGACGAGGGAAGAAAGCGTGGAGTTAACTCCAGATCGAACTTTATCCCGAATAAAGTGAATATCGACCTCAACATGCTTAGTCCTTTCATGAAGAACAAAGTCAAAGGATTACATAATAGCGGACTTATTAGCACAAAACAAGGTAGATGAATCCGCTACTGGAAAACCCAACTCACTTAAAGGAGATCAAAGTCAGAGAAGCTCACATGTGCCCTGCGCCATAGCACGGTACTCGGCTTCCGCAGAGGAACGCGAAACAACTTGCTTTTTACTCTTCCAAGATATAAGATGACTGCCACGAAAGGTACAAAAACCTGAGGTAGAATGCTTGTCATCCCTAGAGCCTGCATAATCCGCATCTGTAAAACAAGAGAGACCTGACTGTGCTCCAGATGAAAAGAAAAGCCCAAGACTAGGACAAGTCTTAAGGTTCCGTAGGATATGGTAGATAGCATCGAGATGAGACGTACACGGTGATTGCATAAATTGGCTCACAACACTGACAGCAAAAGTAAGGTCTAGTCTTGTGTTTGTCAGATAGATAAGACGACTCACAAGGCGTTGATACACTGAAGGGTCCGGCAATAACTCTCCCAACTCTGCAGTTAACTTAAGGTTTGGGTCCACTGGGGAAGATGTAGGTCCACACCCAAGCATACCTGTGTCCTGGAGAAGACCAAGGGAATACTTTCTCTGGGATAGTGAGATACCTTGGCGAGACCTAGCAACCTCAATACCAAGAAAATAACGAAGAGTACCCAAATCCTAACCATTAAATGACGTACCCAGATCACGTTTTACTTGAGCGATACTAGCTGCATCATCACCAGTGACCCGTCAACATATACTTAGATAATGATACACCTCCCTTGGGATTGGCGACGAATAAAACATGTGTGATTTGAATGACACCGAATAAAGCCCATACTAAGGACCACATCGCTAAACTAACTAAACCATACACGGAGAGACTGCTTCAGCCCATAGAGAGACTTTCGGAGGCGACAAACTTTCCTAGAACACTCCCCCTGAGGCCGAAATCCTGGTGGAGGATCCATATAAATTGTTTCAGTCAAATCACCATTCAGAAAAGCATTTTTAACATCTAACTGATGAAGAGGCCAAGAAAAAGAAGCAGCCAACGAAATAATAAGACCAACAATAGTCAACTTAGCCACAGGAGTAAAGGTGGCACCAAAATCCTTACCAGAGACCTGAGTAAACCCCTTGGCAACCAAACAGGCCTTGTACTGATCAATAAACCCATCTGCCAAATATTTTAAGCTAAACACCCATTTACACCCAACAGTGCGCTCACCTACTGGAAGATCAACTAGCTCCCATGTCTGATTGCCCTGAAGAGCATCCATTTCCCCTTTCATAGCAGCCACCCACGTAGAATCCTGGAGAGCCTCATGAACAGAGCGAGGAATAGAGACTGAGTCAACTTGACTAAGAAAGGATTGATAAGAGGCAGACAAACCCTGATAAGAGATATACTTGGAAATAGGATGGTTAGTACTATCAGATAAAAGAAAGCGAGCAGGGGGCGACGGACACGAGTAGAATAACGGGGAGAAGCAATATCAGAAGAAACAACAGAAGGCAAGGGAGGAGGAGAGATACCTGAATTCGGAGAAGGTGTTGGCAGGGGATCAGAGGGACGTGGACGGCGAGAATAAACCTGCGACGGATCATTGGTTATAACAGGAGGCAGAGAGTCACCAGTGGAGTCAAGAATAGGAATAGGCCTGGGTAGCATAGAACCCTCGGACACAACAGGCTCCACCAGTGCTTGTCTTGCAGAAGGAGGACCTGGAAAAAAAGGAACAGTTTCCAGAAAAGTAACATCCAAAGAGTGATATAAGTGACGAGTAACAGGATCATAACAGCGAAACCCCTTTGACATGGACGAATACCCCAAAAATATACAACAAACAGCTTTGTCATCAAGTTTAGTGTGTGTAGGACTCTTGTTTTGCACAAAATAAGTGTACCCAAAGACACGGGGCAAGAAAGGAAAGAGAGTAGCATCAGGCTTGAGAATATGAAGTGGTGCCTTTCCTTCAAGGACACGACTGAGAGTACGATTAATGAGATATGTGGCAGTGGGGCCAGCCATGTGCCAAAAATATTTAGGAACATTCATACCACACAATAGACACCTAACTACAGACATGATGTGACGGTTCTTACGTTCCGCCACACCATTCTGTTCAGGAGTATAGGGAGAGGTAAGTTGTTGTAGAATCCCATCTTTATTAAGAGCAAATCTAAATTCATCAGTTTGACCATTATCAGACCGAATATTGCACACCACAGTATGATATTGGGTTTTAATCATTTGTAGAAAACTTCTTAAATAAGTAAAGACTTCAGTTTTTTTCTTCATAAGATAGACCCAAGTGCAACGAGTGTAATCATCAATGAATGTGACATAATAACGGTGGTGAGACAAGGCCGTGACAGGAGAAGGGCCCCAAACATCATAATGAATAAGATCAAAGGCACTAGGTGCCCTGTGCATGCGTGGAATATACGAAGTGCGAGTATGCGTAGATAATTCACAAACCACATATTTAAATTGAAAATCCTTGCAAGATTTATTTAATGGGGGAAACAACCAACACAATTACTGAAAGTTTGCATGTCCAAGACGGGCATGCCACAAGTCCAAAGTTTTAAGAGAAAATACATGTTTATTAGAGTCTAATAAAACAGAATTATTGGAAACAGGAAGAACAGTAGCCTGCAGACTGGAGGAGGACACCCGGGAAAACACTGGAGTACCAAAGTAGTAGAGGCCATCACGCTCATACCCCCTACCAAAAATCTTCTTCGAAGTCAGGTCCTGCAAGTAGCAGGAGGAGGGTAAGAACACAACAGCACAATTATGATTTTTTGCAAGACGATAAATTGGAAGAAGATTATAGGTAAAATTAGGGACATAATAAATAGACGAAAGTGTAAGATCAGTGGACAAACAAACATTTCCCTGATTATGAACGGGAATGAAGGATCCGTCAGCAATACAGACTGACTGAACAATAGGAGTAAACAAAGAGGAAAAAAACAGAAGACTCACCGGTCATACGATTATTAGCACCAGAATCCAAAATCCAAGTGAGATGAGCTGACTTACCATGAAGAGCTGTAGGAGTACCTGTGGCAATGGCAGCCGTGGTTCCAGAGGAAGAAGAAGAAACCCAAAGTTGTTGAAGTTGACTACAGCTGCGCAATCTGTGACTGAAGCTGCCCAAAATCAGGTGATGGTGAAGTGACCTCAACCACCGCACCAGTACGAGGGGCACCCTTCCCACGACCAACGCGAGGTCGGCTCCTAGCGTACTATTGTCTCAATTCTGGATGAAGATCAATACAACGATCAACGGTATGGCCAGGCTTACGACAGTGTTGGCAGAAAAAACGAGAGCCAGTGGGACGAGGTCCTGAAAGGGCAGCAAATGCCATCTGATTAGGAACAGATGTAGGAGGACCAGTCACAAAAGGTGTAGATACAATGCGACGTCGGTGCTCATCACCATCCACAATAGCAAATGCCTCAAATAAAGAGGGTAAAGGAACCGTATTGAGGATCTGGGTTCGAAAGGCCTCAAACTCGGACTTTAGACCCATCAGGAACTGGTATGTGTAACGGCGGTCAAGACGCTTGGACTCAACAGCACCATCATTGGGAAAATCAGTAATAGGCTCATACTGAGCGAGCTCCTCCCAGCGAGTTTGCAAATACCCCAAAAAAAGTAGGTGACAGATAGTCCCAAGGCAGTTTGGGAAGCATGCGAGATATCCTGATAAAGCTCAAAAATACGAGAATCACTATGAGCATGAGCGTACATTTTATTCAGCGTACGGTTGTACATGAACATATTATAAACCCGCTCGTCCATGGAATTAAACATCCACCCTAAAATAATGCAGTTGTTGGTATACCATTCTTCATACTTAGGATCGGATTCTCCCGGTGATATCTCCTTGCCGAGTAACCACCCAATTTTGCGTTTGCCTCCAAGGAAGAGGCGAAAAGAATTAGACCAGGCATGGAAATTTTTGCCAGTCAATAAGACACTGGTAACACGCTAAGCCAGTGTAGTATGTGAAAGCGAGAGATCAAGGCGAGAAGCCGGGACAGTCGGAAGAACATCCTTACCCATACCAGAAGAGGCCATAGAGATACTCCAAAAAACAAGTCAAAGAACTGCCCGTAAAACACAGCAGCAACAAGAGACAAAACCGGAAGAACTCGATAAACAAACAACCACAGCCGGATACTCGGCTAAAGGAACGGGCAGTCGGACACTCGGCAAGCCTAAACAAAAACAAAGAGCACGAAGGTGGCTCTAATATTGCATGAAACTTGTGTTTAACCGTTACTCTGATTAGTAAGCATTGTACTTGTGGTTTTTCACACTATATACATAATTTCTAATATTTACTTTCTGCGAAGGTTAATCGTAGCATTCGTCGTTTGATATTTTTGGCAAACAATGGGCATGATTTTTAAGCATCCTGATGTTCTGTGATTGCGTGCAGCTTCTGCATTTTGAAGAGGAACTTGGCCCAGAAGCTGTTTATGCTGGAGCAAGCTTCCGCACACCTGTTGATCCATACTAGACTTCTCATGTTTTGAGTCCTGTTGAATCCTACTTGATTTTTGTGAGTTTTGGGTCGAAAATAGTTCGATCGTCGCGGGATTTTGGAGTTGGGAGTTTCACTTCAAGTGAATAAATTTTCATGTATAATGGATTTAATTTGATGAGATCTAAGTCTTGTTTGTTTTTTGTTTTTTCAAAATAATTATTTCACAAATTTCTTGTTCTGTGAACTAAACAGTGGTGAATTGCGAAATTAATTTGATGGGGGCTCATGTTGATTTTGCTTTGCTTGTGTTCTTGAAGTCATTTTAGTGAATACTTGTCAAAGTTGTCATTTTAAGTGCTTAGCCATAAAAATGATGCTCCTCAATGTCACAGTAATAAAGTCCTTATGGTTGCACTTGGCATTTGAGGAGTGCTTTTGAACTTGGTTCTTTTGCCACTGTTGGCCTTCAATTGGTGGTTGCTCCATGCAGGTCTGATCTAGAATTACCTTCACAACTTATTTCCTTTTTTTTTTTGGGTGCCTTTCATGGAAAGTAATAAGGTTTTAAAGTCTCTCTGAACACCCTCATTACACATTGTTGTCTACTTCCAACTTATTTTGGAGGCTTTGGGAGTAATAAGGATGGATCTAGGGGAACTGCCCTCCAGATTTAGAAAAAAAAAAATTTAAATTATATTAGTATTATTTAAAAATACACGTTAAGTATATACACGCGCCCTTAGATTTTTTTAAAATTGATGTGCATGTCATTTTTAAAAAAATTTGTTGTGGGTTTATAAACATAAATTCTGAATTTAATTTACCAATCACTTCATACCTTGTTGTTTCAAATAATTTGTATTTATCGTTCCTTATATATTTATCTCATTATCAAAAATATATAACTAAACTCCAAATAAAAAATTCGGGGGCACTCCCATAGACTAGAGTCCTAGATCCATTATGTTACACTTTTTAAATGTTTTGCCAGCTGTAACATGCAATCATTGCATGTGATATTCTCAATCATTATCACATTTTGTGATACAACTGCTTTACCAAATGATTCACATTTGACACATAACATTGTATTTTTTTTAGATACTCCCAGCTCAAAACTATTACAAAGACAAAAATATAACAAAATAAAATTAAATAATTAAGTTTTTGCTAATGCAGTTAAATGTATATATATATATATATATATATATATATATATATTTTTTTTTTTGCTGCCTCAAGTTCCATTTTACTTTTCTTGGCCTTTCAAATAATTGCTCTTATTGATTTAACGTATTTTAATATTTGTTGTAAATTAGTATTTTCCATAAGAGCTACTATCCTACAACGTAGAACTTAGCATTTTTTAGATTGTAGAATACCATTGTGTATAAATTTTGAATAGATTAAAAAATAATAATAATAATAATAAATAATAATAAAGTCTATATCAATTCATTAAAATGAGGGTATTGGAGTAATTTTACAATAAAGGCACTAAGGTCATTTACTTTAGTTAATTTGTAAGATTACTTTAGTACCCTCACATAAATGGGTGGTCATAAGAGGAAAACGTGCCACGTGGTTATTTTTTGTAGTTGGTCGGGATGATGGGTTTGAACTCAGGATGATGGCGGTTATCCACTGGAATAAGTCAGGATGATGGTAAATAACAGCTAATGGCTCATGTTTGCCACACGTGCATCCAAAATCTACCACATGTGTTAAAACACTTGTAAAGAAGTAGAAAAGCTGCTATTTAGTGTAGAATCACGGTTATAAGGAAGCGGAGAATGGAAGTTACAAGGTAGTGGATTATATTAACACATGACCATTATTTAAATGGCTCAGTGGGAAATAATTATCCATGAACTACCAAATCATGGGGTAGTTATATAAGATGTTATTATCTATAAATTATCATATAATGTTCATTAGCCACGTCATCAGCCTGAAGTAACGTGATCAGTTAGGCACCTGAAATGCAGTGATCAGTCTGAATGCAGTGGCGGTTATGCAGTTAATTATATTCAGCTTGTTGTCTATAAATGCAAGAGAAGAATGAAGAAAAGGGTCATCATCAACGATCAAACAAACTACATGCTCTAAGTATTTTATCTTTTATTTCCTTTTCCTATTTTAGGAGTCGATTTTAGTATTGTTCTTCCACATCCGTAAGAGAAGACGCATTATACCCTTCTTCTTCTTGTTATAATTTAGAAACGAGCTTTGCCACTTCAAACTGTAAGAAGGCCGTGTGTTCCCCTTCTTCTTTTTATAATTGGAGGTATGATTACCACTCCAATCTCTTGTAACCGTTCTTGTGCTTAATGAAAAATATTGTCTTTTGGGCATTTACTTACTTGGTGAGATTTCTGTTTTATTTTAAAGTCTTTGATTTTGTCAAAGCACCGAGAATCCAAAGGAAAGTGTTGTTCCTCTACTTTCCAAATCGCATGATCAATATATACATACTTAGAGGACGTTTGTTGGCAAACAATATGTTTTCTTGGCACGCTCGCGCATAAGAATATTTTATGTCATACAATTTTTGGCACGCCCGGTGGGACAGTAAGTCAGAAATCTCATTCACATTCAAAAGATATGATGAAAACTCGAAGTCAATCGAAGGAAAAAGTAGTAATTGGCCTCAAGGCCGATGAAAATTTAAAGGGAATCGAGGGTTCCAATGAATATGTTCGAAGCGGTAACAATTTCAAGAACATTGAAGGAAGTCACAATATGAAAGATTTTCAGCCAATAAGGATGGTTTGAAGTGACAATAATCCGGATCCACAAGTTCTTAAGGATTACTCCCTCTATCCCATTTTATGTGTCCATCTTTCCTTTTTGGGATGTCCCAAAATTGTTGTCCACTTTCCAAAATTAGTATGCAAATATTATATAGTTTCCCAAACTACCCTTTCTTGCCATCAACACCAAAACAAAACGAAAAAGAAACTACCCTTTCTTGCAATCAACACCAAAACAAAACAAAAAAAGAAAATGCAATGATTATGGACAATTGTGGAAAGTAGGTGTAGATTCTTTTTGTCCCCTTAAATAGTTGGATTCCCCAAGATGGACACATAAAATGGGACGGAGGGAGTATATGTCTGCGATACATTATAATGTTGATTATGCCTTGCATAATTTCTTGCAATCCAATTCTCAACAAATAACCACCATCATGAGGCTTGTTACAAATTTAATGCAAAATATTGGTGATCAAATTATGAGGAGTATTGATCGCCAAATGGATCTTATGGTGGATAAATTGGGTCCATCATCGTCACTGAAGTCCAGTGCACAAGAAGAAATGGTCCAACCAAAAGAGACTCAACACATGGATTATGGTCAAGTAAAAATTTTGAATAGGCCACAAGTGCGAGAAAAAGGACCAGTTTTTACAAATGTACCCAATACACCAATTTTTGTCACTTACAATCCAGTTGCCAATTCAAGTCATCAACCTGGTTTTACTAGGGATCAGCCTACTTACGCTGGTGGTCAGTTTGGTTTTGCTGGAGATCAACTTGGTTTCGCTAGTGGTCAGTCTGATTTTGCTGACTGTCAACTAGGTTTTGATGGAGATCAACCTGGTTTCATTGGTGGTTAGTCTGGTTTTATTGACTATCAACCTGTTTCTCAGGCTGGGGGCCAACACTATCAACCTAGTTCTCAACCTGGGGGGCAACGCTATCAACCTGGTTCTCAGCTTAGGGGGCAATTCAATCAACTTGGATTCATCACTAGCGATCAAAGAAATCAATTTGGATTCTTTGGTGGGGGGACAAGGTTATCAACATATTAGTAATAAGGTACATTACTTGTATCCTAATATCCAGCCGCGTCCACAGTTAGGTCTAAATAAAGATGCAGTAGTTGAAATAGTAAGAGAACAATTGCATAATCAAAAAAGGGAACAATTACAATATCAATTAAGAGAACAATATGGGGTAGCTTTTAAGGCTTCATCAAGACCACATTATCAAAAACTGTATCCTAATTATATTCATCGATTGTTTGAGTTTCCTCAATGTTTTAAAATTCCGGATTTCACTTTGTTTTCTGGAGTTGATAAACAAACAACACTTGAACATATAGCCAGATGTACTGCTCAATGTGGTGATATGTCAAATAATGACATGTTCGAATTAAGAATGTTCTCTAGTTCTCTTACTGGACAGGCCTTTACTTGATTAAATCTGCCAGTTGGTTCTGTCCAAACTTGGCAAGATATGGAAAGGATGTTTCATGCTTAATATTATCAAGCTGAACCAAAAATTACAATTGTTGATCTTGCTAATTTCTGGTTCATGCTCAATACCATATCCTTTGTGAGCCCATACTATGGAATTTATTTTGTGGTGCAAACAACTACACACACAATCCAAGTAGTAGGAACCCAAGAGATATAGCCAGATTGGAGCACACGGGGCAGCCTACAAGGAAAGGAGGGGAAAACCCCTCCCTCTCCCCCTTGGAGAGATTCGAATTCCCTCCCACATGGGGGAGAGGAGGTGATACCATTGGGCCATTAGAATTATTTTAAGGATAACTCTTGGGGCACATAAGAATCTCACATAAAGAAGATAGATAGACTTTATGTGTCTATCTCTCTCCTCTATGGATCCCACAGATACTGTGGACTCTACAGTGTCAGTGGACCCCATCAGGAGAGATATAGACACATTGTAGTTTATGTATCTTGTTTATGTGAGATTCTTATGTGCCCCAGGAGTTATCCTTATTTTTTTAAATACGTTAAAAGTTAGCATTTCCTGCATATACATCTATTTATCTATTACTATATATAAAAGCTAAGAGTATAGCCTATAAATAATATGAGAATGACATGTGTCACTACTCATTTATGTCAAACTCTTTAATTAACCCATTTCACATAGCATTTTTGCTCACCTATTTTTGGTCCGCCATTGTTCACCCAGGCTTCAGTGGGTGACACGTGTCCTATTTCATTCCCATTTTGCCCATGTACTGTAATACCCTATATTTTCAGATACATGATTATATAAATAAGACCCTGCATGTTTGTGTGAACCCTTGGTGAAGAATCTTTCTCGATCGATCAAAGTTTTCTCAACCGATCAAACCTTGTGCTTTCTCGAGCAATCAAACATACTTCGAGCGATCGAAACTCTGGCGACTTGATTTTGTGATGTGGACCTTTTCTCAAGCGATTGAACTTCTTTCAATCGATCGAACCTTGACCGACCTGTTCTCAATCGATTGAATTCACTTCGATCGATTGAAAGTGTTATTATTCCTATCTTACGTGTTTGCCACCTGCACCTCTTTTCCTCGCTATATATATGTTAGTTTTTGGCAGTTTAGAGAGAGAGAGAGAGAGCGAGAGCTTGTGTGTGTGTTATATATATGCATATAACCTTGTGTGTGTGCATGTGTGTATATATGTGCCTAGAGTAGAGAGAGGAGAAGAAGAACAAGAAGAGGAGCAGAAGAAGAAGAAGAAGAAGAAGAGAGACAGAGAGAGACCGGAGAGAGACGGAGAAGAAGGAGAGGAGAGAGCAAGCTCGCCGCCACCATAGTCGCCGCCGCGAATATCAGGAATGCCGCCACCAGACCGCCGGAGTGAGCTGAGTTCATAAACTCACTCAAGGAATGATTTTAGGTTGCTCGTGGTATGTTTAGATGTATATTTAGTGACCCCGAGACCTTTGTTCGTCTCTGCCCAGTTTTTGGTAGAAGACAACGCTCGAGCGATCGAACGACCTTCGATCGATCGAACTTAGTTTGACTTCAATCGATCAAGAGGACCTCAATTGATCGAACCCCGCGGAACATGTTTATTTCCTATTGATTATTATATGAACTGTTTAGCTGTTTAAATGTTGATCCATATCTCTATATGTGATATTGTTAATTTAAGGGATAATGCGACAGTGTAACAAGAAGAACTGTTTAATTGTTGCATGATGATATTGCTGAACTGAATAGTAGAACGGAACACGACTGCATGTTAATAACCAGTTTATGAGTAGATATGATGAATACAGAGCATGCGGTAAATCCTGTATCTAGAGCATAAGCATTGCACAACATGTGGTCAACATGCATGGGATAGTGGTGTGAAGAGATGAGAGGATATGATGAGAAATGAGATATATAACTTATGGAGAATATGAGATATGTGTACTTTGGATCCGTGGGATCAACGGCTGACGAGCCAGGTGGACGTGGGATGGTTAGAGTTCCTAGTGTGCCTTTCGTTGTTGAAGACGCCCAGTGATGCGTATGCACTGTTGAAGATGTCCAGTGTACCGTTGAAGACGTCCAGCTAGTGCTCTAATGTATTCTCAGCTGTGTAGATGACTAGTGAGAATATACACATCGTTGAAGACGTCCGATGGACCGCTTCCATTGTTTACAGATAGGTGGTACCGTGTAGACGACCGGTAACCCTATCAAGGAATTGTGGGACCTACTGACTAGTCGGGTGACTCCGATTGGTATTATTGTATCGACGTATGGATATCAGTTTGGTATTGTGGTATCGACGTGTGGATATCAGATGGGTATTATTGTATCGACGTATGGATATCAGATTGGTATTATGGTATCGACGTGTGGATATCAGATTGGTATTATTGTATCGACGTATGGATACGGATGAGAATAAGAACATGGATACGGAAATGGATATGAATATGAGAATGGTTAGTAAGACGATGTTCAGTCGTAGATTCATCGTCCCGACGTAAAGATAGATGCATGGGTGGTTGCACGGGTTACATGCATGAATTTGGTGAATACGTGATGAGATATTTTTACTATGATCGTTATTATTGTTTTCATTTAATATGTTTCCTACTATCATTGAATTCATGAATAGTTTAATGAGACCTCTGCTGTGTCCGTGAGTGACGTCATTGTTAAGAGATTAACCGCATTTTAAGATGCTGAACAATAATGGTGAGGAGTGTTGTTTAGTGTACTCACTCAGCTTTGTATTCAAAGATGTTGGCGTTTGTGCCCTGAACATTCTATTGTCTAGAGCTTGGTAGGTCTTGAGGACGGAGACTGATATTCCGCCGGACTTGGAGCTAAAGGCTTGAAGACGACGACGTGCTGCTTTGTTATAATTAGTTTGTATATCTGTTGTACTGTTGTTATTATTGCTATAGGCCTCAGACTATAAGTCAACTGTTGTAATAGATTTAGTAGACTTTTATAATTAGTATTTGGGCATATGTTGCTTCCAAACCTTTTATATTTTCTGCTGTAACCTCTGATTATGTTAATAAGATATGTTTTATGAATAGCATCCTCCTTATCGTTGTATTTGTTAGTTTGAGTAGATGACAATGCGGTTATTCACCAGTCACGAACCTACGGGACCAAAAAGGAACTTGCTTTCTCTATTTTTGTTTCTTTGGGGCGTGACATGTACTATCAACATAATTACTGCAATGAGACATGTGTCACCCAATAAAAGTGTGAGTGAGCAATGGTGGACCAAAAATGGGTGAGCAAAAATGCTCTCATTTCACAAAACCTAAATCAGATATTACCATTTAATTGGCACATAAAGGACTTTTAGTATTCAAATCTTTGTCATCTCCATTCAACGTTGCTTGGTGCCTTATCTATTAATTGTATAAATGGATCAATTTTTAGATGATGGAATTTTATATAGGGTCCTTTAGATTTTAGTCCTTTATTGTAGCCGTATCTAGAAATTGATCTATCTTATAAGTTAACTTAAAAATTGGTCCCTCATTTATTTTGAGGACCAAAATATCCCTACTCCCATAAATCAGGTTTTCAAATTAAAAACCCATATTTGTTTTATATATATATAGAAAGAGAGAGAATTAAAAGAGAATTTAATAAATGCCCCAACTCCCATAAATCAGGGTTTTAAATTCAAAATCCTGATTTATCATACACACACACACACACACATATATATATATATATGTGTGTGTGTGTGTGTGTATAGAGAGAGAGAGAGAGAAAGAGAGAGAGAGAGGATTAACAAAGAAATTTTATTATTACAGTGAGAAATTTCTCACTTTTTTTAAGTATTTGATGAGAAATTTCCCACTAAATAAAACAAATTTCTCACCTTTTTTTTTATTATTTATTACAGTGAGAAATTTCTCACCTTTTTTTTCTAACCAAATTAAAACAAATTACTCACCTTCAAAATTCAAAAGTAAAAATCCACACTTTGTGAGAAATTTCTCACACTGTCGAAAATTCAAACAAAAACTGTCTAAACACTAAAATACAGCAACAATACACATGGATTTGGTGTGAAATTCTCAGTGTAATAACCATGTTCCGCCGCGCCGCCAATCGCCGAGCCGAGCGATTCCACTGCCCAAACCATGTTCCGTCGCGCCGCCAATCGCCTCCTCCCCCGGCCGGCCATCACTGCCGCGGCTCGTCGGCCATTGTCGATCGATTCTCCGGCGATGAGAGAGAGCATATCCGGCGATGAGAGTGGTTGATTTTAAGAGATGGCTAGAGAGAGAGAGAGAGAGAGAGAGTGTGTGGATGACTTGGAGAATTATTTTCTTCTTTTGTTTAGTTCGTATAAAATTCATATAAGGCAGTTTGGAATTGAACAATAATGCTGATTTAATCCCTGGGCTGAAATTTAGGAGATTTAGTCATGTAGCTAATATCACGCCTCAATTACTAAGAGAGTTACAATTTGGAAACATTAAAGTCAATATTTCACATTAATTGAGTATCAGATAATTAATAAAACTTCAGCGGTATATACGTCCGAAATAACACAAAAAAATTAGGAGAAGGATCAATTTCTAAATATACTATTATTATAGGTATCGATTTTGAAACAGCCAATATAAAGAGGATGAAACCTCATATAGTGGCCAAATGAAGGACTAATTCTAGTATTTCTATTTTATATATGCTATGCGAAACTTTTCACAAGAACTATTACAAGTGTGTTGTTTTTAATTGAAGCTCAGATAATAACAATATTCATCACCAATATTTTTAATTCATTAGATGAATAATGTGCCCGCGCACTCTGCAAGATACATTCTAGAATATATATATATATATATATATATTGAAATGAAAGACAACGCAGAGAGGAGGAAGGATAGTTGGAGAGAGCCAAGAGAGGAGGAGAGGAATAAACAAGAGTTAGCACAACAATATAACATTTTGGCAAGGGTATTTGTGTTTTTTCATCTTATCTATGAGGTATGTTTGTGAATAAGTTTCTGACAGGGGAGGTCAGTGTAATTTGCAATATCACAAGTGAGGTCCGTGTAATTAGAGCTTGTCTCAAGGGAGGTTGAGAGTATTTTACCCTTTTGTTTTGTTCTCAACCTTGCGCTCCTTAGCCGAAGTCTCTTCAAACCTCAGAAACCCTAGATCACCTCCACCCACACACACACACACACACACACACACACACACACAAAGAGGTCGAATCAATGGCGGAGCACTTGGCGTCGATATTCGGGACAGAGAAGGACAGAGTGAACTGCCCATTCTACTTCAAGATCGGGGCTTGCAGGCACGGAGATCGATGCTCGAGGCTTCACACAAAGCCCAGCATAAGCCCCACTCTGGTCCTAGCCAACATGTACCAGCGCCCCGATATGATCACTCCTGGTGTTGACCCTCAGGGCCAGCCCCTCGACCCTAGCAAAATCCAAGACCACTTCGAGGTCCCCTCCCCCCCCTCTCACTCTCTCTCCATATATATATATATATATATATATGCACACACACACACGCACACACACACACACACACAAACACACACACACACATATATATATATATATATAAGGATGGATCCAAGAGGGGCGACCGCCCCATAGATTTGAAAAAAAAGTGCATGTTTATATTAGAGTTATTCATCAATACAGTATGCTTGAAGTATTTAGACTCACCCCTCCGAAGTTTTTTGGAAATTATTAAGCTTGCTCCCCTAAGCTAGATTCCTGAATCCGTACTTTGTAAGAGATATTATGAAGTCTGTGAAGTTTTATTGTTTGAATAATATTTTTTTTGTTTTTTTAACATGTATCTTGAAGATTGTGTATATGTATTAGCATTGTAGCATTTTAGTAGAGCTATATAGTGAAAATCAATTGACTCCTGTCGTAGGCTGCATCTCTTGTTCTCCCCTTGTATTCATTTCTCCTTGTTTGCTCTCCATTTTATGTAACAACGTATATACACACACATTCACGCACACTCATGTATGTCACATTGTACACATGTTCGGATTCTTAGAGAATGCTGATTCTGTTTTCTGTTATCTGTAAAATCCGGAGATTAAGAATGATTGAATTCATTCTCCAAGTTTAGGGGGTAGCAACCCCTTCCGCCCCGAAACAAACTATGAATGCAACAAAAGTATATTCAAAACCAAGGATATAAATAGCAATGGCAAGCAATACACACATACACATACAAGAGACCAATTTACACGAAAAAATAAGAAGGGTAAAACCACGGGGGTTGGAGAACAATCCGTTAAGTATGAAAGATAGGAGTACTAGAGGTCTTCTCAACTTAAACTTGAGGAAACATAATTCAGTAAAGTGAGCAAACACAGTGTTAGTACAAATCCAATTGTTATAACTCCACCAAAGTGAGAAATTAACCTTCCAAAAGCAAATTTGAGAGAAACCTGGTTTGAGAATATCCATGCGGATATGCTAGAATCCTTTAGAGAATAGTAGAAATGGATAGACGAAAAACCACAAGCCTTCTACTTCCGAACCCGTGAGCAATCCTCTCTTGTAGGCAATCACCCTTTTTCCTAAAATACAAAACAAACCAAATTACTTAAGTTGCCAAATATTTGCCTTAAGAATAAATGGCCAAGCCCAAAAATAGGCTTTTTCTACATGGAGCTAGAAATGTAACAAGTCAATTGGTTCAAGTCTAAAAGCCCGACACCTCTCGCCATATATCTGTATACACACCCATATGTGTTCGAATTCTGATTGAAGTGGGTTGGTTTACCATTATTTGTAACATGTGGTGTATTCGAATGATTGAGGTCTATTTTGCAAGTTAGTTTTTCAGATTTTGTTCTCTGGTGATTGTTTTTGTGTCCCTTAGTCTGCAGTTTCCATGCCTATGAATTACTTTCGATCTGATTGTGTTTTTTACTTATTATCTTTCGTTTCAATTTGGTGTGAGGACAAGTGAGATCTTCAGGTCTGCATTTGTGGGAGCAACTCAAAATTCTTATGATTTTGAAGTGGTGCAAGGGTTATCTTTCAGTTTTGTTGCATTTTTCAGTCTTGCCTTTTGTATTTGTATATGCTGACTGGTGACCTTGATACGTGTTTGTTCATTTCTCTTTCTCTTTCAGATTGTTAGATATAATTATATGGTTACACTGTTATATTTAATCATCGTTGCAATCCATGATTGTTTTGTTTCTTCTCTTGCCATTAATGGTCCTGATTCTATAAATCTTTTGCCCTCTTTGCACTGTTATTAGTATTTGATATACTAATGCCGTTAATGGTAAACATACTAGTCCTTTTTTCAGCGGCCAAGGTAATTGATTTTTGTTTTGTGGTTGATGAGTAGGGGCTAAAGGTGTAACAGGGTAAAAACTTAAAAAGATAATCCTTGAACAAAGAATATGATATGAGGTATCAGAGAAACAAATTTGAGATTGACGCTGCTGTAGCTTTTTCCTGGTGTCTGGGCTGACATATATAGTGTAACACGTATATTTGAACTAGTTTCAATTCCTAAGCGCATTGACTATGCCTATGGTGGTGGTGTTAATGTAAGAATTGCCGACAACAGGAATTTTTTATAGTGTTTTGATTATCTGAGCTGATTTTTACTATGTTATGTTTGCCCTTGCTTTGCATGTCGCTGCTTGTTAGATCCAAAACACAGTTTACTTTTTGTTTGAAGCTGCAAGATCTGAATTGTATTGCAGGATTTCTATGAAGATCTTTTTGAGGAGCTGAGCAAGTATGGAGAGATTGAGAGCCTAAACATTTGTGATAATTTGGCAGACCACATGGTATTGTTTCTTCATATTTTTTATAATTAGCCAGATCCAACAACACATGTTCATTCAACATGAGAGATTAAACTTGTTTGCTTTATAAATTTTTGCAGGTGGGTAACGTGTACGTCCAGTTTAGAGAAGAAGAACATGCTGCAGCTGCACTTCAGAATTTGACCGGAAGGTTTTATGCAGGCAAGTTCTACATCTGTGTCCCCTTTTTTGTGGAATACATGTATGTACATTGCACACGCCTACATGCCATAATTATATACACTTGTAAGCACTCCCACTGGCCACGTTACGCATATGTGTCCAATGTCCATGCTTTTGATTTTTGATGTCTTCAAGCATGCATTCTTTGATTTAATTAGTAGCTTTGTTCAAATGCTAATTAGGTGATTATGATTTTTTCTTGAACTTGAGTATTGCACCCCGTGAATTTTGAATTTAAGACCTATCATTCAGATAGGATTATATTGAGGCGATCCTGGTAGTTTGTTGGAGCTTGGCTCGAGTAATTTAAAATTTTAGAGGGTGTCAAGCTCTGCTCAAGTTGAATTAGTCAAACTCGAGTGTATAGACGATTTCAATCTCTCTTGTCATAATTTCAAAAATTGAGCCCATGTGAGCAGTGAGCTCATACAAGCCGGCCTAGCTTATACAAGGCGATTATACGATCGCCTTCGTGAGTCTACTCAAGCCGAGCCGGAGTCTTCTCAAGCTCGGCTTTTTATTAAATTTAAAAAGGGATTGAAATGTGGCTTGAGCTTGACCCAGTTATTAAGTGACGCGAGATTGAATGAGCTTAATCGAGTTTATTTGCTTTGCAGACCTAATTGCAGTTTGACTTGTTATAAACTTATAGGGACGATAGCAGTTGTTTTAGGTATTAACAATTGGATACAATGGCATGAGTCAATTGGCTTAGGTCAATTTCACACAGAGGGTAATTTATTCAAATTTTGAGATGGAATCAGAATATTGGTGAGAATTTCTTGATCTGAGGATAATGTTGGTTTTGGAGCTTCGAGTGAAGAGCATAAAGCCACGAGCTTGCGTCTTCTCATAATGCTCCAGATATTTATTGCCTTTTTTCTACTGGGAAGGGTGACTTTGATTCCTTTTCTTGTAAAGAAAGGCACACATGGTGGGCTTGCCACTCAGTTAATTATTTCTCATTAGAAAGAAATAATTAGTTGCCCCTTTTTCTGCAGGTTTGAAACTTTGCCCAAGAAACTTCTTATTTTCTTATCTGACAATTTGTTTCTCAAATTCGATAATGGAATGTATGTGGCATGTTGCTGTTTAAGAACAAACATTATTTTCGAAATAAATCTAGTTTCTTATCAGGTCAAGCTTGTCTCATGTTAGTTCAATCTTCTATTACAATGTTTCATATGGTTGTGCTTATAGGAACCACGAGTTTCCATAGATGTCCTGATCTTTTGTGGGTGTTGACATTGCATAACCTAAATAGATGAGCTCAAATCCAAGAGTTTGTCTCAAACCTCTCAACTTTGATATTATAACCAGCAAGAATTGTAACATTTGCAAAGTTTGAGGTAAATAAACTATGGTGGTGACAACTTTTGTACTTTTGAAGTGATTATTTGCCAGGGGAAGCATCAATCGGACACTAATTATACAGTTTTAGTTGGATAAATAATGTGAAAAAGTGTTTTCGAGTGGTGTAATTGTGTGAGCTTTACAAAGACAAATAACTATAAGCTGACTTTGAAGTCAAGAATACTCCATGCTAAAAATAGTTGGGGAATCAAGAATGAAGCTTTTTATCGAGTCTAATAGTCTATAACAAAAGTTGAAATTGAGATAATTATTGTACAAACATTGCAAGGATATGTGAGATGAATGTAGTTGTTAGAAGCAGCAGGTCAATAAACTCCACCATCAAGCCCACCCTTAGGGCTATGTTTGGTTTGGGTTATCTTAGTTCAATTACTATATGGGTTTTAAATCACAAAAATAACCAGTTTGGTTTAATGGAATGGAACTGATAATATGTTCAATTAATACAAAGATATCAATGATGTCATAAATTCATAATCAAGTGTTAGGCAAGTTAAATGAAATTTGAAGGAATCTGCTTGTTAATAACACATTATCCAAACTTGATGTTTCACTGATTTAATTTAATCTCAATCAATTCTGTGATAAACCATATAGCAAAATCGTCAATATCAGTTTGAAAACTTCAAATCAACTGTTGAATATAATCTTTACCTAGGGGGAAAAAGATTGAATATGCCCATATCAAAGTAGTTTCACACTCCAGTTTTTTCGATACAAAGCTTCAAACTGCTATTCTTCTATCAAATGTGCAGCAGTGTCATAGAGCACTCCAGCTTTTTCGATACAAAGCTTCAAACTGCTATTCTTCTATCAAATGTGCAGCAGTGTTGTAGAGGCTTTGGGGTATAATGGTATTGTATGGAATGTGTAATATTCAATGCAATGAAGTTTAGTTAAAAGTATTGCAGAAAACTTGACCATCCTACTTGTCTCTTACTCACCCTTGCAAATGCACTGAATTTAGATTCTTTTTCAACAACAGCAACAATCATGAGGATAAAAATTACAACTAATGTTTTTGTAATGCAACTTAAATTTTTCAGGACGGCCTATCATTGTCGACTTCTCTCCGGTGACGGATTTTCGTGAGGCTACTTGTAGGCAATATGAAGAGAATGTATGCAACAGAGGTGGCTACTGCAATTTCATGCATCTGAAAAAGATTAGCAGGTGAGTTTCACAGTTGTAATCCTTTTGTCTTTTATGTATTTTGAGTCATTACCAATTGTTTATGTTAAGTCACCAGTTGCTCCGAAAGGTTACGCTATTAATGGCCCCATTAATGTATATCAAGCTTCAACAACTCCCTCACGACGTCCCATGCTGTGGTTGGAAAGGTAACGAACAGAACAAAGTGCATTATTTAAATGGGGACGGAGATTTGGACCCAAGACCTCCCAGAACTGAGGCTTTGATACCATGAACACTCACTTATTGGAGAATAGAGCATTTAAAAAAGCTGGGACCTTTTGGATTAGCTATTTCACAGCTTTTTAAAAAATATATATATTCATTTTCAAAGCCTAATAGCAGCTTTATTGAAAAGCTCCAATTTGTAGCTTTCTATAATAGTTCTTGTCTCAAAAAGTGATTATTGTAAATTCTAACCCAAACGAGCTCTAAATCACCCATTGCTCCAAAGCTTACGCTGTTATAGAATTGGCCCAACAACGTATATCAATCTTCAACAGTTCCGAATTGATGTATTTGTTTTCTGTCAATTTTAGGGAGCTGAGGCGGCAGCTATTCGGAAGGACCAGGCGAAGGCACAGCCGCAGTCGAAGCAGAAGCCGTAGTCCTCAACGGCCTCGCAATTACGATGAGCGTCCACACGGGGGTCGTGGGTCCGGTAGAAGAGGTGATGACAGGGATCATCGCCACCATGATAGGAGTAGGAGGCCTAGAAGCCGAAGTCCTGGACGAAGGGGAGGGAGTCCTGGCGGAAGGAGAAATAGGAGTCCTGCTAGGGAAGGCAGTGCTGAGAGAAGGGCAAAGATTGAGCAATGGAACAGAGAAAGAGACCAGGGGGAATCTGGTACCAGGAATGGTAATGGTGACAATAATGACAGGGATAGCAATGGCATTTCTCAGAATGGAGAACAGAATTATGACCGTAGTCAGCAGCAAAACCAGGAGGAACATGGAGGGGACTATAATTACTGATTGAAGCCTCATAGTCTGGTTTGTCTCCGAATTCTTTTTAAACTGATGAATGATAGAACAATCCTTAATATTTAGGCTCCGTTTGGTTTGCAGGTTTAGAGAAGGAAGAAAGCAAACAAGTTCCCTTGTGTTTTCCTCCATGCTTAAAAAAATTAAAAACTTAAAAAAAAAAAAAAAAAAAAAAAAAAAAAATCGATCTATACTTGTAACTTGTGAGAAAGTGGAGGGAAGTGAACTTTTTATTTATTTCTTGCCATATTTTCCTTCATTTTCCTTATTTACCAAGCCAAAAAAGGTGTTTTCCTAGGTACTTTCGCTTCCTTTCCTTCACTAAATCCTTGATCCAAACAGAGCCTTAGATTGAAACATCTGCACTTTTTTTCCTTCTTTGTTTCTCTATTTCCAGTCAAAACAGCCCATTTAGAAGATATAGCTTACTGCACATTTTCCACTGTGCAGGTGTACAGGTTCACTGTCCTGTGATATTGAGAGTAGAAAGCTTTTTCTTTTTATATTTCTTTATCCTCTCATCCCCAAAATTTTTATTCTTGGGGATTCGTTTTCTTTTTGGCAAAAACAACCCATTCTTCTAAAATGCTCGTATCACATTTTCCAAGGGTCGGGGGAGTTCATAATTCCTGCTCTATATGCTTATAAGTAAAAGCCTTTTTTTTCTTTTGCTCCTACTATCGCCTAAAAGAAGTTGTTTGCAATATAACAGAAGGGACATAAATGCAAGTACTGAATCAACCAATCCCACGCAACCTTCCTTTCTCTTTTTCCCATTCTTGTATTGATATTGATTGCATTTCATATATCACAAATTGATTTTGAAAAAGGTTTTTCTTACTCGGTAGTTGAAGTATTGGAAATTACTTTCAGTCGCATGCCTTTCCAAGTAGCACATTGATAAGTTGGAATCAATTTCCTTTTGGTAGGCCTTTCTTTTACCCTTTTACCTATAAAACATACATTTTTCGCTCCGATTTTTTTCTTTTCACAAGGATGTAATCATCATCTAGTGTGTGTTTCAAACGCATCTCGTGTCCATCCATTGTTAGCCAGATGGGGAAGAAATCTCAAGCTCTTTTGGTATGTAAAATTGCGTTTATCAATGTCCTTGGAGTGAGACCGTTATCTAAATTTCTTTCACCCCCAGCAAAACACAAGTGCTTTTCTTTTTTATTTTCATGCCCATTTTTTAAACCAGGGGCCGATTTGATGCACACCATCCTTTCTTCGGTCATTTTTTCAAAAAAGTTTGCGATCTTACACTCTTTATTAGTTTTGCAGGTTCAGGTATTCCTGCTTCCCAGGATCAAAGCTTCAGTTTTTTTATGCAGCTTACCATGATATTTGTATACAGGTCGGGCTTTCGTCATTTGAAGAGCAAGTTTTACAGGATAATATGTTCATGTGCTGAAGCGATGGGAGCGAATTCTCAATCTTTAAATGGACGACTGACCGTAGTACGCGTGCTAGTGAGATATTTGTGTGATTCTCTCTTTTTTATTTGCCTTCTGGTTAAACAATGTGGTACTATTATATTAAGCTGTAACTTTGCCCCATCACTATGAGACTCAGGCATGTGTTTGAATTTATTATTTCGTGGATATCCAGGTTAAAACATATCTTTTTTATTTGTATACAGGCTAAACATGGTAAGCTTTTCAATTAATGTATCCTTCAATGTTGGTATCATGGTTGGCTTGACATTTATATTGGAGAACATTTTTGTTCACCCATTGCTCACACAGAAGTGCTATTCTCATGTTCGCCCTTGCATTATCAACATAATTAATGGAATGAGACACATGTCATCCACTGGTGGCCTGGAAGCAAAAATGCTCTTTATATTTCCTCTCTTAATTACTAGTGAAGTGGATACAATTCTTCCTAAACCTACCCTTAATGCCTTATTGGCACTTTTCATCACATCTCATTTTGTATAAGTACTACATAGTGGCAGTTTTTGAGAGCTGACGAGGAAAAAGAAGTTTGGGAACTTTTATGATACATTCTAGTCGTTTTGGTTGTATCATACATTATACTTTGGTTCCGAGATGGTGCATCTTATGCCCCAAAATGTGTAACTATGTTCCAACGCTTGGGGGAATTCAGCCATGACATTTTAGCTACTAAAATTACTAGTATTTATGATACAATCAAAACTGCAAAAATGTTCCATAGAAATTTCCACGTTTTGGAAATCTATTCATCAATACGAGAAACTATTGGCTGCTTTTGCCTGCTGTTTAGCTAGAAAAGCTAGCTTCTAACATTTCTCAACTAAGGGACATTTGGATTGGTTTCGGCTGTTGCGTTTAAGTAGTTGCAGAAGCCACAAACAATTACAAGGGCCCTATGGGAGTTGCAAAAAATTCATTAAACCAAAATCTATTTTCGGCATCATGGTGGGCGAAAGCACCTCTAGATCTATTTCAAACAAAATGTACTTTTGGAGCTGTAAGGTGCTCAAAATTTATCCAAATTGACTTGTATGTGTTTTGGATTCCAAAAGCACATTTCAGCCAGAAAAAAACATTTTGGGTTCCCAATAGGCCTCTGAGCATCTCACTCGTTTTCCCCCATAATCATAACATCATTCAATAGCAATCATATATCATCAATAGTTCAATCACTTCCATGTATCTATAAATTTCAATCTTGATCACACCTCTATTTGTGTCAGCAATCTTACCAGACTTATATTCCATGTATCAAGCTTTATTATCCTAACGACTTCGCTCTTTTAAACTTCTTTCCAAACTTCTACTTTATTAATTAGGACTTCAGTAGGAATGTCAAAACGTCTCAACTTCTTTCCAAACTTCTACTTTATTAATTAGGACTTCAGTAGGAATGTCAAAACGTCTCACTTGACCCGATATTGATATTGCCTGGACTTTGGCCGAGGGGCTCATGTCTCTCTTTCGAGTTGGGCTAAGCTTAAGAATTTACAGTTTAGATAGGGTGGCGTAAGCAAGTTTTTTAAATTTATCACATAATAATGATATTGTAACTACTATTTCAGACCCAAAAAAAAATATCAATATAGCAACTTGCAATTTTACGTAGTTTAAATTGTTGAAAATTGTCAATTTTTTAGAGTAATATTTGGGACAACTATTCACACTACTTTTTCTACACAACACTCAAATTTTTTTCTTTCCAAATTTCTACTTCCAACAATCAGCCCTACTCTTCTTTCTATCACTAAATCGATATATTGAACTGTTGATGACATCTAAAACGATCTTTTAAAAGATGCCCAGTGAGTTAATTCATAACTAATTCTAATAAATTGGGCCTTTGTCCTTGTCTGAATTTGTAAAAACTCAGAAACATTTACATCCCATGAAACCCATTTGATAGTGGCATTACATATGGTAAATGGGATCTTCTATCATACTTCTTAGTGATTTTGGTTGTATCATACATTACATTCCAAATTGGCGCCAAAATAGGTCCAAACATGTGATAACTGACAACTTTAAAACCATTTTGGTCTTAAATAGGCCCAATATGTGATAACTGTAAAAACCACTTTGTAAAATTTTGGGACCAATTACTACATTTTAGCATCATTTTGGGGTGTATGATACAAACCAAAACCACTACTAAAGTGGTTTTTAATGTTGCCACCAAGTTTCAATATTTGGAACCAAAACCACTAAGGATGTTTTCCATAGTAAATTAAAGAGTAATACTTGGGGCACAACCAAAGTCACAACCTTTTGAATGGAGGTTGTGAGCAAAATGTTGTGACTTTGGTTGTGCCCCAGGTATTACCCTTAATTAAAATATAGCACAAGAGAAGGTAAGAACATACCAGCTGGTCATTTCCAACAAAATGATATACAAATCATCCAACAAGAAAAACCACCACCTACCAATCCGCACTACACAGACAATAGTAATGACCCACCAAGAGTTCATTTGATACCAAAATTTACGGCAAGTATACCTACAATAAAGCCTAATAATAACTCTTTTGCCTTCATATTTTCATTAGATGGCACATGAAACCTAAAACTCACTTCAATCCATACCAAGAAAGGTCACCAAAACTCAAGCATGATTTGTGGCATTTTCTTTACCTCTCCCCATTACTTTCCACCACTGTGCTTAGCCTTTGAGTGAGATTGAAGTGCTTGGTCAGAATTGAATGTCCTGCAATACATACATATATACATGTGCGTGTGTATATATCAGCGACTTTAATACCTCAATGAAATGGGCAAAAACTTCAAGAAAATCATATGGAGGTTTACTTGCTGCAAGATTTGCAAGGATGTGATCCGGTAGATTTTGGAGTCTGCGGCTTTGCCTGGGTAGCAGGAGCTTTCCCAGCC
Source organism: Hydrangea macrophylla (assembly GCA_033977485.1). NCBI lineage: Eukaryota > Viridiplantae > Streptophyta > Magnoliopsida > Cornales > Hydrangeaceae > Hydrangea > Hydrangea macrophylla. Next base: position 98,348,943 of record CM066999.1, on the reverse strand, counting down.
TGCTTCGAAGGGTAAGGAGTTGCAACGTGGACTGCACCACCTTTCTTGCCATCTGAAACAACAAAGAAAACAATCCTAGTAAAACTTCAAAGAGTGGAAGAGGAGAAAACCATGCATAAATTAGAGGTTTCGGGCCTGTTTGGTAATGCTCTACACGGGATACGCAATCTCACTTTAATTTGGCTTTTGTATGAAAACCAATAGTGTGTTGTCTCCATGTGTGTTTTAAGACGCGTTATGCTATGCTTCCCCAAACATGGGAGTGGGACCACATTCAATTACTACTTCCAATGAAAATCAAGTGGTCCCACTACCACATCTGGGAAACATGATATTATTCTTTTAAGACGTGCACATACTCCTACGTAACCAAAAACCAACTACACAAACACTGAAACACCTAATATTTTTATTTTATTTTTTTTGAGGAAGAAACACCTAATATTTGGAACCAGTCCTTTGCTTAACCATAAAACAAGTTCTTGTATTACCCAAACAGCATCTTCATTTGACAAAGAACCAATTCTTTCGTGCAGTATTTGCAAATTTATCATGCAACTAAAAAGAAGTGACACAAAAACTAAACTATTTAAAAGTTAAAAAAAAATAATCTTTGCTGACCAACAGATCGGTTCATGTATTACCCAAACAAACTCATAAGAGAACACAAAGGAAAAAATTGGTAGTACTCATCACAAGAAAAAGAAAATAATGAAATGAGACAAGAGATCACCAGTTTTTTGAGGAGTGACTAATTTTGCCTTCTTAGCAGGAGCAGGAGTTTTGCTAGTAGATTCTGCAGGTCTCTTCTTGCTCAGTTCAACCTTCAGAGAGAGGGAGAGAAAGAAGGGTTACCAGCAATGCTGTGCTGAGATTCTCATTATGGGCAGTTTACAACAATTCCACAAAAACAAAGAATATAGAAAGCGAAATAACAAACGTTGAACTTACCTTCTGTGGTGTCTCTTCATCATCTTCTTTGCTTTCCTCATCATCCTCATCTCCAGAATCAGACATCAGATCCTAAACCATAAGCCAGAAGAGGATTTGCCATAATTAGGCAGGCACAATCTCAAATAGTTTCATCAAGCGGCCCAACTAGCAACCATACATCATTTCTAGATCACTATTCTGAAGAATTCGACATGTGGGACTATTTTACGATATAACTATAATGATCCTACTTGAATTTATAACTTCCACTTATTTCAATTTCGCACAAAAGTTGCATGAGAAGACAGAAGACCGAAACAGACAAAAGACCAACAAAATAAATTCACAGAAAATTGCGTACGATCGTATGTATGAAGCTGAATATCAGAATATCATTTGTTTGGTTCACATTGTCCATTGAGGTGTTATTGATACAGAGTTCTTTGACTAGGTAGGTAAATACGTGAATGTATAGACACTTCCTATACAATGTTCTAGTGTTTTACAAACATCATGTATACCATAGGAGGACCCCTTTTTGGTAGATAAGTTGGTGGGAGGGGGATTTGAATCCGGACCGATATCGTGGCATAATGGCACTTTGCCAACTCAGATGGAACGTTGGAGGACCATTTTTACATACACAGAAATTTTAAATACATAAAACACAAAGCCCAAGAGTTTAAACACAGGCATATATGATGCCTATCAAGTATCAAGACAGCCAATAAGACAATATTCATGATAAATTTATGGCATGTTAGGGCGTCCATGCATTTGAATACGCTAATTCACAATCTGTAAAGCATTTCAAGGTAGCAAGTAGAAATCTATCAACTTGAATTACATACGAAGAAGCATCATGAGTTTATTCATTTTTTCTCTATCATCTAATTCAAGATGACGGATTTCTAGATTAAAAAACTTTACAGATTGTCAATTGCACCCATTCAAATTCCCTGCAAAGGCAAACATACCAAGTGAATATACCAATTCCAAACATCCAATCGAAACCAATAAATATCCAAAGCTAATAAGCTTGGGTACTTGTAGGAAGTATTGACAAAATATGGATACAAGCCAGTACTTAGAAGTATCTTAGCTTCATAGATACCTTTCCCAATAAATAGAAGAAGACTAATATACTTCTTTGTTCCATGTAGCATCAAAACTTTAGAATGTCCACGGTTCAAGATAAACACAAGAAAGCCAGTTTGTGTGCAACATGTTTCTCTAAAACAGTTAAATCTCCACCTTCAACACTTTCATGTCAGGTAGAGAAGCGTACGTACTGATGGATAGTTTAAAAACCCTGCTATCCTGGTACTAATTACCACAATCAATATACATCAATATCTCTCGAAATAGAGAATAACAAAATCCACATATTTAATCAATCTACATGCTTTTTTTCTTTTTCTTTCTCTTTTAGGGAGGGGGGGTGGGGGGATGGGTTGTGGGGGTGAAATACAACTGAAACTCACCAACTTTTTGACTGATAAAATACCTCTGCTGAGTCAGATTCATCAGTAGTATCCAAGTCTTCAGATCCATCACTGCTAGAATCATCTTCATCAGATTTCTCATCTTTCTTGGGTTCCACAATCTTCACTTTTTGGTTAGCCGTGGTAAAAGCAGGCTTTGCATCAGCCTTCTCAGCTACAGGAGATTTTTTTTGCGTAGGCTTTAAGCCAGAAATTCCTAGAAAATCAAAAGACCCATATATATACATTGTATCACATTTCAAGCAAATAATTAAAGCAAAAACTGCAAAGCCTACCAATGTTGACAGCATGAAGTGGGATATCCTCAGAATCATAATCTATGACAAACAAATAAGCACGAGTAAATCATCAACAAATGAAACATAGAAAACATTGACGAGGTGTGCCTTTACAAACTCACCTGAATCATCCTCAGAAGTGATCACAGAAGGGCAGACAGTCAAGGAAGAATACGGCAAAAGAAAATAATAGAATATATGGTTTCATTACTAGAACAACAAGAGGAAAGAAAACATAATACAAAGGCATAGAAATACAATAGAGGGAGGAAAAGAGTAATCACACAAAATGAAGAGAAGGATATTCATCATTTCGGTTTTTTGCTTTATACCCATAGAAGTAAACACTTCCATTCTTTTTCCAGTTGTGGGATAGCTCAAAATCTCGATCAAACACCAAATCAAATTGTTGCTGAGGCAACCGCTCAGGAGAGAGTGTTCCAAGAACAAACTTCTGGCCATCAATATTCACGAACAAGCACACAGAGTCCTTCCCTTTGTCATTGAGCTCGCCAAGGCAAGCCTATGTGCGAGTAACCCAACAAACACTAAAATGTTAATAGGAGGATGCAGGCGTAGGGAAAGAGATTTTTTAAAAAGCTACAAATTGGAGTTTTTAAGAAGGTTGTTTTTAAGCTTTGAGGAGCCAAATTTTTTTAAAAGCTGTGAAAAGGTTAATCCAAACGTTCACAGGTTTTTAAATAATCACTTACAAGTGATTGATGGCCCCGAAAAGAACTATACCAAACAGGCTCTTAGCCAACTATCTTACGCCTTGGACTGTAACCAGATATAAGATTTTGGTATAGAGATATTTTAAAAAGCTACAAATTGGAGCTTTTGCAGAAAGCTGTTTTTAAGCTCTAAAAAGGAATCAAAATTTTCAAATAGATGTCAAAAAGCTAATCCAAACAATCACTTAGTGATTTTTGGCCCCGAAAAAGCTATCCCAAATGGGCTCTTAGTCAACTATGTTATGCCTTTGACTATAACCTGTGAAAGATGAACAACCATGCCATCACCAGGTTGCACTGAAAGCGAGTTTCCACTTTTGACTTCCACACCTGTGTATTATTGCTTGTTAAGTATATTCCAATAAGGTGTACTCACAGAACACAACCAGAACGAGGCAGTAGAATGGTATAATATAATTATAAATAAACGATGGTGTCTAAACATGAGTACCATCAAAATAAGAAAATGGTAGAAATACAACATGCACTTAATAATCCACACTAACAACTGAAGCTCTGTAGTGGACCACACCATTTTGTAAATATTAAGTGAACTGGTGATTGATTTCCACTAATTCGACTACCAAGACTTGGCCCCTGGTATTTGAGATTTTTGAAGTAACAAACCTTGTACAGACCTAAACTTTGCCATTATTTGCACAACAAGCAATACCGCTTACTTTATTTCAACAAACATGTGTACTGATGGTCTTGATTTCCTATAAGGATGAGAAAATAAACACCAAAAACCAAAATAAATATATATATATATATATATATGACATCAAACGTTAACTTCTATCAAGGGTATGGCAGTATACTGAATTCCCTGAATATCTACAATTAACACAGAGGAGATAAGGAAATGGCAAAATTTAGAATCAACATCTACTGTAGACAAGATTGAAAATATCAAAATATGAGCACGCAAGGATTAAGGAAGAAAAGGGTTGACTATTACATAAAACTAAGATATTCAGCTGATATTTCTGTGCTACTACAGGTAACAGACAAAAGGAGTTTTAAAATGATTTATTGCGAGGGAGAGAACATTCATGAAACTATTCTTTTATATTGAAAAAAATATTTTCGGTTCGAATATAAAAGAACAAAAAAAAATTGCAATGTTTGCTATAAATATTAAGAATTCTTGGACAAAGTGATATGTAACCCATAAATATTAAACCAATATGCACACTTATTTCCTGAGAACTCAATATTTGTAGTTGGTGATCTAGGTTATAAAATACGTAATAATAATAATCATAATCTTAAACACCAAGCACCATGCCTAAGACCCAGAGCATATCAGAGTTCCAATTGTTCACAAGTATATGCCTGTCATAAACTTACAATTTCAACATCCCCAAATATGTCTCCTATATTCTTCTGGTTCAAGTGGGTTAGTTTTGTTTAGGTAATTACTTTTAATTACCCTTAATTTTGTATTAAAAAAAAAGTATGATGGTTTAGCTGTAAATATCCATGTTGAGAAAATATATATACATATATCCGTTTATATATGCAAAACTCTATCATAAAACAATTTCTCAATGGATAGTAATAAAAACTAGGTCTATCATAAAACAATTTCTCAATGGAGAGTGATAAAAACTTGGTCTCCACTTAGATATAATACTAAATATATACATATCGAATCAGGTGATAGCTTAATAACGATAATTATATAGACAATCACACACATGCATACAACAGATACATATATTTCAGTTATATGATTAAAAGGAGAACAATCAAAACAAATCCCTCAATGCATACATTTGTAACATTGATGAGCAACAACAAATCACACACATGGATACAACATATACATATATATATATATACACAGTTAAATGATTAGAAGGAGAACAATTAAAACAATAACCCCTCCATGCATACAACTGAAAATACACATCTAGCACAGCAAATCAAAACCAAAATGAGATCTGAAAACAAAAACCCTAATTAATTTTAACCCTGATTTCATATACAGATAATCAAGCAACCAAAAAAAATGCAAGTGCTCATTAACAACAGTTTTCAAACATCAAGCTAATAGAAAACGATGGGTTATAGAAAATGAGAGAAGAATAGATTACCCCAAAACTCCATTGATCGACGAGAGAGAGCGTGATCGATAGATAGTACTGTTAGAGAGTGACAGTGAGAGAGAGAGAGAAGGTTCTAGGGTTTGGGGTTTGGCTTATAAAGAAAATGCTGAGACAGAGCTGCGATAGTGTATTGCGCGGACTACCTTTATGGCTTTATTTCAAACTGATTTTTGACTCCAACTTGAAATTTGACTGACGAATCAAATTTATCAATTTACCATTTATGTGGCCCACTTTGGGAAAAGTCTAACACATGCGGCCATGCCCTAGTGCAGTCTAAGGGTCCGTTTGATAAAATTGAAAATTAAGTGCTAAAATTTAAGTGTTGAATTTTAAGTATTGAAAATTTTAAGTGATTGATTTTACAATACTGAAAACGGTGTTTAAAGTAATGAAATAAACTGCATTCAACGATTATTTTCAGCAGAAATTTTTCACTTAAAGTTTTCAATGAATTTTTGGCTTTTTTTTCAATTAAGTGGTACATTATCAAACGCACTGGAAAAAAAAAATAAGTGCTGAAAGTTTTCATTTTTACCACTTAATTGGGTTATCAAACACAAGTCTAATTTTTATCGGGTTCTTGTGAGTAGGGTGTCACAAAACCTATTGCACCGAGCCAACCGATCAATTTGGTCCGATTTTCAAAAGAAACCTCCGGTGTAAAAAAAAAAATGAAACGAATCGTGAAAATACACTAAACTAAACCGTTGACACTCCTACTTGTGAGAACCAAGTTTGATGAGTGTGTCATTTATGAATTGTGTCTCTACCTCGAGCCTCTATGTTCTATTTAACAGAGAGCCCAATTTCCCTTCTAGAGGTCTCAGACAAGGTGATCTCATGCATATCAGTGATATCACCACATTTATTTGCGTTATTATGCATGGAGGTTCTCTCTAATATGATTAAAAACAAAGTCATAGAAGGCAGTTGGAAAGGGCTCAAGGGCTCCGGGGGAGGTTCCCAAATTTTTCTTCTCTTTTTTGCAGATGATCTTATCTTTTTTGCAAAAGCTACTAGAAGAACTATACTATAATATAATAGACTATCACGACTCAACTCTTTTTGCAATCTTTCTGGCCAATATATAAATTTTGAAGAGTCTAAAGTTTTCTTCACCAAAAACCTCAGTCTTAATGTATCTCAAACCATTAGCAGAAAGTGTTGTTGGGGAAAAATCGGAATCCCCACTACTAAGAGTAATACTTCCTAACTTTGTCAAGTATGAATTAAATATGAACTAATAACATCCAAGCTAGCCACAATGATAATTTGCTTTCACCACAATCAAGCACATATAATAATAATAAGGCACTCAAGCAAGAATTAAATGACACCAAGATTTATGTGGAAAAATCCTCCAATGAAGAGGGAAAAAACCACTGGGCAATTCTGAGTAATTCCACTATATCAAAACTAAGAAACACAAAAAGTTCTCTCAAGTTTTTGCCTCAAAACTTAAGGTATCCAATCAATTAGAGAGTGAGTACAAAGGGTTATCTCTTAAGGTTCAAATAACTCAAAGGAATACAAGAAAATACTTCCTTCTTAAAAAAAAACCACAGAATTTTTGGTACTCAAACAATCCTTGAGGACCAAACCTTGCGCCTCCTTCACTCTCTCTCAGCCGCGGCACAATCTCCAATAAAATCCTCTCTCTCTATTTTGTGTATATGTTGTAGAACTCATAAGGTTACTACCTTCAATTAATCAAGCTAATTGAATTAGCTTTTAGCCTTTACAAGGCTTGGCCCACTTGGGCCCATTTGCAAGATTTGAAAGCAAAAGTCCAATAACCCAATATACAAGGATTTATTATCTCATGTGTATGGACACATGGTATACCCAACAAATCTCCCCCTCTATACACATGAGATGAGGAAACACCCAATCTTGACCCCTCAATTAGAGTCCATTCCAGCTAGCTCTTTACAGAGCTCAAGCTTCTCTCTTGTCACGACCTTAGTCATCATGTCAGACGGATTCTTCTCTGTCTGAATTTTCTTTAACTTCATCTCTTGCTTTTCCATTACCTCACATATCCAATGGTAACGAACATCAATATGTTTTATACGAGAATGGTATGTAGCATTCTTGCTCAAGTCCATAGCACTTTGATTATCACAATAAACCACAAACTCGTCTTGCTTCAAATCCAACTCTTGGAGAAACCGTTTCATCCATAACATCTCTTTACCTGCTTCAGTAGCAGCAATATACTCAACTTCAGTGGTAGACAAGGCAACACATTTTTGCAACTTGGATTGCCACGAGACAGCTCCCCTTACAAAAGTAAACAAGAAACTCGAAATAGACTTTCGATCATCGATGTCCCCTGCTATATCTGAATCTATAAATCCTTCCAAGACTATTTTTGAAAAAACATAAACACAAACTCGAAGCCATTTGACTGCTTCCTAATGCTCTTTTCCAATATTGGAAAGAAATCTGCTCACAACACCCACTGCATGAGCAAATCTGACCGTGTATAGACCATCACATATATAAGAATCCCTACTGCCGAGGAGTAAGAAACAACTTCCATTTCTTCTTTTCCTTCTTGGGTAAAGGGACACAAGCTTTTACTTAGCTTAAAGTGACTCGCAAGAGGAATGCTAAATGACTTAGCATCTCTCATGTTGAACTTTTCAACCACCCGTTCAACGTATTTCTCCTATGACAACCATATCATCCTGGCTTTCCTGTCATGAACAATCTTCATACCCAAAATCTGTCATACCGGGCCTAAATCCTTCATATAAAAGGACTTGAACAACTCTTTTTTTAGCCTGCGAATCATATTAACATAAAGCAAAAGGATAATACAGTTACCATCCAGGAATTTCTGCATATAAACACACCGATCTGCAGCGGTTCTCTTGAACCCATGACCCACCATAAATGAATCGAATTTACTGTACCACTGTCTCGGAGCTTGCTAAAGGCCGTAGAGACTCTTATTCAACTTGCAAACCAATTTCTCTTTCCCCTTAACTTCAAAACCCTCTGGTTGTACCATATAAATCTCTTCCTCCTAATCACCATGAAGAAAGGTAGTCTTCACATCTAGTTGCTTAAGCTCAAGATCCATGCTAGCTACTAAACCCAAAGCCACTCGAATATAACTCATCTTCACCACCGGTGAGAAAATCTCATCAAAATCAATGTCATGCTTCTGCCCGAAGCCCTTGACAACTGAACGAGCCTTGTACTTTAGTAGCTTGTCACCACCCTTCTTCAACTTGAACACCCATTTATTTTTCAACGATTTCTACCCTTAGGAAGATCAACCAACTCATAAGTACTGTTCTTATGCAAGGAATTCATCTCATCTTGCATAGCTTGTACCCAACTGCCTATGTCTCTGTGAGTCTGAACTTCCTGAAAACTCTCTAGTTCCCCCTCATTTGTAAGTAAAATAAACTCAGAATTGGAATACCTGACTGATGGTACTATGATCTTTGGTAGAAAGGGCTGTTCCCCCTGCTCAAAACCTTATATATCTGGCACATCATCATCATCCCCAAATTCTGGAACATCTATAACTGGCTCATCCTATACTTTTTCCCCATCTATGGTACCCTGTGATGTGGAAGGAACTATTGTGAGGTTTGGAGCACTACTTGCTCTAGGATGTGCAAATTTCTCAAAATCTGCCGAAGTCTGATGCTCGTGAAAAATCACATCTCTGCTTCTGATCACATTTTTATTTTCTGGATCTAGGGATGGTAATGGGGCAGGTATGGGATGGGGCACCCCTCCCCCTCCCCCGCCCCCGCCCCCGCCCCACTAACACGAACACCCCCCCCCCCCTCCCCCCTCTCGAAAAAGGCCCTACCCCATCCCCGACCCCAACTTACATTTGGGACCCTGCCCCTGCCCCCGCCCCCGCCCCCGCCCCGTCCAGTCCGCGACCCACCATCCAATGAAAAAAAAAACTGATTGTAAATCACAAATTGGGAAAACCTTGAATGTAAACTGAAACAAAGATGAATCCTAAAACACAGACACAAAAACAAACATGACAAACATCTACATATATGTAAATGTATATCAGATATGTGTATAAATACATATATATATATATATAGAGAGAGAGAGAGAGGCATACCTGGTCATTTGCGGTTAAAGAAATGGCTTAATACTCTTTATTCTTGCTTGATAACTCAATGTTCTTTTTATCCATTTGCAAAAAATCCAATCACATACAAGCAGATGTGTATAAGTTCACACACACGCAGATGTGCATATACATTATACACATATATATATGTACACACAATCTTGAGGCTCCAATTGCACGAATCGCACAGGCAGAGTTTAATGGCAAGCCGCGACTGAGGGCTTTGGCGGCATCGGCAGCAAGTGGGAAAGGGCTTGCGGCTGACTTTGAGAAATATAAATGTCATGTCCTGGAGTAGCAAGAATAGAGAAAAATAAATTTCATTTTTGGGTCGATAGGGAATGATGGGTGAATGTCACTAATTATCCACACCACACAGTACTAGTCCAACTAATAAACAGGAACAGTGAACAAATTGAATATATAACCAATCTATCCATTACAAACATCAGAGTGGTCCTCAGGATCATAACAAGTCTGGAGACAACATATGCCTTAGTACCGTTTACTAATAAAGTGCAATAGTAATAATAGAAATATAAACTATATATAACTTCTTCCTCTGTAGCTGGCATAAGGGTAGTCGTCAGCGTAACAGTCTTCTCTGGCATAACCAACATCAGTGGGATTACCCTTTACATATTCCCCCGCATGGTGGTAGCCATCGTTATAAGCTCCATTACCTGCATTATTAAGAACATGGGAGTCTGGACGGGGAATGTCCAGGCAATAACGGTCGTCAGCTTACTAAGAGCTGAGTGAATAGAAACTCACAAGGTACCAATTATATAACATAATAACAAGCTATGATAATCATAAGTTATAGTTCTACTAAGTAATATATTTTCTTTATTCTACATTGTTGCTCAACCCTTATCGTCTTATTATCCTAAGATCGATAATCGACACGATCAACAACACCTTGGCTGAAAGTACAAACTCAATTGTTCACCTTATATAAACATACCCTCATCCTGTCCATTGCTCATTAAGGATATAAACCATCCATTGCATATCATGGACGCCACGTCAGTCCATCCCCTGCTCGTTAAGGATATATACCCATCCACCGCATATCAGGGATATGACGCTTTAAACAATAGTATATTAAATCTATTGCCATGACTCATCTATATATATACCAGTGATCCCCATCCACCGCTCATTAAGGTATAACCCATTCACTACTCGTTAAGGATATAACATGGATCATCTGGCTATCTTAGGACTACATGGTCCTGCTTACTACTTGTTAAGGATATAAACCATCCACTGCATGTGAAAGCATATCATGACCAGGTGTCCACCCACGTACCATTTCCAGAACTTATCAAACTACCTATGCTTCGTACTAACATTGATACATGACTTCCCATTGTGGCCTAACCACTCTGATTGAAATGAACAGATATCAAACTCATACATAGACCGCACAATATCTAACATCATTATGTTAATCCATTATTATTAATCGTACTTTATCTTTGTTGTCACATTGTCCCTGATAATTGATCAACCCATAACCGTATACTGAAAGTTCGAATCGAGAATCGAGCATTCGAACCTCTTATATTGTAACAACCTGCATTTTTATTTTAATAAAATGCATTTGCATTGCCATATTTAAATTCAAATTGTATTGTCTGCTTTTATTTAATTACAATTCTCATGTTCTAAAATTTTATTCCTTAACTTATTTCTAGTTAAAACTCTTGTTGGGGCCAAACTGCAATTTCTAAAAATTGGTAATACCTGTGTTGGATTTCAAAATCTGTATTTCAAAACGGTGAAAATCTTTACTTTTAACTCAATCAGTATTTTTATAAAACTAGAAAATCACTTCCTACGTTAAAATGAATTTTCTGTATTTTTGTGGTGATCACCGCGCCCCGAAAATACCAGTTTATGTTTAAAACTGTCCACGCTGTGTTGGACTTCCACAGATTTGGGGAGTGACTGATTGGACAGTTGTTTTATATCTTTTAATGCTACTCATGTTTGTATAGGCCTTGTTTGGCTATGGATTTTGGATGTGTATTAGTTAGGTGCCATAAGCTTAATTCCCAAACAACTTATCTTGACCCCTATACCTCTAATTGACCCCTAGGCTAGCTTAGACTCCATCTAAACTACAGATGGTGTATACAATTGGATGTACGTATGTTTTATGAGCTGGAGATTAGATATTTGCTAAATACAAAACTCATTTGTAGAGTATATTGTAATCAACTTGAGGATTGGCTATATATATACACCATATACACACACTTTAATCTACAATCTTAGTAAACCAAATACACTGAGAGATAAGAGAGTTCCAGAGAGTTAGAGAGAGCTTCATATTTATAGAAATTGTAGAAGGAGAACATCAACTCCATAGCTCAAAACTTCATTTGAGTTTATTGATTGGAGCTCTTTCTCAACAAAAAAATTCTTTGTCCTCTTGTTCTGTGAGTATTTATAACTCACTAAGAATGTTAATTATACTTGTTTACTATGTATATGATTGTAATTTATAATCCAGCATTGTTATATAGCCATGGAAGCTTAGAGCTTGAAAAACACAATTTGTCCAAACTTAACCAAAACTTGTTTTCGGAATGAAATATGATAGATTACCTATCATATATGCCATGTTTGAAATATTAGGACCCAATTTGTTCATATGAGTAGGTATACTAGAATTTAAGTTTTGTCAAACTTTTAGTTTTTCTTAAAATTCATGAATTATAGATGGAATCATGTAAAATTAGTCATAGATTCTTAATCCTCATTGAAAAACAAAGAGATTCATATATAACAAGGCTGGGTTTCTTTCAGTTTTCAAAATGGGTCTGAAATTCTGAAACAGGGGAGTTCCAGTGGAGAAGACGAAGACACTGCTGAAACTCGCGCGCGCGATCCGCGCGAGCGAGGGTCGCGCGAGCGGACCGCGCGAGCGACCCCTGGCCCGCGCGCGCGAGCCTCATGTTTTCCGGCAGAAAGAAAAGTTTTATAAAAGAAAATGAAAAATAGGCAGGTCGCGCTAGCGGCCCACGCGAGCGACCCCTCGCGAGAGCGGCTCGCGCGCGTGAGACTTTTGGCGGTTTCTTATTTTGCTTGTTTTGTGATAAGGGACTGTTTGGCATAAAAATTTACATACTGTGTGAGTACTGCTTGGGAAAGTTATTAAAACAGAATCCTAATTGATTATGTTTGAACGAATAGAACGTTGTATTATGACTTATCAATCCCCGTACGTACATTATTCCCTTAATGCAGCGTTTTGCTTTATGTTTAAGTTCATGACATTCATATGGGGTCAGTGGTACATGCATATGGGTGTCAGTCAGTGTGGAAAAGAGTAATGCTCAGTGTGGAAAAGAGTAATGGTCAGTGTGGAAAGAGTTTGAGATTGAGATTGCGGTTGTGGTTGTGGTTGTGGTTGTGGTTGAGATTTCGGTGAGGGTATCTTTGAAATGCGACGGTGGCAAACATGGACACTCCCTGACGCCCATGGAAGTGTTAAAGTGTGTGACGCCGAACTTGGACACTCCCTGGCACCCATGGCAGTGCTAAAGTGTGGCCTACGGACACTCCCTGATACCCGAGTCTGGATACTGCGTGAGGTTGCTACGGCATTTGCATGGCGGTTTAGGTATTCAAAGTGTGAGGCAATGGACACTCCCTGGTGCCCTGGACCAAAGTGTGAGGCAAACTGGACACTCCCTGACGCCCCGTCGCTAAAGTGTGGCTATCTTAGTGTTTCAAAGATACTGGAGTGAGATAGTGGGTTGTGGTGTCTGTCGAGAGAAAAGAGTCGGCAAGATGAGTGTGGTACATTGTCTCATACACGAGCATATGTTTTATGAATAAAAGACTTTTATATATATTCCTCGTTGGTTTATGAATTGATTTTCTCTCTATGGTCAAACTATTGATTTTACAAAATTGAAAAATGGAAAAAGGTAAATGGGTATGTTTTACATTCAAAGTCACGTTTTTAATACTCACCAGCTTCTTGAAGCTGACGACGTTGATGCGTCCTGGACATTCATGTTCAGGCTTTTCAGGTTATGATCAGGAAGGACCTTATGACTACGCTAACTGAGAACGGCTGCTTTTGGAATGAGAAAAGTGTTTATTTATCATATGCTTTAAGTTTACATGTTATGAACCGTTTTGTAATAAGGATGACTATAATAGACATTAAGCTATTGTTTTGCTTCAAGGCGGTATGTGCCTTTAGATGACCCGTGCTGTAATACTTATTAAGTTAGAATAATATTTGTAAGCCTTGATTGCTCTGCTCTGATCGAAGAATGCTCGATTGATTGAACCTTCGATCGAATGAACTCAGTTCAATCGCTCGAGAGTCTTCTTCTCCAGCAGTTCTGAACAATTAACATCCATAAATGTTAAGGCGTGTAAGGGTCTAATAATCTACGTCAAAAACTTGTAAAATATTGTATTAAAGGTACTAAGTGAGTTTAGAACTCATCGAACGTTGTTAAGGGCGTGTTTGGCAAGCTTGAACTTCAATGACCTCCTCTCTCTCTCTCTCCTCTGTCTTATCTCTTTCTCTCTGTCTCCTTCTTCTGTTCTTCTTCTCCTCTGTTTCTCTCTCTCTCTCTCTCCCAAATAGAATATATATATATATATATATATGTATATATATGTATGGATGTGTGTATATATAGTGAGTATATATATATATATCAAAACATAAGCACACAACACACACACACACACACACACACACTCTCTCTCTCTCTCTCTCTCTCTCTCTCTCTCTCTTACTCTCCCTCTCTCTCTCTCAACTCTAGGCAACAAACCTTACACACACATGAGATAAATATATATATATATATATATATATGGAAATGAAAGGGGCAGGTGGCATTATTTGCGTAAAATGAAACTAAAATATCCAGGTGAGTTCGATCGATTGAAGTATGCTCGATCACTCAAAAGTGAATCAGCCAGTTTGATCGATTGAAAAAAGGGTTTGATCGATTGAAGTAGGGGTAATAAATTCAGATCGGTAGGGTTTCGATTGATGGAACAGGGTTTGATCGCTTGAACGATCTTCGATCGATCAAAGATAGAATTTCAGGTATGATCAAGGGAAGTCTACAGAATTTAAATAATTATTGAAAATACAGGGTATTACAACAAAAGCTCTAGTTTAACACCTTAATATTTATATATACATGGTAGTTTAGGTAATATAAGAACTAGAGGGGGATAAAAATGTAAAATAGCAACATATCCGGGGCGGTTCGAGAAAATCAGGCCTCAACCCGACCCCGACTCAGATTAAAGATCTTCATCCCATACTCGCCCCTAACCCTATTGAACTACCCCCATACCCTACCTATTAGGGGCGGGGAATCCAGAAAACCCGCCCCATTGCCATCCCTATCTGGATCCCATAACCTGTACCTGAACTGTGCATCTCTATAACCAACAAAGATATAAGGAGTAGCTTTATCATCAAGCTTAGATCTTTGCTCCTTAGCTACGTGTGTAAATGCCTTACACCCAAACACCCTAAAAAAAGAGTATGAAATATCACCACCAGTCCATACCTTATATGGAATTTCAAAATCTAAAGGAGCTGAAGGAGACCTGTTAATCAAGTAACAAGTTGTACGAACTGCTTCACCCCATAATGACTTAGGCAGCTTAGCCATTCATAACATGCATCTGACTCTCTCTACAATAGTGCGGTTCATCCTCTCGGCCACACCATTGTGTTGTAGGGTACGTGGAACTATCCTCTTATGTCATATACCGTGACCTGCACAATATGCTTCAAACTCTTTTGAAGTGTACTCTCCCCCATTAGCAGTATAAAGGCACTTCAAAGGTTTTCCTGTCTCTCTTTCCACCATGGCATGGAACCTTTGAAAATGCTGAAAGACCTGGTCTTTTGTTTTCAGAAAATATACCCACACTTTACATGAAGCATCATCAATAAAAGTAAGAAAATACTTATTTTCGCCCAAAGGCTCCACCTCAATGGGACCACAAACATCAGAATAAACTATATCAAGCAATTTGGTTTTTCTTTTCCTAGAAGTATGAAAGGAAACTCTATGGTGCTTACCAAATAAGCAATAATCACAAGGGTTAAGAACTATACCTTTGGCAAAGGGAATGAGGGACTTCTTTGCCAGAATTTGCAACCCTTTCTCACTCATGTATGCCAACTGCATGTGCCACAAATTGGTGAAGACTCATCCTCAATTGCATTGAGATCGCTTGAACACATCTTCACATGACTCTTGTACAAAGTACAACAAAGTTCCCCTTTTGCAACAACTAGGGACCCTTTGGTGAGTTTTCACTTTCCGCTTCCAAAATAATTATCATAACCCATTTTATCTAGTGCAACACCAGAAATCAAATTTAACCATAAATCAGGAATATGCTGAATATCCTTCAATGTCAAAGTGCAACCCAGGCTAGTCTGAATACACGCATCACCTATCCCCTCAATCTTGGAATAACTGGTATTACCCATCTTCATAGTACCAAAGTCACCGGCTTTGTACGACATGAAGAACTCTCTCCTAGGAGTAGCATGGTAGGAGGCGACTGTATCAACAACCCAATCAACATCACTGTCTGTAACATGTAAGCACTCCTCATCTCCAAATGAGAGTACCACCACATCCTCAGAAACTGTAGTTGTAGTATTCTTGTCTTTTGACTTCTTCTAAGGTATTACCTTGTTTCTGGTCTCTCCGACAAATTCTATAATTTTTGCTCATGTGGCCTTCCTTGTTACAATAATAGCATAGAAAACCTCCTCCCGTCTATGACTTGCCTCTACTATTCTTGGACTTACTACGATCTTTAGATCCTTTCCAAGACCCTCTGTTCAGATTCCTACCCCTATTCTCTGTGACAAGAGCCTGTGTCTGATCCATACCCATACCTTTTTGCCTGATTTTCTCGTAAAACATGCTCTCTTTAACAATCTCCAAAGTCAGCTTACCATTGGGAGCTGAAGTACTAAGTGACACAACGAACATCTCCTAACTATCAAGCAAAGAACTCAATAATAGCAAAGCTTGAAATTCATCATCTAAATTCATCTTCATCGTAGCCAACTGATTAACCAGACTCTGAAAGTCGCTCAAGTGCTCAGCAACGGAATTCTGATCTTTGAATTTCATGTTCACAAGTCTTCAAATCAAGAAAGCTTTGTTTTGCGCAGTCTTTCTCTCATACATAGACTCTAATTTTTTCCAAAAACTTTGTGCATTGACTTCTTGGGCAACGTGGTGAAACATGGTATAGTCAACCCACTGTCTGATCTGACCCACTATTTTCCTTTCTAATTTTTCCCAATCCTTAGTAGATGTTTTTCCAGGCTTGTCCGTATCACCCTCAATCGGATCATACAAATCTTTACAATAGAGAATATCTTCCATTCTTGGCTTCCAAATGGCATAACCAAATGGCATAATTTGAAGCCGTAAGCTTAATCATCGAATTTGATGACTCCTCCACTTAATCACATAAGGTAATAAATAATAATAAACCTGGCTCTAATACCACTTTATTGGGAAAAAATTGGAATCCCCACTATTAGGAGTAATACTTCCTAACCTTGTCAAGTGTGAATTAAATACAAATTAATAATATCCAAGCCACAATGATAATTTTCTTTCACCACAATCAAGCACATACAATAATAATAAGGCACCCAAGTAAGAATTAAATGATACTAAGATTTATATGGAAAAACCCTCCAATGAATAGGGAAAAAAGCACTGGGCAATTCTGAGTAATTCCACTATATCAAAAATAAGGAATACAAAATGTTCTCTCAAGTTTTTGCCCCAAAACTTAAGCTATCCAATCAACTAGAGAGTGAGTACAAAGGGTTACCTCTTAGGGTTCAAATAACCCAAAGGAATACAAGAAAATACCTCGTTCTTCAAAAAAACCCACAGAATTTTTGATACCCAAACAAACCTTGAGGACCAAACCTTGCGCCTCTTTCACTCTCTCCCAGCCACGGCACAATCTCTAATAAAACCCTTTCTCTTTATTTTGTGTATATGCTGCGCAGAACTCATAAGGCTACTGCCTTCAATTAATCAAGATAATTGAATTAGCTTTTAGCCTTTACAATGCTTGGCCCATTTGGGCCCATTTGCAAGACTTGATAGCAAAAGTCTAATAACCCAATATACAAGGATTATTATCTTATGTGTATGGACACATGGTATACCCAACAAGTGTGGGATGCACATTACAGATGACTTAAGAGAATACCTTGGGTTCCCACTCACTCTAGAGTTACTAAAAACTTTGTTAATGATAAAACTACTCGCATCTAGAAAGAGCTCTCTGGAGGAAGTCCAAATTTCAATCTCTAGCCGGTATAACCACTCTTATCAAGTCTACCACTGCTGCCATTCCTTCTCACTTGATGCAACCATGATTATCCTAAAAAATGTGCGTGAGATTTTTGATAAACTTAATCCTGACTTGTTATGGAGGGACAACCCCAATAGGAGGAAGAGTCACCTTTTCAAATGTGATATATTTTGCAAAGAGAAAGAAATTGGGGGGTTTTGGTATTAGGAAAAGTTGGGACAATAATGTGGCTCTCTTTGCTAAATTAGGATGGCAGATTCTTGCAAACAAGAATCCTCTCTGGGCTTCTGTCCTCAAAGATAATTATTTAAAGAATCGTAACCTGGACATGTGGAATAAGAAAAGGAACAAGTCCAATACATGGAGGAGCATCCTCATGATCAAACCCTTCCTTGATAAGGCTCTAAATGGGTTATTGGCAATGGTAATAATATCTCAATGTGGGACACATGTTGGTATGGGCCCTTAGAGAATCCTTGAACAATCTAAACTTACCCTCTTTAAATGTTCATCATCTCATTGGTTCTGATGGTAACTGGGACCTTACTTGTATATAGCATATCCTCAATCCTGATGTTAGATACACTATCTTCCCTACCCATCTGCCTCTTAATACTACTTTTCCCGACTTTCCCTCGTGGAAGTGTTCTGGAAATGGTAAATTTAGATCTAAGTCAATTTATGATCTTATCTCTAAATAATTTTTGGTAGAGGAGAATCTCTATTGGAAGTTGTTAGCCTTGAATTTCTTTAAGGCATTATTTATGTTTGTTTTGATGATGACAAATCTTGTGATAATTGCATGCTCCTAATGGTTCTATTCTAATCAATTATCAAGTCATTTTCATTGTGCTAATCTCTTGATTTATGCATTTAAATGTTATAACTTTGTTTGAGATTATGAGATAGCATATGGTGAAGTCCAAGAGTGATGGAGCTCAACAAGAATCAAGGTTGAAGACTTGAAGACTTTACATCCTTGGTTGAAGACTAGGATTTATTTGTAAACATTTTGATCAATCACTCATAGGGGCTCAAGTAACATTAGTTGTACTTTAGGATCCTTGCTCTCACACTTTAAAATATTTTCAAGGACCTAAACATACTTAGACCACTCAATTAAATTCATTTCACAAAAGCTTTCAAGTGGTTAAGTCAAAATCTAGTACCCTTTGCAGATGGGTCATCTTTAAAGGAAAACCTGATCTAATTGGTAAGGAACTAGATGTTGAGTTTTATATAGTTGGAAAGGTATTTGAATCTAGTTTTCGAATCTTCAAACGGATCGTAAAAACGAGTTTTGTAGAGGGAGTTATGTCTGTTTTAGTAAAGAGGTGTCAGTCTGCAAAAAATATGAAAAACCAGTCGACTGAAAAATTTCATGTCCAATCGACCAGAGTATGTTCAATCAACCGGAAGTACTGTTCAATTAACTGGATTGTAAAAAAGTCGACTATTTTATGTTTTTGGAAGGTAGCTACTGCTACAAACTTTTTAGTCGACTAAGTCGATTTTTCAGTCGACTGGATCGCGCAGAACAACATAATGGCTAGTTTTTTAAACTTTCCGAACTTTATTTTTACACCCCCCAGACACCCCCAACGGTCATATATGTTGAAAACCTATATATAGGGGTGTTTTTAAGGGTTGGGTAATGAAGAAAAATCATTCAAATATCTTGTTTAATCATTATTCATATTTGAGCCCTAGATTGAGTGAAAAATCAATTTGTTTTAGATTTCAATTGTAATTCTTGAGAGAAAAAATTATAGTGAGCTTTTATTTGTATTATCCATTCACTAAGGAGTTATTGTATGAGCTATTATTGTATCCATCCACTCTAGAGAAGGAGTTCAATTATAATCCAAATCAATTATTTGTAAAGAGTGAGGGTTAGTAACCCTTGTATGCAAAGAAGATGTGTTCTTCCTTGGGAGAGTTGAAAACTCTTGTAACGGTTTGATCTACACCCTTGAAGTAGGTCGGATTAAAGGAATCCTCAAGAGGTGTTCTTGAGGGGTGGACGTAGGCCGCAGTGTGCGGATTGCCGAACCACTTTAAAACTCGGTTTTCAAACGTCTCTTCCTTTTTCTCTTTACTTTATTATTTTTTATTGTGTTTAATATTGCTATTAAGTTTTTAAAATGTTATTTTCCTCTAAAACCTTATTCACCTACCTCTAAGGTTTCCATTTTGGGGCAACAGAAGTTTTTATGGTGTAACAACCTGCATTTTCATTTAATTATATGTATTTTCCTTTGACATATCTAAATTGAAATTCCATGTTTAATCTGTGTTCGTAGGATTATTTTAAATTTGCAACTCTCATGTTGAAATTGATTTCTGGTTTTACTTCATATTTAAAATTCTTTTGGGGTCAAACTGCGATTTATAAAATTTAGCAACACCTGTGTTAGATTTCAATCTGTCTTTCAAAACGGTGGAAAAGTTTACTTTTAACTCAATCAGTATTTTTATAAAACCGAAAAATCATTTCCTACATTAAAATGAATTTTCTGTATTTTTGTGACGGACACCGCGCCACGGAAATACCAGTTTATGTTCAAAACTGTTCGCGCTGCGATAATCTCCCACAATATGGGATACTCCACCAATCATGAAGTGACACATGCCTTATTCCATTTATGGCAAGTAATGATTGATGGTGCCTTGTTTGGATAATACATTAGTGCATGTGTAATTTTTAGGCCAAAAGCTTAATTGCCAAACACCTCCATGTACCCCCCTAAGAACCTATTTTGGCCCCTGCACTACATCAACAGTTGCATATGTTTATGTATACGTATATGTGTGTGTATTATGTGGTTCAGGGAAATTGAAAAATAAAATTCTAATTGTTGAGTATGTGAGAAACTACTTGGGCTCCAAGTAGTTTGAGATTGTTTCCTTTATATACAACACACACACACCATCTTCTTGACATGTTCACTACAAACCAATATACTGAACTTGAGTAAGGGAGTGAGAGAGATACACAGAGAACTCACAGATTCTAGAGTGAGAAAGCTTCTCAATCCCTTTAGCCAAAGCTTGGGTTTGAAATTCTTGTTCTTGTATTTCTTTCTCAACATATTCTTATCTATTCATCCTTGATATCTGTGAGTATTCTAAACTCACTTTGGATGAAATTTCATGTTCAATTACTGTATGGATAGCTTGATGTGTGAATCACCATTTGATAAATTCACATTGATGCTCATAGCTTGAAAAATCGTGATCTTTCAAACTCAATCAAAATATGTTTTTAGAGATAATTATGAAAGACTATACATCGTAGTTGCTATGTTTAAAGTTTGAGAGCTTAATTTATTCATAGGAGAAAGTATATAAGAAATTAAGTTTTGACAACTTTTAATTTTTCATAAAATTGGAGAGCTATGGTTTGAATTATGTTAAATTGGTTACATATTCTTAATCCTTGTTGAAAAACAAAGAGATCCATATATAACATGATATATATACTAACAGTTCTGAAAATGGTTCCAAAGACCCCTTAAAACTGAAAACAGGGGAAAACTAGCGAGGAAGACGAAGCCTCTGCTTCATCTCGCGTGCGCGATCGCGTGAGCGAGGGTCGCGCGAGCGGCCCCTCGCGTGAGAGACCCGCGCGCGCGAGGTGGCTAGTTCTAGGCCGACAGAAAATATTTTATAAAAGAAAAAGGAAAATTGGGCATATCGCGCGAGCAACCTTCGCGTGAGCGGTCCGCGTGCGCGAGCTGTGTGTTTTCTGGCAGAAAGAAAAAGTTTTTATAAATAAAACGAAAATTGGACATATCACGTGAGCGACCCGCGCGCGCGAGCTGTGTGTTTTCTGGCAGAAAGAAAAGGTTTTTATGAATAAAACGAAAATTGGGCATATCGCGCGAGCGACCTTCGCGCGAGCAGCCCGCGCGCGCGACTTTGGACAGTTTATGGTTTTTGCTTGCTTTATGATAAGGAACTGTTTGGCTAATGTTTTATGAATTTTTTTTAAAGCCCTATTTGGGAAATCTACTAAAACAGAGTCCTATTTGGTTATGTTTGAACGTTGTATTATGACTTATCAATCTCCGTAGGTACGTCGTTTATATAATTCAGTAATTTGCCTCATGTTTTAAAGTTTCATGACATACATGTGGTGTCAGTTGTACATGCATGGTGAGTGTGAATGTTGGTCAGTATGGAAAAGAGTAATGGTCAGTGTGGCATAGTGAGTGCGGTTGAGATTGTGTTGTGGACACTCCCTGGTAAGTGAGTACCAAAGTGTGTTGTGATTGAGATTGCGGCGAGGGTGCCTTTGAAATGCGGCGGTGACAAAATTGGACACTCCCTGACGACCATGGTAGCGTCAAAGTGTGTGAAGCCGAACTTGTACATTCCCTGGCACCCATAGTAGTGCTAAAGTGTGGCCTACGGACACTCCCTGATACCCGAGTCTGGATACTGCGTGAGGGTTCCTTCGGTATTTGCATGGCGGATTAGGTAGTCAAAGTGTGAGGCATTGGACACTCCCTGGTACCCCGAACCAAAGTGTGAGGCAAACTGGACATTCCCTGGCACCCCTGTGCTAAAGTGTGGCTATCGGAGTATTTCAAAGATACCGGTATGTGATGGTGGGTTGGGTTTTGTCGAGAGAAAAGAGTCGGTAAGATGAGATGGTGCATTATTCTCATACACGGTCACATATATGTGAATTATACCTTTCAAATAATATTGTGGTTGTTTCCTAAAATGAACTCCTTGTTTTAATATTAACTTGTTGAATTAAATGAGAAATGGAAAGAGGTAAATGAATATGTTTTACATTCAAAGTTATGTTTTTAATACTCACCAGCTTCTTGAAGCTGATGACGTTGATGCGTCCTGGACATTCGTGTTCAGGTTTTTCAGGTTATAATCAGGCTGAACATTATGATTATGCTAATTGAGAATGACTGCTTGGAAGGAAGACTGCTATCTATACTCCATGTTTTAAGTTATAAATTGTTTTGTACTAAGGATGACTGTAATAGATATTAAGTTATTATTTTGATTTAAGGCGGTTTGTGCCTTTAGAGACCCCGTGTTGTATTATGTAATAAGTTAGAAAAATATTTGTAAGCTTTGATTGCTCTACTCTGATTATTGTTTATTGTTGTTCGACGTTTGGGACGGAATCGATCCTTCAAACTGTCGCGACCTACGGGTCCATAAAGGAAATTAAATGCTTTCCATATTTATGCCACGTCGGGGCGTGACAAGATTTAATTGGTATCAGAGTAGAAACCCAACCGGAAGTGTGGGGCGAGTCCCACACGAGGACATATGGCCCTTACGGAGGGTGGATTGTGACGACCAAAAGCCAATACTCCTGAGGCAGGATCGCCAAGATGGATGAGGTGAGGTCGGGTGTGGGGTGTGGGGGGGCTTGTCCCACATCGCCTGGGGTGAAGTTTCTGGACTAGTTTATAAAGATTAATCGCCCCTCTATATGCAACAAGGCCTTTTAAAATCGTGAAGGAGCTAAACACGAAAGAACTGCACAGTTAAGCGTGCTGCTGCCAGAGCAGTACCAGGGAAGGGTGACCCCCTGGGAAGTTCTTTGTGTTTAGGCCTAAAGCGGACAATATTGTTGCTAGACGGGGAGGTGGGTCGTTACAAGTGGTATGAGAGCCAGGTTATTATTTATCTCAAGATAGTTTAGCCAGGTTAGGGTTTACCAGTTTAGACCCGATTCCACGATCTGTCAGCTTAAGCTTTGCACCCCGATGATACGACAGGAAGGATAGACTCATAACCCAAGCGCCTAAGATTATCTCTTTCCTAATTTAAGTTAGTACCTTTTTATCAGGTATGGACCCAGCTCAGCCGCTCTATGTACCAGATGGGTTTGGAGGACATTTGGTGACTCCTGGGGCAGTAGTCCCAATTTTCCTCGATTTATATCACGCCGCCATTGAGCAGCTGGCCACGATAACTATAGTATCAGATCTGTGGCACCAGGTTCACGTGGTAGGGATAGTTGATTTGACACATATTCGCCTTAAGATACGCTACTTCGCGGAGGCTCAGCGTTTAATGCTAGTTGAGATTCTAAGACTAGTTGATATTGATGCCCTCTATTTTTCCTTTGAGATCCAGGTTGTGCATTCTCATCTCGCACAGCTAGAGATGCCTCCGCCAGTGGTTCCCATCGCCGAGGACAACGATGATAAGGCTGTTCATTTGGTGCCAGTAGGGGGAGATGGTGTAGAGGATGGCATAGGTCTAGATGACCTCGCCGCTGAGCTCGAGGAGGAGCTAGCACTTGAGCTAGTTCTGCCTGAGGAGGTGCCAGCTGAGGCAAATGCCCCAGCGCCTGCTTCCTCGTCGACCTCTCAGAGCTCTGATTTTGATTTGGTGGGCCCGTTCCTTGTTCAGCGATTTTGCCCCGTCGACTCGCTAGATCTCTTGATAGCTGCTTACGAAGACGACTGATTTCTAGATATGACCTTGTACATATTAACTACTTTTGACTATTAGCTCTACCTCTTTTTGCAAACTGTAATTACATGCATTAGAGTATGGGGCAATAACCCTATTTTTGGCATTAACTCTTTGCATGGACAATATGTGTCCTAACCCATATAGATAGGGTAGGCATTGACCTGATCATACACGCTTTTTGTATCAACTTGACAAGAAGTTATATATAAAATATACTCTTTTGAATGTTGTCGTCATTTAAATTGCTGCATAGTATTGCTTCATGCATGTTTCTCATTCTACTATCACTATCAAGCATAGAATGACTGGAGGACTAAGGAGGAACAGGAATTTGATTGAGGGAGCACCTGAGGCTGCCAATCCCATAGGAATGTTTGAAGCTTTCGTCAGACGTCTCGAAAGGGTTAGCAATCAGAATGAAAACCGATGAGACCGCCAAACTGGAGATAAGTTATTGGAAAGATTCTGTGCGCTAAGGCCCGAGCAGTTTGTGGGTACCGCAGAACCATGGAAAGCAGAACAGTGGTTAAGACAGATGGACCGTATGTTCGAAGCTGTCCAGTGCAATGAGATGGACAAGAGGAGATTAGCTACCTTTCAATTAACCGATGCTGCCGCAGATTGGTGGGATTCGGTCATAGCTACTATCGGGAATGGAGCTGCAACGGGAATGATGTGGACTGTGTTTAAAGGGAGGTTTTTGGAGAAGTATTTTCCGGCTACGGAGAGGCACAGAAGAGAGAAGGAGTTCATGGATCTGACGCAAGGAACCAAGTTGGTGCAAGAGTACACCACCCAGTTCGAGAGACTGTATCGGTTCGCTCCACACCTGGTTGATATTGAAGATAAGAAGATACGGAAGTATAACCAAGGGTTGACACCCCAAATTCGCCGCCTGACTCTCGATCACCTAGATAAGTCGTTTGAGGGATTGGTTGGCTTGGCTACTGATCTAAAAGAAGACGCTCGAGTGAACCATAAGCAATTTGAATTCTGACCACCCCAAAGGGGTAACTTTGGAATAGACCATCAATGAACTGTACCCAAGGGTAGAAGAGGAATTTTGACAGAAGCAGGAAGACTCAAGCTATCACCTATCTGACTCAACCTCGAGTAGGAGAAGGGAGTAATGCTGGGAAATGCTTCAACTGTGGCAACCCCGGTCATCTGGCTCGAGATTGTAAGGCACCAAGGTGTGCTGCTCAGCAAGGCATATTCTGCTACAACTGTGGTGAACCAGGTCACATTAGCAAGTTCTGTACTGCCCCTAAGCAAGTGACTTATGGTCAGCAAGGTCAGACTCGCATGAATGTTGTTATTCCTGACGCCGCTGGATACGATGTGACTGTGTATGAAGAAGGAGATTATGGAGAAGCTCAACCTGATCAACAAGCAGTGGAAGGTACATTGACTCTGTTTAACTCCCAAGTTAAAGTTTTATTTGATACGGGTGCTTCTCTTTCGTTCATATCTGTTAATACTATTTGGAGATTGGGTATCTTACCTCATCGTTTAGAGAAAGCTTTGAGGGCTACTTCGCCATTAGGAGCCGAAGTCAGATTAGGACACGTGTGCAAGGATTATCCTTTATGGCTAGGAGACCGTGAAATCCCTGTAAGGTTGATCGTCCTATTAATGAAGGAGTTCGACATAATCCTAGGAATGGATTGGCTCTCTCAGAATCAAGTGAAGTTGGATTGTGCGAGAAAGAGAATTACATTTTCCAACAATGAGAATTGACTCTTTGATTTTCAATGTAACCCTTCGGGAGATATGTTCCTCACCAGATGCTTAGCGAACATCAAAGTCGTCAATACAGAAGAGATTGCATTGTCTATACCTGTAGTCAAGGATTTCGAAGAAGTATTTCAAGACATTTCTGGTTTGCCGCCCGAAAGAAGTATAGAGTTCTGTATTGAGCTTATACCGGGTACCGTACCGATCACGAAGGTTCCCTATAGAATGGCCCCTACCGAACTATTGGAATTGAAGGAACAAGTTCAAGAGCTCGAGAACCTAGGTTTTGTACGTCCAAGTACATCGCCTTGGGGAGCACCGGTGTTATTTGTGAAGAAGAAGGATGTGACGCTCAGGTTGTGTATCGATTACAGAGAACTGAACCGCGTGACTATTAAGAACAAGTATCCCTTGCCTCGGATCGACGACTTATTTGATCAACTACAAGGAGCTATGACATTTTCCAAGATAGACCTTAGGTTGGGATATCATCAGTTGAGGGTACGGAAGGAAGACATACCTAAGACTGCTTTCAGAACCCGATATGGTCATTATGAATTTCTGGTGATGCCGTTTGGAATGACGAACGCCCCGTCAGTGTTTATGGATCTGATGAACAGAGTGTTCAAGCCTTATTTGGATCAATTTGTCATCGTCTTTATATATGATATTTTGATCTATTCTAAGTCGGCAGAAGAACACGAACAACATCTACGAATTGCGATGCAGACGCTCAAGGACCACCACTTGTATGCCAAGTTCAGTAAGTGTGAGTTCTGGTTGCAAGAAGTAAAATTTTTGGGACACAAGGTGTCATCCTAAGGAATTTCTGTGGATTCGCCCAAGACTAATGTTGTGTCAAACTGGGTTAGGCCGAGCAACCCTATAGAGGTTAGGAGTTCTCTGGGACTCGCGGGCTATTACAAAAGATTTGTTGAAGGGTTTTCAAAAATAGCTGCACCATTGACAGGGTTGACGAAGAAGAATTTGAAGTTCGAGTGGATAGAGAAGCATGAGCGCGCCTTTCTAGAGTTGAAAGAGAGACTTACTACCGCACCAGTACTAGCTATACCCAAGCCTGATGAGAAGTTCACTATCTTTAGTGACGCGTCATATCAAGGACTAGGGTGTGTACTTATGCAAGATGGTAGAGTTATCGCCTATGGATCTAGACAGCTGAAGCCGAATGAGTTGAACTACCCCATTCATGATTTGGAATTGGCGGCCGTAGTATTCGCACTCAAGATTTAGAGACACTATCTCTACGGTAAGAAGTTTGACTTATTCTCTGATCACAAGAGCCTAAAATACTTGTTCACACAGAAAGAGTTGAACATGAGGCAACGCAGATGGATGGAGCTGATCAAAGATTACGACTTCATGTTAGAGTATCACCCTGGTAAAGCTAATGTGGTCACTGATGCTTTGAGTCGGCAGACTCGTGAGATGACCACCTCCTTAATGATTAGAAAATGGCGAGCATTGGAGACGTTGGCAGAGTTCAATGTACAGAGTACTGAAGAAGAAGAAGGATAGCTTTTCGGATGTCTTATCCTACATCATGTTCTTATCGACCGCATTATTGGAGCTCAGAAAGAAGATGAGAAGTTTTGGACGTGGTTTGAGAAAATGTCAGAGAAAGATCCGACAGAATGGAAAATGGAAATTGACGGAGGATATTGGTGCAGAGGCAGACTATGTGTGCCAGATGTTGGAGAGCTAAGAAAAGGTATCCTGGAAGAAGCACATAAGTCAAGATATACACTTCACCCAGGATTAACGAAAATGTATAAGGATTTGAAGAGAAATTTCTGGTGGGAAGGAATGAAGAAGGATGTAACCGAATTTGTATCCAAGTGTTTGACGTGTCAACAAGTCAAGGGCGAACATCAGAGACCGTCAGGATTGTTGCAACCGTTACCTATTTCTGGTTGGAAGTGGGAGCATATAACCATGGATTTTGTAGTGGGATTGCCTCGATCGCAGCAAAATCATGACGCCATTTGAGTAATCGTGGATCGATTAACGAAGTCTTCTCATTTCATTGCTTATAGTATGACATACCCGGTGGAAAGGATGAGCCAGATGTACATACAACAAGTTGTGCTACTTCACGGTGCACCTGTGTCAATTGTGTCAGACCGTGATGCACGTTTTACTTCTAGATTTTGGAAAAGTCTGCAAGAAGCTATGGGAACCTCGCTCAAGATGAGTACTGCTTTTCACCCTCAGACAGATGGACAAACTGAGCGTGTTAATTAGATCATGGAGGATATGCTTAGGGCTTGTGTTATCGATTTTGAAGAATCTTGGGAGACACACTTATCTTTGGTCAAATTTACCTATAATAATAGTTATCACACGAGTATCGGGATGACTTCGTTCGAAGCATTGTACGGATGACCATGTCGTTCTCCATTGTGTTGGCCAGAGGTTGGGGACACAGAGTTGTTGGGACCAGATTTGGTTAGAGAAACCAACGAGAAGATTTCTTTGGTCAAGGAAAGGATGAAAACCGCTCAAAGCAGGTATAAGAGTTATGTTGATCAACACCGGAAAGATTTGGAATTTAGTGTTGGAGATCACGTACTCCCTAAGGTTTCACCGACCCGAGGAGTGGTACGTTTTGGTCTCAAGAGAGGGAAGTTAGCTCTGCGTTTCATCGGACCGTTCGAGATTTAGGAACGTGTCGGGAAAGTGGCATATCGACTCGCGCTACTACCAAAATGTCTGGGGTTCACAATGTATTTCATGTGAGTATGCTGAGAAAGTACATACGAGACCCCTCGCACGTGGTTAGTTATGACGATATTGAGATGAGTCATAACGTTTCGTATAAGGAGAGACCCGTGAAGACTCTGGATCAGAGCATCAAGAAGTTGAGGAACAAGGATATCCCGTTGGTGAAGGTTCAGTGGAATCACCATGACGAGAATAAAGCCTCGTGGGAAGTTGAAGCTGAGATGAGGAAGAAGTACCCGGAGTTGTTTCAGGACTAGTTAGTTTTGATTTCGGGGACGAAATCCTGTTTAAGGGAGGAAGGGTGTAACAACCTGCATTTCCATTTAATTATATGTATTTGCCTTTGACATATCTAAATTGAAATTCCATGTTTAATCTGTGTTCGTAGGATTATTTTAAATTTGCAACTCTTATGTTGAAATTGATTTCTTGTTTTACTTTATATTTAAAATTCTTTTGGGGTCAAACTACGATTTTATAAAATTTAGCGACACCTGTGGTAGATTTCAATTTGTATTTCAAAACGGTGGAAAAGTTTACTTTTAACTCAATCAGTATTTTTATAAAACTGAAAAATCATTTCCTACATTAAAATGAATTTTCTGTATTTTTATGACGGACACCGCACCACGGAAATACCAGTTTATGTTCAAAATTGTCCGCGCTGCGATGATCTCCCACAATATGGGATACTCCACCAATCATGAAGTGACACATGCTTTATTCCATTTATGGCAAGTAATGATTGATGGTGCCTTGTTTGGATAATACATTAGTGCATGTGTAATTTTTAGGCCAAAAGCTTAATTGCCAAACACCTCCATGTACCCCCCCTAAGAACCTATTTTGGCCCCTGCACTACATCAACAGTTGCATATGTTTATGTATACTTATATGTGTGTGTATTATGTGGTTCAGGGAAATTGAAAAACAAAATTCTAATTGTTGAGTGTGTGAGAAACTACTTGGGCTCCAAGTAGTTTGAGATTGTTTCCTTTATATACAACACACACACACACACACACACACACACACACACACACACACACACACACACACACACACACACATCTTCTTTACATGTTCACTACAAACCAATATACTGAACTTGAGTAAGGGAGTGAGAGAGATAGATACACAGAGAACTCACAGATTCTAGAGTGAGAAAGCTTCTCAATCCCCATAGCCAAAGCTTGGGTTTGAAATTCTTATTCTTGTATTTCTTTCTCAACATATTCTAATCTCTTCATCCTTGATATCTGTGAGTATTCTAAACTCACTTTGGATGAAATTTCATGTTCAATTACTATATGGATAACTTGATGTGTGAATCACCATTGATAAATTCACATTGATGCTCATAGCTTGAAAAATCGTGATTTTTCAAACTCAATCAAAATATGTTTTTAGAGATAATTATGAAAGACTATACATCGTAGTTGCTATGTTTAAAGTTTTAAAGCTTAATTTATTCATAGAAGAAAGTATATAAGAAATTAAGTTTTGACAACTTTTAATTTTTCATAAAATTGGAGACCTATGGTTTGAATTATGTTAAATTGATTACATATTCTTAATCCTTGTTGAAAAACAAAGAGATCAATATATAACATGATATATATACTAACAGTTCTGAAAATGGGTCCAAAGACCCCTTAAAACTAAAAACAGGGGAAAACCAGCGAGGAAGACGAAGCCTCTGCTTCATCTCGCGCGCGCGAGGTGGCTGGTTCCAAGCAGACAGAAAGGTTTTATAAAAGAAAAAGGAAAATTGGGCATATCGCGTGAGCGGCCTGCGCGCGCGAGCTGTGTGTTTTCTGGCAGAAAGAAAAGGTTTTTATAAATAAAACGAAAATTGGGCATATCATGCGAGCGCCCTTCGCGCGAGCGGCCCGCGCGCGCGAGCTGTGTGTTTTCTGGCAGAAAGAAAAGGTTTTTATAAATAAAATGAAAATTGGGCATATCGCGCGAGCGACCTTCGTGCGATCGGCCCGCGCGCGCGACTTTGGGCAGTTTCTGGTTTTTGGTTGCTTTATGATAAGGAACTGTTTGGGTAATGTTTTATGAAATTTTTTTAAAGCCCTGTTTGGGAAATCTACTAAAACAGAGTCCTATTTGGTTATGTTTGAATGTTGTATTACGACTTATCAATCTTTATAGGTACGTCGTTTATATAATTCAGTAATTTGCCTAATGTTTTAAAGTTTCATGACATACATGTGGTGTCAGTTGTACATGCATGGTGAGTGTGAATGTTGGTCAGTATGGAAAAGAGTAATAGTCAGTGTGGCATAGTGAGTGCGGTTGAGATTGTGTTGTGGACACTCCCTGGTAAGTGAGTACCAAAGTGTGTTGTGATTGAGATTGCGACGAGGGTGTCTTTGAAATGCGACGGTGGCAAAACTGGACACTCCCTGACGACCATGGTAGCGTCAAAGTGTGTGAAGCCGAACTTGTACATTCCTTGGCACCCATGGTAGTGCTAAAGTGTGGCCTACAGACACTCCCTGATACCCGAGTCTGGATACTGTGTGAGGGTTCCTTCGGTATTTGCATGGCGGATTAGGTAGTCAAAGTGTGAGGTATTGGACACTCCCTGGTATCCCGGACCAAAGTGTGAGGCAAACTGGACATTCCCTGGCACCCCTGTGCTAAAGTGTGGCTATCGGAGTATTTCAAAGATACCGGTGTGTGATGGTGGGTTGGGTTTTGTCGAGAGAAAAGAGTCGGTAAGATGAGATGGTGCATTGTTCTCATACACGGTCACATATATGTGAATTATACCTTTCCAATAATATTGTGGTTGTTTCCTAAAATGAACTCCTTACTTTAATATTAACTTGTTGAATTAAATGAGAAATGAAAAGAGGTAAATGAGTATGTTTTACATTCAAAGTTATGTTTTTAATACTCACCAGCTTCTTGAAGCTGATGACATTGATGCGCCCTGGACATTCGTGTTAAGGTTTTTTAGGTTATGATCAGGCTGAACATTATGATTATGCTAATTAAGAATGACTGCTTGGAAGGAAGACTGTTATCTATACTCCATGTTTTAAGTTATAAACTATTTTGTACTAAGGATGACTGTAATAGATATTAAGTTATTGTTTTGATTTAAGGCGGTTTGTGCCTTTAGAGACCCCGTGCTGTAATATATAATAAGTTAGAAAAATATTTGTAAGCTTTGATTGCTCTACTCTGATTATTGTTTATTGTTGTTCGACGTTTGGGACGGAATCGATCCTTCAAACTGTCGCGACCTACGGGTCCATAAAGGAAATTAAATGCTTTCCATATTTATGCTACGTCGGGGCGTGACATATGGAAACTCAAAGTGCCTCATAAACTTAGGCTTTTTGCTTGGATTTATCTTCATGCTAGGCTGCCCGCTAACCTTTTGAGGGCTAAAAGAAACACCGTATCGGATCCCATTTGCACGAGATGTAACTCTTGGGTTGAGAGTTCGATTGATCATATGTTGCAGGATTATGCCAAAGCTAAAGTTATTTAGAATTTTATCCTCCCTAACAGTCCTATGCACACAGCTAGCCCTGTTGAGCTGGTTGGGTAGATGACCCAAAATCTTAAATGCGATTGACCTTGTTCTTTGACTAATATTCCTTGGTTTGTGGTCTTTATTTCAGGAGCTTGACACATTTGGAAGGAAATGAGCAATGAGATTTTCAATTACTCACACACTCTAAACCATACAATCATAATAGGATTTGGTCCTATGCTAGAGAATTTGTTTTGCTTTTAGCATTTCTTCTATTCCTTTTCGGTGTACTAGTTGACCACTTATTAAATGGTGTTTCCCAGATGCAAGATACCTAAAACTCAATACATACAAGACTAGGAAATGGAATCCTAACATGGGTGGCATTGTTGGTTTGATCTGTGATAACAATGGCCAGTGGGTAGTGGGCTATATATTATGGAGTGCTGCAATAATGCATCAGCTTGGAAGCGGAATTACTCGTCATTAGAAGAGATTTGGAGGTGATCATGCTTAGGAGAGAGTCGAACATGGTTATTGAAACTGATTCGGAGTATGCCATGACCCTGATCAAAGAGGGTGACCAGAATCATCCACTTAGAGCAATCTTAGAAGAGTGCAGATTCATGCTTGATCGATGTGGAGGACATACAACCCATGTGCTGCGGTAAGGAAACAAGTGTGCCAACTTTCTAACTAATCTTAGTGTTGAATGTAATGAACAATTTACTATTTTGGATACCCTGTCTGAGGGGATTGCACATTTATTGTTAGCTATTAGCTTTGGGTTTGCTTTTTTCCAGAGGAGACTAATTTTTGTTGTTCTTTTTCCTGCTTATCAAAAAGAAAAAAGAAAAAGAAAAAAAAGTTAGGAGAGTGTGAAGAAGAAAAGTCCATGGAGGTTATTATGATGTTTGCATTAGTTCTTTGACTTTGTGAATGTTAAAGGGATTACAAGATTGGGATAGTGGTGTTTGATGTCAATTTAATAGCCGACTTTGATGGTTAAGGAATAAGATGTGATACTAGGAGCAAACCCATCAGAGTTTTTCCCCTTTGTATCACATGACAATCATGTGATACATAACCGTTAACATATGGGGGCAGTATTGTGATGGAAGGGGTATAAGTGTCAAAAGATTACACCTGAGGGGTCAATCCATAGGGTAAAATAGTTTAGGGTAGCTAGTAAGAATGAGATCATAGTTGAGGGGGTGTATGTGTAATTTACCCTTGAAAAAAAATAGACTAAGGTCCTTGAGATTAGGCCAATAATGCCAAAAAGACAGCTCAAAATTACCTCATCCCAAAAGGACGGACACACACACACATACACACACACACACACACATATTGACTAAAGTCCCTCATTTTTTTTAAACGTAACCCCCCCCCCCCCCCCCCAATTGTACATGCCGCACCGATGTCTAGTCTAATTATTTTTTAAAAACAAAACTGTAATTTTTTTATGATGTCAACTCTCGGAATGTCTCTAAAAATGGAATTTTAGAGACGTTTGAAATTTTAGAGTCATTTCTCCCAAAATGTCTCTAAATTTTCTACATTCAGAAATATTTTTTAGAGTTTAATTTAATAGAACGTGTATGAATTATTCGGTTTCAGAGACATTTCTCCCAAGATGTTTCTGAATTTTTCGATTTCAGAGACATTTATCTACATGAAAATACGAAGACAATTGTCTTGAAAATGTCTCTGAATTTTTCATTTTTAGAGACATATCAAAAGTTGAAGCCAGTAAATATATATTTTTTAATATGGGCATTGACGTCAGCGTAACAGGTACTATAGTTTTTTTTCTTTTTCTTTTTTTTTTAATCTAAAAAAAAAAAACACCGAGGACATTGGAAGGGGTTGAAAAACTTTGTGAACCTAGTTAGTTATTAATGACTAGGTACCTTAAACCAAACGCCCTTAAAAAAATTGAACGGTACTATACGCGTCACACACAGGAAAAAATATTAAACACCACTGTTATAGAAATGACGAGGTATCCCAATCCAATTAAAATCCCTTATCCATCCATCTATTCTGCTATTTTCAAGGGAATCTTTTTCCAGATAAGCCCAAACCCTATCCACATAAGCCCCAAACCTCCATTATATTAGAGGAGAACACTTTTTCTTACCTCATTCGTCACACTCGTCCCGAAAAATCTTAATGTTTTAAAATGCATAACTGTTTCATTGAGAATTATTAATGTGGATTAATAATTGAGAATGGGGTTGACCATGTGTCAACGGTACGTGTCAATTGAGGATACGGTAATTGGAGAATCATGAGGCATTGAAATGACTTAAATGACATTTATGTGATTAAATGTTATTTGACTTTATCTGGGATATGTGAATAGTGATTTTACATGTTTTGTGTACTTTCTAATAGTTTTGATCTTGATTAAGATCATTTTGATTTATTTAGTGATAACCAATAAGATGTGTTGCATAAAAGGTAGGTTATCTAGAAATTTCACGAAAATAGTTTTCGGGACATAATTACGAACCCAAACAGAACTCAGCTGAAAACTTTTATAATTTATAGTTATCACTCATGAAGCAATAAATTAAACGTGTAAGACGTTTGGGGAATAGAAATTTCGTGGGGAGATAAACGTAATTCCTGAGATTCTTGCCTATATATAGGAAGCTCAAAATATTTTGTTATAATGTCTTCAAAACAATTTTGGGAGCTAAAGGGGGGGGGGGGGGATAAGGGAGATTTTGGGGTTTCAATCTTCCCAACGCCAAACGACGATCGTTTGTCCGTCAGTTTTCGACCAAATTTCATATTAGAACTCCTTAAGGTAAAAGTTTCATTTTGATACCTCTTTGACCTTGTTTGGCTAAATTTTTATGAAAATCCTAATATTGAGATTTCTTGGAAAACATGTAAAAACTCGTAGGTTTCGCTGGTAATTAGAAATCTAGCTTGATATCGCTATCCTAGTACTTCTCTTGAAATCTTAAGGGCGTAGCTTAAGGTATGAATTTCAAACCTATGCTATATAGGAAATTTTCATGCTTTGATTATCAAAGGCAAAATTGTGATCCGAGCAAAATTCACATGTTAGTCTTAGGCCTGTTAATTATGCACGCGAATAATTGTGAAAAACATGTCTATTTGTTTACATGAGCATGCTATTTGATTATGTGGGTCAAAGGGGGGATTTATACAAGTTCATTCGGGGGTAAGCTTCTCGATGTTTGAGAATTTAGTAGTGACAGCTACTGTGTGGTTTAAGGCTTGGACTTGCCAAGGAACTTGGGATGCAACGGTTGTATGCTTGGACTAGCCGCGGGCATCACGGTTTAAGGCTTGGACTTGCCGCTGCTGGATGAATGCGTATTTTCTCCCTAGAGACTATTTGATGTGGTTAATGATATTGAAACATGATTTGTTATATGTATATATATGTATGTTAAAAATTGTGCACTCAACATATAGCTGAGCAGTGGAACTTTACTCCATTACAGGTGAAAAAAAAAAGGGAAGAAGAAGCGTGATGAATGAGGCCGTGGGAGTAATCAAGTTGAATCTCTCCCATGAATAGTTTTGTATTTCCACTTTATTGTAAATGAATCGTAAGGGAAACTAGGTTTGTAATTTTAGAACACTCGAGGCATTCGAAGTGTTGTAATATATAGGATATCTCTTTTTATTATGTTTGAATGTATCCGAACTCTCGAGTTCATAATTTTGAGACTTGTACTATTTGTGTACTTGTAACTCGTGGGACAATGCTATGTTGTATGAATGGATTATAGGTGTTACACGTCTTTAAATTACTTTATTTAAGCTTTTAAAATGGTCTAGAGAGTTGTCAGTTTGAGCGTGTTGATAGGTGATTAGTCAAATATGAGTTTTGGGGGAAGGAATGTTGTTCTGGTCCCTTTCGATTGGTTCAAGGGGGGAGCTCGACCGGTCTAAAACCCACTACTAGAAACTTCATTTTTAAGTTTTTCGTCTGTTAGCTTTTACGAAAATGGGCATAACTCGTTGTAGAAAATTCAGATTTGCTCCCTGTTTGTTGAATTGGTTTCTAGTCTCAAAGGGCTATCTTTTGATATAAAATTTAGCTATAAAATATAAATGACCATTCTACCCTTGGGGTTGGTTTCAAACATTTTGGTTTGTCTAAAGGTTTGAAAGTAAGTTTTAACTTGGTAATGAACCTAAATCCTCGTTGGTAAGAATTGTTTGATTGAGACTTAGGCAAAATCCATCAACCATAGAAGGATTCTGTCCAAGCCCCATTTGTGGAATCTAAAAGACCCTGCATAGTTTACTCTTGGCTATCTTTTTTCGAAATTTTTTAAAGGTTCTAATTAGTTCTTAAGGTACCTTTAGGGTCCCTGTTAACTAACATATTCTTGTTTTGAAATATAATTAACTTTTCAAATTTATACGGATTTTACGAACTCGTAGTTGTAGACACCCCAATTTTGATCGATCATAGAATTTAGGGGATGAATACCTATAAAACTGATGACGACAATGTCCGAAAGAATTCTAAATCCTCAGTGACAAAATCATGCTCTTCAGAAAGCTTCTTAACTCGAAAACTTGTCAATTTCAAAGTCAAAACAACCAAAATACCTTGGGAGTAACACTTTTTGACTAACGTGTGAAAACATGTACCACAATATAGAAGAATCCTTGGAATATCCCTTTGATCAAACGAATTGTACTAAAAAAAGTTAAAAGTTTAAAATGTGCATTTTCAAGCAAAATCAATGCAAAATGGTATTTTAAGGGCAAAATGGTCACAAATAATTTTTTTGATGATTTATAAAATACTAGACTCTAATACCTTTCCAACGGTATAAGATTTGCGATTTTTAGATTTGTAATGATTTAGATATGAATTTTTTAAGTTCGTGGCACTCAATGCGAAGAGGCGGCACTCAGCGAGTCCCATGAGGCTTCATCGAGTGCCGTCCTGGTGGAAAACTGTTTTTATGTGAGTTTAAAAGCATATTTTGATCAATTGGGTACTCCAAATGTCACCAATTTTTGTGTGTATGTTCAGCACTCATATGTCACACTTCCATACCCATAACACTCTAAAAATTACCTTTATACCCTCACTTCATTTATCTATAAATAGAAACCCATTTTTCACAGAAAAGGGAGGAAAACCCTAGTTTGGAATAGGATCTTCATCTTAGAGTGAGAATGAGATGGCGAGTTGGTGTGAGTGATTTCCACATAATTTTAGAGAGAGAAATCATCCAAAAACAAGAGGAAACTCTACCCAAATTGGATCAAACCCACTTTGAAGTCATAGAAGCTTGAAGAAGAGCATAAAGAAGCATTGAAGATCTTCAAAAATTTAACCAAACCAACTCAAAATTTGAAGAAATTTAGAGGTAATTCTCTCATCTTAGATCATATTCTACTATAATTCAATCACAATTCATAGATCTATAGGATTTTTGCACATTTTTAAAAAGTCTCTTCTCCATCCCCTTTTTCACACACCAACTTGAATTGTGATTGAATCCTCTTAAACTTGTTGTTGATTTGGATCTAATTAGTCATCAAATCTATAAGAAACACGTTTTGAGTATGGATCTATCATTAGATCCTTCAAATTCTTGAGGATCTCATCTCCTCTCTCTCATGCTCTTCTCTTGGAGTTCATGAAACCTTCCATGTTCCATTTGAACTCCTTGAAATTTGATTTCTTAATTTCTATAAATCCATGTACATACATATATATTTTGAGTAGATCTAGATCATATATATATATACATATTTATAGGTCTTAGCCTATGTTTATAATTTGGTTGCTCCTTTTGAATCTTATGAAGTTCTTCATATTTCATTGAAATCTATGGAGTTTGGATCCTTAATCCTCTAGGATCATCAATTTGGGAAAGGAATCAAAGGAAGTAAGTTATGAATCCTTAAGGACCATGTATTTGGTAGAGGGAATTGATGTAGATCTAGTGGATTTCATAATATTGGATTCAAGTGAATTCAAGTGTCCTAGGTTCATTCATGAGGTTAAGTAAGACCTTAGGACCCATTTCTCTCATGAGATTTATGATAGGGTTCCCTTAAGGCTAAATCCATGGATCTTCATAATAAGTGAGTATTATTGTGTTGGTTGCAATCATACTTAATCTATATTCTCCATAGAATTATAGATCAAGTTTGGTTTAAGTTATGGATGTTAATTCATCTATGGTGCAGTGATTTCAATTACAATTTGTGATCAAGGATTTTTAATTAAATCATGGTCCATGGGAATTGAATGAGACCAATTGGAGATTGTTCATAACTCATACATGCATCACTAGATTTTTTGTTTTGATGAGATTTTATATTTGGGATGGTTTAGTCTTATGGTTTGTGAACTAGTCACTCTCTGTACAAAATTTTAGAACAAGAAGTCCATTTTAAACTTAGTAGATTAGAGCCTTAATCAAGCTTTCTTGATTTCAAATAATTTTTTCTAGGAAGTTTAATATGTTAGCAAAATCCCCTAAAAAGAATAAAGTCATTCGGATTTATTTGCTATTTTTAGAAAATCATACAAAAACTCTAGACAGAGAGTTGTAAAATTTTGAGTGATGCCTAGGTTCTACCCAATTCCCAGAGATTGAACCGTTTGATATTCGATTTTCTTTTTGGGTTAGAAACTAGACTCATAGAGGCATATCATATCCAAAAATCATTAAGATCCAACCGTTGGAAGTATGGTTTTCCTATTTTTGAAAGTCTGACCTGCTCTCTGTAATTCTGAAACTCTGTCACAGTTTTGATAAACTTTACAAATGATGATCCAAATGTCTTGTATATGACCCAAGGCTTGGAATATGTTTTAATTATGACCAATTGAACTCAATTCCAGAGGCTAAATGATCCAAATCAATAAGTGGTTCATAGCTCATTCTTGTTCATGTACATGCATTCATTCATGTATGTTGATACTTGTGATTAGGACTTATTCTGCATTGGGTTAAGTTGCATTTAATTGAACCTAGTTGTGAGTTCCTTGTGATCATGTTGGGATTACACCATTTCTATATGGACATTACATTGGCTCCTAGTTGAGACTTGTATATCTATAGAGATGTTGTGCTTCCTACTAGTTAGAAGGAATTCATGGTTATGTCAATTCTTTTTATGCTTGATAGATTTAAGCTAGAAGTTTAGGAATGTTATTCAATATTATCTCTTGATCAAGGCATGTGGACTAACCCTTTGTTTTGTAGTGCTATTGAGGTATGACTTCTCAATTCCTCTCTAGTTTATTAATTTCTCGATTTTATTGATTTTCGACTCCATGTGTGACACCTTAGAATTAGGATTTGTCTTATGCGAATATGTGAATTAAAGACTCCTCTAGGATTTTCTATTTTTGTATGCATTGCACATTTCTATATCGCTGCTGGATCCCGGGTAAGTTTTCTTGTTCCTTATTGAATATCATCTTGCTTGCTATTTGAATTATGTGATTTTGTATGCATTTTTATCGTTAGCAATTTTACTCCCTTTTAGACATGCTTTTGTAATGTATATATACATATATATTAGTTGAGGGCATACTTAGATAGTTAATTCGATTAAAAGGATATTGAGTAGAGGCCTATCATGAGATAGGATGAGAGGGGGTGTTTTAGTATACCGGGCTCCTTCCCCTCTCATTCCATAATCCCCGGACCTAGAAATCTCTAGTTTCTAAAAAATCAGTTTACTTTTAAAATGGTTTCTTAATTTTTCTTTAAAAATTAAGTGGCGACTCGTATTTGAATTTGAAAAGTTTTAAAAAGCGTTGGTAAAACTGCAAGTATCCACAATCTGGCGACTTTGCTGGTATCGAACCCAGAATCTCTGGTTTCGCAGACCAGAATTCTGATTTTGGGTTCACTCGAGGATTAGACTTGAAAGCATCATTTTAATTGAATTAATTAACTTTTGTGTGCCCGTTGCATTGCACTTGCATGTCTAGCCAGTCGATTACACGTAACTATGACCTTGGAGGCTTGGGGCAACTCGGTCGGTCAAGTTATCATGGGATCATGTGATCACTCTTGATCTCGTACCATGTGTTGATATATGAAACATCTTATCGGATGTGTGTCAAGGGTCTTTGACCAAAACCCGGCCTTTGCACGGTAGCTTCTATAGAGCCTTTCAAATCTTAGGAAATCAATTCTTGATTAGGATTATGTGTTAGGGAGTTTTGTATGCCCGGAAAGGATTATTTGAGATGATGACGATACTCGCTTGATGTAAGTCGTGTAACCTTTTAATCACCTTTTAGCAACCCCTCTTCATGTCCCATGACATTTGGGGAACATGCCGAATCTTGATTATAAGATTACATCTCTTATATTCTGTTAGCCTTCATTGACCTTATATGCATCCGAATTCATGAAAAATGTGATAATTATCCAATCATGTGATACTCCTACCCAAGAATTCAAAATTTTGATTATTTATCATCTTTTATCCAAAATTGTTTTGAAAAATCACTCTTTTAAAGAAAAGGTCCAAGGTTTACCTTTTAATCAAGTAAAGTTGAAACTCAATCACATTTTATTAAGAAATGTTTTCACTTCCTCATTTCAAAGAAAAATATTCAAAATTCTTGAGAATTGTTTTTGAAAGATCTTATCATCTAAAAAAATGCTTTTTAAATAAAATTTGAAAAAAAATTTAAATACCCGACCTTTGAAAGGGTAATGAGGATTGCAATGAGAGGTGAAATTGGCGCATTTGACATGGGTGGGGATTTTATGTGCTCATGTGTTTTATGTGTTAGGATTAGGATTTTCATTTCTTTGGCATATAGAATAGGCACACACACATACACACACACACGTGCATCATCTGTGTGCCATGTAATGTACATTTTTGCACTCTCATCATATCAATCAATATCATTACATGCATGTAGAATACAAATTCACAACATCCTCTTTCCAGTCAAGATCACAGTAATCCAATAGTTCCTCATAATTCCTTGCCTCCTAAAAATCAATTCTACATGCGGACCTTTTACCTCTCTATGTTGCTGGATTTGTAGAAAGAGTGGAACAACTAGATCCCCTAGGGAGGACACTTCTAACCTTCTTGGGTTCATCTTTCTTGATTTAAAGGAGAATTTGTTTTTGCACACATGTTGTTGGAGAGTGGCGAACCCGAAGGTTCAAATGATTCTAGTGAGGTGATATCATTTGGAAACACTATTGTTAAAGTGAATGCATATGCTCTTGGGGGCCTAATAAATTGAAAATCATCTGTGACACTCCAATTGAGACCAAGTCAAGTCTAGTCCATGATCAAGTCGTGTTAAGTTGGAGTCAAGTGTCAATGTCAAGTTGTGTTTTGTCAGTCTTCCATCGAGTTTATTGTCAAGTCTTTATCGAGTCAATCGAGTTAGGTGGTGTAATCCGCTACTAGTTGAATAAAATTTCATTCTGCTTGACTCAGTGTGCCAAGTTGTGAATGTATGGATCATTAAGCTAAGAAAAAAAATAAGAAAAGAAGAAAGAAAAAAAATCACTTTTTCAAATAATCATGGAAAATACTTTGTTAATAAATCGTTGCATTGAAAAGGATCCCCAAGTGATTAAAGTAAATTTTGTGCCAAATACAAGGAGGAATAGAGAATTGATTAGCTTTATTTTTAGAATTTGAAGATGCTCTCGCTCAATTTTGGAAAGATAAACTTGGGACTTGAGGCTTGCTCACCATCCTCTTCTCCCAAACACCAAGCCTAAAAGATGAGCTCACAGCCCAAAGCCATAAACTTGGTCCTTGATGGTAGCCAGATAAATGAACTTCTTCTTCCAAAAAAAAAAAAGAATAAAAGAAGAATAAAAAAGGATAGAAAAAGAAAAAGAAGCTCACTAGGATGAAAATCCGAAAGGACGCCTAGGCAAAAGTTTGAGCTCGAAAGAAAAAAAAAGAAGAAGAAGAAAAAAAGAAAAAAGAGCTCGCTAGGATGAAAAATCGAAAGGGCGCCTAGGCAAAAGTTAGAGCAAAAATAAGATACGTGTTGACTTGAAAACATGAATCCTAACCAGTCAAAATTATGAAGAGAATAAGAGATAGTGAGGTAGAGAAAAGAAAGGAAAGAGAAAAGAAAAAGTAAAGAATAAATCTGTCACAGCCTGGTCCCACAATAGTAGAACCGGAGCCCGTGGCATGCCACCGAGGCTAAACCAATTCATTAGCGTTCCCAAAAATTAGTTTGAAGAACACACACAGTGGAACAAAACAAAACATTTTGAAAAGCAGCAGTCCAGTTGACTGCATCAGCAGTCCAGTCGACTGATACTGGTCCAGTAGAAACTTTGAATTTAGAACATAATCCAGTCGACTGGGGCTTCAAATATCCAGTCGACTGGTACGGTCTGGTCGACTGAAGTCCAGGCTGGGCAAAAATATCTGAATTAAAAACAGGATCCAGTCGAATGATCCTCCATAAAAAGATGCAGTGAGTTGCTGAAAAAGAGGGTCCAGTCGACTATTTTCTCAACCAGTCGACTGGTTTATGGCAGCATCACACATTCTGCAGAGTTTCTTAGTTTAAAAGTTTTCTGAAAACGCTCAGGGATTTAACACACACATCAAACTTACTCCAAAGTAATCCTAACTATATTATAACATTACTAAAATATAATTACAACAAATTAGTGTGTATTACAACTTCACTAATCCATTCTAAAATACTAAGTTAAACATAACTAAAAGTCATAAAGATTCTTATTACAATAAGTCTAATACAAAACGACGAGATCAACATATCGAGTCACCTTCTAAGTGAACTCCCAACCCACGTGCTCACTTTTGCGATTCCTCGCCAGCATTAATACTTGCAATGGTTATTTGAATAACTATACATATTTTGATTTGTTAAGCTAACGCTTAGTGAATAAAACAACAA
Source organism: Hydrangea macrophylla (assembly GCA_033977485.1). NCBI lineage: Eukaryota > Viridiplantae > Streptophyta > Magnoliopsida > Cornales > Hydrangeaceae > Hydrangea > Hydrangea macrophylla. The sequence goes on along the minus strand of CM066999.1, from coordinate 98,305,507 downwards.
ATGCACATGAATGATAAACATGTTTGCATTCACATCTCTACATTTCATACTAGTCTCCAGAGGTTCATGTGTACGTCCTATACTCCCAATCCGCGACTCCTCGTCAATAAGTCCACGCGAAATGGTAAGACCCATGATTCTTCTCTTCCATCATGTGACCTTAATGCCTATATCAGCTCCACAAAATGGATCAATAACCACGTACTCCTTTGACCCAAATAAGCAACTCAACATGCTCAAATACATATCACCATACTCGCAGTAAAAAAATATGTCACCATGCTATTGGGCCTACTTATCAATATAATTGCCTAATATGAACTACACAATATATCTCTATGAATTAACATATGCTATTCACACAAAACATGAATACATGTCAAGAAATCATTCCAAAAACATAGTTGGATCACTCAACTCCGATTTACGCTCATGTAATTCAATCCAAAGAAAACCCGTGAACAAAGAACGTGCAGAAATCCTTCTAGTACAATTCCTATGGATCAGAAATCCAATTATCAACTTTTATGAAAAATTCTAGAAAATAACTTTTCGAAAAACTTAGTCAAACATGGCCTAATAGGTATCAAAACATGGCCTTACCTCGAGGAGTTCGAATATGAAATTTGGTGAAAAACCAGCGGACGAACGGGCGTCGTATGGCGTCGAGAAGCTCTAAGCAACTAAATCACCCTTTTGGCTTCCTCTTGAGTTTTAGGTTAGAAGTTATAAAATATCAAGATTCATCTTTATCTATATATAGGCAACACTTCTGGAAATTGTGTTTACCTCCCTGCGAGTTTTCAAAACTCCTAATTAGTCTCTGAAAGTTTCTACACAACTATTTCGTAGCTTTACAAGTGAAACCTCAAAATTATAAAAGTTTCTGACTAAGTTCTGTTTGGTTGCTAAAACGTAAATTTCTACATGACTTTTCCAAAGTTGCTAATTAGCCTACCAAATTAATAGCGTGTTCATTCGTCCTCACCAGGATGCTAAAACTAACAACAAGAATAAATTATAAATCAGAAATAATACAGATATTGAAATACACAGGTAAACATTTTATTTTTCAGATAAACATTTAAGTATTCCACAGTGAACGTCTCATACTCGGAGAGACTTCACAACATCCAAACTCTCATTCAACACCGTCTCAATGGGTTCTCTAATACAAATACCCAAATCGACTCGTGAGTCAACACTCACTCAAACATGTGCCAAAAAGCACAACACATCACATTATCACGCATGACAATGTAATGCAATGAAATAACCCAAAATGCGGGTGTTATAAAATAAGATTAAGAATTCTTGAACACTTCAAAGTAAATCATTGGTACATGAATTATCCCAAGGCTTTGTGTTGTTCTAAACAAAGAAAAGAAATTGAAATGAAAAGAGAGTTTTGAAAGTATCAATTAGTCTCAAAAATTTGTGAGAGGCTCAATGGCTAAGTGGGCCTAAAACAATGCAAAGATATCTTTGAGAAAAATAAAGAGTAATTTGGAAGGCTGATATTGCTTTGGGAGTATGATAGATGATGATTAAAACACGATGTATTATAAGAGCTGTAAAGATTGACTGGCTAGTGAAAAGGTGAAAAGAATCAACTGCCACAAAAAAAAAAGAAAATATAATAAATAAAAGAAGAAAATAAAAGGGAGAAGTAGTTCATGTTCTCATCATCCTATTCAAAGGCTACCACAAGCGACCCATTTCAGAAAGAGCACTCATTGGGCCTAAATGAAAACATGGCTCGAAAAGCCCACCATTCCTTGAAGCCTAATTCTGTCAAGACCTTTAGAGTACTTGAACTACACTTGACCTGATTCCCGATAGGGGATACGTAGGCAACCTGCTCGGTTCAGTCATCATCCTCGCCATCTCATGGCATCTTTCTTTCAGACCTTGGCCAAAGTACTTTGGACCTGATTCTCGTTCGGCTAACCATCCCTAAACTATAAGCATTACCCTTTGCTCCTTTGCTTTCCTTCTTTCAGACTAGGGACAAACTTATGTTTGCCTGGAGCTACATATATATTAACAAACCAAGGGCAAACTTCGTTTACTGAAAGCCCCTTTTATCATAAAATCAAGCTCCCAAGTCTTTTTTAAACTAGGGACAAACTTTGTTTACCAAAAGCCCTCTATGCCAGAGGCAAGTTCTCAAGTAATTGAGTTTGTTTTGAAAGGATTGAAATAGAGTCCCTTTCGTTCTACATGCTAAAGAATTAATTTGAAGCACATTCTAGATGGGCAAAGAATTTGCTAAATCAAAAAGGGGAAGTTTTCAAAGCTTACATTTATCAGCAAAGCACTACCATTGTAAGATGATGAATAAATTGAAAGGTGAGATGATACATTATTCACAATAAATGCAAAGTGATTCATGATAATACAGAGTTTGAGTCAGTCATCTTGTGTAATTGCTTTGTCAAGTCTATCCTCCTTTGACGAGTCAATAATGGTCTCAAGCGTGCAGGTTTAAGATGATAAATAAAGATTTAAAAAGTCTCTATGAGCATCCTAAGAGCAATATGAGCAGAGGTTTTGAATACTATTACAACATAATGCTAAAGTGGTAATATAAGAAGATTCCAAGACTAGGGGCAAATGTGACTTCGCTCTTTTGACAGAATCGATATGTTTCTACCAAAGATCCACAGATACAGAAAATCATTCTTTCTAATCAGCTTCGTTCAAATTTTTTGAGTCCGAGGAGACTCCCGAACATGCATTAATCCTCAATGGCAGCTTTTTTAAGCGTTAATCCTCAATGGCAGCTTCTCAAAAGCGTTAGTCCTCAATGTCAGTTTCTCTATAAAAGCGTTAGTCCTCAATGGCAGCTCCCCTTCTCTAAGCATTATACCTCAATGGCAACTTCTTTTCTAAGCGTTAGTCCTCAAATGGTAGCTTCTCCAAACATTAGTCGTCAATGGCATCTTTTCTAAGCGTTAGTCCTCGATGGCAGCTTCTCTTCATAAGCGTTAGTCCTCAATGACAGCTTCTCTTCATAAGCATTAGTCCTCAATGACAGCTTCTCTTCCTAAGCATTAGTCCTCAATGACGACTTCCTTTCATAAGCGTTAGTCCTCAATGGCAGCTTTTCCACAAAAGCGTTAGTCCTCAATGACAGCTTCTCTTCATAAGCGTTAGTCCTCAATGGCAGCTTCTTTAAGCATTAGTCCTCAATGGCAGCATCATTTATGTTAGTCCTCAATAGCATCTGCATTAGTCCTCAATGCCAGCATCATCGGTATTAGTCCTTAGTGGCAACCTTGCATTAGTCCTTAATGGCAGCATCATTTGTGTTAGTCCTTAATGGCATTTGCATTAGTCCTCATTGGCAGCATCATTTGCGTTAGTACTCAATGGCATCTATATTAGTCCTCAATGGCAATCTTTTGAACTTGCGTTAGTCCTCGATGGCAGCATCTTTTGGTTGATATTAGTCCTCAATGGCAATCTTTGCTGAAGTCCTCTAGATTGAGGCAAATCCCTGTTTAAGTCCTCTAGATTGAGGCAAATCTATTGAAGTCCTATAGATTGAGGCAAATCCTTGTTGAAGTCATCTGGGTTGAGGCAATTCATATTGGTGTAAGGCATAGAATGCATTCATATCACTAGAATGAGCATGATCTTGGATCTTCGCATCTACATAGCATGAAGCATGAAATTGCATTGACAGTCGTTATTCCATGAGTATGTGCATCACGATAGGATATGTGCATTCATCCGTGTGATTAATTGTACTTAGTTGTTAACCCTTTCCTGAACTACGCTTTGGTCTGATTCCTATTGGGATACGTAGGCAGCTCACCGCTGAGCACGACTAGTATCGACCGTCTTTGCGCCTGTTTTTGCATCGCACTTTGTTTTTACCTAAATTCGGTTGTTCGGTTAAAGGCTTGTCTTCACACATACTTTGACATTCACTTATGATATGCGTTGTTTTACAAGCTCTGCCGAAGAGGGGCAAACTGTAGACACCCCAATTTTGACCGATCGTCGAATTCAGGGAATGAGTACCTCTAAAACTGATGACGACAATGTCTGAAAGAATTCGAAATCCTCAATGATAAAATCATGCTCTTCAGAAAGCTTCTTAACTCGAAAACTTGCCAATTTCAAAGCTAAAATGACCACCAAAATACCCTGGGAATGACACTTTTTGACTAACGTGTGAAAACATGTACCAAATGGAAGCATCCTTGGAATATCCCTTTGATAAAAGGAATTGCATTGGAAAAAATCAAAAGTTCAAAATATGCATTTTTAAGCAAAATCAATGCAAAATGGTTCTTTAAAAGAAAAATGGTCACAAATATATATATACATATATATATATTATGATTTTTAAACCATTTTTTATAAAATACTAGACTCCAATACCTTTCCAACGATATAAGATTTGCGATTTTTGGATTTGCAATGGTTTAGATATGAATTTTTGAAGTTTTGTGGCACTCGATGGGAAGAGGCGACACTCAGCAAGTGCCACGAGGCTTCATCGAGTGCCGCCCTGGTGGAAAATAGTTTTTTTTTTATGTGACTTTAAAAGCATAATTTGATCAATTGAATACTCCAAATGTCACCAATTTGTGTGTGTGTTCAGCACTCATAGGTCACACTTCCATACCTATAACACTCTAACAATTACCTTTATACCCTCACTTCATCTATCTATAAATAGAAAGCCATTTTTTTCACAAAAAAGGGAGGAAAACCCTAGTTTGGAATGGGATCTTCATCTTAGAGTGAGAATGAGATGGTGAGTTGGTGTGAGTGATTTTCACATAATTTTAGAGAGAGAAAATCATTCAAAAATAAGACGAAACTTTACCCAAATTGGATCAAACCCACTTTGAAGTCATTGAAGCTTGAAGAAGAGCATAAAGAAGCATTGAAGATCTTCAAAAATTCAACTACACCAACTCAAAATCTGAGGAAATTTAGAGGTAATTATCTCATCTTAGATCATGTTCTACTATAATTCAATCACAATTCATAGACCTATAGGATTTTTACACATTTTCAAAAGTCTCTTCTCCACCCCCTTCTTCACATACCACCTTAAATTGTGATTGAATCCTCTTAAACTTGTTATTGATTTGGGTCTAATTAGTCATCAAATCTATAAGAAACATGTTTTGAGTATGAATCTATCATTAGATCCTTCAAATTCATGAGGATCGCATCCCCTATCTCTCATGCTCTTCTCGTGGAGTTTATGAAAATTCTATGTTCCATTTGAACTCCTTGAGATTTGATTTTTTAATTTCTATAAATCCATGTTTATCTATGTATTTTGAGTAGATCTAGATTATATATATATATATATATATATTTATCGGTCTTAGCCTATGTTCATAATTTGGTTACTCCTTTTGAATCTCATGAAGTTCTTCATATTTCATTGAAATCTATGGAGTTTGGATCCTTAATCCTCTAGGATCATTAATTTGGGAGAGTAGACAAAGGAAGTAAGTTATGAATCCTCAAGGACCATGTATTTGGTAAAGGGAATTGATGTAGATCTAGTGGATTTCATAATATTGGATTCAAGTGAATTCAAGTGTCCTAGGTTCATTCATAAGGTTGAGCAAGACCTTAGGACCCATTTTCATAGAATTATAAATCAAGTTTGGTTTAAGTTATGGATGTTAATCATCTATGGTGCAATGATTTCAATTACAATCTGTGATCAAGGATTTTTAATTAAATCATGGTCCATGGGATTTGAATGAGACCAATTGGAGATTATTCATAACTCATACATGCATGACTAGATTTTTTGTTTTGATGAGATTTTATACTTGGGATGATTTGGTCTTATGGTTTGTGAAGTAGTCACTCTCTGTCCAAAATTTTAGAACAACAAGTCCATTTTAAACTTAGTAGATCAGAACCTTAATCAAGCTTTCTTGACTTCCAATAATTTTTTCTAGAAAGTTTAATATGTTAACAAAATTTCCTAAAAAGAATAAAGTCATTTGGATTTATTTGTTATTTTTAGAAAATCATACAAAAACTCTAGATAGAGAGTTGTAAATTTCTGAGTGATGCCTAGTTTCTACCCAATTTCCAGAGATTGAACCGTTTGATGTTCATTTTCTTTTTGGGTTAGAAACTAGACTCATAGAGGCATATCATATCCAAAAATCATTAAGATCCAACCGTTGGAATTATGGTTTCCTATTTTTGAAAGTATGACATGCCCTCTGTAATTCTGAAACTGTGTCACAGTTTTGATAAACTTTACAAATGATGATCCAAATGTCTTGTTTATGACCCAAGGCTTGGCATATGTTTTAATTATGACCAATTGAACTTAATTTCAGAGGCCAAATGATCCAAATCAATGACTGGTGCATAGCTCATTCTTGTTCATGTCCATGCATTCATCCATGTATGTTGATACTTGTGATTATGATTTATTTTGCATTCGGTTATGTTGCATTTAATTGAACCTAGTTGTGAGTTCCTTGTGATCATGTTGGGATTATACCATCTCTATATGGACATTACAGTGGCTTCTAGTTGAGACTTGTATATCTATAGAGATGTTATGCTTCCTACTAGTTAGAAGGAATTCATGGTTATGTCAATTCTTTTTATGCTTGATAGATTTAAGCTAGAAGTTTAGGAATGTTATTCAATATTATCTCTTGATCAAGGCATGTGGACTAACCCTTTGTTTTGTAGTGCTATTGAGGTATGACTTCTCAACTCCTCTCTAGTTTATTAATTTCTCGATTTTATTGATTTTCGACTCCATGTGTGACACCTTAGAATTAGGATTTGTCTTATGCGTATATGTGAATTAGAGACTCTTCCAGGGTTTTCTATTTTTGTATGCATTGCACGTTTCTATATCGCCGCTGGATCCCGGGTAAGTTTTCTTGTTCCTTATTGAATATCATCTTACTTGCTATTTGAATTATGTGATTTTGTTTGCTTTTTTTATCGTTAGCAATAATACACCCTTTTAGACATTCTTTTGTAATGTATATATACATATGTATTAATTGAGGGCATGCTTAGATAGTTAATTCGATTAAAAGGATATTGAGTAGAGGCATATCACGAGATAGGATGAGAGGCGGTGTTTTAGTCCGCCGGGCTCCTTCCTTTCTCATTCCATAATCAGATCTAGAAATCTCTGGTTTCCAAAAAACCAGTTTTCTTTTAAAATGGTTTCTTAATTTTCCTTTAAAAATTAAGTGGCGACTCGTAATTGAATTTAAAATTTGAAAAAGTTTTAAAACGCGTGGGGTAAACTGAGAATATCCATAGTAGTCCAACATTTTTCCAAAGGAACTTTGTTTCAAAGAAATTCTTTTTGGTTTTACTTGTATTATTTCATTGCTATGATTATTTAAATGAATTGGATGAGTCTTGGTGGCGTGCCACGTGTCCTATTTCCACCCGTAGCTAAATAGATCGTGACACCATTTTACTCACTAATACCTCCATTGGAAAATTTGAAAAGTTTGACTCATTAAATAAAAGAAACTCACCATGATTACTTGTCAATTAATCATTCAATCCATTAATTTACTAAAATATAAGTTTTTAATTTTGTTTAAGTTACCCGATGGTAAACCCATCAACGACCCGATAAAAAAATTGACAAAATCCGACTCCGCTACTAATAGGGTTGGGGTGAGTTTGGTAATCAAAATTTTAATAGGAGTAGGAGTTGGAAAGAGGCTACTCCGTACCAAACCCACCCTGTTACTATCCCTAAATACCACCGTTAGAAGTGATGAGGTATCCTAATCTAATTAAATTCCCTTATTCATCCATTTCTCCCGCTATTTTCAAGGGAATCTTTTTCCAAATAAGCCCAAACCCTATCCACATAATCCCAAACCTCCATTGATATGTGTCCATTTTTTCATTGTATTATGAATATAATTATTGGAATAAGACACATATCATCTAGTGAAGGTATAAGTGAGCAAAACACGATGGAGTAATAATAGGAGTACAACTCATTTTTGCAATCGTTTATATCTTTCTCCCGAGTAACACTGAGCCAATTGAAATTTAATCGAAATTCACGATGCCACTTTTCGGGGATAAATAAAGATGAATATAAATTAGTTGTACCCATGGCATAACTCGAGGTACAAATATTACCATGTATCCGAGAGAGAGAGAGAGAGGGGGAGAGAGAGAGGAAGTGGACTGAGGTGGACTTAAATCTGCTTCAACACTTTCCGTTCTCTCCAAATTCCACACAGAGCCACAATGAATCTCTACTCTCTTCTCAACTCCATAATTCCTTCTTCAAACTCCGTAACCCTGCATCTCTCTCTCTCTCTCTCTCTCTCTCTCTCTCTCTCTCTCTCTATATATATATATATATATATACACACACACACACACACACACACACACACACACAAGTATATATGTATTTATTATATGCATACTCGTGCCCTTTAATCACTTTTGCAAATTTAATTGATTGATTCATTCACTGATTCACCATAGCATTTTGTTTCAATTTGGTTCAACTATTACAGGTTGTGATTCTACTATCATTCTTCACTTACTTGGGTTTTGCTGGATCTGTTCTTCCGGGAAAGGTTGTTCCTGGTGTCACCTTATCAGATGGCACTCGACTCCATTATCGCTGCAATGGTCACTTTCTCTCTCACATACTACTATTTTAGAAATTGAATGTTTATTGTTGTTAATTTTTTTTGTTATTTATTTATTAAATTTTTTTTTTTTTTTTTCAATTTCAGGTTTGTTATCACTTGTTTTGCTAGTTGCATTGGTTGGATCAGGGGTTTGGATTGGTTTCATATCACCCACTGTATGTATTCACTGATTTCCATGATCTATTTTTCTTTTTTAGTTCATTTATTGGATTTTATTGAGTTCACATTTTGAATGGTTCATTGCCAACACCTCAAATTTTCTTTGAATTTGAAGATTGCATGTATTGAGTAAGTTCATAATATGACTCGGTGGCCAGATTGCTGTATTGGGTTATGATTCTGAATAGGCTATATCACTGTAAATTATATGAAATTATATCGGTGACCACATTGCTGTAGTGTAGTGGGTTATGATTCTGAATAGGGTATGTCATTTGTATAATTAATGGAATTTATTCAGAAGACGCAAGTTAGGTTAAAAGATACTTATTTTTCCTCCTTTATTTGGGGGATATTTTGTGTACATAAAGTTGCAAGTGTTCTGCATCCAAAACTTTTTGTTGGAATGAGCGATTAAAGCGAATTTTGGGGGATATTTTGGGATAGTTGTTATTCATGATAATTAAATAGTCATTGTATGGAATCTGGATTTTCGGGTGCATTAAACTGTTATTTCTTTGCTACTTCCTTCAACGATATGAAGTTCCCAATGGTGTTGTGTACTTTTAATTCTTGTTTTGAGCTGAAAAATGGAGAAATTTCTTATTTAAATACTATTTGTTTTGGCAATGACCTGGAACACCAACAATTGATGAATAGTAGTGGTACCTAATATCAATGTTTTTTTTTTTTTTTACTGTTCCGACTAAATTTAATCTTGCATATATTTTTATTGGTCAACCTAAGATGCAACCATGTCTTAATGATGTTTGCAGGTAATATCAGACAGAGGACTCGACCTTTTATCAACAACTTTTATATTCAGTTTCCTTGTAAGTTCACTTAATCGTTCACTATTTGGGAATTTCTAGCATGAACTTTCAACTCCAAATGGTGTCTTGATGTGCATTCCTGCCTACGTGTATTGGATGATGTGCATGGTTGCACATTCACATTACCCAATATGATCATAGTGCCTCCTTGTGTGTGTGTGTGTGTGTGTGTGTTGTCATATTTCTATTTCATTTTTTTTTCTTGGATTGTAAGGATACTTGAGTTCAGTAATCTTTTATAGTTTTAAATCTTTCTTATCTTTCCTTGCGTTTCTAAATGACAGGTGGCTTTTTTACTGTATGTGGCTGGTAAAAAATCACATGATCAGAGCTCATCTCTGAAGCCTCATATCAAGGGAAACTTAATTCATGACTGGTAAGTCTAATTGTAGGACTAAAAGCTTGTTACTTAATAGGATTGTTGCTATTGAGGATAGGTGGCCATCCGAATTTATTATAACTGCGGATCTCTATCATAAAGAAGCATAAAAGAATAAGAGAACAGCTAGTTGAGGCATTTTCATTAAATGCAACATCTCTAGTAGTTATCCTTGCCCTAGCAATGATATCCACTAAAACATTATAATACAATCTTACTGTCCCATTGTTCTGCACTTTTGTAAGTTGTAACACTTTAGGGTTTGGTTAAAGCCTTTAGGATCCTTAAAGGCTTATGTTGTCCTTAATGCATTTTAGCCATAATTGTTTAGGGTTTGGTTGTTAGAATTGATATTTTAATTGGTCGATTTGCATTTTTCATATAATCGAATACCATTCACGATTCATAATTTTGAATTTTGAAGTTTAAAATTTAAGTGGAAAACTTTCAACATTTTGAGCCTTGATATTGATTAAAACTGTGTGAAAGTGTTATTTTAATCATTTTAAGCATTGTACACGTGTTTTCATGTGTTCTATATATATACACTAAAAAAAGTGAGTCTTGCACTTCACGATTCAATACAATGCATGATTCGTAACATTGGCAAACCGATTCACGAGTTAACCACCATGGAGTAGGGCATCATTATTATATACTCAAGGTCTGTAACAAGGTCAATTAACCATCATTTCTCATAGGATACTTATCTGGCCTCCTTAGATTCGTACACCTAAAGGTGTTCATCTACTAGTCCCTCAACACGGAAAAGAATTCAACCTCAATTTCATCTTCATCGGGGCATGTTATGTAAAAGATAAATTACATAATGGTGAAGCCTTATATACATTGTTGGGCCCATTCTGCAATAGCTTAAGCTTTTGGAGCAGCTAGTGACTGGACATTTTATTAGAGCCTTGTTTGTGGGAGTGGGAGTGAGAGGTCTCAAGTTTGCGTCTCCATACCAATTGTGGTTTGCCTATTTGCAGTTTGTTGTTTGTCTCCATTATGATGTAGTTTTGTTTGTTGCCTTGCCTCTCAACATGCGAGACAGAATCACACGTGATAGAGGGTGTTGAAGCTTGATATACAATATGAGGCCCATTCTCTGACAACTCAAGTTTTTGGAGCAACTGGTGACTTAACATGAGGCGAGCGTATTTTATAGTCTTGAGGCGTTTTTGCCTCACCTCACCATGAGGTGAGCCTCAAGGCGCAAAAGGCATGCCTTATAAAACACTGGTTGCCTCTCCACATGCGAGAAGGAATCACATGTGACTGAGGGTGTTGAAGCTTGATATATATTATGGGGCCCATTCTCTAACAATTTAAGTTTTTGGAAAAACTGGTGACTTAGCACATACATAGCTCTACATCCCGACAAAATGAGCAGCAGTTCCCAAAATTTGCCTATTTTGTTCCCTAAATTCGCAGCCCATATATTTCATTTTCTATATCGTCCTTTTTAGGTGGTTGACGTAGTGAGTGAAAGTTAAAGACTTCTATGAGTTGGAATTGCAAGGTTGAAAGTGGAGGCATTGTATTCGTTCGGGCATAGTGTGTATTTTCACATGCAATAATCTTTGCGAAATGCGAATAATGTGAAGCGGATGCTTTTTACCATATGGCTTGTTCACATTATTTTAGATGTGAGCTCTGTTAATTGGTCTCAGAATCAGGCAAAATTGAGCTTTACGAAGTAAGAAAGGTCTTCTAATTTTAACATCCTTAGACTTACACTTCCCTTTTTTACTTCTCGACTTTTAGCAGGATTACGAAAGCTTTTTGAATCAGTTAATGAACGTAAATATTAATAATAGATGTCAGTCAAGTGAAACTGAAGTTCGATTCTTGTTAGAATTGTCTTTGGTTTATAATCAATGAAGAAATATTACTTGATGGTATCACTGTTTGGTAGGGGCGCAACTCGGCCGGGTCAACCTGTGGTCAGCTCGGGTTCGACCCGAAAATTATCGGGCTTGGTCCCTCGATACTCACCATGGACGGGCTTGGGCAGAATTTTGCTAACCCGTGGAACCCGAGCCGAGCCCGAGCCCAAATTCTGTATATATATTAATTTTTCACATTAGATTATAGTGTTTTTTAGTGACAAGAATACACTATTAGATATTATTCAAACACTACAAAAAAAATAGATGAATGTTTTTTGCCAAATCTTAAAAAAAGAAGAAGATTTTATACTCTACATATTATTGTTTACGTACTAAAAGTCGGTTTGCACCAAAAAAAAAAAAAATGCAATTCGGGCTCAATTCGGGCTCGGGTATTAATAGTAAATCACAAACTAGGCTTGGGTTGAAAAGTTCGGGTTTATGTCGGGCTTGGGCTTGGGCTTGGGCAGCCTGCTTGAATTCAAAACCCTTTGTGTCCCGCCTGAGTTGCACCCCTACTGTTTGGGCAGTTGATCATTGTAATTGAATGGACCGTTGAGAAGTTGAAGAAGAACCTCATTTATTAGAGCAAAATAACGTTTTGTCTGTTGTTTGGATGTTTTTAGCCATTTCACTGATCTGGGTTTTTTGCTGCGAAGGTTGCTACTTGCTAATTATGCAAGTATTGATGTTGTATTAATGACCTGTTATGTGTTCCAAGTATAATGAGCAAATAACTTATTCTTTTGATAATTACTTTGACCGAAATACTTACTGGCTATGAGGTTTGTTAATTTCCTTGAAAAAATGCACATTCTGATCAATCATCCGCTATCTTGATATTGGTACTATGTTATGTTGTTCAATAGGTGGTTTGGGATACAGCTGAATCCTCAATTCATGGGCATTGACCTCAAGTATGTGATCCAGTCTTCAATTTTTGGTGCATTCTTTTTCATTGTGGTGACCTTAAAAAAAGCATAAAGTTGCTGTTTCTGATTTAACCTATATTTTCAGCTTTAAAGTGGAACAGATTTTTAAAGAAGTTGTGAAAAAGTTTTTGCCAAACAGACTAAAATCTCTCTGTAATCCCAAATAAGCCAATTGAAAGGGGCCCTTGGTCTCTTTTTCAACTTTCTCTGAGATCGTCTTCTCGATTTCTAACCAGAGGTTCTTCTCCTTGTTCTTCTTCTGCCTCTTCTTCTTCTTTTTCTTTTGGAGCAAAAGTTGTTCTCTAAACTCCACACCCAATAATGTCTTTCTCTGATCGTCCATATTTGATGATTCATTTTTTCCCCTTGGTCCTATCTTGCATTTTTTATTGTCCTTGGGGACGGGTTTTTTACCCTAATAATATGGCAAGTGGCAACTTTCACAATCCTTACTAGACATTTCGTTTCACTTGTCAAGATCCAATGTTCTTCCCGTTTCTGTTGGTCACCTCAACCTTTTTGATTGTGCTGAATTGACATAATGATGGTTAAATCTCATTTATTCTAAACATAATGTTGCTTTCGTAGATTCTTCTTTGTGAGAGCTGGTATGATGGGGTGGCTGCTAATTAATCTTTCAGTTCTGGCAAAAAGTATTCAAGATGCTAACCTAAACAGATCAATGATTCTCTACCAGCTATTCTGTGTGGTAAATTGGTCATGTCTACTCGCATATTCTTAAATCTCTCTAATATGTGATTGTTGACTTATTTTTCTCTTTTGGGTCGCATCTTGTTTCAGTTTTACATAATGGACTTCTTTTTTTACGAAGAGTATATGACCTCCACGTAAGTGTAGTACCTGTTCTTTTTCATTATAAATTCACTCATTGCATAAGTCATTCTTTTTTCTTATTACGTTATTCTGCAAAATGTTTTTCATAATCTTAGGTGCTGCCATGGCTTTTCATAATCTTAGGTGCTGCCATGGCTTTCCATTCTTTGGTGTTTGAGAACTAGTTTGCTTTCTGTCCTTTGATTGTGTTAAATGTGCTTTATTGTTTTCAAACTACCATGTGTTCTTCTGTAAACACTAATTTATTGGGTGCAAGGGTGTTTTGGCTAAATACATAATAACGTGTACGTTTCCAACATTGGTGCTTATACAGACAAAGAAATAAAATTTGTGAGAAATCAGAACTTGTGGTTTTTCTCAAATCTGGGAAAAGTATGGGTTAGAATGTGGCTATCAGATGTGAAGCTGCATGTGAGAGTGGCAGTGATAATGCTTACATTTATTGCGTAGTTTGCCTCAATTTGTTTTTGGTTCTTTAGTGTAACGAGTGGGTGTCAGATTCTAGATTCTTAGTGGTTTGTGCTAAAAGTTGAATTTTTAGATAGCGCATATTTTATCTTTTGCATAAAGTATATGAAGCTATTTGCTTCACTCATCGTATTCTTGCTACAGTGTGAATTTGGTATAGCTTCTCAGTTTCGAATGACAATAACAATCAAATATGTCATGCATATGACAGTAAGTTTACTGTCATCACCTAGTTGTACCTGAGCTTGGTGATGCTGAAACTAAGGCCGATAGTTAGTAGTTGAACGGATATGGCTTTTAAGTTTTCCAAATTAACTATTTACTAGTCCTAAACCTGTGCAATGCATGGGAATTTTTCAAAAATGAAGTAGGTTAAATTCCAAAAGGAAAATTAACACGCCTTCAAATTAGTGAATGAGATTAAAACAATTATTGCACGATCAAAGAGGAAAAAAAATTATCAAAATATTAATAGTTGTAAAATTTTAAATGTCAAAGACGATGAGAAGGAGAGGAAGATCAAATTTATTATTTTTTTTCATTAACACAAATGAAAAGAAGATGAAAAGGTGAGGAAGATAAAATGTTGCATAATTGCATTAGTTATGACAGCAACACAATTAAATTACTACTATTTTAATTTATTTCATAAATTGTTAATTTTAAGAAAAGAGTAATGCTACCCACATCTAAATCCACACCCAATTCCACACCCAACATGGGGCCCATCGAAATCAAGGACCAGGATGTGTTGGGTGCGGAATTGGGTGTGGATTTTGGATGTGGGTGTAGCATTTTTGTTAAGAAAAATGTCTATCTATTTTCATAAGAAAGCCATGTCGCAAAGTATGGTCATGCCACTTGGCATCCCATTTCTTGGAAGGAAAAATACGAAGATTGGACCCATTTTATACCTTGATGTGGTGACACAGTAGGTGGGAGTTTATGTATTAGATCTTTCTCATTTTATCTTTGTTCATTTTTTGTATTTAAAGATAAATCATGTTTTTGTGTGTACAATATCACTGTTTTTTCGGCACTCTCTCTGCTTCTGTTTTCATTTCATATACGGAAGCTGTAATTCTGACATTCATGTAGGATTTCATTAACCACCATGACATTTTGTATATGGTTATCTTCAATAGATGGGACATAATTGCTGAGAGGTTAGGCTTCATGCTGGTATTTGGAGATCTAGTGTGGATTCCTTTCACCTTCAGTATCCAGGTATGTGGTGATGATTTTTTTTTCCCCACCAGAAAACAGTTTCTCTGTTCTTAGAGTTTTGTTCTTGAAACGGAAAAAAGAAACTTCATTTGAGATCTCTGTATTTGGTTGGTATTGGGCGAGAAAAAAACTACCAAACCACTTATTTTTGGACATGTTTACTTAAGTTGAAATTCCGTAGTAAAATTTCACGGCACATTACGACCTCCATTTTTTGAATTGACAGATTGAGTTGGATAGGCTAAAGGTATGTTTGGGCCGAAACGAGCTTCTAGGACCCAAAACACATTATAGCCAGTTTGGATTTGTTTTAGGAAGCACTTTAGAGGTCCAAAAGTACGTTTTGGTTGAAGCAGGTATAAAGGTGCTTCTGCCCAAACATGATGCGGGAAACAGATTAGATTAAGGGTTGCAGTGATTTTTTCTCAATTACTATGGTGCACTTGTGGTTTGGGCTTTTGCTTCTACCTAAACTAGTGTAGTAACATTCACTCCCAAAAGCCTAAGCTAATGGGAGGAAGGGGTCACCCACTAAATATGCCCAAGGACAACCTAGTACATAGCTAGTGTGGGACAATACACTGCATCAGACACCCCCGCCTGAGGTCCACGTCAAGGACTTATCTGTTGGTCACCACAGGCTGCCCCACACACTAGTACCCCGGAGATGGCTCTGATACCAAATAATTTAGTAACATTCACACTCCCAAAAGCCTAAAGCTAAAGGGGTCACCCACTAAATAAGCCCAAGGACTACCCAGTACACAACCAATGCAGGACAACGCACTGCATCATAAACGCCAAAGCCATAACCAATCCAAAGGGGCCCTGAGTTGGAAATCTCTACGCTATACAATTTTGGCTCCTATTAATTCTTAAATATCTGTACTTTCTATTATTGTTCTCTGAAGATTTAACTAGCAATACCAGACTGACTAATATCCACCTTGTTAACGTTTCCTCATATTGTAAAATTGTTAGGTAATCAATTGTTCTCTTTTGTTGTAGGGTTGGTGGCTTTTGCATAACAAGGTGGAGTTAACAACCGCTGCTGTTATTGCAAATTGCATTGTTTTCCTATTTGGGTAATCTTTAACCTGCAGTCTCAGAACTAGATCTTTCTTTCCTTTTCTATTGCGATATTTTTTCCCTTTTCCTATGCCAATTATAATGTCAATTTATCTTGGATTGATAAGGTATCGGGTCTTTAGAGGAGCTAACAAGCAGAAACATGATTTTAAGAAGAATCCCAAAGCGCTTATATGGGGTCGGCCTCCAAAAGTTATTGGAGGAAAGTTGCTTGCTTCTGGTTATTGGTAAGGTTTTTAGTTCAATTAAGAGCCCTTTTGGTATTGCTTTGGGAATAAGACATTTTTTCCCCCTTCAACAGATTTTAAAAAACACAGAAAATTGCTGCGTCTGATTTAACTGTTTTCCACATTTAAAGTAGATTCGATTTTTGAACATGTGAACAAGTATTTGCAAACAAACTCAAATCTCTCAGTAATACCGAACAGTGATTGTCGATCCCAAATAATCTAATCGAAACGGGCTCTAAAGTTTACTTTATCTCTTGACTTTGTTATCAAATTTCCTTTACCCATAAGGACTACTCTGTCTAATTGACTACTAGCAATATCCTCCACTGGGTGCCTGATGTTCTGTTTTCTGAATCAATAAAATATGAAAATGAAGCACTTAATCTGATTTGGTTTCTTAACTTCATTTTTGTTTTTGAAGGGGAATTTCAAGGCACTGCAACTACCTTGGTGATTTGTTAGTGGCGCTTTCATTTAGTTTACCGTGTGGTATAAGGTAACTTCCAAAGCTATTTTTACGAGCAATACTCTAGTACTTCTCTTTTATACATTTCAAACTATTCCAAATTTTTATTGGTCCATGTATGTGGCACATATGTGCCAGTCGACAAACTTGCACATATGGACCAATAACATCTCAAACAGGATGAGAACATGCCGAAAATTACTTAAGGCTCTGTTTGGTTTGTGGATTTTTAGAAGGAAAAGGAAAGGAAAACAATAAGGAAATTAGTTATTTGTGTTTTCCCTTGTGTGTATTTTTTTTATTTTCGATTTTAAATGACATTACAAGTAACAATTTCTTAGAATATAGCTGTACGGCAAGAAAAAAACGAAGGGAAATGACTTATTTCTCAACTTAGTTTCTTTCCCATCCTATTTTGCTAACCATTTTCCTTATTAACCAAACAAAAGAAAAGGTTTTCCTCTGTGTTTTCTTTTCCTCGTCTTTCTTAACAATATATAGTTGTGAATTGGCAAAATTCAAACACTTCAAAATTAAAAATTCTTTTTGAAAACACTTCTAATATTTGCATACATATGTTCTTTGCAGTTCTCCAATTCCATACTTCTATCCAATTTATCTTCTGATTCTGCTAATATGGAGAGAGAGACGAGACGAAGCTCGTTGCGCTGAGAAGTACAAAGATGTTTGGGCAGAGTACTGTAAACTTGTTCCATGGAGGATACTACCATACTTTTATTAGCAAGATGGTCCTCCAATTATCAAATATTTGCCTCCTTGTTGAGTAATTAATTACCAGATTAGTTTAGTGGCATGTTTAATTATCATTAGCAGATAAATAGGCTAGCCTCTGACTGGGGATTGTGTTGGCTTTTGAAGCTCTGCTGTCGGAAGATCATAGGTCAAACTTTTTTTTGTTTTGTTTTGTTTTGTTTTTTTTATTTCTTTTCTGTGAAGTTTGTAGTTTGAAACAATGTGTGTGTATATTATTTGATTAGAGTTGCATAGTTTTCAAAAGATGACTTTCCTGGATTTTTTTGAGAAGATGGAGGCTTCAATATAATGACGACTATCAATCTGATTTTAAAACTTTAACATCTACTATTGGTTATTGTGGCAATTGGCAAAGGCCCCTATGTTTTATGAGCATTTGAGTTTTTGTTTAATTTTAATGGATTAGCTTCTATCATCTTTTGTCGTTTTTTGGTTTCGAGTAGAAAAATTTAAGTTTGTAAATCTCAAGCTCACCACACATGAATATATGTATATTGGATATTGGATTTGCAACACTAATTGCAATTCAGTCGATCCTAAACCACGAGTCTAAGTCAAAGAGTTCAAATAAACCCAACTCATCCTAAAAATGTTGTCCAATCCATTTCTATGTTATTTCTTAGCTTAATCTGACCCAAATTGATTTATTAATATTATTGCAAGCTTTACAAAAATTCTACAGGATAATATAAATAAAATTGCCTCAGGAGTGTTGCCTCTAAACTACTGAAAACTCGCTCCTCAGGTTCTTCTTCTTGATTCTGCCCTGCTAAGCCCCAATTTTTAATTTTTGCATCCGTGGTTTGAGTGTTTGAGTGGTTGTGGTTTGTATAAATAGTGGTGCTAGTGGGGATTTGAGGGAGAAATAATTTGATAAAAGAAGTAAAATGAAGTAAAAGGAGGCAAAAAACTTTAATGGGGGTAAAATTCGCATTATGAATTCAAACTTTTAATATTGCAGACTCCTCCAAATTTCTCTATTTCCCCACATATAATATTGAAGACACTCCTCTTCGATGCATATTGTGGGTGTAGAGAGAAATTGAGTGATAATATTTGATAGTTCCCTTTTCTTTTTGACTTCCTTTTTTTAAAAAATAAAAATAAAAATAAAAAGAAAAAAGAAAAAAAATCTGCCGTTGACCCAGTAATTGACTTTAGGATCTATACGTGTGTGTGTATATATATATATATATATCCCTGTCTTGCTAGTTAATGTAGTAACTGCAGGATAGAGTACCTAAACTTATCTTTCCTGATCTTTTATCCATAGAAACCCAAGTTTCGAGCTCAAAATATATATTATTTTCTTTCCGGTTATGTTTTGAGCGAGGAAATTTTTGTCGCTAAAGTTGTACAACACTATCACAAAAAGTGATAGTATCATATTTAACAATGGTTTTGTACACTTTTAGCGACGAAAATTTTATCACTAAAAACGAGTCCCTAAACGTGACATTGGCGCCCACCTCAATAAATAAATATATTATATATATAGTTGCTAGGTAGTTGTGAAAGCTTTTCAATGTTTTCCATAATCCATCACTCAAAAACGCACAGATTAAATGAATTAGTAAAAAAGGTAGGTGGCTGGCCTGAGCAAGTGGTGGTGGTCCTCAGTCATGAATGTCTCTTTATTCAATGCTTTTATCAATCCAAGAAAAAGAGGAAGGCATGCTCCATACGTATATGTTTGTATTTATATGTGGAGAGAGAGAGAGAGAGAGAGAGAGAGAGAGAGAGAGAGAGAGAGAGAGAGATTTTTCCAGGAGTGGTCCCCTTAACTGTGAACAATCAATGGGTTTGCTTACAGACTAAGCCATGAATAATTACCAGTACTACTACTTTTTCTTGTTTGTCTCACTTATTAGCTGGACCCAAAGAGAATTTATGACAGATCATATGGCAGCAAGGGTTTTATTTTTTTTTTTTTTGTGTAGAAATTTAGTGTTAAGAGCCCGATAAGGAAAAGTTATAATTAAAGGATGAAACTTTTTTTTTTTTTTTTTTTTATAGTGAAAAGTGTCTTAACTAAAATCTTTTGTTAGAATTAAACAAAAACTTCGATGATTTTGTGAAATTTTATTTAACATTTTTAACAATTTCGTGAAACTTGCCTTATGATCCTAGACACTAGTCCAATTTAACAGTAGCAAGCTTGTATCACACTTTTCTGAATTGTTTTCTATGTAAAACCGATGGCCCTTAGGCTTAGTTTGGCCCCCACGTGGCTTTTTAAAAGGAGCTTATGAAATTTATTACTAAGTTGTTTGATAATTTTATACAAGTTACACACTTCAAAAAGATATCATGAAACCAAAAGCCACCTTGTGCTTTTAAAAGCTTCATTCTAGAGCTTTTAAAAGCTCCCCCCAAAAGTCCTAAGTTCAATTTTTGCACAGCTCATAAACTAATTACCAAATGAATTAACATGAAATTATGCTTTAAAAAAGAAGAAGCAAAAAGGGGGCCAAACTAAGCCTTAGTGTATTAAGAACACCGATTGAAAACCGAAAAAGTTGGTCAGTTCGTTGATCGGGTCGGTTTATCTGAACTTTCTTACATACACCCATCTCTCATTCTAAGTGGACTAGCACATATTTCCAACAACAATCATGAAACATAATGGATCTTCTATGACACACCTGAGTAGTTTTAGTTATGAAAATACTTTTGCTCACCCAAACTTTGGTATACCAATGCTCACTCAAGTATCCCATTGGCCAATACAGTGGGGTCCAGAATTAAACAATATTAAACAACATTTGTTTAATCCTGGGCCCCACTGCATTGGCCAATGGGATGCTTGGGTGAGCATTGGTGTACCAAATTTTAGGTGAGCAAAAATGCTCTCTTTAGTTATATATATGGTGTCAAAATATTACAAATAGGTCTCAATATGCAAAAGTTAATTATTCTATGTGATTGTCATACCGTGTGACGTTCATTATGAGCCCTTCATTATTATGGATCCACGTAGGACTTACAGAATACTCAAATTACAGTAAAAATCACACAAATATGACAGTCACATAAAATAATTTCTTTCCATATTTAAATTTGACAACCCCTAGACAACTAAATTAATTTTAAAGTTATAACATGATTGGACCAAATACTGGGATGTATTATAGAAGTTTCCCACAATTAAAAAAGGCAAATGGGTAGTTTTGCTATGAGTCTATTACTCCTATGTGGGAAAAGTTTTTCATGTCAGGAGAATAACTGTGTGACTTCTTTCGTATTCCAATCATGTGACACGTACTTAATTGTAATGATCACACAAGATAATTTCTCGATAGTTTAATCAACTTTTTGTGACAACATTACAATCATTTATAAATTATTAGGTTAAATGGAATCTAACTTGAAAAAAGTGTCATTTGGAACTATTACAAGACCAGAAACCCATGCGTGTCCCACAGACCCAGTCGTTGGGAAGATTCTATAAATATTGGTCTTCAGGTTAAGATTCCATACAATCAAGTAGTTTGGTTATATAGTATAATTAAGATTTGATAAGAAATATTTGTACCTTTTGTTAAAATATATTTGTTCTTTAGTAAGAAATGCTTGTACTTTTCAAAATCACAAATAATTTTGGGTACAAATATATATATATATATATATATATTTGAGATTTGCTAACTTACAGCATAAGAGACTTTTAGCGACAAAAAATAAGATTTTAGTGCCGAAATTTGGAACCTTTAGCAATAAAAATTTCGTTGCTAAAAACCTGTTTTTCGTCGCTAAAGGGCCGTTGTATGCTGCTAACTTAAAACCATCATATTGTAAGTTAGCAGCCCCTATATATATTTTGGAAAAGGGTAATTAGAGTACAAATATTTTTGGGTAAATTCCATTTTGTACCATTATAGTTTGGGTGTGATTTCAATTTTGTCAATTTGATCCTTACAGTTTCGTTTTAGGTTCAATTTAGTCCATTTATGAAAAATTCCTACAGTTTTTGGCAGATATCAGTATATGTGGTAAAGCATAATTTCTCCAAGAAAATTTACCATTATGCCCCTAATAATACCTCATATGTGCATCACATGATCTATTTCTGTCAAAAGCTATAAGAAATTTTCATGAATGAGCTAAATTGAACCTAAACTGAAAGTGTAAGGATCAAATTGACAAAATTGAAACTACATGGATCAAAATGACATCACATCCAAACTACAAGGGTGCAAAGTGTAAGTTATCCAATATATATTTTATTTATCAAAGAACAAACATTTCTTACCAAAGGTACAAACATTTCTTATCAAAACTGCTTGATTGTACCATACAACCAAACCACTTGGTTGTATGGAAGTCTTAGCTTGATGTTCAAATTAAGAAATTTTTAGTTAATTTAAGTGTAATGTGGGTGTTGGATCCACATACATATACAACGAGTGCCCGAAATCAGACAAGGAGACTAAAGAGTGGTTTTGAACCTCCAGTCCAACAAGGCTCCACTCCAACTATTAGGTTATCTATATAGGCGCAATTAGTGAAAATGACATTGTAATAAGATTTTTTTTAGAGTTAAAGACAATTAAAATTTTTAATTCGGAAAAGGTACTCCATACAAAAATATTAAGTAAAATTTCAATTGGCATACATAATTTAAGCGAAATTTCACTTAACTCAACCTTTAAGAGACTTTTTAACAAAAAATTAATTGGACTTTAAACTCTAGACTATTACTTCTAGAGACTTTCGCCTAAATTTATATACGGAGTATTATATATGTAGTTGATATATGGTAAAAGAAAAGTCCCAATCAATAAGTATAATTCTATGGTTACCAAAATTTCTATCCCTAATGGTTCCCAAATCATGTGGGTGTGGCGGTCTATGAATTTTGATATGATTCTTCAATTAGAATTACTAAATTTAGGTTCCAGATGCTTTATTAGTTGTACCAGATACAATGACATGTGTTACCACCAATCACAAGTAGAACATCTACATACTGAGAATGGCAAAGAAACGTATGCTTCGGCAGAAATTTGGGGATTGCTACTATTTTTAAGAAATTAACTAAATCGTGGTGGTTGTCATTTTACTTGTTGAGGTTTTCTAGAGAATGAGGGAGGTCTATGAGAGTTGTCATTTTTTTACCTACCAAATGTTTGTTCTTATGCTTTAGAGAAAATGGGTGGAATGTATTGGGGGTGGTCTTTTTTTTTTTTAATCAATATGCTTTGGATTGTAAGGTCGTTCAGATTTGGAGTTTCCGTAATTTCATAGGGCATCATGTTTGTATCTTCTTTGGCCTTTGTGATTTTATGATATAAGTCTACTTTAGCTCATAAAAAAAATAAAAAAATTCACATTATCATCACTTTTGCTTATGAATCATTCTTCCATATGGATGTTGAGTTTTAGTAAATATTCACACATATAGTGAAAATCACATAATAGTTCGATTGTTGTTAAATACCACAATTCTTTTCTTGTGCCCTCATTTCTTTTGGGTTGTGAATTTCCCAGTGTAATTCCACAGGATCATCAATTTGGGCTGTTATTTCTAATTGTGAATTTCACATTTTCATCAGTTTGGGTTGTGAATTTTAGTTGTTATTGGGTTGTGAAATTCACTGGTTAGCTCCACATGATCACCAATTTGACTATCCCATGTAATTACTTTTAGTTATGAATTGTTATTGCCATGTAGTTAACGATTTTTTAGTGAATTCACAAATTTACAATCAAGTCTCTATGAATGTATGGGGTGGTTTAAATGAATTAACTGTCCTGTAAATTCAGTACGTGATTTTCACAAAGCTTATAGTGAAATTCACAGTTCATCTTCTGTGTGAAATTCACACTTCTCACAAGATCAGCGTGTACTCTAAGTCTACCACATTTACTTGTGAAATTCTCAAATATATTGCATGAATATATAAGAGCCTAACTACATTTTGTGAAGTTCTCAAAATTTTGCATATTTGTTGATCAAAAACAAAAATCCATACATGTCAAATTTGGGAGATGGAAGTTTGCAAGAGAGAATCTTGATGGCTAACGATTGATAAGAGTATATTTGACGATGTCACACTATTTTATGGCTAATTCCATGATCTATTCATTATTTATTGCAAATTTAATCAAAAATATATGTGAGATATGGTGATTGTAGCAATTTAATGTGCTATTTAATTCTAATTGGCAATGCATAAATTACGCAATAATGAGTCAATGTGGACGACTGCATTTAATCTCCCATTAAATCCAATATCCCAACATGGAAGTTACATAATAATTTCAGCTATAAAGGTGAGGGTAATTAAGTCATATAAACTCTTTAATCATGGTTAAGATATCTTAACTAGGATTTTAAGGATCTTATATTAAATAAGTAAATAGGGTGGACTTTATCCATGCAAGGATAGCACCAAGGGATTTAGTGACAATTTTCTATTAACTTTATTCAATCAATAATAAAATGCCCAAAAGTGGAGATAATATTCAAAACAACGGTTATTTTGATAACATGGTATTACAAGTCAATAAAATCTCAATATTTAGACACATGTATTATATCCTAATTTATGAAAAATACAAGAGAAATGGACTTTTTCTACGATAAGTTATGCCAAACACCACAACAGAAATGGACTTCTCTATGATAAGTTACGCCAAACACCACCATAGTTATACGCAAGCTTCGTATCAAGTCACACACAGCCGTAATGAGTTAAAAGACACATCATTTGCACAACTAATCAATACTAGTTAGGGGTGTTAGCGGTCGATTTCGGTCGGTTTTTTGTGTTTTTCAAAACCGACCAATAGGTTCGGTTTTGGTCATTTTTTTGATCAATTTTAGCTTGTACATATATTTTATAAATCGACCAATCGTTTTTTTGGCCAATCAATTTCGGTGAATTTTCAATTTTTTGTTTTCTGTGATCACCCCTAATACTAGATATATTTTTCCAAAATCATGACATATACATAATTTGTTGGGCCAGGCCGATAACCAAACGTCATATTGCCATGGCCCATTTTGAGTGTGTATATTATATAGAAACCTACAAAATATATATATATATATATATATACAGAAATGCTAGACCCACGTAGCAGTGAACGACACAATTTTTCACATACAACTTTAAATGTTTATATCTTGTGTTTTTGAATTTTTTTTACACTTTTGTGCCCCACTTATACAGCATATGGTATAAGCATTTAAAATTATGTATAAAAAAAAATGTATAATTTACTGTGTAGATCTAATATTTCTGATATATATATATATGAGAGAGAGAGACAGAGGGTATTCATTAGATATAGACTATATAGTCTGCATTGTGCTCCTCACATTTACCACGAGAGAACCACGCCAGCCTCAACTTGGAGCACAATCAGACTATACAGTCTATATCTAATGAATACCCTCTCTCTCTCTCTCTCTCTCTCTCTCCTCTATCCTTATCTTCAATTGTAAGTAAAGTAGTAATTAGTAAAGTACTGAACCTTCAGCCAATTCCACAAAGCGAAAACAACGTATATCAAACTATAAATATTAAACCGTACCCAAATGAAACTCACACAAGGAAAAAAACTAGCTATATCCAAATGAAATAAATTGACTATTTTTAAAAAAATTGTATTGTTTTTTTTTTTTTTAATTCTATCGTTTATTTTCCGAAAAAAAAAAAGAAGAAATAAATTGACTAGGACGTAACATATGCATATGGAAATAAAAAACATTGAACGACCTTTTCATCAAAAACCCAAAAAGTAGATTATATAGTACACCACAAAATAAGCAATTACCCTTCCTTTTACTCCTTTCGTCCTATTTTGTGAGTCAATATTTGGGAACTCCACTTATTAAGGGGACAAGAAGAATCTACACTTATTTTTCACAATTGCCCCTAATCATTACAACTACTTTTTTTATTTTTGTCTTGGTGTAGATTTCAGTAAAGGGTAGTTTTGGAAAGTAAGTAAAAATCATATACTAAATTAGGAAAGTGGACACTAATTTTGGGACATCCTAAAATGGAATACAGTACTCACAAAATGGGACGGAGGGAGTAGTACATAGAAATCCTTAAAGTTGGAAGAAAATATTCATAATAACGGTTATACCACGTTATCTGTGTAACCTTACAAATACATTTGGGTGTATTATTGATATGTAAGGATGCTTTCCCTAATTCTAGGATGCACAAATATTCAAATAATGATACCTTATTACCTTGTTATACCATATCATCAAGATAATTGTTACAATTAATATTTTCTCCCAAGTTCGGGCCAAAGTCCTAACTCTGGATCTCATTTTATAGTCCCTAATTTTTTTTTTATTTTTTTGCATTCAATAATAAAAGACTGTTTTTGTCAAAAGTTGTTTGGCAGACTTGTTGCAAATTTTTTGCAATGGTCTCAACCTTTTAATTATTTATTTATAATTATTAACAATTGAATCCCAAAAGCAAGTAGTTTCATTTAGCTTTTGGGGTTCTATAGTCACTTATAGACTCTAAAAATTGTTTCTAAACACAGTCTGTCCAGGTTTACAGATTATCTCAATGAATTAAGCCCATTTGAAATGAGCTATATCCTGTTGGCTATTGCAAGGAGTACTTTTAACCATGTAATATATTCACACATGCTATCGTTATAATTGTAAGCAGGGGTTGTAATTTGAATGAGCTAACCCGAGCCAATTTAAATTTAGATTGAATTCGATCAACTTTCTATAATTTTATCATTTTATGCATAGCTGAGGACTAGCAATCACAATTTCAAGCACATATACTATATCTGTATATATACGGTGTCTAAGGGCAAAGTTAGGATTTTTTTTTTCTAAGGGGATTGGATAGAGGGGCGCATCCAGGATTTCGGTTCATTGGGGACAGTCTTTAATTAAAATTTTGAGTAATATTATGCTTCTCAAATTTTGGATTGCAAATGCTTCCTAAAAATATGTGGTTATGGGATTACTTCAACATCCCTCAATCAAAAACCCAGTGAACCAACTATTACATATATTTTAGATGCAAATAGAATCCAAAATTTAGAAAATATAGCGTTAATCTAAAGTTTTACTCATTTATTTTGTACTTCGCGATAAACACATAAAAATGGTGTCATATTCATATTATTTTTCTGTTTTATGAGAACTTATATATCAATCAATTGACATCACAACTATAATTAAACAACTGAAGTGAACTAGAAAAAGCCTAAGACAGAGAGAGAGAGGCAGACAGATAGAGAGAGCATGTGGGAAGAGGAACACGTATCATTTAGTGGGGGCAAAGAGGAAGAATTGTACACAAGTTAAGGGCAAAATTGTACACAAGTTAAGGGCAGATAGAGAAAGCATGGGCAGTGGTCCGAAGGCGAATTTTTTTTGAGTCTATTCATCCCTATTTTAGGTTGAATTTTCTTAATATCAAACTTTTTCTTTTAATTCCATAATAAGGGTTGATCGATTTTTAAAGTTTGAGTGATGGTATACATGTTTTTTGAAAAAAAAAATTGAGAGGGGTTGAACTAAGAAAAAGAGTTCGGCCGCCATTGAACTAATATAATGTGTTTTGTTTGGACTGAACAATATTGAGCTAGTTTAATTAAAAAGAGAAGTAAGAAGGATAAGACATATTGTCAAATATTATTGGGGTGGGTTAAACAATGATTAGGCTAAAATATTAAATATAGAAAAAAGGAGGGCTACAACTCGACGGAGCCACTAATAGCTCCGCCCTTGGGCCTTGCGTGTGTCTGTTTAAGTTAATCTAAATTGGACTTATAGCTTGACCCAGATTTGGCTTAAAGAGGATCTGCTAATTAGAGGAGTTTTCGCGGTCAATTTTGGTCAAATTTTTAGCAGTTTTAAAATCGATTTTTCGGTTTTAGTAGGTTGATTTCGGCGGTTTTGGTCGATTTGTGATTGATTTAGACTAGTGCATTTTTTTTAAAAAAATTGACTAATCGGTATTTGGTCAATTTTTGGCATTTCTTGTCATTAAAATTTCGCAACTTTATTTTAACATCAGACAACCCCATAAGTTTAACGTAATATTACTGACTTTTCTTGAAATTTGTACTTGCATTTCAGTTGAGCCCTTCACCTAAGTAACCGTGAAAAAACCCTGATAGTACATGTACAACAAGGATCTACTCTTTTTACTTGCAGAGATTATCCTTAAAATTTTTTACGAGTATGTATACAAAAATTTCCCAAAACTTACAGGGTGAATGGAAATGTGACAAATATTTATATAATTAAGGACATAAACACGATTTCAACAATTTAAATGTATCATTTGTAAATTTAAAAAGGGTTAATTAGTGAAAAATCCCTAGTAGTAACTACCAAGAGTTTAAAGTCCTAGTTGTTAAGCCAAAAATGCAAATTTTAGTGAATTTGCAAACATAAGTGAACATATACAGGGCCAGTCCTGAGGTTTGGGAGGCCCTAGGCAAAATTCGAAAAATGGGGCCCTCACATACGAATGCATATATATATATATATATATTTTTTTTTAAAGCGAATGCACGATTATTATTGAAATTTTTTAAATTGGTGCATAAATTTTTACAAATTAGCACAATTTTATGTACCAAAATGCTCAATACTTAAACAAATTAGAGACATTTAGCGAGAACATTCCAAAAATGGAGAAATTAGTAGAGAAGCTAAAGTCTCATCTGTCTGATCGTGAGTTAGGGGGGGTGTTGGTTTGGGCCTAGTGTAGTCTTTTACTACTTTGGACTTGTTTAGGGTGTATTTGGAACTTGTTTGGGCTTAAAACTAATGCTACTAGTGTAGAAATTTTTGGGATTTGGAGGCCCCTAATTTACACCAATTTTTGGAGGCCCTAGGCAATTGCCTATAGGCAGGGCCGGACATGAACATATAAAGATTAAGTTAATTAAGTAAAATTTTACTTAACTTCTGTTAAAATGAGTGAAATTTGGCTTAAAATATTTTAAGTGAAATTTGACTTAAGATATAAATTTATTCAAAATATTTAAAGTGACATTTCACTTATCTACTGTTAAAACGAGTGAAATTTGGTATAAGATATCTTAAGTGAACAATGACAGTGGAACCGTTTTGTTCCAAAAAGTAATAAGACCCTTTAATAAAAGTCAAAAATAATTTATCTTTAAAGATCAAAAACTCTAATCATAATATCATTTTCACAAATTCCTCCAAAAAATATAGTAAGAATGCCATAGTCATTTTTAATTTTGGATAAATTACAGTAACACCCCCTAAACTATGATCCATTTTCACTAACACCCCATAAACTTTAAAACTGAACAAACTCATCCCTTAAACTATCATTTGTTGACACTAAAACCCATTTTTCAGAGGATGAGTTTGTTCATTTTGGATAGTTCAGAGGATGAGTTTGTTTAGTTTTAAAATTTAGGGGGTGTTAGTGAAAAACGGTCTTAATTTAGGGGATGATGCTATAATTTACCCTTTAATTTTTTATTAACTATATAGGCGAAGATATTAACTTAAAACACAAACATAAATACTAACAAAAAGACTGAAAAGCTAGTGATTTTTTGTCAAACATATCATATTTACCTAATTAATATTAAGTAGTGGATTTAGAAGCAATATTTCCACAATCTTCCATGTTCTCTCCTTCAAGCTCAGCTTGCCACATGCACAAGCCTTCTATGTCTATGTTTCTCACTTTCTCTCTCTGTTTCAGTTCTGGGTCCATGTTTAGAGATCATATATACATATATCATACATGTATAAGTGAGAGGGTAAATTGGGCGGGAAAGTAGTGGATTTCCATACTTACCCCTAAGCTGATGGCTTGTGAGACCCACGTGAGAAGCTTCCGTGAGATATGCTAACATATTTGAATGGTTGGATGAGATTGCTTTAGTTTAAGAAGTTTGAGGACTAAATTGACCAAATGGAAAGTTGAGAGACCAAAATAATAAGAAACCAAACTTTAAGGGTGTAAAAATGTATTTAAGTCTTGTATTTATATGTGGAGAGAAAGAGAGAGATTTTTCCAGGAGTGGTCCCCTTAATTGTGACTCAATTGATGGGTTTGGTTGCAGACTAAGCCATGAATAATTACTAGTAGTACTACTTTTTCTTGTTTGTCTCACTTATTAGCTGGACCCAAAGAGAATTTATCACAGAGCATATGGCAGCAAGGGTTTAATTTTTTTTTTTTAGAAATTCAGTGCTAAGTCACCGATAGGAAATTTATTTATTTTTTATTATTATTATTATTATTATTATTATTATTATTATTAAGGTTTTTTTTTTTAAGTGAAAAGTCCCTCGATTCAAATCTTTAATTTGTTAGAATTAAACAAAATTCTGACGATTTTGTGAAAGTTCACTAAACATTTCTGACGATTCGTAAAACTTGCCTTATGGTCTAGTATCTTGAAGAAAAAGCCTAATAATATGATCTAGACACAAGTCCAATTACTAATAGCAAGCTTGTGGTATTCTTATATATAAGCTACTCGATCACACTTTTCTTAATTATTTTCTATGTAAAATCGATCCCCCTTAGTGTATTAAGAACACCGAATGAAAATCGAAAAAATTGGTCAGTTCGTCGATCTGGTCGATTTATCTAAACTTTCTTACACCCATCTTCTAAGCGGATCACTAGCATATAATTCGAACAACAATTGTGAAATGTAATAGATCTTCTATGATGCATCCTAGTAGTTTTAGTTATATGTATGATGCCAAAATAGTCCAACATGGTGAAGTTATTCTATGTGATTGTCATACCGTGTGATGTTCATTATGAGTCATTCATTATTATAGGATCCACGTGAGACTCACAGAATATTCAAATTATAGTAGAAGTTTTACGAATATGACGATCACATGAGATAATTTCTCTCCTACATGTTTAAATTTGACAACCCTTGACAACTAAAATAATTTTTAAAATTATAACATGATTGGACCAAGTTCTAGGATGTATCTTAGAATTTTCCGAAACTTAATAAAAGGCAAATGGGTAGTTTGCTATGAGCCTATTTTATTAGGGAGAAGTTTTCCATGTCAGGACGACTACTGTGACTTTTTTTTTTCATTGTGGGTCTCACATGTACCCCTATCATGTAGTACGTACTTAATTGTAACGATTACACGAGATAATTTCTACTGACAAGATTGTGATAGTTTAGTCAAACTTTTGTTGACAACATAACAATCATTTATAAATTATTAGGCTCAATGCAATCTAACTCGAAAAAGTGTCATTTGACATTATGACAAGATCCCAGAAACCCATGCGTGTCCAAGTTGTTGGGAAGATTTTTACTCCTTCCGTCTCATTTTATGTGTACATCTTGGAGAATTCAACTATTTAAGGAGACAAATTAAAAGAATCTACACTTACTTTCCACAATTGTCTATAATCATTGCACTTTCTTTTTTTGTTTTGTTTTGGTATTGATTACAAGGAAGGGTACTTTGGGAATCTAAGTAAAATTTGCATACTAATTTAGGAAAGTGGACAACAATTTTGGGACATCCCAAAAAGGAAAGATGGACACATAAAATGGGACGGAGGGAGTACACAATAACACTTTTAATTACATTCTTGCTTTAAATGCGTATATTCTGTGTTGTATAAGTGGTGTACAGAAAAATGTGAAAAATTAAAAAGCACATGATACATGCATTTAAAGCATAGAATGTGGTTGGAGGTGTGAGTGTATCATTATTGATTTTTTTTTTATTATAAATATTGGTCTTCAAATTAAGAAATTTTTAGGTATTCTAAGAGGTGGTTAATTATATGGACCTCCCCTCTATATTGTAAAATTACACATACCCTCCCCTCTAGCATGAATTTATTATTTTACCTTTACTTTGTTCACCATTTTACTGAATTACACGCACCTCTCTTTCTCCTCTCTTTACTGTGTGTGTATATATATAGATATACAAGTATATACATAATCAGTCAGGCTCTAAAGAGGGCGCCCTCTCTTTACTCTAAAGAGGGCGCCCTCTCTTTATTAAAGAGAGGGCTTCTATTTTAGCTGTCAGATCGTATTTTCATTAATAGTAGTACTTTTGTCATTTTACAGTTTTTAAACACAATTCGACGGTCAAAACAGAGGCCCTCTCTTTAATAAAGAGAGGTAACCCTCTTTAGAAAATCTTTGTATACATAATATATGGACATATTAAATATATATACACACACTAGTGGGACAACACGTGCTTTGCATGTGCCCGTCAAATGTACGAGTTTTTCTCTTAAAAATAGGGCCTAATTAGTAGGTCAAAGATTTGTAAAATTATAGAAAACCAGTGGCACTTACATGCAAACATGAATCTTAACCCTACCACATAAGATTTGAAAAACATAGCATTACTCAAATTATATTTATATTGACATGTGTGTGCAATAATCATATATAGGTAAACCCAAAAAAATTTACCTCAGAGCGCTACCTCTGAGCCCTCATATCATTAAACCCCTCGATTAAAAATCCCGAGTCCGCCCTTATTAGCATCTCCATTCAAGGTTCTCTTATCAAGTCACACACAGCCTTAATGAGTTAAATGACATGTTATTTGTACAACTAATCAATACTACTTAAATTTTACCAAAAATCATATAAAACATATTCATAATTTATTGGGCCAGGCCGGGAACCAACATCATATTGCCATGGACCCCGCCCTGGGTGTGTATATATATAATATATTATATATGTATATATATATATATATATATGAGAGAAAGAGTGGGTATCATAATTATCATTAGATATAGACTATATAGTCTGCATTGTGCTCCACGTTGAGGTTGGCCTGGTTTTCTCGTAGCAAATGTGTAAAGTCACCATGATTCCTTTTTCACAAGTTCACATGCGTTCTCTCTCTCTCTCTCTCTCTCTCTCTCTCTCTCTCCTAGGCAAGACTCCTTGATCCTTATCTTCAATTTTAAGTAAAGTAGTAAAGTACTGAAGCTTCAGCCAATTCCAAAAACAAAAAAACTATATTAAACTGAAGGTATTAAACCATACCGAAAATGAACTCACACAAGAAAAAACTATATCCAAATGAAATACATTGACTAGGACATAATTGGCCTGTTTTCATTGTTTAAAATCTTTTGGGGCATTGTTTTTAGACTCTTGTTAGCTAGTCCTCGATCCTTAGCTAGCATTTTGTACAATTCATAATTAACCCATTTTTCGTAAAAGAAAATGCCTGCTCATCAAACACCCAAAACGTAGATGATATACCACAAAAGAAGCAATTACCCTTCCTTTGTACCAGGGATGACAATCGGGTCGTGTCGGGTCATAATCATGTCGGGTTATTATCGTGTCGGGTTATTGTCGTGTCGGGTTATAATTGTGTCATTCTTAACGTGTCATAATCGTGCCGGGTTATAATCGTGCCGGGTCATACACGGATCACCCGTTTAACCCGTCTAACCCGTGTAGGGTATCATCGGTTCGGATTTTATTTATTTATTTATTATTTTCGATTTTTTTCTTGTTTTGAAAATCAACCGAAGTGGTCAGTTCGGTTGGTGTTGCCAATTTGAGCGGTCGGATCGGTTTTTTAGTTGTAGGTAATTTTAAAAAAACTGACCGGTTAGCTCGGTTCGGTTATTCGAAAAAAACTTACAGTCCTACTAAAAACACAAACAAGTCTTTCATAAAATGTATCAATTATTAAAACGTACATCTTAAATCTCCAACTATTATAAACTTAACACCCAAGCATTTCCAAACAAAATGAATAAGAAGAAATGTTGTTTTTACTAACTGTATAAAGAAATTTCTCCACTTGCCATCCATTAAGAATCAAGATTAACAATGTCTAATTGACTAATTTGTCTCCCTCCCAATCCAGCAATCCTGGCGGACTTCCTCCCTTTTATTTTATTTTATTTTATTATTATTATTTTTATGCAATGCTTGATACATGAATGCTTCCAGGTTCCAGTTTCCTCCATCGCTTATTAGTTATTAATAATTATTTTTTTATTATATTAGTTATTAATTATTATATATAAATTTACTTGTTTGGTAAGTTGGTAACTACTCTTTTTTTTTTGGTGAGCAAACAAAAAAAAAACAATTTTAGTTTTTATATGTATAAATTTGAAATAAACATGTTTTAAAAAAATAGATTTTTTTTAATTCTTATTTATATTATTTGTATTTTAGACTTCCATATTATTAAAAAAAAATTTTAGAACTAAAAAAAAAAATTCCCCAACTGCACTTAAATACTTAATCGGGTCAAACGGGTTAGACGGGTTGACCCGCTTCAACCCGTTTATTAATCGTGTCACACGGGTCGACTCGTTTATGACCCGTGCCCTTATACGGGTCACCCAAACCCGTTTATTTTCGTGTCGGGTTGCCGTGTCGTGTCGAAAATTGCCACCCCTACTTTGTACTATAATAGATATTCTCCAAGTTGGGAGAAAATATTGATGATTATATCACGTCATTTGTGTAACCTTATTAATACACTTGAGTGTGTTACTGATGTGTAAGGACGGTATCTAGGAGGCATAAATATTCAAATAAAGGTATTTAATTAACTTGTTATACCATGTCATCAAAATAATTATTACAATAAATATTTTCTCCCAAGTTCCAGCCAAAAACCCAACACTGGATCTCAAAATTTTTTTTTTTTTTGGTGCATTCAATAATAAAAGACTGTTTTGGTCAAAAGTTGTTTAGTAGACTAATTGCAATTTTTTGCAATTGTCTAAACTTTTTATTTTATTTTTATTTTTTATTTTTAACAATTGAATCCAAAGGTGATTTGCCAAATAAAATTGTACAAGTTAAGGGCAAAATAGCAAAATTGTATACAGTAATGTGAATTTTTCAAAAGCTGGAGGGGGCAACTGCCCCCTGTTGCCCCAACGTGGCTTCGTCATTGACTACGTTCATAGGTAGCTATCCGGAGGCGAATTTTTTTGAGTCTATTCATCCCTATTTTTAGGTTGATTTTCTTAATATCATCTTTTTCTTTTAATTCCATAATAAGGGTTGATCAATTTTTAAAGTTTGAGTGAAAGTAAAAAAAATTCGATTAGCTTAAATTGAGATGTTTTAAGGAATATTGATGGGATAAATATTTTAGGTGGTTGATTTACAATTGGGCCAAATATTTGGGGTGGTCTAGATTACCATTGAACTAATATAATGTGTTCAGTTTGGACTAAACAATATTGAGCTGTTTTAAAAAGAGAAGTAAGAAGGGTAAGACATTTGGTCAAATATTATTAGGGTGGGTTAAACTATAATTAGGCTAAAATATTACATGTAGAAAAATATTTACTCAGAAATTAGGGGGCCTACAGCGCAGTGGAGCCACTACTAGCTCCGCCCTTGGGCCTTGCGTGTGTGTCACGCTTCGAAGCAGCAAAAATAAAGAAAATAAAATTCCTTTATGGGTCTGTAGGTCATGATTGGTGAAGTAACTTAATTGTCCACACTACACAGCTCTAAACAAAGATAAATAAAGAGAACAGTAATGGAAACCAAACTGAACATAATAAAACAGAAGGATACGTCACTAAATCATTACAACGAGATCCGAAATAGAAATAACTAAAGTCTTTGGGTAACCTATGCCTGCTTACAAAACAGAGTCGATAAAGTTGATGAGCTGGAATAGAAACTATAAGCTATTCTGATCTTTAGCTAACGTAAACGTAGTCGTCAGCATAGTAGTCCTCTTTAGCATATCCAGCCTCAGTGGGGCCACCCTCTGCATAACCAGCTTCCTGGTAAAAGCCCTCATCATAGGGTTCGTTACCTACATTGTCAGAGATAGGGTAGTCTGAATGAGGAATGTTCAGGCATAAAAGACCATCAGCTATTGAAAGCTGAGTGAGTAGAAAACTAACGCAGTACCAAAGATATGAAGTAATTACAAGTTTATGAAAGGACATAAGATATAATCCTACAATAGTATATTTATTTGTTCAATCATTTCATTATCTGATTTCAACGTCATATTATACGAGAACCTATCACAACTGACTAATTGATGAACAGACTTGATAGTAATACTCCTAGATACAACAATGCTCTATCCACTACTTTTAAGAACATATGCATAGTCCAGCGCATGTCATCGATACCACGTTAGTCCGTCCCCTACTTTTAAGAACATATGCACAGTCCACCGCATGTCACAGACATAACGCTTCGAGTAAAGACACATCAATTCTATTACCACGACTTAACGACATCTACCAGTAATCCTGGTCCACTGTTATTAAGGACGTACATATAAACAGTCTACCACTTTTATGGACATATGATTGGATTACCAGCTATCTTAGAGCTAATTGGTCCGGTTCACAACTTTAAGAACATATGCACAATCCACCGCTTTTGTCACACCCCAACCAGCCCTGGCGGATTAGGACACGTGTAACAATGCCACAAGTGATCATTTATACTAATTAGCAAAGAAAACAAGCGAATTACTAAGAAACACATGCTTAAAACGACATACAAGAACCTTACTGTGACAAAACAGCCCCCAAGGGTAAAATGGTAATTAAAAAGATATATCAAATTTTATACCAAAAGATAGGTCTTTGAGTCCCGGTTCCAACGCAAAAAAACAATGCGCGAATCCGAATTTTCTAGAGAGAGTTATACCTGTTTCCGTAAAAGCCGTTGGGTTGGAAACAGAAAAGCGGATCGATCCGCCCCAAAACCGGATCAATCCGGATTTAGCAGAAAGTCATTTTCTGCACCTCTGGATGCCCCAGATCGATCCGCACGAGACCCGGATCGATCCGAATTCTGCAGAAGTGTTATTTGCTGCTAAAAATCCCCTGTTTTCAAGTCTAAACATTTCCAAACTTAAACCAAACTTGTTGGAACTTTGGAAATACATTTCAAACACCTACTAAAACTCCCCCAACATTAACCAAACATGTGAAAGCACCATTAACATCTTATAGATTATACACTCAACCTCATTTGGACAAATCAAGCAACCAAATTCTTATTTTTGTCAAAAACTAGCATGAGCATGTAGAAACTAGTTGCAAATGAATTCAATACTCTATCAAAACACTTGTTCAAACCAAAATACAACTCCTTTGTAATTCAAGTTGAAAACAAGTCCCATTTTACAAGCACAACATTCTCCAACATGACTCCCAACTCAATCTCAAGTTCATATCACACACAAGAGTCTAAGAGCTCAACACTTACACTCAATGGGAGAACACCCGACATATTAACAAGTTCCCAAACCACATTCTAAAACATTAAAAGTTGGTATTTAACATTTTACAACTTATAGAAGAAGTTTGGAATCCAAACTACATCTTGTTCTTCCAATAAAAACATTTACAACTACTATATTACAAACATGAGTTCCATCTCCACCAAGACTAACATAATTACAACTTATGAACATATAAACAACATAACTCTTCCCCCGGATCCCCGAGCACTTCCTTTCCTCGTCGCGATCCGTACCTGCGGTGGTTATTCAATAACCACACAGAAAACAGTTTTGTTTTAAGCTTACGCTTAGTGAATACTTTAACCGTGCCATGGAGTATGAAATGTGCATATGCAATATATAAGCAACACAACGATAAAACTAGTCGCCGGTATGTCAAGTACTTAATCACCATCGCATCGGACCCAATATTCCGGGCCTTTTCTCACTTCAACGTTGCATTTAGCGAAAACACACTCTCACGTGACCGTAGTCAATCGTTGTGGTCGTCACCACCGTCCCCTTTTTCTTGAGGAAAACATCGTCCCGTTACTACGGGCTAAATAATGGTGATTAACACTTGACATCCATTGACTCAATT
The DNA here is from genome assembly GCA_033977485.1 of Hydrangea macrophylla. Lineage (NCBI taxonomy): Eukaryota > Viridiplantae > Streptophyta > Magnoliopsida > Cornales > Hydrangeaceae > Hydrangea > Hydrangea macrophylla. Next base: position 98,267,687 of record CM066999.1, on the reverse strand, counting down.
AAGCACATAAGCACATCAAACATGTCACATAACAATTTCTACAAAATTTGACATGTTAAGCTCTAATTAACACATGCTTTAACTACAACTTCAAGAACTAAGCATTTTAACCATACTCAATATCACATAAGCACCATTTAACACCCAATTTAAGATTAGAGTACTCACCTCACAAATTGCTCCAATTTAAAGCCTAGAATCCCAAATTCCTTGCTAATTTTATCTCTAATTAACTCCAATGATATTCCTACATATCAATTTCACATATAAATATCGGCACGTCAAAGACGGTCGTGGAAAACGTCAACGAAACTGAAAATGAAATGTATAGAGACGATCCTCTCACCTCCACGAGTCCGAATACGGTCTCGGTTTGCGAAACGGTGTACCGACGGCGACGAAACGGCAAAGAAATGGCGTAGTCGGCGGAAACATGAGCTCCTCTCTAATGGCCGAAATCCTCTTCTCCAATATCTATGTTTTCTCTTGTTTTGATTGCAAGAAGAAGATGAGTCATTGCTTAGAGGTGTCAACCTCTTAGGCTCCTAACCACTTCTGGCTTAATTGCACTTGCACCCCCAATATTTTCTTAAGCTTTATTATGAAATCCCCTAAACAATTATATTAACTACCCAATATCTAAGTGGGTATTTGTCTATGTCACGCGTGGGTCCCAAACGTGGTCCCACATATTTTGTGAAGTTGCTAATTAACCTACTAGTTATGAATTTGATTCCTATTTATTCTCACAAGGGTACTCAAACTAGCACCATAAAAATTACAGATAACAATAAGATATTAAAGCAATTAAAAAAATATTCATATAATCATATAAATGCAACTAAATGTAATTTAGTTAATCCGGACCTCCCGTGGGTCCCACTTCATATCCGTCCAACTGTGCCCTTTTATCAAGCACTTAACACGACGGGGTAATCGAAACTTACCCAAATTATCATACGCTATTAATTCTACTAATTAATACATATAATGCAGATATTATATTATTTCTCCGGGTACGGGTATTATAGCTTTTAAGGACATATGATTGACCAACACTCATTCCCGTAAGAATCCCAAAACTTAACAAACCTACTTATTGTTGTACTAATACCGATACATGACATTCCTTTGTGGCCTTACTGCTCTGATTAAAATGAACAGATATCAAACTGATTCATGATTGACATGTTATCTAACGTCGAAATATTAATCTGTTATTCTTAATCATACTAGTAACATCCTGTATTTTCATTGTAATTTAATAATACTTTTGATATTAATAATATTCAATATGTTGATACTTACAGTTCCTGTAATTTCAGTTTCAATAGATCAAACTTCCTTCGAGCGATCGAACTTGTGTTTCTTCAATCGATCAAACCTACTTCGATCACTTGAAACTCTACCGACCTGAATTTATGATGTGTCCCCATTCTCAAGCAATTGAACCTGTTTCAATCAATCGAACCCTGACCTACCTGTTCTCAATCGATTGTAAATGGTTCGATCAATCGAACTTAGTATTTTCAGTTTACGTGTTTTGCCACCTGCACCCCCCCTCCCTATATATATTGGTTTTGTTTGTGTGTTTAGGTTGTTGAATTCTAAGAGTTTAGAGAGAGATATAGTTTATATACATACTCACATATACATATATATATATATATACATACACATACCGAATATATATACATACAACTTATAAAAACACACACATACACACACATACTCGATCAGAGAAAGAGGAAGAAGAAGGAAAATAAGAGGGGGACAAAGGATAGAGAAGAAGAGAAAGAGCAAAGGAGGGGGAACAGGAGAGAGAGACCACCCGTGGCCACCCCACACGTCACCGGCGTCACCAAACTTAACGGTGAGTACCTATACTCAGTAGCGTAGATATGTTGCTATATACATGTTTCGGTAAGAAGGAACAAACCCTGAACGTACGAGGAAGGTCCAGTTCAGTTTGGGAAGAAAACCAACTTTTAATCGATAGAACTGGTTTTGAGCGATTGAACATAGACTGATCTCGATCGATCGAACTTAGTTCAATCGATCGAACTTTACTTTTGTCAATCGATTGAAATGACTTCAATCGATCGAACATGACAGGTTGTTAAATGTTTTGGTTATTTATATCTGATGGGATGCTAAGCCGGGTTATATAATGCATTGATGGTCAGAAGCAGTATTGGAATAATACACACGTGGAATAATGGGTTAATGCATTAAACAGTGGAACCATTTGGTTAAGGTTGAGATAATAATGAGATTGAAATGCTGTCATGCTTAGGAGTGGGTCTATCGACCGCAGAGGTCGATACTATTTATATTTGTGCATGTGAATGCGATCGCTAAGATTGTATGATGTCGAAAGTGGGATCCAAAGGTATTGGGATAGGATTGGGACTACGTGTTAGGTTTTACGTATGATAGAGTTGGACTACGTGTCAGATTTGGGAGGGTATGTGATGTAGGACTATGTGTCGAGTTTAATATATCGGGGCTGGTGGTCGTAATGATTTGGGCCTGGAGTGCTATAGTATATTGGGGCTGTATGCCATAATAGTATAGCGAAGCTGAGTGCTGTGGTGAAGTTGAGTGCTATGGTGAAGCTGAGTGCTTGTAGAGCTGAGTGGAGCTGAGTGCTGCAGTATGTTAGGGCGACGTGCCATATTATATCAGGGCTACATGTCGTATTATATCAGGGCAAGTTGGCCGGAATGTTAGGACTGTGTGTTGGGATTTGAAAGCTCGTGTGGTATAGGACTACGTGTCTGATTTATGTGTTAAAGATTGGGACTATGTGTCGGGTTTGAACAAGTCATGATGTATTGGGCTACGTACCAGGTTAGGAAGGGATTGTCAAGGAATGAGTTGAGTACTGTGAGAAGTACGGCTGCGTGCGTGATGTGGACCCGTGAGTCCATATTATGATGAGATTGGGTTGGGACGATATCAATTATACATAATAAGTTGGTGCATTCATGAACGTGAACGATGAGATGATTCTTAATAATGCTGTTGTTATATATGCTGTAAATCTATAATTATCCTATTAGTGTTTGCATTCACTCGGCTTTCGTAGCTAACGGCGTTTATGCCCCTAGATATTCAACATCCAGCTGGCCAAGGTTATAAGTATACAGGTGAAGCATACATGGCTTGGGTTATGAGAAGGAGGCCTACTATGATGGAGGCTATGCTGTAGATGACTACTACTCGAGCTGAAGACTTAGAGCTTGCCGTTGCTAGTTGATACTTATATTTTAGAGACTGCTGTAATAATTAAGTTTGTAATCGACATATGCTGCCATAACACTTTATTTATGCTTTAGCAGATACTTATGGTTTGTAATAGTTAGTATTGAACTATGATTTTATATATCAACCTTAGAACTTTCCAATACGTGGCTTGATTCATTACTCTGATGATTAGACTTTGGTTTTGGACAATGTGGAGACTTTCAATTGTCATGGCCTATTGGTCCAAAAAGGAATTTATTTTCTCTATTTTTGCTACGGCGGGGCGTGACAATACTATTCTCTGATGTCACATTATCTCTTTGTTATAACATAGTCGCATATAGAAGGCATGAGACAGTATCTAAATAATTGAATAGTTCATATAATAACCAACATGAAATATTAGTGTTCTATAACTTCCAATTGATTGAGACAAAGGTTCAATCAATTGGGATCACAATCAATGCCAATCGATTGAAAACTTTGGCAATCGATTGGGAGTCAAACAATCTCAATCAATTGGGCAAAGTGCCAATCGATTGGATCTAGCTCCTCAGCAATTGATTGGGAAAATTCCCAATCGATTGGGACTTTGTCTTCTTCACATAAATGAGCGGTCTAGAACTTAAACATTCTGGAGACGTGTTTTGCTATGTCTTTTCTTCTTAAAAGGGACCGAGTGAGTTTGAGACTCACCTCTATGTGTGTGTGAGCTATGGAACCGAGCTTTCTCTCTCTTCCTCTCTCTTTATCTTTTCTGTCTTTCCTTCTCTTTGTCTTTTCTTTCTCTTCTGTTCTTTTCTTTTTCTTCCCTGCTTCTATTTTTTTCCTTCTCTCTGCCCGTGTATGTATATATATATATATGTATGAGTGTAAGTGTGTATATATAAATGGTATGTCTATGTCTAGAAATTTTGAAACAACCCCCATATGCATGATATACAGCCCTACATATAGAAAATATGAGTGCCACGCGTCGAAACCTTGAGCAAACATAGAGACCAAGTTATGCACTTTGCCAATCGGTTGGGGCCAATGGCAATCGATTGGTCTTAGATATTCATGAAGGCAATCGATTGAAAAGAGTGCAATCGATTGATCTAAGGTAGTCACTTGCCAATCGATTGGTAGAAGTTCCAAACGATTGAAAAATTTTCATACCCCAAACCGCCTCAGGTGGATTAGGACACGTTTAACAATGCCAAGACACCAAATCAAACTCAAATTACTAGAAATGCATGAATTAGATGACATAAAAGAACTTCCTCGACACCAAATAGCTTAAGGGCAAAATGGTCATTAATAAAGTATAGTCAAATTTTGCATCAAAAAATTGATCTTTGAGTACCGTTCCAATGCAAAAACGGCGCGCGAATTTGAATTTTCTCGAAAGAGGTATGTCTGTTTCCGTAAAAGTCGACGGTTGAGAAAAATAGGGCGGATTGATTCGCCCAAAAAACTCGGATCAATCCGAATTGACAATTTCTGCAGAACAGAATCGATCCCGGCTTACCAATCGATTGGATCTCCAAAGTTGGCAATCGATTGGTAAAATGACCAATCAATTTGTTCAAGAATTCCATCAAAGATAAGGTATAGTCTTATACCTATAAGATAAAGATACAAGAACTGAATTTCATTTATAAATATACATTAAAAAATACAGGACATTACATTTTGTATTTTTAAGTTAATCTAAATTGGACTTATAACTTGACCCAGATTAGGCTTAAAGAGGCTATGTTAATTAGAGGAGTGTTCGCGGTTGGTTTGGTCAGTATTTTAGTGGTTTTAAAATTGACTTTCGAGTTCGGCAAGTTGGTTTTGGCGATTTTGGTCGGTTTTCAGTCGAATTAGGTTTGTGCATTCTTTTTAAAAATCGACCAATCATGGTTTGGTCGGTTTTAAGTTTTCTTGACATTAAAATTTCCCAAGTTTATTTTTACATCAGACAACCCCATAAGATTAACGTAATATCACTGACTTTTCCTTGAAATTTGTACTTTCATTTCAGTTAGAGTAATGCTATGCTTCCAAATTTCTATCCCCAAAGTGTTCCCAAATGATCTGGCAGTGGGGCTAGACCAAATATAGTGGGATTAGTTGAATTTTGATTGGGAGTTGTTTACCTGACCCCACTGCCACATCATTTGGGAAGCACTTTTAAGATAGTAATTTGGAAAGCATAGAATTACTCTAACCATTCTAGACACTACGATCTTATCACTCTTTCATACAAGTGCATCTACAGGTCTTCGTTGCACATGGCCGAACCATCTAAGTTTATTCTCCCTCAACTTATCCTCAATTTGTGCCACTCCTCCAGTCTCTCGAATGTACTCATTTCTAATTCTATCTTTTCTAGTCTTACCACACATCCATCTTAGCATCCTCATCTCAGCTACGCTCACTTTGCTAATATGTTGTTTCTTAGTTGCCCAACATTCTGTCCCGTAGAGCATAGCTGGCCTAATAGCTGCCCTATAACATTTTTCTTTCAATTTTGCTGGTATTCTCCAGTCACATAATACTTGGGGAGCGCTCCTCCACTTAAGCCATCCGACTTTAATTCTATGGGTCACGTCATCACCAATTTCTCCATCTCTACTGATCATTGAACCTAGATAGCGAAAGTGTTCCCTCTTTAAGATCTCCTAATCTTCAATCTTCATTGCTTCGTTGTCTGTACTTCCACTATTACTAAAACTACATATCATGTATTCTATTTTCATCGTACTTATCTTTAGCCCCTTAGTCTCCAGTGCTTCTTTCCAAGTTTCCAGTTTAGTTTTGACTCCCCCTTTAGTCTCATCAAATAAGACAATATCATCTGCAAACGACATACACCATGGGACCTCATCTTGGATGTGTCTAGTCAATTCATTCATAATTAGGGATAATAAATAAGGGCTCAAGGCCGACTCTTGGTACAAGCCTATGGTAATTGGGAATTCACTTGTTTCTTCGGCCGATGATCTAATTGTAGTAACCGCTTCATCATACATATCCTTCACCACGTCCATATACCCCTTGGTCACTCCCTTCTTCTCTAGCACCCACCAAATTAAATCTCTAGGCACCCTATCATAAGCTTTCTCTAAATCATTAAAAGCCCTTTTTAATTGTCAAAATTATCCTTAAATATTTTAGAGAGTATGTATAAAATGTCCCAAAACTTAGAGGGTGAATGGAAATGTGACAAATATTGATATAAATAAAGACAATAACACGTTTCAACAATTTAAATGTATCATTTGTAAATTTAAAAAGGGATAATTAGTGAAAAATCTCTAGTAGTAACTACCAAGAGTTTAAAGTCCAAGTTAATTGGTCCTGGTTGTTAAGCAAAAACACAATCTTCAGTGAATTTGCAAACATAAGCGAACATTTAAAGATTAAGTTAAGTGAGATTTTACTTAAATTTTGTTAAAAATGAGTGAAATTTGACTTAAGATATCTTAAGTGAACAGTGACGGTGAACAATGCCCTCCCGCAAACAGTGATCGATGAACGGTGTCGTGAACAGTGAGGGCATTTTTGTACCAAAAAATAATAAGGATCTTTTATTAACATAAAAAATAATTTGTCCTTAAAGACTAAAAAATCTTATCACAATGTCCTTTTCACTAATTCCCCCAAAAAATATAGTGAGAACGCTATAGTCATTTGTAGTTTTTTACTAATTTTTTATTAACTATATAGGGGAAGATGTTAACGTAAACAGAAGGCTAATGCTAATGCCAAAGCATGAAGTGCTAATTCCAAAGCATGAATTGCTAATGCCAAAGCAATCCGTTAGAAATTTCTAACGCTTTAAGTCTAACCATTAGAAAGTTCTAACTGATTGCTTTGGCATTAGCATATATAGCTTTGGTATTAGCATTAGCCAAACAGAAACATAAATACTAAGAAATGTTAGTGATATTTTGTCAAACATGTCATATATACCTAATTTAAATTAAGTCAAACATGATCAAGAGAATATATATGTATATATATTACAAAGGGAAGAGTGGTCCGAACACTTGATCGATATGTAAGGGAGAGACCAGAAATCCAGTTTGGCATCAAACAAAGCACTCAATCAAATGATATTTACCCATAACTTTATTAGATTTGACAAATAAATTTGTTGAAGGAATTCACAAGGATTAGTAAAATAATAGGCTTCATAATCAACTCTCAACTACTTATATTCTACTGTAATGATTGTCTTGGTAAGATAAGCCAAACCATACCAAACCAAGCCTTGTGTCCCAATCAGTTGAGGTTGGCTATATGAAACATTTTTCTCCATTCTGCACGATCAAGAGCTATATGCTCACTTAAATTATATATATTCATATCTTGTTGCACTACATACTCCTAGGACAGTCTAGGTCTGCCCCTCCCTCTAACCATTCTAGACACTATGATTTTATCACTCTTTCGCACATGTGCATCTACAGGTCTTTGTTACACATGGCCGAACCATCTAAGTCTATTATCCCTCAACTTATCCTCAATCTGTGCCACTCCTCCAGTCTCTCTAATGTACTCATTTCTAATTCTATATTTACCACACATCCACCTTAGCATCCCATCTCAGCTACGCTCACTTTGCTAATATGTTATTTCTTAGTTGCCCAACATTCTGTCCCATAGAACATTGCTGGTCTAATTGCTGTCCTATACAATTTTCCTTTCAATTTTGCTGGTATTCTCCGGTCACATAATACTCCGGAAGCATTCCTCCACTTAAGCCAGCCTACTTTAATTATATGGGTCACATCATCACCAATCTTTCAATCTCTACTAATCATTGAACCTAGATAGCGAAAGTGTTCCCTCTTTGGAATCTTCTGGTCTTCGATTTTTACTGCTTCGTTGTCTCTACTTCCACTGGTACTAAAACTGCATTCCATGTACTCTGTTTTTGTCATACTTATCTTTAGCCCCATAGTCTCCAGTGCTTTTCTCCAAGCTTCCAATTTAGTGTTGAGTCCCCCTTTCATCTCATCAACCAAGACATTATCATCTGCGAACAACACACACCATGGGACCTCATCTTGAATGTGTCTAGTCAGTTCATCCATAATTAGGGCTAAGGGCTCAAGGCCGACCCTTGGTGCAAGCCTACGGTAATTGGGAATTTGCTTATTTTTCCGGCCGGTGATGTAATTGTAGTAACCGCTTCATCATACATATCCTTTACCACGTCAATATAACCCTTGGTCACTCCCTTCTTCTCTAGCACCCACCAAATTAAATATCTAGGCATCCTATCATAAGCTTTCTCTAAATCAATAAAAACCATATCTAGATCTTTTTTCTTCTCTCTATACTTTTCCATTAGTCTCCTAAGTAAATAAATTGCTTCCATAGTTGATCTCCCAGGCATAAATCCAAAATGATTTTCTGACACTGATGTTGTGCCTCTTAAACGATGCTCCATCACTCTCTCCCACAGATTCATAGTATGGCTCATCAACTTAATACCTCTATAGTTGTTGCATTATTGTACATCTCCTTTATTTTTTATATATAGGCACTAGAATGCTCTTCCTCCATTCGTCAGGCATTTTCCTAGTCATTAAAATTCTATTAAAAACTTTTGTAAGCCAAGATGCCCCCACATCTTCCAAGCATTTCCAAACCTCAATAGGGATCCCAGCTGGTCCAAAGGCCTTATTGGGTTTCATCTTCTTCAAAGCAAAATCTACCTCAGACTTTCTTATTCTCCGATAGAATCTGTATTCTCTAGCTTCATCGCAACTTCCAATTTCTTTTTCAATTGTGTTATCCATATGTTTTGCATCCAATGACTTCTCAAAATAGCTCTTCTATCTTTCCTTAATCTCTTCGTTGTTCACTAATACCCTAGAGTCATCACTTTTTATACACTTAACCTGATTAATGGCTCTTATTTTCCTTTCTCTCGTATTAGCGAGCTTATAAATACTTTTTTCTCCTTCTCTAGTGTCTAGCTTGGTGTAGAAGTTGTCATAGGTGTTCATTTTAGCAACTATAACTGTCCTTTTAACCTCCTTATTTGCACATTTATAGCTCTTGAAGTTTTCCTCACTTCTATCATTTTGCCACTTCTTAGAGCAATTCTTTTTGGTTTTTACTGCAGCTTGTACCTCTTCATTCCACCACCAAGTATCTCTAGATGCTAACCCTCTTTCCTTCGACTCTCCAAGAACTTCCTTCGATATTCTCGTGATGCACCTTGTCATTCTATCCCACATAGTATTGCTTCCATCTTCCAAATTCCAAGGTGCTTCTGTATACATTCTATCTTGAAATATTGCTAGTTTCTCACCTTTAAGGTTCCACCACCTAGTTCGCGGGTTTATAAGGTCTTTTCTAGTACGACGTTATCCTTTTATATGATTATCTAAAATAGTAAGTCTATGTTGAGATGTTAAACTCTCCCCTGGGATGACCTTAGAATCTTTACATGCTAGGTGGTCTACCTTTCTCACAAGGAACAAATCGATCAGGCTATTACTAGATCCACTCTTAAAGGTTATCAAGTGTTCTTCCCTCTTTTTGAAAATGTGTTTGCTACTACAAGATCATATGCTACGGCGAAATCTAGAATACTCACCCTAGCTTCATTTTGAACTCCAAAATCATACCCCACATGCACCCTATCATATCCAGTTCTATCTTTGCCTACGTGGCCATTAAAATCTCCACCTATAATTATCTTCTCTCCTCTCGATATTTCTTGCATTAAAGCTTTCAACTCATCCCAGAATTGTCTTTTAGTGTGATCATCCACTCCTACTTGGGGTGCTTATGCACTAATCACATTAATTATATCCACTCCAACTACTAGTTTAATAAGCAATAATCTGTCTCCTTTTCTCGTGACTGTCAGAACTTTATCCTTGAAGTTCTTGTCAACCACGGTTTCGATGTCATTTCTCTGTCTATCTTTCTCCGTATAGAATATCTTATACCCGGTCTTTTCTACCTTCTTAGCTTTCTCTCCAACCTATTTTGTTTCTTGTAAACATACTGCATTGACCTTCCTTCTAATCATAGTGTCAACTAGTTCCATAGCTTTACGCATTAAGGTTCCTATATTCCAAGTTGCTAACCTAATCCTATAGTTATGGGCTACCTTTTTTACTTACGGTGGCCCAGATGAGCACGGGAACCCTTGCTTATTTAACACCGTACCCGGGCATCGATGCAATGCCCTTTGCACATTTTTCTAAACACTCGAAGGCAGGCGCAACGCGTCGCTTAAAGGGAACACCCTAGCATTTACACGAGTATTCATATTTGGATTCATATCATAATGATTTGACGATTTTTTACGTGCTGGTTATCGAGCTATCTAACGCACTAACCCTCATCTTTTATTCAGGCTTGGGACCGGTAGTGTTGAAACAACCCAGATAGAGTTTGTCTTGGTCAGATGGTAACTAAAAAAACTAACTTATGTCCCACATAGAAAAAGGCAACCTTTATAACACTATTTGAGAGGATGTAGAGATAGGCTTCTTCTCTCTTTCTCTTCCAAAAGTGATCAAATGTGATTGATGGTCAAATTAACATAACCTTGTTATACAAATGGCTGTGAGTTAGGTGTCTGTTTGGAATAAGAGACATATAGTTAAAAAAAATTACTAGATTAGTGCAAGTTATGACACGTGGCTCATAATTCAAAATACGAAGATTATCTCGAATTAGGGAAAGACCCTAAAATCGCGCTAGTTGATCTCAGGCTTGAAACCACAACCCAAATCAAGGTACGCGTTGTAATTCAAATTCAATTATAGAAACGCCTTTTCACATGTATGTATGGGACTAGGGGTGTCATTTGGAACGAAAATTCCGATTCTATCTGATTTCAATCCGAAAAATCCGATTATGGAAGCTAAAATTGAATTCCGAATTCTGAAATTCCGATGTCTGAAAATTCTGAAAAATTTTGGAACGGAATTGGAATTGTTTTAGGATTTTCGAAAATTCTGAAATTATTCCAAAATCACGTTTTCCGATAATTTTCGAATTTTCTTCTAATATATTAGATACATATATATACACACTTTTTTTTTAGTCAAATACGTATAAATTTGTATTCCTTGTTTAGATCTGTGTGAGATTTGTTTAAATTTTGTGAAAATTTGGTATTCTTTGTTCAATCTGTGTGAGATATGTTTGTGAATTTTGTTGAATCTATAGGTCGATCTCTTTGGATTTTTCGGGTTTTGTGGATTGTGATTGGTTGCATTTACGGCCGTTTGATTCATGGATTCTTAGGGTGGATTTTGATTCCACCCTAAGATTACTAGTAATCTTAAAATTTATCTTTGTTTGGTTCATGGATTATTCATTAAATTGTGGGTCCCACTGGATTTAGAATCCACCTAAAGGTGGAAAATAGGGTGGATTCTAAATCCTAGCTTGGAGGTGGTATTCGTAAGGATTACTGGGGTTTTGATTTACTATTTTCATGATACCTAAACTAGTCTTTATTAGACTATGAAACAAAAAAATAATGTGATCAGAATAAATTTATGATTATAATTATTATTATTTTCTAAAATGGAGAGATTGGTAGATGAGATTGTTAATGATGATTTCTTATGCGTGAAACATTATATTTGATGTTAGTTTAATGACTGAATTCAAATTTTGGTTGTTAAATGTTAATGATTGAAAAGTCTATATGATATTACAATAATTATATGTAATAGTTTAGACTCATGTTCATGTCCTAATTACTGTATTTATCTCATTTTTTAGGTGTCATTGATTTTTAGATTTATACCATTATTTTTGTTAATCACCCTCAATTTTTAGAGGGTTGACAATTTGATTTTAACTCATACATTCTTTTAGCCTTCAACGGTAGCTTAGGTATTTAACAATATTTCCATTTCATTTTCCTTGACTCAACCATGGATTCTAAATACAACTAGAATTCTATTGGTGAACCAAACACTCTGCAAGGATTCAGATTCCTGGTAAAGTGATTACTGATATTATGATTTCTAGTAATCAGAATCCACCTAAAATAATCCATGAACCAAACGGGCCGTTAGCGAAAATTCTGAAAAATTCCGAAAATATCCAAAAAAATGCCGATTCCGAAACATTTCCGAGAATTCTAAAAATTCCAAAAATTCCAAAATTTCGGAATTGGAAATGAATTTGGAATAGGAATTGGGATTGATTTCTAGATTCTGAAAATTTTAGAATATTTTTCGAAACACATATTTCCGATCCGTTCCATCCGAATGACACCCCTATGGCACTCAAAACTATCAATTGAAACCACTCATATGGTCGCTAAATTCAGCATTTGAGAGACATTTGCCCCCTAGCCGAAGTCACTTTTGCAGGTACAACTCCGGCATGCATGCACCACAAAGCAACAAAATCGGTAGGGACGAGCTCTAGATCGAGACGGACAAATCATAATGAAAAAATGCAATCATCAATGAAATATTGTTTTACACCAAGACCCATAAGATTTTTGGCATCAACAAAATAGATGCAAATAAGATGTTAATAGATTTTTGTGACAATTTCACTAATTATTTTTAGAAAGGTTTGGTTCAGGTTTTCGAAAAAGCTGAATTTTGTTGCTTTTAAAGTAACATATATATATATATACACACACACATATAATGTATATTTTAGATTTTTAAAAAATCGAATTTTTGAAAGAGCTATAAATTTTTTTTGTCAAATGAACTCAAATTTTAATAATTCATTATAATATCAAATAAGTCTAATTGACATAGCATCTCTCTTCCTAGTGAGGAGGGAAAGGGTTCGAATTCCCATAAAGGATTTTAGCTACTTGCCCCTCAGTTATTCTTTAGTTGAAATAAGTAGCTTTTGCTGAGCTTTGTTTAGGCTAGTGTGGAGCATTGGGTTGGATCGGGTTGTATTGGGTTGAAATTGGAATGTACGTGTGTGTGTATCTAGTCCAAATCCAATTAAGTATTCAAAATTGTTTTTTAATTATATTCTTATTTTTGCAAAGTGAGTATACTCAATAAGTATATTCTTATTTTTGTAAAGTAAATATATTTCGTTTGACGCCAAACTGAGTCTTTGGCGCCCCATTACATAAGTCAAGGTCAAGGCTCTACCCTCACTCCTTCCTATAATTAAGAAAAAAAAAAAATACTCTTATTTTGTAGCTTCTGAAGCAGCTCGTGAGTCGCGACAAATAAATAACAGCGAAGCTTCCGAATCCTTCACCCAAATCATATATACACACAAATATAATATTTGTGTATTGTTGTATACATAATATAATACAATTAATTAACGATATTATTTTGTAAAATAGTAGTGTGAAGTAAACGTCGTACCAACCATTTCTATACTTTTAACTTTTTAAGGGCAATGCTAAACAGACGGCGGTGTCTCAGTATCATAACATAAACGCAGAGTTTGAACAAATTTATTAGCTTCGACCAAAAGAGTCAAAAAGAGATTGATTGAATTTTAGGGCTTGAGCAAATCAACCCATTAAACAAGGCACAAATGTGCAGCTAATCCTTAGAAGAAGAAATTATTATGTGCTCTGGGAGTACCACATCACAATGTGATGAGCGTCTAGACTAATAAGAGAGAGTCATATGTAATAAAAATCAAATATGATAACTTAGACCTCGCATGGTAACGTTATAGTTTTTGGTTTTCAATTTTTGTTTTCATTTTTTGTATTGATTACAGTCAACTCCCACACTCCCAATACAAAAAATGAAAACAAAAACTAAAAACTAAAAACAACAACGTTACCATGCGAGGCCTTAATAATTTTGTTTATTGTGCTAAGTTTCTTAGAGCGACTGTGCGCAGTGATTTTTGTGTGAGAGTGAAATGGCAGAGTGTTTTCCGTACAAGGAGAACCGGCGGAGTGTTTGCCATTTGAGGCCTGGCCGGCAATCCATCAGGATGACATTCCCTCTGCAGTCTGGAGGGAAGCGACAATCCGTCTGCTGTCTGGTCACTAGCTGGCAACTCCTTTGCCATTGTGCCTACTACACCACTATAAATCTCCGAATTTTCATACACGAAATTAGTATAAATTTACCCTACCTTCACCAACACCACTCCAGATGCTCATAGTAGAAGTTGCTCCGTCGTCTCAAATTTAGAGTCTATTTCTGAAAATTCAACTTATTAAGGGAACATCATTACACACAATAAATGCACAATCTCTCAAAATTGTCCCTAACAATACCTTAAACTCCTTCCAACTGTCTCTTACTCTCTCTCACCTAAATAAAATGAGGGAAAAATAGAAAATGTAACGAAAAATATGCATTGACTTTTTAAAAATGGACAATTTTGAGACATCCCAAAATAAAAAATTGAACTCTAAATATAGGATGAATGACCATTACTTAACAAAAATTAATTGTGTAGTCTGCATCCTATATTTAGAGTTCACTCACAATGCACGACTTCGAGGATTCTAAACACTTGACCACCCTTAATAAACCAACTTGGAAAAGTGAAGATGGTTTAGAAGTGATACATTTGTTAGATGTTTATATTATAATAATAACATGAAAATTGAGTAATGTTATGTTTTTTAAATTTTGAATTCGAAATACACGTGAAAGTGGGATCACCTTCAATAAGAGTAATGTCATACTTCCCAAATTTTGTATTTCAAAGGCTTCCTAAATACACATGACAGTGAGTCCATTGAATTTTGATTAGTAGATGTTGAAATGGTCTCACCATTATTGAAAGTGGTCCCATTGCCACATGCATTTGGGATGCAAAATTTGGAAAACATTGCATTACTCCTTCAATAATTATGAGACTACTTCAACATTCTCCAATCAACATCCAGTGGACCACTGCCACATTACTTGGATAGTATTTGTGATTCAAATTTTCAAAACCATAACATTATTGCATGAAAATTTTGTGGCTCCTACTTTTATGAATCACAGATAAAGGGTACGTTTGATAAAATTGAAAATTAAGTGCTGAGTTTTAAGTACTGAAAATTTTAAGTGATTAGATTTGCAATACTGAAAACAATGTTTCAAGTACTGAAATAAACTAATTTTTTTCAATAGAATTTTCACTTAAAAATTTAAGTGGGATTTTAACTGCTTTTCAATTAAGTGGTATATTATCAAAGAATAATGTTACACCCACAATGAATTCTACAATGAATTCCACAAACAACACATCATGATCCTTGATATTGATGGGTCCCGTGTGAGACCTATATGAGATCTATTGAAATCGAAGGTCAAGATTGTTGGTCATAAAATTCATTGTGGGTGTAGTATTTTTAATTATCAAACACTTAAAAGAATATTAAGTACTCACTTCGATTATCAAACACCTCCTAACATTAGCACGGTAAGATTTGTAGTCTCTCTTGGTGTCAGAGGTTACGAGTGAGCCCCACTCACCTACTCTTTCTTTTTGTAGTGACGGTCCGTTTTAACGGAGCTCCGGTAAAACGGTTACTCAACTTTTTCTTTTCTTGGGGATTCTCTCATGTGTAGCTGATAGTAGGTGGAATAAAGAAAACATATCAAAAAGGGCTTAAATGGGTATTTTGGACTTTGTGATCAACGTGATCATATTTCAATTATGATTCTCTGGCCAGTGGGGTCCTCGTATCTTAAGCATTATGGACCTGTTTGGTTACAACTTACAACCTTTGTTTCCGCACACAAAAAAATTGTTTTTACCAAAAAGCTCTACAATGTAGTCTTTAGTTAATCACAAATTTGTGTGATTGACTCACATTTTTTTTTTATGATTGAATCGTGAAAGTTGATTCGTCAAACAATTTTATTCAAAATTTTGGATTTTTATAACTACTTGTGAGCACTAAAAACTATTGCCAAATGGAGCCTATGACTGTTGGGGTTGATATGTAAAAGGCACGGTTTAAATATGAATGCCCCTTCACTATTTATAAAAGTGTATAAATTTTCAAGTGTTTCTAAAACTCGTTTTTTTTTTTTTAATATAAAAAATAAGAATTTTTAGTAAAAAATACCTCAATTGGGATTTAATCAGTCTAAAGTCAATCCTTTTTTATTATTTTGGTATAAACTCCATCATAAAAGAAACTCTCTGCCAAATCAACTCATTTGACCAATGTAATTGAATAAAATCAAGACCAAAATACCCTTTATCACTTCCAATACATTACACAGAGAGAGAGAGAGAGAGATATAGAGAGAGCAGCGTCCGGCAAAGCGGCGGCCGGTGAGCATCGGCGATGGTGGGGTCGCGCGATCGATGTGCGAAACAGTGTCCGACGAGATCTCTCTCCTTTTCGATCTGTGCCAAATCGTCTTCTCCGGCCAACATCTTCCCTGAATTTGAAGCTCTGACAAAAGCAAGGACCAAATCTGACCAAATTAGTTTCGATTTCAGTCATTTTCGTTTGAGTAGTTAGGGTTGGGCTTAATCCACCAAATTTCAGAATGTCAATCCACCAAATCAAACAAAAAATCAAACGAAGTTGTTTCTAGATTGCATTTATGTTGTAGAATTTTTTTTTCCTTCTAGTTAATCTAAGTTGTTTTTAGACTGCATTCATGTTTCTTAATTACTACAAATCAAGCAAAAAAAACTCTTTCAAGATTCAAGAACCAAACTAAAAAAGTTACGCTTACAGATGCAAGAAGGGTTGTGATATTGAAATCAGATGCTACTTATTCAAGATTCAAAATCACGTCACTACCATTTTCACAGATCTAAAAGAAAAAATTTGAGAAAGAGAGAGAAAAAGGGAGATAGCAATAGAGAAAGATGGGGCTTACCTTGTAATCAAGGCGGTGGCCACCTTGCGGTGAGTAGTGACCGGAATCTATTTCTACTCTTCATCTCTTGATCTGAATCTAGAGGTGTCAAACGGGCCGGGTTGGCCCGGCCCGGCCCGAGCCCGGCTCACTTTTTTCGGGCTAAAAGCCCGGCCCGGCCCGTCACAAGGCCCGGCCCGGTTCACATACCCCGGGCCGGGGTGGACACACATTCTTCCGTCCATGGCCCGGCCCCGCCCGGCCCGAAATGAAGAAAATGCCCGGCCCGGCCCGAAGCCCACCACGGTTAAGGCCAAAAGTCGAAGGAAGCCCGCTAGCCCGTCCGGCCCGGCCCGATGTCCGGCTCGCTAGGCCCGGGCCACCGGTCCGGGGCGGACACCCCCCCTCCCTTCCCAAGCCCGGCCCGGCCCGGCCCGATTTTAGGTGAAGCCGGGCCCGGCCCGGCCCGAAGCCCGGTCAAGCCCGCTTTGACCGAGCCCGGCCCGGCCCGTTTGACACCACTATCTGAATCATTTTGGAAAGATCTGGATTTTCTCGAAGTGATGTTGACCTCGCAGTAGTGGAGAGAGATGGTGAGGAGGAGAGGGATGTGGTGGTGCTGGACCTCGTGGTCATTGAGAAGCGGCAGATCGTGGTGGCCGATAGTAGTGGTGGTGGCTGGTGGCTTAGGTTTCACAAGAGGGAGACGAGTGGTAGGGAGAGAGGGGTGAAGGACCTAGGGTGAGAAGGAGAGGGATGTGTTGGTGGTGGTGGTGGCGGTAGATCGTGGTAGTCGCTGAGGGCGACAAGTAGGGTTAGGGTTAGTGTAAGAGATCTAGGGTGTGACTCATGAGAGAGGGGGGAAGTGAGAACACGTATGAAAGGGGGGAAATGAGAACACGTATGAGAGGGGTAGGTGTGATGATTTTTTATATAGTGATTTATTTCGATCGGTTCGGTCAATTTCGGTCTATCTCTAGGATTTCGGTCGATTTTGGTCTATCTTTAAGACAAACTGTACACCGAACTGAATCTTCGCTTTTCAAAAGAGCTGAAAGCGAGTGCCTACGTACAAACTGAAACACCGACTGAATCCGCTCGGTTTAATTCTACGGTTTTTATGAACATCCTTAGCCATGGGTAAGCAAAAATGCTCTAAATAAAAATGGCTTTTTCCATCACTTTTAACGGCTAAAAGTGATAGAAGGGGAAATTGCCACAAAATATTAGTTGAGGGACCACAATGCCAAAAAAAAAAAAAAAATTGTTTAGGGACCAAAGTACCAAATATGGTATAGTTTTGTATTTTACCCATAATTTAATGGGATAAATACATTTCAGTCTCTTTTTTATGAAAAATTATAAATCAGTCTATTACTCCTGAGTATCAACTTTTTATGTAAAATTAAAAGTCATCAAGTTTTACACAACATTAGGAGCAACTCTTTGTAACGTTTAGGAGTAACTCTTTACAACGTCGGGAGCAACTATTTATAACATTGCTATGTTAGGGAGCAATTATGTATAAAGTCAGGAGCAACTCCTTATTATATTGGGAGTAATTCACCACAACGTTAGGAGCATGTTCACAATGTTGTAGTTCACGTTTACAACGTGGAAACATAAAGTAGACTTAAACATAAATCAAATTTTCAAAAGTTGATATTTTTTAAAATTTTAATGATGACTAGTTTATTTTTTTAATGATTGTTGATATTTTTTTAATTTAAAAAAGTAGTGAATTAACTTTTACACTTGTCACATAAAAATTGACTGAAATCTAATTATCTCTAATTTAATTTCATATCCCAAAGTTAGAAACTAGTGCAGTGAAAATTACATTCACTTTTCAAACACAACTCTTAATTTAAAACATATTCTAGAATGAAATAAAAAAAACTTTTACAATGCCGACACTTTTAAATTTTAAGTAAGCTTGACGGCTATGCTTCCATGATAGCAACAACAATGAGACATGGGTACTTTTTTAAGAAAGAAGATATTCTATTACACGTGTTAATTTTTGAATAGAAGACGCAAATTTAACTGGCCTCACCAAACTTTGTCTCCCAACTGCAAACCAATCCCATTATTCCACAACCGTCTAAACGAGGATATCAAATAAGTGTCAGACTACAATATACATCCTTTTGTTTTTTTTTTTTTTTTTTTTGATCTGTGTCTCAGATTTCTAACCGTCTCTGTGACATGGACGGGGTTAGTAGCCTATAAGTTAGTAACACACGCACACACAAGGGGGGGCCATACCCCACTTTAAAGCAATTGGCTCCCTTGATCACCTCCAAGGAGGCTCGAACCCACAACCTCCCATTTGGGGGTATGGGCCCTGGCCAACCCGGCTAAGCGGGCTGGTTTCCTTTTGTTAAAGGGGTGGACAATTACCCCTTGTCTGTTTATCATTAGATCAAATCAATTTAATTTTAATTTTTTAATTTTTAAATAGATTATTATCAGTTAATGGTAGAATCGGTTATAAAGGTCACATAAATGATTATCTAGTTGACTGTATTTATGATTATGCCATCACAACACCATATTTTTCATAACCAGCACCTCATTAATCATAACTGGTCTGCTGACACGACTAAAAAGTTGTGCTCTCTTATGCAACACCCAAGTGTAGGTGATCGTGCAAGTAATACTAGATAAGTCCAGATCGATCTTACAAGAAAGAAATAGGAAGAATATATATACTAAGTTACAACCTAAAGAAAAGAAAAATATGAATTGTAGGAGTGAAGGTTCTAACAAATCGTAAATAATTTAATTAAACTAAATAATAAACTAAAGTATAAAGAAACATAACTAAATAAATAAATAGACTAAAGGTGTTGGAAACACGTGAATCTACATTGATTCTAACCATCTACCATGCACATTCATTAACGTTTTATGGAGTTTATTCATTTTCAGCATTCCGTATTTTTCTAAAGATAAAGAATCAATAGCCCTTACATGATCGGGATTATATCATCATAAGTGATTTAAAATACTTATAAGAGGGGTTTAAAACAATGGTTGTTACTTGCACTCTAAATGATGTTAGCATTCAAAGTGATTTTCAAAAGTCATTGAAGAAAATAGCCTTAAGGCTTTAAGTTCTAAAAACTGTTTGTGACAAACTGAGCTTGTAGGGACAATTTGATGACAGATTTCTAAAATAGAAAGTCTTGGAATACTTAAAAGAATCATCTTAGGAATCAACATGTTCGATCGATCGAAGCGCTCTTGATCGATCGAACAACATCATCCTTCAATCGATCGAAATGTCTTTGATCGCTTGACTATGGCTCTGGTTCGATCGACCGAAATATCTCTGGTTTGATCGATCGAAATATCTTCAATCGATCGAGCCCAAGATTTCTAAAGATTGCATGGAAGAGGTTGGGAGTCAATGATTCATCACATATTCCCAATGTCTAAACTATGGAAACATAATAAAATTAATGCAGAGATAGTAAAACGAAGCAATCATAACATATAAACTAATAAACAATCAAATAATAAGGATTGGAAAGAAAAACCTGAAAATAATCTGAAATAAACTTGAAATAAACTTGAAATATTCAATAATCTTCAGTATGATAATGAAAAAGAGGAAGAAAAACATGAATCTAACCTAATCTACACCTAATCTAACTCTAAAACTACATTAAAACTACTATTTTTTACGCTCTGGAGCGTCCTCCCTTCGTCTAGCATCAAAACAACTTATTTATAGGATTTCTGCGAACTCTCAATCGATTGAACTCTCCTCAAGCCCTTGAACTTATCTGATTTTGATAGCTCTGCGTACCGATGGGAGAATGACCATAACCTTTTACTCGAACCTTGGATTGACCTCCCATTTATGGCCACGCGACCATAACTCAAAGATCTACATTTCATATTTCTGGGGAAATCTTCCAAATCTGAAGTCTTCATTGTCAAAAATGGCATTTTCTCAGCTGCTTCTGTTGTTCTCTCCATTAGAATCACTTTTTATGCAACGATTGCTTTCCATGACCTGTAAAATAGTGTAAAAACACATGGTTGAGAGTCTCAACATCATAGAAAACACTTAATCATTGATATGCATATAAATTTAGGGACT
The DNA here is from genome assembly GCA_033977485.1 of Hydrangea macrophylla. NCBI lineage: Eukaryota > Viridiplantae > Streptophyta > Magnoliopsida > Cornales > Hydrangeaceae > Hydrangea > Hydrangea macrophylla. The sequence goes on along the minus strand of CM066999.1, from coordinate 98,246,567 downwards.
TGAGGATAAAAGTATGCATAAAAGACCATGTAATACGCTATGAATATGCACTTTTCACCCCTAATCACCTGCACCACATTATTCATAACCAGCACCTCATTTCTTTTCTTTTTTTAAGGTTTTTTTTTGGGTAGGGTGCTTTCCATCTGATGTTCCTTTTATAATTCATATTTAAAATTAAATGGTTTTTTAACCCTAATTTCATTTTTTTTTGTTATCCTTAAGACCTTAATTGGTAACTAAATTTGGATCACAAATGATGTGACATGAGGTCCACATTTAATTGTAGTGGGACTACATGAAATTTCATTTGAAATTTTTATTATTATTATTTTTTGTTATTCTCAAGACCCTAATTCGTAACTAAATTTGGATCACAAATGATCTGACATGAGGACCACATTTAGTTACTGTGGGACTACATGAAATTTAATTATTATTATTATTATTATTATTATTATTATTATTATTATTATTATTTGTTATTCCAAGACCCTAATGAAAACTAAATTTGAATCACAAATGATACGATTTGGGGACCACATTTAGTTGTAGTGGGACTACATGAAATTTCATTTGAATATATATATATATATATATGTATATATATTTATAGAAACATATTGTTTAGGAAAATACTTTTGCTCACCCAAAAAATGGTTCACCAATGCTCACCCAAGCATCTCATTGGCCAATGCAGTGGGACCCAGGATTAAACATGATGTTTAATCCTGGGTCCCACTGTATTAGCCAATGGGATGCTTGGGCATGTTTATTCCGAAGTACCACTGCATTGGCCAATGGGATGCTTGGGTGAGCATTGGTGAACCATTTTTTGGGTGAGCAAAATTATTCACTATTGTTTAGTCCCTAATAGTGCAGGAATATCATACTTAGTCCTATTAAATATGGCAGTGTTGAAATTAATCCACAATTTGGTTGGTAGTTCAGGAATTAGTCATTTTTCTAATTTTCAATTTTTTTTAATTACCATTATAACCTTATTATTTTGTATATAGAAATTAATTTAAATCTGATTTATTTTTAATTACTGTATATATTATACCATAAGTAGAGGAGTTGTGTAGTATGAACTCCTAAAATCAAGAAAGTTGATTGTGGGTGCATTAACTGGTAGTTTGAATAGAAATATGTGGAGATATAGGATATGGATCTAATCATAATTCAAAATGTTATGGATTCTTTAAACTTTGATTATTTAAAAATTTCTGTAATTGCTTTTTCGTTTCAGTTGTAGGAACTTTGTGCTGAAGGTATGAAAATGTACTAAGTTGGGACAAATTTATCATGTATTAACTGTGAAGTTTCTCACTTTTGTTAATGATCTAAGTATTTCTCAATTATTTCTTGAGAAATTTCTCACCGTTTATTAAGTATATTCGTGTTTTTTGTATAGAAATTAATTTGAATTTGATTTATTTTTAGTTAATGTATATTATACCAAAAGTAGAGGAGTTGTGTAGTTATGGACTCCTAAAATCAAGGTAGTTGATTGTGTGTGTTTTAAATGGGAGTTTGAACAGAAATATTTATGAATATAGGATATGGATCTAATCATAATTCAAAATATTTTGGATTCTAGAAAATTTCGTTTGTGTTTATATAAAAATTTCAGCGATTGCTTAGTTCGTTATAACTAGACACGTATGTGATAAATTTATCACTGATATTCAATAGTGTTCCAAATTTATTGTGATGGTGACAAATTTATCACTCACTTGTTTTTAGGAAATAATGGATAGGAGAATTAATCTCCCTAAAATTAAGGGATTTCGATTTTTATAGCTTAATGTGAGAATTTCTCACATTTTTTTTTGGTATATAATGCTTTGTATATTCAAAAAAACTTCCAAAATGTTAAATGTAGTTTTGGGAAATGGATTTTGAGGAGATCATGTATAAGAGAATTAATATCCCTAAACTCAAGGGATTTTCTATTTAACAGAGTGATGTGGGAATTTTTAACTTTTTTGTGCAAAATTTCTCACTAATTTAATCTACATACGATGTGTAAGTAATTTCCTACAACCTATACAAGTGAGAAATTTCTCACTAATTTCACTACATAACAAATGAGCAATTTATTACATCTATTAAAGTGAGAAATTTCTCACTAACTTTATCCACATAACAAATGAGTTATTTATTAAAGTCTATACAAGTGAGAAATTTCTCACTAACATAATCTACATAACAAGTGAAGAATTTCTTACAGCCTATACAATAAGAAGATCCTCATCAACTTTATATGTATGTATACAAATTCATGGAAGTTATTAAATCTATGGCACAACCGTCGATGAATGGATCAAATCCATGAACCATTTCAGATAGAATTTTTAGATTAGACCATCCAAGCTAACTATCACATTGCAGTAGTTACGTTGTCGCGATGCTTCAAACATTTCAATTTCTGAGACAAATTTTGATTTTTGAACACGAACGGGTGAGAAATTTTATCAAAAGAGTGATCGACTTCTGTATCGTCTCTCAATCGATTGATTTTGTGGATGATGGGTTACAAATTTGTAACCTTGCTTTTCACTTGCATTCTCGAGAACAAAAGTGAAATTGAATTTTCGCGCCTCGAATGATTCGATTTCTGTGAGAAATTTTGATTTTTTTTTTCACAAATTGGTGAGTAATTTGTCCACATAATCGTCAATGGTGGAGAGGGGTGGCCGGAGATGCTGGTGCATGGTCGATATAGGTGAAGGGAGGTAGAGAGGGGAAGAGGATGAAGGTGGTCGGTGGTCGTCGGTGGCGGTGGAGGTACTGCGACCCTCCCTCTTCTTTCTCCTTTTCTGTCTTCATCTTTCTCTTTTTAGCAGATTTTCTCTCTCTATATATATATTTATATAATGACATGGGTTTAAATTTGAAACCCTGATTTCATGTGGATATATATATATATATATATATGCGGGGGCAGTTTGGTCATCAAAATAGGCGAGGGACTAATTTAAAGTTGTGTTAGACTAGGGACTAATTTCTAGAAAGGGTGACTATAATTGACTATATATTAAGTGATGATGCCAAAATTTGGTTAGTGGTAAGAAGAATTAGATAAGAGGGATTTGAGTCTGGTTTGACCCCGTTAACTGGGAGACCTACGTCCACATGTGTGTCGGTGCACTTGCACTAACAAATCACCGGCGGCCTTTGGTGAACCAACAAGAAGGGTGGTACTACTAGAGACCGGTCGGGTATATGCGTATGAGTGTTGTGTATTGCTATTTTGTCAAGCGAGAGTTCGATCCCCCTTGAAGGAGGAGAGTGGTCTCTTTTATAGATACAAGAGACCACTTGTACAAGGTAAGTGACCCGATAAGGGTACCTTAATCAAATAAGGAATGATTAACACAAATTATGGGAGTTCCCTAATTGAGTTAGAAAACTATCTAGGCTTTCCATTAGTCTTCTAGCTGAGGTAGAAACTGCCTGGAACCTCCTGGAGAGCGTTGTGGGACATGCCCTGGTTGCACTTATCATGGGATGACCCTGCATCATGCACCCGACCTGTTGGTCAGCCCTGAGCGGTCCTAGATGGACAACTCAAGTTGGTTGCGTGATGAGCATCATTACCGGATACCTCGGTATTCCTTGCTGAGGTGGCGGAGGCTGACCTTGACTGAATATTTTTTGTACGCATTGGCTACCCCCTATTTTCAAGGCTAATGTGATGCTTCATTAGATGAGCATTGAAAATCAGTACAACTCACCTTAACCGTTTGGGACATTGCTTAGGATAGGATCGGTTGCCGCGGTCATATAGAGGTTGGACTGAACGGTGGCCTTGGGAACCTAGGGTAGGTAGTTGCCACGTGTCAAGGAGCAGTTGGTTTGGTTGAGATCCAACAAGGACATAACTGAACGTTCGGATTGTAATCGAGCCGTCGTGTCATGCATTAAATGCGCGCGTCTTTTGAGGCAACACTTGGATTGCCCGAGGCGCCAGCTGGCGAGCATTTAGGTGGGAGTCGTGCAGAACTGTTGGATCCGATTTGATATGTACCATCTGTATTGCCTATATAAGGAGTACTTGTGCATTTATATCATTATTGTTGTTCAGAGATAGAGCCTACCGAGCGGTTTAAGAGAGAAATCACCCAGTAAAGCTTCCCGAGCTCCACGTCACGCTATTTTTCCTGTAAGTCTTCGTCTCCCCAGCCTGGTAATTCACTACATTTTTCTCTCCTTCTCTTCTTCTGATTCCTGAGCAAGACTAGAGAATAGGAATCTGCTAGGGCTTGTGAGGGAGTGGGACTTTTTCTTCCTTAGGTTCATCTTTATCTTTAGATCAGGTAGTGTAATAGGACAGTTGAACCGATCGGGTTTTTCGGGTACAGTTCTAACCGAGTGCTACCTTACTCTAAAGACCTTGTATACTTTGCCTTATAGGCTTTTAACCTTGCCCCCTCTGTATCTTAGACTTGGAGTCCCTGACCCTTACCTAGGCCGCTAGTTACTCCCTCGCCCAACCATAGGAGCCTTAGAGATGTGCCATTCAAGCTTTGATTCATATTCCCGGTCGGAGGATGAATAATTGCGGTCAGGGATCGCGGACATAAGTTTAGATCCTCCTTCCGTGACCTCGTCTGATCAATATAGTGAGGGTAGGATCCGTATATGGGTATCAGACGATGAGACGGGTCAGAAACCCCCGGTAGCCTCTGTCTCTTGAGGCTCAAGGGATCAGGTGTCGGTCCCGAGTAGTCCTGAAGTAACGTTCGCCTGTGAGTTTATTCCTACCAGTTTGCGTGCTACCGACTTGGAACGGATCAGGGGTAAATACGACATTCCCGACTAGTGTTCCCTGATCGCACTCGAAGGGGGGGCTTAGATATATCGGTCGGGATTCGTGACCCTTTACGAGGATGCCTTCACGGCTGGCTTCCATATCCCCCACCACCCGGTCGCCAGGGACGTTCTGATCTATCTTGGGATCGTTCCCGGGCAGTTGGCCCCAAATAGTTGGAGATTCCTGATGGGGTCTATCTCCCTTTGGCCCCAAGTATTTGGGTATTAACTCATCCTTCAAGAGTTCTTGTGGACCCACCAACCGTTCCTGTTACATAGGGAGGTCGATTCTTCTCCCTAAGAGCCCAGTAGGGGAGGAAAATCATCGTCAACTGCCCGAGCAACAGCAAGGGGTGGAAGAACAAATTCTTCTAAGTGTCCACCCTTGGGCTCTATGAGAAGGCCCCGAGAATTCAACTGAGGACTTCCTAGGCAGAAAAGTTGAGGAGTAAGCCCGCCCTACATTTCTTTTCCTTTTTTCTTTTCTTTTTCTACAATCATGGGACTAACTTTTTCGTGATCTATTTTGTAGTGGGGTCAACTGATCCACCGAGCATCCCCAACGAGTGTCAGGACATGATCAGGGGCTTGGTGGACCTACCCACAAACATCTGGAACGTGCTGACCCAATCGGGATCGAAAAGTTACATACAAACTGGATCAGCCAGTTGAAGCACCTTTTTTTCCTCTAATTGTCTCTGGTGAGCTCTTGTTGCTCGGGTTAATTTATTTGCCTGGTTATTGTTATTGTTTTCCCGGTCTCTTAACTTGTCTGTCTTTCTTTTTATATATTCTTCTTTATAGAAATGGGTCCCAGGAGAGATCTCGAGATATTTAGGGCCCGTCAAGCTGTTGCTGCCGCTCGGATGGCAGAGAAGAGGAAGAGACCAGTCGCCAAGCCCACGGATGGCGATCAGCCCTTTAGGCGGCTAAGGCATAGTTTGGTGATTCACCAAGAACCGGGGGAGACATCGATTTCGCGAGTAGTGGTGGTGTAGGGACACCGCTCCCGGGAGGGATTTGCCATCCTGGACATCGTTGGGGGAGTCAGTAGAGATCCGAGAGAGGGTTAGGCCGGGCCTTCTTCCTAGCCAAGTGGAGATGTGTGCTAACATGTCTCCCCAGGCTTTCCAGGGATGGTTGTACAGTCTCTCCCACTTTGTGAGTAACCCTATCCCCTTGCTATTTGTTTATTCTTTCGTTCTTGTTATAACCGACTGGTTTGTGCTTGCTTTTTGCAGATCGACTGCATGGCCGTTGGAGCCGACAAGATTAAGGGCTTGGCTCTGGGCCTGGGAGCAACGCAGGCAGAGTTGGCGACCGCCTTGGTGGAACTGGAAGCCGCCCGGGCAAGTCTAGTGGTGGCAGAGGCTCGGGAGAGGGCTCTATCAGAGGCGGCAGCCGTAAGGTCTTTTGAGGAGGCTTTGATGATGATGGCTTCTTCCAAGGTTACGAAGACCTGAAGAGGAGACTGGCCCAAGATCATCCAGAGTTGGACACTCATCTTACGAGGGGATGGACTCAGACTTTTGGGATGTGCAGCCCGCCGCCGACGAGGGAACCGTCGTAGAGGGCACACTGGCCGAGGAAGCTGCACTAGGCAGGGAGGCCAGAGAGACTAAGGAGATAGTGGTTGTGGATGATCTGTAGTTCCCGGCCGGTAGATATCTTGCATATGTATTTTTCTTCTTTTCATTTTTTTGGGAGGCTGCTATGTAATTGCTCCCAGGCATTGTATATTATTTTTTAAACTGTTAATAAAAAGGCCCTATGAGGTCACCTTTTGCACCAACTGTTGATGTGCTTGTACTTATTTGCCTGTTTACTTATAATTGTTTATGCCCGCTCGGTCGTGAATCATACCAAAATCCTACCTTAGCAAAAGGTTTGAGTCTGTGACCAAACGGGAACACTAGGTCTTGTAGGGGCCGATAATGCCTTGAATTCCCGACCCCTTGACTTGGAAATTACAGGCTTGTGGCGCCCATCTGGGATAGTGTAGGAGTTCCATTCCTGTTACTGTTCGGTAAACTCTGAGCCTTGTAGGTACTTTGGAATGTTCAAGGGTTAATTCCAGGTCCAGTGAGTGCTCGGTGTGGTTTCCTGTCTTAGTTCCGTGTTCTTCCTGCCCCCCAAGTTTTTGCTAAGGTGGGTATATGCGAAGGAAAGGACTATCGGTAGCTGACCTAGAACATTGGTAGTGCCAGGGTCTTTTGGGGTTTGCTATCTTCAGCCACCTAAGGGGATTTTCCCCCATCGTAGGTTATGGACCTAAGTGAAACCGACACCTCGGGCTTGATCCCGAGGTCTTTAGTGTGCCTCTAGTGTTATCCTGGGGACTTGTGGCACCTCAGGTGTGAACTCAAGGTCTTTTGTGCCTCAGGTGTGACCCCGAGGTCTTTTGTGCCTCGGGTGTGATCTCGATGTCTTTTGTGCCTGGGGTAGATGAGATTGATCCCGAGGTCTTTTCTACTGAATGCTGGTAGGGAATGTTATTTATAGTAAAAACAAAATATTTATTTCTTTCGAAAACTATAATAATTGCTCGGGAAGAGCTACAGTGCATTTCAGAATAAGTTCTTAACCAATGCTTATCCATGCGTTACTGAAAGTACTTGAGGAGATGTTGCACATTCCAAAGGTGAGATAGATTCAGTCCGTCCAAAGTCTATAACCAGTAAGTGCCCGACCTGCTGACCTGGGTAACCCTATAGGCCCTTCCCAGTTTGGCCCCAAGTTCCCGTGGCTCGGGATTTTGGTAGACTGGTTTACCGCTTTGAGGTATAAGATCCACCGTCATCAACTTCTCACCTAGTTTGATCTCACAGTCCTTGTATACCGTAGATGCCACTATTGCCTTACTAAGGGGTACAGCAACAGATAATTCATGTCCTAACAGTGCAGATATAACATTCAAATGTTCAATGAAATTATGCGATACGAATGAATGCGTAGATCCCGAGTCAACAAGTATGCGTGCTAGATGTGAACATATATGCAACATACTTGAGACCAGTATCTCTAAAGCAACCATATCTCCTGGGTTCATCTAAAATGAACTTCCCTACTGTTGTTCTATCCTCTGTCCCCCGTCGTTGGTCTGTCAATGCTTCGAACCACTGGAAACCATAGAACTTGCTCCTTGTTGAGGATGCTTCCTCGGGCACTCCTTGGATTGATGTCTAAACATCCCACAATCGTAACACTTGCCCCTCATATCCAGTGTATCACTTGCACTGTTTATCCCTTAAGTCTTGTTCTAAAAATTAGCCATAAAACATCAACCTGTGTGTGGTCGATTGCACAAGGGACATAATGGTATGCCACTCACTGGCTTCCTAGGTCCACTGAAGCTAGAACTAAAATCTCATGCAAACGGTCTCTTAAATGATCCTCCTTGGCTCCGATCATTACCCTCATGGTTTTTTTTCCCCTTATTAGCCTTGCTGATTTTGCCTCAATCTCTCCATTCTACTTTCGGCTACGAGCGCCTTTTATCGCACTGCGGTAATGGTTGAGTGCTTATTGGTTTCGACCCTCAAACAGATATTCTCTCTCAACCCATCAACGTGCTTCCTTGCTCTGTCTTCCTCTGTCAACACAGACCCCTTTCCAAATGTTAATAAGGTATTGTACTTCGAAGTATACTCCGTTACAGTCATATCTCTTTTGTCGAAGATTATCAAATTCTCTCTTCTTCGCATTGAGAGCAACCCTTAGAAAGAATCGACGATTAAATTCTGCTTTGAATCCATCCCAAGTTATCGGTGCTCCCTGGTTTAGAACATTCACCCACCAATTGTAGGCTTCACCCCTGAGTATATAATTAGCGTCCTCAATCTTTAATGCATCGGACATCGAAATAGATCTGAAAATTTCTTTCCATATCCATAACCCAATGCTCTGCTAGTGTCATATCAGAAGTCTCATGAAACTCTATCGGCTTCTTCCTTGTAAATTGTTCTAACACAGATCTTCCACCCCTATTCTCAGGTACCAAAACAATGACTATCAGTGCTGTCTCGAATGTAGGTGTTGGGGGTAATCGTTCCATTAAATTCCGTATCAAGTCTCCCATATTTTTGATCATTTCTATCATGTGGTCCATTCGTCGATTACATGGCGATAGATCTTGGTCACCGTCACTCATGATTGCACAATTCTATAACTCTCAATGCATAAATACTATGCATGTATGACAATAAACAACCCCATGTATGTACAACCACATACTATATGCACCAAACATCTCTACTATATATGGATGCAATCTAGAATATGTGCCACAATCACTCAACACTCCCCTCGTCATCGAACGTTCCCAAAGTTTTGTTACCTCTAGCTCTGATACCAATAAATGTCACAACCCATCCCGCTACGGGCGGAAATAGGACATGTGCCACGCCACCAAGGTTTATCCATTTCCATTAAAGTAAATAGAAATGGAAAACATAAGTGAAATCCATGAAAATTAGAGTTATAAAAAGTTTGACTCATTTGAAAACACTCAAAGAACACCCTGTTTGAAAACCAGTAATTCAATCGACTGATCAAAGGACCACTTGACTTGAAATGCAAGATACGGAGAGCATGAAAATCTCAGAAGTTGTCTAATCGATTGTGTTGGGGACCCAGTCAACTGTGGTGCAAATTTTTCAGTCGACTGGAACCTTCCCGTCGACTGAACCATTAATTTCCTTTTTTAAAATGAATTCTAATCGACTGTGGTCTCCCACCCAGTCGACTGTTTCTTTCATAGAAACATAATAATATTCCAACCCATAATCGAATCGACTATGTCGGGGATTGAGTTGACTATTTTTTAATATTCTGAGGCATTGTCTGGACCAAAATAGTTGACTATTTTCATAAACCAATCGACTGGCTTACCTCAGATTGCAAAGCATTCTACAGCTTCAATCTATGCTTAGATCAAACCCAAAAACAACACATTTGTGATTATAATTCTATGATTCGAAACATAATCATAGAAGTTCTGCTACAATTTACAAACTACTAATCCATTTCGAAGTTCCAAGTTAAACAGAACAAAATTCTAGTTCATTACATCTCTTATTTCAACTTTGGAAATGGAAACCAAAAACATACTCAAGAGATGTTCCCCGGTACTTCCACAGCCTCACTCCTCACGCTTCTTCTTGTTCTTCCTCTTATCACCTGCAATGGAGGAAGTCTTCATTGCTCAGCTATATGCTGAGTGTACAATTCTAAATAAATACATATAAGGCAATTCATGCTTTAAACATCTAAATCACATAAATTAGCCTCTAGGGAGAGAGATACGCATTTATCCGGTATACAGCAAGTCTTAAATCTTAAACTGCGATGCCAATGGCTAGCCAAGATTACTCAACCATTGCATCAAACTACTCTGGCTGGGCCGGTTCCCAAACCAAGCAAGTAGTCGTCACTACTATAACTTTCGAACATCAAAAGGCATACCCCGACATGAACTTGTCCCAAACTCCCCTTTGACCCACATAGTCATTTAGCATACTCACATAGTCATACAAACATGCTATTCATATGTACTCGTTAAAATTTACGAACCTAAATTGACACATGGATTTTGTCCGGATCACAATTTCCATACATGATATTTAAAACATCCAAAATTGTCTATATAACACAAGTTCGTAGTTCATACCTTAAGTTATGACTCTATAACTTCAGGGGAAGTACTAGGAGACCAAATAAATGTCGAATCTCCACTTATATGCGATCCTACAAGTATACAAACATTTTTTTCCAAAATCTTAAAATTAGCTTTTCGAAAATAATTTGCCAAACGTGACCTAATAGATATCAAAACATGGCTTATACCTCGAGGAGTCTAAATATGAAATTTGGAGAAAAGTTGACGATCGAAAGTTTGTCGATTTGTGTCTTGAAGCTCATAGCCACCAAAATCCCCAAATCCTCTTTAGGTTTTCCAATTTAGGTTTTTGAACTTATGAAAATATCTCATGAGTTTCTACATATAGGCACGACTTACGAAAATTACTTTTAACTCCCCACAAGTTCTCAAAACTTCTAATAACCTCTCAAAATGTCGCATAAGCCCATTTTATTACTTCACGATTGAAAACTATAATTTACAAAAGTTTTCGTATAAGTTCCATCTGGGTCCGTAATTACATCCGAAAACTAAATTCCATGGAATCTCTAGATTACCTACCTTTTATGCAACGTATTACATTGGTTATCTCTAATACCATCAAAATGATCTTAAACAATACCAAGACTAATAGAAATTATACTACACAGGTAAATTTACTATTCATAATTTACTAGATGAGTCAAATAATATTAAAATCATATAATTGTCATCGAATCACACAAATGCCTCTATGATAATCAATTCACCATGCCTCCACTGGACACCTTCTGTTGACCACAGTCAACCACTTATCTAAATTTTCAAATAACATTGAAACTTCTTGAAATTCAATTGTGCAATTTAAAACAAATGATTTTACCCGGGACGGGTATGATAACTCTTCCCTTCAAAAAAGAAGTTTGTCCTCAAACTTATACACCATGAGTCAAAAAAGTGCAGATACTCATTCCTCATCTCTTCCTTATTCTCCCACGTAGCTTCTCCGACTGTGTGACTACGCCATAACACTTTTACCATTGGAATCGTTTTTGTTTTCAGCACTTGCTCTTTCTGATCCAAGATTTCTACTAGATGCTCTACATAGGTCAAGTCCTCTTGAATTTGGAATGGTTCAGGTATTATGATCTTACTCGTATCTGTCATACACCGTATTAACATTAACATGTGAAACACGTTGTGCACAAATGCCAACTCTGTTGACAATGCTAGTCGATAAGCCACTACCCTTTCTAGGATCTCAAATGGTCCTATAAACCTTGGGTTAAGCTTCCCTCGCTTTATAAATCAGACTATGCCTTTCGAAGGTGATACTCTCAAGTATACAAAGTCTCCTACCTCGAACACCATCGGTCGTTGCTTAGAATCGATATAACTCTTATAACGACTCTGAGCTACCTTATGTCACTCTTGGATTAGCTTTGCCTTTTTCATAGTCAACTATATTATCTCTAGCCCTATCAATCTTTTTTTCCCAATCTCAGTCCAACAAACCAGTGATCGACACTTACGCCCATACAAAGCCTCATAAGGTGTCATCTCAATACTCGATTGAAACCCGTTGTTGTAAGCAAATTCGATTAACGGTAAGTGTTTCTCTCAATCATGCCCAAAATCTAGAACACACAACCAAAGCATATCTTCTAATGTCTGAATCATTCACTCTGACTATCCATCGATTTGAGGATGAAAAGTAGTATTGAAACTCAACTTCGTGCCCATAGCCTTTTGCAAACTTCCCTGAAACCTCGACTTAAAACTACTATCATGATCTGATACAATCACGACTAGAACTCCGTGTAGTCTCACAATCTCTTTCACATCCTTGATGGCTTAGTTGTCTTGATCGGTAGAAAATGAGCTGATTTTGTCAATCTATCAATTATAACTCAAATCTTGTCATTCTTGTTAGGCGATCGTGGAAATCCGGATACAAAATCCATTGTGATCTCATGCTATTTCTATTCTGACACTGGTAACGATTTTAGTAGTCCTGTAGGTACTTGTCTCTCTGTCTTGACTTGTTGACATGCCAAATACTCAGATACAAACTTAGCAACTTCCCGTTTCATACCTCTCCACCAAAAGTTTTTCTCGTAAGTTCCAGTAAATCTTGTTACTTCTCGGATGAACTGAATATGTGGTACTATGTGCTTCCTCCAGGATTCATTCTTTCAGGTCTTTCAAGTTTGGTACACACAGTCGGTTTCCAAGCATCAATACTCCTTGGTTCAAAAGAAAACTAGGTCATTTTTCCAAAGGTATCTCATCTTTCATTTTACACAAGTAGTAGTCGTTAAACTATTTCATTTTGATATAATCAATAATGTCCGAGTGAGTTACGATTGTCATCATCAAACCACCATTCATCTCTGGAATCACCTCTAACTCCATATGTTCCATTTCTCTAATCATTTCTTTTGCTTGGTTAGCTCATCGGCTAAGTTCCCTGTCGTCTTTCGACTTAACGAATCGGCTACTACACTAGCCTTTCTCGGATGATACTCTATCGAAAGATCGTAATCTTTCATCAACTCTAGCTATCTCCTCTGTCTTATGTTTAAATCTTTTTGTGTGAATAGGTACAAACTCTTGTGGTTCGTGAAGATCTCATACTTTTCCCCGTACAAGTAGTGTCTCCAAATCTTCAAAGCATGGATTACCGCGACCAATTCAAGGTCGTGAGTCAGATAGTTAACCTTGTATGTTTTCAACTATCCTGAAGTGTAAGCATTCACCTAGCTACTCTACATAAGTACACACCCCAAACCTTGATGTGAAGCATCACTATCATCACAAATCCTTCGGTTCTGGATGGTGTGTCAAGATCGGTGCTCTTGTCAATCGCAACTTCAACTCTTGAAAACTGCTTTCACACTCTTGACTCCATTCAATTGTAATACCTGTCCTCATTAGCTTTGTCATAGACAATGAAATCTTTGAGAAATTCTCAATGAAACGGCGGTAGTATCCCGCTAAACCTATGAAACTTCAAATTTCGGATATGGATGTGGGACTTTGACAATTAGATACTACTTCCACTTTGTGAGGATCAATTGAAACTCCATTCTTGTTAATCACATAACCAAGAAAAGCAATGCTAGGTAGCCAAAATTCACACTTCTTAAATTTCCCAAATAGTTGCTTCTCTCGCAATCTCTGAAGTGTAAGTCTCATGTGTCTCTCATGCTCTATCTCACTCGGCGAATAAATGAGAATGTCATCTATGAACACGATCATGAACTTATTTAAGTAATCGTTGAAGACTCGATTCATAAAATCCATGAATGCAACTAGTGCATTAGTAACTCTAAATGGCATTACTAGAAACTCGTAGTGTCCATAACGCGTTTTGAAAGCTGTCTTATCTATATCTTCAGTTTTTACTTTCAATTGATGATAGCTCGATCTCAAATCTATCTTTGAAAACACTTGTACTCTACAAAGTTGGTCGAATCGGTTGTCAATTCTAGGCAACATATACTTTTTCTTGATTGTTAACTTATTTAATTCTCATTAGTCGACACACATACACATTAACCCATCCTTCTTCATTACGAACAATACTGGAGCTCCCCACGGTGATATGCTAGGTCGAATGAAGCCTTTTTCAAGTAACTCTTGTAGTTGAATCTTCAGTTCTTTCAATTCTATGGGTGCCATTCTATATGGTGCTTTCGATATAGGCCTTGAGTTCAACATTGTCTCAATAGTGAACTTAATTTCCCTCTCAATAAGAACATCTAATAGGTCATTGGGAAACACATCTGGATACTCTCGTACTATTGGAATGTCATCTACTTTCAATTTGGTTGCCATAGTGTCAATTACAGAGTACAAAAATCCTTGGCATCCCTTTCTCAACAATTTACCCGCTCGGATAGTTGAAATCAAATACAGTGGCGGTGTAACCCCACTCTCTTGGAAACAAAAGTTTCCATGCACCAGTAACCAAAAATTAACTTTTTTCCGTTCACAATCTATCGTGGCTTAGTTAAGGGCTAACCAATCCATTCCTAGTATCACGTCAAAAAGGTCACCACAATCAGTATAAGATCCACGGTCATCAACTTCTCACCTAGTTTGATCTCACAGTCCTTGTATACCATAAACATCACTATTGGCTTACTAACGGGTACAGTAACAGATAATTCATATCCTAACAGTGCTGATCTAACATTCAAATGTTCAACAAAATTATGCAATATAAATGAATGCGTAGATCCTGAGTCAACAAGTATGCGTGCTAGATATGAACATATAGGCACCGTACCTGAGACCACTGTCTCTGAAGCAGCCATATCTCCTGGGTTCATCTGAAATGACCTTCCCTGATGTTGCTTTGTCCTCTATCCCCTGTCGTTGGTCTGTCTAGGCTTTAAACCACTAGAAGCCATACAACTAGCTACTTGTTGAGGACGCTTCCTCGGGCAATCCTTGGATTGATGTCTAAGCATCCCACAATCGTAACACTTGTCCCTCATATCCGGTGTAGAACTTGTATGGTTTATCCCTTGAGTCTTGTTCTAAAAATTAGTCATAAAACATTGACTTATGTGTGGCCGATTGCACAATGGACACAATGGTATGCCACTTGCCGGCTTCCTAGGTCCACTAAAGCTAAAACCAAAGTCTCGTGCGAACAGTCTCTTAAATGTTCCTCCTTGGCTCGGGTCATTACCCTCATGGTTTCTCTTCCCTTGTTGGCCTTGCTGATTTTGCCTCGATCTTTGCATTATACTTTCGGCCACAAGTGTCATTTGTTGCACTACGGCAACGGTCGAGTGCCTTAGGTTTTGACCCTCAAATGGATATTCTCTCTCAACCCATCCTCGTACTTCTTTGCTCTATCTTCCTCTGTCAACACAGACCCCTTTTGTATTTGCTTTTCTTCCTTTAACCGGGTCTCATTCACTCTATAGGGTTAAAACTTTGTACACCTTTTTATTTAGTAGCTAGAATGCCGGATATATGAAAAGTTATGTTAGGTTGGATTTTTTTTTTGTGGCCTGTTATGTATTTTTCGGATATATGAAACTTGTGTAATGTTGGATATGTTATTTTTAATATTATGTTATGTTGGACAAGTATTGATTATTCTATGCTTCTAAATTGAACAGGTTTTGATATATTACAGGAGAAAATTAATTATTGGATTGCACATGTATTGTTGAGGTTACTTTAAAGAGAGCAAAATGGGCAAGGAAACATATTTTCGTTGCTAAAAATAACCTTTAGCAAGGAAATTATTTCCTTGTCTTAGAATTATATAATTGGCAAGGAACAAAATTTTCCTTTCTATAAGTCTCCTTTATAGCAAGAAAATTATTTCGTTGCCTTATGTTAATATTATTTGCAAGGAAACAAGATTTTCTTGTTAAAAACAACTATTAACAAGGAATTTATTTCCTTGCCTTAGACTTGGATATTTAGCAACGGAATTTTTTCCTTGCAAATTGTCCAAATTACAACACAAAGACATGTTTTTTTGCTAGGAAATATGCCATTTAGCAATGAAAAAGTTTAGCACTAGTAAGGAAAAATTTCCTTGCCAAAAGTAAGAATTTGCAAGGAAAGTTGTTTTCATTGCTAGAAGCTTTAGAGAGGAAGCTTCTTTAGAGAATTTGCTCATTCTGCAAGGAATTGAGCAATGAAAAATTTTACTTGCAGGTTTAGCAACGAAATTGTGGCCTTTAGCAAGGAACATTTTCTTTAGAAAAATACATTTTTGTTGTAGCATTCCCATGGACTATTTTATTCCCCATGCGGTTTTGAGGCATTAATGAAGTTCTGTATTACAACCCTCAGATTCATAAACAAGCAGGTGTAGGAGTTCTTCTGTCAAACATGGGCATTAGTTCTGACTCAGCATCTCTCCTTAGAAGTGGTCCATCAACATATTAATGAAGACACATAGATATTGCAGGTAAAAGGTAATTTTCTTACTTTTTGTTTATTTTCCATTTCAGATTATTCTAATTTTATGTTTAAGAGCATCTCCAATGCTAAATGGTATTTTCTTCATGTCAAACCTATATTTTGGCATTGCTACAATACTAAAATGTTATATTTTAGCATATGTGCTCCAATGTTACATGCTAAATGAAATGTTATTCCTTTCTTTGTATTAGAAAGTTAAGATATTGCCTTGTTGGCATACCAAATTATAGCATAACTCTCCAAAAATACAGCTCCAATCGTGTGCCAAATGTCATGCCATAATGTAGTAATACCAAAATTCATGCCAAATTTGGCACAAGATATAGCATTGCTATAATTTGGCATGAGTTTTGGCATGCCATTAGAGAAGGGTTTTTGTGGATATCGCATTTTTTTCTTTACCCACAGCTTTTTAAAATGTTTTCTCTTTCAAAATCAATACACGAGTCGCCACTTAATTTTAAAAGAAAAATAAAGAAACCGTTTTAAAAGCAAACCGATCTTTTGCGAAACCAAAGATTAACTAGGTTCAGAGATTATGGAATGAGAGAGGAAGGAGTCCAACGGACTAAAACACCCTCTCTCATCCTATCTTACGATAGGCCTCTACTCAATATCCTTTTAATCAAACTCTTAATCTAAGCATGCCCTCAACTAATACATAGATATAAATATACATTACACAAGCAAGTTGAAATGGTATAAAATTGCTAATGACAAAATATCATTCAAAACCAAGTAGTTCAATTAGCAAGCAATATGATATGCAAACTAGAGAACTAGAGAACTTACCCGGGCTCCAGCTGCGAATATTTAAACGTGCAATACATACAAAAGTTGAAATCCTAATAAAAGAGTCTCTAATCACATATATACACATAAGACATGTTTTAATTCTAATGTGTCGCACATGAGGTCGAAAAAGTCAATAAAATTAAGGAATAATTAAACTAAGGGAGAGTCGAGAGATCATACCTCATCGGTGCTACAAAACAAAGGTTAGTCTACGTAACATATAAATATAAAGTTAGATGACAATCCTAGGCCTCTAGCTTAAATATATCAAATATAGTTAAATCTAAAGCAATGAATCCTAATTACAAGCATCGAGCCACATTGATGAATGTATATGAATACATGAATATGAACAAGAGTAAGCTATGAATTTATTCATTGGTTTGGACTATTTAGCCTCTGGATTTAAGTTTAACTAATCATCATCAAAGCATGGTTTAAGCCCTAGGTCATAGAAAAGTCATTTGGATCATTATTTACAAAGTTAGTCAAATCTGTTATAAATTTCTAAAAATTGCAAAGAGCATACCAGAACTTCAAGAAAATAAAAAGCATGCTTTCCATGATTTGATCTTGATAGTTTTTAGACACAAGATGCCTTTGTGAGTCTAGTTTTTAACCCAAAAAGAAAAAGCAAAGATCAACGGTCCAATCTCTGGGAAAAAGGTAAAAACCAGATGTCACTCAGAGATTTGTAAATCTCTGTCCAGAGATTTTGTACGATTTTTTAAAAATAGTAAAAAAATCAGAATCACTTTGATCTTTTTAGGGGATCTTATTAACACATTAAAATTTATATAAAAAATTATTTGAAGCCAAGAATGCTTGATTAATGCTCTGATTTACTCATTTCAAGAAGGTGTTACTGTTATGAAATTCTGGACAGATTTTGGTTATCTCACAAAACTCATGACCAAACCATCTTAAGCATGAAATCTCATCAAAACAAAAATCACAGTGGTAAAACTTTGTGTTGTGAACATCCCCCAGTTCGTTTCATTCGATTCGAACGGTCCAACATTTAACTAAAAATCCTTGATCAAAAACAGTTTATGAACCCATTGTTTCATTGTCAAGTTTAACTTTTATTTGTTAACTCCAACTACCAAGCCATGAAGTTAGGCTTAAACCCAATTATCTCTCCTACCATTTGATGGTCATTGGAGGCTAAAGACACTCATACTCATGAACTTCAAAGGAATATAGAAAGGATTCCATGGAACTCTAAGCTAGAGAACCCAAGTCATAAACATGGACTCGGATCCATCTATTTGTTTGTAAAGTGAGGTGGTGATTAAACTTTGACTCCTATGTGAAGCTTAAGCTTACACAAGATTCAAAAAGATCAAACTCAAGAGATTCAAGTGAGCTATTGAAGATCTCCAAGAATCTCAAGAGAAAAGCATAAAAAGGAAGAAAACACAAGAATGAAAACATAACTAAAATTTAGAGGATCACCTCCAACTATCCTCAACTTCTTGGTGTTCTTAGGATATTCCAAAGGCTAATCACGCTCTTCTTCTAGCTCTTACAACCCTTTAATTTTCTTAAACTTCTTTTGGTATATTCCAAAGGCTATTTTTTCTGGATTTTAGTTTTTTTGCGGCATTTGGTATATTTTTGCGGCTTTCATTGACTGTCGTTGCAGCACTTACTAACTGCCGTACGACATTTAGGGAGTGTCGCACCGGCAACCCGAGAATGCCGCAGAATATACCATGTGCCGTTTTCTTCTATTTTCTCTTTTTCTCTCTCTTTTTCTTCTTTTCTTTCTTTTGTTTGGGTTGAAGAGCCTTTGGAAGAGCTTGATTCACCTTTTGGAAGTCTTAAATTTATCGGACATTGTTATCATCGGATTTAAAGGTAATACTCCTCTTAATTCGATGTTTGGTCAAAATTGGGGTGTCTACAGTTTTTTTAAGGTCATTTTATAATTTGGCAATAGCATAAGATATAGCATGCCCATTAAAGATGCTCTAATCACAATTGTCCCGTGCATTACACGGGTTTTTACGACTAGTTATATTAATGGTCAAAGCACCAAATGGCTAGGACAATATTCCAATGTTGCATATTACATCTGGAAAATTCTATGATACATCATAATAGTTTTGGTTCTAGAATATTGTAATTTGATCCCAACATATTGTACGTAATTTTGAAAACTACTTTTGTTTAAAAGCATATTAATTTTTAAAATTGCAATATGTTGAGACCTACTTGTAATAATTTGGGACTAAATTATTACATTTTAACATCAATTACGATATATCATATAACTAAAACCACAAAGATATATTATCATAAAATATTGCATAAAGCTTACAGAGGCAATGAACCAATCATTTCCACTTTACTAAGTTAAGAATTCCCACTCACATAAGAGTTGACACTGGAGTATGAAACAACAGCAACAACAATGTAAGATTTTTTTTTGAATAGAGGTATTATTTCACTAAAATTAAGTCTATCTTGGTACATCCACATATGTGTATGAGGGGCCACTACATAATAATGGCTACTTTGATTTTTTCATTGGTCCATGCAAATATGTACTTTTAGTACAACTTCTTGAAAATGAATACATGTCATCTACTTGTAGAAAAACAATAATGATATATCCACATCTATATTTACACCCACAACCACATCCAGTATATCCTGACCCTTGATTCTAGTGAGTCCCATGTGAGACTCATGTGGGATCTACTAAAATTAAGGACAATTAATGGTCAAAATGTGCTGAATGTGATTGTCGCTGTGAATATGGGTGTGAGTGTATCATTACTTAGAAAAAACCTCCAACACAATTTTTCATATAAATTTAATTAGGCTATGCAAGGACAACAACGACAATGATAACTACAACAACAACAACAATACTAATAATAATAATAATAATAATAATAATCATTGATATGTACAAAAATATCCAGTAAAAGTAAAAGGCTCGGCTCCCGTCCTACCCGAACGGTTTGCCTAGTACTATGAGGTCCCGACCAATAGGTTGGGAACAATGTACGAGCTCGGTTCTTCACAAGCGCGGCCCGGTGTGGATATCGCAGGTTTTCTTACCCACAGCTTTTCAAAATCAATTTCTAAAACAAATGAGTCGCCACTTAATTTTTAAAAGAAAAATTAAGAAACCATTTAAAAGTAAACCGATCTTTTAGAAACCAGAGATTAACTAGGTCCGGGGATTATGGAATGAGAGAGGAAGGAGCCCGTCGGACTAAAAAACACCCTCTCTCATCCTATCTTGCGATAGGCCTCTACTCAACATCCTTTTAATCGAATTATTAATTTAAATGTGCCCTCAGTTAATACGTATGTATAAATATACATTACAAAAGCATGTCCAAAGGGGTGTAAAATTGCAATTGACAAAATATCATTCAAAAGCCACGTAATTCAGGTAGCAAGCGATATGATATGCAATAGAAAACAAGTGAACTCACCCGGGATCCAGCAGCGATATTAAACGTGCAATGCATGCAAACAAAAGAAAACCCTAAAAAGGAGTCTCTAATCACATATACACATAAGGCAAAAACCTAATTCTGAGGTGTCGCGCATTAAGTCAAAAAATCAAATAAAATCAAAGAATTTAATAAACTAGAGAAGAGATGTGAGATTGTACCTCAAATGCGCTGCAAAACAACGAGTTAGTCCACATGATATACAAAATGTAAAATTGGATCTTAGATAATAATCTTAGACTTCTAGCTTAAATCTATCAAATATGGTTAAATCTAGAGCAACTAAATTCTAACAACAAATGTCAAATCATATGGATGAATATATACATGAACAAGAATAAGTTATGACATACTCTTAGACTTTGATTTCAAATTCAAATAATCATTACTGAAACAAGGTTTGATCCTCAACTCATGAAAGTATCATCTAAGCCGTTATTCATAAGATTGATTAAAACTATTGCAGAATTTTGGAAATTGCTGAGAACAGATTGGGTCTTGAAAAATCGAAAAACCATGTTTCCAACGGTTGGATCTTAATGATTTTTGGATATGATATGCCTCTGTGAGTCTAGTTTACAACCCAAAAAGAAAATCAGGGTTTCAAAGGTTGGATCTCCGGGAATTGGGCAAAAACCAGGCATCACTCAGCATTCTGCAACCTTCCGTCCAGAATTCTTACACGATTTTTTAAAAATAGCAAAAAGATCATAAATGCTTTGTTCTTTTTAGGGTGACTTCGTAACACATTAATCTACTTAGAAAAAATTATTTTAGGTCACAAACACTTTATTAAAATCCTGATTTATTTATTTCGAAAGAGTGTTGCTGTGCTGAAATTCTGGGCAGATTGTTGTTACTTCCCAAAACTCATGACCAAACCATTTCAAACATGAAACCACCTTAAAACAAAAATTACAGTGGTAGAATATTGTGAACTTACTGTTTTTATTTGTCAAATTCAACTTTATTTGTTAACCCCAACTATTAAACTGTGAAGTTGGACTTAAACTAACCATTTTCTCCTACCATTTGATGGTCATTGGAGACTAAAGACCTTCATATTTGTAGGTTTCAATGAAGCATGAATAGACTTCATGAAATCTCAAAATGAGGACTCTAAACCATGGAGGTGGGCTTAGACTAAAAAAAAACATTTTCTCCTACCATTTGATGGTCATTGGAGATGAAGACATGACTAATGCTCATAAGTTTCAAAGAGAATATGGAAATGACTTCATGAAATACCAAGTTTAGAGGATCCAAGTCATGAGTATGGACTTGGATTCATCTATATGAAATAAAGTGATGATCAAATTTTGACTCTCATGTAAAGCATGAGCTTACATGTGATTCAAAGGATCATACTCAAGAGATCAAGAGAGATATTGAAGATCTCCAAGAATCTCAAGAGAAGAACATAAACAAAAGAAATAGAAGAAAGAATTAGAAACAAGGACTCCTAGGTTTGCTTGACAAATAAAGAAAATAACAAAAGGTTTGAGGATTAGAGATTCAAAAGAAAGAAAGTAAATAAACAATCTATGGTTAGAGGATCACCTCCAAACTATCCTCAAAAGTCTTTCTTTGAAGATCTTCCAAGCTCTTCTCTCTAGCTCTCTAAACTCTCTCTTTTTTTCTCAAAAAATGTTGGTATAGTGGTGGTTATCTCTTATGTATTGTGTTTTTTTTTGTCTCAAGGAAGATCCTTCCTCTTTTATAGGCAAAACTACCAAGTATTTTCAGTGAATTCGGAGTAAAAAAACAGGTGTAAATTTCTCATTTGGTGGTACAATGCGTACTTTCTGAAATTAGGCAGACTGCTGCCCAGGACGGCAGTCAAAAATCCTGTGCGGCACTCCATGGGTGCCGCTGCGGCACTCCATGACTGCCGCGCGGCTCTCCGTGAGTGCCACGGAAGATTGTTGATTGCCGGGTTTTCGTCAACCTTACTTTATCAATTTTTTATTTTTATCCGCATACACATACGTATTGTACCACAAAATACGGACTTTAAAAGTAAACGGTAGTCAGAAAATGTCGGCGGCACTCGGTATGTGCCTGGCCGACATTCAGTGACTGCCGTTCGACACTCACTGAATGTCGTTCGGCACTCACTGAATGCCGCTAGATACTGCCATGTGCCGTTTTTTGTTGAATTTCCTCTTTTAGGTCTTTTCTTTTCTCCTTTTTCTTCCAGAAAAATATTTTCGAAGATTTTCTCCAAAAATGGTGTTTTATACCTGAATTCTCCTAAATACCTGGTATTTTCCTCTTTTTGTGGAATTTTATCGCGTTTGGAGAACTTTCTGAAGAGCTTGGAATACTTTGAATCTTTCGGTCCTTATCATCATCGGACGTGGAGGTGACGCTCTCCTAAATTCGACGGTCGGTCAAAATTGGGGTGTCTACACCCGGCCATGTCCCATGACCTGGTTCATCATAATCAAGACAGTTTCCTACACAAGCTAGAAGACTAATGGAAAGAGAAGATTGTTTCCTAATCTAAGTAGGGAACTCCCACGATTTGTGTTAATCAATCCCAATCAGATTGTATTGCCTTATCAATTAACTTACCTTGTACGAACAATCCTCTTGTATCTATAAAAGAGACCACTCACCCCCATAGAGGGGGATCACATATTTTACATTGCAACTTTACTATACACACGTACGCATAACCCAGCCGGTCTCTGGTACCTCCAGTCCTATTATTGGTTCACCACGGACTCCCAGCTATTTGATAATATAGTACAAGTGCTCTGACACAAAATATGGATGTTGGTCTCTTCGTTAACAGGGTTGAACCACCTACAAGCTCTCTTGTTTCATTCTTTTTTTTCTTCTTATTATCCAAATTTAGGCATCATCAGTTTGGCGCCGTCTGTGGGAAACGACAAGTTTTCTCCAAAACAAATCTATCGACTAATCATCATACTTCCAATGAAGAGCAAGAAGATCACCCAACCAATGGATCAGGGAGATTTGCCGATTGCGCTTCCATAACCCCCGAGTAGATAACTACGGCTCTTGCACAGCTTCTAGATGGCCAGCGCCAGACACAGATGAAAATCGAAGCTCTGCCGGCCTAACAGAATAACCCCCTGCAAACTACAAAATAGCTCAAGAATGAAGAGCGTAGTCAAGTCCCTGTACGGCCTTGATGATGTGCTCGAACTGCACCAGTAGTCCCCCAGGTTGTGGGATAGTTCGAGAACAATAAGCGTGGCTGAGTTCCTATACGAACTCGGCAACATGCCCGGGCCTACTCGAATTGCTCGGGGGATGCCAGAGAGATCATCAACGATAGGCATGTAGCCAGAGGGGAGGGATAGGAAATTGGCCTGGGAATCAGCTCAGGATCACCGGACCAGGAGTCGAAGCGACCTTAGGCACCTGATTAACCGGAGTTAAAGCTGAGCCCAATCTCTAAGGACAACAAACTTCGAGGAAGAGACTTCTTTGTCAGACCCAACCTACAACACTGACACCGGATGAGACCCTAGTCGAGAAGACGTAGAAGCTCGTATCAATGACTTACAGCAGCAAATCGAGAAGTTGAGCCAAAAAACAGGTCGTGATTATACCAATACTGAGATCGAGTCACCATTCACCGATCGGGTCATGGGATTTGTGATCTCACGCAAATTCAAGCAGCCTCATCTAGATTGTTATAATGGATCAGGAAGCCCGGTCGACCACATCCGGACCTATAAGGCTTAAATGGCACTGGTGACTAATGTCGATGAACTGCTCTGCATGGCTTTCTCCAGCACTCTCAAAGGTCCAGCCATACAGTGGTTCCACTCGCTCAAGCCCCGATCGGTTGGTGACTTCAAGAAGATCAACAGGCTCTTCGTTAGCTAGTTTGTAGGTATGCTTGGTTGACCACAGCCAGACATCCATTGCTGAACGTCAGGCAGCGAAGAGAATAGCCCCTAAAGGACTTTGTCGATCGGTTTAACCAACAGAAGCTCCAGATCCAATATTTGAATGTGATGGTTCCGATCACAGCCTTCTGTTCGGGGGTTTAGAACACCAAGGTCACCACATCGTTCCATCGTAACTGACTGGAAACCTTGGTTAAGCTCGCAGAGAGGGTCGGTAAATACATTGATACCGAGGAGTTAAAGAACAAATGCTCAAACTTCACGAAAGATGATTCCCCAAAGGTCAAACGAAAATGGGAGACCTCTAAAAAGGGCTCAAGAAAGAAACAAAAATAGGATCAACTGGGTGGTTGGGATCAGACCCCGATCGCCTTCACACCACTTTTTGACCCATTCTAAAGGTCATGGCAACTTCCGAGGCTCAGAAGCTACTTAAGAAGCCTACCAAGTTGAAGAGTCCGCTTGAGAAGAGGAATCGGGATGAATACTTTCGGTACCACAAAGATCACGACCATGATACCGAGGACTGCTTCAAGCTCAAAATTGCCATTGAGAAGCTCATCGAGCAGGGCAATCTAACCGAGTTCGTCACCACAGACAAACGACCGTGGCAAGATGCCCGGGCTTTCTAGCAGTAGCAACCCCTCGGTCACATAGATGTTGTCTCCGGAGGAACATTAAGTGGATGAGACTTCCAATTGGCTAAGAAGAGGCATGCTCGAGCATCTCGAGCTGATGTCGTGTAAATCCAACCAGCCAACACCCCACTGATCGATATCTTGACCTTTTCATCTGACGACATCCGGGATCTGCAAACCCCCACGATGATCCACTGGTGGTAATGCTCTCTATAGCTAATTACATGGTAAAGAGAGTGCTCATCAACACGGGTGCTCATTAACTCGGAATAGTGGCCATTCCTTTGGTAGGATTTAACAGATCTAGCACACAACCGTTCGAGACAATTGAGTTGCCAATTCTAATGGGAACATTCCCACAGCAGACCTCTATGCTTGTAAACTTTGTTGTGGTGGAAGCCCTCTCTGCATACAATGTTATCCTTGGAAGGCAAATACTTAACAAGGCCAAAGCGGTTGTGTCAACATATAGTCTGACCATCAAGTTCCCGACCTCGTAGGGTCTGGGAAGTCTGAGGGGAAGTCAGGCCACTGCCCAGAGTTGCTATGTCAGTTCTTTGCGCAAAGAGATAATTTCAGAGGAGCTAAACATTTAGGAGATGGACCCAAGGGACACTAAGGATGGAGTTAGCCCAATTGAAGAGCTCAGTCAAATGGTGTTGGACTCCCAGTTTCCCAATCGGTCCATCAGTATCAGTACACTCCAAGAATCGAACCTCAGAGAAAAGCTAATCTAGTTCTTGAGACAGAATAAATAAGTCTTCGTCTAGAGCCATAAGGAAATGCCTATAATTGATCCTGGAGTCATATCCTACCAACTCAATGTTGACCCGAGCTTCCGTCCAGTCAAGCAAAAGAGGAGGAGAATGGCCCCTGAAAGACAGGAAGCGAAACGTGAGGAGGTCAAAAAACTTCTCAAAGCAAAGCCAGTCTGGGAAGTTCACTATCCCGATTGGGTAGCCAACATGGTACTAGTCAAGAAGAGCAATGGGAATTGGAGACTGTGTGTGGAATTTTCTGACCTGAACAAGGCTTGTCCCAAGGACTGCTATCCACTACCCAGAATAGATCTCCTTGTGGTCTCCACGGTCAGTCACTCACTCATCTCCTTCATGGATGCCTACTCGGGGTACAACTAGATTTGTTTGTACCCCGGCGACGAAGAAAAGACATCCTTCATCACAGACCAAGGAACTACTGCTACAAGGTGATGCCCTTCAGCCTCAAGAACGCCGAGGCAACCTATCAATACTTGGTCAACCATATTTTTAAGGATCTAAGTGGCAGAACCATGGAGGTGTACATTGATGGCCTTCTAATCAAAAGGTAAGACGAGACCGACCATCTCGAGCACTTGGCCGGGGCCTTCACCATCTTAAAAAAATTCAGGATAAGGTTGAACCCGACAAAGTGTGCATTTAGAGTTTCGTCCGAGAAGTTCCTGGGACATCTGGTCAGCAGGCGGGGTATAGAGGTTAATCTAGA
Source organism: Hydrangea macrophylla (assembly GCA_033977485.1). NCBI lineage: Eukaryota > Viridiplantae > Streptophyta > Magnoliopsida > Cornales > Hydrangeaceae > Hydrangea > Hydrangea macrophylla. Next base: position 98,219,881 of record CM066999.1, on the reverse strand, counting down.
AAAGATCCAAACCATCATGCAGTCGCCCAAATCAACCAAAGAAGTTCAAAGTCTAGTAGGGCGGGTGGCAGCATTGAACAGATTCGTATCCTGAGCAACCGACCAATGTCTGCCATTCTTCAAGATCCTCTAAAAAGCCTTTGAGTGGTTAGAATAGTATGAAGAGGCATTTTAGGAACTCAAGAAGTACTTGACATCACCTATTCTGCTCTCAACGCCCATACCAAAGGAAGAGTTGTTCCTCTATTTGGCAAGATCGCCCTCGGCGATAAACTCGACACTGATCAGATAGGAGCACAGATACAATACCGGTCTACTATATAAGCCAGGCTCTCCAGGGTGAAAAAAGCCGATACTCCCGCATAGAAAAGCTCGCTTTTGCACTCATAACCTCTTCCTGGAGGGTTTGGCCGTACTTCCAAGCCCATGTTATAGTTCTCTTCATGGATAAGCCATTACGTAGAATTCTATCCCAGCCTGAGACATCCGGGAGACTCATGAAGTGGGCATGGGAATTAGAAGAGTTCAAGGTAGTTTTCAGACCTCGGACAACAATGAAGGGACAGGCGATTGCGGACTTTCTTGTGGAGTTCACTTATTCGGAAGATCCCATCGAAGAGTTCAGTCCACCCGAGTTACCACTCGAGCTCCAACACGGCATCCCGACATGGATACTTTATGTGTATGGGTCCTATAACAAGCAAGGCAGTGGGGCAGGGATCATCCTAACCACGCCTGACGGGATCCAACTAGAGTACGCCTTAAGATTCGGGTTCCAAGCGTCCAATAATGAGGCCAAGTATGAAGTCCTCTTGGTCGAACTATAGTTAGCAACCTAGATGGGTGCACAACAAGTTCAGGTCTATAATGATTCATAATTAGTGGTCAATCAAGTCAATCAAGAGTATGAAACTCGGGAAGACAACATGGTGGCCTACCTAACCCTTGTCAGGGGGGTTACTAGTAAGATCAATGGATTCTCCATCATACAGATCCTGAGGAAAAAAAACACCCGTGCCAACCGGTTAGCATGCTTTGCATTATCCTTAGAGTCAGACCTACCCAAGATAAGGGTAGAGTACATACTTGGACCCAGTGTGTCCAACTCAGAAGGTATGGAGGTCGATCCGGTTGATTTGGCGCCCTGCTGGATGGATCCTATCAAGATGTTCCTTATAACTAGAAGTCTACCAACCGGGAAGGATGAAGCCCGATGAGTCAAGTACCGGGTAGCCAAGTATCATTTCATTGATAGCATATAGTACAAGAGGGGATTCTCCATTCCCTATCTTCGATGCATCCACCCTGCCCAAGTCAAAGGAATCTTGCATGAAATCCATGAGGGGGTATATGGAAGCCATATTGGAAGCCGGGCCGTCTCTCGAAGGGCATTGCTGTAAGGCTACTACTGACCTACAATGGCCTGGGATTCCCAGGATTATGTTAGGCGGTGTAACAAGTGCCAGAGATATGCCAACATGATCAACCGCCCGGCAGAGCCTCAAACTCCTATCCTTAGCCCCTGGCCATTTGCTTAGTGGGGCATCGACATAGTCGAGCCACTTCTCCTAGGATAGGGCAAGGTCAAGTTTATCATCATCACGGTAGATTACTTCACTAAGTGGGCTGAAGTTGAGCACTTAGCAACCATAACTGAGAAGAAAATGGAAAGTTTCATGGAGAGAAATATACTTAGCAGGTTCGACGTGCCCCGAGTACTGGTCAGTGACAATGGAAGGCAGTTTGACACACTAGTATTCAAGCACTTCTGCTCGGGCTATGGGATATCAAATCACTACTCTTCTCCCGAGCATCCTCAAGCCAATGGACAAACCGAAGTAACCAATCGAACAATTTTATAGTCCATCAAAACCATGCTTGAATTGGCCAAGGGACTCTGGGAAGACAAACTACCGACCCTTCTTTGGGCCTATCACACCACTCCCCGAGCGGTAATAGGAGAAACCCCATTCTCACTGGCTTTGAGGCAATGGTCCCTACATATCTAGGACTACCAACCTACTAGGTGGCAAACTATAGTGAGCAAGGCAATGAAGAAGCCCTCAGAGGAGAGCTCGACTTGATAGAAGAGAAAAGGGATCAGGCATACCTAAAAGTGGCACAATATAAGTAGAGGGTCTCCCAATATTTCAACAGCAAGGTATCACAGTTTTCAGGTCGGAGACCTCGTCCTCAAGGCCTTAAATTTGTCCACCAAAATACCGAGTAATAGGAAACTGGGATCAAACTAGGAATGCCCATATAAAGTTACACGGGTCAACCGATCGGGAACCTACTGGTTGCGAATGCTGGATCGATAGGACCTATCACGCCTCTGGAACCTTTCAGTAAAATGGGGATCAATACTGGTTAGGGTTTTCTTTATAGAAGTTATAGCTCTTTCTGAGCAACTTTTCAAATTGAATAAATAACCTTTTCTTTGCAAATAGTGTTCCTTACCAATGTTCCATGACAGCCAAAGTCCTCGGGATCACACCCGAGGCACAAAAAGACCTCAGGATCATACCCAAGGCACAAAAAGACCTCAGGATCATACCCAAGGCACAAAAAGACCTCAGGAACCTACCTGATGCACCGGTTCTGCTTAGGTCCATAATCTACGATGGGGGTAAATCCCCCTAGGTGGCTGATAATAGCAAACTCAAAAAAAAAAAAACAAGACCCTGAAACTACCAACATTTTTGGTCGGCTACCTATAGTCATTGCCCCTATTAACACCCTCCTTAGCAAAAGCTTTCGGGAGCAGGAAGGGATAACAGACTAAATAGGAAGTCAAACCGAGCATTTACAGGGCTTTAAATTAACTAAGTATAAACCCTTAGATATCCAAGCACCCACAATGCTCCTGGTCCACGTCGGGATAACTACAAGGAGCCTGGTTATTCCTAAGCACTTATAGTTTCTCAATACAAGCCTGAAAAATCCTAAGTATAGAAGCTCTAGAAATTTCAACATTTTACAGACCAAGTGTTCCCTACTAATCACAATTCTAAATCTTTCACTAAGGTAGGGTTTTGATAAGACTAACAACTGGTCAGACACAGGCAATCACAAACAAAAACAAGAAGGTACATAAGTATAAATAGTATGCAGAAATTGACCTAAAAGTGCCTTTTTCAATACTGAATATAGAAAGTACAATGCTTAGGGGGCAATTATAGTAGCCTGCCCAAAAAAAACAAAAAAAAATACATATGTAAATGTCGGGATCTAAGGATCATCAATGACGACCACCTCTTCCTCGGTCTCCCCGAGCTCTCTACCAACCTCAACATCTCTACAGGCAGCATCGGTAAGGGCCCCCTCGGCAAACTCCTCCTTCCGAAAGTCAGACTCTGCCCAAGAATAACCTGAGAGATCCCACTCAGGGTGGTCCCGAACCGCCCTCTGGGCCAGTTCAGCATAGCCCTAGAGGAAGCCAGCTTCAAATTCCTTCTCCGTATCCTTTGTCGCAGTCTCCTGAGCGGCAACAACATTAGCCAAGGTGGCTTTCTCGGCCTCTGCAACCTTCTAGGCCACCTGCTCGGTAGCCAACTCTTCCTGGGCTATCCCCAAGTCGAGGTCCAACGCCCTTGTCTTCTACTTCTCCACGACGAGAGAAAGTCTGACATCTCTCGCGCTGCCTTCTTCGTAGAAAGGGCAGCCTCAATAGCAGCCAACTTCTCTGCCATCTCGAGCAGGTAGGCCTCGACCTCGGCCTCCAAACAACCGGTCTGGAAAAAGAGAAACAGAAGCGAGTTAGTAATGTTAAGCGGAGAAATAAAAACAGAGAAAGAAGTTTACTTACCATATGAGAGATACTTTAGAGCCACCCGATCAAGGCCTCAGGGCCCAGCCCAGAGCACCTGTCCACCTGGCTCTGGAGCAGCCCTGGTCGGACTCTCACCCGAACGTCATCGACAACCTCCACCAATGGGATCCCAGTCGAGATGCTCCCTGATGGTTGTTCGGTGGCCGCCACCACCTCAACTCGAGGAACTGATCTCCCAAACAATTCCTTCTTAACTCGGGGCCCTCGATGAATCCTCGTCAATTGTTAGCCGCCGGTGGGGTCTTGCCTTTTCTTTCTCTGGCCCGCTCAAGTGGCCAGAGCAGCTTCTTTATTCTTCAAGGCAGCCATGTCTCAGGGAGCCATCTCTGTAAAAAACCAAGAAAAGAGTCAAAGACATGAATCAAGTACATATACAAATGCCCAAGCAGAAAGGTAATTTGAATAACCTAAAAACTTACAAGCAAGGATCGGAGGAAAGATGGGTGCTTCAAAGGCCTGGCTAGGCTCGTAGTTTACTTTCCGAGCTCCCGTTTGGGTCAACACGTTAGCAACGTTGGTTGGCTCCTCAGCCAAGGCCCTGATCCTCTCTTGGTACTTTTTAAGGATGCTCGGTGGGTCAGTTAACCCCACTGCAAAAAAGAAAAGGGCACAGATTGGTCAGCACTACAGCAAAAAATGGATAAAGAAAAACAGACAAGACGGGAGCTTACTTCTTAACTTCCTCGCCTAGGAAGTCCTCAGCTGAATTCCGGGGGCGTCTTCACAAAGCCTAAGGGTGGACACATGGAAGAACTTCTTCTTCCACACTTTGTTATTACCTGGGCATTTGTCAATTATTTTTCTCCCATGTCAGGCCCCTAGAGAGAAGAAACCGACCTCCCCATGCAGTAGGAATGGCCAGTGGGTCCAAAAGAACTCTTGGAGGGTGAGCTCATACCCGAAGACTTGGGGCCAAATATGTATGAACCCCATCAGGAATATCCACCCATTCAGGGCGAGCTGCCCGGGAACTATCCCGAGGTAGATTACCAAGTCCCCAGCGAGCGGGTGGAGGGGAAGCCAAAGGCCCGCCATAAAGGCATCCTCATAAAGGGTAACGAAATCCGATCAGTGCAGATGAGCCCCACCGGTGGGTATGGCCAAGGAATAGTGGTCCAAGATTTCATACCTATCCTTAATCCTTCCTAAGTCATTGACGAGTAGACTACTAGGAATCCACTCGCATGAGAAGGTTACACCAGGACTACCAAAGATTGAAGCTTCATCACCAGACCCTCGCTACACAGAGGTGGCCTAGAGTCCCGGGCTCGTTTCATCGTCAGACACCCTAATAGGAACCCTACCTTCACTATGGTGATCTGACGGAGTTAGTGAATGAGGGTCTAAGCTTGTGTCCAGGGTACCAGACCTGGATTGCTCATCTTCCGATTAGGAAGATGAGTTAAAATCTAAGTGACACATCTCTAGGTTTTCTACGACGGGGTAAGGGAGCAGCTGTCAGCTTGAGTAAGGGTCAGGAACCCCAAGTTTAAGGTACAGAGCTAGAAGGGCTAAGAGTCAGTATGAGTGTAGGGTGTTCACAGTTAAGTAGCACTCGATCAAGACAGGTCTAGGACACCACGACCGGTTTAACTACTCTACCAGGTAGAGGGGACTACCTAACCTAACACAGAAGATGAATCAAAGGAAGAAAAAATCTCACTCCCTCACAAGTCCTAACGGATTCCTATTCTCCAGCCTCGCTCGGGAGTATTAAGAAAAGGAAGAGAGAAAAATGCAATGAATTATAAGGCTAGAGGGACAAAGACTTACAAGAACAAGGCGCAAAAAAGAGCTCGGAAGTCTTGACCGGATGCTTTTTTTTTTCTCTTATACCGCTCGGTAGACTTAGGAGATGGGTAGTAGAAGCAGCAAAAATGCCAAAGTGCTACTTTTATAGAGTTTATGGATGGTCCAGATGATCTCAGATCCAACAGTCCTGTAGAATTCCTGCCTAAAATGCTGGACAGCTGACGCCTCGGGTAGCCCAAGGGTGCCTCAAAGGGCGTGCGTATTAAATGAACGATGTGACGGTTCGGTTACGATGTGACTGTCCGGTAACGCTCAGATCAGTCCCATTGGATCTTCACTAGACCAACCGCTCTTTGACATGTGGCAAGTACCGAACCCAACCCCCCGACCGAACTGATCAGTCCAGGCCCCGAGTGACCAAGGTAACCGGTCCGGTCCGGTCCGGTCCAGTCTGGCCCAGAGCAAGTTCCCGAGCTGCATCCCGGACGGTTTACCGAGCTATGCAAATTTCCAACCCTCATCACATTAGCCTTGGAAATGGGGGCAGCTGATATGTACAAAAAATCCAATAAAAATAAATGGCTCAGCACCCGTCCTACCCGAACGGTTCGCCTGGTACTTCGTGGTCCCGACCAATAGGTCGGGAATAGCACTGCTCGATTGGAGTCAAAATTCTACTTAAATAATAAATGGCCTGCTCGTTGCCTTGCTCGTTATCTTGAGCTAACATACTTCCTATAGAGCAGTCAGAGGCCGATATATACAACTTTAAGTACCTACCCTTCTTGGGTGGCATTAATACTCGAGGGGTTGACAAATATTGTTTGATTCCTTCAAAGGCTTGTTGATGGTTGTCTTCCCATTTGAAGTCTTCATCGATTTTGATCTTCAACAATGGGGTCCATACTTGGGTCTTCCCCGCACAATTGGATATGAATCTTCTTAGGAAATTGATATGTCCGAGCAATTTCTAAAGCTCTTTCTTATTAGCTGGTGGCTTTGCTGCCTGGATAGCCCGAGCCTTATTTTTGTCAATCTCTATCCCTCTTTGATGTACAAGGAATCCTAGGAAATTCCCTGCTGTAACGCCGAATGCACATTTGAGGGGATTCATCTTTAGTCTGTGAGCCCGCATTTTTTCAAATGCTTTTTCCAAATCCCTCAAATGAACGGCGTTACTTCCTGATTTTACCACCACATCATCTATGTAAACCTCCATGAATTGTCCGATCATATCATGGAAGATTGAATTCATTGCCCGTTGATAGGTGGCTCCAGCGTTCTTCAGCCCGAATGGCATGACAACCCACTCAAAGGTTCCAATCGCCCCCGGGCACTGAAAAGCAGTCTTCGGGACATCCTCTTCGGCGATGTATATCTGGTTATAACCCGAGTGCCTGTCCATGAAGGATAAAATTTTATATTTGGCGGCGAATCGATTAACTGATTGGCCATGGGCATGGGATATTCATCTTTCGGGGTAGCCAAGTTTAAATTTCTGAAGTCAATGCAGACCCTCAGCTTCCCATTCTTCTTTACCACTGGGACCACATTCGAGACCCATTCAACATATCGGGCTGTCCGAATGAAGCCAGCGTCCAGTAGTCTCTCAATCTCTTCTTTCACCTTCAGTGTTACCTCTGGTGACATGCATCGAGGTAGCTGCTTGAACGGCCTGAATCCTGATTTGATTGGCAATCGGTGTTCTACCAATTCTCTAGATAAACCAGGCATTTCGTCATATTCCCAGGCAAAACAATCTTTGTACTTGTGCAGGAGTGCAATTAACTCGGCCTGACACTGAGGATCCAGTATCTGACTTACATACGTAGGTTTGTGTTCTCCTTCTTTGCCTAGGTTGACTTCCAACAGAGGGTCTTGGACATCGGCCTTTAAATCATCAAGCTTTGCCGTGGCCATCTCCAACTCATCTATTTGAATCTCTTCCTCCCTTGGCGTTTCCTCTTCGTAGATACAACGGCCAAATTAATCATTCCGTCAACAGGGCCGATTTCCAATCTCCTATCGGCCAAGTATGCACACCATCTGGCCATGCTAGCCCTCAAGGCCAGCAGCTTCTGGTCTTCAATTATCGGAGTCTCCATGGACATCTTCCTGTTCGATGATCTCAATCGGCCTTGATTCTTTTGTCCGACTGAGATTATAGAAATACGCTTTAATGTCCGACGAATTTCCTTTGAGGAAATTCGCTGTATTCGGTCTTCCCATTTTATTACAACCCAGCAACTTGACTGGCCCGATGTCATCTTCATACAAGACTGCATCGGTCGTTTGCACACGAGCTACAAATGGCTTCGTATCTGCCCAACCACATTTACCTCATCACCTCTCCAGAAAATCAGCAACTGGTGGAGTGTGGAGGGAATGCAGTAATTTGGGTGTATCCAATCTCGGCCGAGCAACGCATTATAGGCCGCTGAGGTTTCTACAATGAAAAAAGCAGTCATAACCGTTTTACTGCCAACGGTCAGTTCGAGGGGTAGGATACCCTTGGCTCTTGAAGGTGCCCCCGTGAAGCTTTGGACATTCATTTCGGTCGGAATTAGCTCCGACTCAGACTTTTGAAGGATCCTCAACATTATTTGAGGCATGATGTTAATGGTAGACCCACCATCAACCAAGATTCTGTTTATCGGGACGCCCTCAACATGTCCTTTCACGTACAAGGGCTTCAGATGCTGGGACATCTGGTATGTTGACTTTTCAAACACCACTTTGACTGGTCCGGTCTTTGATCCCTCCTCATTCTGATGTCCTTTCGGCCTCAAGATAGTGATCTTAGGCCGATCGATCTGATCATCGGTGGCATCCATGTTTTTGCTTGTGGCTTCCACCACTTTAGGTTTGCCGGTCTCTCCTCCTTTCCAAAAAATGTCTTCTATCATGGCTGAGTCCTTGGTCAGGCCCTCCACTACATCCCCTTCCATGGCCGATGGCTGATCTGGCTTGGCCATGAAAGACATAGGCAATGTAAACACCATGTTTATTGACAGGCCTACCAGAATAGTTCCGAATTGAATCGGCGATGCGCTTGAATCTGACAGATCTCCATCGGACTCCATAATCATCTTGTCCGATGTTCCTCCACATTCTTCATGTGATTTTCCTCGTCCAACCCTTTCCTTTGGGTACTTAGTGGCAATGCGCATCGCCCTAGTTTCTCCTAGCTCATCGGGAACTGTAGGCGCTGTGGGTTTAGGAGGGTTTCCAGCTTGATTCTTCCAGTACTGGCGCTCTCGCTCAACCTGTCTCATTCGTTGATATCTCATTTTTTGGGACTTGCTATACTGTGGTCGTGCTGGGAATTTAGAATGTTCAGCTCTATGCCACTTCTGATCTTCCATGCGGGGTGGTAACACCATCCTTGGGCTCCTGCTAGCGGTTGATGCTTGCATCTGAGGCCTTGGGATTGTTTGGGACGGACTTGCCCCCAATCGGCCGTATTCGCCATGGCCGATATGCTGAACCACCGAAGGTTTTGCCCGCCACTCGGACTTTGCCTGACCTTGCCATGGTAGTGACAATCTCTCATAAACAGACCTTCTCGGGCTTGGTTCCCGATGTTCATGGCTTCTCGACCTCTTACTCAGGCTCGAGACTTCTATCTTGACATCAGCCTTGCATCTTGGGCAGAGGCCTTGTTCGATGAACTCCAGTTGTCAGCGTAGCTCAGCTATCAAGTTGTCGGCACTGGACCTAGCCACTTCTTCCTCGGCGTTGTGGTCTTTCTCTTTACGCTCTTGATAGCTCCTCTGGAGGTCATGTATCGTCACTTTCGGCCTATCTGTGGCTGAAATAGCGATTTATTTCCCTTCCCTCTGTTTTGGCACCAATTCTTTGTCAGTCAAGTCTACCTTCGGCCTCGGCCTTGAAACCTTGGTTAAATCGGGCATAACCATGTTGGTACCGGTCATTTGAGGAAACAGATTTGCATCAATCCCCATAGCTTTGTCCGAGAACTTGAAAACTCCTTTTTCCACGTTTTCCTATATAAAATTACAAAAAACAACGCAATTGTTAGTGGAGTGCTTCCAGGAATTATGCCATTTACAGTATTCTTTATTTTTTAAGTCATCGGCCTTAGGGATCCGATGACCTTCACTCAGCTTGATCACTTTATCGGCCAATAAGGCATCGAATATTTGATCAGACATGGTTATATCAAAAGTATAATTTCTTCCCGCCTCGAACACCATTTTCTTCACAGCAGCATTGTTGTTAACATGCTTATTCAAGGCGTTGCATACAATTGGTCGTTTACAGATTAACTCGGCCATATCGCTATCTGTTTCGAGGTCACACTCTGCTAAGTGGACCTCGTAATTAGGGTCCTTGTAATATGTCCCTTTGGAGGAGTTCTTCTTCTCCTGCTCGTCCAAAAGGATACGCTCGTAATGACCAGCCTGTGTGGCCAGCTCGAATAAGTCACGGAAGTCAGTTTCCTCAAACCTCTTACGAAGTTCAAAGGACATGCCCCCCATGGCCAATTTAGCATACTCTTCCTCAGGCAAAACTGTCTTGCACCGATACTTTGCCTTACAGAAACGGGCTATGTAGGTTTCTACGGTCTCTTCTACTAATTGCATCATCCTGGACAGGTCTGCCAGCGATGTTTCGGGCTCAGTCCTATAGAACTAGCTGTGAAATAGCTCTTCCATCCCCTGCCAAGTTAGCACCAAATTGGCGGGGAGATTAACATACCATAAAAACGCCATGCCCGTTAGCGAGTTTGGGAATAGTCTTAACTTTAATGGGTCGCTACTACCCACATGACCGCATTGAACAATAAAACGGTCAATATGCTCAACTGAAGACTGTTCACTCTCTCCAGAAAATAGAGTGAAATTTGGTACTTTATACCCCTGAAGAAATATGACTTGGTCAATTTCAGGGGGATATGGCCGTCTGTACATCGACCTTTCCAGTCTTCGCATGAACGGGCCATACTCTTCATGTATGGCCGCTACCAACTCCTCCCTATTGCTGGGTTATGGAGCTACGTGCTGGACATTCCTCACCGGGGGTACCAACGGCGGTGGCACTTGCTGTTGGTTGTTATTGGCCTGATGGGGCCAAAATTCACCGTTGTTCCTTTGCCCTCTATTTGCGTAACCTGGGGTTTGTGTGTGACCGACTGAGCTTTCAGTATGGCCTATAGACTGACCAAAACCTGGTGTCGCCAAACCGTTGGGGTCGGTGACTATCGATCTGCTAGCCATTCCGATCTGTGACTCAAATTGCTTGCCTGAGCCATTACCCTCCCTAAGATTCGGACAGATGTAGGGTGGGTCTCTCAGCTTATCGGACTCAAGCGATGCGCCAGAGCCCGATCCGTTGACTTATTCTTTGCTGCCCCCGGCCTTATAGGTTTCTATCAGCCTGCCGATCATGTCCGACAGGCGGTCCAACTTTACGTGGGTAGCCCTTGTTTCTAAGACCAGATCAGCTTGACTTTTATGGACAACGACCATTTGGTTGATGACCGATTTGAGATTGCCCATCGATCCTATGAGCGCGTTGTATTCCTGCCACATGGGCTCAACGTTTGTTCTCACGGCCTCTGAAATTGCCTCAAGAGTGATACTGCCATCTTGGGGAGAATGGCCGGTACTTTCCTCCACAGGTGGGTCCATGGGTGGATCGTCTTGGCTGTTCTTCGTCGTCTGTTTGTCTTTTTTCGGAGGCATGGCTTGACATAGTGGGTCCCACCGGGCGTGCCAAAAATGTTTGCTGTAATTTACGCGGGCGTGCCAGAACCAATAGTGGTTCGAGTATGTGTGTGCAAACTAATTTCCTAAGTGCTTGTGTGTGTGATACACAAGGCTTTATGAATCTGACTTCTAAATAGAGTGATTGTGTATGGTGAGTAGGAAAGTACCCTCACCGTAAGTTCTTTAGCAGTACTGAAGCACACAAGCTAAAAGGTGTCGAGTTTAACAGGTAAACAATCACAAACAGATTAATAAAACGAAGATTTTATCAATTGTTTGGAAAAAATACACAGATCTAAAGAACAAACCAGAACAGGATGATTATCCAAAAGAACAAAAAGAAATAACAAAAAGGGCAGACCTATTTGCTATGAAGGCTGAAAAACATTAAGACTTAAAAGAGTTCTTTGAATGCTTTGAATGCTTCGAATGCAGTGTGTATGCTGTTTCGAGATGACGCGGAGTCCTCTGCTTGGTTGGCCTGCCTGAATATTTATAGCAGCCTTAGATGATTCCTGATTGGACACGAGCTCCTTAGCTTGCGCCCCAAGCTGCTCGTCTGATTGGCTGATGATGGAAGAGACCTTCCTTATCTCTACTTCCTTTCCTATCCGGATTCTGAGTGAATCAATCCCTTTAATTTAGGGATCAAACGCCTAAATCCAGCTGGACACGATCAGGTTTTATTTCCCGAATGGACTCTTGTTTCCCCGAAATCTGAGATGACGTCATCCTGACAGCTGTGGATAGCACCGCCTTCTTCTTTCAGTCCATCGACCTCGTCCATTATTCTTCCAATCGAATCCGGCTCTTCCCATTTTCATGCTTTTCCTCATGCCCGATTACCTTTCTTCAATTGCCCATGGCCAATCGGACTGCTAGAGCCATTCTTCATTTCACGGTGCCCGATTGGCCTTCGTGTTGCTTCAGTCCACCATAGGGCTGACAGCGTATTGGGTTATGTTTTCCAAAGCCCGATAATCTTCATACATGTTAGTTTTTTCCATCGGGCTCCCCTCACAACACCCAACAGCCTTGTACCTACCATCGCTCTCACCTCTACATTTGAGTCCGATGAGTCATATATCTCTTAGGCCGGCCTCACCTCTATCCAGTTTCGCGAGACTCGGGCTCAAAAACCTTTGACGATTTTTGGGTGCAAACAGTGACATCTAGTGATATCATTATATAATGTACACTAGATTCTAACTTGTGCATTACACGACTATCGATTGGTTGTTACGTTTTTATATTATAGAAGTAATATATTAACGGTGTGTTTGATAATTCTATTAAGTGGTAAAAATGAAAACTTTCGGCACTTAATTTATTTCAGTGTGTTTGATAATGTACTAATTAATTGAAAAAATAGCCGAAACTCTACTGAAAACTTTAAGTAAATTTTTTTTGCTGAAACTAATCACTGAATGCAGTCTATTTCAATACTTGAAACACTTTCCAGTATTGTAAAACCAATTGCTTAAAATTTCCAATACTTTAAATTCAACACTTAATTTTCAGATTTATCGAACAGGCCCTAAGTTTTTGGACACAAACAAATCTCACAAACACAATCTACAAATACTACAATGTATCTATCTCTCTCCTCTACAAATTATTAAAAAAAATGTTAAAATTAGTTATGAGAAATGTGGCTTAATTGTGAGAAATGTGGCTCACTGTTATGAGTCAGTAATGATAAATGTGATTGAAGGTTGACATCCATTCCTTTTTGAACGAATGTATTGTAGTCAGGCCCATAAAGTTATCATTTTGATTGGGTATTTGTTAAAATTTATAATAGAATGTGTAAAAGTAGTCATTTTAAAATGAATTACTGTAAAAAAAAAAAAAAAAAAAATTCGGAGAGTTGCCAAAAGTAATCAACAGATAGGGAAAGAGACAGTTGCCATTTTGTTTATTCCTTTAGTTTTGGTTTTGAAAGAGGTAAGGTAGTTTTTTCAAAGGTAAAAATATTAGAGAGCATATTTGTTCACCTATTGCTAATTTAGGTTTTCATTGGATGACATGTGTCTCATTTTATTTTTGTCCTTGTATAATTAACATAATTACTAGAATGTAATGAAATGAGATGTGACACATGTCACCCAGTAGAAGCCTAAGTGAGCACCGGATGAGCATAAATAGGTGAGTGAAAATGTGTGAGCAAATATGCTTTTACAAAATTAAGGGTTGCATACACTTACACCCCCTGTGGTTTGACCGATTTGCACTTACCCGTTGTGCTTTAAATTTTGGCACTAATATCCCTTGTGGTTTGGACTAAAGTGCGATCGTGACTTTTATCATCCAAATTAATGGTTTTAAACTTAGGAGCCCTAATTTGAAGGATAAAATAAGTCTTTTGCTCCTGGAAGTTATATTAAAAGGAAAATAAGTCATAAATCATTTTCTTTGCGTTAAGCACATGACCTATATCAAGAAATTCTAAAAAATATCAAAGATTCTTTCTCACCCAATTCAAAACTATACGTTTCTCCTTAATTGAATTGAAGTAAACGAGTTATGTTCTTAACATTATTATGAAGACTTGGGGATAATTTGGTCATTTTAGCTTGCTCCATTAACAAACTTTAACGATTGCACTTTAGTTCGAATCACATGGGATTTTAGTGCCAAATTTAAACCATAAGGGGGTTAAGTGCAAATCATCCAAATCATATGGGGTGTTAGTGTACTTAACCCAAAAATTAATGTTCAACTGAGAATTAACAAAAGAAAGAAGTAGGGGTGAAAACGGTCTATTCGGTTTTTAGCACTTTAAAACTGGCCGAAAAAGCTTATATCGATTATGTCATTTTTTTATTCATTTTTTAAAACTATGAGTAATATTTGAAAAACCGACCAAACCGCGGTTATTGCTTACACTCCTAGAAAGAAGGTGAGTATTGGGGACAATCTCAAAATTTCAAGGATTTGAAATATAGGTAGCAACTGCGGATAGCATTCATGTGATCACTTGTAAGATCACATATTTTCTTTTGGAAAAATAAAATAAAATAAAAAAAAAAACAAAAAATTATAATCTTACAATTGACCATGTGGGTGTTACCAATTCGCGGCTAAGGGTCCTTCCCCAATCGAGGACAAATCACACGCCAGCCTTTTGTCAAACAATCAACGGAAACTGATTACTCCAAATAACTTTTGGGTTTGAACAAACCAACACAAAAAACAATGTGCAAACCAACCTTTTGAGTGATACACGTGGCACATAGATACAATTGTAACACAAAAAGATAGCGGCTCCTACCGTTACTGTAAGCACTAACCACCAAAGTGAAAAAAAATGCAGATATTTTCGAGAAATTATTCAGTGAGCCCGTCACGCCACATCAGCATACTAATGTGGTGTGACCATTTAATCTTAACCATTCACTTGTCCTCTCCTTCTAGGAGAATCATGAAAAGTATTTATCAACTTTCAAATTTTAAATTTCACTAACCACTTGTTATGATCTCCTTAAAAGTAAGAGACAAGTTAGTGGTTAAGATTAAATGGTCACATCACGTCATTATGCTGACGTGACCCTTTCAAATTTTAAATTCCACTAACCACTTGTCATGATCTCCTTAAAAGTAAGAGACAAGTGAGTGGTTAAGATTAAATGGTCACACCACATCAGTATGCTGACGTGACCTGACAGGCTCACTGAATAACTTCTCGATATTTTTTGTTCTGGGATTCGAAAATAACCGGGGACCCCATTGACCGACTGTTTCTAACATATTACGATTCGTTAATGGAGCTAATTAAAATTTAGGGTTAATTATATTTTCATCCCTTGAAGTATGACCCCTTTTTAATTCACTCCCCTCAATGGGGTCCCTGGTTGAGGGGGTGAGTTAAAAAGTGGTCATACTATAGGAGGTGAAAGTGTAATTAACCCTAAAACTTAAAACAATCACATTTATTTATTACTTTTTTATTGAATAATGTTATGCTTCTAATTATTTTTTCTCAAAAGTGTTTCCTAATACATGTGGATGTGGATCGGGTTAATTTTGATTGGTTGATATTAAAGTGCTCTCATTGTTATTGAAAATGGTTCCACTATCACATGTGTTGAAAAATACTTTTTGAAAAACAAAATTAGGAAGCATAACATTACTCCTTTTTGTTTTCTTTTTCTCATGAGATTTTCTCGCGTAGCAGAAGAATTACTTTTTGGGTAATATTTAGTGTACAAACAAATCTCACTACCACTTACTAACACACTCTATCTCTCTCCTAGTGGCACTGTGGGGTCTGCAGTGGATCCCGCAATACCACTAGGAGAGAGATAGAGTGTGTTAGTAAGTGTTAGTAAAATTTGTTTATACCCCTAGCATTGTCCTTACTTTTTTTTTTTTTTTAGAAAGAAGAACACCCATCAAATGACCTAAATGGTGAGAGAATTATCCAGTGGGACAATCATCAATTCGATTTGGTTAGTTTTGGAGAGGTTTCAAAAATGACCAATCGATTTTGGTTCGGTCAATTTTGTTTGTTTGTTTTTATTTTTTATTTTTTATTTTACCTATTTGGTTTAATTTTTACACTACAATACTTTAATTTGATTTGGTTTGGTTCCGTCAAATCGTTTTGTTGACACCCCTAGGTCCAATTATATAGAACTGTGAAAATTTTAAAATAGAGAGCGCATGTCAAGTAGTGGGGACATACATGTTACTCAAATTCAACATATACGTGTCATGTCCTAAAAATAAGGATCACAAGAACTCATATTATTGGATTGTTGAACCACGTCAGGATAATGACATGGTATGACGATGTATATCAAGTTTCAACACCATCCCTCACGTGCGGTCTCGCTTGTGGAAAGCCTACAAACCAAATTCCATTACAGTGAAGATGAGTAACAAAGTGCAAATGTGCACACCAAAGTAAGGGCAGAGACTTGAACCTAGACTTCCCATAATAAGCTGTGATACCATGTTTAGTCATCAGTTCTTCTAAAAGTTTTAGCTATTAGAAAATGAGTCCAACAACGTATATCAAGCTTCGTGAACCTCACTCACGTGTAGTCCCCACATCCGTATCTGTAAGATATATTAGAAAAATGAGCCCCACAACGTATATCAAACAATGTGGTCCCCACATCCCTATCTATAAGAGATATTCAAAAAATAGCCCCACAACGCATATCAAACAATGTGATCCCAACGTCCCTATCTATAAGGTATTCATGAAAGTCACCATTTTAAAATCTTGAGCAACTAGTATATTGGGCAGGAGATTGTTGTTCTTCCATTTGCTCTCTTGAAATTAAAGCGTGGACATCCATTAATGTATCCTCACTGAATGCACATTTCTTCTAATTTAAAACTAGAAGGACTAAGCTGATGCAACTGAAATTGTAGAGACTAAAATAAAACAGAGACAAAACTCCAGGGGTATAATATGTAATTAAGCATGTTTTAATATAGTAAATTATTGGATGACACTACCGAAAAAAAATTCAGACTACGCTCACAAATTTTAAATGTAGGACACCAACACATCTAGGATTTAATAAATAAGAAATCTTTTTTCCCCCATTTATTGAATACTACGCGACACTCTCGTTACCTAATATCTCAAAACAAATTACTAATTTCACATTTTAATACATGTTAAGACTTTTACTTCAAAATTTTAAAATTACTTTAATAAGATGCCACTATGATGTATCCAATTTTATGGTTGGTCATATCAGTAACATGTTCGACGAATTATACTTCATCCGTTCCATTTTTGGAGCCTTGTATTTCATTTTGGAATGTCTCAAAATAATGTTCATCTTTGAAAAGTCAATATACATTTTATAACAATTTTCCAATGTTACTCACTATTCCTCACTAATTAATGTGAAAAGGTATTTTCACAAAGGACAAGTTTGAAAAGAAGTGTTTTCTTTTTTAGTAATGATAATATTATCTTAAAAAGTTGGATTTTATAGTTGGGCTGTGAAAATGAAACGAAGGGAGTATGTTTTAAAAGAATTAAAAACACATTTTCTTTTAACTATATGATATCTAACGCAATAATGATACACTCACATCTCTAATCACACCTTCAACTATATCATATACTTTAAATGCATGTACTCTGTGCTATGTAAGTGTTGCACAGAAAAGTGTGAAAAAATTAAACAACACATGATACATGCATTTAAAGCACAGAATGTGATTAGAAGTATAATTAGAAATGTAGGTGTATCATTATTGTATTGACATGCATCTGACATGTGGGGACTTTTGTCCGAACGCCCAAATTAAAGTATAGTACTACGTTGTCTAACTGCTTTGTTGTAAAATTGAGGATTTTAAAACAATTTCTAACATTCAAGGACAATGACAACCCTAATAAAGACAAACAACAACATGTCAAAGTACTTTTTTTTTTTTTTAGGTAATAGGAGTATTGTATCACGTGTTTTAATTTTTGAATAGAAGACGCAAGATAAATCGGTCCCACTAAATTTCGTCAATACTTGCCTAAGCATAGATAGAATCAGTCATATTAAACTTCCACAATTGTCTGATGTGTCCCACTAAAGTTCGCCCCTACTTGCCTGAGCATGGATAAAATCAGTCATACTAAACTTCCACTATTGTCGGATGTGATTCATAAAATCCAAACATAGGATATAATAATTAGTACTGCTTAACAAGGGACTACTATATTCATAATAAATAAATAAATAGTAAGAAACAAACAAACAGGGGACCACTAACGGCGGTTTTGACGGCTCTGTTATAAGGGCGGAGGTTGTACTTTATGTGATATTCTAGTTTAATTGAAGTTTAATTATAGGATAATGCTATTTGCATATAAAGTGTGTATATAAAGATATGGATCAGTAGCGGACTCAGAACTTTAATTTAGTGAGGGCGAATTTTTTATGGGGGTTACGAGCATTTTTTTTTGTAGGAATAGTATAATTTTAAGCGAATTTTTCCAGAAATTTCGTGCATATATGGGAGTTGAAAATTCTATGTGTTTTTTTAACTATCTCACGGAAAATGAGCAAGATGAGAGTTTTTTTTCTACTAAATAGGAACAAGAGGATGTTAATGGTGGATATGGGGGCTTTAAGTCTTTCAAGGGCTTCTGCGAAACTTCAAACTTCATTTGCTTGGGAACAATTTTTTTTATTACTTATTAAAAAATGCCTTGTGGGACACTAGGGGACTCTAGGTGGTCTTTGTTTTGCTTTGTGGTCTTTTATTATATAACATATACATATGTACACACAATATATAATACTATAAAATTAAGAGTGGGAACAATTTGTCAATTAAAACCATATCAAAGTTCTTCAAAGTTTTAAAATTTACAAAAGAGTAATGCTATGCTTTCCTCCATTTCAAAAAGGGCTTACCAAATAACCTAGCAGTGGGGCGAGGTAAACAACTTCCAATTAAAATTCAACTGGTTCCACTGTATTTAACTTGACCCATTGCCACATCATTTGGAATAGTAGCGGACCCAGGACTTTAATTTCATTGGGGGCGATGTTTTTACGGGGGTTCCGACAAAATTTTTTTTTTTTTTTTGTAGGAATAGTATAATTTTAAGATATTTTTTCCATAAGTTTCGTGTATATATGGGGGTTGAAAATTATGTGCGTTTTTTTTTTTTTGCAATCTCACGGAAAAGGAACAAGAGGAAGGGTTTTTTTTTTTTCGCTAAACAGGAGCAAGATGAGGTTAATGGTGGATATGGGGGCTTTGAGTCTTTCGAGGGCTAATTCAAAACTACAAACTTCATCTGCGTGGGCACATTTTTTTTTTTTTTTTTTTTTTAGAAAATGTCGTGTGGGACACTAGGGGACTCTAGGTGCTCTTTGCTTTGATTTTTGGTCTTTTATCATATAACATATACATATATACACACAATATATGATGATGCATATTTTGGGCAAGACAAATTAGAGCAGATCAAGGAGAGAGAAATAGTGAGAGAGATAATGAGAGACCCTGTTTGTATGTAGTTCGGTTCTATTAATGAAGGAACCTACGTCCACGTGTGAGCCTAAACACTTCCACTATATGAAATAAAACTACTGTAGGGACCTTGGTGGTCCAACAATGGTAACTGGAACTACTAAGGGTCGGCCGTACATGATGTGCGTTTCGGGTTTCTTGGGAGAGGCTAGACAACGTAATATTGTTGGTTTTATCGAACTCGGGATCCCCTTTAATGGGGGTGGGAGGACCCTTTTATAAGAAGAAGGGTCTTCTCTTACAAGGCATTCTAGTTCATTTAGTAAACTGTTGACAACCTGTAATGATAGCTGCATATTCGGATGGTTTCCTATTCTGATTAGGAAACTGTTTATGCATATCTGGAAGATTTTCTAACTGACTTAGGAAACTGCTGGGGTCCAAGTTGTTTGAGATGCGCCTCTGGGCTAGCCGAGTTGTTCCCGAGCTATATTGTGACTGGATGAGGCTATCCCGACTCAAGGGTTAGGCTTCTCCTTTGGCAGAGCACGCGCTATAGGATTAGGAGGCTCGGGGGGCCCGCATTTGCTCTAGAAATCGAAATGGTGCTCACCTAAGCAGTTGTACATGCCTTGGTCAGGATAGGGGCCGGTCCCTAAGTAGAGTTGGTTGGTCATAGAGTAGAGCCAATTTTGGGTGTATCAGTTGCCCCCCATTTCCAAGGTTGGCCTGATGCTATATCGGGCCAAGTTTGGAAATCTGTTGATTCTGCTTATCTCTGTTTGATGTTTGCAAAGTTGGACTTTCTCGTGGAGCGATGCACCTTATGATTTAAAGTCTACAGATCTTGGTGAGTCACCCTTATATCAGTAACAGGTCAAGATCAGTAACACTGTGATTGCTTGGGGAAGCTACCTTAGAGCTTCTGAGTCTGGTGAATTCTCGGGAATTGGCTAAGAGTTGAGACTTAGCCTAATTCGGAGTCTTTTGAATGCTCGGGAATTGGCTAAGAGTTGAGACTTAGCCTAATTCAGAGACTTTTGAATGCTCGGGAATTGGCTAAGAGTTGATACTTAGCCTAATTCAGAGACTTTTGTTTAAGTTACCTCTCAGGATGGCTATCTTCTGCCCAGTAAACCTTCATCAAGGTTATTGGTAGAACAATTTGACCATGTTGGAAAAGCCGACCTAAAGCGTGTTACCTTAGGGTCCTTTTTATGTTAGCTTTTAGGATCGTTATCTTTTGCCCAGTAAGCCTTCGTCAAGACTGTTGGTAGAAGAGTTTGACCATGTTGGTAGAGCCGACCTAAAGCGTGTTGCTTTAGGGTCTTTTTTACTCCTCTATCGTGGGCCAACCTAAGAAGCTTTAGTCACCTCTATCGTCGGTTTAGGCCTAATTAGAGACCCAAAAAGGTATTTCTTTTACTCCTCTATCGTGGGCCAACCTAAGAGGCTCTAATCATCTCTATTGTCAGTTTGGACTTGATTAGAGTTAGTTCCTCTTAGTATTGTAGGTACTCGGGGTGCCTAAGGGTTTTGCTCAGTTAACCGTAAATACTCGGTGTGACTTCCTATAGTCTTTATTCCCTCTTTCCCCAAGCTTTTATTGAGGCAGGTGTTGTGGGAACAATTATTGTAGGCAATCGACCTAAGACATTGGTAGTTCCAGGGACTTTTGGTGCCCTGGGTGTGATCCCGAGGTCTTTTGTTGCCTCGGTTGTGATCCCGAGGTCTTTGTAGGAGCTCTTTGATATAGTCTGTGGAGCCTCGTGCTATGATCGGGCAAAAGTACTACTATAATTAGGCTTGCTTGGATTGTTGGAGACAGGAGGTTGGGCCGAGATCACCGGGCTCCTGGCCGTTATAAATTGGAGGCCAGGTCGGGATTGCTGGACCATGACTGCTATAAATTGGAGGTCGAGTTGATCCTGACCGCTGTAAACTGGAGGTCGGGTCAGGGCTATCAGACCTTGACCGCTATGAACTAGAGGTCAGGTCAGGGCTGCCAGACCCTGACTGCTGTAAACTGGAGGTTAGGTAGGAGCTGTCGAACCCTGACTACTGTAAACTAGAGGTCGGGTCGGGGTTGCCGGACCCTGACCGGTGTAAACTAGAGGTCGAGTCAGGGCTGCCGGACCCTGACTACTATAAACTGGAGGTCAGATCGGGGCTGCCAGACCCAGACTGTTGGACAGAGAAGGAACTTCCAAAACTACTGGGATTCTTTACATTATTCTTCTCGGGCTGATCTCGCTTCTGCTTACTTCTTGAAGGCTCATCGCTTATGTGCCCAAGGTCTTTGGTCTTTAGAAATTCTTCCGTGTTAACATATTTTTTGACCCTTTCTGCGAGTTCAACTAAGGTTGCCGGTCGGTTTCTGTGAACAATGTGGTGCACTTGGCGTGTTAAACTACCGAGCAGAATGTTGTAATGGCGACTGTCTCGTTCAGGTTGTAGACTTTAAACTTCTATTGGTTGAACCGATCGACGTAGTCCTTCAACGACTCTCCCTTCCGCTGCCTAACAGTGAGTAGCTGGGTGTCAGGTTGCGGCTGTTCGAGCATGCCTATGAACTAGCTGATGAAATAATTGCTGAGCTCCTTGAAATCTATGATTGATCACGGTTTTCAGGGAGTGGAACCATTGCGCGACCGAGCCTTTCAAAGTGCCAGGGAAGGCCAAGCAGTGCATTTTGTCGGCGTTGGTGGCCAGGGCCATCTGAGCCTTATAGGTCCAAACGTGGTCGATCGGGCTTTCCGAACCATTATAAGAATCTAGATAAGGTTGTTTAAATTTGCACGAGATGGCAAACCTCGTAATCTGGCTGGAGAACGGTGACTCGGTCTTCATGTTGACATGATCCTGAGTAGGGTTCTGGCCAAGCTCTTTAGCTATTCGTCGATCTGTTTCTCCAAATCCTTGATATGGGCCACCACAACTTCCCAACTAGTATCCGAGACATAGGTCAGGTCAGTGAAAGAGGCTTCCTCATTATGGCGTGCTGTCCTCTGAGACGAGGCTCGGCTATGACTCCGGTTGATCTTGTGCCTAAGATCATCTCGGCTCTTGGACGAGTGATCATAGGCCGAATCCTGGGTCATGCATTCTCGCCTCCCCTCTCTAGCAGCACGCCTATCGTTGACGATGTCTCTGGCATCCCCAGCACGGGTCGGGTTGGCTCGGGCACGTTGTTGGGTTCGTGTGGGTTCCCGACTACGCTCATCGTTCCCAGGCTGCGACCAAGCCTGTGAAGGGTTATTGCGTTGGGCCAGCAGGGCTTCGATTTGCTGCTGGGTTTGACGCTGGACCTCCAAGAGTTATGCAAGGGTCGTAGTGATCTGCTTCGGTGTCAGGACTACCTCATCTGTTGGGACATCCCTGTTAGCCTGCAGCGCAACCTTCTTACCCTTCTTCAGAGGCATGGCTATCAGTTAAGAGATTGTTTTTTGAGAAATCTATCCTTTCCCATAGACGGCTCCAAGCTGATGATGCAATTTTTAGGCAAGACAAATTAGAGCAGATCAAGGAGAGAGGAGCAGTGAGACAGATAATGAGAGACTGGGTTTGTTATGTTTCGGCCCTGTTAATGAAGAAACCCATGTCCACGTGTGTGTCTGAGCACTTCCACTATATGAAATAAAACTACTGCGTGGACCTTGGTGATCCAATAATGGTGCTTGGAACTACCAAGAGTTGGCCGTGCAGGGTGTGCGTTTAGGGTTTTTTGGGAGAGGCTAGACAACGTTATATTGTTAGTTCTATCGAACTCGGGATCTTCTCTAGTGGGGGTAGGAGGACCCTTTTATAAGAAGAAGAGTCCTCCCTTACAAGGCATTCTAGTCTATTTAGGAAACTGTTGACAGCATGTAATGATAGCTGCATATTCGGATGGTTTTCGATTCTGCTTAAGTAACTGTTTATACATATCTGGAAGATTTCCTAACTGGCTTCAGAAACTGCGGGAGTCCGAGCTGTTTGGGATGTGCCTCTGGGCTAGCTGAGTTATTCCCGAGCTGTATTGTGATTGGACGATGCTACCCCGACCCAGGGGTTGGGCTTCTCCTTTAGCAGGGCCCTGAGCTATAGGATCAAGAGGCCTGGGGGCCTGCAATCGCTTGGGAAATCAGAATAGTGCTCACCCAAGCAGTTGTACATGCCTTGGTCAGGATAGGGGTTGGTCGCTGAATAAAACTGCTCAATCATAGAGTGGAGCCAATTTTGGGCGTATCAATATGTAATACTATAAAATTAAGAATGGGAACAAGGTGTCAATTAAAACCGTGTCAAAGTTCTTCAAAGTTTTAAAATTTACTAAAGAGTAATGCTAAGCTTCCCAAATTTCCATTTCAATAGTGTTTGCCATATAACTTAGCAATGGGGT
Organism: Hydrangea macrophylla; assembly: GCA_033977485.1. Classification (NCBI taxonomy): domain Eukaryota; kingdom Viridiplantae; phylum Streptophyta; class Magnoliopsida; order Cornales; family Hydrangeaceae; genus Hydrangea; species Hydrangea macrophylla. The sequence continues at coordinate 98,196,231 of CM066999.1, read as the reverse complement.
GAGGTAAACAACTTCCAATCAAAATTCAACTGGTCCCACTATATCTGACCTTATCCATAGCCACATCATTTAGAAAACACTTTTGGGATAAAAATTTGGGAAGCATATCATTATTCTTTACAAAATAACCCCGAATAAACAGAAAATCTTAGTAAAAATCCACATTTTTATAAAACTATCATATGCAACATGTTTTTTTCCCAAAAGTTTAGTGGGGGCTGCTGCCTCCGCTCACCCCCACTGTAGGTCCGCCCCTGATTTGGAAAACACTTTTGGGATAAAAATTTGGGAGATCATATCATTACTCTTTACAAAAATAAAACCTTGAATTAACAAAAAATCTTAATAAAAATCTACATTTTTTTTTAAAACTATCATATGTAACATGTTTTTTCTCAAAAGTTCAGTGGGACGGCTGCCCTCTCTCGCCCCTGATCTGAGCCATTCATTTCGGTAGAACCCGTGCCTGCATACATGAGACCCACCGAAATGAATGGCCCAGATCTTAATATGCTTATTTTATGTGAACCAAGCATTACTCTTAGCCTTATTACATGTGATATTTCAACCTAAATGTGTCTAGCTCACCCCAAAATTTGAGATTTTTTTTTAGTACCTGTGATATTTTAGCCCAGTATAGTCTAGTCCACCCCAATTAAGTGTTCCAAACTCAATTTGCCTATACTTTGTTGATAAATAGACCCCAAAATGTAAAAAAGATTATATTGTTCTTAAATAGACCCAATTTAACACCATATCTCATTATTAAATATATATAAATAGACTCCAAAAAATATTTTGGGGGGCGCTGTTGCCCCCAAATCCCCATATCGCTACCTCAAACCCCAATCCCAACCTCCCCCCCCCCCCCCAAAAAAAAAAAAGAAAAAAGAAAAAAAAAATCGTAACTCCGCCATTGCTCTGTTAAGACTTCATATAATGTGCCTATAGAAATAAATAAATGTACAAATACAATACATCCTTAGCGCATCTGCCATGAGAGCATCCTCATAGTGCTTTTGCATACCATGACTTAGGTGTGGTGTTGGTCGTACACAAACTTAGAAAAACTTAGAGCATCTCCAACTAATATGTCTAATATTGAGATGTAAATTTTTTTTAAAGGCATACGTGACAATTTGACAATTCTAATTTGACATCCCTACAAATAAAAACTCCACCCACTATGTCAATTTTATTATTTTACTATACTTGGAGTTATATATATATATATATATATATTATCATACTCCATCTGTCCCTAAATAAGTGTCCACATTTCATTTTTAATAGGTGTCCACTTTTAAAAGTCAACTACAAATTTTATACAAAACTTCCTATAATACCCTTACAAAAAGGATAAATAACAATTATGTGTGGTCCAAAAATGAGTAGGAAAGTCAAACATCTATCACATCCAATAGTAAAATAGGAAAATAGTCATGTAATGGACCAAAAAAATGAATATGATACATCTTAATTTCTTAAATAATGTTTAAACTCGTTGCAGACACTTATTTAGGGAAGGGGGCGTCACCGCCCGATACCATAATAGCGGAACCGAAGCTCGTGGCATGCCACAGAGGCTCTGTCACGCCCCGGAGCAGCATAAATAGAGAAAAATAAATTTCCTTTATGGGTCCATAGGGAATGACGGGTGAAGTCACATGATTGTCCACACCACGCAGTACTAAGCAACAAGAAGTAATAGTGTAACAGGAAAGAAGTCTAGGTTCTGATCACAACGTAACATAAAGTCAACAGAAGTTACTAACTATTACATATCAGAGTCTCGAATCAATTATAAAGCAGCGGAAGTACAAATGCCAAGGCAACATATGCCTGACTACAAAAAGGTTCTAAAACGGAAAAGATAACTAGTTACAATTCTAGTCTAGTCTTCAGTTGGCATAAAGGTAGTCCTCGGCGTAGTAGTCTTCTTCGGTCTGACCTCCGTCGGGGAAATCCTCCACCGGGACTCCGTCACCGGCATAGTGGTCCTCTCCTGCAGGCCCTTCACCTGTATCATCATAACCAGGGTGCGCTGGAACGTAGAAATGTCCAGCGGCATAAACGCCGTCAGCTTAATGAAAGCCGAGTGAGTTAGATACTAACAGGGTATCAACTATTGAAGTTATTACAAGTTATAAACCGCAACAAGTTAGAGTTCTGTAAGGGTAACTTCTTTACATCAACCCGATTATCCGATTACTAACGTCTTACTCATTTTAGGACCGATAACGCATCTTGATAGGGGAACAGACTCGACAGTAGTTCAACTCTATAACATACCATTGCTCATCCACCGCTTTTAAGAACATATGCACAGTCCACCGTATGTCATGGATACCACGTTAGTCCATCCCCCGCTTTTAAGAACATATGCACAGTCCACCGCATGTCAGGGATATAACGCTTTAAACAACAGTACATCATTCTATGCCACGACTTAGCGACGTCTACCAGTGATCACGGTCCACCGCATGTCATAGACACCTTCGTCTGTCTACCGCTTTTAAGAACATATGATTAGATCATCTGGCTATCTTAGGGCAAATGGTCCGGTTCACCGCAAGTCATAGACACCTTCGTCTATCTACCGCTTTTAAGAACATATGATCGACCAAAGCCCGCCCACGCAAGGTTCCCGAATCTTAGCAAACCTACTTAAGTTCAACTCTATTACCGATACATGACAATCCCAATGTGGCCTGACTACTCTGAATGAAAAGAATGTTAACTCCAAAGGATTCACGACTGTTCCGTTATCTAACATTATAAACATTATCCGTTAATCTCGTTGTTACTACGATCCTATGCTGCATTAACTCATTATCATGTCTGTATTACAATAATAAAGCATGCTGGGAAATACTGAACAGTAAATAAACAACTAACAGTTATTACATTATCTAAACAAGTAAAACAGTAAACTGTAACTGTCAATCGATTGGTATAGATGTCAATCGATTGGTATAAAAGTGGCATCAATCGATTGGAAGAAGGTTCAATCGATTGGTATAAAAGTAGTGTCAATCGATTGATAAAAAGTTCAATCGATTGGATTACAATCCATGTCAATCGATTGCATGAAGTGTCAATCGATTGAAACATGAAAGATGTCAATCGATTGATAAGGTGTCAATCGATTGACACTTCGTCTTCTTCACAGAGAAGACTGCCCAGCAACATATAAACGGGAAATATGGTTTCTTCTCCATTTCTTCATTCAAATCATGTTCTAACATCAATATCAAGCTACCAAGTGAGTTTAGAACTCACCTAGGCGTTAAGGGCGTGTTTGGGAATGTTTTGAAGCTTGAGCTTCAATAGTGGTCTCCCTCTTCTCTCTTTCCTCTGCTCTCTGCCTTCTCTCTTCTCTTTCTCCTTCTTTTCTTCTTCTTTCTGACCTTCTTCTTCTTCTTCTCAGTCCATCTCTGAGTGTGTGTGAGTGTATATATATGTGAGTATATATATATATATGAGTGTATATATATATATATAAACACACACAAACACTCCCTCTCACTCTCTCTGATTTTAGCAACCAGAATCACGCCCAAAATGGGCTGGTATATATAGAGGAAAGGTGTTCACGTGGCCTCTCCCCAGCCAGAGCAAAAGAATCTGCCCAGCTGCCTCCAATCGATTGACATAAGTGTCAATCGATTGATACAATCAATCGATTGAGATAAAGTTCAATCGATTGGTACCCAAAGCAAGTCAATCGATTGGAAAACTTGTCAATCGATTGGCATCCAAATTATACCAAGGGTAAGGCCAAGCTCATACAAGTATTTAAAAGAAACATACAAGGTCTAGTTATATAATATATATTACAAAAATACAGGGTATTACATCATCCACCACTCATAAAAGATTTCGTCCCCGAAATCTGAAATAAACGGGGTTAAAACAAAAATGGAAACTTCTCCTGCATCTCCGACTCCAAGTCCCATGAAGCTTCTCCTTCATCGTGGTGCTTCCACTGAACCTTTACTAGCGGAATATCCTTGTTTCTGAGCTTCTTCACTCCTCGGTCTAGAATACGCACTGGTCCTTCGTTGTAGGTCACGTTCTCGTTCACCTCGATATCTTCAAAACTGATCTCGTGCGCTGGGTTGTGGGCACACGTTCTTAACTTGCTGACGTGGAAAACGTTGTGTACCCCTGACATCTTTGGCGGCAACGCAAGTCGATAAGCAACCTTTCCAACACGTTCTAGGATCTCGAATGGTCCGACGAATCGCGGCGATAGCTTGCCTTTCTTCTGTCCGAATCTGACGATACCTCGAACTGGTGAGACTTTGAGTAGCACATGATCTCCAACTGCAAACTCTAGATCTTTCCGTCGCTTGTCGGCATAGCTCTTGTGTCTGGATTGCGCTGTCTTCATCTTTTCTCGTACAATCTGGATCTTCTCGTTGGTTTCTCGAATCATCTCGGGCCCAAGTAGTTGAGTATCTCCGACTTCGGCCCAACACAGTGGCGATCGGCAAGGTCTTCCATACAAAGCTTCAAACGGCGCCATCCCTATGCTCGTGTGGTAGCTGTTGTTGTAGGCAAACTCGATCAAAGGTAGATGCGTCTCCCATGAACTCTCGAATTCAACGACACAGGCTCGCAACATATCTTCCATCACTTGATTGACTCGTTCTGTCTGACCGTCTGTCTGTGGATGAAAGGCTGAACTCAAATTCAATGAAGTTCCCATTGCTGTCTGAAGGCTCTTCCAGAATTCTGCGGTAAAGCGTGAATCTCGATCTGAAATTATTGAGACGGGTACACCGTGCAGTCGCACAACTTGCTCTAGATACATCCGGCTCAATCTTTCAACACGGTACGTCATGCTGTAGGCGATAAAATGTGCTGACTTGGTGAGTCGATCCACTATTACCCAAATAGTGTCGTGGTTTTGCTGAGACTTTGGCAATCCAACCACAAAATCCATGGTGATGTGCTCCCATTTCCATTGGGGAACCGGCAGCGGTTGTAGGAGTCCAGGTGGTTTCTGATGCTCTGCCTTCACTTGTTTGCAGATAAGACATTGCGATACATACTCGGCCACTTCACGCTTCATTCCTTGCCACCAGAAGTTTCTCTTCAAGTCCTTATACATCTTGTTTCCTCCTGGGTGGATAGTCATCCTTGACTTGTGTGCTTCGTCCATAATGTTCTTCCTGAGTCCATCGTCATTTGGCACACAGAGTCTACCTTTGCATCTTAGTGCTCCGTCCGTACTAATACTCCATATCTCGGGTTCCTTTGCGGACATCTTGGCAAACCATAACTTTAAATCTTCGTTCGACTGTTGAGCTTCTAAGATACGGCTGATGAGAGTCGGTTGCACAACAAGACATCCAAAGTATTGTCCTCCTCCTGATTCCACTGGTTGAAGGTCGAATTCGACTAACGTCTCCAATGCTCGCCATTCCCTAATCAAAATCGAAGAAACAAAAAGGCGTGGCCTCCGGCTCAGAGCGTCGGCTACAACGTTTGCTTTACCCGGGTGGTATTGCAAAGAGAAGTCGTAGTCCTTGAGTAGTTCCATCCATCTCCGTTGTCGCATGTTCAACTCCTTTTGAGAGAACAGGTACCTTAAACTCTTATGATCTGAGAACAAGTCGAACTTTTCTCCATACAAATAGTGTCTCCAAATCTTCAAGGCGAACACGATTGCGGCTAGTTCTAAGTCGTGCGTCGGGTAGTTCTTCTCATGCGACTTCAATTGTCTTGATCCGTATGCGATGACATTCCCCTCTTGCATTAGCACACAACCAAGTCCTTGGTGTGATGCATCACTATAGATTATGAATTGTTCACCACTCTTAGGTATCGCAAGTACGGGTGCTGAGGTTAGTCTCTCTTTCAATTCCCGGAATGCATCCTCATGTTTATCAGTCCATTCGTACTTCGTCTCCTTCCTAGTCAGGCTTGTCAATGGTCCCGCGATTCTAGAGAATCCTTCCACAAATTTCCGGTAATACCCAGCCAATCCTAGAAAACTCCTAACTTCGGTCGCATTGGTTGGTCTGTTCCAGCTCAAGACTGCATCGATCTTAGATGAGTCTACGGAAATCCCATCCTGTGATATCACATGTCCCAGGAATTTAACTTCCTGAAGCCAGAATTCACATTTGCTGAATTTCGCATACAGACTATTGTCTCTAAGAGTCTGTAGAGCAATTTGTAGATGCTTCTTATGTTCTTCTTCCGTCCTTGAATAAATTAGAATGTCGTCGATGAATACTATAATGAATTGATCCAGATAGGGTCGGAATACTCTATTCATTAGGTCCATGAATACTGCCGGAGCATTAGTCAATCCAAAAGACATCACTAGAAATTCGTAGTGTCCATATCTCGTCCTGAAGGCAGTTTTCGGTATATCTTTCGGTCGAACTAGCAATTGATGGTATCCTGAACGCAAATCGATTTTTGAGAATATCCTTGATCCTTGTAGTTGATCGAACAGGTCGTCTATCCGGGGAAGTGGATACCTATTCTTGATCGTGACCTTATTCAGCTCCCTGTAGTCGATACAGAGTCTTAGCTCTCCGTCCTTCTTTTTCACAAATAAAACTGGTGCTCCCCAAGGTGATGTACTCGGGCGAACAAAACCTAAATCTTCAAGTTCCTGAACTTGCTTCTTCAATTCTAGCATTTCTATTGGCGCCATCCGATACGGGGTCTTGGAAATCGGCAACGTTCCGGGTGTTAACTCAATGCAGAAGTCTATCTCTCTCTTCGGCGGAAGTCCTGAGATACTTCGGAACACATCTTCAAAGTCTTGAATAACGGGGATCTGGTTGATAGTAAGCTCCGTGCTTGAAGTCTTAATCATGGCTAGGCAGCTCGTGATAAACATGTCGCTCAACGATTGGCACTGAAATTTGATCTGCGGGCAACCAGGCGTCGAAAAGACAATGGTCCGACTAACACAATCCAGGTTAGCGCCATACTTAGTAAGCCAATCCATTCCTAGGATCACGTCGAACTCAGACATTGACAAGACTATCAAGTCTGCTGGAAGATTCCTATCCTCTAGTGTCAAGGGACAATCCTTGCACACCTTACCTAACTTAACGGATACTCCCAAGGGCGAAACGGCATTAAGGGTCGGCTCAAGTGTTAGGGGTAACAAACCCAAATCACGTACCATCTTAATAGCTATGAAAGAACGGGCGGCACCGGTATCAAACAAAGCTCTAACTTGACAGTGAAATAAAATGAGTGTACCTTCCAAGTTCTGCTGTTCCTCAGCATTATACCCTGCATTGTCAGGAATGATGGCATTCACCCTAACCTGTCCTTGCTGTCCTTGCTGTCCTTGAGCAGGCGCTCCATAGTAGCCTCCACGTGGTGCTCGACAATCCTTGCTTATGTGACCAGGCTTGTTACAGTTGCGGCAGACGAGGTCATTACGGCGGTTGGTCTTGGGGGCTGTGCAATACCTTGCAATATGTCCGGGCACTCCACAGTTGAAACATCCATCAGTGTTTTGTCGCTGGGCGACGGGCCGTGCCTGAGGTGGTCCTCGCTGTTGATTCTGTTGTCGAGGAAAATTAGCTTGGGGCTTCCTTGTCCCATCCCACGTGCGCTTGGTTCCCTGATAGTTGTTGGTCTGAGGTTTCCATCCCTGATTGTTCCTTGATGACTGCGCGGGAAAGTTCCTTGGTTGGAAGGTCCTGGGTGGAGGTCGATTCACTTGTGGTCCTTGCACGGGGTAAGCATCCTTTTCCAAACTTGAAGCAAGACGGACAATCCCTTCAAATGACTGGCCCAGATGGCCTATCATCATGTGCCGGAGGTGTGGGTTGAGTCCTTGGTGAAATCGCTTGACCTTCTTGGCGGAGGTGTCTATCATATGCGGAGCGAAACGGGAAAGTCGCTCGAATTGTGTAGTATACTCTCTGACTGTCCAGTTTCCTTGGGTTAGACTCAGGAAATTCCTCTCTTGTTGATCTCTTTCGTCCTCAGGGAAATACTTCTCGAGAAATAGAGTCTTGAATGCTTCCTAAGGCATTCTCCTTGCAGCGTCAATCCCAATCGTGGCTCTCTCGGCCTCCCACCAGTCCGCGGCGGAGTAAGTTAGTTGAAATGCGGCTAGACGTCTCTTGTCAAGCTCACTGCACTCCAGGGCTTCAAAGATTAGCTCCAACTCTCGTATCCATTGCTCTGCTTTCCAGGACTCTGCCATGCCGTCGAATTTCTCGGGTCGCAGGCCACGAAATCGTTCCAATAGCTTATCGCCTGTCTGCCTTGGGGGGACAAAGTGGTTGTTGCCATTGTTGTTGGTGACATGATTGTAGGTATCACCGATGTGCTCCATCCGTTGCATGAAAGCTTCGAAGACTCCAGTTGGGTCCATACCCTCGGGAATGGGTGCTCCCAGTCGTGCTTGGTTCCTGGTGGGTCCCACCATAGTGATCCGTATGAGGTGTACCTATGAAGGATCTAACGATTAGCTGACAATCTTCTCGGGGAAATGATCACACTTAAATAACAGAAAGCATAACATGAATCAAAATCACAACCATAACATAATAATGAGATGATAACAGAAATAATCAGGAGAAACGATCTGCCATATATATATATATACCCAAAAGATGTACAGCGGAGTACACAACAGATCATCTGTGTACCGCGTAGTACATGATCCTATACAAGATCTAAACAAAAGAAAGATACATACAAAACCACTACTGGTGGCTACCTATACAAAAAGGCTACGGTCAATAGCTGTCTATGTAAGCGTCAAAAGTAAGTGGACAACATGTCCTAAAGTCAAATGTAAAAGTCTAAGTCCTAAAGGTACTGGACTCAAAAGTTGTCCACATCGGATCCATAGATGGAAGCCTCGTCCTCTGGGGCAACCTCGGACAAAACATCATCCTCATCCATGTCATCGTCATCCATCATGTCCTCATCCTCTATCACAACATCCTCGATCAGCTCGGGTCCATCATGCTCCACAACAGCTCCCAAATCTCCTGCATCAACGGCCATGTCAGCCTGAGCTGCATCAAATGCGGCTGCAAGTGCCTCAGCCTGTACCATAGCCTGTGCCAACTCTGGTGCTCCAATCTCAAATCCATGGGGATGTGCAGCCATCTCTGCGGCCCACTCAGCTGCTAGCTGTGCTATAACTCCTCCTGGTAAGACTGGTACTACTGCATCATCATCTGCGGCTACCTCTTCTTCCTCTATCGGATAACCCTCTGCAACTACAATATCTACGCCAACTGGCACGTCCATACCGGCTGGGTCCACGGGGTCCTCCTCCTCTGGATCATACTCCAGCTCCTCGTCATCGGTGTCCTCGTCCTCTTCATCTTCCACCTCCTCATCTGCATCCTCTGGCTCATCGTCGTCATTGCTCTCATCATCATCCTCCGGATCCTCATCTGCTGGGGGTGCATCAGCCATGTCTTCCTCCGGTGGGGGTGGAGGTGCTGCTCTAACCTGTGCAAGTAGAACCTGGTACGAAGAACGGTCTCGTAACATCAGTAGAGAATCCTCCTCGATGCGTTTGAAGGTCTCCTTGCGGTAGATCATCTCCTGACGTATCACTTCTGGGTCTTGGGTCCCAAATCTCAGCTGCTCGATCTGCATGTCTCGCTCTGTCTCTGCAATAGCTCTCTGTCTAACCTTCCAGGCATAGTACTCTGGATCTGCTGGCGCAATACTACTCTCATACACATAGTGTCCTCCGAACTCGTCTGGAACGAACAACGGCGGTGCCATGCTACCTGAAAAGGGACTACCTTAAGTCAGAACGAATCTTAGTACTCATCTATAGAATCTCAAGGTTCTAGGACCAGATGGTGTGGGACAATCTGTGAGCGAAAAAGGTGTACCACCTAGGCTCTGATACCAAAAATCCTGTCACGCCCCGGAGCAGGATAAATAGAGAAAAATAAATTTCCTTTATGGGTCCATAGGGAATGACGGGTGAAGTCACATGATTGTCCACACCACGCAGTACTAAGCAACAAGAAGTAATAGTGTAACAGGAAAGAAGTCTAGGTTCTGATCACAACGTAACATAAAGTCAACAGAAGTTACTAACTATTACATATCAGAGTCTCGAATCAATTATAAAGCAGCGAAAGTACAAATGCCAAGGCAACATATGCCTGACTACAAAAAGGTTCTAAAACGGAAAAGATAACTAGTTACAATTCTAGTCTAGTCTTCAGTTGGCATAAAGGTAGTCCTCGGCGTAGTAGTCTTCTTCGGTCTGACCTCCGTCGGGGAAATCCTCCACCGGGACTCTGTCACCGGCATAGTGGTCCTCTCCTGCAGGCCCTTCACCTGTATCATCATAACCAGGGTGCACTGGAACGTAGAAATGTCCAGCGGCATAAACGCCGTCAGCTTAATGAAAGCCGAGTGAGTTAGATACTAACAGGGTATCAACTATTGAAGTTATTACAAGTTATAAACCGCAACAAGTTAGAGTTCTGTAAGGGTAACTTCTTTACATCAACCCGATTATCCGATTACTAACATCTTACTCATTTTAGGACCGATAACGCATCTTGATAGGGGAACATACTCGACAGTAGTTCAACTCTATAACATACCATTGCTCATCCACCGCTTTTAAGAACATATGCACAGTCCACCGCATGTCATGGATACCACGTTAGTCCATCCCCCGCTTTTAAGAACATATGCACAGTCCACCGCATGTCAGGGATATAACGCTTTAAACAACAGTACATCATTCTATGCCACGACTTAGCGACGTCTACCAGTGATCACGGTCCACCGCATGTCATAGACACCTTCGTCTGTCTACCGCTTTTAAGAACATATGATTAGATCATCTGGCTATCTTAGGGCAAATGGTCCGGTTCACCGCAAGTCATAGACACCTTCGTCTGTCTACCGCTTTTAAGAACATATGATCGACCAAAGCCCGCCCACGCAAGGTTCCAGAATCTTAGCAAACCTACTTAAGTTCAACTCTATTACCGATACATGACAATCCCAATGTGGCCTGACTACTCTGAATGAAAAGAATGTTAACTCCAAAGGATTCACGACTGTTCCGTTATCTAACATTATAAACATTATCCGTTAATCTTGTTGTTACTACGATCCTACGCTGCATTAACTCATTATCATGTCTGTATTACAATAATAAAGCATGCTGGGAAATACTGAACAGTAAATAAACAACTAACAGTTATTACATTATCTAAACAAGTAAAACAGTAAACTGTAACTGTCAATCGATTGGTATAGATGTCAATCGATTGGTATAAAAGTGGCATCAATCGATTGGAAGAAGGTTCAATCGATTGGTATAAAAGTAGTGTCAATCGATTGATAAAAAGTTCAATCGATTGGATTACAATCCATGTCAATCGATTGCATGAAGTGTCAATCGATTGAAACATGAAAGATGTCAATCGATTGATAAGGTGTCAATCGATTGACACTTCGTCTTCTTCACAGAGAAGACTGCCCAGCAACATATAAACGGGAAATATGGTTGCTTCTCCATTTCTTCATTCAAATCATGTTCTAACATCAATATCAAGCTACAAAGTGAGTTTAGAACTCACCTAGGCGTTAAGGGCGTGTTTGGGAATGTTTTGAAGCTTGAGCTTCAATGGTGGTCTCCCTCTTCTCTCTTTCCTCTGCTCTCTGCCTTCTCTCTTCTCTTTCTCCTTCTTTTCTTCTGTTTCTGACCTTCTTCTTCTTCTTCTCAGTCTATCTCTGAGTGTGTGTGAGTGTATATATATGTGAGTATATATATATATATGAGTGTATATATATATATAAACACACACAAACACTCCCTCTCACTCTCTCTGATTTCAGCAACCAGAATCACGCCCAAAATGGGCTGGTATATATAGAGGAAAGGTGTTCACGTGGCCTCTCCCCAGCCAGAGCAAAAGAATCTGCCCAGCTGCCTCCAATCGATTGACATAAGTGTCAATCGATTGATACAATCAATCGATTGAGATAAAGTTCAATCGATTGGTACCCAAAGCAAGTCAATCGATTGGAAAACTTGTCAATCGATTGGCATCCAAATTATACCAAGGGTAAGGCCAAGCTCATACAAGTATTTAAAAGAAACATACAAGGTCTAGTTATATAATATATATTACAAAAATACAGGGTATTACAGGCTCGCCCAAATCAATTTAAGTAAACAGCAACGAAAAAGCAACAGTAGAAATCCACAATTTCATACAATAAAAGTTTTGCCCATTTGAAAAGACTTACAGAAATATCTCTTTTGAAAACAGAGATCCTGTCAACTGATCAGAGGTCTGGTCAACTGGAAATGCAAACTATAGTAGAGCTCAAACCCTCAGTAGCCAATCCAATCGACTGCTCCATAAGTCCAGTCGACTGGGGTAGAAAATTTTCAGTAAACTGAACAGTCTGGTCAACTGAGCTCTAGTCCAAGTAGAAAATATTTGATTATGATACACCATCCAGTCGACTGTGTCAGGGGACCCGGTTGACTATTTTTCACAAAATGATACAGTGAGTTGCTCAACGAAAGGGTCCTGGTTGACTGTTTTCATAAACAAATCGACTGGTTTTATTGCAGCAGCACAATCTGCAGAATTGTCTAAATTTAAGGTTTCCTAAAATTGTCCAGGGACCAAACACACACTCCAAACTCATTCCAAAGTGATCCTAACTGGATTATAACATTACCAAAACATAATTACAAAGGATTACTATCTATTACAACATTACGAATTCGTTTTACAGTTCTAAGTTAAACATAGTTAAAAGTCATAAAATATCTATTACAACAACTTCATTTCAAAACTACAGGGTGAACATACTCCTTCACCCTCTAGTTGAATTCCCAACACTCAGTGATCACTTTCCGATTCCTCACCGGCATTAACACCTGAAATGGTTATTTGAATAACCACACATATTCGATTTGTTTAAGCTAACGCGTAGTGAATAAAACAACAATGCACATGATGACAAACATGCTCGCATTCACAATTTCTACATTTCATACTAGTCTCCAGAGTCTCACAATACGTTCCATACTCCTAATCTGCGACTCATCGTCAATAAGTCCACCCGATTAGGTAAGACCCAAGTTTCTTTTCTTCAAATGTGTGACCTTATGCCTATATCAGATCCACAAAATGGCTTGGTACCACGTGTTTCTTTAACCCAAATAGCAACTAAACATGCTCAGTTCACATTTCACCATGCTTTTGACATAATCAAAACATTTCATCGTGCTATTGGGCCTACTTATCAATATAGTTGCCCAATATGAACTAAACAATATATATCTATGAACTAACACATAATTTTCATACAAAACAAATCATCCCAAAACACATAGTTGAATCACTCACCTCCGATTAATGCTTCTAAAATTTGTTCCAAAGAAAACTCGAGCACAAAGAACGTGCAGAAGTCCGTCTAGTACAATTCCTATCGATCAAAAGTCCGATTAACAACTTTTTATGAAAATTCTAGAAAATGAGTTTTTCAGAAAATTTATCCAAACAAGTCCTAACGGATATCAACACGATGGACGACCTTACCTCGAGGAGTTCAAATATTCGATAAAATTTTTTATCAACGGACGGATCACCGAAAATGAGAGTCGTAAGCTCTAAGATTGAAATCTCATTTTTCTCTCTCCTCTCTCCCCCTTTTAGAAGTCAAAATAGGTTTTGTAACTAACAAATATCCCATCTCTTTCTATATATACCCACAACTCTAAAAAATTATGTTTACCTCCCCGCGAGTTCTCAAAACTCCTAATTATTCTCCGAAACTTCTTACACGCCTAATTCATTGCTTCGCGAGTGAAAACTAAAAATTACAAAAGTTTTCGCCTAAGTTCTGTTTGGTTGTTAAAATGCGATTTCACATAATTTTACAAAATTACTAATTAGCCTACCAATTATGTAGCATGTTGATTCGTCCTCACCAGGATACTAAAATTAATAACAGAAATATATTCTAAGCCAGATAATAATATAGATAGTTAAATACACAGGTAAACATTTAGGGCACGATGACCGTCTCAATCTTGGAGAGACGTCACAACATCACAACACTCATTCTACACTGTCTCAAAGGGTTCTCTTACACAAATACCCCAAATCGACTCATGAGTCACAACTCACTCACACATGTGCCACAAATGCACAACATCATATTATCATGCATGACAATGTAATGAAATGCAACAACACCCATATGGGTGTTATAGGGGGAGTATTAAGTTCCTTGGTTGCCAAATTGTGCGACCAATTAAATTGTGTTTTAAAAAAATAGAAGGCATGCCACATTTTGGAATGTCAAAAATAGCATGAGAGCTCACATGTCAAATGCCACATAAGAATTAGACATTTCGATTGGAGTTGTTTTCAGCTTGAAATAAAAGTATTTGGCATGCCAAGTAGGATTTGACATACTTGGTGGAGATGTTCTTAACTTTGTTGTACGCTTAAGTTCAATTATTGTACAATGAAACGATAGAAAGAAATCTATTCTAGTAAAGAACGGCCAAAAGAAATTAAAGCTGTTTGTAACCAAACGGCTGTCACTCTGCCGGTTGGTGTCCAAATGACATAGTGTTAGCCTTCTGAGATAAACTAATATATAACTTCTCATAAGAAGAGGTTCTGACTCTTAGGTTCACAAAAGGCTTAGCCTCAGTCGTTTCATCCCAGACGGCCACCACTTTGCTATTTCGTTTTCATATGGTTCTCACTTTGGTCATTTCCCCCACTACACCACATTGAGCAACCCAAAATCTATACCACAACTTAACCTAAATTCAGCCTAATTTCCACCACTGATATGGATGCAAAATTTGAGTGTAATTATAAATGTGTACTTCAACAATAGTAATCAAATTTGTAACTATTTTAATATTTTAAATTTTTAGTGAATATAAATGTTTTTTATATGACACCATATCTCTTCCTATAATTTGATACAAACTCTCTTTCACATGTATCATTACATAAACCTAATAAATGACCCTGTTAAAATGTGAATTTTAGAAGTAAAATAGTTTGTGATAATATTAAGAGTAATATTTGGGACACAACCTTCATACAACTTTCATACAACTGTAGACACCCCAATTTTGACCAAACGTCGAATTAAGGGGAGTGTTACCTCCACGTTCAATGATGACAATGACTGGAAATTTGAAGTATTTCAAGCTCTTCGGAAAGTTCTCCAAAACGCGATAAAATTTCACAGAAAAGAGGAAAATACCAGGTATTTAGGAGAATTCAGATATAAAACACAACTTTCGGAAAGGATCTTCAAGAATAAAATGCTTTGAAGAAAAGGAAGACTCAAAAAGGGAAGTTCAGCAAAAAAATGGCACACGGCAGACTGCCGCGGCACTCACTGAGAGCCGTACGGCATTCAGAGAGTGCCGCTCCGGCTCTCACCAAGTGCCGTTACAAATTTCTGACTGCCGTTCACTTTTAAAGTCTGTATTTTGCAGTGCAATACGTATGCGTATGCGAATAAGAACAAAAAAACTGATAAAGTAAGACTGACAAAAATGCGGCAATCCATTAATTGACGCGGCAGTTGATGAATGCCGTGCGGCAGTCATGTAGTGCCGCGACGGCAGTCGTGAACTGCCGCAGCGGCAGTCACGGACTGCCGCGACAGTTTCTGGACTGCCGCGCTGGGCAGCAGTCTGTCTAATTTCAGAAAGTACACATTGTACCACCAAATGAGATGTTTACACATGTCTTTTACTCCGAATTCACTGAAAATACCTGGGTTATTTTGTCTATAAAAGGAGAGGATCTTCCAAGGGAAAAGGGGAGGAGACACACAAAAAAAAAAAGACTACCATTACACCAACATTTTTGGAGAGAAAAAAAGAGAGTTTGGAGAGCTTGAAGAAGAGTTTGGAAGATCTTCAAAGGAGAGAAACTTTGAGGATAGTTTGGAGGTGACCCTCTAATCTTAGTTGTGTTTTCTTTCTTTTGAGCTTCTAATTTACAAGTCATTTAGTTTTTCTTGATTAAGTTTTAGAGTTTGTTAAGTAAACTTGGAAGTCCTTACTTCCTAGTTCTTTGATCCTTCTTCTATTTTTCTTGTTTATGTTCTTCTTTTGAGATTCTTGGAGATCTTCAATATCTCCCTTGAAAGCTCTTGAGTTTGATGTTTTGAATCTCATGTAAGCTTATACTTCACATGGGAGTCAAAGTTTGATCATCACATTTTTATAAGTAAATAGATGGATCCAAGTCCATGCTTATGACTTGAGTCCTCTAGCTTGATGTTTCATGGAATCCCTTCTATATTCCTTTGAGACTCATGAGTATTAGTCATATCTTCATCTCCAATGACCATCAAGTGGTAGGAGAAAGTATTTTGGGTCTAAACTCATCTCTATGGTTTGGATTCATCATCTTGAGATTTCATGAAGTCTATTCATACTTCATTTGAAATCTACAAATATAAAAGTCTTTAGCCTCCAATGATCATCAAATGGTAGGAGAAGTGGTTTGGTTTAAACCCAACTTCATGGTTTAATAGTTGGGATTAACAAATAAAAGTTGAACTTGACAAATGAAAACAGTGAGTTCACAAACTGTTTTTGATCAAAGATTTTTAGTTCGAAATCTAACCGTTGAAATCAAGTGAAACCAACGGGAAAATGTCAATAACACAATATTCTACCACTGTAATTTTTGTTTTAAGGTGGTTTTGTGTTTAGAAGGGTTTGATCATGGGTTTTGTGAGTCAACCACAATCTGTCCAGAGTTTCAGAATAGTTTCAGAACAGCAAGTCCATTTTGAAATTCATAAATCAGAATTCTAATGGAGTGTTTGGGGTCTCTAATAATTTTTTCTGGGTACCTTAATGTGTTAGGAAAACCGCCTAGAAAGAATGAAGTATTTCGGATTATTTTACTATTTTTAAAAAATCAAACAAAATCTCTGGACAGAGAGTTGTACATCTCTGAGTGATGTCTGGTGTTTGTCCTTTTCCCAGAGATCCAACCGTTGAAACTTCGATTTTCTTTTTGATTTGGAAACTAGACTCAAAGAGGCATCTCGTGTCCAAAATTCACTAACATCATACCATGAGAGATGTGCTTTTTAGTTTCTTAAAGGTCTGGTCTGCTGTCTGCAATTTTCTCAGAATTTTATGACACATTTGACCAACTTTGTAAATAATGGTCCAAATGACTCTTCTATGATCTAGGGCTTAAACCATGTTTTAATAATGATTAGTTGAGCTTGAATTCAAGGTTTAAGAGTATTTCATAGTTTATCCTTGTCCATGTACATATTCATCCATATGGTTTGACACTTATAATTAGGACTTATTTGCTTTGGATTTAATTAAATTAGATAGATTTAAGCTAGAAATTTAGGATTATTATTTCTAAAATCGTATTTTGCATATCATGTGGACTAACCCTTTGTTTTGTAGCGCTATTAAGGTACGATTTCTCGATCCCTCTCTAGTTTATTAAATTTCTTGATTTTATTTGATTTTTGACCTTATGCGCGACACCTTAGAGTTAAGATTTGCCTTATATGTATATATGGATTAGAGACTCTCTTCCTAGGTTTTATTCAATCGCATGCATTGCACGTTTAATATTCGCAACTGGATCCCGGGTAAGCTCTCTTGTTCCCTATTGCATATCATGTTGCTTGCTATTTGAATTACGTGGCTTATGAATGATATTTTGTCAATTGCAATTTTACACCCCTTTGGACATGCTTTTGTGATGTATATGTATATATGTATTAGTTGAGGGCATGCTTAGATTAATAAATTTGATTAAAAGGATGTTGAGTAGAGGCCTATCGCAAGATAGGATGAGAGAGGGTGCTTTAGTCCGACGGGCTCTTTCCTCTCTCATTCCATAATCCCCGGACCTAGTTAATCTTTGGTTATGCAAAAGATCAGTTTGCTTTAAAAATAGTTTCTTAATTTTTCCTTTTAAAATTAAGTGGCGACTCATTTGTTTTTGAAATTGAAATTTAGAAAAGATTTTAAGAAAAGCTGTGGGTAAGTCAACCTGCGATATCCACAATCTGGCGACTCTGCTGGGGATCGAACCCAGAATCTCTGGTTTCGCAGACCAGAATTCTGATTTTGGGTTCACTTGAGGATTAGACTTGAAAGCATCATTTTACTCGAATTAATTAATCTTTGTGTGCCTGTTGCATTTCATTTGCATGTCCAGCCAGTCGATTGCACGGAACTATGACCTTGGAGGCTCGGGGCAACCCGGTCGGTCAAGTCATCATGGGACTGTGTGATCACCCTTGATCTCGTACCATGATTTGGTATATGAAGCATCCTATCGGGTGTGTGTCAAGGGTCCCTTATTTGACCAAAACCCAGCTTTTTGCATAGTAGCTTCCATAGAACCTTTCGAACTTAGGAAATCAATTCTTGATTAGGTTTATGTGCTAGGAAGTTTTGTGTGCCCAAAAGGGATTATTTGAGATGATGACGATGCTTACTTGATGAAAAACGTATAACCCCTTAATCACTTTTAGCAATTCCTCCTCATGTCCCACGACATTTGGGAACATGCCGAACTTTGGTTATAAGGTTATACTTCTTATATCATGTTAGCTAAGCATCATTGACCTTGTATGTATCCGAACCCATGAAAAGTACGGTGATAATCCGATCATGTGACCCTTCTACCCTGAAAAAAAAAAAAAAAAAAAAAAAAAAAAAAAAAATCAGTCTTTGAAAAACAAATAAGATTTCCACGACCTTTGTTCAAAAACGCTTTTTCAAAAACATGGGAGGTCACTATTAAAATTTCAAGGCCAAGATTTCAAAAAAAAAATAAAATAAAATAAAAATTCTTTTCTAAAGATTTCATCAGAAATGCCTCCCAAATGAATTTCAAAAATTCTAAATTTTCAAACCTGGGAGGGTAGAAAGGGTCACAATGAAAAGAGTAGTTAACATACTTGACATGGGTAAGGATTTCTTATGTGCTTATATGCTTATGTGTTAGGACTAGGATTTTCTTTCTTTTCTTTTGCATGTAGAATAGGCACACACGCGCACTTGCATTTCATCCGTGTGCCATGTGCGTTGTGCATGCATTTAGCCACATCAAATCATCAAAGCATTGCATGCATGAAGAATCCAAATTTAGACTATCCTCTTTCCAGTCAAGATCAAAGTAATTCAAAAGTTCCTCAAAGTTTCTTGCCTCCTGAAAATCAATTTTGCATGTGGACCTTTTACCTATCTATGTTGAAAGAGTGGAACAACTAGATCCCTTAGTGAGGACACTTTTTGGGTTCTTTTTTCTTGATTTTAGTTAAAATGGCGCAAGAAACACACACAAGAGAGATAGCAGAATTGAGGGCCATAGTAGAGGAGCAGGCAGGGCAGATGACTAGGATGATGACCATGATGGAAACATTGGCACGACAGCCGCCACCAGTTGTCGATCCTCCTCCGGTTAGGGAAGAGGATGGGTTTGAAGATCCAGAAGCACAAAGAGCTAAGAAAGAGAAACTGATGGCCGAAAAAGTAGAGAAACTTGAAAGGGTAGTCCGTAAGGCTCAAGGAATTGACACTTATTTGCTTGAACTAGAGGGATTGTATGAAGGGGTGCAAGAAACATTGCCTGTCGGTTTCAAGATGCCGATTTTTGACAAGTTTGATGGTACCGGTAATCCTCGCAGTCATATACGGATGTGCATTGGGGCTTTCCAACCAAGTGGCTTGAGCACAACTATGATGGCTGTCTTGTTTCAGCAAACATTAACTGGAGCTGCTTTGTCGTGGTACCTCACGATCGAGCCAAGTAAAACTAGGATTTGGGAAGAAATAGTGAAGTTGTTTGTGGCCCAATATGAATACAACCAAGAGATAGATGTGACAGTCCGGGATTTGGAGACCACCAGGCAAGAATATAATGAATCATTTGCTGAGTTTTTAAGCCGATGGAGGGGTAAAGCAGCCAAAATGGTTCAAAGGCCATCCGAAAAAGAGCAGATCAGGATGTTAATGAAAAATTTACAGTCGGTTTACCAAGAGAAGATGAGGTTCCAATCAATCAATACTTTTGCCGAGGTTTTTGATGTAGGGGCAAGAATTGAAGACGCTATCCGCGAAGGGGTAATCAAAAGAGAGAATCAGGCGAACAATTATGTGGGGCCAAGATCCGATGTTAACACTTTGGCACAACCACCTCAACAGAAGGGCCATTATCAAAAAGGTAATCGGTCAAGGTCCAATCAAGGTCGACGTGGAGAGACCATCGAATTTGGAGTACCGTTGAGCATGTCATTAGAACAAGCAGTAGAAAAAGGATGCTTGAAAAAGTTGGATCCATAACCCGTGCCTGACCCCATCCCAAAAGGATATAACGTTGACCAGTATTGTGCTTATCACCAGATGTTGGGTCATGATACTGACCATTGTATGAGATTGAAGCATGAAATTCAAAGCCTGGTTGAGAAAGGAGTTATGACACATGCTGTTGGAGAGTGGTGAACCCGAAGGTTCAAGTAATGCTAGTGAGGTGATAGTGTTTGGAACTGCTGCTGCTAAAGTAAATGTGGATGCTCTTGGAAATTTAATAAATTGAAAATCATCTGTGATACTCCAGTTGAGACTATGTCGAGTCTAGTCCAGTTTGTAATTGAGTCATATCAAGTTAAAGTCAAATGTCGAGTCCAGTCGAGTCTTCTAGTTAGTCTGTTATCGAGTTTATTGTCAAGTCTTCATCGAGTCAATCGAGTTAGGTGGTGTAATCCGCTGCTAGTTGAATAAAATCGCATTCTGCTTGATTCAGTGTGCCAAGTCGTGAATGTATGGATCACTAAGCCAAAAAAAAAAAGAGAAAAGAAAAAAAATCACTTTTTTCAAACGATCACGGAAAATGCTTTGTTAATAAATCTTTGAATTAAAAAGGATCCCCAAGTGATCGAAGCAAATTTTGTGCCAAAACCAAAGAGGAGTAGAGAATTGATTAGCTTTACTTTAAGAATTTAAAGATGCTCTTGCTCAATCTTGAAAAAACGAACTTGGAACTTGAAGCTTACTCACCATCCCCTTTTCTCAAATACCAAGCCTCAAAGATGAGCCCAACCAGTCTAAAGCCATAAACTTGGTCCTTGATGGTAGCTAGACATTTTAAATGAACTTCTTCTTCCAAGAGAAAAGGAAAAGAAAAAGAAAAAAGAAAAAAGAAAGAGCTCGCTAGGATGAAAACCCGGAAGGACGCCTAGGCAAAAGTTAGAGCACGGAAAAAAAGAAAGAGCTCGCTAGGATGAAAACGCGGAAGGGTGCCTAGGCAAAAGTTAGAACACAGAAAAAAGAAAGAACTCGCTAGGATGAAAACCCGGAAGGGCGCCTAGACGAAAGTTAGAGCACAAATAAGATGCGTGTTGATTTCAAAAATCCTAATCCTAGACAGTCAAAATCATGGAAAGAATAAGAGATAGTAAGGTAGAGAAAAGAAAGGAAAGAGAAATGAAAAGGCCGAGAATAGATAAGATTGGGAATTCTTGAGCACTTCAAAGTAGATCATTGGCACATGAACTATCTCAAAGCTTTGTGTTGTTCTAAACAAAGAAAAGAAATTGAAAACGAAAAGAGAGACTTATCAGCTTCAAGCTCAAACGCTAAGTGGGCCTAAAACAATGCAAAGATATCTTGAGAAAAATAAAGAGTGATTTGGAGGGCTGATACTGCTCTGTGAATATGATAGAGTATGAATAAAACATGATGAGAGTTGTAAAGATTAACTGGCTAGTGAAAAGGTTAAAGAATCAACCGTCAAATAAAAAAAAGAAGAAAAAGAAAAGAGAAAAGAGAATAATGGAAAAAGTAGTTCATCATGCTACACAAGGGCTACCACTAGTGACATGCACTCCCTAGACCCAAATGGCAACATGGCTCGAAAAGCCCACCAATTCTTGAAGCCTTATTCTTTCAAGACCTCCAGAGTCGATGAACTACGTTTTGACCTGATTCCCACTTGGGGATACGTAGGCAACCTGCTCGGTTCGGTCATCACCCTATGCTATCTTTCTTTCAGCACTTGGCCGAACTACTTTGGACCTGATTCCCACTTGGGGATAAGTAGGCGAACCTCCCAAGGTTCTCGGTCCACAACCATTCCTAAACCGAAAGCATCACCCTTTGCACCTTTGTTTTCCTTTCTTCAGACTAGGGGCAAACTTGTGTTTGCCTGGAGCCATATATGTATTGCCAAACCAGGTGCAAACAAAGTTTTCCCATCAGCATTGGGTTTCCCGCTTCAGCCCACCACATTCATGATGATTATCTCTAGGTTGGGAGTAAATGCACTGCAGGCATCCTGTACCATCATGTTCTCAAAACCCTTACATGAGCCTATTTGCCCTTAAGACTAGGGGCAAACTTCGTTTGCCACAATCCCCCTGTGCCAGAGGTAAGTTCTCAAGTAATCAAGTTTGTTTTGAAAGGATCGAAATAGAGTGCCTTTCATTTTATAAGCTAAAGCACTAATATGAAGCACACTCTAGATAGGCAAAGAATTCGCTAAATCGAAAAGGGGAAGTTTTCAAAGTGTCGGTTTATCAGCAAAACACTACCATTTGTAAGATGATGAATAAATGAAAAAGTGAGATGATACATTATTCGCAATGAAAGCACATTGATTCATAATGAATATAGAGTTTGAGTCAGTCATCTTGAGTAACTAGCTTTGTTAGGTATGTCCTCCTTTGATGAGTCAATAAATGGTCTCAAATGTGTGGGTTTAAGATGATGAATAAAGATTTGAAAAGTCTCCATGAGCATCCTAAGAGCAATACGAGCAGAGGCTTTGAACACTGTCACAACATAATGCTAAAGTGGCAATATAAGAAGAGTCCAATACTAGGGGCAAAGGTGACTTCCCTCTTTTGACGAAATCGATGTGTTTCTTCCAAAGGTCCGCAAATGCAGAAAATTATTCTTTCTATCAGCTCCGTTCAAATTCTTTGAATCTAAAAACTGCTCAAATTTTGAAAAATTAACTCTGTGAGTCCGCGGACTCCCGAACTTTTGTGAAATCAATTCTTTGAGTCCGAAATGACTCCGAATATTGAAATTTGGTTCTTTAAGCACGACGAGACTCCTGAACAAGCATTAGTCCTCAATGGCTGCTTCTCTTCATAAACATTAGTCCTCCATGGCAGTTTTTCTTCATTTGCATTAGTCCTCAATGGCAACCTTGCATTAGTCCTCAATGGCAGCATCATTTGTATTAGGCCTCAATGGCAACCTTGCATTAGTCCTCAATGGCAGCATCATTTGTGTTAGGCCTCAATGGCAACCTTGCATTAGTCCTCAATGGCAGCATCATCGGTGTTAGTCCTCAATGGCAACCTTGCATTAGTCCTCAATGGCAGCATTATATGTGTTAGTCCTCAATGGCAGCATCATCGGTGTTAGTCCTCAATGGCAACCTTGCATTAGTCCTCAATGGCAGCATTATATGTGTTAGTCCTCAATGGCAACCTTGCATTAGTCCTCAATGGCAGCATTATATGTGTTAGTCCTCAATGGCAGCATCATCGGTGTTAGTCCTCAATGGCAACCTTGCATTAGTCCTCAATGGCAGCATTATATGTGTTAGTCCTCAATGGCAGCATCATCGGTGTTAGTCCTCAATGGCAACCTTGCATTAGTCCTCAATGGCAGCATTATATGTGTTAGTCCTCAATGGCAGCATCATCGGTGTTAGTCCTCAATGGCAACCTTGCATTAGTCCTCAATGGCAGCATTATATGTGTTAGTCCTCAATGGCATCTGCATTAGTCCTCAATGGCAGCATCATCGGTGTTAGTCCTCAATGGCAACCTTGCATTAGTCCTCAATGGCAGCATTATCGGTGTTAGTCCTCAATGGCAACCTTGCATTAGTCCTCAATGGCAGCATCATTTGTATTAGGCCTCAATGGCAATCCTCGTTAGTCCTCAACAGCAATCTCTGTTAGGCCTTAATGGCAATCCCTATTAGGCCTCAATGGCAGCTTCCCTTCAATCTGCATTAGTCCTCAATGGCAGCATCATCTATTAGTCCTCTATGGCAATCCTCGTTAGTCCTCAAAGGCAATCTCTGTTAATCCTCGTTAGTCCTCAAAGGTGATCTGTGTTAGTCCTCAATGGCAACCTTACATCAGTCTTCAATGGCATTTTTCGTGTTAGTCCTCAATGGAAATCTCTTTGAGCTTGCATTAGTCCTCGATGGCAGCATCTTTTGGTCAATATTAGTCCTCAATGTCAATCGTTGTTGAAGTCCTCTAGATTGAGGTAAATCCTTGTTGAAGCCCTCTAGATTGAGGCAAATCCGTTGAAGTCCTCTTGATTGAGGCAAATCCTTGTTGAAGTCATCTAAGTTAAGGCAATACATATCAATGTAAGGCATAGAATGCATTCGTATCACCAGGAAGAGCATGATCTTGGATCTTGGCATCTACATAGCATGAAGCATGAAATTGCATTGACAGTCGTTATGCCATGAGCACGTGCATCACGATAGGATAGGTGCATTCATCCGCGTGACTATTTGTGTTTAGGTTTTGCCCCTCACCCGAACTACGTCTTGGTCTGATTCCTGAGTGGATACGTAGGCAGCTCACCGTTGAGCACGACCAACACGAACCGTTTGTGTAGCCGTTTTTTGCAACGCATTTTGTTTTTACCTAAATTTGACGGTCTGGTCAAAAGGCTTGTCTTCACACAGGCTTCGACATTCACTTGTGATACGCGTTGCTCCACAAGCTCTGTCGAAGAGGGGCAAACTGTAGACACCCCAATTTTGACCAAACGTCGAATTAAGGGGAGTGTTACCTCCACGTCCAATGATGACAATGACCGGAAATTTGAAGTATTCCAAGCTCTTCGGAAAGTTCTCCAAAACGCGATAAAATTTCACAGAAAAGAGGAAAATACCAGGTATTTAGGAGAATTCAGATATAAAACACAACTTTCGGAAAGGATCTTCAAGAATAAAATGCTTTGAAGAAAAGGAAGACTCAAAAAGGGAAGTTCAGCAAAAAAACGGCACACGGCAGACTGCCGCGGCACTCACTGAGAGCCGCACGGCATTCAGAGAGTGCCGCTCCGGCTCTCACCAAGTGCCGTTACAAATTTTTGACTGCCGTTCACTTTTAAAGTCTATATTTTGCAATGCAATACGTATGCGTATGCGAATAAGAACAAAAAAACTGATAAAGTAAGACTGACAAAAATGCGGCAATCCATTAATTGACGCGGCAGTTGATGAATGCCGTGCGGCAGTCATGTAGTGCTGCGACGGCAGTCGTGAACTGCCGCAGCGGCAGTCACGGACTGCCGCGACAGTTTCTGGACTGCCGCGCTGGGCAGCAGTCTGTCTAATTTCAGAAAGTACACATTGTACCACCAAATGAGATGTTTACACATGTCTTTTACTCCGAATTCACTGAAAATACCTGGGTTATTTTGTCTATAAAAGGAGAGGATCTTCCAAGGGAAAAGGGGAGGAGACACACAAAAAAAAAAAGACTACCATTACACCAACATTTTTGGAGAGAAAAAAAGAGAGTTTGGAGAGCTTGAAGAAGAGTTTGGAAGATCTTCAAAGGAGAGAAACTTTGAGGATAGTTTGGAGGTGACCCTCTAATCTTAGTTGTGTTTTCTTTCTTTTGAGCTTCTAATGTACAAGTCATTTAGTTTTTCTTGATTAAGTTTTAGAGTTTGTTAAGTAAACTTGGAAGTCCTTACTTCCTAGTTCTTTGATCCTTCTTCTATTTTTCTTGTTTATGTTCTTCTTTTGAGATTCTTGGAGATCTTCAATATCTCCCTTGAAAGCTCTTGAGTTTGATGTTTTGAATCTCATGTAAGCTTATACTTCACATGGGAGTCAAAGTTTGATCATCACATTTTTATAAGTAAATAGATGGATCCAAGTCCATGCTTATGACTTGAGTCCTCTAGCTTGATGTTTCATGGAATCCCTTCTATATTCCTTTGAGACTCATGAGTATTAGTCATATCTTCATCTCCAATGACCATCAAGTGGTAGGAGAAAGTATTTTGGGTCTAAACTCATCTCTATGGTTTGGATTCATCATCTTGAGATTTCATGAAGTCTATTCATACTTCATTTGAAATCTACAAATATAAAAGTCTTTAGCCTCCAATGATCATCAAATGGTAGGAGAAGTGGTTTGGTTTAAACCCAACTTTCATGGTTTAATAGTTGGGATTAACAAATAAAAGTTGAACTTGACAAATGAAAACAGTGAGTTCACAAACTGTTTTTGATCAAAGATTTTTAGTTCGAAATCTAACCGTTGAAATCAAGTGAAACCAATGGGAAAGTGTCAATAACACAATATTCTACCACTGTAATTTTTGTTTTAAGGTGGTTTTGTGTTTAGAAGGGTTTGATCATGGGTTTTGTGAGTCAACCACAATCTGTCCAGAGTTTCAGAATAGTTTCAGAACAGCAAGTCCATTTTGAAATTCATAAATCAGAATTCTAATGGAGTTTTTGGGGTCTCTAATAATTTTTTCTGGGTACCTTAATGTGTTAGGAAAACCCCCTAAAAAGAATGAAGTATTTCGGATTATTTTACTATTTTTAAAAAATCAAACAAAATCTCTGGACAGAGAGTTGTACATCTCTGAGTGATGTCTGGTGTTTGTCCTTTTCCCAGAGATCCAATCGTTGAAACTTCGATTTTCTTTTTGATTTGGAAACTAGACTCAAAGAGGCATCTCGTGTCCAAAATTCACTAACATCATACCATGAGAGATGTGCTTTTTAGTTTCTTAAAGGTCTGGTCTGCTGTCTGCAATTTTCTCAGAATTTTATGACACATTTGACCAACTTTGTAAATAATGGTCCAAATGACTCTTCTATGATCTAGGGCTTAAACCATGTTTTAATAATGATTAGTTGAGCTTGAATTCAAGGTTTAAGAGTATTTCATAGTTTATCCTTGTCCATGTACATATTCATCCATATGGTTTGACACTTGTAATTAGGACTTATTTGCTTTGGATTTAATTAAATTAGATAGATTTAAGCTAGAAATTTAGGATTATTATTTCTAAAATCGTATTTTGCATATCATGTGGACTAACCCTTTGTTTTGTAGCGCTATTAAGGTACGATTTCTCGATCCCTCTCTAGTTTATTAAATTTCTTGATTTTATTTGATTTTTGACCTTATGCGCGACACCTTAGAGTTAAGATTTGCCTTATATGTATATATGGATTAGAGACTCTCTTCCTAGGTTTTATTCAATCGCATGCATTGCACGTTTAATATTCGCAGCTGGATCCCGGGTAAGCTCTCTTGTTCCCTATTGCATATCATGTTGCTTGCTATTTGAATTACGTGGCTTATGAATGATATTTTGTCAATTGCAATTTTACACCCCTTTGGACATGCTTTTGTGATGTATATGTATATATGTATTAGTTGAGGGCATGCTTAGATTAATAAATTTGATTAAAAGGATGTTGAGTAGAGGCCTATCGCAAGATAGGATGAGAGAGGGTGCTTTAGTCCGACGGGCTCCTTCCTCTCTCATTCCATAATCCCCGGACCTAGTTAATCTTTGGTTTCGCAAAAGATCAGTTTGCTTTAAAAATGGTTTCTTAATTTTTCCTTTTAAAATTAAGTGGCGACTCATTTGTTTTTGAAATTGAAATTTAGAAAAGATTTTAAGAAAAGCTGTGGGTAAGTCAACCTGCGATATCCACAACAACCTCCCCAAAAGATGTGTCTATCTCTCTCATGTGATGTCGCTGGACCCCACAGTGACACAGGAAAGAGATAGACACATCTTTTGGAGAGGTTGTATGAAAGTTGTATGAAGGTTGTGTTCCAAGTATTACCCTAATATTAAAGAGTCTTTTACCAGAAAATCCCTAATCATCAATCAATAGTGGTGAAAGCCCTCCACATATCTTTCTCGGACAAAAGTCCCTTATGAGATATTCTTGGACTGATTTACCCTTTTTTTGTGATATAAGGGAAGATATTATATCAATCCCTTAAATCACTCTTTTTTTTATAAGTAAAATTTTGTTTAATTGTCAATCTAAAAGACTCTTATATATACATACATGTATATAATCAATTTCTTCTTAAAAGTACTCTTATCTATACAAGATCGATCTCTCTCTCTCTCTCTCTCTCTCTCTCTCTCTCTCTCTCTCTCTCTCACACACACACACACACACACACACATTGTATAGATAGATAGATATATAACACATAGAGAGATATAGGTATATTCAAGACTTAGAACTTGAAAGCACAATCTCTAATCATGAATTTATAGTCATTTTCATTACATCGGTGTGTTTTATGTTTTTATATTGTTTAGCCTTCTATTTTTTCTCAGAAAATATGCATATGTGAGTATATATAGTGACACGCATATACACATGTATGTTACGTGTGTGTTCTACGCCCACACACAAATAGACATGTGCATGGTTTTTTTTTTTTTTTTGCTTTTTCTTTTTTGGATTCGCCATGTTTGGTCGACTTTTCAAATTTATCATGGTAGTAGTTTGTTAATTTTCCCAAAATTTGTTTATGAAAATCTCGAAACGTATTTTCTGCAATTTCTCAATTAGTTTTCTGATTAGCATTTTTGAACACTTTGAGAATTTTCTCAAACATTTTTATGGAAAATACATCATTTTTAAACGCCTAGTGAAATTTCTTAAATAGTTATATGGAAAAAAAAAAAAAAAACAACATTTTGAATAATTTGTGAAATTTCTCAACCACTTTTCTAGGAAATTTAGCATTTTGAACACTCTCAGATTTCTCAAACAGCTTTCTGGAAAACACTGCATTTTAAAATACGTTGTAAAATTTCTCAAACAGTTTTATGGAAAAATCAACATTTTGAACACTTTGTGGAATTTCTCAAACAATTTTTCTGGAAAACACATAATTTTTAAATATATTGTGAAATTTCTCAAACAATTTTCTGGGAAAAAAAAATATTTTGAACACTTTATGAGTTTTCTCAAATAGTTTTTTTTATTTGAAAAAATAGCATTTTCATCAACAATATTTACTTTGATGCTCTATTATTTTTTCCTGCAATGAGAGTAAAGTAGGAATTGAGGGTTACGAATTTGAAAAATGAGGAAGAAGATTGAGTTACAAGTCTTAAAGTTTAGAATTTAGTAAGGAGATATTTAAGGGATATGTTTGTTGATAACCCTTTTTAATTGAGGCGTATTTTAGACCCAATGAGAGAGAGAGAGAGAGAGAGAGAGAGAGAGAGAGAGAGAGAGAGAGAGAAAGGCTTTTAAGAACTATTTTGGACAGGGAACTCAAGCCAACCAAGTTCCAAATTTTGGACTTATAACAAATGGACATATTATTAAATTTGTCAATTCATTTAATCTCCCTCGTGTTAAAGTAAAAATAATTGAACGCCACAGTTATTTTGTGAGTAATGCTATTGATTCGTGTCCAATACTGCATTTTGAACTTCATAATTTTACCCGTATTGG
The DNA here is from genome assembly GCA_033977485.1 of Hydrangea macrophylla. Classification (NCBI taxonomy): domain Eukaryota; kingdom Viridiplantae; phylum Streptophyta; class Magnoliopsida; order Cornales; family Hydrangeaceae; genus Hydrangea; species Hydrangea macrophylla. The sequence goes on along the minus strand of CM066999.1, from coordinate 98,166,698 downwards.
ACACAAATTATTACTCAAATCGGAGACTTAATGGATAAATTGCGCTTTTTGACTATTCTCGTTGTTACCCTCTTTTAACTAATAAAGATCTTTCTTTTTGTAGGTATTGTATGCTTGGGTATAGTGGAACCCAACCCTCTTGGCACTCTTGAAGTAAAAAGACTCAAGAAAAAGATTTCAGGAAAGGCGGATCTGTCAGGACCCAAATTTTCATTATTTTCATTATTAAAATATTATCATATTTTTATGTTTTAACCACCCAAATAACCTTAGACATGTGTTAAAATCCCATTGGTCTTTCACCTAACTAAATAACCTACACATGACCCCTAGTAAATGACCTAATCTACCAAATACAAATGTTACATGAGATAATATAAAAAGAAATTGAACATAAAATTTCAGTTAATGAAATGTGATATTTCTCTTTCGTATTAACATCCATACATTCATTACTCTTCAGTTATTGAAGTGTTTAATTCATGTGCCTTTCATTACTACGAGATGTTAGCTTTGTATTAATTACCAAGCTTACTTAACTTACGTTAAACACAAGTATAAATAGCACACATACTTTGGGTAAATGCACAACATAAATGAAATCTACTCCTATATGTGAGAGAGAAAATTATAGATGTAAAACTTAGTTTTACGGGTCAAGATCAAGAGAGAGAGAGAGAGAGAGCTAGGATAAATTATTGTCTACTCTCGAAGTGAGTTGTTTGGGGGATAAAATACTGGACTAGTGGTGGCGGGTTCGGTGATGTTTGGACAACAACAGTGGGCTCAATTTTCAAACTTTATCTTCGATCAATGGGTATATTACTTTTCCAAATCTTCTTATACATTTTATAATATGTACATTCTAAATGTATTTTTATCATCTGTAGTAGATCCTTAAAAGATCTTCCCTAAGCTTAAAGCTTGAGCAAGGCCAAATAGACCCTAAATCGTCATTAATAGCAAATTTAAGCTTCTAAGCTAACTTAATTTTTGGGATACATAAAAAGGGCATTTTTGGTATTTCAAAAATATACAAAATCACTATAAATTATTTCCTACTATTTCGTAAATTTTGGACATCATTTGGTATTTATTTTAATTTCGAAATTATTAAACGGTTATAGAAAATGAATTTTGAAACTTTACATTTACTGTTAAAATTTTGTAAAACTCCAAAAAAATAAATGGTTAGTACCTTTGTGACCAGAATCATTTTTAGAATATTTGGAGACTAATTTTGTAAGTTTTTTGGAGAAGAAAATTTTACTACTAATTCTGGAGCCCAAATTACTATAGAAAAAACTATATATTTTTCATATAAAATTGTAACGAACTCGGATTTAACCCTAGTCAATGGCGTTACTTTTGTAAAAATACAAGGACCATTTTAGTAAGGAAAAATCCTATTTTGTAAAATTACGAGAATACCCCTAAAACCTATAATTACCATTTTACCCCTACACTTTGAAGTTAGACTAAATGACAGGTTTTATAAACATTTTGTGTAGGACTTGAAGGTTAATTTCAAAAGAAATTCTTTAACCACCTAAACTACCAAGGTGAGTGATCGTATTTCCTTTTTACTGATTCAACTCCTCATGGGTGAATCTTGTCCTATTATTTGAACAAGTTTTGTTTAATTATGAAATCGTTGTTCTTACATTTGTTCTGGAACACTTCAATTCGTTCCACTGAAAGAGGTTATCGTATTTGAAATTATTGTAAGTTTCATATTTCATTGATTCCAATGTCAATTAGCACCATTCTACGTGATTATATAATGGTTCTATTAAGAATCTACGAGCCCCTATGTGGGATGATCCATGTTGGATCTAAGAGTGGCCCGACGTTGGCCGACCCTCCTTATTGGGTCTACGAGTGCTTCTGATCAGTTAGCTATTGCAGTATATGTATATGTATGAGTACGTGAATGGGTGGTTGGTAATCTGACCTTCTAAAAATGTATTCGTTATACCTGTCCTGATGATATTCTACTCTCTTGATATATCGATTGTTATGCTTATCTTATGTACCGTTGATATATAGATTTCTCTTTATGTTCATCATCCAGGATTACGATTATTTCACTGAGTCTTCTACTCACACTCTCCAAATCTTTCTAACCCCTTTCAGGTGATGAAAAATATAAGAAGGTGGGAGATAACCTGATTGAGGAAGACCTATAGAAGAAGAAGAACTTAAAATACTAGCTACCTAGTTAAATAACATGAGTAATTCCAATGGAATTCTCAAAGGCAATATTTAAAGGCTCAAGTTACCCAATCAGAATATCATGTAATAAATTTTGAATGACTTGTAATATTATGGTCTTCATGACCTATATTTGAAATAAAATTTAATTATGTTGCTTCCGCGAGTCTCTGAACAAGTTATGAGGCCTTGGTGGCCGGTCACGTGCCTAAAATCCACCAATTTGGGTTTTGGGGCGTGACAAGCTTGGTATCAGAGCAATAGTTCTAGGGCCATTAGAAAGCCTCAACTATTTAATAGGGTCGTACGCTAAATACCTATACTTAGGTACGGTAAATTCTATTTGGATCTAAATGTAAGGTAAGAAATACTACTAATTACATTATTGTTATGTAGTCAGAGGAGTACTAACAAGGAGTAAGCTAAACCAACATGGATGAAGCAGCGAATGCTAGATTTGAACGTGTTGAACAAATCATTGAAGGACTAGCTTATGCTGCCCAAGATAGAGTAGCTAATTCTGAGGATAGTGGCAATGGAAGTAAAAATAATGGACACCGGGGAATGCAGATAACGGTGGAACAATTTTAGAAACTACAACCACCAACTTTTGATGGTAGTGCAGACCTTACTAAGGCTGAAGCATGGTCCGTCGAATGGAAAAGATTTTCAAAGTTTTTCCATGTCCCGAGGAAGAGAAAGTGAAGTATGCCACCTTTACCTTTGTAGGGGAGGCAGATCATTGGTGGACTACAATGGAGGAAAGCAAGCCCGAGATGAGCTGGCAACGATTCTTGGAGGTATTCTATGGTATGTACTTCCCAGACCCTATGAAGGATCAGAAGGCTAAGGATTTCATGAACCTGAAGCAGGGAAACATGACGGTGCTCCAATATGCTACGGAGTTCTCTACCTTATCCCGTGTTGCCATGTATCTAATCCCTACAGAGGAGAAAAAGGCAAAGAAATTTGAAGATGGCCTGCAAATCCACATACGTAGTAAGGTGGAAATGTTCAAACTCAAGTTATACAAGGAGGTGCTGGACCGTGCTCTTGTGGCTGAAAGAACAAGCTTGGAACTTCAGAAAAATAGAGACAATTTTAAAAGATAATCAAGTAACCAGGGAAAAGGACAAGGAAATACCAAGAGACAGTTCACGGGAACGTCTAGTGCAAGTTCTAACTCTCAGAACAAGAGTAGACCACAGGGTGGAACCATATCTCCATGCAAAACATGTGGGAAGATGCATTGGGGTATCTGTCGACTGAGTACAGGAGCATGCTACAAGTGTGGGGAAATGGGCCATATGATCCGAGAATGCCCAACGTGGAAGACTGGGAAGGAAGTTGTACCAGTTGCCACTCCAACCAACCAACGTCCGGCTCAAAATCAGGAGAACCAAGGGAAGAATCAACAACGCCAGGGGCGTGTATTTGCCTTAGTCCCAAGTGGCGAGGCTACAACTGATACTATGGTGGCAGGTACTATTTCTATTTGTGGTATTGATGCTCGTACGCTTATGGACTCAGGATCTACTCATTCATTTGTATCACCATATTTTGCCTCAAAATTCAATGAGACAGCAGAGCCTTTAGGTTATGACCTATCCGTCTTTACTCCCTCTGGAAATTCTATGATTGCTACCTTAGTGTATCGATCCTGCAACATCATAATAAGTAATGTGCCATTACTTGTAGACCTGATACCTTTAGAGATTCAAGGTTTTGACGTCATCTTAGGCATGGATTGGTTATCTTCGGTATGTGCTACTATCGATTGCGTTACAAAGAGAGTCATTTTCCAAATTCCTGATCAACCAGACTTCTCTTTTGAAGGAAATGGTGAAATGTTACCTCCTTCCTGTCTTATCTCCTCCATGAAAGCCAATAAATTACTTAGGAAAGGATGTCAAGGTTATCTCTGTACTATTCTAGAAGATTCGCCTGTAGAAGTAACTTTGGAAGATATCCAAGTGGTAAGGGAATTTCCAGATGACTTGCCTAACACTCTGGTCGATAGAGAGATTGAATTCACTATTGATCTCGTTCCAAATACCCAACCAATATCGAAGACCCCTTATCGTATGGCTCCAATGGAACTGACAGAGTTGAGGACGCAGTTACAAGAATTATTGGATAAAGGTTTTATTAGACCTAGCACTTCTCCCTGGGGTGCACCTGTCCTATTTGTGAAGAAGAAAGATGGGACTATGAGATTATGTGTCGATTACCGCGAGTTGAACAAGGTAACGATAAAGAATCGATATCCTCTTCCAAGGATTGACGATCTATTCGATCAATTACAAGGAGCACAAGTGTTCTCAAAGATTGACCTGAGATCAGGTTACCATCAATTGAAGATTAAAGCAGAAGATGTAGAAAAGACGGCTTTTCGAACTCGATATGGTCATTACGAATTCCTAGTAATGCCTTTTGGTATCACCAATGCTCCTGCTGCATTCATGGATTTGATGAATCGAGTGTTCAAACCCTATCTCGATGATTTTGTAATAGTATTCATTGATGATATCCTTATCTATTCTAAGAGTCTTGAGGAGCATGAACGTCATTTGAGGACGATACTACAGACATTGAGAGATCGTCAATTGTTTGCCAAATTCAAGAAATGTGAGTTTTGGCTTCCAAAGATTTCTTTCTTGGGGCATGTGATCTCAAAAGAAGGCGTATCAGTTGATCCACAGAAGGTGGAGGCAATTACGTCTTGGTCGAAACCAACAACTGTGACAGAAGTACGTAGTTTCCTAGGTTTGGCGGGATATTACCGGAGATTTGTCAAAGACTTCTCCAAGATAGTCGGGCCAATGACTCAATTGACACAGAAGGGCATACCTTTTGAATGGACTGATGATCGTGAGCAATGTTTCAAAGAGTTGAAAAACAGATTGGTTTCTGCACCAATTTTAAGCATACCTACTGGACAAGGTGGGTTCGTGATCTATAGTGATGCTTCCCATCGAGGGTTGGGATGTGTTCTAATGCAACATGGTAAAGTTATTGCATATGCATCCCGACAGCTCAAAATTCATGAAAAGAATTACCCTACTCACAACTTGGAACTAGCCGCTGTGGTGTTCGCCTTAAAGATTTGGCGTCATTACCTATATGATGAAAGATGTGAGATTTTCACCGATCACAAGAGTTTAAAGTATCTATTCTCTCAGAAGGAACTTAATATGAGGCAACGAAGATGGCTTGAGTTGATGAAAGACTACGATCTTGATATCCAATATCATCCCGGCAAGGCTAATGTTGTAGCTGATGCTTTAAGTCGAAAATCTTCAGGAAATCTGGCTTACTTGCTCACTACACAACAACAATTGATTGAAGACTTTGAAAGATTAGAAATCGAAGTTACCTCCCATCATTGCAATGGTATATTAGCTGCTCTTGTTGCAAAACCAACAGTCATCAATGAGGTGAAAGAAGCTCAAATGCAAGACGACTACCTAAACAAGATTTCTAAGGAGATACCAGAAGGGAAAAGACCTGAATTTATATCACGAGACGGTATTCTACTGTATCAGGACCGTATCTGTGTACCAAACCTTCCTGAGATTAAGAGAAGAGTAATGGAAGAAGCACATTCTTCTAGATTTGCAGTACACCCAGGTAGTACTAAAATGTACCAAGATATGAAAAAATACTTATGGTGGCCCAACATGAAAAGAGAGATTGCTGACTTTGTATCACGTTGTCTGCATTGTCAACAAGTTAAGGCAGAGCATCAACGACCGGGTGGAGTTCTTCAATCACTTCCTATCCCATAGTGGAAATGGGAGAATATCACCATGGACTTTGTAGTTGGACTACCACGATCTTCGAAGCAAAATGACGCTATTTGGGTAATTGTTGACAAATTGACAAAATCAGCTCATTTTCTACCTGTCAAAGTCACTCATCCACTAGAGAACTTAGCAACTTTGTATATTGATGAGATTATCAGGCTTCATGGTACACCGATTACTATAGTTTCTGATAGAGATCAAAGATTCATATCACGATTTTGGAAGAGCTTACAAAGAGCTTTGGGAACTACACTTAATTTCAGTACAGCTTTTCACCCTCAAACATATGGACAATCTGAGCGGGTAATTCAAATTTTGGAGGATATGCTTCGACTTAGTGTTCTGGATTTCAAAGGTAGCTGGGAAGAACACCTATCTTTAGTATAATTTCCATATAATAACAGTTTTCAGGCTAGCATTGGCATGGCACCGTATGAAGCACTTTATGGAAGGAAGTGTCGATCTCCTATATGTTGGACCGAGGTTGGTGAAAGGAAAATTTTGGGACCAGAGATTGTTCAGCTAACAACAGAAAAGATTCAACTCATTCATCAACGACTTCAGACAGCGCAAAGCAGGCACAAGAGTTATGCAGATACACATAGAAGAAATCTAGAGTTTGAGAAAGGTGATCATGTGTTTCTCAAAGTTTCACCTTCAAAGGGCATAGTTCGTTTTGGCAGGAAGGGTAAACTCAATCCTCGTTATATTGGACCGTTTGAGATCTTAGATCGAGTTGGAGCTGTAGCTTATTGTTTGGCGTTACCTCCGGATCTGTCTAACGTTTGTCTATGCTTCGTCGTTATATATCAGATCCCAGCCATGTGTTAACCTAAAAACCTTTGGATGTGCGAGAAGATCTTACCTACGTGGAACAACCGGTTCAAATTCTGGATTGTCGTAACCAAGTTCTGAGAACTAAGGTCATTCCGTTAGTTAAGGTCCTTTGGCAGAATCACGCAGTAGAAGAAGCTACGTGGGAAAGAGAAGATAAAATGCAAACCAAATACCCACAACTTTTCAATTAATAAGGTGAGTTAAGTTTGGGGACCAAACTTTCTTAAGTAGGGGAGAATGTCAGGACCTAAATTTTCATTATTTTCATTATTAAAATATTATCATATTTTTATGTTTTAACCACCCAAATAACCTTAGACATGTGTTAAAATCCCATTGGTCTTTCACCTAACTAAATAACCTACACATGACCCCTAGTAAATGACCTAATCTACCAAATACAAATGTTACATGAGATAATATAAAAAGAAATTGAACATAAAATTTCAGTTAATGAAATGTGATATTTCTCTTTCGTATTAACATCCATACATTCATTACTCTTCAGTTATTGAAGTGTTTAATTCATGTGCCTTTCATTACTACGAGATGTTAGCTTTGTATTAATTACCAAGCTTACTTAACTTACGTTAAACACAAGTATAAATAGCACACATACTTTGGGTAAATGCACAACATAAATGAAATCTACTCCTATATGTGAGAGAGAAAATTATAGATGTAAAACTTAGTTTTACGGGTCAAGATCAAGAGAGAGAGAGAGAGAGAGAGCTAGGATAAATTATTGTCTACTCTCGAAGTGAGTTATTTGGGGGATAAAATACTGGACTAGTGGTGGCGGGTTCGGTGATGTTTGGACAACAACAGTGGGCTCAATTTTCAAACTTTATCTTCGATCAATGGGTATATTACTTTTCCAAATCTTCTTATACATTTTATAATATGTACATTCTAAATGTATTTTTATCATCTGTAGTAGATCCTTAAAAGATCTTCCCTAAGCTTAAAGCTTGAGCAAGGCCAAATAGACCCTAAATCGTCATTAATAGCAAATTTAAGCTTCTAAGCTAACTTAATTTTTGGGATACATAAAAAGGGCATTTTTGGTATTTCAAAAATATACAAAATCACTATAAATTATTTCCTACTATTTTGTAAATTTTGGACATCATTTGGTATTTATTTTAATTTCGAAATTATTAAACGGTTATAGAAAATGAATTTTGAAACTTTACATTTACTGTTAAAATTTTGTAAAACTCCAAAAAAATAAATGGTTAGTACCTTTGTGACCAGAATCATTTTTAGAATATTTGGAGACTAATTTTGTAAGTTTTTTGGAGAAGAAAATTTTACTACTAATTCTGGAGCCCAAATTACTATAGAAAAAACTATATATTTTTCATATAAAATTGTAACGAACTCGGATTTAACCCTAGTCAATGGCGTTACTTTTGTAAAAATACAAGGACCATTTTAGTAAGGAAAAATCCTATTTTATAAAATTACGAGAATACCCCTAAAACCTATAATTACCATTTTACCCCTACACTTTGAAGTTAGACTAAATGACAGGTTTTATAAACATTTTGTGTAGGACTTGAAGGTTATAAATTTCAAAATAAATTCTTTAACCACCTAAACTACCAAGGTGAGTGATTGTATTTCTTTTTTACTAATTCAACTCCTCATGGGTGAATCTTGTCCTATTATTTGAACAAGTTTTGTTTAATTATGAAATCGTTGTTCTTACATTTGTTCTGGAACACTTCAATTCGTTCCACTGAAAGAGGTTATCGTATTTGAAATTATTGTAAGCTCCATATTTCATTGATTCCAATGTCAATTACCACCATTCTACGTGATTATATAATGGTTCTATTAAGAATCTACGAGCCCCTATGTGGGATGATCCATATTGGATCTACGAGTGGCCCAACGTTGGTCGACCCTCCTTATTGGGTCTACGAGTGCTTCTGATCAGTTAGCTATTGCAGTATATGTATATGTATGAGTACGTGAATGGGTGGTTGGTAATCTGACCTTCTAAAAATGCATTCGTTACACCTGTCCTGATGATATTCTACTCTCTTGATATGTCGATTGTTATGCTTATCTTATGTACCGTTGATATATAGATTTCTCTTTATGTTCATCATCCAGGATTACGATTATTTCACTGAGTCTTCTACTCACACTCTCCAAATCTTTCTAACCCCTTTCAGGTGATGAAAAGTATAAGAAGGTGGGAGATAACCTGATTGAGGAAGACCTATAGAAGAAGAAGAACTTAAAATACTAGCTACCTAGTTAAATAACATGAGTAATTCCAATGGAATTCTCAAAGGCAATATTTAAAGGCTCAAGTTACCCAATCAGAATATTATGTAATAAATTTGGAATGACTTGTAATATTATGGTCTTCATGACCTATATTTGAAATAAAATTTAATTATGTTGCTTCCGCGAGTCTCTGAACAAGTTATGAGGCCTTGGTGGCCGGTCACGTGCCTTAAATCCACCAATTTGGGTTTTGGGGCGTGACAGGATCGATTCGCCCATTTAGAGGGGATAGATCCACGTGTTCAATTAGAATTTACTATCAGTTTCGTAGAGATCGGATCGATCCGCAATTCTGAAGGGATCGATCCGCGACTACACGGGGACATTCTGCTAGAAACTTCTCTAAATGGATCGATCTGGCCAATACGAGCGGATCGATCCGCGTCTTCTCGTAAAGCCAGTAATTCCCCAGATGAAAGGCGGATCGATCCGCCCATTACGAAGGGATCGATCCGCGCCCCTGCTGAAGACTCCCTTTTTATTACAACTTTACCCTTTTTTGGGGGGACTATATATTGTTAGTGATATTGTTTTGATTAGGGTTAGCTTGGTTTTAACTTAGTTTTTTTTGGAGGTTGTAAGCTCTCTCTAAAAAATCCTCTCATCTCTCTCCCTCATTACTCCCCATCCACCAATACTTACTCCCATTTAGTGTTAGAGAGAAGAGAGGGTGAATGTATTGAATGGTTGAAGTTCCTATTAAAGCAATATTTGGATATCTTATGGCATTTATTGTGATTCTCTCTTGTTGGTATGATTTCTCTTCCCCTCTCTTTAATATTGTAGTCACTATGATTATGAGTAGCTAGACCTTGAAGGTTGGGGATCATAAACCCACCATTGGACCCATGTGTGTTTTATTGTAGGACTCTCACACTTTGAAACGTGCCTAGAGTTCATGGGAGTATGGTTAGAGTTTTTGAGACCCCACTTCCAATGTCAAGCATTTGAAGTGACTAAACCTCTAAACTCTAACCCTACACCCATGTGTTGCATTGGAACATCCATCTAGCATGTTGGTTGACTACCACATGTTTGATGGTTTGCCACAATGGGATTTTCTACCCTAGAATGTGCTTCAAGTGTGAAAGTCATGTGTTGTTTGGTCCAAGGTGGGGGAATGCTCCCCAACCTCAATTTCTCCATTTACAAAACCCCCAAATATTTACTTAAACTTAGCTTTGCTCAAAGTTACTTTCCACCTTCGAAATAGTCATTATAGTTTAATTTAACGACAGTTGAATCAAAACCCATAGTCGAAAAGACTCATTTTTATTTCTTAGTTTGTTTATCGCTCTTCGCATTATAATTGGTTATTAAGCGCCCACCAAGTATTGTTGCACTCCAATCCCTGCGGACTCGACACCCTATTTCCACCGTACTACGTTTTTAATAGGGTTAACAAAAGAACTTGATTTTGACGTAATCAAAATGGCGCCGTTGCGGGGGATTGGCATTGGCAACAACCTTCGGTCGCTTAGTTCCTAATTATTTTGCTTTTGCTTTTAATCCTGCTTGCTACCTTGTTGATTGTTTTGAAGAACTAGCCTTCAAGTGCGAATCGATAAGCTTTTCCTATGTCAAATCCGAGCAACGCAGGTATGACTAACCCTTTTATGAATAATACTAATGCTAGCTCGAGTAGTAGTGGTAGTAGTGGGTCGTTTTGGCGGCCTCCGACCACCTCCTCACCATCATTCACCCAAAATTCGCACAGTACCAGCCACCAAGAGCTGGTAGTTGATGCATTTTCGGATCATGCTACGTTTGCCACAGAGGGCGAAACTCCCATGGATCGATTCCATCGGGAGCAATGGGGTCAACATAACCCCGCTCCTCCACCCATGTACCCGCCGCATCAACCACCTCCTTTTCAACACCATTATCCCCCTCCACCTCCGCAAATGGATCAAACCTTTGGGAGAACGATCGGGGATTACCTTCAACCCGAGACCGTGTCTTCCCCATCTTGCATAACCTTCCCGTACAATGCAGGGGTGTTTCGATTCAAGCCTGGAATGATAAATCTCTTGCCCAACTTTCACGGGCGAGAGAACGAGGATCCGTACAAACACATTCGGGAGTACGAGGATATATGTGGGACATTTGAACAACAAAGATGCACACCCGAGCTCATAAGGCTCAAATTGTTCACATTTTCCCTTAAGGATAGGGCGAAAGATTGGTTAGTGACCCTACCCCCAAATTCCATAGGCTCATGGCCGGAACTCCAAAAGCAATTCTATAAGGAGTTTTTCCCCATGCACAAAACACAAGCTTTGGTCAAACAAATTCAAAATTTCTCCCAGGGAGAGCACGAGACCTTTGCTGAGTGTTGGTTGAGATTCAAGGATCTCCTTATGAAATGCCCGCACCATGGTTTTGACAAATTCCGTCAAATTTCCATTTATTATGGGGGGTTACAACCCAATACAAAACAATTGATCGAAACCATGTGCTCCGGGAGTTTCTTAACTCTAGAAGCCGAGCAAGTCGAAGCCCATTTAGAATATGTCTATGAAACTTCGCGTGGGTGGGGTACATTTAACCCTCATGACCGCACACCACCGGTCACTGTAGCCCCTTTGAATCATAGCCTCTATCAAGTGTCAAATGAAGCGGATTCCATTTCCGAACTCACTAGGAAAGTGGAAGCCTTGGAATCTCAAAAAGGCGCTTCTCCCATCATCCCTTCCGTGATCACTGCTCCAAGCAATCCTTCTCATTGCTACCTTTGTTATGATCCGGAGCACTCCACCAACGAGTGCCCCGCTCTCCCTATCCTTCAAAAACAAGCCTTGGAACAAGCTTGTGCTCTTGGAACGAACATTAGGCCTAGGTATAACCCTTCCCAAAATGATGCCTGCAATCCTCCTGGGAGATGGAGTGCACCATGGCTTAACTATCATAGTAACAAAGGAGTGATTGTTGCCCCCCATGTTCCCCAACAACAATATTGCCCGCATCAACCACCCCTCCACCTTATGCCCCTCCGAACTTTGGTCCACCCAATCCTCAATCTCAAGGGCCACATTTCACCCAAAATCAAGGGGCGCATCAACACCCAACCCCTTATGTGCCCCCTCACAAGAAAAGTTTCAAAGATCCTAATCATGGTGGCTTGTCCCAAAGAATGAGCCAACTTGAGCAATCTATCTAAGCGATGCAATCATTGCACGCTCAAAGCATGCAAGCGTTGCAAGCTCAATTGGCTCAATTACTCCAAAATCAACAAGTTATTGACAAAGGAAAGCTTCCTGCGCAACCATTTCAAAATCTGAAAGGTCAAGGGACTAATGGAGCCTCGAATTCCAATATTGAACATCTAAAAGGAATCACCACTCTTCGAAGTGGTAAAATTATGGACAACAAGGTCCAGAAGCCTCCCCAAGAACCACAAATTAGCTATGACCCGGTTAGAGGAGAGGCCGAACTCGATGAGGGGAACTCAGTGCCCCCGAATGTCGAAGACTTGGAGGGGGACTTGTCAAAGGCCCCCGACTTCATGGACCAAGAGTTTTTGAATTCCGCTCCCCCATTTCCCCAAAGGTTAAAGAAAAAGGTCGAGAATAACAAGAATCATGAGTTTTTGGAATTGTTTAACAAAGTTGAGATCAATATTCCTCTTTTGGAGGCCATCAAACAAGTCCCAGCCTATGCGAAATTTCTCAAAGATCTTTGCACTGTTAAAAGAAAACTCAATGTTAAGAAGAGTGCCTACATGGCCGCACATGCGAGCTCAGTTATACTTAACGAAGAAGTTCCTCCAAAATACAAGGACCCCGGTTGTCCTACCATTACTTGTGTGATTGGACAACACCATATCGATAGAGCACTCCTTGATTTGGGTGCTAATGTGAATCTACTTCCTTACTCAGTGCATGTCCAATTAGGCCTCGGCGAACTTAAAGAGACCCGTGTCACTTTACAAATGGCTGACCGCTCGGTCAAGATGCCACGGGGTATAATAGAGGATGTTATTGTTCAAGTTGGTAACTTCTACTATCCGGTGGATTTTATCGTGCTTGACACGCAACCCGTGGTCAATGAGCAATCACAAATTCCAATCATCTTAGGGCGGCCGTTCCTTGCTACTGTTAATGCCTTAATCAATTGTAGGAATGGTCTCATGCGCTTAACTTTTGGAAATATGACTGTGGATGTGAATATTTTCTCTCTCTTTAAGCAACCAAATCTCGATGAGGAGGACGGTGATGACATTTATGAAATCTCCCTCATTGATTCGTTGGTGCAAGATTTTTTCAGTTTTTCTAGCGATTCCAATGTTAATGATTCTTGCAATACTTCTTCTCTTGATCATACTCGTGCGCTTAATGAAAACATAACTTTTCTTGAACATGTGGAGAAATGCGTAGCTAGTGATGACACTATTGTTGAGTGCTATCATGAGTTTGGAACGGAAAAAGAGATGAGTGAGGGAGAAGTTATGGTTGAGAAAAATGTGGATGTTAAAGGAATCTTAGGAGAGGCCATGTGAACCTCTAATTTTGAAAGACTACCTCTAAGGGATACTTTCCCTCTTCCTTCCAATATAGTCACACCAAAACTTGAGCTCAAAACCTTGCCAAGTGAGCTCAAGTATGCCTTTTGGGAGAGAACGAAAGTTTTCCGATGGTGGTATCTTCCCAACTTGACCCTTGTCAAGAAGGGAAATTGATGACGGTTTTGAAAGAGCACAAAAGTGCTATAGGGTGGTGTGTAGCGGACTTGAGGGGCATCTCTCCGAAGATTTGCACCCACAAGATTTATCTAGAGGATGAAGCCAAGCCTTCACGTCAAATGCAAAGAAGGCTCAATCCAAAAATGAAAGAGGTAGTGATGACCGAAGTCATCAAGTTGTTGGATAATGGGATCATATATCCCATTTTCGATAGCGGATGGGTAAGCCCGACCCAATTGGTCCCCAAAAAGTCGGGGATCACGATTGTCGAGAACGAGAAAGGTGAACTAGTGCCTACTAGGACTACCACGGGATGGAGGGTTTGCATCGATTATAGGAAGTTGAACACGGTCACTCGAAAGGACCATTTTCCCCTTCCCTTCCTTGATCAAGTCTTAGAAAGAGTGGCCGGGCACAAATTTTATTGCTTCCTTGACGGGTATTCGGGGTACAACCAAATTGAGATCGCCCCCGAGGATCAAGAAAAGACTACCTTCACATGTCCCTATGGCACGTTTGCCTATAGGAGAATGCCTTTTGGACTATGCAATACACCCGCGACATTTCAACGGTGCATGCTTAGCATATTTAGTGACATGGTGGAGAAGTTCCTTGAGGTCTTCATGGATGATTTTAGTGTTTTTGGTGATTCTTTCGACAAATGCCTCGAGAACCTTGAAAAAGTTCTCAAACGGTGCATTGAAAAGAATCTTGTGCTTAACTGGGAAAAGTGTCACTTCATGGTGACACAAGGCATCGTCCTAGGCCACATTGTCTCAAGTAAAGGGATGCAAGACAAGGCTAAGATTGATGTCATCTCCAACCTTCCACCCCCAAAACCCTTAAGGATGTTAGGTCATTCTTAGGTCACGCGGGTTTTTATCGGCGTTTTATTAAGGATTTTAGCGCTATCTCGCGGCCCATGTGCCAACTCCTTGCGAAAGATGTCGCTTTTGAATGGTCCCCCGAGTGCCAAGAGGCATTCGATAAGCTTAAGGAGTCGCTTACCACCGCACCAATAATGCAAGCCCCCGATTGCGACGCTAGTGACTATGCGGTTGGGGCCGTGTTGGGGCAACGTAGAGACGAGAAGCCCCACGTCATTCACTACGTTAGCCGGACTTTAGATGATGCCCAAATCAACTACTCCACGACGGAGAAAGAGTTGCTAGCGATAGTTTTTGCACTCGAGAAGTTCCGGTCATATGTGGTAGGATCACCGATCACTTGTTTCACCAATCATGTCGCTCTTAAGTATCTTTTCTCCAATAAAGATGCTAAAGCGCGCCTCATTCGTTGGATCCTACTTCTGCAAGAGTTTGATCTATCCATCAAGGATAAAAAAGGAGTGGAAAATGTTGTCGCCGATCATTTGTCACGTTTGACATTTGATCACAATCATATAGATCCTATACCCATCCAAGAATGTTTTCCGGACGAGCAATTGCTCAAGGTCTCTACACTCCCGTGGTATGCCGATGTGGTGAATTTCCTTGTCATGGGCCAATTGCCTTAAGAATGGTCCACTCAAGACCATGAGAGACTTATATTGATGGCACGGTCGTTCTTTTATGATGACCCTTATGTCTTCAAATATTGTGCCGATCAAATAGTCAGGCGATGTGTGCTTAACGATGAAATACCGAGCGTATTGTCGTTTTTCCATGACCAAGCATGTGGAGGGCATTTCTCTTCACAAAAGACTGCTTTCAAAGTGCTCCACAGTGGTTTGTATTGGCCCATGATCTTCAAGGATGCATATGCCTATTACAAGGCATGCCCTCGATGCCAACTCCTGGGAAAAATCACCAAGAGGAACTCCATGCCCCTAAACCCCATTCTTACCATAGAAGTTTTTGATTGTTGGGGGATAGATTTCATGGGGCCCTTCCCTAAATCCAATAATTTCGAATACATTTTGGTGGCGGTTGATTACGTCTCCAAATGGGTTGAGGCCATACCATCAAGGACCAATGACCATAAAGTGGTCTTGAAATTTCTCAAAGAACAAATTTTGTCCCGGTTTGGCACTCCGAAAGCCATAATTAGTGATCAAGGGGTACACTTTTGTAATTCCCCATTTGCTCGGTTGATGGAGCAATATAGCGTTACCCATAAGGTCTCCACCACTTATCACCCACAAACTAATGGCCAAGCCGAATTGGCTAATCGTGAAATTAAGGGGATTATAGAGAAGACGGTCGACCCGTCGAAAAAGGATTGGTCTTCTAGGCTAACCGATGCGCTTTGGGCGTATAGGACGGCCTATAAGACAAATTTAGGAATGTCCCCCTACCGGTTAGTTTATGGAAAAGCATGTCATTTGCCCGTCGAGCTTGAGCACCGTGCGTATTGGGCCATAAAGAAACTAAATTTCGATGTGGGTAAGAGTGGTGAGAAGAGAAGGCTTCAACTCGACGAGTTGGAGGAAATTCGAAGTGACCTCTACGAGAGTTCGAAAGTGTACAAGGCACGCATCAAAGCATTTCATGACAAATGAATCGTTCGAAAACAATTCGTTATTGGTAACAAAGTGCTTTTGTATGATTCACGGCTCCACTTATTTCCAGGCAAGTTGCAATCCCGGTGGATTGGCCCTTACGTTGTGTATAAAGTGTATGCCCATGGAGCCGTTGAGATTCAAGATCCCAAAGATGGGACCGTCTCCAAGGTCAATGGGCAACAGCTCAAACCTTTTCTCGAGGGATTTGACACCGAGTTGGTATCAATTCCGTTGGAGGACCCCAATGTTGGGGTTGAGTAGGCTCTCGTGAGTTATACTCCCTTTTTTTTTGTATGCCCCATGTTCCATTCTTGGCATAATTTTTGTCCTCGACAATGTTTATTGCATCCATTTCGTTCATCCCTCACTTCATAAAAGTTTTCATAGTTTAAGAGTGGAGAAGCAAAAGGCCGGATCGATCCAGGTGATTGGGGGATCGATCTGCGTGTTTTCAGGGAAGTTACTGGACAATCAAAAAAGAGCGGATCGATCCGGCCTTTTGAGCGGATCGATCCGCGATATTGAGGGGAGACACTGCTAGAAAAATGAGAAAATGGATCGATCCGGCCTTAACAAGCGGATCGATCCGCATTTTTTAAATTACATACTGCGAGACAAATGATGAAATGGATCGATCCGGATTTTATGAGCGGATCGATCCGCGAATTTGAAAAGGCGCAATAATATCGTTTTAAAATGTCGGATCGATCCGGCCTGAATTAGGATCGATCCGCAGGGAGGCAGCGTCGGTTCAAATGTTTATAACTTCTCATTTCTTTCTAAATTTTTCAAGAACTCTCTCAAACTCTCTCAAATCTCTTTTGTCCAAATCTTCTTCAACTCACCCCCCTTGCTCATCCATTCACCAGATCTTCCCTACCATTCACCCAAGGTATGTGTTTATCAACTCTCATCGATTAATCTTCACATTTAAAGGATGATTGCACCCTAGGTTGTGTTTTATCCCTCATTGATCACTATTTTGATAACTTCAACCTTAGGGCTCGATTTCTCACCCTTTTCTCTTTATTTTAAGTTGATTTCTCATGCATTTTGGCCGTGCTTCATGCTCAAGCCACATTGTGGCTTGTTTGGGAGAGTTCCATGTTTCATATCTTGTTTGTTGTTAAGAGAATTCCACCTGCCCACAAGGTGTTCGGAAGAACGCCGCATTGAAATCCACCGTGCATTCTTCCAATCCACACGTGCATTTTTCAAACCGTCGCGTGCATTGTTCATAATTACTCATTTTAAATGCATGTTCTCAGTCTTGTGTGCGATTTTCACTGTCAATTTCATGGCCTGTGGCACATGACGCTTTTCCCATGCACTGTCGTACACGTGCACGTCGATCGTGCGCGTGGGTTTGCAGTGCACTTGGTCCGTGCCTCGTGCTTAACGTTCTGTAGGGCATATCATGAATTTTCCCAAACTTTCACGCCCTTGTGTCGATTGTGCACATACCTTTGGGTCGTCTATAAATCTGTACTTGAGCATTTCATTAGCATTTCGTTCATAGTCTTATTTGTGCACTTGCTCTTGTTGTTTTTCAGGCACAATGGTGAATCCTTTAAAGTATAACAAAACCGAGTGCTCCCCGGCTCGCGGTTATGATCGTTTCCGTTCGAAAACGGAAAAGAAGTGGTACGAGAATTTCTTTCAAAAGAAAAAGTCCATCATCCCGGAGCGTCCAATTGCTATTTTTGACTTCCCGGACAATGTGGCCCCAATCTTTCGGGAACGCTGGTGGCTCCCCCAATTGGAGCATTTGGGAGGGTACAACGAGACTT
Source organism: Hydrangea macrophylla (assembly GCA_033977485.1). Lineage (NCBI taxonomy): Eukaryota > Viridiplantae > Streptophyta > Magnoliopsida > Cornales > Hydrangeaceae > Hydrangea > Hydrangea macrophylla. Next base: position 98,148,563 of record CM066999.1, on the reverse strand, counting down.
GGGTTCGGATTTTCTTCGCGAGTCTCGTCACCACTAGCGACCGCTCTTTCGAGGCATACGTGTGAGGTGTCCGCATTCCGGTCACCCCGGCGTCATTGGTCGTGTTCATGGGGGTTCCCCACGTGGAGAACCCTGAGCCCTACCTTGTTGATTTGGAGCTGCGACCTGATCTTGATGTCTTTGCCACACGGTTCGTGGGACGACCGACTGAGTAGATTGGGGACCAGATTGCCCCATCCACTTTCATAAAACTCTACCGTTATTGCAATATCATTTTCACTATTGCGGTGTGGCCCACTCGCAAGACCGTCAGGGGAGACCATGGTGCTCTCCTGTATGCTATCACCGACCTCACTACCCGAGTCGACTTCGCGAGCCTAATCATTTCCCACCTGATCGCGGCATCAAATGACACTGCCGCCACTGCTAGCCTCCCTTTCCCTACCCTTGTTACCCGGCTATGCACCCAAAACGGGTGCGAGGCCTTAGCAACCGATGTCCTAAAAGCCGCGCCGGCCCCTATCAATGGGACGACGCTCGCTCGTAGCGACGCGCAGGTTCGGACCGCGTCCAAGCGAGCCAGGGTAGAGGAGGGACCGTCTGGAGCACAGGCTGAAGTAGAGGAGAAGGAGCCTGCACAGGGTATGGTTGAGTTACATCGTCGATTTGAGACTCTTACCACTGAGCAGCGACAGCAGAGTCAGGAGATTGCAGGGATTCGGAGTGACATTCGTGGACTGAGAGGGGAGTTTGATGGGTTCAGTATGAGCTATCGGCGAGACATGAGCATGATGATGCACTTCCAGGTCGACTCTTTCCGCATGCAGTACCCGGGTGCCGATGTCCCCAATTACTTCCGCGACCCGTATCCTGGCGCAGGTGGTTCTGGTGCGTATCCTGGCGCAGGTGGTTCCGACCCTTATGCTGGTGGTCCAGGTTATTATAGCGGTGCTGGCGGTTCTGGTGCGTATGGTGGCACCGGTGGTTCGGACCCTTATGAGGGTGGAGATGGAGACGGAGATGGCGATGAGTAGTTGGGGGGAGTTTTCAGTTCTCTTTTGCAGATGTTCTTTCTGGGATGTTCGTTTGTTTCTTTTGTTTTTGGTTTGAACTATACTTGTAGGTATGGATGTTTGGATGCTTATGGATATTTGGTTGGCTTATGCTTATTTCTTTAACTTGTATGCCATGTCCCAATTTTCCTTTTCTTTTCTTTCTCTTTCTTTGTGGATTCTAACCTTGCAGGCACAGTTTATTACCGGCCGCTCCCTTTGCTTGCCACCGGTACTATTGTTCTTCTCCTTGCATTTTCTTGTTTCATTGAGGACAATGTTCAGTCCTAGTTGGGGGGTGTGAGAGCTTGCTAGCTTATCTCATCGTGGTTTTAGTTCCATTTTAAAATATATATATAAATATATATATATATAAAATAATAAATAAAAAATAAATAAATAAAAATTCTTGTGTTTCCAATGACTTTAGCATAGTTAACCCGTTCTAATGCCGAGCAATGACGCGTGTCTTGAGAATTTTCTTTTGATCTTAGTATGTGACACGTTGTAATCCCACTAGCTCTTTAACTATCTTGATTATAGTAAATTGCACGAAGTTTAAATCTTGGATTATCAAACACGTTGCATGACTACAGGTATTAGGATGGATTTTTAATGCAAGTGTTATTCGAAAATCGTTCGAAACATATGTGGAGACAGTACCTTTGTGAGCTTTCGATCCTTGTTCTCGTTGTTGAGTGCTATATACGTCAATTCTCTATTTCTGAAAAACATACAAAGTCGTAGATAATCTCATCTTCTTGTTCTGATCATTCATTGGAGAAATCATTGTGTGGAATGAAACTCTTGATTACTTGTCATATATGTGGAGAACAAAGAATCGCATTATCCGAAGAATTGATCTTAGGGCCTTGGCTTGACCATCTTTAGCCGCAACCACGTATACCCACCCTTCACTTAACCGTACACTTTCCATGTCCGTGTTTGACTTTCATTCTTGGGATATCTTTGCATGAGATCATGTGTGTAAAGTTGTAAAGGAGATTGAATCATGTAATGGTGAGAGTATAAAGAAAAGGAAAGAAGTTCAAAAAAAAAAAAAAAACAAACAAACAAACTTCATGAGCAAGTGTACTCTCCGTTTGAATTTCAAAGAAATATTCTGGTTGATCCATCCCTTGTGCTCATTTGTAATCATGCATTCCAATAAATCCCATGCTTGTGCATAGACATTGCCCTTCCCCACTTTACAACACCCTTGCGGTCCTGGTTGATTCTAAAGTTTTGTGATTCGGAGTTTGAAGCGTTCATGACAAGTAGTTGGAGTTATCCCACACCCTCTAGCGAATGGTATCGTTCATGAGATTAATTTTAATCGTTTTTCACTATTACGTTTTTCATCATTGGCATGTGCGTGGTTTTGATTCCTATTTTCATTACTCTATTTACCCGCATGCCCCGATAGTATTACCCACTTCGAGTGTCTTTCTTTTTAGAGTATAATACCGGCGAGAATTGAGTTGAAGCGCGCTCTCGAACGAAATTCGGAGGATGAAAGCATTACGATCTTCTTGATAGTTGTAGTCATGCACTTCACACAACACACGCATTCAAGATTGAGCTCAATGAAATTTATCTCATAATCGTGATAGGTTTATAACTTTTTGGATTTGCGTGTCGTGTACTAAATCTTTTTGAAAACTCTTGGGACTATGTGAAGTGTCGGCATTACAGTATGGGCAACTATCATGAGGAAACAAAATGTTGTGGGTATCATTCCAAGAACCCTCCCGAGACAACACTCCGCCTCTACGGGTAGCCTAGAGGTTTAATGGCTTGTTGCATATGCTCAATGCAATCGTGTTCCCCACAAAAACGGTTGATCCTTCTTTATTAAATAAATTATCGTGCAAGGTTATTCTCAAATCTCTCGATATTTAGCTTTGTTGCTAAGAGACTAGCAACATGCTAGTTGGGGGTGTGATTCGTGTCCAATACTGTATTTTGAACTTCATAATTTTACCCGTATTGGACACAAATTATTACTCAAATCGGAGACTTAATGGATAAATTGCGCTTTTTGATTGTTCTCGTTGTTATCCTCTTTTAACTAATAAAGATCTTTCTTTTTGTAGGTATTGTATGCTTGGGTATAGTGGAACCCAACCCTCTTGGCACTCTTGAAGTAAAAAGACTCAAGAAAAATATTTTAGGAAAGGCGGATCGATCCGCCCATTTAGAGGGGATCGATCCGCGTGTTCAATTAGAATTTACTATCAGTTTTGTAAAGGTCGGATCGATCCGCAATTCTGAAGGGATAGATCTGCGACTACATGAGGACATTCTGCTAGAAACTTCTCTAAATGGATCGATCCGGCCAATACGAGATGATCGATCCGCGTCTTCTCGTAAAGCCAGTAATTCCCCAGATGAAAGGCGGATCGATCCGCCCATTACGAAGGGATCGATCCGCGCCCCTGCTGAAGACTCCCTTTTTATTACAACTTTACCCTTTTTTGGGGGGACTATATATTGTTAGTGATATTGTTTTGATTAGGGTTAGCTTGGTTTTAACTTAGTTTTTTTTGGAGGTTGTAAGCTCTCTCTAAAAAATCCTCTCATCTCTCTCCCTCGTTACTCCCCATCCACCAATACTTACTCCCATTTAGTGTTAGAGAGAAGAGAGGGTGAATGTATTGAATGGTTGAAGTTCCTATTAAAGCAATATTTGGATATCTTATGGCATTTATTGTGATTCTCTCTTGTTGGTATGATTTCTCTTCCCCTCTCTTTAATATTGTTGTCACTATAATTATGAGTAGCTAGACCTTGAAGGTTGGGGATCATAAACCCACCATTGGACCCATGTGTGTTTTATTGTAGGACTCTCACACTTTGAAACATGTCTAGAGTTCATGGGAGTATGGTTAGAGTTTTTGAGACCCCACTTCCAATGTCAAGCATTTGAAGTGACTAAACCTCTAAACTCTAACCTTACACCCATGTGTTGCATTGGAACATCCATCTAGCATGTTGGTTGACTACCACATGTTTGATGGTTTGCCACAATGGGATTTTCTACCCTAGAATGTGCTTCAAGTGTGAAAGTCATGTGTTGTTTGGTCCAAGGTGGGGGAATGCTCCCCAACCTCAATTTCTCCATTTACAAAACTCCCAAATATTTACTTAAACTTAGCTTTGCTCAAAGTTACTTTCCACCTTCGAAATGGTCATTATAGTTTAATTTAACGACAATTGAATCAAACCCATAGTCGAAAAGACTCATTTTTATTTCTTAGTTTGTTTATCGCTCTTCGCATTATAATTGGTTATTAAGCGCCCACCAAGTATTGTTGCACTCCAATCCCTGCGGACTCGACACCCTATTTCCACCGTACTACGTTTTTAATAGGGTTAACAAAAGAACTTGATTTTGACGTAATCAGCTATGCTTCTCAAATTTAAATCCCAAAAACTCATCCTAAATGATGTAGGCATGTATACGCAACATCTTACACATCAAAGTTTTGAATGAATCTACTTAGCTTCAGATAGGGGTACATATGAGCCGAGCTTATATATGTGGTTGCGAGCTTTTTCACGAGCTTTAACGAACCTTAATTTCAAGTGATCGTGAGCTTTTTGACGAGCTTTTTCACAAGCCATTTAAAACTATATAGTTTATTAATAGATATGTAGATAAAGAGGTCAGTATACAAGTCATTTATGAAGCCTATTTATGGGGGTTTTTTTGTTTTAATCTCTCTAAAATCATTTAGATTTATTATAGACATATATATAAAGGTCAGTATACAAGTTCTTTATCAAGCCTATTAACAAGTTTTTTCATGAGCCTACTAACGAGCTTTTAATCAAACGTGTTCATGAGCTCTGTCAAGCCTAGCCTTTATCAAGTATGTTCACTAGGGCTTGTTGAGCGGCTTGGCTCATATACAGCCCTAGCTTTAGCCAAAAGGGTGAAAATGAGGGGGAAAAAAAAACTCGAATATCTTATCTATATTGTGACCTGGTATCTTAAGTCAATAAAAAGTCTTTATGGATCCATCTGACCCCCTATTTTTAGGAAAATCATTCTCTAACTCAACAAAAACTTCTTCCAACTCAACAAAAATTTAAAACATGTGAGAGGGGATAAATTCTTACGTGGTATAACTTTTCTACCCAATATTTACTGTAAAGAGAGACTGATGGAAGTAATTTTAGGGCTTGAACAAATCTTACCCATCAAAAAACGCAAAAGTGTGCACCCAATGCTTGTCTATGAGACACCAACACGTGTATCACTCCTAAGTGTTTTTCTTTCCTTCTAAAAAAATAACAAAAAAACGAGTCCCACTTCGGTACTCCAAAACCCACCAAAATGGTTTTGGTGTACCTACACCATTGTTCTTGGGTAGGTAACATTTATTCCGTAATTAATAGAAAAAAATTGTTCCAAAGTAGTGTTAACCAAAATAAATTGGGATGTATAAATCCGTATAAATCTGAAATCAAAAAGCACAACAAAAACTGTAAATAAAACAGAACCTGGTATAGATGAAAAACGGACAATAGATTGAGTCTAGTGTTTGACACTATTTCCTTAAGACAATTTATGCCCCGCATTGGTATTCACGGATTTGCGGCATTTGTATCCCAAGATACAACGATCTCCCCCTTACTATAGAAGCACTTCAAATAATAAGGTTGCAGCGAACCATACTGATATTTGTACTCTCTCACACACTTGACATACTCTATATATATTATATGAACTAAGAATAATTACTACTAATTTCTTACTTTAAATGAATGAATAAGATCCATATATATAGATTGTAGGAGACTGTTCGTCAACAGTCACAACCTTTCGAAAGAAGACTATTCGTCAACAGTCACATCCATTCGACTAAGGGTCTGTTTGGCATTACCAAATAATCCATACAACTAAAAGCTAATTTATCATTCAAATTTTCCAACAAGTAGTCTGGGTGGTTTTGATGGAACAAATATTTTCGATCAGCGAACAAATATTCTCTACTCGAAAATAAATGTTTTCTACCCAAAATTATTTTGGTGTATATAGAGGTGTAAGCAAACCAACCAGACCTACTGAACGTATCGATTCGGTCAATTTTCAAATATTTTATACAATATAAAACTGAATTGAACCAAAATCGATCCAGATAACTGAAAATTGAATTGAACCAAACAATTTTTACCCTAGGTGTATATACACCAAAACCCGTACTCTTTTGTTTGGTTGGAACTTATGTTAAGATGTGGGTTGACATAGAATGGGCATAGTTGGAGAGACAGTTTGCATTGGATGGCTTAGCATCTTAAAGGAAAGAAAATACATGATGTGATGCCTAAAATATGCTTGGGAGCTACAGTGTACGGCTCATGGAAAGAAACGAACAATAGAACCTTCAAGCATAATTTTTGTCCTAGAGATCTCACTCTAAAAAACTTGATATCTCATATTAATGCTCTAATAAGGGTAAAGTGGAAGCATCATAGCAATTTAGATACAATAACTAGCATATTGCATAAAATTTAGATACAATAACTAGCATATTGCAATGAGTTATGCGATGCTTCCTAATAATTTTTTTTCCAAAAAATATTTCTTAATATATGTGGTAATGTGACACTCTTCAATAATAGTGGGATCACTTTAACATCAATTAATTAAATTCAACTGAACACACTAACACATGTATTAAAAAATACTTTTAGAAAAAAAAATTTCTTTAAAAACATAGCATTACTCAATGGCAATAGTGCCCTTAGCATGTATGGCTGGCCAGATGTGTATGTTTTTGTATATTTGGGTAGGGCTGCCATGGGTTTTCTGTTCTTTTTTTGGTAGCTTCCTTTGCTAAATGTCATTGTTATATGATTTTCGGATTTCTCTATATCTTGGGGGTTTGGCCTTGTACTATGTACTTCCTCTTTTTTTTTTTCAAATTTATTTATCATTTTCTGAAGGAAAAAAAAAAAAAAAAAAAACCTTCGGTGTATAGAAGTATTTTTCCCAAAAAAAAAAAAACCACTTAGGAGTGATACACGTGCCGGTGTCACATAGATAACATGAAAGATCGTGGTTCCTACTGTTACTGAATCACTAACAAACCCTAAACACCAACTACCAAAGCTAGGCCCTAGGCCCTAGGAAAGAAAATATAGATAAGATTCGATTTTCTCCTCTGGGTCTTGAAAATAACGACGGGGCCCACAAATGACCGACTGTGATTTACATCGTACGATCGCTTACGGAGTTAATAAGTAGGATGTAACGCTTTTTTTTATTTTTTTTATTTTATAAATTACACTGACCACCTCCTCTCTAGTTTAGAAATTAACACTCACCTCCCCTTCATCAACTTTTTGAGTGTAAGATTACCAATTTACCTCTTATCTCACTATATAGTAGTCAGGTTCTAAAGAGGGTTTCATCTCTTTATTAAAGAGATGACCTCTATTTTGGCCGTCAGATCCAGTTTTTAAACACGATCCAACGGTCAAAACAAAAGCCCTTTCTTTATTAAAGAAATGGCACCCCCTCTGGAGAATTTTTGATATGTGTGTGTGTGTGTATGTGTGTGGGTGTGTGCGCGCACATTTGTGTGAGTGTGTGCACGTGCGCAACATTACTCCTTTATTTATAAATATCAATAATAATTTAAAAACATAAAAAAAATATCAACAAAATTATCTACTGTCACTTTAAAATGAAAAGAATTGTAACAATAATGAAAAAAAAGTCAACAAATTTTTTAAAAAAATGAATTGTTATATTGCATTTTTGTCTGTTTTATTTATTAAAAAAAAACATGCTCAGTGGAGTCTCATATATACATATATATATATATATATATTTGTACTAGGGCAATACCCATGCATGACGTGTACTAATTAAGTTTCATTGGAGCAGCTCATTCACAATGTTGAGAGTAAGTTAACAATTTTAAAAATACAAAACAGACAAAAATATCATATAATTATTCTTTTTTTTAAAAAAAATTGTTAATGTTTCTTTCTTTCTTTTTTTTTTTCATTATTGCTATTATTCTTCTCATTTTAAAATGGTAGTAGATAATTTTGTTGATGATTTTTATGTTTTTTAAATTTACTATTGATTTTTTTTCTGTAAAAAAAAATTAGTAAAAGCTTGATTTGATATATACTGAAATTTTGTCGATGCTTTTAAAAAAAAATTTCTTCGTAATTGTTAATATTTTTTTCATTTTTAAAATGTAGTGATAATTTATTTATTTATTTATTTATTTATGATTTTGTCCAAGGGTATATAACAATCATTTTCAAAATAGAAGGAATGTGAGTGTAATTTTTTAAAATACAGAAAAAGTCCTAATAACCGTGTAATTTGCCCTTTTTTTTAGTACCCATGAGATTTGCTCATGTGTGGCGGAAATAAATTCTTGAATTCGAATCCTATATTTAATTTTAAAATGCTTTGTCACTTGTACTAACATGCAATGACTTGCGATATTATTAACTATTGTCAGAATATACGGGAAAACTATTAGAGTTTTTTTTTTTATAGAGAATTATTAGAACTTTTGAGAACCAAATTTGGGATATTAAATTAAAAAACATAGCATTATTTACCATTTCAATTACTAAGCCAATAGGGTCCCATATCTTACATCACGGAAAATTCCATAATACATTTTAGTGATTTAGAATGTATAATTTATTTTAGTGGTTTCGTACTAAAATGTTATACTATTATTTACAAAATAAAGGGTTTTAAAGTTACAATATTTTGGCACTGCCACAAAGTTGTAAATTAGGATGTACGATAAATCCCAAGCTACTAAAATATATCATAGATATTCCTCATATATCATATACCCCTTTTTCTTTTTCTTTTTAGAAAAAAGAATTTAAAAAAAAAACTAAAAATTTAAAAAGTGTCCTTTCCAAAATAAAACGGACAAAGGACATCACTTATCGTAGAGTATTGTCTATGTGAATATTATTTCAACCAATGGTAGAGGAGAGTGTTTAAAGCATCTCAGAAAATATCTACATTAGACAATAAACCAATCATTTTCACTTTATTGTAAAGTTGAGAATTCCAAATACAATTTCCACATAAGACTTGACACTTGTGTTGTGACGACATGACAATAAAAGTAATAATATAATAATCATAATGTCAGAGTATACTTTTATTTATTTATTTATTTTTATAACACTTAGGAAGATCTTTGTAACTGTATAAGTGGGACCCTCACAAGTAATGATTATTTTTATATCTTCATTGACTCACACAAACATGTACTTATAGTACAACAACAATAAAAGACAACATTTCAGTTCTTTTTCTTCTACTTTTCGTCATGTTCTCTAATAGTATTATTAGTCTACTTGTTTGTCACATAGATATGCTTCAAAATCGAATGAAAACTAACTAAAAAAATATATCTAAATATGATAAAATTTTGGGCACAAAAGTTCATAAGAAAATTCTATGAATAAAGTGGAATGTCTAGTTAGCCGGGTAGAGAATTGAACAGTTTTAACCCCTAATTTGTGGGTTAAAGTTATTGGGTCCCACCCTGTCAATTAGACATTCTACTTTATAAGTGAAATTTATTTGTCAACTTTTATGCCCAAAACTTTATTCTAAATATTTTCCTTCTAAAAAACGCTTACATGTTAAGCAAGTTTTTGAAAAAGTTAAGGGGTCCCAACACAATTTTTGAAGCAAGCTTTGCTTTGCATGGACAAAAACGAATAACATAAACGACACCAAAGTACTCTTTTAAGAAAAAAAAATATTTTATGAGTGAAAAATGCACTAGATAATTGTCATTATGATAATTAAATAAAATAAAATTTTAGTGAAAAGTCCATCATTTAGATTAATTAAGTTTAAAAGACAACTCATATTTTATTTTGGTCAAAACTTCATGATTAGTTAAACTTAATTCGTCCAAGTCCCTATGTTTTAAAACTTATTCGAAATTAACATAATTTTTTTAATGTGAAATTTCGCATAACTAGTTCAAAGTTATGTGAATTTGGCTAAACTAAAAATAAGAAAATCAAAATAAAAATGAATTTTTTTTTTTTAAAAATGAGTTGGACCTAATACTAAAAAGTCTATATTAGAGGACTTTTAACTAAAATTTTCAAAATCAAAAGAGGAATAATATTAGTCTGTTCATGCCCACTTAAATTTCGAATACGGGTGCGTTTGATAAAACTGAAAATTAAGTGCTGAAAATTAAGTGCTGAATTTTAAGTACTGAAAATTTTAAGTGATTGAATTTGTAATACTGAAAACAGTGCTTCAACTACAGAAATAGAATACATTCAGTGATTATTTTCAGTAGAAATTATTCACTTAAAGTTTTCAGTGATTTTTTGGCTACTTTTCCAATTAAGTGGTAAGTTATCAAACGCACTGAAAAAGAAAAACTGCTGAATCTTTTCATTTTCATCACTTAATTGGGTTATCAAACATACCCTACGTCTACGTGTCATTTTCACTTTCTTGCGACTAATCTTAAACCCATGTAATGTACAAAATAAAAAAAAAATACTTTTTTTTATACGAACTACTTTAAAAATAAAAAATAATGATCAGCTAAATAAAAGAAGGAAAAAAAGGGAGCAATTAGTTAGGTTAAAGTGGGACATACTATTTAAGAATATGGAAGATGGAAGAAACTGTTGGGAATGGGCCCACAATCATAACAAGAAAATCACACCCACAATTATGGAGATAAACAGAACAAGAATGACACAACCACGAAAGAAAATCAAGCAAACCAACACAACAAGATTTAAATGTGGTTCGACCCAACAATGCCTACGTCCACGTGCAAAGGCGATCACTACGATTTAATATGAAGATTACAAGCGCTCAAGACCTCACGTATATAACTCTCCAACCAAGTTATATGACACACACAATTGCTAGAAACTAATCTCTCCCTCACTAGTTTGCAGCCCTCTATTGTGTATGTAGAAGATTTCCAACTAATCTTATCAATCCCTTGAGTAAGCCCTATATTTATAGAGATTGTATAGTCCTAATCCTAGTTGTAGTAGGATTTACCCCTATGGTAAGTCTTATACAACAAGGAATACTCTTACACACATTCCTATATAAACTAGGAACTTCCACCATCAAAGGAATCCTTATTTGATAAGGAAACCACCAAATAAGGAATCCAATCATAATTAGGAAATCATTCCACTAATGGAATTTTAGGCACAATCCTAACAATTTTCACCTTGCCTCAAATTCCTTCCCATCAGTCCTCAAAGTCTTCATCTTGTAATCTTCAACTTCCACATCGATAGTGCATCACCTTTGCCATCCCCCAAGCTATTCAGCTACACCATTACTCAAGTTCACATCCCCCATGAACTTGAGATCGCCAACGTCGTCGAATACGAAACGCATGAGCTCCACTTTGCTATTGTGGTCGTCTTCACCTTGAGTAGAAGTTGTCATCATCGAAGTTGTTGGAGCCTCATCATCTATTCCCTCAATAGATTTCCCCACCGGCTTCCATACCTTCCAACCTTCTTTCCCAAGAAAATTATACGACAATCCCGCTTCACCTTCATAAAGCCTCTCTTCGCGACAAACGAGCCTCCTTTGGAATCCAACATTCCCAAGGAAATTATGTTTCTCTTCAAACCCGGAACATGAAGCACATCTGTTAAAAGCCTTGTCAACCCATTTGAAGTCTTGATTCGAACGGATCCAACACCCTTGATTTCTTCAACTGTGTTGTTCGCCATATAGACTTTTCCCTCCATCAGTTTGTAGGACGAGAACCAATCTACATGCGAACACAAGTGAGCAAAACAAGCTGAATCAAGAACCCAATCCGTGGTTTTCTTCTCATCCTCTGTAATTGTCATGACTTCTACGACATCTTCATCCAAATGTTCCGACACGTTTGTAGTGGTACCACTATTATCTTTCTTTGCTGGGCAATCTCGCATAAAGTGACCCTTCTCTCCACAATAGTAACACTCCTTATCCTTCATAGGAGTTCTATGTCGTGCTCTTCCACTACTGCCTCCACTAGAGTTCTTCTTCCCTTGCCTTGGCCTCTCTTGTGTAACAAATGCTTGTGCATCTTCCAACTTTTCCTCTTTGTTATCCATCTTCTCGCTAGAGAATAGAGCTTTCATCACCTGTTCCACCGTTATGGTATCTCTCCCATACAACAATGTATTGAATAATTGATTATGGGTAGATTTTACCGACGTGAGGAGAATGAAAGCTTTGTCCTCATCATCTAGTTTGAAACCAACGTTGGATAACTCGCACAATAACTTGTTAAACTCACCTATATGGGCTTGAAGATCAACTCCTTCTTTCCACCTAAAGGAGTACAACTCTTGCTTCAACATAAGACGGTTGGTGAAGTTCTTCCCCAAATAGAGATCCTCAAGCTTTTCCCACAAAGCTTTTGCGGAGGTCTCCCCTATGACGTCGTACACCACATCGTCCACCAAACTAAGCCGCATGGTGCTAACGGCTTTAGAGTTAATCCTCTTCCACATCTTGTCGGTCATCCCTTCCGGCTTGTTATCTTCACCGCACAATGCATCCTCTATACCTTGTTGTACCAAGGCGTCCTTCATACGCACTTGCCACATGCTGAAATTCTTCTTGCCATCGAGCTTTTCTATTGCCATTCGCATATCCCCAAGCGAACTATCTCCAACTGCTATGGATTCTCAACCGAGCTCTGATACCACTTGTTGGGAATGGGCCCACAATCACAACAAGAAAATCATACCCACAATTATGGAGATAAACAGAACAAGAACGACACAACCACGAAAGAAAATCAAGCAAACCAACACAACAAGATTTAAATGTGGTTCGGCCCAACAATGCCTACGTCCACGTGCAAAGGCGATCACTACGATTTAATATGAAGATTACAAGCGCTCAAGACCTCACGTGTATAACTCTCCAACCAAGTTATATGACACACACAATTGCTAGAAACTAATCTCTCCCTCACTAGTTTGCAGTCCCCCTCTTGTGTATGTAGAAGATTTTCAACCAATCTTATCAATCCCTTGAGTAAGCCCTATATTTATAGAGATTGTATAGTCCTAATCCTAGTTGTAGTAGGATTTACCCCTATGGTAAGTCTTATACAACAAGGAATACTCTTACACACATTCCTATATAAACTAGGAATTTCCACCATAAAAGGAATCCTTATTTGATAAGGAAACCACCAAATAAGGAATCCAATCATAATTAGGAAATCATTCCACTAATGGAATTTTAGGCACAATCCTAACGGAAACTTTTAGTGTCTCAATAGTAAATGTACAAAGAAGTGACCAGCCACAATAAAGCTGAAAAAAGAAAAAAGAAAAAAAAATCCTACAATGTAGAAATAAAATGACGTTGAATAAGAAATTTAATTTTTTCGAATTCTATGCATAGAAATTTGGTAAAAAAAATCCTTTTTATTGCATTAGTTGAGTTTAAAGGACAACCTATTTTTTAATTTAGTCAAAACTCCCTGATTAATAAAACTTAATCAATTCAACTCCATAAGACCAAAAAAAGCCTAGTTTAAGAGACTTTTGGTTCAAATTCCCTTAAATCAAACTACTGTTCAATGTTGTTACCTAAATTTTCAAATAAACTTAGTATTTATCTTCTATTTTATTATATTAACACCTTCACCTCAAAGTTAAAAATAAAAAAAAATAAATACAAAAATAAATACAACTAAAAAATAAAAATAATAAAAAACTTTAATGAAAAGACCACCAGGATGTGCCTTACTTTCATATCTGGCCATGTCAGCCGCATGTACAATTCATTGTCTAGTTTTATTTATTTATTTTTCTTTTTTTGTTTTTACCATTTGGTCTAGTGGTCTCGAGTGATGACATAAGTGCTAGGGGGGTGGGATTCGAACCCTGGTATGAACACGATATAGAGAGCTTTTTTACCAATTAAGCTAAGCGGTTTGCTCAATTTTAAAGAATTTAAGACATTCTCCACCTCATTTTACATATCATTCTTTCATTTTTTGTCTATCCCATTTGGAAATTTAATGTTTAACTTTAAAAAATTGCCTTTGTTGATTGAAAACATTCAACCGAAATAAAATAGGGGAAAAATTAAAATAGAGCCACCTCGTTTAATGTGTCATTCTTTCCTTTTTATCTATCCCAAATCTATCGTCTGTTAGAAAATTTTAATTTTTAACTTTAAAAGATTATCTTTGTTGATTGAAAACATTCAACTGAAAATAAAATAGGAATTTTTTTTAAAAAAAAAGAGTATTTAGAAAAAAAAAATTAGAATACTTTTTATGCATATAAATACAGGAGAATTCTTCGGTACACCCTAGTACTTTTCGGTATGAAACATTTATTCCGTGACATAGAACAAGTATTTCTAAAAATAGAGACATGTGGAGACATATTACTGGCACCTGAGGGTCATTGATGTTCTAATTTCACTTGTTGACATGTCATACACTTAGCTACAAATTCGGCTACTTCACGTTTCATTACACTCTACCTATTGAATTTTCGATAATTTTCAACTCAAAGCGTCAGCAACCACATTTGCCTTACCCAGATGATAATGAATATTTTTAGGTCTTAATCTATCATAATCTCCAACCATCTTCTTTGTCTCATATTTAGTTCCCTCTGAGTAAATAAATATTTCAAGCTCTAGTGTCAGTGAGATCTCACAAGTTTTCCCATACAAGTAATGAAGCCAAATCTTTAAAGCAAAGATTACCGCGGCCAATTCCAAGTTATACGAGAGACGATAAAGACAGCATAATCCCAACACAAGAGCTATGACGACAAGCGAAGGAAAGATCTAGAGTTCACAGTTGGAGATCATATACTACTTAAAGTTTTGCTAGTTTGAGGTATCATCAGATTTGGACAGAAGAGAGGTAAGTTATCGCCGCGATTCATCAGACCATTCAAGATCCTAAAATGTGTTGGAAAAGTATCTTAGAAACTTGCATTTCCACCGAAGATGTCAGGAGTGTACAACATTTTCAACATCAGCTTGAGGAAGTGTGCCCACAACCCAGTGCATGAGATCAGTTTTAAAGATAACAAGGTGAATGAGAACGTGACATTCAATTAAGGACCCGTACAAATTCTAGATCAAGAGGTAAAGAAACTCAAAATCAAGGAGATCCCACTAGTAAAGATTCAGGAGAAGCACCACAATGAATGAGAAGCTTCATGGGAACTGGAGTCAGATATGCGAGAGAAGTTTCCATTTTTGTTTTAACCCTGCTTACTTCAGATTTTGGGGACGAAATCTTTTTGATAAGTGGTGGATGATGTAATACCCTGTATTTTGTAGTGTATTTATAATGAATAAGACCTTGTATTACTTCTTTAAATACTTGTATGAATTTTACTTTACCTTTGGTGTATTTTATATCCCAATTGATTGCCCAATTTTCCCAATCGATTGCCTTAGTTTGGATACCAATCGATTGCCAGTTTGGATACCAATCGATTGCCACTTTTGTACCTACCACCTGGACCCAATCCATTGGACTTCATTGCAATTGATTGGAGTCATTAATACCAAACACCAATCAATTGGAACCTTTTCCTAATTGATTGGAACATTTACTACCTACCCCAATCAATTGCCATCATTGCTAATTGATTGGTAGCAGCTATTTTGATTCCTTTACTTTGGCTGGGGATTGGCCACATAAACACTTTTTCCCTATATATGTTAGCCCATTTTGGGCATTTTTCTGTTTCAAAAAACAGAGAGAGGGAGAGAGAGTGTTCATGTGTGTGTTTTATATATATACACCCATATATATACACATATATACATCCACACTCACAAACACACACACACAATGCACTGAAGGAAGAAAACTAGAAGAAGAAGAAGAAGAAGAAGAAGAAGAAGAAGAAGAAGAAAGAAAGAAAGAAAGAGGAGAAAGGAAAGAAAGAAAGAAGACAGAGGAAGAAGAGAGAGAGAGTGGAGCCACCATTTAAGCTCCAAGCTTCAAAAACACACACCCAAACATACCCTTATCCTCTAAGATGAGTTCTAAACTCACTTGGTAGCATAATATTGATGTTAGGACTCGTTTAGATGAAGAAAAGGAGCATGGATCATTATTTCCCGATTTATATTGTTGGACTATCTTCACTGTGAAGAAGACGAAGTCCCAATCGATTAGGACTTTTCCCAATCGATTGCCATCTTTCATAACCCAATTGATTTCCATTTTATACTATCTTTCCATTGTGGATACCTCAATTGGTATGGATTGTGATTCAATTGATTGGACTTTTTTGCAATCAATTATTACTATTTATAAACCAATCAATTGGACCTCTGTCTCAATCAATTGGCAGTTACAGAATGTTAATATTCTTGTTTAGATTATATTATAATTGTTTAATTGTTTATACACTATTCTAAATCCCCCTCCCCCCACATGCAATACTATTGTAATACTGAGTTAATGCGACGTAGGATCGTAGTAACGTTAAGATTAACGGATAATGTTTATAACGTTATACAACGTATTAGTCGTGAACCATTTGGATTCTCGTCTGTTTAATTCAACATAGTCAGGCCACACGAGATTATCATGCATCGTTATTAGAGTTGAACTTAAGTAGGTTTGTTCAGGATTCGAGATTCATACGTGGATGGGCCTTGGTCATGATATGTTCTTAAAAGCGGTGAACTATGCATATGTTCTTAAAAGCGGTGAACTGGACCAAGTAGCCCTGAGATAGCTTGTTGATCCAATAAAATGTTCTTAAAGGTGGTGAATTGTGTATATGTTCTTAAAAGCGGTAGAATGGGATCACGAGTAGATGACGTTAAGTTGTGGCATTAAAATGATATACTGTTGTTTAACGCGTTATTTCCCTATAGTGCGGTGAACTGATCATATGTTCTTAAAAGTTGGGGATGGACTGACGTGGTGTCCATGCCATGCTGTGGACTGTGCATATGTTCTTAAAAGTAGTGGATAGAGTAATGGTGTATGTATAGAGTTGAACTACTGCTGAGTCTGTTCTTTTATTATAATGTGTTGTCGGTCCTAATTTAGTAAGACGTTAGTAATTGGATAATCAGTTTGATTAAAGAGATGATAGACTCAATGGAATCTAATTGTTATCTTTCATAACTTGTAATAACTTCAATAGTTGATACCCTGTTGGTATCTAATTCACTCAGCTTTCATTAAACTGACAAAGTTTATGCCACTGAACATTTCTACGTTCCAGCGCACCCTAGTTATGACTATGCGGGTGAGGAGTACTATGTTGGTGACAACGTTTCTGCAGAGGATTACCCGGAGGGTAATCAGGCATAAGAAGACTACTACGCTGAGGACTACCCCTATGCCAACTGAAGATTAGGCTAGATCGTGGTTTAATTATCCTTACTGTTTTCAGACCCTTTTGTAATCAGGCATATGTTACCTTAACGTGTGTAATTCATTTTGCTTTACTTTGATTCGAGACTCTGATTGTAATAGCTAGTAACTTTCTTTTGACATTAAGTTATGTTTTAACCAGGACCTAGATTTTGGTATTTGATTTGTTATCCTTTACATTTCTTAGTATTGCGTGGTGTGGACAATCATGTGACTTCACCAGTCACTGCCTTTGGACCCAAAAATGAAATTTATTTTTCTCTATTTTTGCCGTTCTGGAGCATGACAACAAATGAACTTTACCAAATATAATCAACTCTCTCAATCCCAACTCGTCATTCCGATCATTTTCTTACCTCTTCTTGATCCATACCTGTGGTGGTTATTCAATAACCATACAAAAAGTGACCATGCTATTGGTATGTTTAACGTGAAACGCAACAATCAACATATGAATCATCCAAATTTGTCTCTGAAACGTCAAGTAATCAAACCACGACCCCTGAGTCCTTCTACCTTGGATCTTCTCACTCTTTTGTGGCATATAGCATTTCTCTCATTTGTGACCTCGAAAGCGTCACCATCATTTGATTGTGGTCGTCACCACGCTCAACTCTTGAGGGCTTCCTTCCCATAATTATGGGATATATAAATGGTGGCCATTACTCCTTTGACCCACATAAGCATTTAAGCAACTAAGCACATAATCATGGTAATTTTACATAATTGTCATAAAAGCTTCTAGTTTAACACATGCTTAGCTTAATAATCATGAATTAAGCTACAATTATCACATCTACATAATTAAGCACCCAATTTTGGGATTAGAATACTCACATCTTCATTCTTAGCCAATTATGCTCCTAGAATCCAAATCCAAGCTAGATTAAGCTCAATTTTTACTCTAGAGCAATTCCTACATCAATTCAGTAAATCGCGTGTTACTGACTAAAATAGGTCACCAAAAATTGACGATTAAAATAGAAAAAAAGGCATATGTATGTTTGATGTTGTCAATATCAAGATATAAAAAGTGTACTTTACTTTTCTAAGGATTTGTAGTAGTGAAAGCAAAGGTCGAACCCACAGAGATTGAATTACTACGACTCTTAATTTTAAAACCTAAATCTAATTAATTATAAAAAAAAACGAGATTTTGATTTTGAATTTAATTAAACTAAGAACAATAAAATAGATATAAATTATGAAAGCGATTTAAAAGTGTTTTTGTAAATATGTTTAAAGG
This sequence comes from Hydrangea macrophylla, assembly GCA_033977485.1. NCBI lineage: Eukaryota > Viridiplantae > Streptophyta > Magnoliopsida > Cornales > Hydrangeaceae > Hydrangea > Hydrangea macrophylla. The sequence continues at coordinate 98,129,847 of CM066999.1, read as the reverse complement.
AACCTAGGATTGCAAATCCACCACTAGCTTCATAATAGGACTATTTATGCATTCAATTAGATTATTAAGTTGCATGATAATGGGAAATTGTAGCTACAAGCCCAATTCCTCCGTCAAGAAAATAACTATGGTTCAAGCACCAACATAATCCATCTTCGGTTAGCACGAATTATCCCACACTAAACTAGGGTTGTGGTATAATGCGTCTAATCTAGGCATGGACTATTCGGATACTTGATAGCACAATTCAATTTAAGCACCATTACATGTAAATAATCTAAACAAGCACAGCAAGCATAGATCATTGAGCACACTACAGTCAAAATAGATCTAAGACAAGAATAAACTTTGAAAGTAATGATTTAATCAATAAAAGCACGATTTATTTATAAAAATCCTCTAAACATGTAATCATCATCCATACATAATAAAACTAAAATAAAAACATAAATAAAACCCTATTACTTGTCTAGGGTTTCATTGAAACCCTAGATCTAGGTTTAGTTGGCCATAGAATTGATGAATAGCAAGAGGTTGATGGAGGAGGCCATGGAAATCCTTGGTCTTCTTCTTCTTCTCCTTGCTTTCCTCTCTTTAATGACTGAAATTTTTGTTGTATATGGCTGTATCTAATGTTGTGTAATGATGTGTAACCCCAAAATTGATTTAGAATAGGATTTATATAGAGTTTGGAAGGATTTAGGAAGCTTTCCTAAGCCAAATCGCACTAAAACAGCTATATTTAAGTTTCTGGACGTCATATGCACAAACCACCTTCGCTGGGCACTTTAATTTAATAAAATACGCGTTTTTGGTTTTTTCAAAGGTCGCTCGCGCGACCCGCTCGCGCAAGGTCCTTTTCGCTGCACTGTGCGACTTTCGTATAATTGCGATAACTTTTTCCTCGAAACTCGGATTGACTCGTTGTTTGAAGCCACGCGTCCGTAACTCGAAGATCTATATTTTATATCTCTGGAGAAATTTCTCAAATCCAAAGTATTCTTTATCAAAAATGCAATTTTCCGAGACTGCTACTGCATTCAGCTTTCACCGGAATCACCATTTGAGCCCAGAATGACTTCCAAAGTCACTAATCATTGGATTTTTGTGCATTTTCAAGTTAAAGCTCCAAATCCTACAAAATTTAGAATACTTATTAAAAAATAACTAATAACTACATGAAATGGGCTAACAAAGCGTATTTTTAGAACTATAAACGGCAACTATTCGTCGCCGATCAATGTTCATCTCAACTCCACGATTCTGAATACAACTTTGGTTCGTAAATCGGAGACCAGACAACGAAGAAATGGCATTGAGAATTCGTGCAAAACCACCGTCGTCAACGGGGAGCTCTCAGTTCTCTTTCTAGCTGCTCTAAATGTGTTTTAATTCCAATGAGACACAGAGGCATCTCATGCATTGACATCTTTGGCAGCACTGCGAGTCAATAAGTAACCTTCCCAACACGCTTCAGGATCTCAAACGGTCCGATGAATCGTGGTGATACCTTGCCTCTCTTCTGACCAAATCTGATGAGGTCTCGTATAGGTGAAACTTTGAGTACCACATGATCTTTGATGGCGAACTCCAAGTCTTTGCATTGCTTGTCAAAATAACTCTTGTGTCGAGTCTAAGATGTCTTCATCTTCTCACGTACAATCTAAATCTTCTCACTTGATTCGCGTACCAATTCTAGCTCAAGAAGTTGAGTAGCTCCAACTTCAATCCAACATAGTTGTGATCGGTAAGGTCTTCCATACAAAGCTACAAACGGCGTCATTTCTATGCTCGTATGTAGGGGTGTATACGAGCTGAGCTTTTAAGGCTCGACTCGAGCTAGAACTTGGCTCAATGTGTTTGAACCATGCTCAAGCTCGGCTCGAGCTCGTGAGATATTTAAATGAGCCAGCTCAAGCTCGGCTCGATAACAAACTAAGAAGATCAAGGTCGGCTTGAGCTCGCTCAACTAAACTCAAGCTTTTGTTGCTCAAACTCTAAACATAAGCCACTAAGTTCAGTCGCTCAAGCAAGACATGCTGCCTCTAGCCAAGCCACCAAAACTAAATGTCAAATTTTGAGCTTCATAGAAGTAAGCCCTTGATGTTGGTGTGAACACTGATGGAACGAATAGGAGTAAGACTCCTTTTATAGACAACGCGCTATCTCTCATTCCTCTCACCATCCGATGTGGGAGCAAAGCTTTTATACTTCTTTTAACCTTCCTTTGCCTGATGCTACCAAGTCCTACTTGATACACTTACTCTTATATATATATATATATTAATTAGATAACGCTCTTACCTCTTAATGTATATATTTTAGCATATGGTAGTGATAGGTATATTGAAGTGGTTCCATAATTATTGAAGAAACATCACTCTTAAATTTATTTGAAAAACATTTTTTATTGGAGTATTTGAGAAGCCTTTGGAATTCAAAATTGATAATTATTGTATTATTATATATATGTATAAATTGAGAATCATAGTATTATCATACATATAATTAATTAATTTTTGTCACTATTTAAATGGTGTATCATGATTGTTATGTGTGAATTTGAGAAGTATTTGAGATTCAACATTTGGAAAGCATAGATATATAAATATGTATATATATAACTAAACAACCTCATATCAAGCCTCTTCACGAGCCTTAATCGAGCCGAGCCAGAGCCGAGCCCAAGCCAAGACTATGTATGCTCAAGCTTGGCTTGTTTATTTATCGAGGTTGGTATTCGAGCTCGAGCTTGGCTCGTTTATTAAACGAGCCGAGCCGAGCTATTATCGAGCTGAGCCGCGAGCCCTTGTTGAGTGGCTCAGCTCATGTACACCCCTAATCGTATGATAACTATTATTGTAGGCGAACTCTATCAAAGGCAGGTGCGTCTCCCAAGAACTTTCAAAATCTATGACGCAAGGTCGTAGCATATCTTCCATCACTTGATTAACTCGTTCGGTCTGTTCGTCGGTCTGCGGATGAAATGTTGAACTCAAGTTCAATGTAGTTCCTATAGCTGCTTGAAGACTCTTCCAGAATTCTGTAGTGAAATGTGAATCTCGATCTGACATGATAGAAACAGGTACATGTGACTTGTATGCATCGTCTAATATATCTTTTCGGAGATTATCTTTGTCAGGCACACGGAGTCGACCTTTACATCTTAGAGCTCCGTCTGAACCAACACTCCAGACCTCTGGTTCCTTTACTGACATCTTGGTGAACCACAACTTCAAGTCCTCAGTTGTCTACTGAGCCTATATGATACCGCTGATGAGAGTAGACTACACCATAAGACATTCAAGATATTGTCCTTCCGTTGCTTCTACAGGCTGAAGATCAAATTCAGCTAAAACTTCCAATGCTTGCCATTCTCGAATCAATAATGCAGCGATTACTAAACGAGGTTGGCAACTCAAAGCATCAGTTAGCACATTAACTTTACCCAGATGGTATTGCAATGAAAAATTGTAGTCCTTGAGTAACTCCATCCATCTTTATTGTCGCATGTTCAACTCCTTCTGATAGAACAAATACCTCAAACTCTTATGATCCAAGAACAGATCGAACTTTTTTCCATAGAGATAGTGTCTCCAGATCTTCAATGTGAACACTATCGCAACTAGTTCCAGATCATGCGTAGGATAGTTCTTATCATGTAACTTCAACAGTCTTAATCTATACACAATCACATTCCCGTCTTACATAAGCACGCATCCAAGTCCTTGATATGCTGCATCGCTATAGATTATAAATCTCTCTCCGCTCCTATGTATCGCAAGTACCAGTGGAAGTCAATCGCTCCTTTAATTCATGGAATGCATCTTCATACTTATCTATCCACTCATACTTTACTTCTTTCCTTGTCAAGTTCGTCAATGGCCCTGCAATCTTGAAAAATCCTTTCACAAATCTCCGATAATATCCGACCAAACCAAGAAAACTTCCAACTTCTGTCGCATTGGTCAGTCTATTCCAACTTAAGACTGCATCGATCTTTAATGAGTCCACAGAGATTTCATCCTATGATATTACATGTCTGAGAAATTTGACTTCCTGTAGCTAAAATTCACATTTGCTAAACTTAGCATATAGCTTGTTATCTCGAAGTGTCTGCAAAGTAATCTGTAAGTGCTCTTTGTGATCATCTTCCGTCTTTGAGTAGATTAGGATGAGGTTAATGAATACTATAATGAATTGATCTAGATAGGGTCTAAATACTCTATTCATTAAGTCCATGAACACTGCTGGGGCATTCGTCAATTCGAAAGGCATAACTAGAAACTCATAATGCATGTACCTCATCCTGAATGCAGTCTTTGACACACCTCTGGCCCAACTAATAACTGATGATATCCTAAACGCAGATCGATCTTCGAAAAGATCTTCGATCCTTACAACTGATCGAACAAATCATCTATCTGAGGAAGTGGATATATATTCTTGATCGTAACCTTGTTCAATTCTCTATAGTCGATACAGAGTTGAAGTGTCCCATCTTTCTTCTTCACGAGTAGTACCGATGCTCCGTTCCCCATGGTGACGTACTCGGCCGAACAAATTCGAGATCCTCAAGCTCCTGAACTTGCTTCTTCAATTCTAGCATCTCAATTGATGCCATTCGATACGAAGTCTTAGAAATTGATAAGGTTCCTGGTACTAGTTCCACACAAAAGTCGATTTCTCTCTTTGGTGGAAGTCCTTTAATATCCTGGAATACATCCTTAAAATCATGTACAATAAGAATTTGATCCATAGTGAGTTCCGTACTTGTCCTCCCAATTGTAGCCAAACAATTTATAAGAAACATGTCACTCGTTGGCAGTCACTGACATATGATCGTAGGACTTCCTGGTATCGAAAACACAATAGTCCTAGTAGGGCAATCCAAGTTAGCACTATACTTGGTAAGCCAATCCATCCCTAGGATAATGTCGAATTCCGACATAGACAGTACTACCAATTCTGCAAGAAGATTCCTATCTCCCAAGGTTATGGGGCAATCTTTGCACACTTTACCCAACTTAACAGTCACTCCCAATGGTGACACAGGATTAAGTGATGGCTCAAGTGTCTGGGGTTCTAAACCCAACTGATGCACAATCTTAATAGTTATAAACGAATCTGCAGCACCAATATCAAATAAAACTTTAACTCAGCTATGAAAGAATACAAGCGTATCTTCCAGATGCAACTACTTATCAGCGTTGTATCTTGTAGCATTCACCCAATTATGATGTAGGGGTCCTTGTATTCCTCGATTCGGTACCCCATGATACCCCCCTGAGGTGCGTGGCAATCCTTGCTCAAATGTCTTGGCTTATTTGCAATTATTGCAAATCATGTCCTGCCGTTGGCAAACTCTGTGAACTGTGTAAAACTTCGCAATGTGCCCAGGTACTCCACAATCAAAACATCCTTGGTCTTCTAATAGTGGTGCAGCAAGTAGCGTCTGAGGTGGTGGTCCTTGTTGCTTATATTGTTGTTGCTGAGGTCGAGGATAACCAATTTGCAGTTTTTGAGTTCCTTCCCAGGTTCTCTTGTTCCTCAGGAAGTTATCCTGGTGTCTCCAACATTGGGTATTCCTTGGCGGTAGGATCTGGAAATTCCTCTGCTGGAAGTTTCTCAATGGCTAGGGTCAATTCATCTGTTGTCGTTGTACCATATACGCATCATTCTCCAGGCTCACGGTAAGTCAGACTAATCCCTCAAAGCTCTAGCTAAAGTGGTCAATCATCATGTGGCGAAGATGAGGGTTCAAACCCTAATGGAATCTCTTCACTTTCTTCTGCGGGGTGTCAATCATGTATGGAGTGAATCACGATAATCGATCGAACTGAGTTGTAGACTCTCTCACAGTCCAACCTTCCTGAACTAAGCTGAGAGAGTTCTTCTCCTGCTGATCCTTCTCGTCTTCTGGAAAGTATTTCTCTAAAAATAGGCCCTTGAAAGTCTCCCAAGGCATCACCCTTGCAGTGTTCACTCCAATAGTGTCTCTCTCAGCCTCCTACCAGTCTGTAGCAGCGTAGGTCAACTAAAACATAGCAAGATGATGCTTGCCCTACTCATTACACTCCAAGGCTTCAAAGATAAGCTCCACCTCTCATAGCCATTGCTCTGCTTTCCATGGCTCTGTTAATCCATCAAACTTCTCTGAACGTAGTCCATGAAACGTTTAAGCAACTTATCACCGATCTAATAGCTATGGTCTAATAGCTATATAATACTACTACTAGTGGTACTCATCTATACAAAAGCTATGGTCTAATAGCTATCTATCAAGCTCCCAAAAATTAAGTGGACAACATGTCTTAATAGAGACTAACAAAATCTAAGCCCTACAAATCCTAACTCAAAAATATACAATATCTGATCCAGCTGGTGGTGCCTCATCCTCTAATACAATATCCATCTCCTCAAGTGGATCATCCTCGACAGGTGTGGTAAGAACTCCAACCACAACTCTAATATCTCAATCCTCAACCATCTCTACATCAATGTCCTCCATCATGTCTGTCGTTGCCCGATTGGTGACGTCGATGGCTACTGCAATAATTCCATTGGCTATGTCAATAGCCCCTGCTAATGCAACCTCTCCCATAACAAAACTTGATAGCTGAATGGCCATCTCAGCTACGCATTCTGCTGCCATATTGGTCATGGCTACCATATGTACAATAGGTCCCGCTGGTAACTCAAGTATCATTGGTATCTCTGGCACTACTTACCTCTTCCTCGGGAACATCCTCCTCTGCTATCTCAACAATCTCATCTCTCTCTACCACTATGTTATCCTCTCCAACTATAATATCTACCTCAATGGCCTCTCAGTGCTCTGGATCCTTCTCTAGGTACTCTGGCTCTGGCTCTAGCTCTGGCTCCTCATTGGGAGCAGACTCTAGCTCCTCCGGGTCGTCTTCTGGCTCATCATCATCATCGTTGTTCACTAGTTCCTCATTTTCCTCTCCATCTATATCTTCATAGCCCCCATCCTCTGGCTCTGGGTCCTTTTTTGGATCCTCATCACCCTAAATTGGCTCAGGCACTAGATCATCAAGTTGATCTTGGGGCTCAGGAAATAGTATGTCGGGTACCAGTGCTGGTGCAATAGGTCCTCCAAGAATAGCTCGTAACTCGATCACATCCATCTCCAGCTTACTCTGGATCAATCAAGCCATCTCGTGATAGATCTCCTCACTAGTCCTCGCGTAATAATAAGCATCCATACACATCTGGGTCGGGTGATTCTGTCCATCGACATAGAGTGCCTTCCACATATCCTCCTCCAAATAAAGGCTGACTATCTAGTATGTACGCTCCTAGTAACGCTCGGGATTATCTGGTTCCATGGCATCCCCATGGATCACAAGTCCTCCGTAAAGGTCATCCATAAACCTATGAAAGTCCATATCCATGCTAACCTACAAAAGAAACTATCTATCGTCAGAAGGACGAACTTTTCTTAAACTCATATATCAGCTCAAGGATCTTAATATGCTAGAACCAGATGGTGTGGGACAGTTAGTAAACAAAAGTATCAAACCTAAGCTCTGATACCAAAAATCTTGTCATGCCCCGAAACAACAAAAATAGAGAAAAATAAAATTTCCTTTTTGGGTCTATAGGGAATGACTGGTGAAAGTCATTAAATTGTCCACACCACACAGTACCAGCTAATAAACAGTAACAATAGCAGTAATAAAACTAGAAGAAGTATATATTACAAAGTCCTAGCTATTCCAACCTCAGAGTTTGCGACAGGAATGTACAAGGTCTGGAAGCAACATATGCCCAAGTACTAAGTATATAAAAGTTTAACAGAAAAATATAAACTAACTATTATCTCCAGATCTTCAGCTGGCATAGATGTAGTTATCAGCGTCATAGTCCTCCCCGGCATAACCATCATTAGTGGGGCCACCCTCTACATACTCCCCCTTCGAGTAGTAGTCGTCATTGTCAACTCCATCTCCTACATTAATAGGGACAGGGTAGTCTGGACGGAGAATATCCAGGCAATAACGGTCATCAGCTTACTGAGAGCTGAATGGATAGAAACTAACAAGGTACCAGTTATTTGAAGTAAAAATTAGTTATGAAGCGATATAAGTTAAGTTCTAATGCATACTATCTTCTCTTTATTCCATCTCGTCACAACCATCCATTATCGTCTTGTTATCCTAAATATCGATAACCAATGTACTCTGACTGAATGATCAGACTCGATCGTTTAACTCTAGAAATATACCATCATTCCATCCATTGCCTTTTAAGGACATAACCGCCCACTGCGTTATCAGGGATATAATGTTTCGAATGATAGCATACCAGTCTATCGCCATAACTTAGCGACATCTACCAGTGATCCCCTCCCACTGCTTTTAAGGGCATAATATGGATCATCTGGCTATCTTAGTACTACTTGGTCTCGCCCATTACTTTTAAGGACATCACCGCCTACTGCTTTTAAGGATCTATGATCAAGTGTCCGCCCACGCACAGTTCCCAGAATTTATCAAACTTACCTAAGTCCCATACTAATACTGATACATGACTTCCCATTATGGCCTGACTACTCTGAATGAAATGAAATGGATATCGAACTCAAACATGAATGACATATTAACTAAAGGTATCATGTTAATCCATTATTCAAAACCTATTATTCTTTGGTATCACATTATCCCTTATTACCCCCATAGTCGCATAACGGAAAAAATGAAACAATATCAGAATAATCAAACCCTTTATATAATAAACAAGAGGAACAATCCATGTTCTGCAACTACCAGTAGATTGGGACAAGGGTCCAATTGATTGAGATAAAAATAATAACAATCGATTGGGAAAATGGCAATCGATTGGATCCAAAACAAAACCAATCGATTGCATATTATGGCAATCGATTATGAGTCATCATATGCCAATCGATTGGGAAACTATCCAATCGATTGGGTCCAGTTGATGGCAATCGATTGGGAAAAATCCCAATTGATTGGGATTTCGTCTTCTCGAGCAGAATTAAACATCTTTGGGACATTTTATTATGTCTAAGTTTCTATACAACTTGTAAAAACATCAAATAATGGGACCAAGTGAGTTAGAACTCACTTAGGGTTTGTTTGGCTATGGAAGTTGTGAGCTTTCTCTCTCCTCTTCTCTCTCTCTCTCTCTCTCTCTCTCTCTCTCTGGTTCTCCTTCTCTCTCTCTTCTTCTTCCTTTCTTCTTTCTGATCTTCTCTTTCTCTTGTTCTTCCTCTACTGCCCAAGGCAGTGTGTGTGTGTGTGTGTGTGTGTGTGTGTGTGTGAGTGTATATATAATATGGGTTCACACACACACTCTCTTTCTCTCTCTCAAGAACTGTTAAAAAGAGTCCAAATAGACTAAATGAATGCATATATACATAGAGGGTGGGAGTGCCACACACCAGGATCTCATGCAAAGTTGAAAATCAATCTCTATATGTGGCAATCGATTGGGATCAGTGACAATCGATTGGTATCAGATATTTTATGGCAATCGATAATGAGTCAAGGACAATCGATTGGTATATGTCACGTCATGGATTCAACTCGGCAGGATGGCAATCAATTAGCAAGGATGACTTGGTAGTCAAAAAGTGGCAATCAATCGGGACACAAGGGCAATCGATTGGAACCATGATTTGCCTAACAGAAGGTTAAGGGTTTTACAAATATACAGGAACAATATCAAGTCTTATTTATTAATATACATTCCAAAATACAGGATATTACATTATCTAAATAGATTTTTTTTTTTTTGTTGTCAAAATAGGTATTGGTGATACAAGACAATGTTTAAAGCATCTCAAAAATAATACCCAAGTTTTGTACAACATAGAATCTATAGAGACAATATTCTAATCGCTTCCATTTTATTGTAAAGTTGAGAATTCCCAACACAATTTTCACATAAGACCTTTAACATTTGTGCAACAACGACGATGAGACAGTGACAATGATAATCATAACGTTGGAATACCTTTTTCCATAAAATTTAGGACAATCTTTGCACCTTGTGTTAGCGGGACCGATGCAGTAATGACTATTTTTATATCTTCGTTGATTCATGCAAACATTTACTTTTAGTACAACATTTCGAAATGACAACACTTTTTGTTTTCTTATATTCTTTTCGTCATGTTCTCAGTTATTATTGATCTACTTCTTTGTCATATAAACACACTTCAAAAATATACCACAGTATTTTCCTTATAAAAAAATGCTTACATGTCATCCACTTGTTTTTTTGAAAAGTTAAGAGCTCCCAACACAATTTGTAGAGCAATCTTGTCGATTTTGCATGGACAACAAAAATAAAATTAATAATAGCAAAAATAATAATATTAACGAGATCAAAGTATTCTTTTAAGGAAAAAAAATACTCTATAAGTGAAAAAAAATGCACTGGATAATTGTCACTGTTGATACTTAAATTAGAAGAGCAAATTTTGGGCAGTCCATACCCACTTAAATTTCGAGTATGTCTACATGTCATTTTCACTTTATTGCCAAAATAAGTCCTAAAACCCCTAAAGTGCATAGAAAAATTATTTTTTAAAAATGAACTAGTTTAGAAAATAAAAATAATGATCAGCTAAATAAAAGAACTAGAAAAAAAAAATGAGAGAACAATTAGTTTGGTTATACAAACAAATCCTAAAATTTATAAATAAAACATGTCTAGGATATGGTGAATAAGATTGTTTTTTTTTTAAATAAATGCATCGAATTTTGGTATAAATCCCTCTTATCAAATTAATTGAGTTTAGAGGACAACGTATTTTTAAATTTGGTCAAGACTCCCTGATTAGTGAAATTTAATAAATCAAATCCTTATAGCCCTTACTCTATTCCCTTTCCCTTTCGGGTTCTGGAATTTCACATAACTATTTTATTCTAAAAAGTTTTTAACTAAAAAAGTCTATATTAAGAGAATTTTTACTAAAACTTCATTAAATTGTTGAACATTGTAGAACATTTTTTTTTTTTAACTTAGTGAGAGACCACCTGATGTGTCCACTTTCATGTCTAGCCATGTCAGTCGCATGTGTTATCCAAAATATATTGGGATGTATAAATCTGAAATCTGAAATTAATAGTAAAAACTATAAATAAAACAGAACCTAAAAATATACACGAACAGACTATAGATCGAGTCTAGTGTTTGACACTATGTCCTTATGACAATTTATGCCCCGCATTGGTGCTCATGGATTTGCGGCATTTGTCTCCCAGGATATAACGATCTCCCCCTTACTATAGAAGCACTTCAAATAATAAGATTCCAGCGAACCATACTTGTGTTTGTACTCTCTCAGACACTTGACACACTAACAATGTATATATGAACTAATATAAATTACTTCCTATTAATTTATTACCCTAAATGAATGAATAAGACCCATATATATGTTGGAAAAACCGGTTTAAATTGAAAGTTTAAACGCGCAGCGGAAATAATCAAGTTATAAAAACTTAAAGGTAGCCCAGGATCTACTACTCGTCAATTCTATATATGCGTACAAGAGAGGACAAGGGTTATACCTTAGTGTCTTGAACCCAATTCTGATCTTCAACTTCAAGCAGCCTCCACTAGATGATCTTCACCCTTATGACTCCTATGGATGCTCGCAGGAAGGACTAGGGTTGGTGGGAACCCTAATGGAGAGGATGGAGAAGGTTTTGGAAGGACTACTATAGTTTCTGCAGCTTCTGCGTATAAGAACGACGAACAACCTTTCCAGAACGCAGCTGCCCTATTTATAGATTCCCAGAACCGACCTAGATCTCGAGCGATCGAAGTGGCTTCGATCGATCGAACATTCGATCGATCGAACCATCTTCGATCGATCGAACCTGTAGACTTCAATCGATCGAACTATCTTCGATCGATCGAACCTGTCTAGACATCATCCTCATTTGCCTTTCCAAGCATCCTAGCGGAGCTAAGAGTGGGACCTCCTAGGCTCTTTATTGCTGGCTCAGACCAGTTTGTTAATTACTATGACCAAACTCTTTGATCAGCAAACTAACTAACTGGTCAGTTAACGTTTACTCCACTATAAAACGATAACTGAACTCCAATGCAAAAGAACATATCCGAAGCGATAACTAGACTTGTATGTTGTACTAATGTCCCTCTACCTTTAGCATTCGTAATCATATTCAGGTAGTCGGATAACTGTTACTGTCAACCTGAATCATGATTACTTCTTGTATTCCTTGAGTCCCATTCACCTCTCATGATTACCAAACATGTTGATAACTCTTATCAACAAGACTGCAGTACTCAGTAATCGACTTGGTGACATTCTCAAGGGAATGCTTACTCTGAATCAGAGGGTAGATTCTATCTTGACAATATATGTTCACAACCCTATGAACATGACATACCCAAGATACCCAGGTGTTGATCTTCTATAGACCTCACTGATTGGTAAGTCAAAGCAGTCATATCCACAGTCTGTGTTCATAATCGTCTCAAGATTGAGAACACATACCTTATACAAGTTATGAGTTCCTATTGACTGTTGACAGCATTAAGCGTCAATAGGAAACTCAGGTCCGTCAATGCACAATAAGCACTAGCATATTAACCAAGAGTCACACTCTAGTGATTGAGATTTATCACTCCATCCAATGGTAGTTAATGATGCTACAGTGTATACCTGATGAGATATCCAGTCTCATCATCCACTGTGACAAGCTTTAAGTATCAAAGAATAGTAATTCGTATCTCATTGTATGTATCTCATACACACACGAAATACTTACTATGATACTTATGGATTAAACAATCATCTCATGAAAGAAACATACATAATGAAATGTAAAGCTGATATCCATATATTAAAAAGTCAATGTCTAATACATAAAGTAATGGTTTGAGGGCACAAACCCAAAAAACTCCCACTTGCACTCATAACCATTCAGAACTACATCTAAGACCTAGACTATCTAGATGACGATCAAAGACCTTCTGTGGCAAGGCCTTTGTAAACGGATCAGCAAGATTGTCAGATGTGGCAATCTTGGTGACAGTCACATCTCCACGTTGAACAATATCTCGGATAAGATGATATTTCCGCTCTACGTGCTTTCCTTTTCCGTGGTTCCTTGGCTCCTTGGACTGAGCCACTGCCCCACTATTATCACAATAAAGCGTAATAGGCGACAGCGACGCTGGTACCACCTCGAGTTCCATTAGGAACTTCTTGAGCCAAACAGCTTCCTTTGCGGCTTCACAAGCAGCCACATACTCAGCTTCTGTAGTTGAGTCTGCAATGCATTTCTGCTTAATGCTCCTCCAACTGACAGCACCACCTCCCAAGGTAAAGAGATGACCGGACGTCGACTTTCTCGAATCTTTATCTGACATAAAGTCCGAGTCAGTGTATCCTACTGGAATTAACTCACTACTACCGTACATAAGCATGTAATCTTTAGTCCTTCTCAAGTACTTAAGAATGTGCTTAACAGCTGTCCAGTGCTCTGGACCTGGATTCGACTGATACCTGCTAACCATGCCAACAGCAAAACAGATATCTGGTCTAGTGCATAACATCGCATACATGAGACTTCCTACTACCGAAGCATAGGGAATTCCTGTCATGCGATTCCTCTCCTCCTGTGTTTTTGGACACTGGTCCTTAGAGAACGCTAAACCATGCCTGAAAGGTAACAAACCTTTCTTCGAATTATCCATTGAAAACCTAGTTAGTACTTTATCGATATAACCAGCTTGAGATAATCTCATTATCTTTCGCTTGCGATCCCGAAAGAGCTTTATCCCAAGAATATAGCTCGCCTCTCATAGATCCTTCATATCGAAAGTACTAGCTAGCCAAACCTTGACCGTTGACAGCGCCGCTACATCATTTCCAATGAGTAGAATGTCGTCAACGTAAAGCACAAGAAAAGCCACCACTTTTCCTTCACATTTCTTGTATACACAAGGTTCATCCAGATTCTGTATGAAACCAAACGACTTGACTGCTTGGTCAAATCGGATGTTCCAACTTCTGAATGCATGCTTAAGCCCATAAATGGACTTTTGCAACTTGCATACCAAGTTACCTTTCCGACCAGCTATGAACCCTTCTGGTTGTTGCATATAGATGTCCTCCTCAAGATTGCCATTCAAGAATGCAGTCTTGACGTCCATCTGCCAGATCTCAAAATCTAGGCATGCAGCAATAGATAAGAGTATTCTGATGGACTTGAGCATGGCTACCGGCGAGAAGGTTTCCTCATAATCAATGCCCTCCCTCTGAGTATAACCTTTCGCTACAAGCCTAGCCTTAAAGGTCTCAACCTTTCCATCAGATCCTCTTTTCCTCTTGTAGACCCACTTGCAACCAATGGGTTTAATATTGGCTGGAAGCTCTACAAGATCCCAGACCTGATTAGAATCCACAGATTCCAATTCAGCCTTCATAGCTTTAATCCAATAAGCCGAGTCTACATCAGCCATTGCCTCTTCGTATGTGGCAGGATCAGATTCAGATTCTATGGAAACAGCTTCAAAAACTTCTCCTAAGAACATGTATCTATCAGGCTGGCTGATAATCCTCCCACTACGACGAGGTACCGGTGCAGAAATGGGTGAAGAAGTGGTATTTTCTTTATCTATATCGTTATCAACTACGGGTTGGACTGAGGGCTCTCCTTCTATCTCTCTAAGATCTATCCTTCCCTTAGGTTTATGGGTTCATGATATAGTCATCCTCCAAGAAAACAGCATTCGTACTAACAAACACTTTCTGCTCTCTTGGATCATAAAAATACCATCCATAAGTACCCTTTGGATACCCTACGAAGTAACATACTTCCGATCTAGAATCCAATTTGCTCATCTTTCCTTTCAGCACATGTGCCGGACACCCCCATATCCGGAGATGTTGCAAAGAAGGCTTGCGCCCAATCCACATCTCTCGTGGTGTCCTTGGAACAGATTTGCTTGGTACTAGATTTAGTATGTAAGCAGCGGTTTCCAAAGCATAACCCCAAAGGAATAATGGCAACTCAGAATAACTCATCATCGACCTAGTCATGTCTAAAAGAGTCCGATTCCTTCTCTCCGCTACACCATTTTGCTGAGGCGTACCAGGTGCAGTCAACTATGACAGAATCCCATTCTGTACGAGGTGATCAATAAACTCATTAGAGAGGTACTCGCCACCTCGATCAGATCGAATGGTCTTGATATGTGTGCCCAATTGCTTCTCCACTTCAGCCCTAAACTCTTTGAACTTTTCAAAAGCTTCAGACTTGTGCTGCATTAGGTACACATATCCATACCTGGAGTGGTCATCAGTAAATGTTATGAAATACTCATAACCACCCCTTGCTCTAATATTTATTGGTCCATACACATCAGTATGAACTAATTCCAACAATGCATTGGTCCTATTGCCCTTTGCAGGAAAGGGCCTTTTGGTCATCTTACCCTCTAAACAAGACTCGCAGACTTCCATTGGTTCGAGAACCAAATCGCCTAAGACCCCTTCTTTGACTAGTCTGCCAATCCTATTTAGATTGATATGACCAAGCCTCATATGCCAAAGCCTTGTTGGATTAGTGGAAGATCTCTTTCTTTTAGATGGTACAGTTACCACTGAGTTATTAAGTTCCATATTAGAGTCTTTAGAAATATTAGGAGTAATCACATACAAACCATTTGATTTAACACCAGAACATATAAAAGAATAATCACAACTTCAGTTCCAAAATGAAAAGAATAACCATTATTCGATAAATTAGAAACTGAAATTAAATTACGTCTCATTGAAGGGACGTAAAGTACATCTGATAAAATCAAAATTTTATTGTCTAGAAATTCTAAAACTACGACTCCTATAGCAACCGCAGAAACGGTTGCGCTAGAACCTAGAGTAAGTACGATTTCCCCATCACTGCACCTCCTGGTTGATCTGAACCCCTGCAATGAATTACAGATATGGTTAGTTGCACCAGAATCAATGCACCAAGTGTTTGAAGTATCCGTTATAAAACTTACTTCAATCACATGTGATTCAATCATACCTTGAACTCTTGTAGCTAAGAATTCTGGACAGTTCCTCTTCCAGTGGCCTTTCTCACCGCATTGGAAACACTTTCCTTTGCCTTGGCCACCCACCTTCCCTTTGCCTTTACCTTTTCCCTTAGATTTTGCAATCTTAGGGACCGGTCCAACACTTGAACCACCAGTGCCAGCCTTCTTCTTCCCTTTCTTTCCTTTCGGTACAGATCGGGAAGAGGAAGCGCTTTTCTCAACGTTCAAAACGTTGACCCCAGGTTTGATCACCACTTCTGCTGCCAAAAGAGAACTCATCAATTCGCTCATTGAAAAATTCATTTGATTCATGTTATAGTTAAGTTTAAATTGAGCGAATGAAGGCGACGGCGAATTGAGGATCATATCAACTTGGGTCTGTGCATCGATGTTGGCACCTAGGGTCTCCAGCTCGTTTAAATAACCAATCATTTTTAAAACATGTTCCTTGACTGGAGTCCCTTCCGACATCTTTGCACTCATTATCTTTTGCATGGCTACCTGTCTGGCAGGCCTGCCATGCTCCCCAAACATCTTTTTCAGGGATGTGATAATGTCACTGGCAGAATCATTCGATTGGAATTGATGTTGCAACACACCAGCCATTGAGGCCAGAATATAGCAACGAGCCATTCCACTCGACTTCTTCCATTTGTCGAACTCGCGTCTGGCAGCTGCCGAAGCATTTGCCGCGGGTTCTTCGGGGCATGGGGTGGTGAGGACATATATGTGATCCTCCGCAGTTAATACGATGTCAAGGTTTCGTTTCCATTCAGTGTAGTTGTTTCCAGTTAACTTGTTTTGAGTGAGTATGGTAGCAAGTGGACTAAATGCAGATCCAGACATTATGATTACTGAAAATCAAACAAACAAAATAAATATGGATATCAGAATTTGACAGTTTGAAATAAAAGAATCCTTTTAAAACTCTTATTTTAAAACAAAGTCGCCGGAATATTGAAACGAAAGAATAAAGCCTCCGTGTGGTGGTCAATGTTCAATCTTTCGATTAATCATGACTTGTCCGCTATGCAACTCTTGCAAAATAAGTTATGACTCCCGAACCTTTTCGATCTCTAAGTTTCTGAATAATGCCCCGTGTGGGATCCCTTATCCATAGCTTAGCTAGTGTGTACCATCAACTAGGATCCAATCACAACCGTCTCAAGTAGCGCCTCCGTGTGGTGGTCACCCTCTAACACGTCTGATTGATCCTATCAAAAGAAGTTCACATCTAGTAACCAATGAGTAATACACCCTCCGTATGGAATGATCACCCCTGACGAGGTGACACAGAATGCACCACTCATCTTACAGTGAACCGTTAATGGAAGATCGTGGGTGTAATTAATAAGACCCTCTCCCACTAGATTTAGTAAAAGGATTTTGCTTCTTGAGAAAATCTGTTTCTACACACTTCCCATAAACATCTAATGTTTACTAATGTGTTGAAAACGGTTTTTTTGAATTTTATTTTAGAAAACTTGTTTTGCGTGCATGCAACAATGTATTATACGCCAATCAAAAACCAAGCACATAAAACAAAAAAAACTAAAATGAAATATAGGCATTCAAACAATGCCTCTATCTCCCATGGCTCTATCTCCATAGAACCTGCTCTTGGTTTGGTCGCCTCCACCTCCATCTTCATGGACAACGGCTCCTTGCTCCATCTTCATGGATTTTTTTAATTCTATTACATTTGTCCTATACTTCTTACGAAACTTACAATTTTTCTAGAAATAGAAATAGCAACAAATAAAATAAAAAGGCTAGGGAAACCGGTGCGACTTTCCTTTTCATAGGATTGAAGTCGCAGCGCCCTTTACATATGCCTTAAAACCAAACCAAAATTAAAACAACACACCAATCTCAAAACATTCAAACACAAAATAAATGCTCTTGGTGCCATGGGAGATAGCGACTAACTTTTGCTGCAAAAGGTTAGTTGAACACACATCCACGCATATATAAAAAAAAAAAAAATAACTATTGGAACCCCTAATTGATTCACACAGTATATAAACTCTTTACATACTGAATTAGAACTCAAAAACAGCATCTAACTTCTCTGTCACAGTTCGATCGATCGAAGCCCGTTCGATCGCTCGAACCTTCGATCGATTGAACATTGTTCAATCGCTTGAACATTCTGTTTCACATAATGCTTTGAAAATTTTACAGAATATTTTAAAATTAAAGTTTTTAATTTCAAAACTCTTTAAGACTGTGAAACAAAGATCCTGACAAAGAGTCTGTCTCGATCGATCGAACTCTATTCGATCGCTCGAACACCAGAAGGTTTCGATCGATCGAAACATGTTCGATCGCTTGAGTACAGAATGTTCGATCGATCGAAATATGTTCGATTGATCGAACCCGCCTTGCATCCTATGCAATCACAAATTTGTACTCTGCTGCGATAACACTGCAGAAACAGATCTGTGACGATGCAGTTTCGAAAACAGTTCTAAAATCAACATGCAAATCAAAATAGTGTTCCAAAAACGCATCTATAGATCCAAACGAGCGTGGCTCTGATACCAATTGTTGGAAAAACCGGTTTAAATTGAAAGTTTAAACGCGCAGCGGAAATAATCAAGTTATAAAAACTTAAAGGTAGCCTAGGATCTACTACTCGTCAATTCTATATATGCGTACAAGAGGGGACAAGGGTTATACCTTAGTGTCTTGAACCCAATTCTGATCTTCAACTTCAAACAGCCTACACTAGATGATCTTCACCCTTATGACTCCTATGGATGCTCGCAGGAAGGACTAGGGTTGGTGGGAACCCTAATGGAGAGGATGGAGAAGGTTTTGGAAGGACTACTATAGTTTCTGCAGCTTCTGCGTATAAGAACGACGAACAACCTTTCCAGAACGCAGCCGCCCTATTTATAGATTCCCAGAACCGACCTAGATCTCGAGCGATCGAAGTGGCTTCGATCGATCGAACATTCGATCGATCGAACCATCTTCGATCGATCGAACCTGTAGACTTCAATCGATCGAACTATCTTCGATCGATCGAACCTGTCTAGACATCATCCTCATTTGCCTTTCCAAGCATCCTAGCGGAGCTAAGAGTGGGACCTCCTAGGCTCTTTATTGCTGGCTCAGACCAGTTTGTTAATTACCATGACCAAACTCTTTGATCAGCAAACTAACTAACTGGTCAGTTAACTTTTACTCCACTATAAAACGATAACTGAACTCCAACGCAAAAGAACATATCCGAAGCGATAACTAGACTTGTATGTTGTACTAATGTCCCTCTACCTTTAGCATTCGTAATCATATTCAGGTAGTCGGATAACTGTTACTGTCAACCTGAATCATGATTACTTCTTGTATTCCTTGAGTCCCATTCACCTCTCATGATTACCAAACATGTTGATAACTCTTATCAACAAGACTGCAGTACTCAGTAATCGACTTGGTGACATTCTCAAGGGAATGCTTACTCTGAATCAGAGGGTAGATTCTATCTTGACAATATATGTTCACAACCCTATGAACATGACATACCCAAGATACCCAGGTGTTGATCTTCTATAGACCTCACTGATTGGTAAGTCAAAGCAGTCATATCCACAGTCTGTGTTCATAATCGTCTCAAGATTGAGAACACATACCTTATACAAGTTATGAGTTCCTATTGACTGTTGACAGCATTGAGCGTCAATAGGAAACTCAGGTCCGTCAATGCACTATAAGCACTAGCATATTAACCAAGAGTCACACTCTAGTGATTGAGATTTATCACTCCATCCAATGGTAGTTAATGATGCTACAGTGTATACCTGATGAGATATCCAGTCTCATCATCCACTGTGACAAGCTTTAAGTATCAAAGAATAGTAATTCGTATCTCATTGTATGTATCTCATACACACACGAAATACTTACTATGATACTTATGGATTAAACAATCATCTCATGAAAGAAACATACATAATGAAATGTAAAGCTGATATCCATATATTAAAAAGTCAATGTCTAATACATAAAGTAATGGTTTGAGGGCACAAACCCAACAATATATATATATATATATATATTGCAGGAGACTGTTCGTCAACAGTCACAACCTTTCAAAAGGAGATTGTTCGTCAACAGTCACATCCATTCGAATAAGGGTCTATTTGGCACAACCAAATAATCCATTCAATTAATAGCTAATTTATCATTCAAATTTTTCAACAATCCCCCACATGAATGACAAATTGACTATACAAAATGCAAATACAAATGCAAACACACTAGAGAGAGTACAATGGAAAGACACTGCATCGGGATAGGTAGCTTTTGGCCTTGAACCTTCCGTAGTGAAGAACTATCGGATTTACTCGGCTAAATAGTGAACACAATGTCTTGAACTGTTTAGGCTTTGGTCTAAACCTAGACAATAGAATCACACAGCATTTCTCCGAACACTTTCGGTTCTCACAGTTGTGTTCATTTTGGCCCTGAACAACTCCTGGTATTCATGAGTGCTATTAGAGAATCTAAGCCTTTATAATTCTCATAGAAGCGGCCACATTTCACACTCATATAGGTGATTTCCTATTAAAAGTATCATGCAATACTCCACTTGGATTTCCAAGGTATAGGAATCATTAAAAGCAAAGTTTATCCTAAGACTTGCTATAAGCATCACTTTCTATTTATCATAGGAATGGGTAGAGAAATATCTCTCCAGTAATACGGTTAAGTCACGCACAATTCGGTTGTCCCGTTGAACCTAGATCTTGGGATCTCCAGTCAGCTAGGTTGAGTTGCCATTATGATGACTTTTAAGATATAGGCTTTAGTCCCAATCCCCTTGATAAGCAGTTTATTTGATCTCTCATTAAACATTTAGTTAGTGGATCCACTTTATTATATTTTGACTTTATACAGTCTATGGAAATAATTCCATTCGAGATCAACAGCTTTACGGTATTGTGTCTTCGATGAATGTGTCGAGACTTACCGTACTACTCTATGCCTTTCCAATTGTTGATTGGCTACCATAATGTATCCAAATTGCAGGCACAAGTTTTGTCCAACTTGGAATATCCTTTAAGGAAAAGCGAAGCCACTCTGCTTCTTCACTTGCTTTATTTAAAGCACTAAATTCAGAAATGCAAATCTACTAAGAGGATTTCCAAATGACCACTTCACTTCAAATGTAAAGACCTATCCACTTGTCAATTTTGAGTCTTTTGAATCAAATATCCAGTTAACATAAATATAACTATGGGTATCTTTTGTAGTGTAGTTCATAGTTAAGAGTGTCTCAAATATCCGAGAACCCTAACTATACTCTTAAAATACAACTGAATATATTGTGAAGTGCAATCCATAATTCAGGGTATGACTCAAATATTAGAGAACCCAAACTATTCCAACAGTCAGTAGAGAAAATTACTGACATAATAGGTTATCGTGCTTTTGACATACACAATTGTCACACTAGTTAATTTTAAACCATTTGACATCACAACATTGTCAAATATTTTTCTTGCCATTGTTTTGACGCTCTTGTTTTAATCCATAAAGAGATTACTGAAGCATACATTCATCTCTTAACACTTGAGCAATGAACTCTTATCATTATTCCATATTGAATTTCTAGCAATTCACAAACTCAAATGATCTTTGTATTTCCTCATCTTAAAGCATGTAGCTTAATTAAATACCAATATGAACCCAAAAGTAATCTTGACTAATTAATATCTTAGGTTACCACATTCACTCATCTTGGGTTATCTCCAAGGCTATCTCATGTAATTAAATTTATAATTTACGAGCACAACTAATTTTACAAAGCAAATGAATGTAAATTAAAAAATTCCATACTTGCAAATATTAAAGAAGAATACATAATTACTCATTTATTTATCAATGTTTACTTACCTCCATTTGCAAGTGTTAGTAATCACATGTTAATATTGTTATCCAAAATATATTGGGATGTATAAATCTGAAATCTGAAATTAATAGTAAAAACTGTAAATAAAACAGAACCTGAAAATATACACGAACAGACTACAGATCGAGTCTAGTGTTTGACACTATGTCCTTAAGACAATTTATGCCCCGCATTGGTGCTCACGGATTTGCGGCATTTGTCTCCCAGGATACAACGATCTCCCCCTTACTATAGAAGTACTTCAAATAATAAGGTTCCAGTGAACCATACTTGTGTTTGTACTCTCTCATACACTTAACACACTAACAATGTATATATGAACTAATATTAATTACTTCCTATTAATTTCTAACCCTAAATGAATGAATGAGACTCATATATATAGATTGTAGGAGACTGTTCGTCAACAGTCACAACCTTTCGAAAGGAGACTGTTCGTCAACAGTCATATCCATTCGAATAAGGGTCTGTTTGGCACGACCAAATAATCCATTCAATTAATAGCTAATTTATCATTCAAATTTTTCAACAGCATGTCCAATGCATTGTCTAGTTTTAATGCATCTTCTTCTTTTTGCGTAGTCCCGCACCTCATTTTATGTGTTATTCTTTCATTTTTTGACTATCTGAACTCATCATCCATTAGGAAAATTAAATGTCAACTTTAAAACATTATCCTTACTAATTGAAAACATTCTATAAAAATTTAAGAGTCATTAAAAAAAAAGGAAAAAAATGCTAAATACACCTGTTTTGTACACCTAACTATTCATCTGCTGATGTGTTGTGGCAGTTTTGAAATTAATTCGAACTTTGTTTGGTAACTGATAAATAATTTTGAAAATTCACATCAACAGGTGTCTTATTTAGGTGTACCTAATATTACTCGGGAAAAAAAAAAACAAAAACAAAAAAAAACAAACAAAAAAAAACGAAAAACAAACAGTTGTACTTTTATACGCGGTATGGTCTTCCATACAACCAAACAACATAGCCCTCGGATGAAATTCAAAGCTAATCCCAACCATCCATCTTTTTCAAACCAAAATCATATTTTGCATAGCCCTTTGATTTTGGTTTAAAGCCCCCAAATCAAAAGGAACAACCATTTCTTATAAGGGTACAAATATTTTCATCAAAGAATATAATAAACACTTCCTATTATGAAACAAACATTCCTTACCAAACATTTCTTATTAAAGAACAAACATGTTTTACCAAGCAAGTCTGGAACAGTGCTACGTGCATAAGGTACCTCTTTGACACTTGGCACAGAAAAAATCTACTCTCTCCGTCCTTTTTTTTTAGTCTTATATTCCATTTTGGGATGTCCCAAAATTTGTGTCCACTTTCTTAAATTGGTATACAATTTTTACTTACTTTTCAAAACTACCCTTCCCTGAAATCTACACTAAGACAAAATTAAAAAAGTTATAATGATTAGGGACAATTGTGGAAAGTAAGTGTAGATTATTTTTGTCCCCTTAATAAATTGAATTCCCAAAGATGGATTAAAAAAAAGGGACAGAAGGAGTACACATGTTCAAATATATTTTATCATAAAACAAATACTCCGTTTGTCTTACAAGGTACAAATATTTTTTATCAAAAAACAATACTCCCTCCGTCCCATTTTATGTGTCCATCTTGGGGAGTCCAACTATTTAAGGGGACAAAAAGAATCTACACCTACTTTCCACAATTGCCCATAATCATTGCACTTTTTTATTATTATTTTATTTTGGTATTGATTGCAAGGAAGGGTATTTGGGGAAACTAAGTAAAATTTATATACTAATTTAGGAAAGTGGACAATAATTTTGGGACATCCCAAAAAGGAAAAATAGACACATAAAATAAGACGGAGAGAGTACTTAATTTGGTTGTACAAAAGTATTCTTTATTCCAATCATTAGTACTGCTTTGTAAAAGTTGAATTTTCAAATATGAACACATGTGAGACAACTGACACTCAAATTAAAGTATCAGTACTAGGTAGTACTATGTTGTAAAGTTAAAAGGCCAAAAACATGCACGAAGTGCGGCGATAACGACAACGATAAGAAAATATATATTCTATTACAAATTTTTGAATAGAAGACGCAAGGATAAGTCGGTCCACTGCACTTCGCCTCCTACTTTATCTAAAGCAATAACCAATCACGTTAGACCTCCACAACTCCAATCTAATTCATAAATTACTTCTTCGGGAAAAAAATAAATCATAAATTCCAAAGCACCGAACGTAGATCCAAGTCCAACCACCAATTAGAGAAGCGTGCACTTAACAAGGGATCATTATTTGACCCAAAAAAAAAAAATAGGGGACCACTATTTGACCCCCAAAACAATAATAATAATAAAATAAAAATTAAGGGAATACTATCGGTGTCGTTGACGGCTCTGTTAAGGCGGTGATATCATCACTGTCCATAGAAACAAGTAAATAAATATAGGGTAAATTATGACCAAATTCTTAATAAAAGTAAAAAGAAAAAAAAAAGTTCAAAGGGGCCATTTTTTTTAGAATTAGTCAAAAGTTCTTCTCACAATTTTGGTTGATCAAGGCCACGCGCTTGACCAAGCATAGCCCCAAATATTTTAGTCACTCACACCGTGTGAGTGGCTGTACAATAGCATTCCTCAATTCATAAAATATTTCAAAATTTTAATCCTCCATAATTTTTTATCTATAACTTTATTTTTTACAAATTTTATACCGCTGGAATTGTATCGACGTTAGCTACAAAACTAGTACCATTGTTGATATGTTTTGAGCTTTTTTTTTAATTTGAAGAAATTTTGTAAAAAAAAATAGAGTTTTGTAGTTTTGTGAAATTTCACAAAAGTAGTTTTGTGAAATTTCACAAAAAAAGTTTCATAAAATTTGAAGAAATTTTGAAAAAAAAAAAAATAAAGTTTATGAAATTTGGCAATTTCACAAAATAACTTTGTCAAAATTGTTGAAAATAATTTTGTGAAATTTTCACACAAGGCATGTGAAATTTGATTTTTTTTTTTTTTTTTTTTTGCTAAAAACATATCAACAATGGTACTAGTTTTGTAGCTCTCGTCGACATGATTCCAACGGTATAAAATTTGAGAAAAATGGAGTTGTATGTCGAAAGTTATTGAGGCTTAAAGTTGTAAAATATTTTTTGAATTTAGAATATCATACGGTACAGTACTCATACCGTATGAGCGACAGCAAAAGCATGGGCGCGTGAAAAGTTGGGCGAGAGTGGGAAAAATGTGGGAAATGTTTGTGTGCATGTCAGTTTTGTCCTTTTGTCAAAGATAAGGGACTTTTGATTAATGCAGATAAATATTGAAGGTGCTTTTTATTAAATTTTTAGTTGACAAGGTGTATATATCTAACTGTTCCATAAATGTATTGCACCAAAATAAATAAATAAACAAGGGCAATGATACTATGAATAGCTTCTGATATGCACAAGCATTCTATAATTATTGGATGAAGAATAGCTAATTATTTAATGCTTTTTACTTACTTTTCTGAAAGTTAATCTTCATCTAATGATTAAAAGCTGCTTTTTCATATGAGAAATTGGTTATTATATCATTACCCAAAAAACAAATGTACCCCTATGTGCCAAATATTCATTTATTCCATTTTTAGATGTTAAATTTAAAGAGTCCATTTGAAAATTTTATGTACTTCAATTACACGAGTTTCAAATTTATCCTGCATCACTTACACTATCCACCTGCTGATGTGTCGTGACAGTTTTGAAATAAATTAAAATTTTGTTTAGTAACCGATTAATAATTTTAAAAATCCACATTAGCATGTGTATTGTTTAAATGTCACGTATTACTCTATATGCAATATAAATACCTTACTTTTTCTTCTATATGACACTAGAATTTTATTTTTAAAATACAATGATAAAAAGCTACAAAATTTCACCACAATAAAAATATCATTCATTATAAGGTTAGAATTACCAAAAGAGACTCTTAATATGGAATATAATATGCTACATCCTTATAAACTATCCAACAAAGAATTTGTTTTTGAGTCATCAAAATAGCATTTCAATTTCATAAACAATATTTGTGATACTTTATCGAATCAAATCCTTATTCTAAAATTTATGTGAAAAGTTTTAAATTGCACATAACTATCCTCTGCTAAGAAACTTCTTATAAGATAAAACAAATAATTAAAAAGGGTAATGCTATGTGCACATAACGATCTGAGCTATTCATTTCGGTGGAGCTCGTGCCTGCATACATGGGATCTATCGAAATTAATGACTCAGATCTTTATGTGCACACTTCATGTGCACATTTTATGTGCATCAATCATTACTCAATTAAAAAAGAGGGTTGGATTTAAGACCAAAAAAATCTATTTTAAGAAACTTTTGACTAATTAATATATTCCCTTAAATGAATACAATTGTTCATGTTACGATTCTCAAGAATCCTTCTCTCCCTTTTCCCTTTTTTCTAGAGAGAGAAACTCTATCTTCTCTCTAACTTCCCATCGTTTCTCCGCCAATCTGGACTCTCTCATCGTATTCCACCGTGGGAGAGGCTGGTTTTCCTTCTTTTGCTCTTTGTCTCTCTCTTTTGGGGAGAGTTTGTCCCCCCTTTGTAGGGGGGTTTGTCCCTCCGTGTAAGGGTTTGCCCTTTCTTGTCAGGGTTTTGTCCCCTCTTTGTAGGGGTTTGTTTTCTTGTGTTCTTTTGTCTTTTAGTTGTTTTCTCTTGTGGATCCTTTGATTTCACTGTTTCTGTGCCTAGAGCCGACTTTCTTCTTCCAGATCTAACTTTTTTTGTCAGATATGGAGTTTGAGTAAGGCCATGTTGCAACTGCAGTGCTTTGAGGTGATCTTTTGTGTAGTGTTGTTTGGCAGCTTCTCCTCAGCCCCAACTTTCTAGCAGTGCCACAGTCCAAGATATCTTTAGAGATGGGAGATTGCAGTGCGGCTTCAGATGCTTTTCTGTGTTTGTTTTGTTTGGATTTTGTTTTGTTGTTTTCTCATGTATTTTTATTTTATCTGATGCTTGTACTGGGCCCACTTGGGATCTGTTTTATTCTGATGATATGAAATTCTTTATGTTGTTTGTAATAATAAAAAATAAAAAAAAATTACAATTGTTCATTAATGTTGTAACAACCTTAATTCTCAAATATTTTCTCAAAGTTTAAATAAAAACTTGAATGAGATGCATCCAGTTTCATGTCTGGCCATGTCATTCGCATGTCCGGCCATGTCATTCACATTTCCAATGCATTGTCTAGTTGTAAAGAATTTAAGTTGTCTTTTCTGGCATACTACCTCTATCTCGTTTTATTTGTCATTCTTTCTTCTCTTTTTTTCTTTTCTTTTTTTTTACTGTCTGAAATCTAGTGTACATTAGGAAATTTAATGTTAACTTTCTAAAACTATCCTTGTTGATTGAAAACATCCTAGAAAAAATAGGGGGCTCCAGCCAAAACTCCTTAAACCCAAACACACTCCACATAAACCCCTTATTTTTTTTCAGAAAGAGGTAAATTATTCCAATAAGGATGTACAAATGCCACGCGTTTTTTGCTTAATCCATTAGGTCCTTGTACATGCTTTGGTCTAAAATGCCCTCCTACGCACCTAAAAAATTTCAAATTGTCATAACATTCGATTAACATGTCCGTTTGTTCAAAACTTTGAAGTGTCGAAATCATAAAAATGAGATTTATCAAACGAGATCAATATTTACTATGAAATCATGAGAGGAAAAAATTAAACTAAAACATGAATATATATATATATATATATGATGCCAAATTTTGGGTATGAGATAAGAAGAAGAAGACAAGAGAAATTGTATGTGGTTCAGCCCTATTAATGAATAGACCTACGTCCACGTGGTGTGTCTGTGCACTTTCACTATGTTATGAAATAGTCGGAGACCTTTGGTGAACCAAGAATATACTGGAGCTACTAGAGGTTGGCTGGGCAGTCTACATAAACCTATGGTGAGTATTGTGCAAAAGAGTGAGTAGTCATCCCCATTGATCTCCCCTATGCAGGGAACGAGAGGCCTCTATTATAGTTGCAAGAGTCCCTTATACATGGAAACTGTGTTTAATAAGGTAATACAATCTGATTAGGTGTGATTACCACAAAGTATGTGAGTTTCCTATTTGGATTAGGAAACAATCTTCACTTTCTAATAGTATCCTAAATTGTATAGGAAACTATCTGGATGAGATTGGATTGCACCTCCAGGCTGGTCTGAGCTATCTTGCAAGGAGCTAGGCCCAGGTGGCATTCCTGATCCATAGGCTGGATTGTTAGACCGGTCGGGATGAATGTGCCCCCTCACCGGGAGCTCCTTAATGTGGCCACCGAGTCTCGTTCTTATTGGACGTATACTTTTGTACATATCAGTTGCCCCACCATTTCCAAGGCTAAACTGGTGCTGCGTTGGATGAGGCTTAGAAATTGGTATAGCATGGGAGAATTTCCCGGTACAACTACATGGGGTGGGACCGGTCATTTTGACAACTCAGGTTATGAACTCGGACTGGAGACTTAAGAGCACAGGGTCTGGCCTATCACGTGTCAAGAATGGATTGGTCTTGTCAGGATCCAATTAGACCGGTGTAAGTGTAACCGGTCAGTCATAACCTAGCTGAACCATCACATCATGCAATTAATGCGCACGCCTTTTGAGGCACCGCTTAAGGCTGCCCAAGGATCCAGCTATCGGGCGTTTAGACAGGAATTTTGTTAGGCCATTGGATCTGAGGTCATCTGGACATTTCGTGCAATCTATATATGGGACACTTGAGCATTTTCATTCCTTCTGCTGCCCATAGGAAAAAATTACTTAGCGGTTCCAGTAAAAAAGCACCCAGTCCAGATTCCTGAGCTCTTCCCTACATTCCTTCCTTGTAAGTTTACGTTCCTCCAGCCTTGTAATTCATTGCACTTTTCCTTCTCTTCTTCTTTTGTTTTTATTCCCGACTGAGGCTGGAGAATAAAAATTCTTTAGGCTTTGTGAGGGACTGGGATTTCTTTTTTTCTCAGGTTCTGCTTCTTTTCTTTGGTAGAATTGTATGCCCAGACAGTATGCCCTAGGATCATCCTGTCTAAGTGTTACCTGACCGTTAAGACCGTATACGCCCTACCATATAGACTCTTGGTTTTTCCACCCCTTTACCTTAGATTGGGAGTTCTTACTTGGGTTGTCAGCTGCATCCTCGTCCCATAGCAGGGACTCTAGAAATGTGTCACTCTAATTATAACTCGTCTTCTCGGTTAGAGGATAAGCATTTGAGGTCCGGGACCCCAAGCACCAGCTTCAACCCTCCTTCACTGACCTCATCAAACCAACACAATGAGGGTAGAATCCCCATTCGAGTATCCGATGAGGAGGCAAGTTAGGAATACGTTGAGGTTTCTGAGTCAAGGGGATTAGCTAATGAGGTGTCGACCTCAAGTAGCACAGAGGTTGTCTTTTCTTGCATGGGGACCTCCAGTAGTCTGCTTGGGTCAAATTTAGATAGAATCGACCAAAAGTTTAGTTATTTCGAAGGCTTCTCCATTGCAATACCAGCCATCGAGGCTCACAGTCATCGTTCGGGGTATACCATACTTTATGAGGACGCCCTCCTCACGGGCCTTCGTCTCCTTCTCCACTCGATTGCCCGGGACCTACTAATCTACCTCGGTATTACTCCCGAACAGCTTGCCCTGAACGGTTAGAGATTTCTGATGCCGTCCATTTACCTCTGGCCCTAAGTTTTTGGGTATGAGCTGACCCTCCTTGAATTTTTGTGGACCTATCATCCATCTCTATAACATAGGGAGGCCAGCTTCTTTTCCCTAAGTGCTTGGCAAGGAACGAAGATATTGGAGAATGCTCTGAGAAACAACAAGGGGTGGAGGAGGAAATTATTCCAAGTATCCACTCTCGAGCTCAACGAGGAGGCCCTGGGAATTCCCCTGAGAACCACCTGGGTGAGCAAATAGAGGAGTAAGCTACATCTCAAGTTTGCATTTGATCACCATTTCTTGCTGCTCTGACACTGACTGGCCCTTTTTTTTGTAGTGGGATCTATCAATCCACCGAGCAATCCTGGATAAGTGTCAGGATCATATAAGGGCATTAGACCAAGATCTTGTGAACATCGTTGACGTGCTAACCTGGATGGGAGCCCGGGAAGTTACCTACAAGCCCGACAAAGTTTTTGTCGCACTAAACTTTCCCCGATCATTCCTGGTAAGTTCCTGATTCTTGGATTTTTCTTTTTTTTACTACCTTTATGTCTTCTGTCCACATCTTTCTGACTTGTTTCCACTCTTGATTCCACAGATATGGCACCCTGGAGAGACACCGAAGCATTAAGGGCGAAAGAGGCCGATGTGGTCGCACAGGCGGGCGAGAAGAGGAAGAGAGCAGTCACTGAGCCTACCACTGGTAGTCAGCCACTTAGGCAGATTAAGCATAGGACACGCCCAAAATCGGGCGGGACGTTGGCTCTAAGGGTAGAGGTAGTGCATGACACTACCCCTGGGAGAGATGTACCGCCCGGCGTAAAGATAGCGGAGTCCTCGGAGATCTGGGAGAGAATCTGGCCAGTTCTCCTCTTGAGTCAGGTTGAGATGTGTACGAGGATGCCCCCTCAGTCGCTTCTGGGGTGGATCTATAGCCTCTCTCATGTCATAAGTATTTTACCTCATCTATTTTCATTCCTCATTGCGTTGCCTTTTCGTTGAAGATGACTAACCAGTTTCTGTTTCCCTTTTTGTAGGTCAGTTGCATAGCTGCCGAGGCTGAATCCTACCTGCTCAGTTTAGCTAAGAGGGCGGCCAATACTAAGGCTACTCTTTTGAATAAGAGGACGGCGGTAGAGGTAAAGGAAAATGCCCTGGCAGTAGAGAAGGATAAGGTGAAGGGATGGCCATGAGCCTAAGAGCAGCTTAGGCAGAGCTGGAGACCGCCCTAGTAGAGTTGAATACCACTTGGGAGAGTTTGGCGGTTGCAGAGGCTAAGAAGAACGCCATAGCTGAAGTAAAAGCCGCGCGGGAGGAGGCAGAGAAGGCCTAGGATGATGATTTTGATGTCGGCTTCTTTCAGGGCTACTCAGACCTGAAGAGGATAGTGGCTTTGGACCATCCCGAGTGGGACCTCACAGCTCACTCGGGAGTGGATTCTGACTATTGAGACATGGGGTCCCCTGCTGCTGACGGAGCTATCGCTAAGGAAAAGGCTCCTCCTAGAGAGGCCGGGGAGAACGAGGGTGGGGTGGTCTTCGTGGATGATCCTTAGCAAGGAGGCGTACTGCCAGGAGGAAGAAAGTAGTGAAGATTTTTCCAAGGCCTGCTTCTAGACCACTTTGACCTATTGCTCCTGACCTGTTTTATGATTGCACTTATAATTATCTTC
Source organism: Hydrangea macrophylla (assembly GCA_033977485.1). Taxonomy (NCBI): domain Eukaryota; kingdom Viridiplantae; phylum Streptophyta; class Magnoliopsida; order Cornales; family Hydrangeaceae; genus Hydrangea; species Hydrangea macrophylla. Next base: position 98,098,439 of record CM066999.1, on the reverse strand, counting down.
TATATTGGGTGGCTACTATAATTGCCGCCGAGGCTTTGTATTTTTTTTGAACTAAATGATAAAGCCCTTCGAGGTCATTTTTTTGTGTCAATTGTCATTCATATTTGTACTCTTATTATCTGTGTTTGTTTGTGATTTCCCATATCCGACCAGTTGTTAGCCTTACTATGACCCTGCCTTAGCAAAAGTTTTAGAACTGTGACTAGTAGGGAACACTCAGTCTTTTGGGGATCTATAAAGCCTTAGAATTTTTTGAGTTGCTGTACTTGGAATTTTCCAGGTTTATAGAACCCGGTCGGGGCATCCGTAAGTGCTCAGGAATAACGTGTAACAACCCGACGTGAATTCTGAACATTGTGGGCACTCAGATGTCTAAGGGTTTACACTTAGTTAATTCCAAGGCCTGTGAATTCTGTAGCTTTACTATTCTGAGGTATGCCTGATCCCTTTTTTCTTCAACTAAGTCAAGCTCTCCTCTGAGGGCTCCTTCATTTCTTGTGTCATCATAGTTTGTCACTCGGTAGGTCAGGAATTCTAGCTTGATGGGGACCACTGCATCATAGCTATAGGTAAGTAAAAATTAGGTTTCTCCAATGGCCTCTCAGGGAGTAGTCAGATAAGCCCACAGAAGGCTCGGGAGCTCCTCTGCCCAAAGTCCATTTGCTGCCTCAAGTCTCTTCTTGATGGATTATAAGATGGTACAATTGGTTACCTTAGCTTGTCCATTGTTCTGGGAGTGCTCGGGAGAGGAGTAACAGTTGCAGATTCCATAACCAGAGCAGAAGTGCCTGAAGATCGGTGTGTCAAATTGTCTGCCATTATCACTGACTAGGACTCGGGGAACTCTGAACTTGCTGAGCATGTTCCTTTCCATGAAGCTTTCCATTTTTTTCTCGGTGATGGTGGCTAACAGCTCGGCCTCTGCACACTTGGTGAAGTAGTCAACCGCTATGATAGCAAACTTGACTTGTTCTTTAGCCATCGGGAGTGGTCCGACCAGGTCGATACCCCATTAAGTGAACGGCCATGGACTGAGGATCGGGGTTTGTTCCTCCGTTGGGCGTCTAATCATGCTTACATATCTCTAGAATTTATCACATCGTTTCACATAGTCCTTCAAGTCCCGAGCCACAGTAGGCCAGTAGGGCCTTCTGGACAAGGCCAGACCTACAATGTGGCTTCCACACACACCCTCGTAAATTTCTTGCAGAATGCTCTGAACCTAAGTTGGGTGGACGCATCTAAGGTAGGGAACTGTGAATCCTGTTTATAAAGTACTCCATTAGTTATATTGTACCTTGCCGCTTGGTATCTGACTCGTCGGGCTTCAGGCTTTAGGCTTCTCGGGCGGTAGGTTACCGCTGTTGAGGAATGTTAAAATAGGGTCCATCCAACTAGGACCTGCATCGACCGGGTCCATGTCCAAGCCTTCTAGGACGGACACACTAGGCTTAGGCAGGTATTCCACCTTTATTCCCTGTATTTCTGATTCTGACGATGACACTAGGCGAGCTAACCAATCGACTTGCGTGTTCTCTTCTCTCGGGATCTGAGTGATAGACAACCCCTTAAGTTCACAGGTAATCTTCCTAACCAAGGCTAGGTAGGCCACCATATTGTCCTTCCTAGCTTTATATTGTTGCAAGACTTGATTTACCACCAACTGAGAGTCACTGTGCACCTTGATCTGCAGGGCACTAATTGAAGTGGCTAGCTATAGTCCGACCAACAGGGCTTCATACGCCGCTTCGTTGTTGGATGCTTGGAACCCGAACCTAAGGGTATACTAAAGTTGAATTGCCTCGGGCGTGATCAGGATGACTCATGCCCTATTGCCTTGCTTATTAGAAGACCCATCAATATAAAGTATCTAGGTCAGGATGTCAGGTTATAGCTCAGGCGATAACTCAAGCGGGTTGAACTCCTTGATTGGATCTTCCAAATAGGTAAATTCTACAACAAAATCTACTACTACCCGACCCTTGATTGCTGTTTGAGGTCTATAAACTACCTCAAACTCTTCCAACTCGAACGCCCACTTCATGAGCCTCCTGGGTATTTCAGGCTGGCACGAAATCCTGTGCAAAGGCTGATCTGTGAGGATAACTATGACATGGGCTTGGAAATACTGGTGGAGCCACCGATCTGAGGTAATGAGCGCAAAGGCGAGTTTTTCTATGCGGGAGTACCGACTTTTTACACCTTGTAGTGCCCGGGTTGTGTAGTATACCGAGTATAATATTCTGTGTTCTTTCTGATCAGTGTCGAGCTTACCACTGAGGGTGATACTGCCAAGTCAAAAAACAATTCTTCCTTTGGAATAGGTGATCTCGTCAGAATCAAGATGTAAAAAGTGTACTTTACTTTTCTAAGGATTTGTAGTAGTGAAAGCAAAGGTCGAACCCACAGAGATTGAATTACTACGACACTTAATTTTAAAACCTAAATCTAATTAATTATGAAAATGAGATTTTGATTTGAATTTTAATTAAATTAATGAAACTAATGAAATTAAATCTAAATTATGAAAGCGATTTAAAAGTGTTTTTATAAATATGTTTAAAGGAACCTAGGATTGCAAATCCACCACTAGCTTCATAATAGGAATATTTATGCATTCAAATAGATTATTAAGTTGGATGATAATAGGGAATGTAGCTACAAGCCCAATTCCTCCGTCAAGAAAATAACTATGGTTCAAGCACCAACATAATCCATCTTCGGTTAGCACGAATTATCCCACACTAAACTAGGGTTGTGACATAATTCGTCTAACCTAGGCATGGACTATTCGGATACTTGATAGTACAATTCAATAAAGCACCATTCCATGTAAATAATCCATACAAGCACAGCAAATATAGATCATTGAGCACATCACAGTCAAAATAGATCTAAGACAAGAATAGATTTTGAAAGTAACGATTTAATCAATAGAAGTTTGATTTATTTATAAAAATCCTCAAAACATGTAACTGTCATCCATACATAATAAAACTAAAAGAAAAACATAAATAAAACCCTATTACTTTGCTAGGGTTTCATTGAAACCCTAGATCTAGGTTTAGTTGGCCATAGAATTGATGAACGGCAAGAGGTTGATGGAGGAGGCCATGGGAATCCTTGGTCTTCTTCTTCTTCTCCTTGTTTTTCCCTCTTCAATGGCTGGAATTTTAGTGTATATGGCTATATCTACATGTGTATAATAATGTCTAACCCTTTAATTGAAGTAAAATAGGGTATATATAGATTTTAGGCAAGTTTTGGAAGCTTTGCTAACCTGAATTGCACTAGAACTGCTATATTTTATAGTCTGGACACAATTAGGCAGTTTCTTTCGCGCAGGAATCTTCAGAATACTGAAATACACGTATTTGATTTTTACACAGGTCGCGTGAGGGCGATATTGGGAAGTCACGCGAGTGATTTCTGGTATTTCGCGCAAGCAGCCCGCGCGCGCGAGGTGGCTTTTTCAGCTTCTTTCAGCTTGCTTTTTCTCCTTATTTAGCCTGGATTAGTGTTTTCTTCCAAAACCTACTCTAAAACAGAAAAGGAAATAAAAATACATAAAAACAGGATAAAATATGCTAACAAATGTGAATTAAGGCATGTAATTAGGATCTGTTCTCTCCCGATCAATAGGCATTGAGAGCAGATGAGGTGATGTAAGGTACTTCCTAAGTTCCTAAAACGCCTTCTCACACTCCTCCGATCCCTCAAAGGCTTTACGGATGATCTTAAAGAACGACAGGCACCGATTAATTGCTCGAGACACGAATCTATTTAATGCTGCCACCCGCCCTGCCAAACTCTAAACCTCCTTTGTTGACCTGGATGACCGCATATTGATGATTGTCTGAATCTTCTCCGGATTTGCCTAAATTCCCCGTCTGCTAACTAAGTGCCCTAGGAACTTCCCAGACGAGACCCCGAATGCATACTTTATCGGATTCAACATCATTCGAAATCTTCTAAGGAAGTTGAATGCTCCAGTCATGTGCGTGAGATGGTCGGTTCTATAACACCCGCATGCGTGTTGTTGCATTTCATTACATAGTCATGCATGATAATGTGATGTGATGTGCATTTGTGGCACATGTGTAAGTGAGTTATGACTCACGAGTTGATTTGGGTGCCTGTGTAAGAAAACCCTCTAAGACTGTGTAGAATGAGTGTTTTGATGTTGTGACGTCTCTCCGAGATTGAGATGGTCATTTTGGAATACCCTAAATGTTTATCTAAAAATAAATGTTTACGTGTGTATTTTATATATCTGTTTTATTATCTAGTTTAGATTATGTTTCTGTTATTAATTTTAGTATCCTAGTGAGGACGAATTAACACGCTACATAATCGGTAGGCTAATTAATAATTTCGTAAAATCATGTGAAATCACGTTTTAGCAACTAAACAGAACTTAGACGAAAATTTTTATAATTTTTAGTTTTCACTCGTGAAGCAATGAATTAGGCGTGTACGATGTTTCAGAGAATAACTAGGAGTTTTGAGAACTCGCAGGGAGGTAAACATAATTTTTGAGAGTTGTGGCTATATATAGAAGAGGTGAGATATTTTCATATAACCTAAAATCTAGAGTGGCCAAAAGGGAGATTTTGGAGCTTTGGTCTTCACAACGACCGTTTGTCCATTGGTTTTCAACCAAAATTATATATTCGAACTCCTAGAGGTAAGACCTTCATTTTGATGTCCATTAGGACTTGTTTTGCTAAGTTTTTCAAAAACTCATTTCCTAGAATTTTCATAAAAAGTTTCTAATTGGAGTTTTGATCAATAGGAATTGTACTAGACGGACTTCTGTACGATCTTTTAGCTCAGGCTTTCTTTGGAACGAATTATAGAAGCATTAATCAGAGGTGAGTGATTCAACTATGTATTTTGGGATGATTTCTTGACATGTATTCATGTTTGTTATGAAAAGCATGTGTTAGTGCATAGATATATATTGTTTAGTTCATAATGGACAACTATATTAATAAGTAGGCTCAATTGCATAGTGAAATATTTTGATTATGTCGAAAGCACGGTGAAATGCATTTGAGCATGTTTAGTTGCTATTTGGGTCAAAGGAGTACGTGGTACCAAGCCATTTTGTGGAGTCGTTATAGGCATAAGGTCGTACATTTGAAGAAAAGAAATGTGGTTCTTACCTTGTCGCATGGACTTATTGGTGAAGAGTCACGGGCTAAAAACACGTGAGACTCCGGAGACTAGTATGAAATGGATAGAATGTGAATGCGAGCATGTTTGCCATTCATGTGCATTGTTGCTTTACTCACTAAGTGTTAGCTTAAACAAATCAAATATGTATGGTTATTCAAATAACCATTTTAGGTGTTAGTGTCGGTGAGGAATCAGGAAAGTGATCACGGGGTATTGGCAGTTCAATTAGAAGGCGTTGTAGTATGTACACCTCGTAGTTGTGTAATGGAAATGTTGTAATAAGGATTCCATGACATGTAATTTATGCTTAACTTAGTATCTTAGAACTAATTCGTGATGTTATAATAGACAGTAATCTTTTGTAATTATGTTTTGGTAATGTTACAATCCAGTTAGGATCACTTTGGAATTTTGGAGTGTGTGTTTGGTCCCTAGTTGAATTCTGAAAAACTTTGAACTTGGAATTCTACAGAATGTGTTGTTGCAATGAAACTAGTCGATTGTTTATGAAAACAGTGGACTGGATCCTTTTGTTGAGCAATTCACTGCATCATTTCGTGAAAAATAGTCGACTGGGTCCCCCTACACAGTCAACTGATTTGTGTTTCAGAATCAGATCTTTTTGCTTAGAGAGGAATTCAGTCTAATGATAATTTTTTACCCCAGTCGACTAGGAATGGGGAGCAGTCGACTAGATTGGATACTGAGTTTTTGAGCTCTCTGTATCTTGCATTTCTAGTCGACTGGACCTCTGATGAGTCAACTGGATTGCTGGTATTAAAATAAATTGGTTCTTTTCCGCTGCATGTTCTTAAACTAATTCTATTGGGAAACTTTAATTAAATTGGGTGAGCCTAGGTGGCGTGCCACAGGTTTCGGTTCCGCTATTATGGGATCGGGCTATAACATTTAGTGGTATCAAAGCAATAGGTGTAGAACCTTGGGAAAGTGTGAGGATAGATGCTCAGTGACGTCGAGTGGAGTATATGATTGTGACGATAATATTGCTATCATTGTACGAATGCTTCACATGGTTGTATCTGTTGATTGTGATGATGATCTGTGTACATATATATATATATATATATATTGTGGCATGGCATGCATAGTCTTTATGTATTATACTTCTCAAGGCGAATACTTAAATGGTCATGACTGACCCGATAAGAGAGTTGTCACTGCATTCGCGTATGGATCATATAGAGAATATGGTGGAGAATTTTGTTCAAGCCGTAAGTGAACGAGATCAAATGAATGTTCATGCTCCACCGGTTGAAGTTCAATATATCAATGCACCATCAGTACCAAGACCTCAACACACGATTATAGAACAGTTCCATAAATGGAAATCGACCTTGTACCATAGACAAGTTGACATAGACTTAGCCAATTATTGGATGGTGGACATGGAAAGACATTTTCGTACAGTGATATGCACCGATGAAGGTAAAATTTTGTGTGCATCCGATACATTGATGGGAGAAGCATTGGATTGGTGGAATAATGTGCTTGAACAAGGGAACCAAATACGTGGGAAGCATTTAAGGATGAATTCAACAAGAGTTTCTTTTCGTGATCAACTCATACACAGAAACGTCAAGAGTTTGCGAGTTTAGTTCAGGGAGATATGACCGTGGGTGAGTATGTCTCATGTTATAATGCTTTGTTGTGCTTTGGGAAAACTACAGTTCCGACTGATGAAGATAAGGCTCGTAAACTTGAGGAAGGACTTAGGGAGAATATCCGTAGTCGTGTTTATGCTTTGCAACACCCGACCATTTCGCTAGTTGAGGAAGCCACCCGCATAGGTGAGAAAAGTGTCGATCAATATCGACAAGGACAACACGGGAAGAGAACGAACGATAATAGGAGCAAAGGGCAAGAGAATGCCAAGAAGCCATTCGCGCAAAGTTTGGGATCGTATGTGGGTAACCAATGAGGGAGTACGTTTGTCGAAGACTCGAGACCATTGTGCCCAACATGTAATATGCGACGTAAGGGGACTTTCTATCTATTGAGTACATGTTACCTTTGCAAGCAACTTGAGCACATATCCCAAAATTATCCTTTGAATACAAATATGACTACTCCGAACACAACCTCAAACACCAAGAGCTACAATCTAGAGATGAGGGGGAAATGTTTTGAGTATGGCCAAGCTGGGCACATTGCGAAGAACTGTCCGATTAAGAGACAATCAGGAATGAGTACCGGGGCATCGAGTGTGCCAAGCAGATCAAGGACAGAACCACAAGTGGATAAAGGGAAAGGAGTCATGCAACAATAAGGGCGATATTTCCAGCTCAGGTCAGGAACTACGGATGATATGGTCGTATCAGGTATTCTTCCTATTTGTTCATATTCTGCACATACACTTATGGATTATGGTTCAATGCATTCATTTGTGTCTCGTGATTTTGTTAAACATTTAACTGTTAAGTCTGAACCACTAGAATATGACTTGTGCGTATCATTGGCTATTAGTGAACCGTTAGTAACTTCCTTGGTATTCAAGTCGTGTGAGATCAAGATAGGCATAAGGCTTTGAGCGTCGAATTGATTCCATTGACAGTGAACTACTATAATGTTATCTTGGGCATGGATTGGTTATCGGTCAATCAAGATAGAATTGATTGTGAGTAGAAACGGGATAGTTTCTATCTGTCAGGTCAAGAAGAGTTTACTTTTCAGGGTAAGGGTGTGACCATACCACTGTACTTGATATCGACGATTTAAGCAAGTAAAATGTTGAAGAAAGGTTGTTCGGGTTTCTTATGTGCGATTGTTGATACACGAGTTCTTGAACCACTAGTAGAGGACATTCTAGTTATTTGAGAAGTTCCAGATATTTTTCTGATGAGTTACCCAACGTATTGATTGAAAGAGAGCTTAAGTTCATGATAAAAGTAGTACCAGGGTCACGATCAATAACCAAAGCACCGTACCAAATGGCACCGGCAAAATTGAAAGAATTGAAGGTTTAGCTAAAAGAGCTACTTGAAAAGGGTTTTGTCCGACCTAGTATTTCGCCTTGGGCAGCTCCAGTCTTGTTTATGAAGAAGAAAGATACGACAATGCGTATGTACATCGACTATCGAGAGTTAAGTAAGTTGACTGTCAAGATTAAATATTCGTTGTCGTGAATAGATGACTTGTTCGATCAGTTGCAAGGGGCACTTAACTATTTTTGAAGATTGACTTGAGATCGGGTTATCACCAGTTGAAAGTCAAGGAGGAAGATGTTGAGAAGACAACTTTCAGGACTAGATATGGTCACTTTGAATTTCTGGTTATGCCGTTTGGAGTGACTAATGCGCCAGCAGCTTTTATGGACTTGATGAATTGTGTTTTCATAGACAATTTAGATGAGTTTGTTATTGTATTTATAGATGACATTTTTTTCTATTCCAAGAGTGTTGAAGATCACAAACACCATCTACAATTAGCCTTACATCAATTACGTGAGAAGAGTTTGTTTGGAAAATTGAAGATATATGAGTTTTGGTTAACGGAGATTGCTTTTCTTGGACATAGAGTGTCGGCGAAAGAAATTTCTGTAGATCCTCAGAAAATAGAAGTAGTTACCAATTGGTTGAGATTGACAAATGTGATAGAGATCCAAAGTTTTCTAGGATTAGATGGTTATTATTGGAGGTTTATAAAAGACTTTTCACATATGCAAATGTCGATGTCACAGTTTATGAGGAAAGATGTTGCTTTTGTATGGAGTCCAGAATGTGAACAATGTTTTTGAGAGTTGAAGAGTCAACTAGTGAAGGCACCAATTTTAGTTGTTTCGACGGGGACTGAAGAGTTTATCATTTACAGTGTTGCTTCATATAGTGGTTTAGGTTGTGTTCTTATGCAAGGTGAATAGGTCATTGCATATGCGTCGAGACAACTTAGACCGCACAAGAAAAATTATCCAACACATGACCTAGAATTGGCCATCGTGATTTTTGCATTGAAGATTTGGCATCATTACCTATATGGGGAGAATTGTGAGATATCTACAGATCATAAGAGTGTTTAAAGTACTTGTTCACGCAACGCGATTTGAATATGAGGCAAAGGAGATGGTTAGAGTTGATGAAGGACTGTGATTTTTTAATTCAGTATCATCCAGTCAAGGCAAATGTAGTCGTCGATGCTCTTAGTAGTAAAGCACCAACCAATATGGCAGCAGATTTGACTTCTCAAAGAGAGTTGATTCAAGATATGGAAAATTTGGAACTTGAAGTGATTCCGAGGATGGAAAGTGGCTTTATGTCGACAATTGCGGCACAACCATTCTCGAGTCACGAGGTTACGGGGAAACAACTTCAAGTCTTGGCTTTAAAGAAGATTTGTAATGAGATTCTAATGGGAAAACAACTGGGATTCACTTTTGAAAATGATATTTTGAGATTGAGGGGTAGAATTTGTGTACCTGATGAGAAAGAATTTAAACGGAACATCCTACAGGAAGCATATAATATGAAGTACACCGTTCATCCAGAAAGTACCAAGATGTAGACAGACTTGAGACATGTTTATTAGTGGTCGAGAATGAAGAGAGAAATAGCATGCTACGTTTTACGATGTACGAGTTATCAAAAAGTGAAGGCCAAATGTCAAATACCTTCGGGACTGTTACAGCCATTACCCATAGCCGAGTGGAAATATGTACATATTACAATGGACTTTGTTAGTATGTTTCTGAGATCTAAGAAATCGAATACTATTATTTGGGTGATCGTTGACCGTTTGACGAAGTCGTTGCACTTTTTACCGCTTCCAACAACTAATTCGAATACTTTAGCTAAGTTGTATATCCGCGAGATTGTAAGACTACACGGTATTCCAATTTCCATTGTTTCAGATAGAAATAGTAGTGTTACATCAAAGATTTGGAGGGCCTTGCAAGAAGCAATGGGTACAAAATTACATTTCAGTACTGATTTTCATCCTCAAACTGATGGTCAATCGGAAAGAGTAATCCATATTTGGAAGACATGCTTTGTTTATGTGTACTTGATTTTCTGGGTGATTGAGAAGACCACTTGCCGTTGATTGAGTTTGCATATAACAACAGTTTTTAGTCAAGTATTGGAATGGCTCCTAATGAAGCTTTGTATGGTCACGTATGTAGTTCACCAATTAGTTGGACAGAAGTCGGAGAAGGCATGATTGAAGGGCCGAAAATTGTACAAGAGATGACGGACGAGATAAAGGTAATTCGACAATGGTTACTGACATCTCAGAATAGGTATAAGAGTTATGCCGACAAGTGTAGGCGACCGTTGAAATTTGATGTGGGAGATTTGGTGTATTTGAAGGTGTCACCTTCAAAAGGGATTACTAGATTCGGGGACCTTTAGTGAACCAACAATAAACTGGCGCTACCAGAGATCAGCTGGGCAGTCTACACAAAGCTATGGTGAGTATTGTGCAAAAGAATGATTGGTCGTCCCCATCGATCTCCCCTATACAAGGGCCGAGAGGCCTCTTTTATAGTTGCAAGAGTTCCTCATACATGGAAACCGTGTTTGATAAGCCAATACAATCTAATTAACTGTGATTACCACAAAGTATGCGAGTTTCCTAATTGGATTAGGAAACAATCTTCACTTTCCATTAGTCTCCTAACTTGTATAAGAAACTGTCTGGATAAGTCTAGATTGCGCCTCCAGGCTGCCCTGAACTGTCCTGCGAGGAACCGGGCCCAGGCGGTGTCCCTGATCCGTAGGCCGGGTTGTTGGACTGGTTGGGATGATTGTGCCCCCCTAACCGGGCGCTCCTCAATGTGGCCACCGAGTCCCGTTCTTATTGAACGTATACTTTTGTACGTATCAATATATATTTGCATGAATCTACAAAAATATGCTTGTTTTGTAAATTTACATCCACTGGTGTGTAGAACCCAAAAAATACATGAATTCAAAAAAAATCACGCAAAAAAGCCAAAGAATGAGAAAGCTATAGTAGTTTAATTCAAACAGATAATATTACATGTTTGTAAATAGATAATTTTATATGTTCAAATGTATTAAAAGCTTCGAATGAGTCTCTAAAGTACCCTTTCTGCACAATTTTAAGTCTATTGCGTAGATAACAAAAAATTACATAAAATTTTAATAAAATAAAAGCACCAAAAAAGCTAAATAGGATAAAGTTATGGTCCTTTAATTCAAATAGGTAAATTTATCTACTTGTAAACAGATAATATTATTTGTTCAAACAGATAAAATCTAAAAACGAGGCTCCAAATTATATATTTTTGCACAATATCCAAGTCCAGCATAGTCAAAAAAAAAAAAAAGTACATTCAAAATTTTTTTTAAAAAAAATCACTCAAAGAGGCCAAAAAAAAAATCAAGTTATGACCATCTAAAGTTGTTATTTGTTCGAACAAATAATTATCTGTTTATAAACAAATAAAATCACTGAGCAACCAACTAAAAAGTTCAATTTTTATTTTCTTCAGAATTTCATACCACATAGGGATCTTGTTTTAAAGATCTTGATTTCACGATTCTAAAAAAAAATATCTTATGAAAACCAAATTTGCAAAGGTTTAAAAAAAATGAGATGACATAACTACTCTCAAATGGTAAACAAAAAAAATGAAAAATAAGAAGAGAAAAAAAGTTTGGATTTTTATCTTGTACAATCTCGTTTGAGGAATTTTTTTACCAAGTATTTCAAATATATATATATGCACTCCATCCATCCCTAAGTAACTGTCTACCACAAGGTTGCACATCGTTTAATAAAGACAAAGACAAGTTCTATTCAATTTTTTGGGTCATTACATAACTACTTTCCTATTTATTCTTGGATATGCCACATGGGTGTTTGACTTTCCTACTCATTTATTGTTTTATTATAAAGGTATTACAAGAAGTTTATTAAAAAAAAATTATAGTTGACTTTCAAAAGTAGACATTTATTTTGGGATATTCAAAAAAGAAAATTTGAACACTTATTTACGAATCAATGTAGTAGTAATTTTGAAAAAAGTTTTGTTAACATATAAGGGCACATGTTAAGGTTCCAAAAGTATAAATGAACAAAGGAGACAAACATTAAACCCCACACCGAATACTGAAACTCGCACTGTATCCCTTGTTATTTTCACTTTTAGAAACTTAATATGTGCCCTAAGAGCATCCACAGTGCAGAAGTGGAACTTAACCCAAATTTTAGGTAATTTGTTGTACAGGGTCGAGGGCGTTAGCGGTAGGTGAATAATGAGATGGCATTCAATGTGTCGTGTAAGCGTGGGGCGACACTCAGTGTGCCGTGTGCAATGGGGCGGCACTGTCGTGTGCAATGTGGGTGGGACGGCACTCTATGTGCTGTGTGGCGTTGGGCGGTACTCAGTGTGCCGTGTGGGTGGACAGCGGTTCACTCTTTGCTGTTTGGTCTCCCACGGCTTTGTTTGTGCCGTAACTCTATACATTAGTTCGAACTTAGTGATGCCACAGTTAAAATCTACTAAGTTCAATTATCCTATACAAGAGCCTCGTCCACCCCATTGTTAGTGACTTTAAGCTAAGTTGTCCAAGGTTTCCTACAAGCCCATCTCATTGTTGATACTCTAAGGTTATATTCTAACAAAACCCTTTAATTTTGAAAGACTGTAATACTTTCATACATATGAATTCAATCATTAGTGTTACTTTAAAAAGTTACTTCATCCGTCTCATTTTTAGAGTCCACTTGTGAGAATCTAACTTTTTAAGGGGATATCATTTATTGCATCGATAAGTGTACAAACTTTTAAAATTGCCCCTTGTAATAAGGGCAATGCTAGGGGCACTAACAAAATCCACTAACACTTACTAACACACTCTATCTCTCTCCTAGTGGTACTGCGGGGTCCACTGCGGACCCCACAATGCCACTAGGAGAGAGATAGAGTGTGTTAGTAAGTGTTAGTGGATATTGTTAGTGTCCCAAATATAACTCTTGTAATAATTATAACTCTCCAAAAGAATATTGTCTTCTCTTGGTCAATTTGAATATAAATGAGGGTAAAATTAAAAATAGTGTAAAAATTATGTATCGACTTTTTAAAAGTGGATATAATTTTGAAACATTCTAAAATAAAGAATAGACTCCCAATTTAAGACGAAAAGAGTATATTTCCAAGAATAGCCACAGGTGAGAATTTATGCCTGACATTACAACACCCAAATTAAAGTATCAGTACTAGGTAAAGTTAAAGGATCTCAACATGTAGTGCGTCAATAAGGACAACCACGACAAAAGACAAAAACAAAGTCAAAACGTACATTTTTAAGGTACAAAGAAATTTTATGACGTTTGTTGATTTTTGAATGGAAGACGCAATGTTAAGTCGGTCCCACGATACTGCCCTCCTCCACTTAGAGTAATGATTTCACTATAACAAATCACAATAGAGTTCCACAACCGGTCCGATCAAATTCTTGGCACCGAACGTCCCCAATTAGAAAAAGCGTGCACTTTTGCACCGCCACCACGTAATAAGATGGGACCACTAACAGTGCCATTGACGAGAAATTATTCAGTGAACCCGTTACGTCACGTTAGTATATTAATGTGGTGTGATCAATTAATCTCAACCACCCATTTGCCCCATTCTTCTAGGGGGATCATGACAATGGTTATCAAATTTAAAATTTGAAATTTCACTAATCACTTGTCATGATCTCCCTAAAAGGAGGGAACAAGTGGATGATTAAAAGTGATTGATCACACCACGTCAGTATGCTGACGTGGCGTGACGGACTCACTGAATACTTCTCGTCATTGACGACTATGTTAAGACTTCATATCATCCGCTCTATGAGTAGTGCAACATACACTTTTTAATACTTAATTTTAAATACATGTATCATATATTGTATTAGTAGTGTATAGAAAAGTGTGAAAAATTCAAACATCACAAGATATACGTATTTAAAATATAATATATCAAAAAATGTGTATGCCAAATATTTCCCTTACACTATATATCCATTGGAAATGACTTCAATACACCAATGAGGTTTTGGTGTATGAGAAGTGAAAAGATATCCCCTTAGACCATCTCTAATAATGGCATCAAACTAAAAAATGCAACAACTTTTCTGCTCCACATTAACAAAATGGGCTCCAAAGGGAGCATCAAATAGTAGCAGCAACTTTATTGCCCTTGTCATATGCAGCAACTTTTCTACATTTGCTTGTTGCATCAAATATATTTTTTTGAGAATAAAAAAAGTGGGGGAGAGAGAGGGAGGGTGGTTGGACGATAATAAGTGATAAAAAAAATTTTGAATATAAAAAGATGAAAAACTAAAGATACATTAAAATAATCAACATTTAGTGTATCATTTATAGTGCATGAGTATGATTCATGTAGCAAATATAAATTCTTGCGACAAATTAGTCATTTGGTGTGTAAAATTTTGTCTTCTCCTTTGGAGATGGTCTTATATTCTTTGTGGACAATAATTTTGGGATAGCCAAAAAATAAAAGATAGCCATATAAAATGAGATGGATAGAGAATTTTAGCGATATAGTATCACAAACCTATAGAATTCTTCTATTGAAACATGTGTCTACATATTTCCTTCTTTTTCTATTTCTTTTTTATACTTAGATGGATTCGGACTGGATACACACACCCCACACCAATGTTTTGAAAATCGGATCGTTCGTCGAATTGAAAAATAGACCAGATCACGGATTAGAGGTTTAACCGTCAGGCAACCATAATCAACCCGTGATGTCATAATTATGTAATATTTAATTATTTATATTAATACATTAGTTTTAAAAAAAATAAATATGAACAAAAAAAATATACAAAAAATGCACAAAAGCTCAATTTTTATTTTCACACTTTCCTATCATAAGTATAAATTATTAAGAGATTTATAATATCAAAAAAAATGCAAGGGAAAAAAACTTTTTGTAGGCATAAAAACAGTTTTGAGCGATTTTGGTCAAAAAGCGATTTTTAACGGTATTTAGCGGTTTTTAATGGTTTTGAACGGTTTTCGAACAATTCCCACCAGTTCTGGACAGTTTTTGTGCCACTTACGGTTATCGGGTCAAACCAACTGGCCGATGGTCCAACCGGTCGAATCGGCTGATCCAGTCCGGTTTTCAAAACCATGCCCCACACACACGCATATCTCAGCCTCAACCCAACTCCAAAGCCCCACAATTGTCCATAGCAAAGCCTAACTAGGGCCACTCATTCTGACTGAAGAATAACTAGGGGACAAGCAACTAAAAATCCCCTATGAGAATTCGAACCATCTCTCTCCCTTCTGAGAAGTGAGAGACAATGCCAATTGAGCTACAACCTGCTCGGCATGTGTCTTCGTATTTCTAGCCAAAACTTTCACCACATAAACACACAAATTTCAATTGTATTAGTACGTAACAATTAATTACGTGGTGGACCCGATCAACTAATTCAGGTTAAAGGTGGTCTAAACCACAACGGATATTGTCACGACCCATCCCACTACGCGTGGAATTAGGACACGTGGCACGCCACCAAGGCTCAACCAATCAACAATATAATGATACGCAGTGGAAAGAACCTTAAAACAACCTTGGGTATTTAAAACTTAGTGAACATTACCCTCTGAGTCTGTAAATCCGTTGAAATCAGAGTTAAAAAGAGTTTTGTTCAATCAAAAGTGTTCACAAGAATCTATTTCAAAATACAGAGGTTCAGTCGACTGTACTAGGGTCTAGTCGACTGTGCCTGGCAGAAACTAAAACCCTAAATCCTCAACAGAGGTCCAGTCGACTACCGAGTCGACTGGGTTAAGCAGAACCCAAAATGCAGCATATAACACAGGGGTCCAGTCGACTGTTATGGGGACGCAGTCGACTGTTTTTCCAAAAATCGAAGCAGTAGCCAAAACCTACAGTAGTTCAGTCGACTGATCAGGGATCCAGTCGACTGTTTCTCTATCTATTCACTTTCAGTGTCTCAAACCCACGGGATTCAGTCGACTGACCCTGGGTCCAGTCGACTGCTCCCCTGCTGGCAGCCCTATGTTGTAAATACTAACAACTCATGCTTCTTAATCCAACACCAATTCAACCACAACTGATTTAACATTTAAAACATAAATATAGGCGTTCAATTACAAGATTTCCATATTACAGAGCTAATCCAGGGATCTATTACAACATATTACAATATTCAAATCCTTACACAAGTTTTAGGATTAAAACAAAAACATATACAAATGTGATTTCCCCGGCGTTCATTGGCCTCACTCATCGTGCTTGTCTTTCTTCTTACCTGCAATGGAGTACATCTCCACTGCTCAGCTATATGCTGAGCGTACAATTCTAAATGTATGCTTATATGACAACTCATGAGTTAAGCATGTAAAACACATAGAAATAGTCTCTAGGGTGAGTGGTACGCATTCATCCGGTCGATGCCGTAGGAGGCCCACCTCTCCCACGCATCTCGTACACTGGTTGGGCCTTCCTCCATACCAGGTACCGTGTACTGGTTGGGCCCACCTCCAATCCAGACACAACTACAATTCCAATTCCATTTCAATCACAATCACAATCCTCAAGGTTCGAGGAGCTTACCCCGGATGAATTTGCACCAAATTCCCCTTTGACCCAAGTAGACACATAACATGCTCACATAAACAGTTATACGTGCTTTTATCATAATTTCACGTGCATAATTAACGGGCCTAACTGATACATGAATTTCGCCCGGATCCAAGAATATCAAAGTTGATGTTCAAAACATGAAAATCCATATATTTCATAGATCTAAAATTCATACCTCGTGCGAATCTCTTCAAACTTTGAAGGATCGTCTAGGGAACTAAATAATCGTCGGATTTCAAATTTGGGACGGTTCCTACAAGTTTTACCTGATTTTTCCCAAAAGTCTAGAATTAATATTTCTACAAAAATTTGCCAAACATGGCCTAAGTAGTATCAAAACGTAGGTCTTACCTCCACGAGTTCAAATATGAAATCTGGAGAAAATCTGACAGACGAACGGTCGTCGTATGTCGTCGCAAAGCCCGTTGGCTCAATCTCCTTTTCTCTCTCCTTTCTCTAGATATTTTTGAGTTTGAATGAGAATGAAATCTCATTCTCATCTATATATAGGCAAACTTCTCGGAAATTACGTTTACCTCCCGGCAAGTTTCTCAAAACTTCTCATTAACCCATGAAACTTTGCACAAGTCCATTTTATAACTTTACGAGTGAATATTATAAATTCCAGAAGTTTCCGACTAAGTCTCGTTTGGATCCAAAATAATGCCCGAAAATTATATTCTGTGGAATCTCTACACAACCTACCTTTTTAATTAACGTCTCACTCACGTTCTCACCACAGTTCTCGAAATGATATATAACAATATCACAATTACTAGAAATTATCAACACAGGCATAAAATTACTATTCACAAAATACCAGATAAAGCCAAATAATATTTAAATCACATAAGTGTCATTTACTCATGTCAATGCAATATGAACGGCCATGTTCCCGTGTCCTCACTGACACCTTACCGTTAACTCACAGTCAACCTCAACTCAAATTATTAATAACATTAATAATTTCAAACTCTCAAATGATGCATTTTTAAAATCATAAATTTTTGGAACGGATGTGACAGATATGTAGTACTCCCTTCGTACTATATTTAAATTTTACCTTTGAGAAGACAACTTATTAAGAAAACACTATTATTACATAAAAGAAAGCATGTCTTTTTCGAAAGTGCCTCAAACTTGCAAAGTCAACGTATAGTACTCCCTCCACCCATGTATTAGAGTCTACCTTTCAGAAGTCAATTTATTATGGAACATCATTATTACATTAAAATGTAATTTCTAAAAAAATTGTTCCTAAATTGCAAAGTTAACATGTATAGTACTCCCTCCGTCTCGTATTTATAGTCCACCTTAGAAAGTCAACTTAAAAAGAGAATATCATCATTATATATATAAATAAATATAAATATAAATATAAGCATAGATATAAATATCTATACTTTTTTCCTAAGTAGCGTGGACAAAAAATGTGCATTAACTTTACAAAGGTGAATATAATTTTAAGATCAGAGTATTTTTGTTCATCTATTTTTGGTCAATTATTGTTCATTCACGTTTTTACTGGATGACACGTGTCATATTCTAGTAATTATTAATACTACAAGAATACAATAAAAATAAAATGAGACACATCACCTAATAAAGCATAAGCAAACAATAATGTACAAAAATAAGTGATCATACACTCTTTTAATACATACTAAAATGGTATACAGACCTCTAAAATGAGTACTAGTATAATTTTTCGTAGAACAGCTATGAGATGTAACTTACACGTCAGAGTTTTCTTTCTTATTATTATTATTAGGGTAAATTACCTTTTACCTCCCTGTGGTTTGCCTCTATGGCACTTTGGCCCCCTGTAGTTTGAAATGTAACACATAACTCCCCTGTAGTTTGTCTCTGTGGCACTTTACCCCCCTGTAATTTGAAATGTAACACATAATCCCCCTGTAGTTTACCTCTGTGACACTTTACCCCCCTGTAATTGTTGGTCATTTAAGTAATTTATTTTGGCTATAGGGGGGTAAAGTGTCACAGAGGCAAACTACAGGGGGGTTATGTGTTACATTTCAAACTACAGGGGGGTAAAGTACCACAGAGACAAACTACAGGGGGGTTATGTGTTATATTTCAAACTACAGGGGGCCAAAGTGCCATAGAGGCAAACTACAGGGGGGTAAAAGATAATTTACCCTTATTATTATTATTAATTTTGAACGAATCTTCTTAGCTTCAGCCAAAAGTCAAAAGAGAAATTGATGGAAGTAATTTTAGGGCTTTGAACAAACTGACCCCCCATCAAAATAAGACAAAAAGTTTGCAACTAATCCTCCATAACCACACACGTGTCACATAGATTCATTAGTGTAACACGGAAAGATTGTGGCTCATACTGTTACTGAATCAGACTTAACCCTAAAACACTAACCTCCAAAGCGAAAGGAAGGTGCAGATAAGATTCGATTTTTTTCTCTTCTGGGTCTCGAGAGTAACGAGAGGGGCCCTCATTCACCGACTGTTACTTAACGGAGCTAAGTAAACGGTCACACTTTTTCTCTTCTTTTAGTGTTTTTTTTTTTTTTTTTTTTTTTCCAATTACATTTGATCATGTGTAGCGACAATACCTCTTAGGAATAATGCTCATGTTTTTCAAATTTTGTTCTTAAATATTTTGTCAATTGTATCACTATAATGACAAGTGGTATTACTAATCATTGTCACAACATATAATAAAATTACTAATAGTTTTAAAAATCAAATATGGAATTTAAATTTGATAAATATATCATTACTTCCTGCGTCAGTTATTATTCATCGGGCAATAGGGTCCCATATCCTACACCATGGATAATACATTCTAATGATTTATGATATATCATACGTCTCAGTGGTTTTTTATTGGGAATTTTAATAAAAAAAATTCTCTAAAATAAGCTTTTTAGTATTATGTCCAACCCATTTATTATTTTAGTGAAAGGTCCGCAGATTATAAAAGTTATGTGAAATTTCACATTAAAAAAGTTATGTGAATTTCACATAACTTTTTTAAAACAAAAGAACTTGATCCGATTAAGTTTCACAAGTAATGGAGTTTTGACCGGAAAACAAAAAAAAAAAACAAAAACAAAAACAAAAACAAAACAAAACAAAAAAGATAAAGTTGTTCTTTAAACTTAATAAATCTAAAATGAAAGACTTTTTACTAAATTTTTAATTTTTATTTGGGACCAAGATGTTATACTATATCCAAAATGACAATTTTTAAAGTTATAATATCTTCGTTTTTTTCAATTAGTATAATATTTTGACACCAAAATAATATAACAATGTTATATTTTTTTGCTAAGAAAATCACTGTCTCGCCCGCCCCGAAACTCCGAAAGTTTCGGAAGGTCCCTTCGTGGATCGCGACCATCACAATGTTATAACTTGCGATATATTTTATATAATATTTTGACACCAAAATAATATCACAATGTTATATTTTTTTTGCTAAGAATATCACAGTCTCGCCCGCCCCGAAACTCCAAAAGTGGGGACGGTCCCTTCGTGGATCGCGACCATCACAATGTTATAACTTGCGATATATTTTATATATCTTAAGCCACTAAAGTGTAACATAAAAGTTCCCCTTATGTCACATACCTTTTTCCTATGACATCAGTAGTTCTTATAATATTTATTAGACAAGTCAAAGTGCCCTTAATTCCAAAGCAGAAAACAAAATGGACAAGGACAGCACTTATATGGAGCCCTCCTCGGTACATTCAAGTGGTTTGGGTGTACCTACGTTCTTTATTTTCATAACAATAAAAGTTTGCTCTTATGTTATAAAAGTTTGTTCCCGATAGAAATTTTTATTCCGTGGTAAGAAATATTTGTTCTCATCAAAACCACTTTGTTTCCTATCGGGAACAAACTTTTATGCCCATCCCAGGAGCAAATAACGTAGGTACACACCAAACCACTTGAGTGTACCGAAGAGTTCTCCAAATAAGCTATAGGAGATGTATTGTCTATATAGATATTATTTCAAATTAGTGGTACCACGGTAAGAGGACAGTGGTAAAGCAGCGTAATGCTAGGGACCACAACAAATCTCACAAATAAAATTCACAAATACCAATATGTGTCTAACTCTCTTTTGGTGGGGTCCATCGACACTGTGAGATCCATAGAGGAGAAAAATAGACACATTTTGATATTTATGAAATTTTTTAAATTCCCTAACATTACTTGGTAAAGCATCATAGAAACAGTACCCACATTATGTTCAACTATATCCAGAATAAACCAATCATTTCCACTTTACTGTATAGTTGTAAATTCTCAACACAATTTTCACATAAGGCTTGTGTCACGCCCCAGAACCACCCAGATGATCTTAGGGCACGTGGCACGTCACCAAGGCTCGTCCCAAGTCATTATAGTTGCGGAATCACCATAATTAAAGTTTTGACCAAAGAACTCAACACACTATTTTATTTTTCAAAGGTTTGAACACACATACACCCAAACACATCTTGATGATGCCAAAATTTGGTAAGAGATAGATAGAGCAGATTAAGGAGAGAGAGACAGTGAGAGATAGGTTTTTTTGTGGTTCGGCCCTATTAATGAAGGAGCCTACGTCCACGTGTGTGTCTGAGCACGTTCTCTATATTGTAAAAAGTCGGGGACCTATGGTCAACCAACAATAGTTTGGAGCTACCGTAGGTCGGCCGGGCGTGGTGGTGATTGCTATAGGGGTGCTATGCAGACTAAAAAGTCGATCCCTTTCTCTGGGGGTGAGTGGTCTCTTTTATAGATGCAAGAGACCTACTCGTACAAGGAAATTACATAGATAAGGAAATACAATCCAATTAGGATTGATTGGCATTAATTGTGGGGATCTTCTAATTGGATTAGGAAACAATGTGCACTTTCCATTCGTCTTCTAACTTGAGTTGGAAATAGTCTGAAATATTCTAGGGCGTATCTCGTGGGCCTGGCCGGACTACACCTATACGAACCGTGCCTGTGTGGTCTTCCCGACCAGTTGATCAGGTCATGGTGGAACCTCTCGGTTATAGGATAGAGCCAATTTCGGGCGTATCAACTGCCTCCCATTTCCAAAGTTGGCTTGATACTATATCGGGGCAAGTTTGGAAATCTGTTTGATGCCACCGCTTGCCATTGTCTGAGTGTTCGGAAAAGCTGCCCTGGAGCATCTGAGTCTTATGAATTCTCGGAAGCTGGCTAAGAGTTAAGACTTAGCCTAATTCAAAGTATTTTTAGCGCTCAAGAATTGGCTAAGAGTTGAGACTTAGCCAAATTCGGAGTCTTTGGAGTGCTCGGGAATTGGCTAAGAGTTGAGACTTAGCCTAATTCTGAGTCTTTCATTGAGTTAGCTCCCAAGATGGTTGTTTTTTGCTCAGTTAGCCTTCGTCAAGACTGTTGGGAAAAGAGCTTGACCATGTTGATAGAGCCGACCTATATCCTATTGCTTTAGGGTCCTTTTTTACTCCTCTATCGTTGGCCAACCTAAGAGGATAGCCTCTATTGTCGGTTTGGACCTAAGTGGAATTAATGCCTCTGAGTATTGTAGGCTCATGGGTTGTCTAAGAGCCTGACTTAGTTACCGCAAGGCCTGTAAATACTCGGTGTAACCTCTTGTAGTTTTTATTCTCTCTTGTCTCCCAAGCTTTTACTGAGGTAGGTGTAGCAGGAACAATTACTGTAGGCGGTCGACCTGGAATGGTTGTAGTTGTAGGGTCTTTTGAAGCTGCCATTGTCAGCCACCTGGGGGGATTTACCCCCATCGCAGGTTATGAGCCTAAGCGAAGTCGATGCCTCAGGTGCGATCCTGAGGTCTTTTCATGCCTCGGGTGTAATTCTGAGGTCTTTGGTGCCTCGGGCGTGATCTCGAGGTCTTTTGAGATGCCTCGGGTGTTTTTTGGAGGTCTTTACGGTGGCTTCCTGGACAGTCTGTGAAGCTTCACACTATGATCGGGCAAAAGTAGTCGAGCTCGTCTGGACTGTTGGAAACAAGAGGTCGGGTCTGAATCACCGGGCTCCCCATTACTCCGAGCTAAAAGTAAGGTTAGGGTCACTGGATCCCGATTGCTGCAAACTGGAGGTCGAGTCAAGGCTGCCAGACTCAGACCACCGTGAACTAGAGGTCAGGTCGGGCTGTCGGACCCTGACTGTCGTGAGTTGTAGGTCGGGTTAGGGCTATCGGACCCTGACTGTTGTGAACTGAAAGAACTACTAGAACTACCAGGCTTCTTTGCATTGTTCTTTTCGGGGTGATCCCATTTCTGATTACTTCTTGTAGACTCGTGGCTTTCTTGCCTGGGGCCTTTAGCTTTTAGAAATTCTTCGATGTCAATGTATTTTCCAACCCTCTCTATGAGTTCAACCAAGGTTTCCGGTTGGTTTTGGTGAAACAACATAGCGCACTTGGTGTGTTGAACTCCCGAGCAAAAGGCCGTAATAGCGACAGTTTCATCAAGATTACAGATCCCAAGCTTCTCTTGATTAAACCGGTTGGTGAATTCCTTGAGGGACTCACTATTCCTTTGTCTAACTGTCAGTAGCTACATGTCAGGCTTTGGCCGTTCATGCATATCGATGAATTGGTTGACAAACTGCTTGCTGAATTGCTTGAAACTGCGGACCGATAGGGGCTTCAAGGAGTAGAATTATTGGGCGGTTGGGCCTTTCAAAGTGTTGGGGAAGCCCAGGCAGTATAGTTCGTCGGCTTTAATGACCAGGGCCATCTGAGCCTTATAGGTTCGGATGTGGTCGACCGAGCTCCTCGAGCCGTTGTATAAATCTAGGTGGGGCTGTTTGAATTTGCGCAGGATGGAAAACCTCGTAATCTGGCTAGAGAACGGTGACTCTGTCTCAGTATTGACACGGTCATGAGTAGGTTATGGCCCAACTTCTTGGCCACTTCGTTGATCTGTCTTTCTAAGTCTTCGATGCGGTCCTTCACATCCTCCCGACCTGTATCGGCATTGTAGGTCGAGTCGGTAGAAAAGGCTTCCTCCTCGAAGTGTGCTGTCTCTTGGGATCGGGCACAGCCATGACTCCGATTGAGTGTGTGCCTAGGTTCACTTCGGCTCTTGACCGAGCGGTCCTGGACCGATTCCTGAGTCATATGCTCCTGTCTCTCCGCTCGGGCGACACACCTTTCATTGACTTCCCTTGCATCTCCAGCATAGTTCGGGTTCTTCCGAGCACATTGTCGGGTCCAGATGGGTTCTCGACCACGCGCAGCGTTCCCAGGCTGTGACCCGACCGGTGGCGGATTGCTCTGTGGGGCCAGTAGGGCTCCGATCTGGTGCTGAATCTAACATTGGCCCTCTAGAAGCTGTACTAGAGTCGCGGTGATCTTCTCAGGTGTCATAACGGCTGCTGCCGGCGTCGGGACCGGCAGACTCATCTAACCAGTTTGGTGAGCAGTCTTCTTACTTCTACGGGGTGGCATGATGATCAGTCAGGTGGTTTTGTTTCTGGGAAACTATCGTTTCCCATAGACGGCCCCAAGCTGATGATGCCAAAATTTGGTTAGAGATAAATAAAGCAGATTAAGAAGGGAGAGACAATGAGAGACAGGTTTTTTGTATGTGGTTCGGTCGTGTTAATGAAGGAGCCTATGTCCACGTGTGTATCTGAGCACGTTCACTATACTGTAAAAAAATTGGGGACCTGTGTTGAACCAACAATAGTTTGGAGCTACCGTAGGTCGGTCGGCCGTGATGATGATAGCTATACAAGTGCTATGCAGACTGAAAAGTTGATCCCTTTCTATGGGGTGAGTGGTCTCTTTTATAGATGCAAGAGACCTACTCGTACAAGGAAATTACATAGATAAGGAAATACAATCCAATTAGGATTGATTGGCATTAATTGAGGGGGTTTCCTAATTGATTAGGAAACAATGTGCACTTTCCATTAGTCTTCTAACTTGAGTAGGAAACAGCCTGGAATATTCTGGGGCGTATATCGTGGGCCTAGCCGGACTATGCCTATACGGACCGTGCATGTGTGGTCTTCCTGACCTATTGGTCGGGTAGTGGTGGAACCGCTCGGTCATAGGATAGAGCCAATTTCGGGCGTATCACATCTTAACAAAGTCCATTTCAAAAGTAATACTTTTGTAGGTCAAAGGGTCCCCAAAGGTACCCCATTCCTAATTAAAAGTTAATCCGAACTTCGAAAGTAGGAGAAACAAAGTTCGGGCAGAGGAGTGTTCGACCGATCGAATGAACCTAGGCAGAATTCCTCCCTTACTGCAGAATTTTGCCTAAATCTTATTCAACCCCCTCGAAACTACACCTTTTTCAATCATTTTTAAAACATTATAAATGTTTTGAAAATATGTAAAACATGTTTGGGTTATAGCCCCGAACTTCATGAATTCTTAACACAATTTTAAAATATCTTAGGAAAGTATTATCTATAATCAATTCTGTTAAACTCGTCGAGTAAAAACTCCAAATTCATCGCCCCAATCCAACTATGCAAGTTACATAGAATACAACATCAGCCCAAAATCAACCAACATAATACGTCCCCCATTTTACAAGAATTTAAACCGCTATCTTTTTGCTACATAAACCCAAATAAATAATTGATTACAATATTACACTAATTTTGCTTATTAAACATAAGTCTATTTAACAAGAATTCAAATATAATCCCACGTCCACGAATACTCGCCAATTCTATTTCTTTCCTTTTGGGTTCCTCCTTGAACACCTACAATGGTTTTTCAATAACCACTACAATATATTAGGTATATGTTTAGTGAATAACAATAATTATTCTCGTGGATAATAGACATGCCCGACTTCATCTCATTACAACCAACTCTAGTCTCCGGCAATTATTAGATCACTTCCACCACTACCGACTAACCCGCGGCTCTACTCCCTAAGCCCACGTGACTAGTCATGACCCATGCCTCTACACGTTCGGTCCAAAGGCCTCAAGCGGCCATGATCGACACCACATCGATTACCTCATGGTGGTATAGAACTAGCAATTCCATTGACCCAAATAGGTAACTCAACATACTCAAATAATTCATTACACCATGCTTTTACAATCAAATTGGACCTAATTTAATCACACGAATTTTGCCCATTACTAAACTAATAAGTTTTATTAAGCTAATTTAACTTGCTTTTACATTCCAAATGAACCCAAACATGGAATCATCCATATATCATAATTAAAGTCACTCACCTCTTAGAATTCACTCCTAATTCAAGATTATAGCTCCTCTAACCACCGGGTAAAAATCCTATATCAAAATTACAAATTGTGAGCTAAACTCCCAAATTGGGTCATGGAAAAACTGTCTCAGAAATCAATAAAATTTATACTAACGCGTTAGACTCACCTCCAGAAGTCCGAATTTGTAGCCTGTTTTGAAATCCGATGTCAAACGGCACGTCATTTGGCATCGAGAACGTCTGCATAATTTTCGTCGAAAACTCATCTCTATTTCTCTGTATCTAACGAAATGGGGAAGAGGATCAAGGATGTTGGTGATGACTCACCCATCCAAGTGTCTCTCAACATGTTAATTCACATTTTGGGTTTCTATATTAGCCTCTACCAAGTTTCATAAGTTCTGCAATTATACCTTACTATTAATGAAACTTATTAAAACTATCTCAAACATAAATTAGTGTTTGTCTATGTCACGTATGGGTCCCATAAATGGTCTCACATACTATCATGAAGTTTCTAATTGATTAACCTACTAATTATGCAATGTGTCCAATTCCCTCTCATAAAAGTATCCCTAACTGCCCTCAAAAGTAATCTCTAACAATTGACATATTTTTAAAATAATATAATAATAAATCACATAAGCCTTAATAAATATTTAGGCACATAAGAATTATCTCACATAACTGTCTCGTTACTCGAGGACCTCTCATAACTGTTCCAAACTGGGATTGCCACATTGGCATATATCTGGGTTCCCAACTGGACACCCATAATCAACTTAGTGGGTCAAATAAATCACATAAGCCTTAATAAATATTTAGGCACATAAGAATTATCTCACATAACTGTCTCGTTACTCGAGGACCTCTCATAACTGTTCCAAACTAGGATTGCCACATTGGCATATATCTGGGTTCCCAACTGGACACCCATAATCAACTTAGTAGGTCAAGTTCCACATCTCATATATACTAAAATCATCATTGAATGATTATTAATGCATGCTTAAATATGATTAAAATAATCCGCGAGAGCGGGTGTTATATCTCTCCCCTCCTAAAAAAAAATTTGTTCTCAAACTTGCATCATTGCACAAATTAACCAAAATTCCAAATCACATATGATCTTCTCGATCAAATGACCCTACCATTAACCCAACCAATAGAATAACCGTGGCCCGCATACTAGATATTTTCGATTGAAAATTCCCTCTGGATGTTCAATATACATCAGATCCCTTTTACCAGTGCCTTTCATGTGCAATTACGTAATCCAGATCCTGTGATCACAACATAGAATCAATACATAAATATACAATCCACTGATCAAATCATCTCAATTCATACCAAAAATTTGCAGCTTCAAACTGTTCATACATTCTGGAATGTCTTAGAAAAACGGCGTTTTCAAACATCTCCTGGACACCAATAATATTCGTTTTCACTCCTATCCATGACTTCTATACCAACTTGAGTTGTAAAACCAATGACAAACATTATTATCAATTCCAACATTTCTCATTCTTATACCCACCTTTTCTATATGTATCTAGCATTTCCAATTTAGTCCCACAAGGACCATTTCAATAATTTCAATGACAATTGTAATCATACACCAATTCACTCAATATTAA
Organism: Hydrangea macrophylla; assembly: GCA_033977485.1. Taxonomy (NCBI): domain Eukaryota; kingdom Viridiplantae; phylum Streptophyta; class Magnoliopsida; order Cornales; family Hydrangeaceae; genus Hydrangea; species Hydrangea macrophylla. The sequence goes on along the minus strand of CM066999.1, from coordinate 98,070,807 downwards.
TTGTGTTTCTTATTCACATTCGAAATTCAGCACATATGCCTGCTTTTGAAGATTTCAGTTCACCCACCTAACCATGATTCCAATCTTTTTTTTCTTTTTTCTTTATTTTTTTATACTGAACCCTTTCCTTTCAACGAAACAATCTTGGATTTTTTTTCAACAACCTTAATTTTACCTCTCTATGCCATTATTTACATGTATTCCTTAGCGTTTAACATATATTCTGATATACAACATAATCCCATTTTTCAACAATCCCCGGAAATCTTCTTGAGATGGATCTTAAAATCTATCACTTAAATTACAAGTATCAACTAACTACAGTCGACATTATCATCCTTTTTACGCCTCTCAAACCATCATTCATCTCCCAATTCCTCTAAACCTTGAATCTCTTTTGTCATTATATATTTTCAATTCCCACATCAAAATCAAGTCCAATTTGAGGCAATGTTCAAGACAACTCTGTCAACACCTCACAATTTTCCCAAGTTACCATATCCAAATGATCAACATTTCCCCAAACTTTCACTTTACAAATTCTAAGTTCAATCTAAATCCCAAAATCAAATACCATAAATGTAGTTGTTTCGTAATCGTACAATCTCTGTCATATATTTAAGAACTTCATAAAGAATTTTTTTTCAAACTTTTAAATGACTTCTCTTAACTTCCCTTCTCACTACCAATTTCTCTTTTCCAGTCTTTCTTTAATTAACCTTTACTCACAACTTTACAATAATGACCCTCTTATTATCCAATCTCAATTTCCTTGCATTCTAAGCATAGATTGTACTACACTTATCCGAGTACCTCTTCTATAATCCTCTACAAATAAATTCAATCCGAACCACCACTCTTACCTTCCTTAAAAAATTTCCAACAAATAAACCCTCCCTCCGATAAGTCTTTTCATTTCCTATTTGGAAATCCAAGATGCCCTTCACAACCTAATTCCTACAAATTCAGCTAGTCATAATACCACTATTCTCAAATTATAATCCACATAAGTCATATCCCATGAAATACCCCTTATTTAAGAAATCTCTGAATCCACCGAATTCAACTCAAACTCTTTGAATTCTGAAACCTATCTGTATACATCGTCAGTTCATTCAGTCAGCCTAATATTACAGCATCGGCATGCCTCAACCAATCATGGCTAGTTTAAACTTTTTGTTTTAAATTCTTTTAAAATTTTTGCATTTAACTAATTCAGAGGGTAGCATAGTCATTTGAAATTAATTTTTTTCAAACCGCACACAAAAATAAAATATTTTGAATAAGAAATTCAAAGGCGAAAATAACATGCATTCTGAGTTTCATAGATCAAGTTTCGATCATTGTAGCTTCAAAAATTTACAAAACCCACAACAAACCATATAGTAACTCTGTCCATAATTTTGCTCTTGCAGAACCCAATCGTTAGAAGTGCTAAACATATCCTATCCTTGCCAATACATCCCCCAAGTCCATTTGATGCATCCGCAAACATTTATTGCAAATTCCCAACTCAAAGGAAACAATTTAAATTTTTTTTTAAATATTTAAAATCACTTGAAAATGAATACCAAGACTTCCTAACATAATCGAAAATTAACAAAGTCGTGGTGACCCTTCCGATTTACTCATCTCCATTCTCAAAATAACTTTCTCACGCTTATGACAGAAATCATTTTTTTTTCAAATATAATGTAATACCCTGTATTTTGGTATATTAATAAAACTTGGTATTTCATTTCTATACGCGTATAAACTTTCCCTTCCTTTTTGTGAATTTTGATACCAATCGATTGATAAGTTTTCCAATCGATTGACACTTTTCAGATACCAATCGATTGACATATTCCCAATCGATTGACATTCAACCGACTAAAATTGACTACGTGTCATTCATCTCAATCGATTGCCATTCATCTCAATCGATTGACATTATTCCAATCGATTGACTACAAATATCTGTTACCAATCGATTGACTGGTGTCTCAATCGATTGACATAACCTGAGAAACATTTTCTTCTTTCCTTCAGCTTTAAACGTGTGGCACTCCCATATCTCTATATATATGCCTCATTTATTGGCCTTGGGGCTGTTTTCAGACCATTGAGAGAGAGAGAGACATACCTCTTGTGTGATATACATATATCTATCTATATATCTATATCTATATACACACCCTCACACACACTCACTGCTTTGGCAGCTGGGAGAAAGAAAGGAGGAGAAGAAGAAGAAGAAAGGAAGAAGAAGGAGAGACAGAGAGGGAAGGCCGGACAGAAAGAGAAGAAAGAGAGAGATTTTGGAGGTTTAAAGTTTAAACACATCCAAACGCACCCTAGGTGAGTTTATAACTCACTTGGTCTCTTTATGTGATGTTTATGCAAGTTATTATGAAGCTTAGATGGGTTAAATGCTTGTAGTTTACGTTTATATATGCTGTTTTTACAATCTGCTGGAGAAGACGTAGTACCAATCGATTGACATAAATCTCAATCGATTGACATCAGTCGTATCCCAATCGATTGGATAGGATTCCAATCGATTGACATCTCAATCGATTGCCATGTTTCTCAATCGATTGCCATGTTTCTCAATTGATTGACATTCCAATCGATTGACATAATCTCAATCGATTGATATAACTTTTGTCCCAATCGATTGAACCTCTGTTCCAATCGATTGGCATGATCAGAATATGGTTTCCTTTGCCTGTTTATTATATAAGAGGTTTAGTTGTTCGATTTCTGATTTGGGATGTTATTATGCGACTATGGGTTAGACAGGGGTAATGTGACACCAAAGATTTATGGATAATGGATAAATAAAACGAATATGAAGACATGGGTGACGTGTTGTTTCTAATATGAGTTTGATATCCGTTTTCTTTTAATCCGAGTAGTCAGGCCACATTGGGAATCGTCATGTGTCGATGTAGAGTGGAATGTAAGTAGGTTTGGTAAGTTCTGAGAATGGTACGTGGATGGACGATTGGTCATGATATGCTCTAAAATGCGGTGAACCGGATACATGGTTCTTAAAAGCGGTGAGCTGGACCAAGAAGTCTTAAGATAGACTGGATGATCTTTGATAGCTCTTAAAAGCGGTGAACAGGACCATTGTTCTTAAAAGCGGTGAGCTGGGATCACTAGTAGATGACGTTGAGTCGTGGCAATAGATTGATATGCCTTGTTCGAAACGTTATATCCCTGAAATACGGTGAACAGGACCATTGTTCTTAAAAGCTGGGGACAGACTGACGTGGAGTCCATGACATGCGGTGAGCAGGATATATTGCTCTTAAAAGCGATGGACAGGATAAGGGTGTATCCCTAGAGTTAAACGATTGAGTCTGTTCATGACATCTGAGTATGTTGAATTCGGTATTTGAGTAACAAGACGATAAGGGTCGGTTTACCAGAATGGATAAAGGAACAAGATAATGTTATTTTTATAATAAGATGTTAAACCGTGTTTTCATCAGCTTGTGTTTACTTCAGATAACTGGTACCTCGTTAGTTTTTACTCACTCAGCTCTCAGTAAGCTGACGGCCTTTTATTGCCTGGACTTTCCCCGTCCAGATTTTTCTGCCCCTTATTCTGCAGGTAATGACCAGTACACTGATGACTATTATCCAGAGGAAGGCCCCACCGATGATGGTTATGCCAGGGAGGATTATCCTTATGCCAGTTGAAGACTGAAGATGTTATAGTTAGATTACATTTCGGTTGTTCTGTTAAACCTTTAGTTAACGGGTACTTGGGCATTTGTTGTCTCCAGACCTGTTGTGATCCTGTGAACCACACTCTGATATTTTGTAATAGTTAGCACTGTGTGTTATTCTCAGTTGTTTACAGTTGCTGTTCTTTTGGACTAGTACTGCGTGGTGTGGATTATTAGTGACTTTCACCTGTCATTCCTTATGGACCCATAAAGGAAATTTATTTTTCTCTATTTATGCTGCTCCGGGGCGTGACATATAAGTTTTAAAATTTCACCCTCACATAATTCTCCATCTTACTTGGGTGAACCCCCGTTTTACTATAATCTACGACTTAATTCCATTCATCCCCAACTTTAGGAATAAATCCCAATCATTTTCCAGGTAATCCATTGTAACCACATTTGATTTCAAGCATAACTTGTCTATCCCTTCGGTCCTTATTACCACTGTCTAAATCTCAAATTCTTTTTGATTTATGCATCCTCTTATAACTATCCAAACAACTCTTCACTTGTAGAAGTGGATCTTTATCCTTAACCTTAGGATTAATTAATTATTTTTTATCCTTTTACTCATTCTCCAATCTTTTCTCATCACAATCAATCATTACACAATTTATATCAAATCCTTGCATTCTACGTTGATATATCAAATATACAACCATTCAATTTTCTCCAATTGATCCCAACTTTACTCAAATCACTGACAAACAACAATATACCATAATAGGTCGAGAGATTCCTCAAACCCAATAAGAACAACCAACCAATACAATACCGTAACAGGGTTAAGGGATTCCTCAAACCCAATAGAAATTAATTATATGGTTAAGAGATTCCTCAACAAATTTATATAATAAAACCAACCGTATAACCCCTCAATTTCTAGTTATCCCAGCAAACCCCACATACACTAATCTTAAGAATAACCTGAGTTTGTTGTATACCCCCAAACAAATTAAGGATACGAATCTCCTGATAAATAAGTCAAATAAATAGCAGCCACATAACATTACCCCTAATACCATACTCACAAGATCAACCTTATAGCAAGCCAGAATGCCATGATCATACTCCTTATCGGAGAATCAGAGAATAATAAGAAAATTCACCATAAGTAGTAGTGATAACATAAATACCTATGACGCCCATAATACATATATCATCAGAAAAACCACAATACTCAAAACCACAATTCCCATACCGAAGTATCAACAAATAATAAGAAGACCCTCCATAATAATGATATCCCAAACCCAAACCATTGTCGAAAAAAAAAAACGAATATCCATATATAAGAATACCCGATCACATACACAATACATAGAAGATTATCCATATTCAATACACTTGTTATATAGCTTCACCAACCATTCTTAAGCGTCAAGTGTTTATAACACAACCCAAATCTCCCAAGAAGAAATACTTATACAAATTCTAGTCAATTTTAGAAACTAGAAATTCCGGCAATACCCGATAACCCACAGAGAATTTCTTCCTGTAACACACCCACAATATATTCTAGAATAATACCCTCACATAACACCATTAACTTCCACAGAGGTACCATCCCTCTATACCCATTCAATCATTAAATTAGAATTTACAGTTTTCACTTACTAATTTTTATCAATAGTAGACACTTTTAACATTCTTATAAATCTTATAGTATTCTTTTTTTCTTTTCTTTTCTTTTTTCAATCTGCCTCATACATAATCAACATGCCTCATTGAGCCCATTATTATTGTCGAATCCGATATCTCATCACAGCTCAAACCAATATCTCCTCATTCCCTTACATCTTATAATGTAGATGGAAACATGCAACATAATGCTCATACCAATATCATGCGACACACATCATATAATCATTTGACAAACAGTTATATGCCATGCCAAATATATCTCATTCATGTATGCTTTTCTATATGCAATTCCAGAACGTTACATACATGTCACTCTCAAGTCGTCGTCTCTCGTACCCAAGTTTCTAGCCTATTGATCTGATACCACTAAATGTCACGCCCCAGAACCACCCAGATGATCCTAGGACAAGTGGCACGCCACCAAGGCTCGACCCAAGTCATTAAAGTTGCAGATATCACCATAATCAAAGTTTTGACCAAAGAACTCAACATACTATTTTATTTTTCAAAGGTTTGAACACACATACACCCAAACACATCTTAACAAATACTGTTTCAAAAGTAACACTTTTGTAGTTCAAAGGGTCCCCAAAGGTACCCCCATTCCTAACTAAAAGTTAATATGAACATCAAAAGTAGGAGAAATAAAGTTCGGGCAGAGGGGTGTTCGACCAGTCGAATGGGACCTGAGCAGAATTCCTCCCATGCTGCAAAATTTTGCCTAAGTCTCATTCAACCCCCTCAAACCTACACCTCCTCCAATCATTCTAAAAACATTGTAAATATTCCGAAAACATGTAAAACATGTTCAGGACATAGCCCCAAACTTCATGAGTTCTTAAACAATTTTATAATATCTTAGGAAAGTATTATCTATAATCAATTCATGTCAAACTCGTCGAGTAAAAACTCCGAATTCGTCGCCCCAATCCAACTATACAAGGTACATAGAATACAACATCAGCCCAAAATCAACCAACATAATACGTCCCCATATTACAAGAATTTAAGCTGCTAATTTGTTGCTACATAAATCCAAATAAATAACTGATTACAATATTCCGCTAATTTTGCTTATTAAACATAAGTGTATTAAACAAGAATTCAACTATAATCCCACGTCCACGAATACTCACCAATTCCATTTTTTCTTTTTTGAGTTCCTCCTTGAACACTTATAATGGTTATTCAATAACCACTACAATATATAAGGTATATGCTTAGTGAATAACAATAATTATTCTCATGGATAACAGACATGCCCAACTTCATCTCATTACAACCAACTGTAGTCTCCGGCAATTATTAGTTCACTTCCACCACTACCGACTAGCCCGCAGCTCCATTCCCTAAGCCCATGTGACCTAGTCATGACCCGCGCCTCTACACGTGCGGTCCAAAGGCCTCAAGCGGCCATGGTCGTCACCACATCGATTACTTCATGGTGGTATAGAACTAGCAATTTCATTGACTCAAATAGGCAACTCAATATGCTCAAATAATTCATTACACCATGCTTTCACAATCAAATTGGACCTAATTTAATCACATGAATTTTGTCCATTACTAAACTAATAAATTTTATTAAGCTGATTTAACATGCATTTACATCTCAAATGAACCCAAACATGGAATCATCCATATATCATAATTAAAGTCACTCACCTCTTAGAATTCACTCCTAATTCAAGATTATAGCTCTCCTAACCACCGGGTAAAAATTCTATATCAAAATTACAAATTATGAGCTAAACTCCTGAACTGGGTCGTGGAAAAACTGTCTCAAAAATCAATAAAATTTATACTAACGTGTTAGACTCACCTCTATGAGTTCGAATATATAGCCTGTTTTGAAATCCGATATCAGACGGCACATCGTTTGGCATTAAGAACGTCTGCGTAATTCCGTCAAAAACTCATCTCTATTTCTCTGTATCTAACGAAATGGGGAAGATGATCAAGGATGTTGGTGATGACTCACCCATCCAAGTGTCACTCAACATGTTAATTCACATTTTGGGTTTCTCTATTAGCCTCCACCAAGTTTCATATATTTTGCAATTATACCTCTGCTATTAATAAAACTTATTAAAACTATCACAGACTTAAATGAGTGTTTGTCTATGTCACGTATGAGTCCCATAAGTAATCTCACATAATATCATGAAGTTGCTAATTAACCTACTAATTATGCAATGTGTTCAATTCGAGCTCACAAAGGTATCCCTAACTGCCCTCAAAAGTGGTCTCTAATAATTGGCATATTATTAAAATAATATAATAATAAATCACATAAATCTTAATAAACATTTAACCACATAAGAATTATCTCACATAACTGTCCCGTCACACGGGGACCTCTCATAACTGTCCTAAACTGAGATTGTCATATTAGGCTAGCATATATCTGGGTTCCCAACTAGACACAGATAATTAACTTAGTGGGTCAAGTTCCATATCTCACATATACTGAAATCATCATTGAATGATTATTAATGCATACTAAATATGATTAAAATAATTCGCAGGAGCGGGTGTTATATCTTGTCCTTATGAAACAACTATGACAATGAAAAGCACAGTGATTATAATATCAGCATGCTTTTTAGAATAAACTGTAGGACGATCTTCGTACCTCGAATAATATGTGTACGTGGAATCACTTTTAAAAATAATTTACTTTTCTATTTGTATTCCATACAAACATGTACTTTTAATTGCGTATATAAATTATAGAAAGAATATCACTTCAGTACTTTTACTTGCATGTTTTTCGTCCTATTGCGTGCCACATGACAATACAAATGACAATAATAATAATAATAATAATAATAATAATAATAAGATTGATAATATCAGCATACTTTTTTGGACATAAAATTTAGAACGGACTCCGTACATGTGGGACCACCTTCGACTAATGATAATTTTTATATCTTCGTTGGTCCATACAAACGTGTACTTTTACTTATAATATCTGGCTATTATTTTGTCATATTTTAAGATGTATTGCCCAACTTGTATGTTACATTGGCACAAGAATAATGATTGATGTACATAAAATATGTACATAAAGTGTATATAAGAATTTGAGCCAATAATTTTGTTGGATCTTATGTATGCAGGTACGGACTCTATTGAAATGAATGACACAGATCTTTAGGTATACACTTTATGTATACATTTTATGTGCAGATAATATTATCCTTGACACAATTGTACACATTGATTAATTACATTTCAAAACACTATAAAAAAAACAACAAAAGAAATGTATCTAAGTCTTTCCCTTTTAGAAATGCTCACATGTCATCTAGTTTTTAGAAAAGCTAAGGTTTCCGGCAGACAATTTTTGAAGCAATGTATGCAGGGACAACAAAAACAATGGTAGTAATAATCACTCCATCCGTTCCATAATAAATGTCTACTTTCATTTTATACAATATTTAAGAAAGTTATTTTATATTAATTTTTTTTGTTCTTTAAAGAGTCACTTTCTAATTTTACCCTTTGATGTAATGGGTGTTTGACTTTTTGCTTGTTTTGGGATCATAAATAAATGCTACTTTATCTTTATTATAAGGATAGTTTAGGAAAGTAAGTAAAATTATATACCAATTTAAGAAAATGAACACTTATTATGGGACATCCAAAAAAGAAAATGTAGACACTTATTATGGAACGGAGGGAGTATGATACTAATAATATTAAAGACACCAAAAGTACTCTTTTAAGGAAAAAATACTTATAAACATGAAAACCAGTGGATAATTGTCATTATCATTACATAAATTAGAAATGAATAACTTTGGTTAGTACCAACTTAAACTTCGAATATATCTACATGTAATTTTCACTTAATTGTGAAACTAGTCTTAAACACATGAAATGCACACAACAAAAAAAAAATTAAATTAAATTAAATTAAAAAATCGTCAAAAAAAATGAATTACTTTAGAAATAAATAACAAAATGTTGATCACCTAAGCAAAAGAATGGGAAAAAAAGCGATTAGATATTGTTAGAGAGAGACATACTATAAAGAATATAGAAGAGGGAAGAAAGTTGGAGTCTAAATAGTAAATGTTAAGAAGCTGGACGAGCCACTATATAAAATTGGAAAGAAATAAAAAGAAAAAATAAATAAAAAAGAAAAAGAAAAAAGAAAAAAGTGAAATGTGGTAATAAAACGTGACATCCAATTATTTCATTTTATAATATACATGTAACAAAATAAAGATTCCAACACAACATTCAAAACGAGATTTTACGGCCATGCAATAGCAACACAATCAAAATTTAACCGACAGCAAAAACAATAAACTTAACAATAACGTCAATACTTTTTAGAGGAAAAAAAAAAAGGGGAGTATAAAATTGCCTTCCTAGCTACTTCTTGTCCAAGCGAAATTACTACTTAATAATGCTCCTTTTTTATTCTTCATGTTCAAAATTGAGTCAGTGTAGTGACTTTGTTTACTTGGTACATATGTGATATGTACACGGATGTTATCTTATAACATACAAAAAAATATGCCAAAGGGTTGTCATCTATTAGTATGAAAAAATAAAATTGAGCAACAGTAATGCTTCCATTTGCACAGATACAAACACAGGATAAGAAAAGGATACGTCAAATAAAGAATTATATCTATTCTTTGTCATTTGAAATTTTAAATAAACTAATTACTTATCTCTTTTTATGACTATTAAATTAAGACTTCTAGTTTAAAATTACAAAGATATTTTAATGATAGTCCACCATATTGTGTTCACTTTCATGTCTGGTGGTGTTGTAGCATGGCATATTGATTGATATTAAAGAAATTAAGATATTTTCTCTATACCTAAATAAGCGTACACTATAAGTTTGATTCCTTACATAACTACTTTTCTATTTTATTTTTAGATGTGATAGATGTTCGACCACGCATAAATGTTAGTACTTGTCTTTATTATAAGTGTGTTACAGAAAATTTATGTAAAATTTGTAATTGATTTTCAAAAGTGAACACTTATTTTAAGATATCTACGGGTCCGTTAGATAAAACCAAAAATTAAATACTTAAAATTAAGTATTGAATTTTAAGTACTAAAATTTTTAAACAATTGAGCTTGCAATACTAAAAACAGTGTTTCTGTTGGGATTATATCACATGTCAGATAATCCCATTAATTTAGGGATTATGATTTGGCTAGCTATAGATTCCTATTGTGATTTGATTTCTTTTGTGAGAGTTGTATTACTTGTCCAATAAGTAATGAGTTGCAAACTCTATATAAGGGGGATGCTGTATAGAAATTTAGGAAGCCCTTGATGTACCAAGTTGGCCGTCCCCCCGCAATGGGGTGCATGGTCTAGGGTGAAAGAGTGTGAGTTCTTTGGAATATTGAGAGTGAGCATACAAAGGGTTTGAGGGTTGGGTTATGAGATTTAATCTAAAGTGTCTTGTACAAATTGTTTATTCTCAATAGTAAAAGAACTGGTTTCTTAGGTGTGGATATAGGCAATGTTTGGCCGAATCACGTAGAAATCTGTATTTTTTTTTGTGTGCTTGTTTATTACTTTGTGTATTTATTGGGAGAATTTGATTCTGCGTTTTAAATTTCCATAGTTTCAAGTACTAGAATAGGTAGACGACATTCAGTGATTATTTTCAGTAGAATATTTTTATTTAAAGTTTTCAGTGATTTTTTAGCTACTTTTTAATTTAGTGATACATAATTAAACACACTGAAATAAATACTCCCTCCGTCTCTTTTTTTGAGTCCACCTTTGGGAACTCAACTTATTAAGGGGACAAAAAGAATCTACACCTATTTTCCACAATTGCCCCTAATCATTACTATAACTTTTTTAGTTTTGTCTTGGTGTAGATTTCAAGGAAGGGTAGTTTTGAAAAGTAAGTAAAAAGTGTTTACCAATTTAGGAAAGTGGATACTAATTTTGGGACATCCCAAAATGGAATATAGGACTCTAAAAAAGAGACGGAGGGAGTAAGTACTAAAAATTTTTATTTTTTATATTTAATTGAGTCATCAAATACACCTTTAATTAAAGACAAAAAGGATACTTTGTTTTTTTGCGTGTGGGACACGTGATGGCGGGTGACCTGTGCTACATAGTCAACTACTTTGTTGTAAAGTTAAGGATCCCAACTTCTAAACCGGCAGTGCGGCGCAAGATCAAGGTACTTTAAAATAATAGAAAAAGGTGTTGTATCACGTGTTATAATTTTTTGAATGGAAGACACAAGTTTCAATCGTTCCAAAACTGGACCTCCTTTTCTAAAGCACTACCGATACAATAACCAATCACACTAAAGTTTCACAACCGTCTGATGTGATTTAATAAATTCCTGGCCTACAACAATAATTACTACCTCAAATTTGAGAAAATATTGAATATAACAGTAATACTGTATTATTAAATATACATAATGTTACTAATTAATTATTCATTTCGTTCCTTTTTTTGAGTCCATTATTAGGAATTCAATTTTTTAAAGAGATAAAAAGAATTTACACCTACTTTCTACAATTACTCCTAATTATTATAATAACTTTTTTTTAGTTTTGTCTTGGTGTAGATTTCAAGGAAGGGTAATTTTGTAAAGTAAGTAAAAATTGTATACTAATTTAGGAAAGTGGACACTAATTTTGGGACATCTTAAAATGGAATATAGGACTCAAAAAAGGGACGGGGGGAGTATTTTTTTTAATTGAATAACAAAATATCGAGAGAAATTATTTAGTATAACCGTTGCACTATGTCAGTATATTAATGTGACATGATATTTTAATTTAGACCATATACATGTCCTATTTCTAGTGGGGTCATGACAATCACTTTGCTTGTTTTGATCCTACTAAAAATAGGAGTAGGTGTATGGGCTAAATTAAAATATTATATCACATCAATATGTGAACGCTATGCGACGGTTATATTGAATAACTTCTCCCCAAACACCTGACAACTTCTCATTTAATGATAATACCATGTCAACTATATGACTCGATACACCCGTGATATTGAGTATTTTCTCCTCAAACTCAAGAAATTATTCAGTGAAATCGTCACACCATAATATTATACTGGTGTTGTTTGGTGTAAGCCTCAATAATATAAAGTCATGTGACAATTATTTTAAAGGAAAATTTAGTCAAAGCCCTCCAAAATAAAATTCAAATTAAAAACAATTTAGTATTAGGTTCAACCCGTTTTTTATTCTAGTAAAAAGTCTATATGTTATAAAAAGATGTGTGAAATTCACATAACTTTAGTAAAAAAAAAATGAACTAGTTATATGAAACTTCACATTAAAAAAGAGTAATATGTGTTGGGAAATCAACTAGACGCACTGCCACATGTGTTGGGAAACACTTTAGAAAAAAAAAATTGGAAGGCATAACATTACTCATTAAAAAAATATGTGAAATTTCACATAACGTTTAAAAAATGGGTACTTGATCCATTTAAGTTGCATTAGCCATGAAAGTTCTCATTAAACTTCTATATTTTAAAGGCTTAAATATATTTTACCCACATGTGGTTAGGTCTATTTTTACTTTACTCCACGTGGTTCAAAAGTGGACACTAAACCCTAGGGATGGCAACGGAGCAGGTTTAGTGCGGAGTAGCCTCTTCCTAACTCCAACTCCTATTAAAAAGTTGTTTACCAAACCCACCCCAACCTATAATACCCTATATTTTTTTATTTTTATAAATAATACATAAGATTCTGTATGCTTCTCTTAAACATATTTGAAGTTTCATTTTCAATCGATCGAAATCATTTCAAGTGATCGAGAATTTCTTTCTTCAAGCGATCGAACCCTGTTTAAGCGATCAAAACCCTGCTAACATGAATTTACTACGTGTTCCCTTGTTCAATCGATCAAATAAGTCTCAATCGATTAAACCTGGCCAATCTGCCCTCAAGCGATCGAGGTAGCTTCGATCGATCGAACCTGTCTGGATATTCCATCTCAGTTTATGCACTGGAATGCCACCTAACCTTCTTCCCTTGCCTATATATATATATATATATATATGTTTGGTCATTATGTGTCTAAGGCTTGTTTTTGTGCCCAAGCTTTGTTAGTTTATATATATATATATATATAGAGAGAGAGAGAGAGAGAAAGAGGGAGATATGGTGTGTATATATATACATCCATATATACATACACACATACTATATATACACAATGTCCGGGAGACAGATAGAGAGAGAAGAACAGAAGAAGAAGAAGAAGAAGAAGAAGAAGAAGGAGGAGGAGAAGAAGAACAAAGAGAGAGAAGACGAGGCAGAGAAGGAGAGAGGAGGATGAGCCATTAAAGCTCGGAGCTCGCGCCTTGCCAAACGCATCCTCAGCAAGTTCGGTGAGTTCTAAACTCACTTGGTACATTTTATATGATGTTTTATGAGTTTTTGACGTTAATAAATAGACCTAAATACGCACTAACACCTCTGGGCGTCCACTGTCCAGAACATTTGGAGAAGACGACTCTCGAGCGATTGAACTCGAGCGATTGAACTGAGTTCAATCGATCGAAGGGACTTCGATCGCTTGAATATTATCTTTCCCACTCAATCGAAATGGTTTTAATCGATTGAACTCTGTAGAATATGGATTGTTTCGTTAGTTTATTATATAAGGGTTCGATTATTCGATTCTCAATTCGGACTTCCATTATACGATTATGGGTTGATCAGGGATAATGTGACAACAAAGATAAGTATGATTAAGAATAATAGATTAACGTGGTGACGTTAGATACCATGCATTTCCTGTATGAGTTCAATATCCGTTCACTTTAATCAGAGTAGTCAGACCACAATGGGGATGTCATGTAATCATTAGTGGTATAACGATAAGTAGGTTTGCTAAGTTCTAGGATGATTGCGGGAGGAGCTGTTTCCCAAACACGATAGGCAAATGAAGGTGTCTATGACATGCGGTAGCTGGGTAAATAGGTGTTCTCAAACAAGGTAGATGACCTCTATGACTTGCGGTGTTATGCGGTAGATGGTATCTATGACTTGCGGTGACTAAGAATATAAAGCAGATGATAAGTCATGACAATAGAATTGATGTGTCGATACTTGAAGCGTTAAATCCCTGACATGCGGTGGACTGTACATATATTCTTAAAAGCGAGGGATGGACTGACGTATTATCTATGACTTGCGGTGTACGCAGTAGATGACCTCTATGACTTGCGGTGTTATGCAGTAGATGGTATCTATGACTTGTGGTGACGCGGTAGACAAAGCATTGGTGTATCCAAGAGTTTTACAATCAACTCCGTTCCAGGAGTCAGTATATGCTGAGTTTTATTAACAAGACGATAAGGGTTGAGTAAATGACATTGGAATAATAAAAAGAAAGATACTATTGTAACACTATATCTTAGACACTTCAATAACTTGTTACTGTGTTATATAATTGGTACCATGTGAGTCTCTATTCACTCAACACTCAGTAAGCTGACGGTCGCTATTACCTGGACATTCCCCGTCCAGATTACCCTGCCCCTCTTAATGCAGGTGATGATGCGTATGACAACGGCTACTATCCGGAGGGGGAATATGCTCCGGATGGCCCACTAAAGACGACTATGCCACGGAAGATTACTACGCTGACGACTACCCTTATACCAACTAGAGAAAAAGAAGTTATATCTAGTTTATATTTCTGTTATTTCTGTTGAACTAATGTAACGGGTACTTGGGCATATGTTGTCTCCAGACCTGTTAGGTTCTTGAGGACCACTCTGATATTTGTACTAGATACAACTGTTATTATATTCAATTTGATTATACTGTTGTTCTTATTCATTAGTATAATGGTACTGCGTTGTGTGGATAATTAGTGACATTCACCTGACATTTCCTATGGACCCAAAAGGGGAATTTATTTTTCTCTATTTTTGCTGCTCCAGGACGTGACACAACCCTATTAGTAGCGGAGTCGGATTTGGTCTGTTTTTTTATCGGGGCAGTGACGGATTGAATGAAATTAAATAAATGGATTAAATGATTAATTGATATGAAACCATGGTGGGTTCTCTTATTTCATGAGTCAAAATTTATCAATTTTTGCTCTCTGTAGTATTTTTGTTTCCTTTTTAAATGTCATATACTCATGGTATATATATGAGTCATGGTATTTTAGCAAATAAAGGGAAAGTATAAAGGTATATTACTAAATTAGATACTTTAATCGGAGCGGGATGGGTTTTAATCGGAGGTATTTTTAATTACCACCTCCGCCCCAATTCCTATAGAGTTTTTATTCACTTACCAAACTCGCTCCTACTCCTATAATACATACTCCAAACCAGTTCCGTGCGAGACGAGGCGGGGCGGAGTTCCGAAGGATCAAAATTTGTCATCCCTACTTAACCCTCTATAATTTCGAACTAATGTGAAAGTGTTAAAATTTCTCCAAAAACTATGACATTAAGTAATATGTCAAATCTCCACTACTTATCATGTGTTTGTATTTTCTATTTTTTGGGAGCCATATTACTGGAGACATTACCACATCAGTCATCACTGTAATGATTGATGTTTTGGCCTCACTGAATAACTTCTCAAACAAACGCCCTACTCGAAATGCGTGCACTTTTGTACCGCTTCAGGGGGGACCACTAACAGCGTCACTGACGGCTCCGTTAAACACTTTGATATAATCGATAGATAGATACAAACACATAAACAAATGTAACAGCCACGCAAGTTCGCAAGCTGACGTAGCCAGTCTAACGAAACCCTAACGGCGTCAATAGCCTCAAAACACTATACTAGACAATTCACAAGCTTCTCACGTGACAAACGGCATGGACTAGTTCACCAAGTGAGATGTATAGTTTAATCACGTGTTTTGAGTCCTGTTTAGACGCTTCACACGCCGCTCTTAATGTACGATTCTGAATTTACGTATATGCCCTTGTATACACGTAAATATATAGTAATAGATTTATCACAGTATCTGTATCTACATGTTATTTATTGAATGATTTAAATAATAATAAATGAAATATTGTTATTTTATTTTATATTAATGGGTTACGTGTTGTTTACCGGGAAAAGAATTTATCAGTTCAAAGAGAGTCTCTCTCTCTCTCTCTCTCTCTCTCTCTCTCTGTATGTGAATAAAAGCCCTGGTCTTTCTCTTTGGCTTCTTTTCCTACTTTCTCTCTCATGTATGGATAAAAATTCAGCTTCCATTTTTGTTTGCCGTCCAATGGCTCAGCCAGATCTCCGGCAATGACCCACTTTTCCGGTAAAAACTCTGATCTACAAAGCTTATCTAATCTAATTTACATTCATTTTCTCACATATCCATATCCATATACATATACATATATCCTAATAAAAAGAAAATAATGAAATGACATTTTTAGGATATAAGAAATACAGATCCTGTCAGGATTTATTTTTCTTGTTAAATTCTTTATCAACCACAACAAATTTCAATATTCATTGAAATTAGTTGTGTTTATGTTGATTTTTTTTTTTCCATCTTTCTGTTCACGAGTTTAAACTGTAGTGGGTTATATTTCTTGAGAGATCAGTTTGGTTTAAAGAGCTGTTTTGGGTAATTTTGAAAAGATTTCAGAAAGTGTGGGTTTTTTTAATGATCTAGGAGTGTAATTTCCTTCTCAGATTCTCAATCTCAATATTTTCCTTTATTGTCTTTTTTAACAGGAAAATTTCACAGAATGAGCTGAATTGTGAATCTAGTAACAAAACTTTGTTTTCTTCACCAATCTGAAGAGAATTGTTGCCTAGAAAAACACAGGAAAAGGTAAAAGATTTGATCTTTACCAGTTTCCGCTCTGCGGTATGGATTTAAGAAGAAAGACCTCAATTTCAGAAGTGGAAGATATTCAGATTGATAGGTGTTGGGTTCCAATAACTCCGGTGAAGGCCGCGGTACCAAAACCGCAGCCGATCTACGAAAACAAGCAAGAAAAGCAACTAAACGAAGAAAATTCGTTTGAAACAGAACGAATTTCCTGGGAAAATCAGCTACAGGAAGAGGATTGCTTAGACTCAGAGTATCCACCTGGGTTTTCAACACAATCTGGAGTAAATAGAGAGGTTGCATGTTCTGATTCAACAAATGGTGTAGATTTAACTAGTGATTTTGAGAATTGGGAGGCGGGTTTGGCCGAAAACCCCCAAATTTTCGATGAAAATGTATATGACAAGTTTTCACTAGAGAGATGGAATCACGTTAACGTAACTTTTGCCGATCTTTTGGCTCTCGCCGATGCGGCCAAACCTTCTTCTGCAAATAGAACTCGGCAAGAGAATGTTAGTGCAACTGATTGCACTGGGGACGTGCCTCAATGTAAGTGTTACTAAATTCGTGTTTCTTTGCGAATTTTTTTGTTTGGACAACACTTCTATACATTTACTTAAGTAGACATTCGTCACACGACATGATTGTTCCACGTGTACTCCATGTATACAACACTTGGAACATGGTAACCAATTACGTCTCGGGAACAGACATCACTCATAGTGCTTTTAGCATCTCCAGCCTCTGCCCCCACAAACAAAACTCTGACCAATCACGTCTTGAAACATCACCCTAGATACCTGGAACAGTACTCTAGTCTTTCACTTGGTACATGTCACAAGACATGATTGGTCCACGTGTACTCCATATATTAAACACTTGGACATGTTGACCAATTACTAAGGTACAGCACCCAAGTGCTGTCCTACAGACATATTTATGTGCTTCTGACACCTCTAGACTATGTGCCAGAAACTCATACGCAGAGACCACTGAATAACGGACCCTTTTTGATGCAGCTGTTGCAAAGAGTCACTCGAAACAATGTTAGTAGTAGAAGAAAGAAGGAAATGTGGAAAAGAAGAGAATTAGACAATAAAATGATCCCCAAGTCAATAGTTCTACGGTTAGATCGGGCTGCAGGGCGAACACATAGGAAGGTGAATTTCAGGCATTGACCATGTGGAACCTGATGTCTCAAAATTACTCTCATTTTTTGCAGAAAATATGAAGCGATAGAATTAGGGGAAAGAGTTAAAGCAACAAAAACCATAGTGTGCCATTTGTGATATAGACACCATGCACTGACATCACCTCAATTTGTGGCCATTTGTGATGCAAACCGAGGCATTCTTCGCCATTCTCCTGTAATGTTTGCCAGAGAAAATGCTGGAGTGAACAGTTGTTTCAGTTGTATCTATAGTTTACATTGCCTCGGCAAAAACCAATATTGCTTTGTCAATAGTACCACAATTTTATCAATTAAGAATCAGCAAGTTTTATAGCAATAAAATAACATGCAATCGGGCTGTGCTCGTAAAACTTGGCAAGAAATTCCCGAAATTAAATAGGAATGTAATAATATACTTTTACAGATGGAAATTCGATTCCTACCCAACTCAACTATGATCTCAATTCGCCACCTGGAACAACAAGAGATGCTGGGCCGAGCAGGACCATCAACCCCCAGTTTGCACCCGTCACACCAGATCAAGCAAAGAGAGCAGAAAACAAACAGGTCTCCGATCTTCAAAGTACAAGTGCCAATGAAATGACAAATCAAACAAGAGACGGGCTTGGTAATGAAGTTGCTACGACAAGGGTTGAAGTGAGTGACATCCACGGTCAGAAAGGACAGCCACCGATGCTTGAAGAGTCCTCATGTGCAGCTGGTTCCACGCAATTGGAGGAGATTCACAACCCTGACAACGGAGGCGAACAGGGTATTGACCTGAACAAAACACCAGACCAGAAACCACGAAGAAGAAAGCACAGGCCAAAAGTGGTTATAGAAGGACAACCTAAAAGGACTCGAAAGCCCAGAACCCCAAAGCCTGCGGTTCCCAATGAACACCCAACAGGTAAGAGGAAGTATGTACGGAAAAAGGGACTCGAAAAAAAGTCATCAACCCCTTCGGTAGGGGTAACTGGTGGAAATACAGAACCAAAAATAGCTGAGAATACGGAAAAATCGTGTAGAAAGTCATTAAATTTTGACTTGGAGACCCAAGGTGGAGATACTGAACCAAAAATAGCTGAGAATACGGAAAAATCGTGTAGAAGGTCGTTGGATTTCGAATTTGAGACATATCTGAGAGAGAGAAGTTCTAACTTAAATTCAGAATCACAAGCGCAAAACTTCAGCACTGGAGTTCAGTCAAAACCCACCGTGCAGCTAGGTCAAGGGATAGGAATGCCGGTGGAAAAGACAAAAATGGGTATTGCTTATGACCTTACCCGTTCCATGAATAAAGTACTGGAGGGTTACATATCAATGCCCGAAAGGCAAAACCCAACCCCATCGACTCCTACCAAGGCTGATCCACCACGTGAAAAGTTGAAGGATGATCTGACAAATGAACTTACAAGAGGAAAATGCCGAATAGTTTTCTCAAACGAAACTCACGATAAACAGGAACACGTCATTCAAGGGAGTCCAAATGATTCCAACTGTAGCAGCAGTGCGTGTTTGACCAACGGAGAACAATCGAGAGGGCAAAAGAGGGCACATTCGTGCATGGTTGACGAGGCTCAACTCAGCAGTATGAATGTGACGGGGATCAACTACAATGCTTTGCAGTCATATTTGATGGTTCCAGTGATAGACCACAATAACCGATCTCATAGCTTGCATTTTCCTGCAATTTACAAGAGAAAGAAAACTGAGAAAGGGCAGAACTCGGCAACATCCAGTACAGTGTCAACCACGACTGCAGAAAATAGCATGAGACAATCAACAATGTGTCATCAAAATAATGCATGTACCAATTCTTTTACATCGAAAACTGAATGGACACCAACCAAAGTTGCAGCAATAAACAGCACACAGAATAACCAGAAAGCTTTGGAATACATGATGGCTATGACCCACACAGAGAGGTTGACCAAGAAGAGATCTAAGGGGCACACCCAGGTACGTGACTTAGCTTCACGAGTCGGAACTGTGGAGTACGTGCAATGGCCAAGTTTTACTGCCATAGGAGCACCGGCATCTAGTAATATCCAAGGATTTGAAGCTTCTTCACAGCAACCGCACATATGCATGGAAGCCCAAGTGGCAGCAACTCGTCCGACAATGGCAACAAAGCGTAGAAGAAACTCTCATGTCAGCTCAGTACCTCCCGGTACATATAATCACCACCAATCTTTCAGCAAGTCAAAAGGTACTTCGTGTCCATTGTTGTCAAACCCTGAATCAAATCGATTATGAATCACGGATCTCATCAAATTGTGATTCGATAAGTCTTGGTGTTTTTAACAGAATAATAATGTATAGGTATTAACTTTATATATATGAAAATACACTTGCAAGACTTAAGATGAACAAAGAAACAATTTTACACAAGCTTCATTAAGGCTCAAATGCTGAAAGTTTTTCACATCAAAATAATAACCATGAAATGTGCATTGTATTAAATAAATGAATTGTTTCGGAATGTTTAAAACTCGAATCAACTCATGAATCAACCAATTCTAACAACCATGTTCGTATCATCAATATTCTAGAGAACCACGCATTTTTTCCAAGTGATTCCTTCTCTAACTTGTTTTGGGGCACTGAATGCAGGTGCTCTTTCACGTGCCATATCGAGAAACATGTCTCCCATTGATGCAATAGTTGAGTATTTAAAGCGGCTAGATATAAATGGGCCAAGTAAAGAAGTCGTGTATCAAGAGCAGAATGCACTTGTGCCTTACAACAGGAGATATCAAGATCAAAACGCTCTGGTTCTTTATCGAATGGCTGGAACTGTTGTACCCTTTGAGGGTTCATTCAAGAAAAGAAGGCCTCGTGCAAAAGTTGATCTCGATGATGAGACAAATAGAGTTTGGAAGCTTCTGTTGGAAAATATTAACAGCGAAGGAATTGATGGAACAGACGAGCAAAAGGCAAGATGGTGGGAAGAAGAGCGGAAAGTGTTCCACGGACGGGCAGACTCATTTATTGCACGAATGCATCTTGTCCAAGGTATGTAAACAAAGTTATAGATCTAACCATCTGCAACATTCCCGATCAGACCCACTTTGTTAGCTCTTAAAATAGTTACTTTGGTTGGTGTAATATTCTTTTTAAAGCTACAAATTGGAGCTTTAAAAAAAAAACAAAAACAAAAAGGAATCAGATTTTTTTAAAAGGTGTGAAAAACCTAATCCAAATTGTCACAGCTTTGTAAAGAATCACTTGTACGTGATTGTTGGCACCGAAAACGCTATCTCATCCACAAAAGAGCTCAGTGAAAAAATTCATTGTGTTAAATTCCATAGTACATCGAGTAATACTGTAATATAATTTGAAAAGAGTCAAGTATTAGGCCAATAGGACAGCCCTGATCGTACTATCTGGCAGTCAGCCAGACAAAAGAGATTACTCTATCTTAATTATTGTCTAAGCTGTACCTGAAATCGAGTACGATTATGATATCAAAAATATCCACCCAAACAGCTCAAATACAGAACTCTGTGTGTGTGTGTGTGTGTGTGTGTGTGTGTGTGAGAGAGAGAGAGAGAGAGAGAGAGAGAGAGAGAGAGAGAGATATTTTGTTTCTAATTTCGTAAGTCAAATTTGAGATCCAAAAGTAATGAAGAAGGAAAGTAAGGTTGTACAATGCTTTAAAATGCTGACAAACCTAGCAACCAATAGTTAGCCAAACCTACAACAAAAAACCAAATATAATGTGTATATCTGACATAGACCAATTGAACAAATAAGCAACTCAACAAAACAGGTGCGTGTATACATATAAATGTTACCATCAATCTTAAAGACATCTTAAGAGCTAAAGTTTATTTACTCAGAATATCATATTCGCGTAAATTCCAGCAACATTTTCTACCTAAACCAAAGTTGAAAAAAGTTTCCAAAAGGATGGAATTCAAAACAATCTCTTATCTCCACAAACATGCAAATAATTAGAATCTGTAACTATCTAAACGTTCCTATTTTCATTCATCAAACATTGCCATATATTCTACATTAACAAGAAGATTTTTTGCAGGAGACAGGCGTTTCTCTAAATGGAAAGGATCCGTTGTGGACTCAGTGGTCGGAGTTTTCCTTACTCAGAACGTCTCAGATCATCTTTCTAGGTCAACTGGAGTCTTGACATGTTAGAAATAAAATGAAATGAGTTTACAGTAATATTATAGTACTAGTATTAAATTAATTTGCCTCTCGCTTTGCAGTTCCGCATTCATGTCTCTTGCTGCACGATTTCCCCTCAAGTCAAAGAGCGGCCACATATCATGCTCGGAAGATAGGAATGGCATAACGGTGGAAGAACCAGATATTTGCATACTAGAACCAGAGGATACCATCAAATGGCATGAAGAGAAATTGAAACACACAGTCTGTGACCAGAGCTCTATGACTCTCCATGACGTTGCATATAATGAAGAAAAAGTTGTGAACAGCAACGAAACCTTCAGAAGCAACACTGGTGGAGTTAGATCAACGAATAATTCAAGATGCGAAGCATTAGAGTCTTCTGGAAATGAAACTATTATAGAAGATGAAAGAGAAGTGGATTCTCCTCAGAATTCAATAGTTTCATCTCAAAACTCCGTTGACTCTTCTGCAGTTCCACCAGCTGAAGGAATAGGATCGTGCTCGCAGAGCAATTCAGAAGATCTAACTGCTGGTCCTTCGACCAAAAGGCTTGATGGTTCTACTTCTTTTATGGAGTTGTTAAAGATGGCTGGATCCACCATGGTACAGGGAGTTCACAATCATGTAACTGGAAATGTGTCACCTTACAAGGATGGGCACAATCAAGCAAAAAGCAAGGGATGTGGAGTTGAATGCTTTCATATCGAAGAAGATGGCAGATTTTCAGAACTTGTCAAGAAAAAGGAAGAAAATTATACTAGCGAACAGAGTGGATTGACAACAGAATCTATAAACCAACCTAAAGTTCAAGAGACTCTCACAGTGAGCTATGAAGAAGGGCCACCAAATTTCAATTGCGTTCAAAGAGAAGTGAATAAGCGCATCCACTCTCAAAGCATGCCAGCCGACAAGCCTAAGATTAATAATGAGTCACAGACTCAAGAGCATAGCAGTCAAATGCAAAAAGTGACTGAGAGTATTGTCGATAATTCGAAGGGGAAGAGGGGCAGATTGGGCAAGGAGAAACAGAATAATGTCGAGTGGGACTTCTTAAGGAAAGAAGCTCAATCAAATGGCAAAAAAAGAGAAAGAACAGCAAACACAATGGATTCAGTGGACTGGGAAGCGGTAAGATGTGTGGATGTTAACGAGATTGCTAATGCCATCCGAGAAAGGGGAATGAACAACATGCTTGCTGAGAGAATCAAGGTACACATTTCATTTTTCATAGGAAAGAATCTCATACTCGAGAATGGGACCCATAGATGGTTTACTCTTGTTACATTCTATACTGCACGGGCAAGGAAACTGGACGCGGATACGAAACACTATCGGACACAGCGACACAGGAATGATGTCAGACAGAGCTAGGATATGAAAATAAATATATATATATATATATATATATATGTTTCTTCATTAAACATACAATACAACTGAGTCATGTCCACTCCCGTTTCCTAAACTCTCATATAAACCAATGATTTGTCTACCATCTTATCAGTTTAAGACATTTACCTCAAAATTTTAAAACTATTTCCAATGAGAGGCCACCATGCAATGTCAGACCGAGTTGGACGTGTGTCCAGCGTGGGAAAAAAAATAATAATAAGACACTTTTTTCACGGTGTCCGACGAGAATTGGTGTCTGGCACAGACACAGCACTCTAATTGAAGCATCCGTACTACTGAGGTTACGATTCTACAGCAAGAATGCCTTTTAGATCAGCTGATTAAAATTATAATATTTTGTGCAGGATTTCCTTAACCGAATAGTTAGGGAACATGGAAGCATTGACCTTGAATGGTTAAGAGATGTTCCACCTGACAAAGCAAAGTAAGCCCATAGAGAAGATTCAAGTCACTTCTATATGTTAAGCAAAGCTATTTAAAATTTCACTAAATTAGCTCAATGTTGTTTCAGTTTTTTTACTGAGAACTAATAAGAAGAACTTGCACTTTCATGCTTGTAGAGAGTATCTGCTGAGCATAAGGGGGTTGGGACTGAAAAGTGTGGAGTGTGTAAGGCTTCTGACACTTCACCATCTTGCTTTCCCTGTAAGTTTTAATTTGATATACGAATAGTTTTAAATTTGAATTGAGTTGGAACAAATCTTATCTCAAACACAATAAAATATATATATATATATATCTGTACATTTGCTATAAGGTTGATACAAACGTCGGACGTATTGCTGTAAGGCTTGGATGGGTACCTTTACAGCCTCTTCCTGAGTCACTGCAGTTGCATCTTCTCGAACTGTAAGTAGTAACTCTTAAGTGAATAAACATTGCAGACTATATGCATTTGCAACAGACAGCTAATTTTGTTTTCCCTATGCAGATACCCGGTCCTTGAGTCCATACAAAGATATCTCTGGCCACGACTCTGCAAGCTTGACCAAAGAACACTGTAAATAAGAACTCCCCTTTACATTTATGCTCAAATCAAAATATTGCAAAACCGTTTATAAAATTAGAAAAAGAATAAACTCATAAGAAAGAATAATTCATTCTTACATGTTACATAAAACAACAAGAGTCTTTTTTGTAGTGTGTGTATTTATGTAGTTTTTTTTTTTTTTTATTCTGAACTGGCATCGACTGATTATAATTCCTTTTAACAGATACGAGCTACACTACCAGATGATTACTTTTGGAAAGGTATTTCACGTTTACTAGAAAGGTTGAGATGTTTTCTCCTAGTGATAAATAAACGCTGAAAAAGATTTATAGAGTTTCATCATCTTTATGCAGGTTTTTTGTACAAAGAGTAAGCCAAATTGCAATGCATGTCCAATGCGGGGAGAGTGCAGGCACTTTGCAAGTGCATTTGCAAGGTCGTCCCTTTGTTTGAACTTTCAGCTACTAAATCACCAGAAATAATTATCTCCATATGGTTGTGAAAAAGAAGAACCTTATCATGCATTCATCTTAATCTACAATTTAGAAATGACTGGCCATAAATAAGAAAGCTGCAAAACTAAGATCAAGTGTACATACGTAGCTATAACACACAACCACGTGTAGAGTAATGATATGACCATACAAAAAATACCATTGTAGATCAGACTTTTACAAAAACCAATATGTGAAACAGTTCAAAATATAATTGTCAAAATCTTATTCTAGTTACTGTAACAATGTAACATTAATTTTGTCATAAAACCTATTGAAATGTTAGATCCGAAACTTATAAGATGTGCACACACCCTATTCCGACATATTGCATCACTAACAAACAATGTGGATTGCAGTGCAAGGCTTGCCCTGCCAGGGCCAGAGGAGAATAGTATAGTGTGTGCACCGGAACACAAAGCAGCTAATCAAAACCCAGTTGGGATCATCAATCCATTGCAGCTACCTCAGCCTCAGCCTCAGCCTCAGGCGAATCAACAACCAAAAGCACTGTGTCAAATCAAAAATCGTGAGCCAATTATTGAAGAACCAGCATCACCAGAGCCAATTATTGAAGAACCAGTAACACCAGAGCCAGAACATCCACAAATAATAGAAAGCAACATTGAGGACATTGGCTGTGAAGATCCTGAGGAAATCCCTACCATCCGACTCAACATTAAGGAGTTCACACAAAATCTGCAAAACTATATGCAGCATAATTTGGAACTTCAAGTGGGTGATGTGTCAAAGGCCTTAGTGGCTTTAACTCCGGAAGTTGCCTCACTTCCTGTGCCTAAACTCAAAAATATGAGCCGACTTAGAACAGAGCACCAAGTGTAAGTAGGCACTTCTCATGTATCATATAATTAACGATTCTTAGAGTATTGTTCTATCAAATTTGGATCCAGCTGTTGATAAAATAAGGAGTCCAATTTTTTTCAGCCAAGACTGTAGTGCATGTAATTAGCCCAGCAGCAGTGGTCTAAGATGAAACTTAAACTAATTAGCCTAAAAAAGATAACTCTGAACACTTCTCATAGACCACAATATTACACTAAATAACTGCTGATGTGAACTATTTGATTATTCCTCATTTTGTGACTTGCCAATTGTGTCTTTCCCATTCTGCAGCTATGAACTTCCAGATTCACATCCTTTGTTGGAAGGGGTTAGTACTGCTACATGTACTTTCCAAGAATATATTCATTTCTACAATTAGTTTACTTTAAAAAGTACACTTGCTCAAAAAATTGCAGTTGGACAGACGTGAACCTGACGACCCGTGCTCATACCTTCTTGCTATATGGACACCTGGTAAGCATAGAATACTAACCTACATTAACACCTAAATCGCGATATTCTTATGATTGCTGAAAGCAGCTACGCCACTAAATTCCAACCCATCCAAAATTGCAATGACTAATTCAAATTTACTCGAACTCTTTAAGGTTGCTAGTTGATTCCGCCAAATGTATTGCATCCATTTCAGGTGAAACTGCAACTTCAATTCAACCACCAGAAGGAAGGTGTAGTTCCCAAGATTTTGGCAAACTATGTGACCAGCACACATGTTTTTCATGCAACAGCATCCGAGAAGCAAACTCTCAGACTGTTCGAGGGACGCTTCTGGTGAGGATCTCTGAAATGCAACTTTTTTTGTTTCTATCCACCTTTATCCAATACTAATGACACCATCATGAACAGATACCATGCCGCACAGCCATGAGAGGGAGCTTCCCCCTAAATGGTACATACTTCCAAGTTAACGAGGTAAACACTTAATGACTCAGCTCACTCAACTGTCTTCCACATTTTGAAGATACTTATCCCATGGTTAGAATCTTCAATGCACGAGTCAATTCATTCAATTCAAGTTTTTATAAAACCTGATACGATCTACGATTCACCATTCGCAATTTTTAAATTCTGTCAATTAACTGAAAACTTTCAACATTTTGAGCATTGATATTGCATGAAACTTGTGTCAAATTGTTATTTTGTTCATTTAAGCATTGAACATGTGTTTTAATTTTTATATATATATATATATAATATTTGTGTATATTACCTATTTTCTATAATAAATAATAATTGAATCTTACTATTCACAACTTATAATTTTGGAAAACTAATTCAGGATTTGACGAGGACGTATCCCAAATAAAGCAGCGCTAAGAAAACAAAAAAAATATGATAGCAATAAAATGGATTCCTGTGCAGGTGTTTGCTGATCATGACTCCAGTATCAACCCAATCGACGTCCCTAGGGCTTGGATTTGGAATCTTCCAAGAAGAACAGTGTACTTTGGAACCTCCATACCAACAATATTTAAAGGTAAAAGATTTCATAAAGATTGGTTATCGTACAGGTTACAAGTTCAGCTACTGACATTCTACAAATTATCTTTGCACACTAGGATTATCAACAGAGGGCATTCAATACTGCTTCTGGAGAGGTATGGAGATTGACAACCCCATATTTTAATGTCATCCTTGCTGCTTCCGCTACTTTCCTACTTCTTTGCAACAACGAACGTTGCATAGTACTGTATAGAAAACAACATGGCTCACTTTTCCAAAAACTAGTGTAGCCACCTTTTTTTGCCCAGAATGACTTATGTGGAAAATCCAACCAGATCCTATTTATTCCAATTCACTAGAAGACGTAGTAAAATATTGGTAATTTTAGATCTGTCTAAGAACAGTCTTGGGAGTATTAGTTGAAATTCTTAAGAAGAAAATAAAAGGCATGTTGATACATATGTAACATTTCTATTAGATTTGATGGAGTTAAGTTGTAGAGATAAAAATAATAATAATAATAATAATAATAATAATAATAATAATTATAATAATAAAAAATAAAAAATTGTCTGAGATCTTAGTTGACCTTACCTTACCTTGAGAGTGATGACTAAGAAATTTTTCTTTGCTTTCCATTGGTAGGTGCTCTCCTAGAATAATCATTACTACTAATGTTATAATAATTACGATTATTCTTCTACTGTTCTACCATCCTCAAGTAAGTATTAACACTCCCTATTTCATCCTAGGAATACTACCATGCATAACCCAAATCAACTTTAAACCACTCACCTACCACCTTTTTCTTCCCTCAACACAGACATGCGCACAGTAAAAATAAGCTGGTGCTCAAATAGACCAGAATACTTCCTAGTTAGCTACCTTGTACTCTTGAAACCAAGGTAAAAAATGTGGCATGGTGCAATGGCACATTGCTTTAAAAAAAGCTTCGAATGGAGAACTGCATGCATTTTATCCCAAATATTTAGAGCTTATCATGCTAAATCAAAAAATAAATCTTAATCCACAAGGAAATTTCATATGCCATCGATAAAGGAAAATTTATCTATACTGGCTAGCATGTCACGTGATTCTCACCCATTAAGAATAACACCACTATAAATGAGTCCCATGCAAACATAAGAATCTACATCTTTTGCACCTTAAAGTACGAAGCTATTAAGTAAAGTCCCTTTTGATAAAGGAACTTCATTATCAATTTACTCAGTTTCAATTATAAAATTTTGATGCATCCAAACAAAATCAACACCTTAAGTCAAAAATCCATAGCAATCTGCCAAGAGAAGTCACAAAACAATTATATGCAGAGCATTTAAATACCACCACCTTGACCAAAAAGCTGATTAAGAACATAATTTAAATGAATAATGCCAAATAGAATATAGGAAATAGAACTCAACCCAAAATATCCAAAACCCAGGCAAGCATTAAGTTGTGTGTGTGTGTGTGTGTGTGTTGGGGGGGGGGGGGGGGGGAAGAAAGAAAGAAAGAGGTTAACCTATAATCTATCCAATATCTGGTACATATTGACATGCATTTGTTCTCTGAATCTGAACTTGCTAATTACGTTACAGGGTTTGTTTGTGTGAGGGGATTCGACCAGAAGACACGGGCACCTCGCCCCCTAATGGCCAGACTACACTTTCCAGCCAGCAAGTTAACTAAGACACAAGGTAAGACTGATGATAAGTAGGTATTAACGCACTTACTTTTGGCTGATATCAGATCAGAACATCCAAAAGAACCATGTACCATATGAGCAACAGCATACCAACATTTTGTCGCATGGCACTCAAAAAGGGTGATCTGGTCCATGTAAAAGGAGGCAAATAGGAGAATTGGCTAACTTGTAATATCAATGTCAAATGAGCATGTAGTTTCTGTATTTAAATGATAGTAATTCATTCATGCTCAAAGTTGAGTGATTCCTTCTATAATCCATCGATATGTCATTTTCCATTTAGCAATTCTTTCTTTTTCTTTGGTTGGCTCATTTGATTGCTGGAAGTGGCCAAAATAAAAAAAAAGGGTTGCGACTGAAGAGTGTTGAAAATAGGGTGATGGTGAGATTCAAGAATGCGCGAGGCTACTGAGAAAGGGATTCTTGAAACTGTATCCCGGATGAAACAAAACAGATGAATAGAAGATCCATCAAACTGTGATTTTTTCCTATACTATGAAGCTGTAGGTTGACTAAATTGCACTTCATTTCAACACTAAGAGGGCTCATATTGCCTTAGACTTCAAAAACTAATGGCATCAAGGAACAAATCTTCAACAAATAGTTCCCAAATGTAATACAATTCAAAATATGACACAGAAATCGTTTATGTGGCTGTGACCCAAGTGAATGCGAATTACACTCAATCACACATAAATTCAACCTTGAACTCGTCTTCCTCTTTGCAAAGAGTAGCAAACAATGAATATCAGATAAAAAAAAACCACCAGTTTTGCATTCTTTGCTAAAGACATTAGTTTAATTTCATGGGATAAACTAAAACGGCAACACCAGTACTGCTGGGATATTGTATGTACTATGTAGTAAACAGGACAAACTTGTGGAGAATGTTTGAATGAACCTACTATAAAAAGTGAAAAATATGATATAATATATAAGTATAAGTTATTTCTATATCTGACCTCGATCTTAGCGAAGGTGGGGAAAACTGGTGAAGGCCTTGCTCATTATGAATGAAATGCTTGCAGACATAACTTCACCTGCATCAACATACAGAATTACAGATGCATATCATCAAACCAAAGTGGAAAACTTCACAATTCAACTTCATGGACAGATGCTTGTTTTTTTTTTATACAAAATCATAAACTTATTCGCAACTAAAAACTTCTCTATTCTACACTTAAGCCCCCCTATGAAGTATGAAATATTCAACTTCTTGGTCTCACTTTGTAGTAACAACTAAGGTGTCATTTTATTGTACCTTTGGTACCAATCAGTATTAACTTTTCTAATTCCTTCATCTATCCAAAAAAAAATATGTATGAATAGACCTAAAAAAAATCGGCTCGGGGTCGCTGCCCCCGAACCCCCGTAAACTCACCCCCTTTCACCCTACCAAGCCCCCAGACTCCAAATTCCTAGATTTGTCCACGGGTAGATATCATCATGAGCACATAAATTCGTCAAAACTGAAGGCATCACCTACTGATGATTATCACTAACAATTTGGAAACGGAATAGTCAATGATCGAAACCAATAAGAGTAACTACAATGGTGTTGTAAAATGTAGGGTAAATTTAGGCTAGTTTACAATACGAGTTTTGGGAGTCCATAGTGGTGTAGTGAGCAGATGGCGGAGAGAGTGTTGGCTCCAATTGAAACGGCAAAGACTCAATCGGGTGGCCCTCACACAAGCCCTACCAACCGGTGGTCCCTATGCCGGCTCTTCCCAAACGGCAACCCCTCCGCCGGCTCTTCCCAAGCTGGCAAACCCTCTGCTGGCTGGCTCTCCAACCAGCATTCCCTCCGCCATTCGTTCGTATGGTAAAAAAAAATAGTGGCAGGCTAAAGTTAGTTTTCCGTACCAATTTTTACCCTAATTTTAGCTACACCATTGCAAGTGTGTTATACTCTATCTACCCTAATTTACCCTACCAATGAACACCGTTGCAGTTGCTCTAACAAAGTTTCTAAAAAAAGTACAACATGACTCCAAAATAAGATGATCAAAGAGAAAAATGAAAAATGCATATATATTCATTAAATCAACCTTGTAGTGGTGAGAAGCTTTGTTGTACATGATTTAATTTGAATACAATTTCAACCAACAAACACATATCACCAACCACCTCTGATAAAAATGAAATCAATCACAATCAAATCGAAGTCCGTAACCAGAAAGGATCGACAAAACCTCTATCAATCAAACCTTGTACCGTTGTACGTATGTTGAGTAGATTTAGTGTCCGTAATTGAATTTAAATACAATTTCAACCTACGAACATTTATCTCCAATCACCTCTGATATCGCAAAAATGAAATCATTAACATCACAATCACATTGACAAAACCTTAACCAATCACAACCTTACACACACACACTCACATATACACACACACACATATATATATATAATACACGCACACATATCAGCAATCAGTTTTTGGATTCTACTTTATACAGTTTCAAATGATTCTGACTCGAAACTCACCTTTCAGATTTGGAAGCAACGATGATGCGCCGAAATAGCAGGAATTGGATAGTTTCATGAGAGAGAGAGAGAGAGAGAGAGAGAGAGAGAGAGAGAGAGAGAGAGAGATGGTGGTGATGATTTGAATTTGATGAAGATATTGCAGAGAAAGGCTTGTTTGATACGCTTTTCAATACAATTTCAACTTAAGAACACACAGCATCAATCGCCTCTGATTGCAATGAAATCAATCAAAACATATCTACAAAACCTCAAATCAATCACAATTCACAACCTTACAATTACATACATACATATATATATATATATATATATAAATTACACGCACAGTCGCACACATATCAGTAATCAGTTATTGGATTCTACTCTATACAATTTCAAATGTTTTGTGATTTGAAAACTGACCTTTCAGATTTGGAACTTGGAAGCAACGATGATATATCCAGATAGTTAGTGGCCAATAGATGACTTCATGAGCCTTCATCTTAGAGACAGAGAGAGAGTGGGGGGTAAGGGTTGTGATGATTGAATTTGGAGAGTGCATAGAGAGCCTTGTTCCATACGCTTTGTGAGTTGGTCCGGTAATTTTTGCCGCCACACCGCTTTTCGTATTCCCTCCGTTTTTTTGGGTTTTTGTGTTTGAAAACGACGCGCGCTAGGTAGCGAGTGTTGTGCTGCTTTTAATTGTCGAATCGGCCCATGAACCCAGACGGGCCAGACCTGATAATAAATAGAGTATTTCGCTCACTCAAATTGGGTTCATCATTGCTCACTCATGTTTTTACTCTCTGACAAGTGTTAAGGTGAGAAAAATACTCTCGATAATAAAACCAATACTAGGGTGTGTGTCGAATTGTCAGTCACTCGGTTCGGTCGACTTTCTTCGAATTAGATGGTTTTACTCGCTTTGGTCAATTTTTAAATTACGTATATTTTTTAAAATTTTTGACTGAATCGATTAGTTGGTTGGTTCCATCTAGGGGTATCATTTGGAATAGAAATTCTTATTCCGATCGATTCCGATCCGAAAAATTCTGATTTTTGCACCAAAAATTAAATTCTGAATTCTGAAAATTTCTGATTTTGGAACACCTATTTAATTTTCGAAATTTTTTTAGAAAGAGGGTATTCCGATCCGTTCTGGACGAAACACACCCCTAATTCCATCGGGTTTTTAACACTCCTATTTAGGGTGTACACCAGCTGAGCCGCTCAACAAGGGCTCGCGGCTTAATAACAACTCAACTCGGCTCAGATCGTATAATAAACGAGTCAAGTTCAAGCTTGAATACAAAACTCATTTCATAAACGAGTTAAGTTTGAACACACATGGATTCGGCTCGATAAAGCTCGCGAACAGTTCAATTAAGGCTCGTGAAAAATCTCTTTAATAGATTGATAAGAGCTTGTTTAACTTTATATATATATATATATATATATATATGTATGATAATTATAAAATATATATATATATATATAACACATGTATAATGCAAAGTATTTAAAATTGAAAGAATATTATATATATATATATATATGATGATTATAAAAATATAATAATTGTATAATGCAAAATATTTAAAATTGAACAAATATTTATATATTATAATGTGCATGGTCTTAAATTCACGTACCAAGTAATTGTTTTGGGTTATATGTGTGTGTGTGTGTGTGTGTCCGCGCGTGCCAACTATCAAGCATTGAGCTTGATCCTTGGATTTGGTTGGCAACTTAAACTTGCTACCAGGGGTGTACACGAGTTGGGCCGCTCAACAAAGGGTTCGCGGCTCAGCTCGGCTCGATAATAAACGAGTCAAGCTCAAGTTTGAGCAGATTGCCAACTCTTAAAGCTCGGCTCGAGTATAACCCTACCCCTACCCAATACTTGTTTGTGGGAAATTTCTAGATACATTTTTCCCCCCTTTTCGTTCCTAAATTAACACATCTTGTAATTGCTAGGCTCAACGCCCATCTTAATCGAATGGTAAATCCACATGTCCACTGAATACCCTACTAATCCACATTCTATTAGTTTTGGTTAGCGGTGCAACTCAGGCGGGACCTAGTTTTGGCCTATCCAGGCCCGAGCCCGAATTCAAGCAGTCTGCCCGAGCCCGACATAAATCCTAACTTTTCAACCCGAACCCTGTTTGTGATGTAGTATTAAGACCCGAGCCCGAATTGCAATTTTATTTTTTTGTGCAAACCGATTTTTAATATGTAAGCAACAATATGTAGAGTATCAACTCTATTTTGTTTTTTAGATTTGGGAAAAAACATTCATCTATTAATTTAGTGTTTAAATAATATCTAATAGTGTATTCTTGTAAGTAAAAAACACTATAATCTAATAGGGGTGCAACTCGAGCGGGCCAACCCACGGTCAACCCGGGCCAGGCCCGAAAATTGTCGGGCTTGGGCCCACGATACTTTCACCATGGGCGGACTTGGGCAGAAAAATGCAAGCCCGAATTCAATTCAGGTCGGACTTGGGCAGAATTTTGCTAACTCGTGAAACCCGAGCCTAAGCCCGAATTCTATTTATGTATTATTTTTGACATTATATTCTAGTACTTTTTAGTGATAATAATACACTATTAGATATTGTTCTAGCACTAAATTAATATATGAATATTTTTTTATCAAATCTAAACAAAAAAAAAAAAAAAGATTTGATACTCTATATATTGTTGTTTACATACTAAAAAACAATTTGCACCCAAAAATTTTTGTAATTCGGGCTCGGGCTCGGGTTGTAGAACTAATTCACAAACCGGGATCGGGTTGACAAGTTCGAGTTTATATAGGGCTCGGGCAAACTGCTTGAATTCGGGCTCGGGCCTGGGCAGAGCCAAAACCCTTGGGTCCCGCCCGAGTTGCACCCATATAATCTAATGTCAAAAATAATACATAAATAGAATTCGGGCTCGGGCTCGGGTTCCACGGGTAAGCAAAATTTTACCCAAGCTTGGGCCGAATTGAATTCGGGCTTGCATATTTCTGCCTAAGCCAGCCCATGATGAAAGCACCACGGGCCCAAGCCCAATAACTTTCGGGTAGGCCCCGGGCTGACCATGGGTTGGTCCGCTCGAGTTGTACTCCTAGTTTTGGTTGTATCATACATCCTAATAATTTTGGTCCCAACATGTTGGAACTTGGTCCCAACATGTTGGAACTTGGTCCCATATGCAACTTTGGAAGCCACTTTAGTTTTAAATTAAAATGGTTTTGAAAGTAACTGAATGTTATGACCTACTTATAACTTTTGGGACCAAATTGCTATATTCTGGCTCCCATTTAGGATATATGATACGACTAAAACCAGTAGGATGTATCACATAAGATCCCTTGTTTGTTTCCAAATTGTCAAATGAGTGAAAGTCAATAATTGAAGGGCAGTTTGGGAAGACATAAAACTAGTTTTGTGATTTATAAATGAACAGGCACTACATATACTACAAGTGTTTGTTTCAGAGAGCCTATTTTTATTATGTGGCAATTCGCACATGTTTTTTAAATCACACTGAAAACAGTGGTTTTTTTCAATGCAACATGTGTGTGGTATTCATAAGAACCGAATAAAAATTGACGGTTGGAGGCTCCTTGGGTAACACGATTAGTGTTTTTTAGCCTCACAAAAAAATTAGTTCTAAAGAGTTTGTTATTTATGTAGGTGATTTTGGCTACATGAGAACTCATGTTTTTCTTAAAACTATCCTAATATTTGGTTCATTTGCAAACCAACTTATTCATGGTTCTGTTGGAAATGATTTCCAAATGCAAGAAAAATGGTTTTAAAATTATTTTAAAACAGATTTTGAAACTTATTCGATTACGTGTGATTGAAAAAGAAGTAAAAAGAAAAACTTCACATTTGAAGATTATCTGAATCTAAAACAAAAACTCTTCATGTCCTTCTCCTAGCAACCTTCACCTCTCTAACTTCTAGATGCTATCTTGGATGCTAGGGGTTTTTGTGGGAAACCCTAGAAGAAAACAATTATAGAGATTATAGAGAGAGATAGATAGATAGATAGATAGATAGATAGATTCGGCTAGGGCTCACAGGGCCAACAAGTGGCCGGCCCACTCTCTGTGTCATAACCCGGAACGACAAAAATAGAGAAAAATAAAATTCTTTTTTGGGTCCAAAGGTAGTGACTAGTGAAGTCACATGATTGTCCACACCACACAGTACTAAGAAACATAAATGAATAAAGATCACAAGAATATAATCTAGGTTCTGGTTAAAACATAACTTAATGTCAAAATAAAGTTTACTAGCTATTACAATTAGAGTTTCGAATCAAATAAAACATAACGGAAATACAAACGTTAAGGCAACACATGCCTGATTACAAAAGGTCTAGAAACAGTAAGGATAAACAAACTATAGCCTAGCCTAATCTTCAATTGGCGTAGAGGTAGTCCTAGGCGTAGTAGTCCTCTTCTGCCTGACCTTCGTCTGGGTAATCCTTCACGAGAGCGTCATCACCAACATAGTAGTCCTCGCCCACAGGTTCCTCACCTGTAGGGGTGTATACGAGCCGAGCTTAAGGCTCGGCTTGGGCTCGAGACTTTAGAACTATGCAGCATGCTCAAGCTCGGCTCGAGTTCGTAAGAAACTTAAACAAGCCGGCTCTAGCTCGGCTTGATAAAAATCCAAGAAAATTGAGCACGGCTCGAGCTCGCTCATTAAGCATTTCAATTGCTCAAGCACAGCTCAAATGAACTGCTCAAGGCTCGGCTAGAGCTCGAGCTTGGCTTGGCTTTGAGCTTAAATGTGATGATTAGCATATTGTAAAGAAAGCGCCCCACCTCTCTGTTGGTCTCGTTTTAAAATATTTAGGGTTTGCGGAAGCGATTATCATTGAAAACTCTTTTCAAAACAGATCCAGCTCAAAACCAAGATGCGTATGATTATCAAAAATAGATCTAATACCTGTTATGATCAGTTGGATCCTTATGAGAACACTTCAGGCAAGATCCAAATACTACTCCTCCTTTGCGGTCTAGAAATCTTCACGCGTATACTCTTGAAGCTCTCCAATCCTTAGACCTTGGTGATGATCTCTAGGGTTTAGAGGAAAAGATAAAATATATGTATGGGTGAGAGAGATTCGGCCAGGGGTTTTCTTAAGCATAAGTAATAACTCTCTCTACACATATATTTATACACACTCAATCCATCTCCTAAACCTAGTTAGACTTGTTACTTCATAAGAGCTACACGTGGGACCTCTAGGCTCTTCCTAATTGGCTTAAATTAATACAAATTGTACCCGGTTAATCTCATTACCCAAACAGTCTAAATTAATTAGTTAATATCAATTTCACCCATGACATTAACTGCACTCTGTGGACATGCGAAATTCCACTTCTTTTTGTTTTGATTGAGATTGTTTTGAAAAGGAAAGGAAAAGGTCTGTTGAAAACAGATACGGAGTCGCCACTTAGTCTTTAAGGAACCAAGAAACCTAATTTTGACTCACCCAAACGGGTAAAGGGCACCGACCCTTCATAACCAAAGAACTTGGCTCAGGGTTTTGGTACGAGAGAGGAAGGAGCCTTTGTCGCGACTAAAACACCCTCAACTCGCCCCGTCTTTCGACGGGCCTCAATTAGCATCCGAATAATCATCTTATACTATGTATGGTTCGACAATTAATACTATGATAGTATATTACATCACACAAGAATTATGAAATAGAAGATCAAAGATAAGATATCATTCATAAAATCTAAGTCAAATATCACACAATGCAAAGGTGAAAGATCACACAAACAAACCTAGGACAAATCGTCTAATCAAATCAAGTAATCAAGTTTTCCTAATCTAGGAGGGGACATGGATTGTTCTTGAAACAAATAATCAAAGAGATCAAAATATGCTTAGCAAGCTAGAATGATGCATGTTAATCTTTGGGAAAAGAAGACCTCTCAATCCCCGGGACGGATGAGAAAGGATGATTAGATTGAGGGAAAGCATGGACATGTGATCAAGTTCAATCCTTATAATCTTCTTAGATTGGGAGTCACAAAAACCCCAAATCTTGCATGGATGCAATGTATGATCATAAAATGTGCAAAGGTTGTGGTGGTTTGTGTACATGGGCTTTCTAAAGTGACTTAAAAATCTACAATATGAATGAAGACATGGAAAAATCATCATGGGATATGTACAAATATAGTATGGACCACTTTCTAAGATATGAACTAATTTGAAGTGCATATAAGCACCAAATCAAAGAATGAAAGTAAAAGTGTGCTTGCTGTGAATAGTGGACAGAATAGTGACTTGATCTTGTGAAAATTGAAAAGTAGGGTTAGGAACTTTTTTAATGAATGATTTTTTATGGAGATCATTCTTATTGTGTCTATAACACAAATCAAAAATCCAATCCTCAATAACTGTTACAGATTGAGAGAAATCATATAAACAATAGAGGTTACTCAGAAACAGAGTCCGTACTGTCGACTGAAATGTTGAAAAATCTTAGAAAATGAAAACAAATGATCTAGAGGCCCATGTTATACAGGAAGTTTCCTAAGATACTGAAGTTCAAGGGGAAAATTAGTTGGGACCACTCCTTTTGGAGAAGTTTTCCGTAAAATAAGTTGAAGTCAACCAAGCTGCTGTGACAGCAAAAACAGAATATCTGGAGAGAATGTTTGGGTCCAAATGGACTACTTCCAAGTGTTTTCAAGTCAAGCCAAAAATCTTGGGTGTTCTCCAATGAGTTAGGAATACTTTCCAAATGGTCTTACATTCATATATTGAGTATTGAACTCAGAATAATTCTTTGAAGTTAAATGTTTCACTGTTTTGAAGATTTTTGAGAAAACAAGGTTTATTTCTTGAAATCCAAATATTGGGGGTTTTAGGAGGGCTTTGAAATAGGGATTTTGAAAGTATATTTTCAACACTCAAAAAGGATTAAAACCACTTGTAATATCAACCTCTAACTCATTTAGAGAACCTCCAAGATTATTGGAAAGGTTTACTTTATTTTGGAAACAACCTCAAGAATACATAGGGATGTATTGAGGTTATAATCATCATCTATCAAACATGTTTTTGAGGTCAAGAGCTACTATCCATAAGGATTTACTCACCTCAAACTTCATGTCATCTAGATGATGATGAACTAGTAAGTAAATAATGAAAATAAAAAAGAAATGAGGTAAGAAGAGATGAACATTGTATATAAGCAAGCAAATGAACAAATCAATAGATGATATTCAATGGTGGAACCACAAGCATTCAACCTCTCATATATGTGTGTATGTGGGTATAGATTGCTCTCTAAAACTCAAAGAATATGAAGAAAATGAATTGAAATCTTGTGAACACAAGTTTAGTTTTTGAGAAAACTAACTGAAACTCACATTTGGATTGGATTTTGAAGAAGAAAATCTCTATTCCTTTCTCTATTTCTCCCTAACTCTCTATATCTCTCTCTAATGGCTCCCAAGTTCTTCCCCAAATGAAAGCAAATGGGTCCCTTTTATAGGCCAACTTGGGGAGGTATTTTGGGTTTTAAAAAGTCTCTAATTGGTCCAAAATCTTAAGAATTTCAAAACTATATCATTTTGTTTATTGAAAATACGAATTAAAATCCAAAAATTAACCAAAAATTACAAAAAAAAAAAAATGAAAAATCACTCAGAGTGCCGCCGCGGCACTCAGCCACTGCTGCCGCAGCAGCGGGCCAGTGCCTCTGCGGCAGTCAACCACCCCGTTGACCAGAATTTGCATTTTAGCCCCCGAAACTCCCAAAATTCGCGAAACGGCCCTATTCGTCCGAAATTCACAAAAAATTCATACAAAATCCAAATTGAGATTGTAATATACCATTGGAAAGGTATTGAGGTCTACTTTTTATATAAAAAAAAAGTTTAAGTTTGGTCACTTTGAAAAATTTTGCGGTATTTGCGATAAAAGTTTATTTGATCGCCTTTTTCACTTTTGAAAATTCATAATAAATTCAATTTAAGTCCAGAAATCATGTGCGATATACTGTTGGAAAGCTATTGACCTCTAGTATTTGATAAAAATATTTAAACATAAAAAAGGCGACTTTGACTTTTTGTCAAACTTGTACTCAAATCAGTCAAACAGTGTACTTCCATGAAATTCCGGGAAGTTCTGGGAGCCTCCGGAGCCTGACGTTTCCGTCTGATTTTCTTTTGAAACAAATTTTAAGTCTTTTCACATGATTTAAGATGATCTCGGAACTTTTCAGAGAATTCGGATGATTTTGGTCAAATCCTGGTCAAACCTTGGTCAAACCAGTCAACGAAAACTTTTCGGGAACTTCCGGGACTTCTGGGGGTCTCTGCGAGCTGACGATTTTAAATATTTCTATTTTTAAATACTTTTGCTTTTTATTTTGAATGACATTGAATGATTTCTGAGATTCTGGGTCAATCTGGAGAGTTTTGGGCTTTTAGGGGCATTTTGGTCATTTCTGCCAATTCTTTGACTTCTTGAGAGGTAGAGGCAATCTCTAAAAATCCAATCTTTCTAATCAGCGAGGTTTGACATGCTTGTGGCTTCCTAAATCTGTTAGCCGACAAAATGGGGTCTCTACACACTCCAACCAGAAGAGGCAAATCACAGAGTAATACCTAGATCTATATGAAATGACATTAATACCCCTCTACCTTCATGATGGAAAAACCGGTTTAAATTAAAAGTTTAAACGCGCAGCGGAAAAAGTCAAGTTATAAAAACTTAAAGGTAGTCCAGGATCTACTACTCGTCAATTCCATAGATGCGTACAAGAGGGGACAAGAGTTATACCTTAGTGTCTTGAACCCAATTCTGATTTCTTCTTCTTCCTTGGTGATGCAGCAGCCTCCACTAGGTTGTCTTCACCCTTATGTCTCCTGCGGATACTTCCTGGAGAGACTAGAGATGGTGGGATCTCTAATAGAGAGGAAGAAGAGGGTTTTGGGGCTCTAAACAGTTTCTGCAGTTCTGACGTTCTAAAACGACGAACTCTTTTTCCAGAATGCAGCTGCCCTATTTATAGATTCCCAGAACCGACCTAACCTTCAATCGATCGAAGGACTTCGATCGATCGAACATTCGAGCGATCGAATCATTCTCGATCGATCGAACCTGCCATGACTTCGATCGATCGAACTAGCTTCAATCGATCGAACCTGTCTTGACAGTTTCCTCAAGCGTCTTTCCAAGCATCCTAGCGGAGCTAAGAGTGGGACCTCCTAGGCTCTTTATTGTTGGCTCAGACCAGTTTATTAATTACCATGACCAAACTCTTTGATCAGCAAACTAACCAACTGGTCAGTTAACGTTTACTCCACTATAAAACGATAACTGAACTCCAACGCTAAAGAACATATCCGAAGCGATAACTAGACTTGTATGGTATGCTAATGTCCCTCTACCGTCAGCATTCGTAATCATATTCAGGTAGTCGGATAATAGTTACTGTCAACCTGAATCATGATTACTTCTTGTATTCCTTGAGTCTCATTCACCTCTCATGATTACTAAACATGTTGATAACTCTTATCAACAAGACTGCAGTACTCAGTAATCAACTTGGTGACATACTCAAGGGAATGCTTACTCTGAAACAAAGGATAGATTCTATCTTGACAATATATGTTCACAATGTTGGAAAAACCGGTTTAAATTGAAAGTTTAAACGCGCAGCGGAAAAACAAGTTATAAAACTTTATTGGCATGCCCGGATCTACTACCCGTCAACTCCATAGAAGCGTACAAGGGGGTGCAAGATTTATACCTTAGTGTCTTGAACCCAATTCTGAATTTCAATTTCCAGCAGCCTCCACTAGATGATCTTCACACTTATGACTCCTGCGGATGCCTGCCGGAAAGACTAGGGATGGTGGGAACCCTAATAGAGAAGATAGAGAGGGTTTTGGGGCTCCAAAACAGTTTCTGCAGCTTCTGACGTTCAAAACGACGAACAACTTTTTCCAGAACGCAGCTGCCCTATTTATAGATTCCCAGAACCGACCTAACCTTCGATCGATCGAAGGACTTCGATCGATCGAACATTCGATCGATCGAACCTTTCTCGATCGATCGAACCTGATGCCTTCGATCGATCGAACTATCTTCAATCGATCGAACCTGTCAGGACAGTTTCCTCAAGCGTCTTTCCAAGCATCCTTGCGGAGCTAAGAGTGGGACCTCCTAGGCTCTTTATTGTTGGCTCAGACCAGTTTATTAATTACCATGACCAAACTCTTTGATCAGCAAACTAACCAACTGGTCAGTTAACGTTTACTCCACTATAAAACGATAACTGAACTCCAACGCAAAAGAACATATCCGAAGCGATAACTAGACTTGTATGTTGTACTAATGTCCCTCTACCGTCAGCATTCGTAATCATATTCAGGTAGTCGGATAACTGTTACTGTCAACCTGAATCATGATTACTTCTTGTATTCCTTGAGTCCCATTCACTACTCATGATTACTAAACATGTTGATAACTCTTATCAACAAGACTGCAGTACTCAGTAATCAACTTGGTGACATTCTCAAGGGAATGCTTACTCTGAATCAGAGGGTAGATTCTATCTTGACAATATATGTTCACAACCCTATGGACATGACATACCCAAGATACCCAGGTGTTGATCTTCTATAGACCTCACTGATTGGTAAGTCAAAGCAGCCATATCCATAGTCTGTGTTCATAATCATCTCAAGATTGAGAACACGTACCTTATACAAGTTATGAGTTCCTATTGACTGTTGACAGCCTTAAGCGTCAATAGGAAAGCTCAGGTCCGTCAATGCACTATAAGCACTAGCATATCAACTAAGAGCTACACTCTAGTGATTGAGATTAATCACTCCATCCAATGGTAGTTAATTATGCTACAGTGTAGACCTGATGAGGTATCCAGTCTCATCATCCACTGTGACATATTCTAAGTATCAAAGAATAGTAATTCGTATCTCACTTGTGTGTATCTCATACACACACGAATTGCTTACTATGATACTTAAGGATAAAACAATCATCTCATGAAAGAAACATACACAATGAAATGTAAAGCTGATATCCATATATTATAATGCTAATGTCTCATACATAAAGTAATGGTTTGAGGGCACAAACCCAACAAACTCCCACTTGCACTCACAACCATTCAGAACTACATCTAAGACCTAGACTATCTAGATGACGATCAAAGACCTTCTGTGGTAAGGCCTTTGTAAACGGATCAGCAAGATTGTCAGCGGTGGCAATCTTGGTGACAGTCACATCTCCACGTTGAACTATATCTCGGATTAGGTGATATTTCCGCTCTACGTGCTTTCCCTTCCCGTGGTTCCTTGGCTCCTTGGACTGAGCCACTGCCCCACTATTATCGCAGTATAGCGTAATAGGTGACAGCGACGCTGGTACCACCTCGAGTTCTATAAGGAACTTCTTGAGCCAAACAGCTTCCTTTGCGGCTTCACAAGCAGCCACATACTCAGCTTCTGTAGTTGAGTCTGCAATGCATTTCTGCTTAATGCTCCTCCAACTAACAGCACCACCTCCCAAGGTAAAGAGATGTCCGGATGTCGACTTTCTCGAATCTTTATCTGACATAAAGTCCGAGTCAGTGTATCCTACTGGAATTAACTCACTACCGCCGTACATAAGCATGTAATCTTTAGTTCTTCTCAAGTACTTAAGAATGTGCTTAACGGCTGTCCAGTGCTCTGGACCAGGATTCGATTGATACCTGCTAACCATGCCAACAGCAAAGCAGATATCTGGTCTAGTGCATAACATCGCATACATGAGACTTCCCACTGCCGAGGCATAGGGAATTTCTGCCATGCGATTCCTCTCCTCTTGTGTCTTTGGACACTGGTCCTTGGAGAACGCTAAACCATGCCTGAAAGGTAACAAACCTTTCTTCGAATTATCCATTGAAAACCTAGTTAGCACTTTCTCGATATAACCAGCTTGAGATAATCCCATTATCTTTCGCTTGCGATCCCGAAAGAGCTTTATCCCAAGAATATAGCTCGCCTCTCCTAGATCCTTCATATCGAAAGTACTAGCTAGCCAAACCTTGACCGTTGACAGCGCCGCTACATCATTCCCAATGAGTAGAATGTCGTCAACGTAAAGCACAAGAAAAGCCACTACTTTCCCTTCACATTTCTTGTATACACAAGGCTCATCCAGATTCTGTATGAAACCAAACGACTTGACCGCTTGGTCAAATCGGATGTTCCAACTTCTGGATGCCTGCTTAAGCCCATAAATGGACTTTTGCAACTTGCATACCAAGTTACCTTTCCGACCAGCTATGAACCCTTCTGGTTGTTGCATATAGATGTCCTCCTCAAGATTGCCATTCAAGAATGCAGTCTTGACGTCCATCTGCCAGATTTCATAATCTAGGCATGCAGCAATGGATAAGAGTATTCTGATGGACTTGAGCATGGCTACCGGCGAGAAGGTTTCCTCATAGTCAATGCCCTCCCTCTGAGTATAGCCTTTCGCCACAAGCCTTGCCTTAAAGGTCTCAACCTTTCCATCAGATCCTCTTTTCCTCTTATAGACCCACTTGCAGCCAATGGGTTTAATATTGGCTGGAAGTTCTACAAGATCCCAGACCTGATTGGAATCCATGGATTCCAATTCAGCCTTCATAGCTTTAATCCAATGAGCTGAATCAACATCAGCCATTGCCTCTTCGTAAGTGGTAGGATCAGATTCAGATTCTATGGAGATAGCTTCAAAAACTTCTCCTAAGAACATGTATCTATCAGGCTGGCTGATAATCCTCCCACTACGACGAGGTACTGGTGCGGAAATGGGTGAAGAAGTGGTATTTTCTTGATTTTCATCGTTATCAACTGCGGGTTGGATTGAGGGCTCTCCTTCTATCTCTCTAAGATCTATCCTTCCCTTAGGTTTATGGTTCATGATATAATCATCCTCCAAGAAAACAGCATTTGTACTAACAAACACTTTCTGTTCTCTTGGATCATAAAAATACCATCCA
Source organism: Hydrangea macrophylla (assembly GCA_033977485.1). Lineage (NCBI taxonomy): Eukaryota > Viridiplantae > Streptophyta > Magnoliopsida > Cornales > Hydrangeaceae > Hydrangea > Hydrangea macrophylla. The sequence goes on along the minus strand of CM066999.1, from coordinate 98,025,861 downwards.
TAAGTACCCTTTGGATACCCTACAAAGTAACATACTTCCGATCTAGAATCCAACTTGCTCATCTTTCCTTTAAGCACATGTGCCGGACACCCCCATATCCGGAGATGTTGCAAAGAAGGCTTGCGCCCAATCCACATCTCTCGTGGTGTCCTGGGAACAGATTTGCTTGGTACTAGATTTAGTATGTATGCAGCGGTTTCCAAAGCATAACCCCAAAGGAATAATGGCAACTCTGAATAACTCATCATCGACCTAGTCATGTCTAAAAGAGTCCGATTCCTTCTCTCCGCTACACCGTTCTGCTGAGGCGTACCAGGTGCAGTCAACTGTGACAGAATCCCATTCTGTACGAGGTGATCAATAAACTCATTAGAGAGGTACTCGCCACCTCGATCAGATCGAATGGCTTTGATATGTGTGCCCGATTGCTTCTCCACTTCAGCCCTAAACTCTTTGAACTTTTCAAAGGCTTCAGACTTGTGCTGCATTAGGTACACATATCCATACCTAGAGTGGTCATCGGTAAATGTTATGAAATACTCATAACCACCCCTTGCTCTAATATTTATTGGTCCACACACATCAGTATGAACTAATTCCAACAATGCATTGGTCCTATTGCCCTTTGCAGGAAAGGGTCTTTTGGTCATCTTACCCTCCAAACAAGATTCGCAGACTTCCATTGGTTCGAGAACCAAATCGCCTAAGACCCCTTCTTTGACTAGTCTGCCAATCCTATTCAGATTGATATGGCCAAGCCTCATATGCCAAAGCCTTATTGGATTAGTGGAAGGTTCCTTTCTTTTAGATGGTAAAGTTACCACTGAGTTATTAAGTTCCAAACAAGAATCTTTTGAAATATTGGGAGTAATCACATACAAACCATTTGATTTAACACCAGAACATATAAAAGAACTGTTTCTTTTAATGACAACTTCAGTTCCAAAATGAAAGGAATAACCATTATTCGTTAATTTAGAAACTGAAATTAAATTACGTCTCATTAAAGGGACGTAAAGTACATCTGATAAAATCAAAACTTTATTGTCTGAAAATTCTAAAACTACGACTCCTATAGCAACCGCAGATACGGTTGCGCTAGAACCTAGAGTAAGCACGATCTCCCCATCACTGCATTTCCTGGTTGATCTGAACCCCTGCAATGAATTACAGATATGGTTAGTCGCACCAGAATCAATGCACCAAGTGTTTGAAGTATCCGTAATAAAACTTACTTCAATCACATGTGATTCGATCATACCTTGAACTCTTGTAGCTAAGAATTCTGGACAGTTCCTCTTCCAGTGGCCCTTCTCACCGCATTGGAAACACTTTCCTTTGCCTTGGCCACCCACCTTCCCTTTGCCCTTACCTTTTCCCTTAGATTTTGCAATCTTAGGGACTGGTCCAACACTTGAACCACCAGTGCCAGCCTTCTTCTTTCCTTTCTTACCTTTCGGTGTAGATCGGGAAGAAGAAGCGCTTTTCTCAACGTTTAAAACGCTGCCCCCAGGTTTGATCACCCCTTCTGCTGCCAGTAAAGAACTCATTAATTCGCTCATTGAAAAATCCATTTGATTCATATTATAGTTTAGTTTGAATTGAGCGAATGATGGCGACAGCGAGTTGAGGATCATATCAACTTGGGTCTGTGCATCGATGTTGGCTCCCAAGGTCTCCAGTTCGTTTAAATAACCAATCATTTTTAAAACATGTTCTTTGACTGGAGTACCTTCCGACATCTTTGCACTCATTATCTTCTGCATGGCTACCTGTCTGGCAGGCCTGCCATGCTCCCCAAACATCTTTTTCAGGGATGTGATAATGTCACTGGCAGAATCGTTCGATTGGAATTGGTGTTGTAACACACCAGCCATTGAGGCCAGAATGTAACAACGGGCCATTCCATTCGACTTCTTCCATTTGTCGAACTCGCGTCTGGCAGCTGCCGAAGCATTTGTCGCGGGTTCTTCAGGGCTTGGGGTGGTGAGGACATATATGTGATCCTCCGCAGTTAAAACGATGTCAAGGTTACGTTTCCATTCAGTGTAGTTATTTCCAGTTAACTTGTTTTGAGTGAGTATGGTGGCAAGTGGACTAAATGCAGATCCAGACATTATGATTTACTGAAAATCAAACAAACAAAATATATATGGATATCAGAATTGACATAAAAGAATCCTTAAAACTCTTATTTAAAAACAAAGTCGCCGGAATATCGAAACGAAAGAATAAAGCCTCCGTGTGGTGGTCAATGTTCGATCTTTCGATTAATCATGACTTGTCCGCTATGCAACTCTTGCAAAACAAGTTATAACTCCCGAACCTATTTGATCTCTAAGTTTCTGAATAATGCCCCGTGTGGGATCCCTTATCCATAGCTTAGCTAGTGTATACCATTAACTAAGATCCAATCACAACCGTCTCAAGTAGCGCCTCCGTGTGGTGGTCACCCTCTAACACGTCTGATTGATCCTATCCATAGGAAGTTCACATCTAGTAACCAATGAGCAGTGTACCCTCCGTATGGAATGATCACCCCTGGCGAGGTGACACAGAATACACTACTCGTCTTACAATGAACCGTTAATGGAAGATCGTGGGTGTTATTTGATAAGACCCTCTCCCACTAGATTTAGTAAATTAAGGATTTTGCTTTTGAAAAAATGTTTCCACACACTACCCATAAACATCCAATGTTTACTAATGTGTTGAAAACGGTTTTTGAATTTTATTTTAGAAAACTTGTTTTAAGTGCATGCAACAATGTATTATACGCCAATCACTAAACAAGCACATAAAACAAAAAACTAAAATGAAATATAGGCATTCAAACAATGCCTCTATCTCCCATGGCTTTATTTCCAAAGAACCACCTTCTTGGTTTGGTCACCTCCGGCTCCATCTTCATGGACAACGGCTCCTTGCTCCATCTTCATGGAATTTCTAATTCTATTACATTGGACCTATGCTTCTTTTGAAGCTTACAATTTATCTAAAAAAAGAAATAGCAAAAAGGAAATAAAAGGCTAGGGAAACCGGTGCGACTTTCCTTTTCGTAGGATTGAAGCCGCAGCGCCCTTTACATATGCCTTAAAACCAAACCATTAATAAATTACAACATGCACCAATCTCAAACAATTTAAATATAAATATTTAAACGACTTGGTGCCATGGGAGATAGCGACTTATTTTGCTGCAAAAGGGTTAGTCGTACACGCATCCACACATACATAACAAATATATGTAACTATTGGAACACTTAATTGATTCACACAGTATATAAACACTTTACATACTGAATTAGAACTTAAAACAGCATCTTACTTCTCTGTCACAGTTCGATCGATCGAAGACCGTTCGATCGCTCGAACCTTCGATCGATTGAACACTGTTCAATCGCTTGAACATTCTGTTTCACAGAATGATTTAAAAATTTTACAGAAATAATTTAAAATTAAAGTATAATTTAAAAAACCTTTACAACTGTGAACAGAACACCTGGACAGAGAATCTGTCTCGATCGATCGAACACTATTCGATCGATCGAACACCAGAAGGCTTCGATCGATCGAAACTAGTTCGATCGATTGAGAACAGAATGTTCGATCGATCGAAACAAGTTCGATCGATCGAACCCACCTTGCATCCTATGCAATCACAGTTTTGTATTCTGCTGCGATAACACTGCAGAAACAGATCTGTGACGATGCAGTTTCAAAAACAGTTCTAAAATCAACATGCAAATCAAAACTAGGGTTCCAAAAACGCATCTATAGATCCAAACGAGCGTGGCTCTGATACCAATTGTTGGAAAAACCGGTTTAAATTGAAAGTTTAAACGCGCAGCGGAAAAACAAGTTATAAAACTTTATTGGCATGCCCGGATCTACTACCCGTCAACTCCATAGAAGCGTACAAGGGGGTGCAAGATTTATACCTTAGTGTCTTGAACCCAATTCTGAATTTCAATTTCCAGCAGCCTCCACTAGATGATCTTCACACTTATGACTCCTGCGGATGCCTGCCGGAAAGACTAGGGATGGTGGGAACCCTAATAGAGAAGATAGAGAGGGTTTTGGGGCTCCAAAACAGTTTCTGCAGCTTCTGACGTTCAAAACGACGAACAACTTTTTCCAGAACGCAGCTGCCCTATTTATAGATTCCCAGAACCGACCTAACCTTCGATCGATCGAACATTCGATCGATCGAACCTTTCTCGATCGATCGAACCTGATGCCTTCGATCGATCGAACTATCTTCAATCGATCGAACCTGTCAGGACAGTTTCCTCAAGCGTCTTTCCAAGCATCCTTGCGGAGCTAAGAGTGGGACCTCCTAGGCTCTTTATTGTTGGCTCAGACCAGTTTATTAATTACCATGACCAAACTCTTTGATCAGCAAACTAACCAACTGGTCAGTTAACGTTTACTCCACTATAAAACGATAACTGAACTCCAACGCAAAAGAACATATCCGAAGCGATAACTAGACTTGTATGTTGTACTAATGTCCCTCTACCGTCAGCATTCGTAATCATATTCAGGTAGTCGGATAACTGTTACTGTCAACCTGAATCATGATTACTTCTTGTATTCCTTGAGTCCCATTCACTACTCATGATTACTAAACATGTTGATAACTCTTATCAACAAGACTGCAGTACTCAGTAATCAACTTGGTGACATTCTCAAGGGAATGCTTACTCTGAATCAGAGGGTAGATTCTATCTTGACAATATATGTTCACAACCCTATGGACATGACATACCCAAGATACCCAGGTGTTGATCTTCTATAGACCTCACTGATTGGTAAGTCAAAGCAGCCATATCCATAGTCTGTGTTCATAATCATCTCAAGATTGAGAACACGTACCTTATACAAGTTATGAGTTCCTATTGACTGTTGACAGCCTTAAGCGTCAATAGGAAAGCTCAGGTCCGTCAATGCACTATAAGCACTAGCATATCAACTAAGAGCTACACTCTAGTGATTGAGATTAATCACTCCATCCAATGGTAGTTAATTATGCTACAGTGTAGACCTGATGAGGTATCCAGTCTCATCATCCACTGTGACATATTCTAAGTATCAAAGAATAGTAATTCGTATCTCACTTGTGTGTATCTCATACACACACGAATTGCTTACTATGATACTTAAGGATAAAACAATCATCTCATGAAAGAAACATACACAATGAAATGTAAAGCTGATATCCATATATTATAATGCTAATGTCTCATACATAAAGTAATGGTTTGAGGGCACAAACCCAACACACAACCCTATGAACATGACATACCCAAGATACCCAGGTGTTGACCTTTTATTGACCTCACTGATTGGTAAGTCAAAGCAGTCATATCAACAGTCTGCGTTCATAATCGTCTCAAGATTGAGAATACGTACCTTATACAAGTTATGAGTTCCTATTGACTGTTTGACAGTCTTGAGTGTCAATAAGAAAACTCAGGTCCGTCAATGCACTATAAGCACTAGCATATTAACTAAGAGTTACACTCTAGTGATTGAGATTCATCACTCCATCCAATGGTAGTCAATCATGCAATAGTGTAAACCTGATGAGATGTCCAGTCTCATCATCCACTGTGACAAGTTCTAAGTATCAAAGAATAGTAATTCGTATCTCACTTGTATGTATCTCATACACACACGAATTACTTACTATGACACTTAAGGATTAACAATCATCTCATGAAGGAAACATACACAATGAAATGTAAAGCTGATATCCATATATTAAAATGTCAATGTCTCATACATAAAGTAATGGTTTGAGGGCACAAACCCAACACTTCAGTATTCATAATTATCACTGAGACTAAGCAGTACTGTCTCCCAGTTGATAATTATAGCTTATATCCTTGAGTCCCCATTCACTTCTCATAGTTCACCAAACATGTAGTAACATACTACAAGATTGCAATTCTCAGTGACTAACACAATTACATTCTCAAGAGAATACTTACTCTGTAATAGAGGGTAGATTCCGTCTTGATAATAAATGTTCCCAAACTCTAGACATGATCATTCAAGATACCCAGGTGTTGATCTTAAGGACCTCACTGATTGGTAAGTCAAAACAACCAGGCCTAAAGCTTGTGTCCATTATTATCTCAGGATTAAGGACATATGTCTCATACATGTTTGAGTGTCCATTAATTGTTGACAGTTCTTGTCAATGGATTAATCTCAAGGTCCGTCAATGTATCCCATACACTAGCATATCAACTTTAGAGTCTTACACTCTTGTGAATGAGATTCATCACTCTATCAAATAGAAGTTAATCATGCTACAGTGTAAACCTGATAAGGTATCCAGTCTTATCATCCACTGTGACTGTTTAGAACTTCCAAGGACCATATGATTCATATCTCCCTTGTGTAAAACTCTTTCACATAAATAAATCACATGAAGTTCAAGGATGCCAAACCACCATTCATCTCATGAAAGACATACATAATGAAATGTAAGCAATGATATCCATAAAAAAATACTAAAACTGATGTCAAAAATAGTTCATAGCTAATTTGTTTGAGGGCATACCCCATCAAACTCTAACAAACTCCCACTTGCACTCATAACCAATTAGGATTACATCTAATACCAAGACTGTTCATATGACGATCGAAAACCTTAATAGACAAGGCTTTCATAAATGGATCCACAAGATTATCTGCTGTCGCAATCTTGGTCATCAATACGTCACCTCTCTGCACTATCTCCCTAATTAGATGATATTTCCTCTCGACATGCTTTTCTCTTCCGTGGTTACGTGGTTCCTTTGACTGTGCCACATCCCCGCTATTGTCATAATAAAGTGTAATAGGTGACTGTGCTGCAGGGACCACTCCTAGTTCCATAAGGAACTTTGAGCCCAATAGCCTCCTTGACTGCTTCACAGACTACGACGTACTCTGCCTCTATAGTAGAATCCGCAATACATTTCTACTTAATGCTTATCCAACTAACAGCACCACCTCCAAGAGTAGACATATGTCCGAATGTCGACCTCCTTGAATCCTTATCCGACATGAAGTCAGAATCAGTATAGCCTACTAGAACTAACTCCTCTCCGCCATAAACCAGCATATAATCTCGAGTCCTTCTCAAGTATTTGAGAATATGCTTCATAGCTGTCCAGTGATCTAGACCAGGATTGGACTGATATCTGCTAACCATGCCTACGGCAAAATAGATATCTGGTCTTGTACACAACACCGTATACACGAGGCTTCCCACAGCCAAAGCATAAGGTACTCCTGCCATGAGATCTCTCTCACTCTGTGTCTTAGGACACTGATCTTGTGATAGAGTGTTAGACCATGCCTGAAAGGGAGTAAGACTTTCTTGGAATTCTCCATAGAGAACTTGGAGAGTACCTTATCAATATAGGAAGCTTGAGATAATCCTATTATCTTATTCTTTCGTTCCCGTAATAGCTTTATCCGTAGGATATAGCTTGCCTCACCAAGATCTTTCATGTCAAAGGTACTAGCCAGCCAAACCTAATGAGAAGGATATCATCAACATAAAGAATTAGAAATGCCACCGCATTCTCCTCATGTTTCTTGTAAACACAAGGCTCATCCATATTTTGGATAAATCCAAAAGATTTGATCGCTTGATCAAATCGGATATTCCAACTCCTGGATGCTTGCTTGAGTCCTAAATGGACTTTTGCAATTTGCATACCATGTTCTCCTGACCACTTGCTATGAAATCGACTGGTTGCTACATAAAGATGTCCTCGTCAAGATTTTCATTTAAGAATGCTGTCTTGACGTCCATCTGCCATATCTCGCAATCGAGACATGCTGCTATAGATAAGAGTATCCTGATGGATTTAAGCATGGCTATAGGCAAAAAGGTCTCGCCATAGTCAACACCCTCTTGTTGAGTATAGCCATTTGCCACTAGCCTAGCCTTGAAGGTCTCTACCTTCCCATCTGGTCCTCTCTTCCGTTTGTAGACCCACTTACAACCAATTGGTTTAATATTGGCATGAGAGTCTACAAGCTCCCAGACCTGATTAGAATACATGGATTCCATTTTAGCTTTCATTGCAAGTTCCCATTGTTCCGAATCTACATCGACAATGGCCTCCTCATAGGTGGATGGATCAGATTCAGACTCTTCAGAAACAGCTTCAAAAGCTTCTCCTAAGAAAATGAATCTGTCAGGTTACCTAACAATCCTCCCACTACGACAAGGTTCCGGTGCAGGAATAGAAGTCGCTGCGGTTATTTCTGGTTCTACATTCTCATTGACTGTTTGGGGAATTGAGGGTTGCTCTTTTACCTCCTCTAGAACTATCCTTCCTTTGAGTTTGTAGTTCATGATATAATCATCTTCTAAGAAAATAGCGTGTGTACATACAAACACCTTTTGTTCTCTTGGATGATAAAAATACCAGCCTTTTGTTTCCTTAGGATATCCAACAAAATAACATACTTCCGATCTTGTTTCCAATTTGCTCATTTTTCCCTTTAGCACATGTGCTGGACATCCCCATATTCGAGAATGTTGAAAAGAAGGCTTGCGCCCACTCCACAATTCTCGGGGCGTCTTAGGGATAGATTTGCTTGGAACGTGATTTAGTATGTATAATGCTGTTTCCAAAGCGAAAACCCATAGGAATAGTGACAATTCTGAATAGCTCATCATCGACCTAGTCATGTCTAAAAGGGTCTTATTCCTTCTTTTAGCTACACCATTCTGATGAGGTGTACCAGTGTAGACACCCCATTTTTTGACTATCAGATTTAGGAGACCCATAGCTTGGTGGTTCACAATGATTGAAAAAAGACTCAAAAGGGACTCATACAAGTTAGTTCTATCTCTCAAAATGCTCAGAATGACCAAAATACCCCTGAAAGCCCAAAAACTCCCAGATTTGGACCAAAAATTTTGGATACATGCTACGTCGTAAGAAAGTGATAAAATGAGTTTTAAAGCAAAATTAGATGAAATTGTCAGCTCCCAGAGACCCCCGGAAGTCCCGAAAGTTTTCGGAAAGTCCCCGTTGACCGGTTTGACCCAAGTTTGACCAGGGTTTGACCAAAATCATCCAAATTCTCCAAAAAGTTTCAAGATTATTATAGATCATGAGAAAAGTACTAAAATAAGTTTTAAAAAAAAAATCAAACAAAAACGTCAGCTCCTAGGAGCTCCCAGAGGTTCCCAGAACTTCTTGGAGATCCCAGGTTTGACCGACTTGACCTAAAAATTGACTCAAAAACCGAAGTACCGTACCATTCTCCAAATATTTTCATGGATACTAGAGGTCAATGGCTTTCCAACGGTATATCACACGTAATTTTTGGATTTGAAACGAATTTATTATGAATTTTCGAAGGTGAAAAAGACGATCAAATCGGCTTTTATCGCTAATACCGCAAAACTTTTCAAAGTGACCTATCTCTGAACTACTTTTTATGAAAATTAGACTCCATTATCTTTCTAACAGTATATCACAAGCTCATTTTTAGAGTTTGTACGCATTTTCTACGAATTTCGGACGAAATAAGGCCTTTTTGCGAATACCAGGACCTCTAGGGGCCTAAACGTAATTTTTTGGGCATCTGAGGAGCAATGACGGTGTGACACTGGGCCACTGCCAAGGCGGCACATGGCCAGTGCCGCGGTGGCACTCAACCCCTGCTGAAGCCATTTTTGTAATTTATTTTGGGGGTCCAAATTGAATAATTGAAAGCTAAAACGACGTAGTTTCTTGTTTATAGATGTTTGAGACCAATAGGAGCACTTTCTAAATCCCAAAACCACCCCAAATTGTCTTATATAAACCCCCCTTTGCTTTTCATTTTGGGAGGTCAAGTGCAAAGATTGAGAAAGTTGTAGAGAGAAAGAGAAATAGAGATAGGTTTAGAACAGATAAAAGGAGCTTCTCCCACTGATTTTTCATAAGAAAGTGAGTTTTAATCTTGTTTTCTTCCAATACCTCTCTTATACTTCACATCCAAATCCTCCCCAACCACCATTCTTGAGCATTCATGAGATAGGAAGCTACTTCCATGTCCAAATGTCACCACATATAAGTGAAATACCAAGCTACAAGTCCAATATCTCAATGATTATCATCTATTGATTGCTTATTTGATATTTTACATATTATGTTCAGCTCTTCTCACCTCATTTCTTTTTTAATTCTCTTTGATTACTTACATGTTTATCATCATCTAAATAACATGTTGTTTAAGGAGAGTGAATCCTTATGGATAGTAGCTCTTAACCTCAAAGACATGTTTGATGGATGATGATTCTAACTTCAATACATTCATATGTATTATTGAAGTCATATTCTCAAACAAAACTATATTTGTGCAAATAATATTAGAAGTTCTTGATGATGAGTTTGATGCTGATTTCTTAAGTGGTCTTAATCCCCTTTTTGTGCTGAAAATGTGCTTTTAAAACCCCTATTTCAAAACCCCTCTAAATCCCAACATTTGGATTCCAAGAAAACAAGCCTTATTTTACCAAAAATCTTCAAAATAGTGAATGATCTGCGTTCAAGGATTTTTCTAGAACTCAATACTCAAAGGGTGATTACAAGACCACTTGGAAAGTCTTTCTAACTCATTATAGAACACCCATGATTTTTGGCTTGGCTTGAAAACACTTGGAAGGGTTCCATTTTGACCCAAACATTCCTTCCTGACATTTTATTTTTACTGTCACGGCAGCTTAGTTGACTTTCAACTTGTATTTCAGAAAACTTTGCCAAAAGGAGTGGTCCCAACTCATTTTTCCCTTGAACTTCAATGTCTTAGGGAACTTTCTGTATAATATGGGCCTCTAGATATTTTGTTTTTATTTTCTAAGATTTTTCAACATTTCAGTCGACAATATGGACTCTGTTTCTAAGCAACCTCTCTTGTTCATATGATTTCTCTTAATCTGTAATAGTTATTGGAGTTTGGCTTTTGATATGTGTTCTAGACACAATAAGTATGGTCTCCATGAAAAATCATGAATTAAAAACATTTATAACCTCACTTTTCCATTTTTACAAAATCAACTCACTGTTCTATCCACTATTCACAGCAAGCATGTTTTGAGTTCTTCTCTTTGATTTGATGCACACATGCAATCCAAATTAACTAATCTCTTAGGAAGTAGTTCATACTACATTTGTATATGTCCTATAATAACATTATTCATTCATTCATGCATATTTTAGACTTCTAAGTCACTTTAGCAAATCTATGAACACAAACACACTACAACCTTTGCACATTCTAGGATCATACATTGCATCCATGCAAGATTTGGGGTTTTTGTGACTCCTATTCGAAGAAGATTATAAGGAATGAACTTGAGCACACGTTCATGCTCCCCCGATCTAATCTTCATTTCTCATCTATCCCGGGGATTGAGAGGTCTTCTTTTCTCAAAGATTAACATGCATCATACTAGTTTGCTAAGCATATTTTTGACTTCTTTGATTTATTTGTATCAAGAACAATTCATGTCCCCCTTTAGATTAGGAAAGCTTGATTACTTGCTATGTGATTAGACAATTTTTTCTAGGTTTGTTTATGTGATCTTTCACCTTTATTGTATGGTATTTATGAATGATATCTTATCTTTTATCTTCCATTTCAAGATTCTTATGTGATGTAATATACTATCATAGTATTAATTATCGAACCAAACATAGTATAAGATGATTATTTCGATGCTAATTAAGGCCTGTCGAAAGACGGGGTGAGTTGAGGGTGTTTTAGTCGTGACAAAGGCTCTTTCCTCTCTCGTACCAAAACCCCGAGCCAAGTTCTTTGGTTATGAAGGGCCCGGTGCCATTTATCCATTTGGGTGAGTCAAAATTAGGTTTCTTGGTTTCTTAAAGACCAAGTGGCGACTTTGTATCTATTTTCAACAGACCTTTCTTTTCATTCAAAACAATTTCAAAACAAAAGGAACACCGATTCCGTGTGTCCACAATTAGGTGCAGTCAACTGAGATAGAATCCCATTCTCTTTCAAGTGATCAATAAACGCATCAGACATATACTTGCCACCTCGATCAGATCGAATGGTCTTGATATTCTTTACCAATTGTTTCTCCACCTCAACTCTAAATTCTTTGAAATTTTCAAAAGCTTCATATTTGTGGTGCAGTAGGTAAAGATATCCATATCTTGAGTAGTCATCAGTAAACGTAATGAAATACTGATAACCTCTAGGTGCTTTGGTGTTTATTGGTCCACATACATCACTATGTATTAACTCTAACAAATCTTTGGCCCTATTGCCCTTTGAGGAAAAGGGTCTTTTGGTCATTTTACCCTCTAAACAGGGCTCACAGATAGGCAACAGTTCTACAACTAAAGAGTTGAGTACACCGTCTTTAACCAGCCTATCTATTCTGTTCAGATTAATATGACCTAACCTCAAGTGCCAAAGTTTTGTAGGATTTGAAGAAGGTATTTTCCTTTTAGATGGTAATGTTACCATTGAGTTATTCAATTCTACTTTAGATGATTCTTGAGTGCAAGGATTAATCAAGTATAAACCATTAGACAGTGTACCAGAATAAATAAATGAACCGTTTCTTTTTATTGATACTTCAGTTCCAAAATGAAACGAATAACCATTATTCACTAAACTAGAAACTGAAATGAGATTACGTCTTATGGAAGGGACGTAAAGTACATCTGTTAACACTAATGTTTTATTACTAGGAAAAACTAAGACTACTATTCCAATCGCAATTGCTAAAACGGTTACATTAGATCCCAGGGTGAGCTTGATTTCTCCATTACTGCACTGCCTGGTTGGTCTGAACCCCTACAACATATTGCAGATGTGGTTAGTTTCTCCAGAATCAATGCACCATGTATTCGAAGTATCCGCCAAATAACTTACTTTAATTACAAGTGACTCAACCATACCTTGGTTTTTAGTGGCCAAGTAGTCCGGACAGTTTCTCTTCCAATGTCCTGGGATGCCGCAGTTGAAACACTTTCCCTTCGGCTTCCCCTCAGCCTTCTTCTTGCCCTTTCTTACCTTCTTCCCAATTGTTGGGTTAGGCCCACCAACCTGAACCTTATGACCCTTCTTCCTCTTTCCACCCTTGTCCTTGGGCTTGGGCTTTGAGGATGAAGCCTTCTCTAGGTTCATGACATTATGACCACCAATGACTATCCCCTCCATTGCCTGTAGAGAGCTAACCAGTTCACCAATGAATACCCCAGTTTGTTCATGTTGTAATTCAATTTTAACTGGTTAAATAAAGCATGCAATGAGTTAAGGATCATGTCCACTTGGGTTTTCCCATCGATCTTAGCTCCAAGGACCTCCAGTATGTTCATATAACCAATCATTTTCAAAACATGCTCTCTTATCGGAGTTCCTTTTGACATCTTAGTGTTCATGAGTTGTTGCATGGTGTTAAGCCTTGCAAAAAGGCCCTATTCCCCAAACATCTCCTTGAGATTCAAGATCATGTTACTAGCTGAAGTCATCGACTGATGTTGGTGCTGTAACACATTAGACATAGAGGCCAATATGTAACAGCGGGCGATCTCATTAGCCTTCTTCCAGTGTTCATATTTATCTTTCTCTTCAGTTTGGGTATCAGGACCGGGTGTTGGTGGACAAGGAGTGGTGAGTACATATTTGTATCCTTCCGCAGTCAATACAATGTCAAGGTTTCTTTTCCAATCCACATAGTTTGTTCTAGTTAACTTGTTTTGATTAAGAATAGTTGCAAATGGGCTAAAATGTGACATAGTGAAATCTGAAAATTTACACATGCAATTATAGTACAAGTATGGATCATCATTTAAAATGATAAATATGTAAATCATGAGAAAAATTCCTTTCAAAAAACATTTAACATATATATCATCAGAATATTAAATCTACGAAATCAAGCCTCCGAGGGGAGATCGAGACCTCACAACTTAATTGGGTGAACCATCATGACTATTCTCATGCAACTCTTGCAAAATAATTCATGACTCCTGATTCCTTGGTCTCTAATAATTTTCAATAAAATTTTGAGGGAAATCTCTTATTAAAAGTATCAGTCTAGTGTATACCATCAATTAGAATCCAATGATAACCGCCTCAAGTAATGCCTCCGAGGGGAGGTCACTCTCTAACACGTCTCATTGATTCTATCTTTTAGGAAGTTCACATATTGTAACCAGAGAATAGAATATTGTCCAAGGAGAGTGATCACAGATAAATCTGCGACGCGCAATATTCAATTTTCCTTACAATGAACCTTTGATGGAAGACCATGAGGTTATGCATTAGCATAAGACTCTCTCCCACTAGATTGATTAAGTTAGGAATTTATTTTCGGAAAAATATGTTTTGTTACATTAACCGCAAATATCTCATATTTGTTCAATGTATCAAAACAACTTTCTTTTGAAAGAAAATTGATAATTTTGGAAAACAGTTTTATCCATATTTTCATTTTAAAAAAGAAATCACTTTGAACTCATGCATGTGTAATTTATGAACCAATCACATCACATGCAATAACACATAAACAAACATGCATAAACAAGCCTTTCTCTCTCATGGCTCTACTTCCATTGATTCGTCTTCGAAAGGCTTCGGTTCTCCGAGCTCCATCTCCATGGTTCCGTCTTGTGCATTTCCAAAAGTTATATTTACAAAGTCCTATGCCTTCCTGAAGAAGGCTTACATAATGATCTAAGAATTAAAATGAAATTTTGGCGAAGGGAAACCATTGTGTAAATACCACAATGCCCTTTACAATGCCACAAATAAACCGAAACAAAAATTAAACATAAATGTAAATGTTTTGGCTGTGAGAGATTAGGAAGCTGCAAAACAAGGTTAGTATATGCCAATCCCACGCAGTTGTATATATATGATTACCATAAATGCATATGTCTAAACCGCACAATTTATAATCATTTTATACATAAAAGATATCAAATATCGCATAAGGTAATTAACACTATGAATTAATTGGCTCCCAGCTAACATCGCAGAATAAAACGGCAAGTAAACGTGTCAAAACCACTTTTAGAAAACACTTATTTTAAAAATAATTTTAGACAAATGCTTTTTAAAATTAAATTTTACAAAAACAACTTTTAATAAAATAAATTATTGAAAAATAGCACGTGTAATTGTTTTAGAAAAGATTTGATCGAACAACACGTGGACAACACGTGCACAGTATGCGCACAGCACTCGCACGCACACTATCGTATGTGCTCGTAAAACCCTAGGCCAGTTACACGTGCTTTTCTTCTCTCTTTCAATTCTAAATATTAATTGATGGGTATCTGAAGAAAAATAGCACACGTAACAGGTGGGCCGTACAGCAGAGCACGCGCACAGCACGCGCACGTACACTATAGTATGTGCTTGTGAAAACCTAGGCCAGTCACATGTGCTTTTCTTCCCTCTTTCAATTATAAATAGTAATTGATGAGTTTTTGTTGAAAAAAAGCACACGTAAACTACAGCAGAGTACTTGCGCACGTTAGTACAACCTTTGTACACACTGTAGCGCACAGGCAACCGCGTGCGGCAGCCCTATTGACCACGTGCAGCTGTGTTTCAGTTAGGATTATACATGCTTTTATTCCAAATCTGTTTTCCAACCATTAAATCATAGTGTTCTACAAAAAAATCATACGTATAGAGTTTAAGCAGGCTTTGATACCAATTGTTGGTCCCGTTTTTAAATATTTAGGGTTTGCGGAAGTGATTATCATTGAAAACTCTTTTCAAAACAAATCCGGCTCAAAACCAAGATGCGTATAATTATCAAAAACAGATCTAATACCTTTTATGATCAGTTGGATCCTTATGAGAACACTTCAGGCAAGATCCAAATACTACTCCTCCTTTGCGGTCCAGAAATCTTCACGCGTATACTCTTGAAGCTCTCCAATCCTTAGACCTTGGTGATGATCTCTAGGGTTTAGAGGAAGATAGAAAATATATGTGTGGGTGAGAGAGATTCGGCTAGGGTTTTTTTGAAGCATAAGCAAAAACTCTCTCTACACATATATTTATACACACTCAATCCATCTCCCAAACCTAGTTGGACTTGTTACTTCATAATAGCTACACGTAGGACCTCTAGGCTCTTCCTAATTGGCTTAAATTAATATAAATTGTACCCGGTTAATCTCATTACCCAAACAATCTAAATTAATTAGTTAATATCAATTTTACCCATGACATTAACTGCACTCCAATCAGAAGAGGCAAATCACAGAGTAATACCTAAATCTACATGAAATGACATTAATGCCCCTCTACCTTCAGTATTCATAATTATCACTGAGACTAAGCAGTACTGTCTCCCAGTTGATAATTATAGCTTATATCCTTGAGTCCCCATTCACTTCTCATAGTTCACCAAACATGTAGTAACATACTTACTACAAGATTGCAATTCTCAGTGACTAACACAGTGACATTCTCAAGAGAATACTTACTCTGTAATAGAGGGTAGATTCCGTCTTGATAATAAATGTTCCCAATACTCTAGACATGATCATTCAAGATACCCAGGTGTTGATCTTAAGGACCTCACTGATTGGTAAGTCAAAACAACCAGGCCTAAAGCTTGTGTCCATTATTATCTCAGGATTAAGGACATATGTCTCATACATGTTTGAGTGTCCATTAACTGTTGACAGTTCTTGTCAATGGATTAATCTCAAGGTCCGTCAATGTATCCCATACACTAGCATATCAACTTTAGAGTCTTACACTCTTGTGAATGAGATTCATCACTCTATCAAATAGAAGTTAATCATGCTACAGTGTAAACCTGATAAGGTATCCAGTCTTATCATCCACTGTGACTGTTTAGAACTTCCAAGGACCATATGATTCATATCTCCCTTGTGTAAAACTCTTTCACACAAATAAATCACATATAATGAAGTTCAAGGATGCCAAACCACCATTCATCTCATGAAAAGACATACATAATGAATGTAAGCAATGACATCCATAAAAATATGCTAAAACTGATGTCCAAAATAGTTCATAGCTAATTTGTTTGAGGGCATACCCCATCAAACTCTAACACTCTCTGCCTTATAGAAGCATCCTTCTGCCCCCATTTCTCATGAACTTTCGATGTGGGACAAATGAATTATATCAAATCAATGTGATGGTTGCCAACATGCTCAAAATGACAACATTAACCCTAATCTTTTCCTTGTTTCATTAATATATCCTGCACAAAATGACAAAACTTCCATAGAAAAAAAAGGAATAGATTAATCCATAAGTATGAATGAGCAGCTTGTCACGACCCAAGTCTCCCCCTGTAAGATATTGTCCGCTTTGGGCCCAACCCGCACGAATTTTTCCTGGCACAGGCCTATAATCCTACCCAAAACGCGTCTTACTCAGTTCTACTATGGCCCACCATATATAGCACATTACCCTTCCTTCCCCACGTGATGTAGGACGAACTCCCCACACAGCACACTGCACCAGGGTCGTTACATTCTACCCCCCTTAGGGCCCAACGTCCCCGTTGGCACACTTCTGGCTGGGTCAGGCTTTGATACCATTCTGTCACGACCCAAGTCTCCTCCAGTAAGATATTGTCCTCTTTGGGCCCAACCCGCACAAATTTTTCCTGGCACATGCCCACAAGCCTGCCCAAAACACGTCTTACTAGGTTCCACTATGGCCCTCCATATATAGCACATTACCCTTCCTTCCTCAAGCGATGTGGGACGAACTCCCCCTATAGCACACAGCACCAGGGTCGTTACACAGCTGATGCTGCTTGCTACTTGTTTTATTATTTTAGGATTACAAACCAATCAATGTTATCGTTGATTTGAGATATATGTTGTAATAAAAATGATATTCTTCCAAATTTTGAATATAAAATGTTTCCAAATGTTGAATTGTTTAATTATTATTGAATATGGAAAACATAGATATATAAATAAATATATGTATATGTATATACTATGTATATATGTAAGTATATATATATATATAAAATTAAACAACCTTTTATCAAGCCTCTTCATGAGCTTTTTCACGAGCCTACTAACGAGCCTTAATCGAGTCGAGCCCGAGCCGAGCCGAGCCTTTGTATGCTGAAGCTTAGCTTGTATATTTATCGAGCTTGGTATTCGAGCTCGAGCTTGGCTCATTTATTAAACAAATCGAGCCAAGCCGAACTGTTATCGAGCCGATTTATGAGCCATTGTTGAGCGACTCAGCTCATGTACACCCCTACTCACCTGTATAGTCATAACCAGGGTGCTCTGGAACGTAGAAATGTTCAGCGAGCTTAATGAAAGCTGAGTGAATTTGATACTAACATGGTATCAACTATTGAAGTTATTGCAAGTTATGAACGATAACAATTAGATTTCATTGAGTGTATCTTCTCTTTAATCAAACTGATTATCCGATTACTATCGTCTTACTAAATCAAGGACGACAACACATTCTGATAAAAGAACAAACTCAATAGTAGTTCACTTCTAAAGATACACCATTGCTCCGTCTACCGCTTTTAAGAACATCACCGCATGTCAGTCCATCCCCAGCTTTTAAGAACATATGCCCAGTTCACCGCACTACAAGGATATAATGCTTTAAGTATTAGCGATGTCTACCAGTGATCACGATCCACCACAAGTCATAGACACCTTCGTCTGTCTACTGATTTTAATAATATATGATTAGATCATCTGGCTATCTTAGGGCTATTGGTCCGGTTCACCGCAAGTTATAGACACCTTCATCTGTCTATGGCTTTTAAGAACATATGATCGACCAAGGCCCGCCCACGCAACATTCCCGAATCTTAACAAACCTACTTAACTTCAATTCTAACATCGATACATGATAATCCTATGTGGCCTGACTACAAAGGATTCACAACTATTACGTTATCTAACGTTACAACCATTATCCATTAATCTTATCGTCACTACGATCCTATGTCCCATTATCTAATCATCATGTCTGTATTACAATAGTATAGCATGCAATGATTACTAAACAATTAAATAAACAACTAAATAGTTATAATATAAACTAAACAAGATTATCAACATTCTGAAACTGCTAATCAATTAGGACAGAGGTCCAATTGATAGGTATAAAAGTAGTAATAATCGGTTAGGAAAAAGTCCAATCGATTGGATCACTATCCATGCCAATCGATTGCTAACTTTGGCAATCGATTGGGGTATCTACAATGGTAATTGATTGTATAAAAATGGCATTCAATTGGGTTTACAACAATGGTAATCAATTGGGAAAAGTCCCAATCGATTTGGACTTTGTCTTCTTCACATTGAAGACAGTCCAACATATATAAAACGGGAAAAATATGATCCATGCTCCTTTTATTTATTTAAACAAATCCTAACATCAATATTTTGCTACCAAGTGGGTTTATAACTCATCTTAAGTGTCTAGGGGGTGTTTGGATATGTGTATTGAAGCTTTGGAAGCTTCAATGGCTCTCTCTCTCTCTCTCTCTCTCTCTCTCTCTCTCTCTCTTCCTTCTGTTTCTCTCTCTCTGGTCTCCTTCTCTTTCTCTTATTTCTTCAGTCCATGAGTGTGTGTGAATGTGTATGGGTGTATATATGTGTGTGTATATATATATGAGTGTGTATATATATATATGAATATAAATGCACACAAGACACACACACACACACACACACTCTCTCACTAAAGCTGATTCTGGAAACAAAAAGGTGAGAAAATGATCACATATATATAGAGGATATGTGTTCATCTGGCCTCTCCCCATCCAAGGAAAAAGAATCAAAACAGTTGTTGCCAATCGATTGAGGTAGGTAGTGAACATCAAAATCAATTGGGATAAGGGTCCAATCAAATGATGGTTGGTATTAATGACTCCAATCGATTGCGATGAAGTTTAATAGATTAGGTCCAGGTGGTAGGTACAAAGGTGGAAATCGATTGGTATAAGACGCCAATCGATTGGTATCCAAACTAAGGCAATCGATTGGGAAAACTTGCCAATCGATTGGGATACAAAATACACCAAAGGTACAGTCAAACTCACACAAGTATTAAAAGAAAAATACAAGGTCTTACTAATTATAATACATTACAAAAATACAGGGTATTACACTCTATACCTCATATATATAGAGTTTGTTACAACTCTATCTCTACCCTGGTCATCTTATCCCCGCATCCAAACACCTTTAAGCCAGAGATGGGACTTCTTGGTTCTACTAACCCAGCTAAATTAAAACTTATTTCCATCTAACTTAACTCTTAAGCTAAGGAAATATTTTTAATTAATTATTATCAACACCACTATATGATGATAATTTAACTCTAGGTTTAATAGACATTATTACCCGAAGGTAAGACCTTTACTTGCTTAATAAATACAGTGATGTTCCTCCACCAAACGTATTCGCATTATCTCCGGGATTAGTGAATCAACTATATTGTCAACCCGAAGTTGATTACTTCCTATTATCCTTGAGCCCCAGTCACTTCTCACAAATTACTGAATATGTCAACAAAGACTTGTTGACAAGACTGCAGTTCTCAGTAATTAATCCAGTGACATTCTCAAGGGAATACTTACTCTTTAGAAAAGGGTAGATTCCTTCTTGACAACGAGTGTTCAAAATACTGTTCACACAATTACCCAAGATATCCAGGTGTTGATCTGTGAAGACCTCACTGATTGATAAGTCAAAGTAATCAAGTCAATATCTTGTGTTCATAGTCATCTCTGGATTGAGAACACATGCCATATATATACAAGTTTGAGTACTTATTAACCTATGACAGTTATTTGTTAATAAGTTTAACTCAACGTCCGTCAAAGCATTTAATGCACTAATACATTAACTAAGAGTTACTACCCTAATGAATGAGATTCATCACTCTATCACATAGGAGTTAATGTGTTACAGTCTAGACCTGATAAGTTACCCATTTTTATCATTGATTGTGACAATTTGAAACAATTGTCGAAGATAATTCATATCTCTCTTGTATTAATCTCATTAAAACAAATGAATCTAACAATGTTGTTTTATGGATAAACATGCCAAAACATTCAACTCGTGAATTACACATATTTGAATATGTAAAGATACTCATAAATATATGAATCAAAGATGTCTGATTACAATAACTAACTGGTTTGAGGGCATAATCCCAGCAAGTTCTTC
This sequence comes from Hydrangea macrophylla, assembly GCA_033977485.1. Classification (NCBI taxonomy): domain Eukaryota; kingdom Viridiplantae; phylum Streptophyta; class Magnoliopsida; order Cornales; family Hydrangeaceae; genus Hydrangea; species Hydrangea macrophylla. The sequence continues at coordinate 98,004,635 of CM066999.1, read as the reverse complement.
CCTAAAAAAAAACTATTAAATGTGAGAATGGGGCTGGTTTCGTCATATCCTAGGCATTACTAAGCTGGCCCTTGGACTGAACTTAACATTGTTTATACATTCCTAGCAAAGAGAGATGAAAACAAGAGCAGGTTCAAAACCAACTCTTATTTTTCTTAGGTTTTATGAAAATAGTGTTATGTAAGTTTGTTTAAAAATAAAAATAATCAATTATTGGAATATTTTTAAGCCAAATACAGGTTTCAATGTACCTAAACAATATATACACGAAGTACAACACTATTTATGGACCGATTATTCTCTGAGCCACATAACTTGTTCTCGATTTACTCAAATGGTCTCTTACTATGTTATGTTGGTTTGATAAAGACTAAGGGTCCCTTTGATAAAACTAAAAATTAAGTACTGAAAATTAAGTGCTGAATTTTAATGACTAAAACTGTAAAGCGATTCAACTTCCAATACTAAAAAACAGAATTTTAAGTACTGATATAGATAGCATTCAGTGATTTTTTTCGGTATAATTTTTTCACTTAAAGTAGTAAGTGGGTTTTTTTTGCTGCTTTTTCAATTAAATGGTACACTATCAAACGCATTAGGAAATAATAAGTGTTGAATTTTTTTATTTTTATTTTACCACTTAATTGGGTTATCAAAAACACCTAAATCATTGAGACATACTTAGGACATGTATGGACTCCTACATACCTAAAAAACAGTTGCACAATAATGTTTAGAGTTGGTTCTTCTCTAAACCACATAGCCAGTTCTTGTGTTACCTATTCAGCCTATAAATATATCTAACTATCACATATTGTTAGTTGAGTAATGCTATGCTTACCAAATTTCTATCCCAAAAGTGTTTCTGAAATGATGTGGCAATGGGGCCAGTTGAATTTTGATTGGAAGTTGTTTACCTGACCCCTCTGCTACATCATTTGAGAAGTACTTTTGGATAAAAATTTGAAAAGCATAGCATTACTTTTGTTAGTTTTATAGTAAGTGATATGCACAAAAATATCAGGTCAAAGTCAAGCCTCACCACCTCAGCAAAGAGAAGCCAAGTCATCTTGAATTTGGATTGACTACACAGTCATCCGGTCGTAAGTCTGGGCATTCTTTCCAGATGGACCCCGCATGGGCGCCCCCCCAGCAGGCGTGATTGCTTGGTCAGCAAGCCTCCAGGCAGTTTCCTATCCCAGTTAGAAGACTAAATGGAAGGAGCAAGTAGTTTCCTAAACCACTTAGGAAACACCCCTAAATTCATGTAAATCAAGCTGTAAATAGATTAGGCTGCCTAATCTATAAACTTACCTTGTACGGGTGGTCTCTTACACCTATAAAAGAGGCCACCCACCCCCATCGAAAGGGGTTGCATTCTAAACCTAAAGAATAGCATATTATTCTTACTAAGACACATAAACCCGGTTGGTTTTACTGGTAGTGCCGCCCAACTGTTGGCTCACCAAGCCTGCCGATGATCTGCTAGTGAAGCGCATCGACGCACCCGTGGACGTAGGCTACCTCATTAACGGGGCCGAACCACATACAAACTTCATTGTGTCCATCTCTCTCATATATTTCTTCTTATCCAAATTTTGACATCATCAGTTTGGCGCCATCTGTGGGAACTAATAAGTCTTTCACCAACAAATTTCTTGACTGATCAACATGCCATCGAAGACTGGTAAGAAAAATACTACCCAAGCCGGTCAGGAAAACTTGCAACTCAAGCAGCAGGGCGCCTCCATGACCTCCGAGCAAGTAACAACGGGGCTCGCACAACTCCTGGAAGGCCAGCGGTAAACCCAACAACAAATTGAGGCGCTATTGGCCCTACAGGAAAAGCGTCCTCAATCCGAGAACTAGCCCAGAAAGAGTGTCCTCTACCGGGAGCCCGCACGAGTCCGGAACCATACCCACTCTGCGCAGGTGTCCCCGTCGGATTGGGAACATGTCCTGGATGGTGACCATAGTAGAGCGCCCATGCATAACAGGCGGCAAGCTCGGACCAATCCTCATCGGGTAGAAGATGCTAGAGATATCATCAATAAATGACGCGCCGCCAAGAGGGAGGAATCAGAACAAAAGGCCCGAGAATTGTCCAAAGACCCTACAGTCCGGAGCCGGGGAGATCTTAGGCATACGATTACCCGGAGCCAGAGCCGGGTTCTATCCCCGAGGACGACGCACTTCGAGGATGAGGTCTCATCATCAGACCTGACGTACTGCTCGGATATGGAAAGGAGAACCAGGCGAGATGTAAGGGCCCAGATCGAGGACTTGCAACAACAAATAAAAAAATTGAACCGCAAGCAGCTCCACGATCATACCAATACAGAGACCGAGTCGCCCTACACCGCTTGGGTCACTGCATTTCCCATCCCGCGGAAATTCAAATCGCCACATCTCAGCTCTTATGACGGTTCAGGGAGCCTAGTGGATCATGTCCGTACTTACAACAATCAGATGGCGCTAGTCACCATGATCGACGAGTTACTGTGCCTGGCCTTCCCCAGTACCCTTAAAGGCCCAGCCGCGCAGTGGTTCCACGTTCTGAAACCCCAAACGGTTGATGACTTCAAGACATTGAGCAAGCTCTTCATCAACCAGTTTGTGGGGATGCTCGACCGGTCATAACCGGATACCCAGTTGCTTACCGTTAAGCAGCGAAGGGGAGAGTCCCTGAGGGAGCACGTGGACTGTTTCAATTAGCAGAGGCTCCAGATCCGCAACCTGAATGAAATGGCCACAATCATGGCTTTCTGCTCGGGGGTTCAGCACACCAAAGTTGCTATATCGTTCCACCGTGACCGATCGGCAACCTTGGTGGAAATCTCAGAGAGGATCAAAAAGTACATTGACACGGAGGAGTTTCTGAAGTCCAAGCGCACCAATTTTACATGAGAAGAGTCCCCGAAAGCTAAACGGAAACGTGAGGGCTCCGAGAAGGGTCCGAGAAAGAAGCCCAGGCAATTTCAGCAGAGAGGCAGTCAGGATCAAGCCCCGATTAGGGATGGCAATTTTCCCCGCCCCGCTGGACCTCCGCCCCGTTCCACTCCTAATGGAACGGGTTTGGAGGAGTTATAATAGGAGTAGGAATGGATTTGGTATGGAAAAACAAAAACCCTATAGGAGTAGGGGCGGAGTTGGTATCCATGCAATACTACCATTTAAAACCCGCCCCGCCCCGATTAAATCATTAAGTTACTAAACTACTCTCATACTTACAGTTATTTACAACAAATTAGGCCGTATATATACATCTCTTTCTCTTTAGCATTAAAATTTAATTTCTGAATTGTGATTAACAAATTTAGAATCATTTGCGTGAGTGATTTTTAGGAAATCAAGTTAAAATATAAGTATGTTTTGAATTATAAAAGAAAATTTAATTTTGGAATGGTGATTAACAAACGGAGTAGGAGTGTAACAGGAGTATCCGATAGTAAACGGAGTAGGAGTGGAGTAGGAGTTGGTATTTTACTTAAACGGGACGGGACGGAGTCGAAGTAGGAGGAAAATAAATAGAATAGGAGTTAGTATAGGGGGACTCCGTACTAACTCCGACCCGTTGCCATCCCTAGCCCCGATTACCTTCACCCCACTTTTTCAGCCAATCCACGAAGTTATGGCCGCTATAGAGATCCAGAGGCTACTCCAGGAGCCCGCCAAGTTGAAAAGCCCGCCCGGTAAGAGGAACCGGGACAAGTTTTGTCGCTTCCACAAAGACCACGGGCATGACACAGAGGATTGCTTTAAGCTTAAGATTGCCATTGAGAAGCTGTAATAACCTGCATTTTCATATTTAATTTGTAATTGCATTGTCATATTAAATTTCATTTGGTATTGACTGCTTCATTTAATTACATTTCTCATGTTCTAATTATTATCCCTTGTGTTATTTCATATTAAAATTCTGTTTGGGGTTAAACTGTAATTTTATAAAATTGAACAACACCTGTGTTAGATTTCAAATCTGTATTTCAAAACGGTGGAAATGCTTTCTTTTAATTCAATCAGTATTTTTATGAAATCAGAAAATCAATTCTTACGTTAAAATGAATTTCCTGTATTTTTGTGGTGACCACCGCGCCCCGAAAATACCAGTTTATGTTCAAAACTGTCCATGTTGTGTTTAACTTCCACAGATTTTGGAAGTGACCGATTTGGACATTTGCTTTATTTCCAATTATGGCAAGTGATGATTGCCTCGTGCCTTGTTTGGGAACATACAACTTATATATGCAAATGTTGTGCCATAAGCCAAATTGCCAAACAACCAACATTTGACCCCTATATCCCTATGCTTGGCTCTTGGATACACAGTGGAGTTATATCAGCAAGTTATATACGTACATAAACTGATTTTGTGTAGAATTAACACCATTTTGTAGAGTGAAGGTTAAGAGACTTGGCCTCCAAGTTCAATGCTTGTTATGTTTATTTATACCCCTCACTCTTCATCACACACACACATACTTTCATTCTGCAATATACAAAACACTGAGAGAAAAGAGAGTGCAGAGAGTTCTTCAGAATTTTGAGAGAGAAACTTCACAACTCCATAGCCAAGCTTGAGTATTGGATTCTTGTATTTTCCATTCTTTCTCAACAATTACTTCACCTCTTAATCACAGTGAGTATTACTAACTCACTAAGAATGTAATTACATGTCTATTTACTGTGTGTTTGTTCAATTTTGTAAAACACCATTGTTGATTTCACGTATGAACTCCATGGCTTTGAAAATCAAGATTTCTCAATCTCAACCAAAATCTGTTTTCTTAGATAATAATGAAAGATTATACCTCCTTGATGATATGTCTGAAGTATGAGACCTTAATTTGTTCATATAAGAAAGTATATTAGAAAATAAGTTTTGACATGTTTTAGTTTTTCATAAAATTGGAGAGTTATAGATTGATTCATGTTAAATCGACAATAGATTCTTAATCCTTGTTTAAAAACCAAGAGATCCATATATAACATGATGTATATACTAACAGAATTGAAATGGGTAGATTTTAGACCCTGTTTTGCTGAAACAGAACAGTCCTACGAAGAAGATGAAGCCTCTGCATCACCTCGCGCGCGCGATCGCGCGAGCGGCCCGCGCGAGCGACCCCTCGCGCGAGCGATCCGCGCGAGCGAGGTGTGCGTCCCCAGGCAATCAGTAAAGTTTATATATATAAATTGAAATTTGAACAGGTCGCGCGAGCGAGGGTCGCGCGAGAATCCCTTCGCGCGAGCGATCCGCGCGCGCGACCTTGGCTTTCTCAGGCAGACAGAAAAGTTATATTATAAAAAGAATAAATGGGCATATCGCGCGAGCGGCCCACGCGAGCGACCTTTCGCGCGAGCGGCCCGCGCGCGCGAGGTTTGGCAGTTTCTGTTTTTGTCTGTTTTCTGTTAAAGGACTGTTTGGTTCAACTTTTAAGTACTGCTAAGGTTCCGTTTGGGATATTTAGTTAATCAGAACTCTATTTGGTGATGTTTGAATGATTAAAACACCGTGGTATGACTTATCAATTCCCATACGCGCGTTGTTCCTTTAATTCAGCATTTTGCTACATTTAAGTGCATATCATTCATATGGGGTCAGTGGTACATGCATGTGGGTGTCAGTCTGTGTGGAAAAGAGTAATGGTAGTGTGGAAAGAGTATGAGTTTGAGTTTGTGGTTGTAGTTTGTGGTTGTGGTTGTAGTTGTGGTTGTGGTTGTGGTTGTGGTTGTGGTTGTGGTTGTGGTTGAGTTTCTGGAGAGGGTATCTTTGAAATGCGACGGTGGAAAATATGGACACTCCCTGACGCTCATGGAAGCGTTAAAGTGTGTGACGCCGAACTCGGACATTCCCTGGCACTCATGGTAGTGCTAAAGTGTGGCCTACGGACACTCCTTGATAACTCAAGTCTGGATACTGTGTGAGGGGTCGCCCCGGTATTTGCATGGCGGTTAGGGTATTCAAAGTGTGAGGCATTGGACATTCCCTGGTACCCCGGACCAAAGTGTGAGGCAAACTGGACACTCCCTGGCGCCCCGTTGCTAAAGTGTGGCTATCGTAGTATTTCAAAGAGACCAGGAGTAGGATAGTGGGTTGTTGTGGCTGTCGAGAGAAAAGAGTCGGCAAGATGAGTGTGGTGCATTGTTCTCATACACGGTCCCATCAGTGTTAATTTACCCTCTTTAAATAATGTTGTGAATATTTTCTAAATGAGCTTCTTACTTCAATTATAAACTTGTGGATTTAAATGGGAAATGGAAAAAGGTAAGTTGGTATGTTTTACATTCAAGGTCATGTTTTTAATACTCACCAGCTTCTTGAAGCTGACGACGTTGATGCGTCCTGGACATTCGTGTTCAGGCTTTTCAGGTTATAACCAGGAGGAATCATACGACTATGCTAATTGAGAATGGCTGCTGTTGGGATGAGAAACTGTTTATTCACTATGAGTTTTAAGTTTTAAACTGTTTTGTTTTATAAGGATGACTGTAACAGACACTAAGTTATTGTTTTGTTTTTAAGGCGGTCTGTGCCTTAGTTGACCCAGTATCTTAAGATGTAATAAGTTAGAAAATTTATTTTGCAAGCCTTGATTTCTCTGCTCTGATTATTATTGTTTATTGTTGTTTGACGTTTGGGACGGAATCGATCCTTCAAACTGTCGCGACCTACGGGTCCATAAAGGAAATTAAACGCTTTCCTCATTTATGCTACGTCGGGGCGTGACAGAAGCTGATTGAGCAGGGATACTTAGCCGAATTTGTGGCAGCAGATAGACAACCTCGGCAAGAAACCCAGGCTCCCGAGCAGTCGTGACCCCTTGGGCAAATCAATGTAATCTCTGAAGGCACTTCGGGTGGAGGGGATTCATAGTCGGCCAGGAAGAGGCATGCTCGGGCATCCCGATCGGATGTCTGGCATGTCCAATCCACCCGCTCTCCCCCAACTGATGTGTTGACGTTCTCATCCGAGACATGCTAGATCTGCACTACCCTCATGATGATCTGCTAGTGGTGATGCTCTCCGTAGCAAACTACGTGATCAAAAGGGTGTTGGTAGACACGGGCAGCTCCTCCGACATAATGTTTGTCTCAACATTCGATCAGCTCGGGATATCCAGGGATCGGCTCCGACCAGTGGCCACTCCCCTGGTAGGTTTCAACGGTTCCAGCACCCAACCGCTCGGTACCATCGAGCTCTCGGTCCTCATGGGAGCCTACCCTCAGCAGACATCTGTACTGACAAGCTTTGTGGTCGTGGAAGCTCCATCTGCATATAATGTCATCCTTGGGAGGCCAACCCTCAATAAGGCCAGGGCATTCGTATCAACATACAGCCTGGTGGTTAAATTCCCAACCCCTCAAGGGCCCGAGAGCCTACATGGAGATCAAGCCATCGCCCGGAGTTGCTATGTTAGTTCCTTGCGCCGGGAAGCCATTACGGAAACGGAAAACATTCAGGAGATGGACCCTAGAGACAAAAGTGACAGAGTGGGTCCAATGGAAGAGCTAAAACAGGTGGTGTTGGATCCTCAGTTTCCTGACCGGACCATCAGCATTGGCACTCTCTTAGAGCCGGGCCTCAAGGAGGAGCTGGTTCAGTTCCTGCGGCAAAGCCAGGATGTCTTCGCTTGGAGCCATGAGGACATGCTTGGGATAGATCCCTGGGATCATGTCTCACCGTCTCAATACCAACACGAGTTCCCGGCCGGTCAAACAGAAGAGGTGGGGTATGGCACCCGAGAGACATACGACAGTATGTGAAGAAGTCGAAAAGCTCCTGAAAGCCAATTCCATCCGAGAGGTCCACTATCCCGACTGGTTAGCAAATGTGGTACTAGTCAAGAAAAGCAACGGGAAGTGGAGAATGTATGTAGATTTCACTGACCTGAATAAGGCTTATCCCAAGGATTGCTATCCATTGCCCAAGATAGACCTCCTTGTGGACTCTATAGCCGATCATGCGCTCTTCTCGTTCATGGATGCTTATTCGGGGTACAACCAGATTAGCATGTACCCCAGGGATGAAGAGAAGACCTCCTTCATCACGGATCAAAGAACATACTGCTACAAGGTAATGCCCTTTGGCCTCAAGAACGTCGGGGTAACCTATCAACGCCTACTCAATCACATATTCAAGGACCTGATCGGGAAGTCCATGGAAGTCTACATTGACGATCTTCTAGTCAAAAGTCAAGACGAGGCCGACCATCTTGAGCATCTGGCTGGGGCCTTCAGCATTTTGAGGAAGTTCAGAATGAGGTTAAACCCGGCTAAGTGTACATTTGGTGTCTCGTCCGGGAAGTTTTTGGGACACCTAGTGAGCAGACGGACTATTAAAGCAAACCCTGATAAAATCTTGGCCATTATAAACATGCGGTCACCCAGGTCAACCAAGGAAGTTCAGAGCTTGGCCGGGCAGGTCACCGCATTGAACATGTTCATCTCTCGAGCTATCGACCGGTTCCTGCCATTTTTTAGAATCCTCCGCAAGGCCTTTTAGTGGTCAGAAGAGTGCGAGGAGGCATTCTAGGAGCTCAAGAAGTACTTGGCATCGCCCTCTTTACTCTCAACACCCGTGCCGAATGAGGAATTGTTCTTATATTTGGCAGTGTCACCTTCAGCGGTCAGCTCGGCTCTCATCCTAGAAGAACATAGGATACAATTCCCGGTCTACTACACCAACAAGGCACTTCAAGGCGCGGAAAGCAGATATTCACGCATAGAGAAGCTTGCATTCGCCCTCATTACCTCTGCCCGGAGACTCCGCCCGTACTTTCAACCTCATATCATCGTGGTCCTCACGGATCAACCTCTTCGCAGGATCTTGAGCAGGCCCAAGACGTCTGTGAGGCTTGTTAAATGGGTTTTGGAATTAGACGAGTTTGAAGTGCTCTACCGACCCCGGACGGTGATCAAAGGACAAGCCACAACAGACTTTCTTGTTGAGTTTACATACCCTGAGGATCCGGTGAAAGAGTTCAACCCGCCAATTCCACCACCCGAGCTACAGCCAGGTGTCCCAATCTGGATACTTTATATGGTGGGTCTTCCAATAAATAGGGTAGTAGGGAAGGGATCATCCTGACTACGCCGAATGGGATCCAGCTCGAATATGCACTTAGGTTCGGATTTTGAGCCTCCAACAATGAGGCCGAATATGAAGCCCTGTTGGTTGGACTGCAACTGGCTACCTCAATAGGTGCACAACAGATTCAAGGGTATAGCGACTCCCAGCTCGTGGTAAACCAAGTCAATCAAGAATACGAAGCTCGGGAGGACAACATGGTGGCCTATCTGGCTCGTGTCCAAGCGGTTTCAAAGAAGTTGCAGGGTTTCTCTGTCACGCAAATACCGAGGGAAGAAAATACTAGGGCCGATCGGTTAGCCCGTCTGGCTTCGTCTTCTGAGTCAGACTTGCCCAGGATAAGGATTGAATACCTGCCCAAGCCAAGTGTGGCCTACTCAGAATGCATGGAGGTCGAACCGGTCGCCCTAGGACCCAGTTGGATGGATCCAATCGTGACATTTCTAACAACCGGGGCTTTACCAGAGGCATAAAGGGAAGCCCGCCAAGTTAGATATCGTGCGGCTAGATACCACATCGTTGATGGAATCCTCTACAAGAGAGGATTCTCAATCCCATATCTCCACTGTGTCTATCCCACACAGGTCCAAGTGATATTGTACAAAATCCACGAGGGAGTGTGCGATAATCATACCGGAGGTAGGGCACTCTCCAGAAAGGCCCTACTGCACGGATATTATTGGCCGACTATGGCCCGGGACTCCCAGGAGTACGTAAAGAGGTGCGACAAGTGCCAGAGATACTCCCTGATGATCAACCGCTCGGGAGAACTTCAGACACCAATTCTCAGTCCATGGCCATTCGCTCAGTGGGGCATCGACATCATTGGTCCCCTCCAGATGGGAAAATGGCAAGTTAAGTTCGCGGTTATCGTCGTGGACTACTTCACCAAGTGGGCAGAGGCCGAGCCCTTAGCCGCAATCACCGAGAAGAAGATGAAAAGCTTTATTGAGAAGAATATCCTAAGCAGGTTCGGCATCCCCCGGGTCCTGATCAGTGACAATGGCAAACAATTTGACATCCCAGTGTTCCGGCAGTTCTATTCAGGGTACGGGATATCGAATCATTACTCCTCGCCCGAGCACCCTCAAGCCAATGGCCAGACAGAGGTGACCAACTGAACTATTCTACAGTCAATCAAAACTAGGCTTGAAGGCACCAAAGGCCTTTGGGCGGAAGAACTTCCAACCCTCCTGTGGGCCTACCGTACAACTCCCCGAGCGACAACAGGCAAGACTCTGTTCTCACTCACCTACGGTTTTGAGGCTGTAGTCCCCACAGAGCTCGGGTTGCCTACTTACCGAGTGGAAAATTTCAGTGAATGGGGAAACGAGGAAGCACTTAGAGAAGAACTAGACTTGGTAGAAGAGAAAAGAGATTGGGCTTACTTAAAAGTGGCGGCATACAAGTAGAGAGTCTCCCGGTACTTCAACAGTAGAGTCAAGCACCGTGGTTTCTAGGTGGAAAACTTGGTCCTTAAGGTTGTAAACCAGTCTACTAAGGTGCCAGCCCACAGAAAGTTGGGGCCAAACTGGGAAGGTCCGTACCTAGTTACCTGAGTCAACCGCCCTGGCACCTACTGGTTACAAACTCTAGATGGGCACAACCTCTCTCATCTGTGGAACGTGCAGCACCTCCGCAAGTACTTCCAGTAAAACGTGAAAATAATGTTGGCTAGGAAGAATGTAGCTCCAGCCGAGTAATTTTATAATAATAAAAGTTTCCTTTTCTACCAAACAATTCTTCCCCGTATTTGCTCACTTAAAAGACCTCAGGGTCAGACCCCAGGCACTTGAAAGACCTCGGGGTCAGACCCCAGGCACTTAAAAGACCTTGGGTCCAAAACCTGAGGCACATGCTTCTATTAGGTCTAACCTACAATGGGGGGCAATACTCCCTAGGTGGCTGATGATGGCAAGTCCCAAAAGACCCTACAACTACTCACGTTCCAGGTCGGTTTCCTATGGTTACCCCCTCTATATGCCTGCCTTAGCAAATGCTTGGGGAGCAGGGGAATACCAGGCTAAACAGGAAATCACACCGGGCACTAACATGACTTAGAATCCTAGGACACCTAACATTCCTAAGTACCTACAGTACCCAGAGAAACCGCTCGGGTTGTAAACAGGTTTACAAGCCGACACTACACCCGAGCGGGACCTACTTAACAGGTCCCTAAGACCAAGTATTTTCTACCGGTTACAGTCCTAAACCTTTTGCTAAGTCAGGGATTTAGATTGGCTAACAACCGGTCGGGTATTGGCAAACACAAACAGGCATACAAGTATGGAATAGTAAACAGTTAATGCAAAAGATGGCCTCGACAGACCTTTTCATTAATTAAAACAGTTTATACAGATACTAGGGGGCAATTGTAGTAGCCTCCCCACTAAAAAAAAAACAAAACAAACAACAAAAAGGAAGAAAATAGGCCGGGAACCCTAGTCGTCTACCTCGACCACGTCCTCCGTCTCCCCGATCTCTCCTTCCGGGGCAGCTCCTCCTCTAGGTCCCAAGCTACCGCCCGGGGCAGGCTCCTTATTGGTTCCGGTCAAGGCAGATGAGTATCTGGCAGCAGGGGACCAACGTTCCAGTAATATGAATCAATCCCCTCGTAGGACGAGATGTCCCATTCGGGGTGATCCCTGGCAAGTCACCGCTTCAGATCTTCATAACCTTGGAAGACACCATCATCAAACGCTTCCTTCGTGGATCCTGTCGCCGTCACCTCGGTTACGGCCTTCACTCGAGCCGCTGCCGCTGTCGCAAGGGCCTGGGAGGCCTCCAGATCGGCCAAAGCCATGGCTAGCTCTGCTTGGGCCGCACCAAGGCTCAGGGCTAGGGCCTTGGTTTTGTCCTGCTCTATGGCCAGCCGATCTCCCCGGCCTGTGACTCTGCCTACTCCTTTGTAAGGAAGTTTTAGCAGTGCTCTCCCTCCTAGCAAAAGAAGAGAAGAGGGACTCAGATCTGGCGGCCATACAGCCAACCTGCAGTGAAGGGTAGGGGACTGGTCAAGTCAATAATACAAGAAATAGTAAATAAACATAGCAGGCAAGAACGAGACAGAAGAGCTTACCAGATGAGAGAGGCTGTAGAGCCACCCTTGAAACTCCTCGGGAGACAGACTGGCGCATGCCTCCACCTGGCTAGGGATGAGGGCAGACTTTACCCTCTCCCTGACTTCAGCAGGTCCCCCAATAGGTAACCCAGACAGCACGTTCGTCTAGGGAATTGTTTCCTCCACAGCTACTACGTGGGGAGTTGACGTCCCCACGGGATCCGGACGGTTGGCCGTCCCACGACGGATCCGCCTCAGGGGGCGTTCATTACCCAAGGCCTCTGCGACAGGCCTTTTTTCCTATGCCACCGCTAACCGGGCAGCAGCGGCCTGCCGTTCCCTCAACTGCTCCAAATTCCTCTTTGGGGCCATTTCTGCCAAGGAAATTACATGGACAGTAGCCATGGAAGACAGAGGAAGCATAATAAGACGGGCATTCAACCTAAGCACTCACCAGGGATGATTGAAGAGAAAAGTGGGAGCTTAAACGGGCTCTTTTAGAGAGTAGGACCCGACGAAATCACCCATCCGGGATAGCACATTCCAAATGTTGGTAGGCAGTTCTGCCAAATTCATGACCCTGGCCTGGAACACCTCGGGGATCCTTGGAGGTTTGGTCGACCAAGCTGCAAACAAAAACATGAAACAGTTAGCAGATTGATAACCTCCTAAAGTAAAGAAAAACAAAAAGGAGCAAACCGGGCGGTCTTACCCCTCAACTCCCCCACCCAGGAAGTCCTCAGCTGGCTCCCTGGGGCCCAGTCACAGAGACGAAGGGTGGACACCTAGAAGTACTTGTTCTTCCACTCCTTGTTGTTACTCAGGCAGTTGACAATGATCTTCCTGCCCTGCTGGGCGAAAAAAGAAAAGAACCCGACCTCCCAGTGCACGGGGAACGGTCGGTGGGCCCATACAAACTTCTGGAGGGTGAGTTCATATCCGAAGACCTGGGGCCACAAAGAGATGGACCCCATCAAGAATCTCCACCAATTAGGAGCTAACTGCCCGGGAGCAATCTCGAGGTAGATTAGGACGTCCCGGGCGACAGGGTGTAATGGAAGACGAAGGCCAGCCATAAGTGCATCCTCGTACAGGGTGACGAAGCCGGGATGGTAGAGATATGCTCCACCGGGGTTCACCGCTAAGGAACAACCATAAGGAAGAGCATACCTATCCCTAATCTGGATGAGGTCCTGGGAACGTAGAATAGAAGGGGTGGACTCATAAGCGAATACCACCTCGGGGTCAGGCAACCCTGGCGTCTCGTCGCCCCCACCCCGAGAGACAGAGGCGACGGGGGCCTCCTGGTCCGACTCACTATCGGACATGCGGACAGGGATTCTGCCCTTACTGTGATGGTCTGACGGGGTAGCGGAAGGTGAACTTAAACTTGTGTCGGGAGTTCCACACCGGGACTGCTCGTTCTCTGACCTAGACGCGGAGTCAAAATCAAAATGTTCCATCTCTGGCACTCCTACCAGGGGGTGGGGGAGCAGGCTACGACCTAGGTATGGGTCAAGAACTCCGAGTCTGAGGTACAAAAGGGGCAGAGTTATTAACCTAAAAGGAAAAAAGTATATAGTCTTAAAGACAATGTGACACTCGGTCAGAACTACCCAGGGACAGCCCGCTCGGTTCAACCTATCTAACGTACCTCTCGATTTGAAGAAGGAACAGAACCTGAGAAAGAAAAAGTCCCACTCCCGTTCTAAACTAAGAGGGTTTGCCCTCCCCAGCCTCGTTCAAAAAAGAAGAGGAAGAGGAAGAGGATGATGAACTAAAACTAAAAAGGGAACACTTACAAGGATTAGCGCAGAAGAAGGGCTCTGGAAGCTTTACCGGACGCTTTTTTGCTCTCAAACTGCTCGGTATCTCTATCAATTGGCAGCAGGAATCCCAGAAATGAACAAGTGTTCTTTATATAGGGAGCGTGGATGGTCCAGATCAAGTTAGATCTAACGACCAGGAAATTTTCCCGCCTAAACCTGCGGACAATTGTCATCTCGGGCACGTAGAACGACACCTCAAAAGACGCGCACAATTAATGCCAGACGTGACGATCCGGTTACGACGTGACTGCTCGATTACGTTCATACCAACCTCGCTGGATCCTGACCAGGCCAGTGACCAGGTGACGCGTGGCAGAAAGTGGTCCCGGGCCCACAAAGCCACCGCTCGGTCCTGACCCCGGAATACCAGCTCGATCGATCACGACCCGGATGGTATCCCGGGGCCATTCCCCGTACGATTTTTCAGAAGCAGTCTTAATTTTCAAATCTCATCCGATAGAGCATCCCATTAGTTTCAAAAATGGGAGGCAGCTGATATGCACAAAAATATCAGGTCAAAGTCAAGTCTCACCACCTCAGCAAAGAGAAGCCAAGTCATCTTGAATTTGGACTGACTACACAGCCATCCCGGGCTGTTACACAAAACTGCCCGGTTTGGTCGTAAGTCCGGGCATTCTTTCCAGATGGACCCCACATGGGCGCGCCCCCAGTAGGTGTGATTGCATGGCCAGCAAGCCTCCATGCAATTTTCTATCCCAGTTAGAAGACTAAATGGAAGGAGCAAGTAGTTTCCTAAACCACTTAGGAAACACCCCTAAATTCATGTAAATCAAGCTGTAAATAGATTAGGCTTCCTAATCTATAAACTTATCTTGTACGGGTGGTCTCTTGCACCTATAAAAGAGGCTACTCACCCCCATTGAAAGGGGTCGCATTCTAAACCTAAAGAATAGCATATTATTCTCACTAAGACGCATACACCCTGTTGGTTTTACTGGTAGTGCCGCCCAACTGTTGGCTCACCAGGCCCACCGGTGATCTGCTAGTGAAGCGCATCGACGCACCTGTGGACGTAAGCTACCTCATTAACGGGATCGAACCACATACAAACTTCATTGTGTCCATCTCTCTCATATATTTCTTCTTACCCAAATTTCGGCATCATCAGTAAGTTTCTCAAGTACATCCATCTTATTTGGATGTAGTTCTATATTCTTCAGTATAGGCCTGACAAAATAGTTTTGGATGCCCCAACCCACCTAAGCCAACCTAAATAATAACCACTTTGGACCTGACATAAATCATTGTGGGGTTGAAACTGGGTTGGACAAATAAAATGTATAGTTTGAAAATGGGTTGAAAGTGGTTAACAAGTTGATAACCATTTCATTTTTTAGTTTTTGAGTTAGAAATTTGTGTTCATTTAAAAAAAAGAAAATAAAAAATGCATTTGGCAGCTGTGTTTTGTTTTTTAAAAGAGAGAGCAAAAAAAAATGCGTTTTGGTAAACAATAATTTTGTGTCAAAATTTTATAACTACTTAGCAAAATGAATATTTTGCCTTCATACTTCAAAATATCATCACTTGTGCAAAGAAAGTTAGAATTTAACGTCGTCGTCAAAGTCTATAAGCTCATATTATTATGAAAACCATTTTGGAACCTAAAAAATATATACGTCGTAAAATGACCAAATTGCCCTTGGGGCTTACATATAAGAAATTATCATTGTTAAAATCTTCAAATAATACGGAGTGACCTACCCCAAGATTTTGGCCTGAGTGTATTTGTAAAATGACTATTTTGCCCTTCAAATTTCAAAATGCCATAACTTGTTAAGACTAACTAGAATTGAACACTATCAGAGCACGTGAGCTCATATTTAAGATAAATAACATTTAGGACCTAAGAAATACATATATGGTAAAATGACCAAATTGCCCTTGGGGTTTACATATACGAAGTTAACATTGTTAAAGTCTTCAAATAATACAGAGTGACCTACCCTCGAGGTGTTCGACGTTATGGATCCAATGGCATGGTCCATTTGACCTGAGTATATTTGTAAAATGACTATTTTGCCCTTAAAACTTTAAAATTCCATAACTTGTTAAAATAAAATCAGAATTTAACGTCGTCAAAGCATGTGAATTAATGTTATTATGAAGAATATTTTGGAACCTAAAAAGTTTATAGATCATAAAATGGCCAAATTGCCCTTGGGGCTTACATATAAGAAGTTAACATTGTTAAAGTCATCTAATAATACAAAGTGACATATCCTAAGTTTTTCGACGTTCTGGATCTAATGACAGGGTTCATTTGGTCTGAATCTATTTGTCAAATGACTATTTTGCCCTTCAAACTTCAAAATGTCATAATGTATTAAGACTAAACTAGAATTGAACATTGTCAGAGCCTGTGAGCTCATATTAAGATGAAGAACATTTGGGGACGTACAAGTATATATATGGTAAAATGATAAAATTGCCCTTGGGGCTTACTTGCAATAAGTTAACATTGTTAAAGTATTAAAATAATATGGGGTGACTTACACTAAGGTTATTTGACATTCTAAATCTAATGGAGGGGTCTGTTTGACCTGAATACATAAGGGCAAAATGATTATTTTACTCTTAAAATGTTACGCCCATCCCGAAAAATACATTTGTTTTAAAATGCAACTTTTTCATTGAGAATTTTTAACGTGCTTTAATAATTGTGAAAATGGTTGACTAGGGTCTGCAGAAGGTGTCAAGTGAGGACACAGTAATCTAATAATTCACAAGGAACTTGACATGATTAATGATATTTATGTGGATTAAATGTTATTTGAATTATCTGGTATATGTGAGTAGTGAATATACCTGTGTTGTGTACTTTGCTGATGGTTTGATCTTGTTAGAGATCATTTTGAACGAATTAGGGATAACTAAGATGAAACGTTGCATAAAAGGTAGGTTATCTAGAAATTCCACGAAAGTAGTTTCCGGAACGTAATTACGGTGACAAACAGAATTTAGACAAAAACTTTTATAATTTATAGTTTCACTCGTGAAGCAATAAATTAGACGTGTAAGACATTTCGGGGAATAGTTAGAAGTTTTTGAGAACTCGTGGGGAGGTAAACATAATTTTCGAGACTCGTGTCTATATATAGTGAGTTCAAGACACTTTTCATTTCAAAATATCTCAAACCTTTGGGGGGTAGGAGAAAAAGGGGATTTTGGAACTTCGAGCTTTACGACGCCAATCGACGACCTTCCGTCCGTTGGTTTTCAACCAAATTATATATTCGGACTCCTCGAGGTAAGAGCTACGTTTGGATACTTCTTAGGCCTCATTTGGCTAAGGTATTTTTTTTTAATGAAAATCCTAAAATGAAGTTTTCTTAGAAAACATATAAATACTTGTAGGAATCACTTGTAATCAGAGATCTGCCGTAGAATCGGACTCTTAGTACTTCTCCTGAAATCTTAAGAGTGTTTCTTAAGGTATGAATTCTAGACTTATGATTATAGGAAATTTACATATTTTAAAGTATACAACTTGATATTTTGGATCCGGGCGAAATTCATGTATTTAATTAGGCCCGTTAATTATGCACGTGAAAATGCAATAAATGCACGTATATGTGATTATATGTGCATGCTCTATGTATACGTGGGTTAAAGGAGGGATTGGTACAACTTCATTCGGGGGTAAGCTCCTCGATGTTTGAGGATTTTTGTGGCGACGGCTACAGTGCATGGTTTGGGAGAAGGCACTGCCAGGGCATAGTGCATTGTTTGTATAACACCCACATTTGTGTTATGTCATTTGCATTACATTGCCATGCATGATAATGTGATGTGGCGTGTCTTATGACACATGGTTGAGTGAGTTTTGACTCACGAGTTGATTTGGGTGTCTGTATTAGAGAACCCTTTGAAACTGTTGTGATTGAAGATTTATTGTTGTGAAGTCTCTCCGAGTATGAGACGGTCACTGTGGAACACTTTAAATGTTTATCTGAAAATAAATGTTTACCTGTGTATTGCAATATCTGTATTATTTTCTGGCTTAGAATATATTTCTGTTGTTAGATTTAGTATCCTGGTGAGAATGAATGAACATGCTATTAATTTGGTAGGCTAATTAGCAACTTCGGAAACGTCATGTAGAAATTCGCGTTTTAGCGACCAAACGAGACTTAGTCGAAAACTTTTATGATTTTGAGGTTTCACTCGTAAAGCTATGAATAAGCTGTATAGAAAGTTTCAGAGACTGATTAGGAGTTTTGAAAACTCGTGGGGAGGTAAACGTAATTCCCCGAGAATGTTGCCTATATATAGATAGAGATGAACTTTAGGTTTTTCATAACTTCTAACCTAATTTCAAAAGGAGGCCAAAAGGGAGGCTAGAGGGAGATTTAGTTGCTTAGAGCTTTGCGACGCCAAACGACGACCTTCCGTCAGTCTGGTTTCTCCCAGATTTCATATTCGAGCTCCTCGAGGTAAGAGCTTCGTTTTGATATATGTTAGGGCCTGTTTAGCTAAGTTTTCCGAAAAGTTATTTCCTAGAATTTTTCATAAAAGTTGATAAATGGAATTTTGATCCATAGGAATTTTACTAGACGGACTTCTGCACGTTCTTTGTGCACGGGTTTTCTTTGGATCGTATTATAGGAGCGTTATTTGGAGGTGAGTGATTCAACTATGTTTTGGAATGGTTTCTTGACATGTATTCATGTTTTGTGTGAATAGCATGTATTAATTCCTAGAGATATATTGTGTAGTTCATATTGGGCATTTATATTGATAAGTAGGCTCAATAGCACGGTGATATGTTTTAATTACCGCGAGTATGGTGATATGTATTTGAGCATGTTAAGTTGCTTATTTGGGTCAGAAGGAGCACGTGGTCACCGTGCCATTTTGTGGAGCCGATATAGGCATTAAGGTCACACGATTGAAGAGAAGAATCGTGGGTCTTACCCTTTCGCGTGGACTTATTGGCGAGGAGTCGCGGATTGGGAGTATGGACGGGCACGTGAGTCTCCGGCGACTAGTATGAAATGTAGAGATGTGAATGCGGACATGTTTATCATTCATGTACATATGTTGTTTTATTCACTAAGCATTAGCTTAAACAAATCGAAATATGTGTGGTTATTCAAATAACCATTGCAGGTATAAATGCTGGCGAGGAATCGCAGAAGTGAGTACGTGAGTTGGGAAATCGCTTGGGAGACAACTTAATGTTAATCTTGTAGTTTTGGGATCCTAGAAGCATTGTAATGAGAATTTGGTTGTTTTAACCCATGTTTAATTTAGTACGTTATAATGGATTTAAAGACGTTGTAATAGTTAGTAACATGTTGTAATTATGTTTGGTGATGCTTTAATACAGTTAAGATTACTTTGGAGTGCTTTTGGAAGTGTGTGTTTGATCCTTGGTTGAAGTTAGAAAGCTTTTAAACTTGAAAATCTGCAGATTGGGCTGCTGCCAGGGGAGCAGTCGACTGAGCAGTCGACTGAACCCCTGTGTCTGTTAGCTACTGCTTCTTATATAGCAAAAGCAGTCGACTGGACCCCTTCAGCAGTCGACTGGACCCCGCCCTCAGTCGACTGGACCCCAGTCTCAGTCGACTGGAATTTATATTAAATCCCTGCCTACTTCCGTCGACTGTGCAGTCGACTGAGCAGTCAACTGAGAGGTCGACTGAACCTCTGGTTTTAAAATGTGTTTTGTTTTCCGCTGCGTGTGTTCTTCAAACCTAATTTTGGGAACGTTAATGAATTGGTTTAGCCTCGGTGGCGTGCCACGGACTCCGGTTCCGCTATTGTGGGACCGGGCTGTGACAGTTTGGGAGAAGGCCCTGTCAGGGCACTTAAATGAGTGGTTGGAAGAAGGCCCTTCACGGCATCAATTTCATAATTTCATTACCGGATGAATGCGTATCTCTCACCCCGAGGTTATTTTGATGTGCTTTGATGTTTTAAGCATGAATTGTCATATAAGCATTTGTTTAGAATTGTGCACTCAGCATATAGCTGAGTAGTGGAGCATTACTCCATTGCAAGTGATAAAAAGAAATGAAAGAATAGCATATAGCTGAGCAAGTGAGGCTGATGGGGATTCTGGGTATCACCTCTTGGATATGCTTTGGGTTTCCACTCCAAATGTTGTAATAATGAGATTTTCGAATAGCTAGGACTATGTACTTAACTTGGAACCTTTGGAATGGCTTTGAAATGTTGTAATGTGTCGTTAAACTTGAGTTCATATTTTGTAACCTTAACTTATCAAACTCACGTTTTGAATGAAAGCTGGTAGTACTTTTGGTGTATTGATCCAAACAAGCCTTAACTTGTGTCGTTATCGGTTCATTTCAATGTTGGCAAGGCTTATATATGTTCTTGTAGCTTTATTATGGTTTGGAAGGATTGAAATCAAGAGGGGTGAATGTGGTGAAGTGGAGGTTGACTGATCCTTAGGCAAATTCTGCCTAAGGGGGAAGAATTCTGCTAGGGGGTCTTTCCACTGGTCGAACGGGGCAGTTTGACCGGTCGAAATTCGTGCTGCATGACTCTTTTTTCTACCCATTCCAGAAAATATTTAAATATTTTGATTGGTTCTTAGGGTACCTTTATGGCCCCTTTTAATATAAATTCATTCATTTTAAAATATAATTAACTTTTCAAATTTACATGGATTTTACAACTTAGAGTGTACGGTTTCCAAAGGAGTTGGATACTTATTGTCATTTTAATTTTCTTTTCCGCTGCTATGAGTATTAAAATGGATTGGATGAGCCTTGGTAGTGTGCCACGTGTCCTATTTTCGCGCATAGCGGGATGGGTCGTGACATAAAAATTCAAAATGCCTGTTAAGATTAAATCATAATGCCTTAAAAGTATATATATCGTAAAATGATCAATTCTGGTTAAATCTTAACAAGTTATGGATCTTTAAATATATAAGGGTAAAATAGTCATTTTACAAATATATTCATACAAATATACCCCGACATTAGATTCAGAACGTCGAAAAATCTCGGGCTAGGTCATTCTGTACTATTTGAAGACTTTAACAATGTTAACTTCTTATATGTAAGCCCAAGGGAAATTTGGTCATTTTACGATTTATATACTTTTGGGGGTAATTACACTGACCTTCCTCGAGGTTAGGTTTAATTATACTGACCTCTCTTGTGGTTTTTAAAATTACACAGACCTCCCCTGAGTTTTGTATTTAGGTAACAATTTGCCCCCTCTGTTATCCTTAGTAAGTAAACCGTTAATATAATTACACGGACCTCCTTTGAGGTTTTCAAAAGTACACAACCCTCCCCTAACTTTAGTATTTAGGTAACAATTTACCCCCTTTGCTAATAAAAGACCATAACAAGACATGCTTATGCCAACAAAAATATTTGTGTTAACTTTCTCAAAATACCCTTATAAGCTTTCCAAAATACCCTTACCCTCGTTTTACGTTTTTTTTTCTGCCAACGAACAAAAAAAAAACTGCCATCCACATGTAATGGTCTCATGCAAATATGGGTAAATGTATAGTTGAGATTATAGGGTCACACCACATCAGCATACTAACATGGTGTGACGGGCTCACTAAATTTGAAATTTTACAAATTAGTCATGACCCCTTTGGAAATAGGAGATATACGTATTGCCTAGATTAGAGGGTCACACCACATCAACATACTAATGTGGTGTGACAAGCCTACCGAATAATTTCTCCAAACAAAAGTTCCATCTTAATGTGAATTCTGTTTAAAAATTGATGATGCGACATAATTAAATTGGAGGTCATAAATCCTTATGTTTACGGCTCATCCGTTTTAAATTTAAAGCCAAACCAAAATCGAATCACCACTAATGCATGCATATATATAAATTTATATATCAAATCTTTTATTGTAGGTATAATAAGCATGAGCATCGACGGTAAAATAAAAGTCTGAAAAATGAGAATAATTTTAAAATTTAACTGGGTTTGTGTAATTTAAAAAAAAACACAAGAGAGGTGTGTGTTGTTTGACATAACCTCGAGGGAGATAAGGGTAATTTGGAAATCTTAAAAGGGTATTTTGGAAAAATTAACACAAATATTTGCTGGCCTAAGCATGTCTTGTTATGGTCTTTTACTAGCAAAGGGGGTAAATTGTTACCTAAATACTAAAGTCAGGGGAGGTTTGTGTACTTTTGTAAACCTCAGGGGAGGTCTATGTAATTATATTTAACGGTTTACTAACGGTGGATAATGGAGGGGGCAAATTGTTACCTAAATACTAAACTCAGGGGAGGTCTGTGTAATTTTGAAAACCACAAAGGATGTCAGTGTAATTAGACCTAACCTCGAGGGAGGTCAGTGTAATTACCCCTATACTTTTTAGGTTCCAGAATGTTCTTCATAATAATATGAGTTCACATGCTTTGACAACGCTAAATTTTGATTTTATTTTAACAATGGGTAATACTTGGGGCACAACCAAAGCCACAACCTTTTTTGCACAACCTCCATTTTGTGTCTATCTCTCTCCTAGTGGGCACTGTGGGGTCACTGGTACTGTGGGACCCATCAAGAGAGAGATAGACACAAAATGAAGGTTGTGCAAAAAAGGTTGTGGCTTTGGTTGTGCCCCAAGTATTACTCTTTAAAAATTATGGCATTTTAAAGTTTTAAGGCCAAAATAGTCATTTTACAAAAATATATTCAAGTCAAATGGACCATGCCATTGGATCCATAATGTCTCGAAAAATCTCGGAGTAGGCCACTTTGTATCATTTGAAGACTTAAACATTATTAACTTCGTATATGTAACCCCAAGGGTATTTTGGTCATTTTACCATATGTACTTTTTAGGTCCCAAATATTCTTTATCTTAAATATGAGCTTACATGCTCTGTTCAATTCTAGTTTAGTCTTAACAAGTTATGTCATTTTGAAATTTGAATGGTAAAATAGTCATTTTACAAATACATTCAAGTCAAATGGACCCTACCATTGAATCCAGAACGTCGAAAAATCTTGAAACAGGTCACTCCGTATTATTTAAAGATTTTAACAATGTTAACTTCTTATATGTAAGCCCCAAGGCCAATTTGGTCATTTTATGACGTATATATTTTTTAGGTTCTAAAATGGCCTTAATATTAGAATGAGTTCATAAGCTCTAACGACGTTCAATTTAAGTTTAGTCTTCACAAGTTATGGCATTTTGAAGTTTAAAATAGTTATTTTACAAATAGATTCAGAACAAATGAACTTGTCATTGGATCTAGAACGTCGAAAACCTTGGGGTAGGTCATTCCATATTAATTGATGATTATAACAATGTTTAACTTCTTATATGTAAGCTCCAAGGGCAATTTAGTCATTTGACCATATACATGCTTTTTAGCTCCCCAAATGGTCTTAGTATTAGAAGGATAACTCTTGGGGCACATAAGAATCTCACAAAAATAAGATACATAAATTTTATGTGTTTATCTCTCTCCTCTGTAGACTCCACAGACATTGTGGACTCCGCAGTATCAATGGACTCCACCAGGAGAGATAGACACATTTTGTGGTTTATGTATTTGTTTTTGTGAGATATTTATGTGCCCCAAGAATTATCCATATCAGAATAAGTTCATAAGCTCTGACGATATTCAATTCTAGTTTAAGCCTCAACAATTTATGACATTTTGAAGTTTGAAGGACAAAAATAGTCATTTAAAAAAAAATTTAATCTTTTTTTTTCCAATTTATTTATTTATTTTAAGTATTTTTTTTCAATATATATATATATATATATATTTTTTAGGTCAACCCGAGTCAGCCTATATTTGACCATATTTTCATGAGTTATAAATAGTATTCAAACCTTTTTGACCCAACACATTTTTGCCCAACCCATATTTACTCATATCCAACACATTTGGGGCAAAAATCTCAGCCCACCCGTACCATCATATAAGCATTGACCCACCACAGTAGGCTGGACCAAACTTGGTGACCAAGATAATTTTGTGGATTCAATTTTGAAATTAATGTAATTAGTCCATGAAATGAGGGTCACCAATGCTTAAAAATAATCATAGTGTTTTTATAGTATTGATGAGCTTAGCTTAACAGTAATCATAGTGGAATGGATGTTATTAGATGTGCTTAACACTCCATGTAATATGAATTAATATTTTTTTCTAAGCATGAACTGTATTATGTGACTTAAGCTGGCAAGCTTAAAACTAATCCCACTTCAAAACCCCAAGATAATACTTAATCCGAATGCAGATTTAAGTTCATTGAACATCGACACTCTCAATGATTTTCTTTTGGTTTTTCCAACAACTTTCCTTTTAAAATATTCAGAAATATCTAGTTGGGATTTGTCTAACCCCATTTGATTATTTTTTTAACTTTATTATGTGAATTCCCACTTGTGGAACTAATGAACTATAGGATGTAAATGAATTCCCACTTGTGGAAAATTGTAGTACTTGTGAAATTAATTTTCTATTCATGCAATCATACCTATTATCCCACCACCCAATTATTATATTTGCCATTTGTTTTATTATTTATTTAATTCAATACAACTATTGCCATTGAATTGTTAATTGCATGGTTCACAAGGGTTTGTTTAGAGATGAACCCCAAGATTGTCCCAACATTCAAAAGATCCCCCAACCAATTCAATTTATGCTAATTTAAGGTGTCCGTGTGTGTGAGAGAGACAATGAGAGTAAGTTTTCAAGCACCTATCACATAGAAAGATATTGGAACTTTTCTCCACAAAAAAACTTTGTTTAAGCTAATTTAAGGGGCCTTTGTGTGTGTGTGAAAGAGAGAGAGACTATCGCATAGTATGACATTTGACAAATCTACATGAAATTCTAATTAATTAGTGTAATACAAAAGCATCAAAAGTTATAAGAACTCTTCTCCACCCAAACTCTGTTCCTTGTCATTGCATGTTTGGCTCATTGCTCATAAAAACATTTTGCATTAGTTTATACTAGCGGCCGGACACACGCGTTGCGTGTGTAATGTGTTTTTTTTATGTTATGTATTAATAAATATAACCAATTAAAAGCATTAAATCCATCAAATCCACACAATGTTAATATTTTAATAAATAAATAATGAAATTAAGACAATTTCAACAAATAAGCAATCTCCTTCTAAAAAAAATAAATTAAAATACATATAATATACACACACATATGCACAGTCCTAGAAACATAAATGAAGCCAAGAGTCGAATTGTTATTAGTGGTGGTCTAACCACCGGATACTTTTTGTGCACAATATATTAATGGTTCCAAAAATTGGAGAATCCAAAATACTGTCAAAGTGATACAACATGTGGAGGTGGTACCACATACTAAATTAGCCCATATTATTTCACATATAACGGAATTTCGTGAAACTGTCAAAATCTTGAACAATATAAGGAATTTGTAACTTCACTTCAAACAAAAGAAAGAAGTTAAAGAGAATGAGCGAGTGAGCGAGAGAGAGAGATCGAGAGAGAGAGAGAGAGAGAGAGAGAGAGAGAGAGAGAGAGAGAGAATGCATACTATCTTTTCTTGACAATTCACTATAAATTGAAACCATGTTTTGGGATAAATCGAATAGGAGAGAGGCCGAGTGATTACTTTTGGTGAAATGGAACCCATTTGATTGTTTAAAACGGTTCCATTGAGTGGGGAGGGTTGGTTATTTTTCAATTTTTTTTTCAGTTATGGGGAGAGAATGATTAATGACAGATTTGTATTCTAAAATTTATTTTATATGAATGAGGTATATTGGTTTTTATGTAAATAAGAGTGATGGAAAAAAGAGAGGAGTATCCCTACCTTTTTCTTTCTATAGTAGTATAGATATTCACCGATGACCAATTCGAATATTTATTATTAATTCTACAATTTTTTTATTTTTTATTTTTACAATGGACACTGTATTAACTGCGAAATTATAAAAGACTTTTTTTCTTTGTTTTTAGTTTTCAGTTTTCTCTATGTCAAAATTTATGGGAATTGTACTAGCTAGTGTACTTGGGTCCTTTTTGATAAAATTGAAAATATATTAAGAAGTAAATTTCAAAAACTGAAACTTATAATTTGCACTACTGAAATAACCTGTGTTTAGTTAGTTTTTGAGAGCGGGGGATTGGTTTATGAAGTTTTTAGTAGATTTTTATCTATTTTCAGGTAGGTGGTACATTTATCAAACTCACTGAAAAATATTCAGTGCTAAAAATTTTTATTTACAACATGTCACATATAACATGCACCTATCACATATGACATTTGACAAATCCACATGAAACTCTAATTAATTGGTGTAATACAAGCATCAAAAGTTATAAGATCAACAAAACTTTGTTTAAATTTAAGACGCCTGAGAGAGAGAGAGAGAGAGAGAGAGAGAGAGAGAGAGAGAGAGAGAGAGAGAGAGTAAAATGCACCTCACATATGACATTTGACAAATTTACATGAAACTCTAATTAATTGGTGTAATACAACTATACAAGCATCAAAAGTTATAAGAACTATTCTCCACCCAAACTTTGTTCCTTGTCAATATCAATATTGCATGTTTGGCTCATTGCTCATAAAAACATTTCGCATTATTTTATATATTAAAGCATGCATGACCAATTCGAATATTTATGATTAATTCAATTAAAATTTTTTTTTAGAGAGAGTAAAATGCACCTATCAAATATGACATTTGACAAATTTACATGAAACTCTAATTAATTGGTGTAATACAAGCATCAAAAGTTATAAAAACTATTCTCCATCCAAACTTTGTTCCTTGTCATTGCATGTTTGGCTCATTGCTCATAAAATCACTTCGCATTATTTTATATATTCACCGTTGACCAATTCAAATATTTATGATTAATTCTAATTTTTTTTTTTTTTTTTTTAACAATGGACTCTATATTAACTGCGAAAGTATAAAAGACTTTTTTCTCTTTGTTTTTAGTTTTCAGTTTTCTCTATGTCGCCATTTATGGGAATTTTTAGGTTCTTTTTGATAAAATTGAAAATTATGAGTTGAATTTCAAAAGGTGAAAATTATAATTAAGTTACTGAATTTGCAGTATTGCAAAATGTGTTCAGTTAGTTTTTAGGAGAATGTTGTTTTTTAAGATTTTAGTAGATTTTTTTTCCAGCTTATTGTGAAACCCACGTAGAAATAATAAGTGCTGAAAATTTTCATTCACAATACTTAATTGAGTTATCAAACACGCCCCATAGACTATGCAATAATTAATAATAGAGTAATTCTTTGGTAAAAACTTTTATACGACTTTCATTCAACTTCCTAAAAATATGTGTTTATCTCTCTCCTGTGATGTCACTGGACCTCATAGTGACACAAGAGAGAGATAAACACATCTTTTAGGAGATTGTATGAAAGCTGTCACCAAAAAATTACCCTTAATAATAAGGTGCTTAATTATTTTCTTTTATATATTTATTCTTAGAGTTACTTTACATGCTATTGATTCATTTGTATTTATTTGTTCAACAAAGCTTGGGACACAAACAAATCTCACAAACACTTACACCCACAGTCTATCTCTCTCCTTAAGTATTTGTGAGATTTGTTTGTGCTTATTTTCATTTGAGTTTGAGCGCAATCTATAGCTAGAAACTAGTCATAAACACGAGAGTTGGATCTTTAGATTTCAAATTTTTCGTATTAGTCTTCGTTTGGATTGAGAGAATCGGAGATAAGAGAAGAGGAAGGGAACCACTTTCTCTCCAGTTCTCTTGTTTGGATAGTTAAGTAGGAAGAGAAGAGAACGTTAATGGAGAGAACTGGAGATATCGAGAGAAGAAAAAGAACCCAATTTTGGTTTTCTCCAAATCGGAGAGACTGAGGAGAGAAGAGAAGAAAACCATAATAAATATTAATAAAATGACCAATATATCCTCAATATTTAATCTTATTCTAATTTATTATCATTATTTAATAGAGGGTAAATGATTTTAAATTCTTTCTCTTCTATTCTCTTATGAAAGTTAAACAAACAAGAGAATCTTATGTTTCTCTTCTCTACTCTTCTCTCTATCCAAATTAACATGCTTTCTCTTCTCTTCTCTCTGATTCTCTCAATCCAAACACAGTGCTATTTGTAGAATTATTATACTATAATTGTAAGTAATTTGATTATGTGTTAATTGTAAGATTGTATTGTACATCTAAATATTAATTTTATTAACATTAAATTTTGGAGAGAGAGAGAGAGAGAGAGAGAGAGAGAGAGAGCATTTCATAACCTTATAAATTAAGAATACAAAGTGCAACTTAGATGTACTGATCAATAGGCATCAAAATCATTTTACTTGCTTTGGATAAACTGATATAACTTAAGTGTCTATGAAATAAGTTGTTGCATCCTATGATCGTGTAATAAAACCTAACCTAAATCAGATAGAACATAGCAGTCACCTAAATAACTATTATTCATTCATATACTACTTAGATGCTCATCACTAACATAGAATATGATTAGCACACACACATATATATATATATATATATATTATCCAAGAAATCAAACTGATATCCAAAGTGGTGAGAGAGAATATTACGTTTCAGGATGATCAAATTGTAGGGTAGATCACAATCTTGAAAGGCAGAAAATGCAAATCCAAGTACATGCATTACAGTGTTCACATTACCTAAGAGTATTATTGTTTGCTCATTATCACTTCAAATCTAATGAACATAATGAAGGAAAAAAAAATAAAAACAACAAGAACCATAATAAAAGAATTAGCTAGGACCAACATACCCGTGTTTAGCTATTTGCGTCCAATGAGAAAAATGACGTTCAATTCACTTCAAAAAAAACAAAAGAAGCCGAGTGCTTAGAAGTAAATGGACAGGACTAAAAGCAGTTTTTATGCACTAAAAGGCAACTTATAGTTGTTATAGGAAAAGAGTCACAGACAATTTATTTATCCACTGGACAATATATCTCAGAGAAAAGAAGTTATACCTATTTGATTGTCTTTTTTAATATAAATTGTTGCACAAAGTTTCATGCATGCTGTAATAACCTGCATTTTTATTTATTTATCGGTATTTGCATTTCATATTTAAATTCAATTGTATTGTTTACTTTTATTTTAATTTCAATTCTCATGTGTTAAAATCTTGTGACTTGCCTTATTTCATATTTGAAATTCTTATTGGGGTCAAACAACAAATTTATGGAAATTACTGATACCTGTGTTGGATTTTAAAACTGTATTTCAAAATGGTAGAAATATTTGCTTTTGACTCAATCAGTATTTTTTATAAAACTGAAAAAGTACTTCCTACGTTAAAATGAATTTTCTGTATTTTTGGGGTGATCACCGCGCCACGAAAATACTAGTTTATGTCCAAAACTGTCCGCGCTGTGCTAAACTTCCACAGATTTTGGAAGTGATGTAAGTTAGACATGACATACACTTTACTTTCCATTTATAGCAACTAATCATTTGTTAGGGCCTTGTTTGGATAATGCTTTATTGTATGTGTAATTGTTGTGCCATAAGCTTGTTTTCCCAAACACCTTTGAGTTGGCCCCTATGGACCTATATTTGACCCTTAGTGTATCTGTGGAGATCAATCTGTGCATATACGTATTGTATATGTTTAGTTCATAATTTATATAATTAGTAAAATTAAAATCAATTGTTGAGTATATGTGAAGGTTCTTGGGCTCCAAGACTTTAAAATCTATAAAACTCACTTATCTCTCCAATATACACACACAATCTGCATTAGTTTACAAACTGATATAGAGAGAGTTTCAGAGAGAGAGAGAGAGAGAGAGCTTGAGAGTTCAAATTTTTCTGGAGAGAGAAACTACACAAACTCCATAGCCAAAGCTTGGAGTAGGATCTTTTCTTGCTATCTTTCTCAACATCTATTTCCATTCTCTTAAACTCTGTGAGTATTTTAAACTCACTCTTAAATGTAATTCGTGCTTAATTACTACTTGGGTGTATGAAATTGTTAATCACCATTGTTGATCTTACGTTTGAAAACTCCATAGCTTGAAATCAAGATTTTTCAAACTCAACCAAAATTTATTTTCTTAGATAAATCTGATAGATTACATGTTGTAGATGCCCTGTTTAAAGTTTTAGAACTTGATTTGTTCATATGAAAAGTATATTAGAAATTAAGTTTTGTCATCTTGTAATCTTTCATAAAATTTTAAAGTTATAGTATGATTCATGTAAAATTGATTATCGATTCTTAATCCTTGTTGAAAAACAAAGAGATCCATATATAACATGATATATATACTAACAGTTCTGAAAATGGGTCAAGAAAGGCCCTGAAGTTCTGAAACATGGGAGTTCCAACGAGGAAGATGAAGCCTCTGCTTCATCTCGCGCGCGCGATCGCACGAGCGACCCCTCGCGCGCGAGATGTCTGGTTCCAGGCAGACAGAAAAGGTTTTAAAAAGAAAAAGGAAATTTGGCAGATCGCGCGAGCGAACCGCGCGCGCGATCTCCCTATATTCTGGCAGATGGAAAAGTTTTTATAATAAAACGAAAAAGGGGCATATCTCGCGAGCGACCCGCGCGCGCGACCTTAGACAGTTTCTGGCTTTTGCTTATTTTATGATAAGGAACTGTTTGGGTGGTGTTTTATGAATTTCTAAAGCTCTGTTTGGGAAATTTACTAAATCAGAATCCTATTTGGGTATGTTTGGACGATTAAAACGTTGTATTACGACATATCAATCCCCGTACGCGCGCTGTTTCTATATTTCAGTGATTTACTTTATGTTTAAAGTTTCATGACATACATGTGGAGTCAGTTGTACATGCATGGTGAGTGTGAATGTTGGTTAGTATGAAAAAGAGTAATGGTCAGTGTGGCATAGTAAGTGCGGTTGAGATTGTGTTGTGGACACTCCCTGGTAAGTGAGTACCAAAGTGTGTTGTGATTGAGATTGCGGTGAGAGTGTCTTTGAAATGCGACAGTGGCAAAACTGGACACTCTCTGACGACCATGGTAGCGTCAAAGTGTGTGAAGCCGAACTTAGACATTCCCTGGCACCCATGGTAGTGCTAAAGTGTGGCCTACGGACACTCCCTGATACCCGAGTCTGGATATTGCGTAAGGGTTTCTCCGGTATTTGCATGGCAGATTAGGTATTAAAATGTGAGGCATTGGACACTCCCTGGTACCCCGGACCAAAGTGTGAGGCAACTTGAACATTCCCTGACACCCCTGTGCTAAAGTGTGGCTATCGGAGTATTTCAAAGATACTGGTGTGTGATAGTGGATTGTTGGCTTTTGTCGAGAGAAAAGAGTCGGTAAGATGAGATGGTGCATTGTTCTCATACACGGTCACATATATGTGAATTATATCTTTTAAATAATATTATGCTTGTTTTCTAAAATGAACTCCTATCTTTAATATAAACTTGTTGAATTAAATGAGAATTGGAAAATGGTAAATGAGTATGTGTTACATTCAAAGTTATGTTTTTAATACTCACCAGCTTTTTGAAGCTGACGGCGTTGATGCGCCCTGGACATTCGTGTTCAGGCTTTTCAGGTTATGACTATGCTGGGCCCTATGATTATGCAAACTGAGATCTGCTGCTTTGGAAGATAGAACTGTTATCAATATCCTATGTTTTAAGTTACAAACTGTTTTGTTATAAGGATGACTGTAATGGATGATAGATATTGTTTTGTCTTAAGGCGGCTTGCGCCTTAGTTGACCCCGTATTGTAATATGTAATAAGTTAGAAAAATATTTGTAAGTCTTGATTGCTTTACTCTGATCATGGTTTTATGTTGTTCGACGTTTGAGACGGAATCGATCCTTCAAACTGTCGCGACTTACGGGTCTATAAAGAAAATTAAATGCTTTCCATATTTATGCTACGTCGGGGCATGACACATGCATATCTATACAATGTTTATACATTTTTCTTATATATATATACGTATTCTATATTGTTGGATAAATACGTGTTTTGGTCATGTTTAAGTAGGGCTGTCCAACAAAAACCGAACCCGACCCCACTCGACCAAACCTGACCCCACCCGTGCCTGTTTGGTTGAGTCACGGGTTTCACAAGTCAAACCCAAACTTGTTTCGAATGGATGTCGGTTTCTCCCTTCACACACCCGATTTAACTCGACCCGACCCGTGACACCCAAAAATTTTAAAAATGTCATACTAGTTATACACAATGTCACAAATCCTTCTCTTTCATCCTCACACACAACAAAACAAACCCCCAAATTACAACAGACCATGAACTTCTCTCTCATCCTCACACACACAATGTCACAAACCCCCAAATCAACAAGTCTTCGGACCACCATAATAGCACCTCTTCGAAACCCAGGTCTGTGCTCTTTCTCTCTCTCTCTCTCACTCTCTCTCTCTCTCTCTCTCTCTTCTTCTTTCTTTTTTTTTCACCGATTCTTCTTCTTTCTTTTTTCTTCACCGATTCTTCTTCTTCGTCTTCTCCGATTCTTCTTCTTCTTTTCTTATTGTTCAAATTTTGGCCCTCTACTCCTCTCATCTTCTTAGATCTAGGGTTTTGAGAAAATAGATTGATGGGCTTCTCTAGGTCCTCTATTCCTCTCATCTGCTTTTCTTCTTCTTTCGACCAGATCTGCATTTTGACAAAATAGATTGATGGTCTTGATTCTTCTCTGGTTTTTCATGTTGGATGTTCTTGTCATCTTGTGTGCAGATTGAAAAATCATCCCCAAAATGGGTGAAAAAGTAGCCCACCATGGCCCATTCGGGTGTCACCCGAAACCGAACCGAACCCACCTGAGTCCGAGGGGTCGGTTCACCCGACATATGTGAGTGGATCACAGGTAGAGAAGGGCTAACCCGGCTGACATTCGGGTGGATGATACAGTGAGGGCTAAACCCGACTCACCCGACCCGTAGACACCCCTATGTTTAAGGGCTACAAAAAGTGGGACTCACTTAGAATTTGAGTGGGGTTTTGTGGATTTGTGTGCTCTTCTATGAGGAGATGAAGTTTGGATATTCACATGCCCAAAACTATTGATGGGTGAATAAAAAATTAATGCTCAAAGGCTGCCCCTTACAAAGAGTTGTTGAAATGAAAAAGGTTCACAAATTACCTTGTCCCACATAGGAAAAATAGAAGAAGTCTTTAGTGTATTTATAAGGTTACTTCATGTTTTGGGTTTGGGCCCCAAGGGGTACCCAGTTTTGTGGAAGAGGGAGGACCTAAGGCCCTTTGGGTTTACGAGCGCGCCGCCGTCCGTGCCGGGTGCGGGTGCGACCCACACAATATTTCTTTTTAGACCCCTCAAGTTTTGGTTTTACAATTTATGTATTGAGAGACCCTTAGAATTTCTGCATATGTTTTAAATTGCAGAAACCTTTGGGATTTCTAAATTGTTGCAAGAAGTGAACATGTTGTAGTTACAGAAATTGAAAAGACTAATGTTCATCCTATAAATTCCCCATCTCTCCATCAGTCTAAACACACCTTTTCTAGACTATTCTCCAGTTCCTCTTCCAATTCGTATTTTCCAGAGAGAGAATTGCAGACATAGTTGGTTCACCGAGCAGTCGAACACTGTGCTTGTCTACTGCTGGTAATTACCGCTGTATCCTGGGAGACAGACACTGGAGATATCCTCAAGCACTTCTGGTGAGGTGGCAAATCTGTTTTAAGGAACCTGTGAAATATCACAGGCCTCGATTTCATTAATTTTCAGTTTCTGCTTTGGTTATAGTTTCTATAATTTTCCTATTTTCATAAGTTGTAATTCAGAATCTGTTTCTGTTTATTTTCTCAATAAAATTTTTCCAATAATCTTAAAACAGATTCTATATATTTTAAAAAAGCAAAAACAGATTCGGGTTTGGAAAAACATAATTACTTTTGAAAAACAGTTTGGTTTGAGGAATACAAAAACTGCTACTGTAATTCTCAGTTTCTGCCCAAACGGTGCATAATCAGGAAAAATACCATTAGACGAAAAGTGTACAGAATCACATTTTTCTTGGGACAAGGCAAGCAGAATCTTAAAATTCCCTCATTTTCCTTATAATTCTCTAAAAACAAATTCTGCCACTGTTAAAAATAAGAGGAAAAAAATAGATTTAATTTATTTTCTCCTTTGATAATATTTTCAGAAATGGCAAATGAGACTGTGAACCCTGCTGCGAACCCTAATGCTACCGACAGTGCTACTGGCAACTACACCGTGGTAATTGGTTCGATCCCTGTGAAGGTTCCCTCAATCCAAACGGTTCCTGTGAACCACGAGGAGAAACCCAAAAAATTTAATGGTGTGGATTTCAAAATATGGCAGCAAAAGATGTTGTTTTATCTTACCACCTTGAATTTTGTGAGGTTCTTGAAGGAAGTTGTTTCTATTCCTAACGATAACGAACAAAATCGAGAGGTTGTGCTAGCTATTGATGCTTGGAAGCACTCGGATTTTCTGTGCAAAAATTATGTTCTGAATGGCTTGCATGATACACTCTATAATGTGTATAGTGTCAAGACCACTGTTAAGGAACTGTGGGAGTCCTTAAATAGAAAATACAAAACTGAGGATGTTGGGTCCAAGAAGTTTGTGGTTGAGAGATTCCTCGACTATAAAATGGTGGACTCGAAGACTGTGATCAGTCAAGTTCAAGAGTTGCAAGTGATCTTGTATGAAATCCATGCTGAAGGGATAACCTTGAGCGAAACTTTTAAAGTTGCTGCTATAATTGAAAAGCTACCCCCTGCTTGGAAGGATTTCAAGAACTACCTAAAGCACAAGCGAAAGGAGATGAAGATTAAAGATCTCATCATCAGGCTTCGAATTGAAGAAGATAACAAAGGGGTTGACAGGAATTTGGGGAACTGTGGGGCCAAGGCTAATATGGTTGAGCATGGTCAAAGTTCAAGCGTGAAGAAGAAATCCTTTTCTGGCAAAGGGTACAAAATGGGGCCAAAAGGTGGAATCGAAAAGAAGCCAAAATTTCAGTTTCAAAGAAAGTGCTATAACTATGGCAAAACTGGACACCGTGCTTCTGAGTGTTGTCTGCCACAAAGGAAAGTCAAGAAAAATCAAGAGGATAATATGACGGAGTTAGATTATATCTCAAGGGATGTCTCTGACATTAATCTGTTTGATGTGGTCTGTGAAGTGAACTTGGTGGATTCAAACCCAAGGGAGTGGTGGATAGACACTAGTGCTACTCGCCACATATGCTCCGACAAAGCTATGTTCACTTCCTTCAAACCAATCACAAGTGGTAAAAAGATGTATATGGGAAATTCTGCTTCCTCGAATGTTAAAGGCTAAGGGAAAATAATTTTGAAGATGACTTCAAGAAAGGAGCTGACTCTCAACAATGTCCTTTATGTATCGGAAATTCATAAATGTATCTGGATCTCTCCTAAGCAAGCATGGCTTCCAAATGGTCTTTGAGTCAGACAAGGTGGTGCTGACCAAAGCAGAAATGCATGTGGGGAAGGGGTATATGTGTAATGGGATGTTCAAACTTAATGTAACGGCTGTATTCCCAAAGATTAATAAAATGAGTACCTCTTCTGTTTACTTGCTTGAGTCTTACAATTTGTGGCATTGTTGACTAGGACATGTTAATTTTAATTCTTTGCGAAGATTAGTTAAATTAGACCACATACCAAACTTCCATATTGACACAAGTCAGAAATGTGAAACTTGTGTTGAAGCAAAATTAATAAAGACTTCGTTTCAATCAGTTGAAAGAAGCATTAACCATTAGGTCTAATTCACACTGATGTTTGTGATTAAAAATGGTTCAATCTAGAGGTGGCAATAAGTATTTAATTACTTTTGTTGATGATTGCACTAAATAATGTTATGTGCATTTGCTAAAAAGTAATGATGAAGCTTTGGATAAGTTCATTCTATACAAGACAGAGATTGAGAATCAACTTGGCAAAATGATTAAGGTGTTAAGAAGTGATAGAGGTGGTGAATATGTAGCACCGTATGATGACTATTGTGCACAAAATTGAATTATTCACCAAACCACTGCACCTTATTCACCTCCATCAAATGGAGTTGTTGAAAGGAAAAATTGTACCTTAAAAAAATGATGAATGCTATGTTAATCAGTTCTGGATTGCCACAGAACTTGTGGGGGGAGGCAATTCTCTCTGCAAATTATATTTTAAATAAGATACCTCGAAAGAAAGTTGATTAAACCCCATATGAACAGTAGAATGGTCGAAAACCTTCCTATAAATTCTTACGAATGTGGGGGTGTCTTGCAAAGTTCTTGTACCTACTCCTAAAAAAGAGAGGATAGGTCCAAAAACTGTTGATTGTTTATTTATTGGCTATGCACATAATAGTAGTGTGTATCGGTTTCTTGTACATAAATTTGAAAATCCAGACATACATAAGAACACCATGGAGTATAGAAATGCGTCGTTCTTTGAGAATGCATTTCCTTGTAAACAAGAATATAGTTCTAAAAAATGCACATTTGAGATTGTTGGGGAAAGTAGTAAAACCCAAGAAAGAAGTGTTGGGCCTAGACAAGAGATTGTTGATGTTGAGCCTAGATGTGGGAAACGAGCTAGAACCTCAAAATCTTTTGGTCCAGACTTTCTAACTTATGTTATAGAAAGTGAGCCTCAAAGCTATAATGAAGCTATTAGTTAGATGGTCCATTATGGAAAGAGGTAATCAAGAGTGAAATTGATTCTATCATACAAAACCATACTTGGGAACTGGTAGATCTTCCTCCTGGTTGTAAGCCGTTGGGCTACAAATGGATTTTTAAAAAGAAAATGAATACGGATGGTACTATTGATAAGTATAAGGCAAGGCTTGTCATTAAAGGGTATAGACAAAAGGAGGGTCTAGACTACTTTGATATGTATTCTCCTATTACGAGAATAACATCCATTCGTATGATTATTGCGATCACACCTTTGCGAGATTTTGAAATACATCAAATGGATATTAAGTCTGCCTTCCTTAATGGAGATTTGAATAAAGAAATCTACAGGGAATAACCTGAAGGATTTTCTGCTCCAGGGCAAGAAAATAAAGTATGTAAGTTTGTCAAATCGTTGTATGGCTTAAAGCAAGCTCCAAAACAATGGCATGAAAAATTTGATAAAGCTATACTCTCTAGTGGATTTAAAATCAATGAGTGTGATAAAATGTGTTTATTTCAAAGACACGAATGAAGGCTATGTAATCTTATGTCTATATGTTGATGACATGCTCAAAGTGGCTAGTAATGATAAGATCATTAAATCTACTAAGAAAATGTTGAATTTTAAATTTGACATGAAAGATATGGGACTTGCTGATGTTATATTCGGCATCAAGATCTCTAGAAATACTAATGGACTTGTTCTGTCACAGTCACATTAAGTAGACAAGATTCTAGAGAAGTTCAACAAGTCTGATATAAATGTAGCCAGGACGCCTGTGGACTTAAGTCTATACCTTTCTAAGAATACTGGTGAGAGTGTTTCTTAACTATAATATTCTCGAGTAATATGTACCTAATGAGTTGTACAAGGCCTGACATTGCTTATTCAGTTAGTAGACTGAGTAGATACACTAGTAATCCTAGTGCTGAACACTGGAAAGGGATAGTAAGGGTACTACAGTACTTACGATATACACGTGATCAGGAATTGCACTACATGAGATATCCAGCTGTATTGGAAGGATACAGTGATGCAAACTGGATATCCGATATGAAAGATTCAAAATCTACAAGTGGATATGTTTTCACGCTTAGTGGTGCAGCTGTGTCATGGAAATCTTCAAAACAAACTTGTATTGCTAGGTCGACAATGGAATCTGAATTCATTGCACTAGACAAGGCAACTGAAGAGGCTGAATGGCTTCGCCATTTTGTAGAAGATATTCCTAAATGGTCAAAACCTATGCCAGTTATTTGCATACACTGCGATAGCTAATCTGCTATTGGAAGGGCACAAAGTAATGTATAATGGTAAGTCTGGACATATTTGTCGTAAACACAATACCATTAAACAACTACTCTGAATTGGGATTGTTACGATTGACTATGTAAAGTCAAAGGACAATATTGCAGATCTGCTAACCAAAGGGTTAAATCGAGAGTTAATTAATAAATCATCTAGAGGAATAGGACTAAAGCCTATGACATTACAAGGTACCGGAATGGAAACCCAACCTAGTTGACTGGAGATCCTAAGATCTAGGTTCAAAGGGACAACCTAATTTCATGTAACTTAGGAGAATCACTGAGGAGGAATATTCTTCTGCCCATTTCTATGATACAATAATGATACCTGCATAGTGTGAGGGTAAGGTTAGTTTTGAATGACTATGTGCGTTGGTATAGCCATACAGAGTATAGCAGGATACTCTAAATAAGACACCTATGTGAATGTGAAGTGGGGCCGCTTCTAAAAGAATTTGAGAAAGGCAAATGGGGCTGCTTCTAAAAGAATTCTTTTAGAAACATTCACCTATGTGAATGTGAAGTGGGGCCGCTTCTAAAAGAATTCTTTGATAAACATTCACTGAACCATGCGAGTGTTCAGGGCCAAAATGAACACAAGTGTAAGAACTAAACTATGTTTGGAAAGCTCCTGTGTGAGGTCTGTCGATTGTTTACACTAACGGCAATCAATTCAAGACTACATGTTTGCTGGTCAGCCAGTAAATCTGATAGATTATCACAAGGGAAGGTTTAGAGTCAACAGCTACCTGTCCTATTGCAGGAGTGATCCGTTGTGCTCTCTCTTGTCGAGTCTACGCTGTCTCACATCGTTTCGATTAATTTCATTCATGTGGGGGATTGTTGGATAAATATGTGTTTTGGCCATGTTTAAGGGCTAATAAAAAGTGGGACCCACTTAGAATTTGAGTGGGGTCCTCGTGGATTTGTATTCTCCTCCATGAGGAGATGAAGTTTGGATATTCACATGTCCAAAACTATTGATGGATGAATAAGAAATTAATGCTCAAAGGTTGCCCCATACAATGAATTGTTGAAATGAAAAAAGGTTCACAAATTATCTTGTCCCACATAGGAAAAATAGAAGAAGTCTTTAGTGTATTTATAAGGCTACTTCATGTTTTGGGTTTGGGCCCCAAGGGGTACCCAGTTTTGTGGAAGGGGGAGGACCTAAGGCCCTTTGGGTTTACTCCATACGCGCACACCGCCATTGTCGCCCGGCCAGGTCGGGTTGGGGTTGTGGGTGGAGGTGCGACCTTTGGGATTTCTAAACTGTTGCAGGAAGTGAACAGATTGTAGTTACAGAAATTGAAAAGACTAATGGTCATCGTATAAATTCCCCATCTCTCATCAGTTTAAACACACTTTTTTCTAGACTATTCTCCAGTTCCTCTTCCAATTCGTATTTTCCAAAGAGAGTTGCAGACATAGTTGGTTCACCGGAGCAGTCGAACACCATGCTTGTCTACTGCTGGTAATTACCGTTGTATCCTAAGAGACAGACACCGGAGATATCCTCAAGCACTTTTGGTGAGGCGGCGAATCTGTTTTAAGGAAACTGTGAAATATCACATGCCTCGGTTTCATCAATTTTCAGTTTCTGCTTTGGTTTTATTTTCTATAATTTTCCTGTTTTCATAAGTTGTAATTCAGAATCTATTTCTATTTATTTTCTCAATCAAAATTTTCCAACATATATATAGTACAGTTGGGTAAGAATTAATTAATAACTTACATAAAATATATATATATATATGTAGCACCACTTGAGATTTTTTCTATAATTTTAGAGTGCTACTTAGGCGCTGAGGTGGAGGGCTG
Source organism: Hydrangea macrophylla (assembly GCA_033977485.1). NCBI lineage: Eukaryota > Viridiplantae > Streptophyta > Magnoliopsida > Cornales > Hydrangeaceae > Hydrangea > Hydrangea macrophylla. Next base: position 97,964,867 of record CM066999.1, on the reverse strand, counting down.
AGGAGAGCCTTTTGATTTCAGCCTTAGTATATTGTGTATAGATATAGAAGTGAGAAAAATAAAAGGAGCGAACCAAAAAGAACAACTATATAAAAAGGCCAAAATGGGATGTAACTTTAATTTTCTTTTCAATAGGAGATAACTATAAATTTACTAGTGGATAAAGACACAAATTAGCTCATATTCATTGCATTGTAGAATCCATTAAGTCATGGAGATTATAAAGAACTACATTCTAAAGTGTGTGGCTACCAAAAAAAAGATTCTAAAGTGTTAGATAGAAAGCAATTGGCCATTAGTCAATTGACTCAATTGATAGTTAGTATTCTGATTAAAACTTTTGTAATGACTACTTTACTCTTGTCCGATAAAAATAAAGAAATTTTGAAATTATGTGAATATCAAGCCTACTTGGTGAGGGTTGGCATCATTTTGGCTAGGGTATTTGTTAGGATTAAAGTAGTCATTTTAAAAAGTACTAGCATTTTAATTTTGTACTTTTAGAAAGATGTAGTATTCGAGAGAGGTGAGGCAACGAAAAATTGCTCACTTTTGCTTTAAAATGAACAAAGTAAGTTTTTAAAATAGTATAGCAATTTTCTAAAAAAAATATTACGGTAAAGTGAAGTCAATATGATTAGACTTCTTCTTCTTCTTCCTCTTCTTTTTGTTTTTTTTTTCCTTTGTAGTGTTGTCATTTATCAACTTTTGGAAGCTCATGCTTCCATTTTATAATATGCATATATATGATAATTAGTCTTTCTTTAATATAGTTTAGACAACGTATTAGTTCAAATGTATTAGTTAACCCCACACATTTGCACCATTGACCCACTATCATTGAGCAAAAAAAAGTTTGGTTACGTACTTGGGTTTTGTTTGTTTGGTGAGTCCAGAATATATTAAAAAAATTAAAATATATAAGAAGAAGAAGAATAAGAAAAAGGAGTAAAGAGATCACCCTTTTTCAATAATTTATTTATCTCACAATTTAATAAATTGGAAATTCTAGAATGGCATCAAATTTAACATTTCTCCCCTACTCTCCATTTTTTCAATTCAACGATAAACATAAGAGATGCAATTATTTCACATTTATTCTCATTAGAAATTTTGTGAAAAATCTCTCATTTTGGATTAATCAAGTTTAAAGGACACCCATTTTATTTTATTTTTTTTGTCAAATCTCCATGACTAGTAAAACTTAATTAGATCAAGTCCCGATATTTTAAAAGTTATTAGAATTCAAATAACTTTTTTTTTTATATGAAATTTCACATAACTAGTTCAATTGTTTACAAAAATTAGCACATAACTTTTACAATCTCGCAATATTATCTTCTCAATCTCATTCTTTCATATCTTCCAACACATACCAATACAGTGGGACCAGTTGAATTTTGATTGGAAGTTATTTACTTGGTCCCACTGTCACATTATTTGGGAAGCACTTTTGAGATATAAATTTGAGAATTATAGCATTTTAACTTTTTAACTTTTTGAAAAATGTAGTTATCGAGAGGGGGTGAGACACTGGGAAATTGTTCACTTATTAAAATTTTAAAAATATTATAGTAATTTTTTTTAAAAATTAACCAAAAAATTAACGGTAAATAGAAGTCAATGTGATTATACCTTAGTTTTTTTTTAAATAGTGTTACCATTTATCAACTTTTGGAAGCGCGTGCTTTAATTTTATAATTAGTCAATATCCCGTGTCATGCAAGGGTTGCACACTATATGAAGCTATTGGGTGTGGTCGATAAAGAATTGTTGCAAACAAAATGAAATATAAACCGGATCAATATTTACCATCTTCAAAAAATGACCGATTGCATAGGTTGGTATAGCTCAAGTGGCAAAGAGCTTAGCATATATAAGTCCCCTCGAATGCATAGGTTTTCGAACCTCATCTCCCTCTTCCATATAAAAAAAATGACCAAATCGTGAGAGGGGACCCATTTTTCAAATAAATTAGTAAGTTACAAACCATTGATCTGACGAGTAAATGTATGCATATCTTGTGTGGAGAAAAAAAATTCTAGATATCAATTATTAGATCAATCCACTAACTTACATTCCAATTTGACTGTATCCAACTTCAATAAAAGTGAAAAAGAATCCAATTGTTATAGTAAAGAAAAATAACAATTAGAGATCACATTGTTACACGATAGAAAACCTAATGAGAATAAAAATCTCAATACCAAAATTAGTCAATTGGTTTTGGTGGGATCAATTGATATTCAGATGTTGGGGCATCGAGAACAGAACTTCTGCGTGTTAGCCTCGATTTGATTGAACACAAGATCCCGAACAAAATCAATAGGGAAAACCATCAAAAGCGGAAATGAAGCCTACTATGGAAAGAAAATACTGGGTTAAGCCTGCTAAAGTCCCTACTATTAAATGTGTAATTTTTTTTTTAGAAATTTGAATGATCTTCAAAAATGCAAGTGTGAATAAATCTAATCAGTAGAAAGAAAAAAAAATCACTTAATGTGCTACAAAATAGCCAAACAAACAAAATCTCTCAACTTAAATTAACAGAGAAATAATGAAACTACTGTATGGAAAACAAACCTTATTACCTGGAAAGAATGAAATAAGGTTTGTTTGGAACATTTCACCTACCCCAAACTCCTATACGTGTTTTACACATCTCACCTGTAGATAAATATGCATGCAAGCATACTAGTCAGGTTTAGGTCACTTACCTAGTGGAATATAGCCTGACGGATCGTCGAACGGTGTTGTTACGAGCCCAATCTAGAACCACGAACCTGTTGCACCTACATCGCTTTCGTGTACTCCCTTGTATTTTACCTAGATCATAGAAGACGCTTCTGGACCAATCCCCATGACAGTCACGTGCTAAATCCCATGGAGTGATGGTGATGGCCAAGAGAGAGAGAGAGAGAGAGAGAGAGAGAGAGAGAGAGAGATGCCGGTTGTATTGTGAGTATGTCCCCAATATGTATGGGCAATATAAATATATATATATAGGCACACACCCTAGGTCACCAAGCCAAGGCCATTGGACCCGGTCCAATGTATGTGGGTGCATAAAATGACGCACAATTTCTTACATCTCCCACTCACCCACATAGGGCTTGTTACTAAAATAATCTCTCGAAACAGAACTTCTCATTTCTTCATACAGGGAAATAGAACGTGCGACCTTACGAAAAGAAAGTACAGCGATATGAGTGTAATGTCAAATCATCACCATAACTAGCAAGACACATCACTCGGAAGCTTCTCGTGTATACCTTAGACAGTTCAACCACACCGGACACAACATTTTCAATCCCTCAGTGAAAAGAATTGCTGCACCGCCTCAATGTAATATACTCATGACATATCAGTAACAAAATACGATTGTAATGAGTTACATAATATGGTATGTTATTGAATGGTCTTCCTTGAGCCCACATGTCAATCCGACTAACTTGACCGCTTGCCCAGACACGCCCCATAGAATGGAATTGTCTCTTCGTCCTAGGATAGCATGCTAAAGTAGCTGTCATCGAGCGTCCTCTTCATAACATAGTCTCAAGTCGTGAAGGCAACTAGTTTGTAGGATAACCAATGTCTTGGATATGCTACGTGGCCCGCACAACAATGAAGAGGAATCCATTCACTGCTACACAGTCGATTGCAAAAGCACATACAATATGATATGTATGCTATGGCGTTCTTCTATAAAAAAATGTCACTCTGTGTTTGAAAAAATAAGTAACGCCATACGAATCTTAGTCTGGACGTTACAAAAAATGTCTAACCTGAGTTTCCCAGCACTGTCGCCCCTCTTGGCGCCCGTCTGAAAACTCACATTCGACTGTATACAGGCTACATAGAGTCATGGGATCTCTCTATGTTCGAAAAAATATAAAGGTCTCATCTTAGCTCCATCTAAGGCGACATATAGAAACAATAAGGGTTTATATCTAGCTTGCTGTTCTTACACTGCGTAGATATAAGTGTTAAAGTTCGCTTTCTAAGCGCTATGGACACATATGTCCTAGCTAGCTATCTAAGCGCCATCAACACAAATGTCTCATCTTGCTCGCCATCTAAGCGCCATGGACACGCATGTCCTAGTTCGCTATCTCGACGGTAAGGTAAATCACCCGTGTAAGAAGGTCGATTCAAGCCGGTGACATATTAGAAATGTGCATTCATTCCATTCATATGACAAATATATATGTATGAAAATCAACTAGTTTATTATTAACTGATAATAAAACTCGAATAATAATGTCAATATCACAATAAAATGTCCAAGCACATCAAATCCCCAGGTGGAGACGCGCCTTAAGACAACTTTCCTTTGCGCAAACTACATCTCATATGTGACAAAAAAGAATGTCTACGTGCTAGAATGATTTTTGAGATATTTTGCATATACTCAGGCTTACGTGCTATCACCGTAGATGAGCACAACCTCATCACTATGTGGTGAAGCGCCTAGCCACTACAAAAACTCTTCAACAAAAAATATCTTCTTAAACCGCTGCAGAGCATACCACATATTATGCTTCCATCGTGGACAGCATAAGACAAGGTCCACAATCCTGCGAACATATCGCAAGATCCTTTTCACTACTCTCTAGTGATAGGACCATGGTTGCTATGGCAACAACTAATTAAACCAACCGCATAGCAGACATCTGACTGAGTACACAACATAGCATACTTTAGATTCCCTATTGCGGACGTTTATGGCAGACTGGACATTTGTTTTCTTTTCTCATTATTCTTAAGACATTGATCTAAGGTCAAGGTAAGTCCCTTAAAAATTGGGATGTCAATAGGTTTACATCTTTTCATATGAAAACATTCAAGAACCTTCGAGACAAACAGAGAAGCTTCTGAGAAAGATCTCTTACAATCTAAACTCCCAACACATAATTGGCATCACCAATGTCCTCAATCTCAAACTAAGAGGACAACCACTCTCAAGTGGTGACAATGGAACTCATCTCATTCCCAGCTAGAAGGACGTCATCAACATATAAAGAATTAGAACACTTTCCTTGGACAATTTAATGTACACACATTGTACCACTGCCTAGACGATCGCCAGCTTGAGATAATGAATGGAACATTTGAGACAGCATACTTTTTGCGCTCATTTCCTTAGATCACAACACCAATGGGCTGATCCATATTTATCTCATCGTCTTGTTCTCCATTGAGAAAAGAATAGTTTAAACATCCAACTAAAAAAGGTTCCAAAACTAAATATGCGACAATTGCTAGGATAAAGCGAATGGAGTTAGATCTCACCCTTTGGGAGAACATGTTTCCATGGTATATACCCTCTCTGGGTATAAACTATCGCCACAAGGTGCACCTAATACTTGTCAATTGAACCATTTGTATTGTATTAGATTTTGAAAACACACTTGTCTCTAATAGTCTTACGCACAGGCGAAATGTCAACTAACTCCTAGACCTTATTCGCGTCCATAAAGCTCATCTTATCTGGAATTACAACTATCTACTCAGCTTCAGCAGACGAAGAAAAATGCTTCAACAAAAGAAGCAGTCTCATCCTCATCCACTTGTGCACACATTTGCACACATATGAAAATGTCTTCCTCAATTTCGAAACAGCGATAGAGAACTTTTTTCTCATTGCCATACAGTGTACTACATGAGAATCTTGAGTGCCTAGTGGTTCACTCCCACTATCTGGTACACTCCCACTAGTGTCTAGCGGTGTACTCCCATTTGGATGGAGACTAGTACCATTTTATAGCGATTACTAGATGTGGATTCTCAATCTCCCCACCCTCGCTTAAAATCAGTATGTTGTCTTCAACATCCTCTAACTCATAGAGGTCAATATATCTCTTAGTATTACCAACCTGGGGAAGTCATTCTCAATACCATGTGACACCATTTCTGTAATTCCTATATCCGGTTGTTCATTATATGTAGCATAGCCTTTCGAGTTATTAGAATACCTTATAAAGATATGCTTTCTAGCTCTTGGGTGTAGTTTCTCGCACTTATGCGAGGTATAGTGAACATAATCTCCTGAACTCTACGGGCGTAAATGCTCCAAAATGAGCTTTTTGCCTTTCTATAGCTCATAAAGGGGTTAGAAGGAACTGACTGAGAAGAGGCACTCTAGTATGTAGGTAGCAATCAAGAGTACATCCCCCCAAAACAACATTGGGAGGTTGACTTGCGCCATCATAGTCCTAACCATATCTAGGAATGTTATATTCCTTCTTTCCGCAACACCGTATTGTTGCGGAGTTTCCGGAATAGGAAGTTGTCTGCGTTTCCCCTTTTCCCTCACACAGTTCTATGAATTGTTTAGATAAGTACTCGCGATCCTCATACCGCGTGAAATAATCTATAAAAGTGAGAAAATGAGAGGCACCATGACGTGCCTTCACAACCATAGGTCCACAGATATCTGAGTGAACTAGCTCTAATGCTTGAGTAGTTCTAATAGCCTATAAAAAAAAGGCTTTCGACATGCTTTGCCAACTAAGCAAGACTCACACATAGGTAGGTCAACCTTAGCGAATGGGCCCAAAAGGGCTTCTCGAGCTAATCAAGTCATCCTATCACATCCTATACGTTTAAGTCCAACATGCTATGTCCCATAATAAATGAATAACAGAGGAAATTAGAATTTATTGAAACAATTCTTAAGTAGTTATCCCTAGATAACCATGTCCTAGTAACACTATCACAAAAAAATATCCATCCTATTACCACCGAATTGAAAAACGTATTTGACTGCGCTCTCCCACCTTGTTAGTCTTGGGCGCAAAAATTGCTAGCCCCACCCTGCCTCTTGGCGGGTTTACTCTTACCATCGCGTTTAAGCCCACTAGCCTTGCGCTCACTTCCACTTATGGAAGTTGTGGTCAAGAGTCTAGCTATATGGTTCACCTTACCTTTTGGCGCTCCTTATTTAGCTCAACATGTCGGGAAATGTCAAAACCAAAAATTCAACATTTCTGTTGTGGATCATGATTTGTTTCCTGTGGTCCCGCGAATCAGGCAACGAACCATTCATAGCCGGAAACTGCAGTTTGCTAGTAAAGATGTTCCCAATAATCTAAAATCACGAATCATACCTGACATCGACCTTAGATGTTCAGTCATCGTGTACTTGCACCAGATACTTAATCTAGTAGTAAATGTGCCACCGAAATCAAATTCGAGCTGATCCCACAATTCTGTGGCTATTGGGTAGTACATATACTTCCCAACAAGATCACGGTGCATACTGCTTATCACAAAGCGCGTGCTATGATCCTTCTTGAGCCAAGTGTCATAAACTTTCAAGGTTATAAAGAAATTGGGCTGGAGGCCCATTATTTGGTTGAATAGGCTAGACCATATAATAAGTCTAAAGCCCATAAGCTCTTACTCATTCTGTAGGTGTGTTACTTTGTAGTGCCATATTATAAGAATTGGTCCATTTTAAACTTGTTACTTTTGTAAAGATCGACAAAGTGTGATTTGGAAAACATTTGTTTTTGTGAACCCACATAAAATTTAAAGAAAAATATTTGAGAACATGCGCAAGGGATTGACATTTTTATTTGCACATTTCATAAAGTTTGTTTTAAAATCCAATTACAAATGAGTTTTCCCATTTTTACAATTTAAGACCAAAAAATTTGCTATTACTCATTAATCAAATTTTGATTTTATAAATCAAGAAAAACCTTTTTGTAATTGATTTTTCTAAACAAACATCAAATAGATGGTACAAATACCTATCTAAGATCATCCACAAGATATAAAGTGTGTCATACAATAAAGGTGCGCATGGACCCCCATGTGGGTCCGAATTGGCAACTTAGAGCTCATGTTAAGGTAATTCAAGTGTATGATGTATGAACGAAGAAAATCATCCCTTTACAAGTAGGCTTTTTCCAAAACAAGAAATTTAAACGCTCATCCTCACATTACATTTATAGCCATAAAAAAAACTAGGGATTCTTTGTTCATATACATACATAGAAACAACCATAAACGTACATTGTCAGGACACAAGCTCCATAAATTGTCAATTAATTGTCCATTTATTTAATCCAGATTAATGCATTAATCATATGCACCAAGCACTTATGTGGTCTATTTAAATATTGAATGGACTAATACATCACTCCATTTAAGGAGGAGGATTAGAGGTCTCGGGTCATCCAATCACAAACAACAGTAATTAAATATGACCAATCAATGCAACGAGCCTCTAAGAACCAATAAAAATTTGAAATAAAATAATTATTGCACAGCCCGGATAGCTCCCATAAGCTAAGTGAAATCAATGAAAAATCCTGGATTTTCACTAATTTTAACACCATATTAGGTCTTAAAGCATATTTTAAAACCAATTCATTAGGGGCTTTTAAATTAACAAATTAATTTAAAACCTCATGGTAAATTTAAATAACTGAAAAACTAATTTTTCATTATAAATAAAGAATTTACAAAATTTTATCAAGGCCCAAAAACTTTTTGAATCAATTTAACGAAATAAATTGATCTAGTTAAACAAAATCAACTATGAGTAACTAAATTCCCAAAAATGCAAATATTTCGAGGACTTTGTTCTCCAAGGATTTCCAGTGGTCTAATATGGTGTTATAAACACCCCATATTAATTTCAAAAATTAATAATCTATTTTGGCTATTTTAAGCAATAAAAAATTTGCCCATAAGCAAAATTTTATGCTCTAAAAAATCAAAATAATTACAATTATTTTCCAAAACTTGCCCTTGGGTCCCACACAGTGTACATAACACTGAATTGTTATAATACTTCAAAAATATTAAATAGTGAAGAATACTCACTAAAAACATTTTTTTTTAAATATGAAAAATACTATTTGATTCATAAGATTTTCATACACTATTGACAGAGTGGAAATGTATATATATATATATATATATATATATTGCTGAACTAATGGAAATAAACTTGATGTCATACAGTATGGCTTCATTCTCAATTTGGATACACATGACGTGATGTCATACACTATGAGATACGCATGTATCATACACTATTGTGCAAAACCAATCATGTATGAGAATGATTAGTGTGTATCCAAATTACAGACGTCTCACATGATGTTCATGGCATGCACACCGTAGCACTTGGGCGGACCCAAAAAAAAAAACTAGGGTTTTAGATTTCTTCTTTGTTTGAGATAATCAAGTCATGGGATTTTGTGGGGGGATTCTAGGGACCATATGGGACACAATCATATAAAAAAATTTGAACCCCTATTGGAGTTTAGTATTATACCCATTGAAAATCAATTTTTCAAAGTTTTTTGTAAAAAAAAGCTTGAAAGTCATCAATGGTGGATTCATTTTTAGGCCTCAATTTGGGCGAATCAACAACCTATAGGCTCTGATACCAATGTAGATAAATATGCACACAAGATACTAGTCGGGTTTAGGTCACTTACCTAGCGGAATATAGCCCGACGGATTGCCGAACGGTGTTGTTACGAGCTTAATCTAGAACCACGAACCTGCTGCACCTACATCGCTTCCGTGTACTCTCTTGTGTTTCGCCTAGGTTGTAGAAGACGCTTCTGGAGCAATCCCCATGACAGTCACGCGCTAAATCCCATGACGCGATGGTGATGGCCAAGATAGAGCATCCGTGAGAGAGAGAGAGAGAGAGGCTGGTTGTATTGTGTGTATGTATGTGCAATATAAATATATATATAGGCACACACCCTAGGTCACCAAGCCAAGGCCCATTGGACCCGGTCTAATGTATGTGGGTGCACAAAATGACCCACAATTTCTTACATCACCAAAAACCCGGTCCAATGTATGTGGGTGCAAAAAATGACCCACAATTTCTTACATCACCAAAAACCATCTGCCTATTTAGGATTAAGGAACAAAAGTCATTGACTTTTTTTTTTTGGTGAGGCTCCAATGGGTTTTTTTGGATTTGGCTATTAAAACCCCTTAGGGTGCTTTGCTAGAAATTGCACACCTCTGTGTATATGTGTGAATAATAGAATATATAGGTACACTGGCAACCATTCATGAATTGGCAATTCAATTCAACTTATTAGTCCCTTTGCATGCTAATAATAAGGAAAGAAAAATGGGAAAGATGATTTGTTTAATGGACAATGATTTTTCAATATTTGGTATAGTCAAAAAATTCAATCCACATAACACTGTTTCAACTTCACATTAGCACTTGTAAAGGATTAAAAGCCCAAAACATAAGTAAACATGGAGGAGCCAAACTCCCAATTTTGTCTTAAAAAAATCCCCAATTTTAGAGACTCCACATTTGGGGTAGGTATTGCACACGCACAAACACACACACACACACACACACACACATACACACACACACACAAATGTATATATCAAATCACAGTAAAATCAAAGGGACATTTTCTTGATCAAGTGAAATAGAAAGATACAGAGAAATATAGTTCACTGCCAAAAGGGCAGAGAGATAAATAAAACAATGAGATTACCTCGAGCTATGAAGTTGGAGTCTGCATCCGCTTTTTCGCGCATCTGAGTGTCTAAGATTACTGAAGCCTAGGGTTTAGCCTGTGACAAATTAAAATTGATGATCAGAAGTTGCTAAATCACCAAAAAAAAAAAAGGTTTTGGAAGAGAAGAATGTGTAGAGAGAAAGAGCCATAGACAGAGAGAGACAAACCTAAGATGGTACACTAAAGGTCTGATTGTGCCTTTTCCTCGTTCTCTTGAGGAAGAGGAAAAGGCACAATAAAGGGTGAGATTTTTTGGTTTCCTTGGAGAGTAAAATTACACGTAGAATCCATATGGAGGAAAGAAAATTGCAGGGCAAGCCATGTGGAAGGCAATGGGAAGCTTTTGGCTTTGTTTTATATATATTTATATATATATATATACTATAGATATACATATATGATATGATATAATTGAATTAGTCTTTCTTTAATATAGTTTAGACACCATATTAGTTCAAATGTACTCGTATTAGTTAAACTCGCATTAGTCACTACTATAAGATGCCACACATACTTTGTGTGTGTAATTAGTTCTTTTTTTTGAGCAGTTTTTTTTTTCCCAATTTCTCAAGCAGTTTTTTAAGTAGTTATTTTTAGCCAAACTGTTAAGAAGTTTTTTGCTTTTAAAATGGTCATTTTAGTACCCTTGTGATAATTTTTGGGGAAGGAAAACTATATAGGTTTACCGGTAATTATTGATGATAAAACCCAAAAAGTAGGAACCTTTCCTTTTATATATGTAAATAGATAAATTAGTCTTAATATTCTTTCATATGTAAAAAAAACCGATCTCATAACATGCTCCCCTTTAATTTTTAACACCGATTACTTAAATTGTTGAATTATTACTAAGAGGGCGCTGTCTCTATTAGATCCGACGTTCTTTTGTGAGATCCATCGTTTTGATGGGATATTCTCGCAGTTCTGGCATTTTTTTTGTTGTTTTTGGTGGTCGTTGTGGGTCTCAATGACAACTTCCTCGCTCATCCGGCTCAGACTCTAGCTATACCACATATAATTTATTTGTAATTGGAGAGAATTATAGTGCGGTTAAAGAAGTTTGCGTTTCTTAATTTTTATTTATTTTCTTACTTCTGTATACTTGTACTAGATCCTTTTGATATTTGCAATCAAAAAATAAATTGAAGTTAACTTTCCATAATCCATTTTCATGAAAAAAAAAATATTAGTGAGGTTTTTTTTAATGTTTCAATGGAAAGGTTAATATTCGAAACGATAACTAGCTTTAAAACTGTCAACTTTTTGTATGTTTAATATATGGAATACAAAAATTATATGAAATCGACCCCAACACTTGCATCATTGCACGAGACATACACCAAAAGATGAAACATTTGAATTAGTGTTGGGGCTGTGAGAGTTAGGGGTGTTCGTAGTCGGTTTTTTTTCTCGATTTTTTAGTGTTTTAAAAACTGACCATTTGGTTTTGGTAGGTCGGTTTTAGATTTTCCGATTTTCTTGAACACCCCTAGAGAGAGAGAGAGAGAGAGAGAGAGAGAGAGAGAGGTATGCATTTTTGCTAAGGAGTAATGTTATGCTTCCCAAATTTTTTTCCAAAAGTATTTCCCAACACATGTGGCAGTGAACCCAGCTGATTTTGATTGGTTGATGTTGAAGTAATTCTATCATTAATGAAGAGGGACTCACTGCCACATATGTTGGGAGCACTTTTTGGAAAACAAAAAATTTTGGGAAGCGTAACATTACTCTTTGCTAATGCTATGTTTCTCAAATTTATATCTTAAAAGTGGTTCTCATATGATGGAGTAGTGGGACCATGTCTATTATAGTGAGACCAGTTGAATTTGATTGAAAGTTATTTGCTTGGCCCCATTGGCACATTATTTGGAAAGTACTTTTGGAATAGAAATTTGAGAAGTATAGCATTACTCTTTTGCTAATCTATTGCTCACCCACGCCTATGCCCCATTCTTGAGTTGTTTCCATAAAAAATGCATGATTAATACTTAATTATTAAACTAGGGTGTTTTGAAACTTAAAGACAGAAACAGAGTAAATCGTTTTTTATTAATAATGACTCTATAGAGTCGTTATTACTAAAAACGACTTTAACAATAAAATCGATTTTAGTAATACCGATTTTAAGTAAATCGTTTTTTATTTTCTACGAAAATAATATTTTTCTGAAAAAAAGAAAAAGAAAAATGGTTATCAGTCGTTTTTACAAATAACGACTTTAGAAAAGTCGGTTTTTGTAAAAATGACTATATAGAGTCGTCATTATCATAAACGACTTAAAGTAAAAATCGGTGTTACTAATACCGACTTTTTTTGTCGTCTCTGTACTGATTGGACACATTTCTGACCAGTGATTGGACATTGTAGAATTAGTCATTTTTACCAAGAACGACTTTAAAGTCGGTTTCACCAAAAATGACTTTTATTAAAGTCGGTCTTACCAAAAACGACTTTTGCAAAGTCGGTATTACTAATCACGACTTTTAAGTCGGTTCATTTCCTTCCATTCTCGTTTTCAGTTCACTCTCTCCATTAGTCTCTCTCTTCTCTCTCTCTTCTCCGACGATTCTTTCCCTCTCCGGCGATATCTCTCTGTCTCTCCGGTGATATCTCTCTGTCTCTCCGACGAGGAATATATATATGTATGTATATTCTGATATGTATATGTATATATATGTATGAATTAATTACATGTACATTACCCTTTTATGCAATCAGTTGTTAATAATTTAGTAGTTTGTTAATTAATTCATACCTCTTGTATATTTTTTTTCATATGAATTTATTATAATTGATTGTTATTTTATTTATGATTACCCTGAGTTAATTGAACTTGTTTAGTTTATTAATATCATGTACCCATTTTTTAATGGAGTAATGTTAGGCACACGTTGAAATTCAAGCTAAATTTGACATCTAGCTTTAAATGTATGTTGTTAATTAATTCAATTTAGCTCTTGTATATTTTTTTTTCATATGAATTTATTATAAAAATTTGTTATTTTATTTAGGATTACCCTGAGTTAATTGAACTCTGTTTAGTTTATTAATATCATGTACCCATTTTTTAATGGAGTAATATTAGGCACACGTTGAAATTCAAGCTAAATTTGACATCTAGCTTTAAATGTATGTACCCCGTGCTATGTAAGTGGCACACAGAAAAGTATGAAAAATTCAAACATAGACCCAAAAAAAAAAAAACAAATTGTCCTTTAAACTTAATTAGTCTAAAAGATAAAAGACTTTTGTACCAAATTTAAAAGATAAAAGACCTTGGGGTTAGCGTATAGATCGGTCTCGTCTTCTTCGAAGACTAGCTTGAGGAGAAAAAAAAAATAATGATTTTAGAATAAAATGTTGATGTGTTTCAAAGGATTTGTCAAAAAGCTGAAAATAGATTTCATAATAGTGAAAAAACTTGAAAATTTAAAAGAACTATAGAATTAGAAAATCTTGATATCGAAAAATCAGTAACTCGACAACTCGAAAACACGTGATATAAAAATAATAAAAATAATAAAAATTAAAAAACAAGTCCTTTGTTAGATAATCATAAAATTATTATCCGTTAAATGTATTTTTTATAAAAATTATATACAAAATAAAATATAAAACTTTTTTAATCATAAAATTATTATTTTTTTATAAAAATTATATACAAAATATAATTTTAAAAAAAGGAAAAAAATTGGGAGACGAGAATTTTTCAAACTACCTGTCAACCGCGGTCCTGAATTTAATAGCACAACATACACATCAGATAATTTATTATTTTTTACTTTGTTAATTAATTCAATTTACCCCTTGTGTATATTTTTTTTCATATGAATTTATTATGATTGATAGTTATTTTATTTTTGGTTAATATCATCTACCACCCTTCAGTTAATTGAACTGTGAATGCCTCTTTTGGTTAATTTGTTGAAAAAATTAAAAATACCAAATTAATTTGTAATTGTATAATTATAGCAGTTTAGATGACGAGTCCGCGGAGGGGTCCTATAGACCCATCTGTCCTGACTTTACAGTCGACCCACGTATCGCGGGATATATGGGAGCATCCCAGGGTATGTAAAAATTATATCTATATATATGTACGTTATTTTGTACCAATATACCAAAGATTAGAAATCTAACATTATTTATGCGATTGTAGGATTACGATGCGTTCGTTACAGTGTGGAGGGCTGATTACAGGCTATGGGCGTGGGGCGTCGATTCACGACTGATGCCTTATTTGATGCGAGCTGGATTCCATGGAGTTTTTCAGGTCGGCTGGATCCAGTGCGACCATGCCCTCATCAGTGCATTACTTGAGAGGTGGCGTCAGGAGACCCACACCTTTCACCTACCGATAGGTGAGGCGACCGTCACACTTGAGGACGTCGCTGTGTTGTGGGGTCTGCGTAGACACTGTTGAGTTCCACGTACTTGATAGGGTCGTTCGGCAATTCGGATTCTGACAGACAGTCCCAGAGCCAATCGACACATCACGGCGCCTACACGGTATAGATCGACGTGGGCGGGCATCGCAGGATTGGACTGTGTTCCACCGGGAGTATATTCAGATGTGGGCGGCCCGGAGGACCTCTATTGTCGGGGGTGATATAGTTGACATGCCCATGGAGTCCACTGATCCTAATATGCGGTGGTATCATCGGATTACAGTTTTACATGTTGGACACATTCATCGAGCGCTGACCGGTTACCACGGAGGAGGATCTACCGTTGAGCTGCTGGTACGTATGTAAATTAACTAATTTGTTTATATTTTACTAGTTTTTTGGACCAACCATAGGTGCTTTACTTAAATTTGAATTCTTTCAGGTTCGCACTGTTAGCACGGTGTATCAGAGTGCGCAGACCAGCTTACAGCAGTATGGTGATCATGACTGTGGCCACCATAGTACGCTTCAGGGGATTATGAGATCATGTGCTGAGGTACTGCAACATATACATTTGTCGATATCTCCTTCAGTCGGCACTTCATCTGATGTCCCTAGCACTAGCAGGACAGCCCCAGACCCCAACGCCCCTAGCACTAGCAGGACAGCCCCAATCCCCGACCATTTATTTGATGACCTATCCCAGTTTCAGGGATCAGACCTTTCACATATTTTTTATGATATTCCGCTGGATGAGATTTATGATATTATAGGTACGGTACCACCCCCTCCACCTACCACCGCTACCACCGCCCCCATCATACGACCCGTGGCCCCATTAGCCGCCACCACCACCACCACCACCACCACCACCACCATACCTTCCTCACTAGTCACCCCCCTCGCATATACCATCGCCACCACCCCCACCATACGACCTGTGGCCTCAGTAGCGACCCACCCCGCATATACTACCACCACTACTACCATACGTCCCGTGCCTCCACTAGCCACCCACCCTGCATATACCACCACCAAACCATCACTTACCCCCATACCATTGGTTACCCCCATAGCCACCACCCCGGCAGCTATAGACGATACCGATATGGGCGAGGCGTTGACCCAGGTTCATGTTGACCCGCCTACCATCATTGCCACCATCACCATACCACCGACCATGCCGACCCATTTACCACATGATACAGATATGGGAGAGGTGACACAGATTGCTGTTGGTGGCGTAGTGGGTCGTGGGAGAGGAGGGCGTGGTAGAGGTCCCTCGATGAGACGTCGTGGTAGACATGTTGCTTTTTCTATACTGGCGGCAGTTGAGGCGAGTCCCTCGCAATCATCCCAGGTTGCTCCAGATATTGGGAAGGCGGCAGTAGACGCCAATTCTTTGATTCCTACCCAGGTTGATTTAGATACACAGTCGGCACCAGTTGTGGGTTAGGAGCCAGAGCCAGAGCCAGAGCCAGAGCCAGAGCCAGAGCCAGAGCCCGATATTGTTGTAGATACACAGTTGGCACCAGTTGTGGGCCATGAGCAGCCGTCCCTGCCTCCTTCAGATACCCTGGCAGCATCAGAGCTAGCTACCTCGCAGTCGGCCCAGGTTGCACCAGATACACAGGTGCCACCGGATGAGGCCCCAGTTGTTAATGAGCATGAGGATGGGGATGAGGATGAGGGAGAGCAGAGATGTAGACCTAGGAGGATTATTATTTGACCACCGTGTGGAACATAGATATGTTCCACAGAAAACTGGTCACACCAGGAGTTTCCGGTTTATATATAGTATGTTGTTTTGTACATTTGTTTGTACTTATATTTTGAGTAAATCACTTTAACGTCAAAGTTTATGTGATATGATATTATTGTTATATTTTCAGTGCTCTATTACTGTGATTTTATTGTAATATATTGCTTCAATAAAATTGCACTTACATGTTGGGACAAGTATAGAATTGGAAATTGGGGTTCGTCTTCTTACATCATAATAATTACGAAAAAAGCACTCCATTGCAGAAATAAAACAGCCCACCATACATTGAATTCAAATAAGGAAAAAAAATAAAATAAAATAACAAAAACAGACATGTTGACAACATCAGGACTAAGGACATCTCCGGAAAACTAAGGCCACTGAAAATTCATTCCTCATCCAATCCTATGACATTCTGAACATTGCTGAGTTTTATATCCAATTTTCCATCGCAGGGAGGTAAACTCCATACGCCTACACTAGTTAGGATCAATGCGACACCTGGAACGATCTTCCTTTGCCACTTTTCATCCTCAAATATATGGCGATCCATCTTACCACAGATCTTTCCCGTGTGATCCTTAATAACACAGAGGTAAGTGTCGTTAATAATATCATTACGATCTATCTTGGTCAAGCTTTCCAAAACCCCCACGACACGATCTGCCAGCCAATTAAGGGGTATCAACGTCTCGATGGGACACCAGTTTCCCATGTCTAAATACCCACTGTTGATGACTTTCAACCAAGGGTTCTTCCGGAATGTATTGTCCTCCGTGTGCTGTTGTTGTAATGCCCTTCAGAGAAAACTGGTCGGACCGGGGATGTGCCTCATGGGAACTCTTGATGAAATACCTCGGGATGAACCACCTCTTTCCATGTCTCTGCTAGGTAGGGAGTTTGCAATAATCTCTTAGATTGGTTAGATACGTCCTTAGAGATCCATTATATATAGGGCATACACTGCATGTCTGAATGTATGTATGGCGTTAGACGTTGCGAGTTATCAAGTCATGTGTCAGAATTCAGTGAATTGTCAAATCATCTGTGCGACGTCAGACGTAGTAAGTGTTCTGAAGTCATATGGCTTACGACAGCGAGTTGTCAAGTCATGTGTCAGAATTCAGTGAGTTGTCAAATCATCTGTGCGACGGCAGACGTAGTATGTGTTCTGAAGTGATATGGCTTACGCCAGGCGTAATTAGTCAGTGAGTTGGCAAGTCAGAGGTACGAAGTCGCTTGAGTTGTCAACTCAAGCGTCAGAATTTAGAATTGCGTCCTACAATCTTTAAAAAAAAGCAAAGTTCTTATTCTGCCATTCACTCTTCGTTAGACCATTTAGGGCTCCCAAACATTGCTGAAGACAAAATTTTAACAAATTGAACATTCTTCAGATTTACCATTACTTTTCCAGTTTGTATAGAAAATTCTCAGCATGAACTTAATAATAAATGTATGGGCACACAAAATTTACCAACTAAATGAAGGCAATATCATTATGATTATAAATCCATACATGCATTCATGCTTTTAAGGGAAAAGAAAATTATAAAATCACAAAACTCAAGTTAAATTTGAATGTTAGAATCAGCAACAACCCGTGGTCGTGCTGGACACCGGCGTCGATCATGACCAGTTACCCTACAAATACTACATTGTTTGGGCACACGAGCCCTGGGTACATCCATGTCACTGTGGATACGTGCTGATTGGGGATGACCCGGCTTTATCACACGCCGAGTGTTTTCATTCGGTAGCAAGACGGGTACGTTAATTTGTGGCCAATAGTCCTCGTGCTCCAGGGGTGAAAATTTCTCTCCCATGTATGAATAAAAGATTCCATGCTATACTCTTTTGCTACAAACTGGAAAGGATCTAGTCCTTGATTAGTTGTAACAGCTAATATGTGGGAGCATGGATATTTATATATATATCTCCTCCCACAAGAGCAATAACTTAAATTGAGTCGCACCACCTGCCGGTTACCCCCACTTGTTTGACTCCTCCGTGTGATAACTTGGAACTCCCCTGTGGACCTATTAAATGAATATTTGCAAAAGTTAACTTATTAACAGTCCTTGATTCGTTTTTTGCAAAAGCTAAATAAGTATGGTAAGTGAAAATTTAGTAATGAAAAATACCTGTCATATGCCTGTAACTCGTGGATATTAGCTTTCTTTTGTTCTTTATCAAATTCATCTACCACGTGTTTCGTAAAGGTACGCCCATCTCTTAACCATTTCTGCACGAGTAACCTTCCTTCGTCAAAATATTTCACAACCCAGTAAAATATGAGTTGGACGCATGCAGTTATTGGGAGAGCACGGGCCCCCTTCAGTACTGAGTTAAATCCTTCGACGTGGTTAGTGGTTATGATACCCCAACGGTGACCACCATCATTCGCTAAACACCACTGCTCTGAGGGTACACATTCTAACCAACGCCGTGCATTGGTATCTATTTTTCCAATATTATCCATATCACGGTTGAACTTCCTAACTTGATGCTTGATCCCAGCTAACCAAAGTAGGTCCTTTAACAAGATATTCTTGAATTTCTTGTGGAAGTTGCACTGGAAGTGTCTTAAACAAAATCGATGATACGCATTGGGCTCATGCCACTCTGTTAATCTCTGAACTGCATTGATTATAGCAGAATGTCGGTCAGATATTAGGCATATGCCTTGCCTACCACGGACAACATACGTACTTAGGTTCCTTAGGAACCATGACCAACTAGGAAGGGTCTCTTCATTAATAATTGCAAGTGCAAGAGGAAATATCTTGTTATCAGCGTTTATCCCCATGGCTACAAGGATCTTGCCTTTGTATTGCCATTAATATGGGTGCCATCCACATAAATTACTGGACAACAATGAGTAAACCCGTCAATTGAAGGTTTGAAGACCCAAAACAAGTATTGGAACGTGACCACATCATGGGTGTCCGTAGGATTCGTTTTCTATTGAACCACTGTCCCAGGGTTGTATTTCTGAAGAGCTGACATAAATTTAGGCAATTTTCTATAAGACTCGTCCCAGTTTCCAAAAACCATCTTTATAGCTTTTTTCCTCGCACGCCATGCCTTTTTGTACGAGATAGTGAATTTCTGGCTTTCCTTCACCCTTTCAATAATCAAAGTGATTTTCATACATGGATCATGTTGCACATAACCCATGATTAATTTTGCTATAAGATTCATATCTAGGTTAGCGTGGTCCTGGCTATTGTGCGGGTACACACAGTGGTGGTCGCCGTTATACTGTGTAATTTGAAAACCACCAGTCATTAATTTTTTTGTTGCCCGCAAACGCCATGTGCACCCATTTTTGCACTACACCACCCAAAGTTTTGGATTTGTTTCAACTACCTCGTATTGTCGGTCATTCTTTGTATGATAAAACTTTACGCATTCCTGGAGATGCTGCTTATCTTTGAATGTCATTTTCTTCTTTAACTCAACTTTGTCAGAGTCCCATATTGGAAAAGTACGATTGCTATCACGAGGAGTAACTTCACAACCCTCATACCCCACCTCGTCAAGGTCAGTGAAGAAAGGGACTGGACTATGAAGCTCTTGCACATGAGGGGGAGATGGCGTTATGGCACCCTGCCCACCCACTGTTCACCTTCTTCATCAGAATCTGAACCACCCATCATCGCCTCTTCCTCTTCTTCCTCCTCCTCTAAGGGATATTCTGTGTGCGCACCGCCGCTGTCTGCAGTAATATCTTGAGCGTTGTCCTCAAGTCTTACCAGCTGCTCAGTGGGATTCATATACCCTTCATCGGTTGACATCGTTTCACGTAGATTCTGGCTACTGAAGTCATTACCGCTCTCAAAGTTTGGAGTCCTAAAGCTAGGAACTGCACTTTCAAAGTTTAGAGTGCTACAACTAGGACCTTCATTTACAAGAACTTATGACAGATTGTTGTACCTTCTGTAGGACTCCGAGTAATGTGAGCTTCTTCGTTACCCATCAAAGTTGTGGGGGTAGTCTTCGTTTAAATTCAAAGGGGACAAATAAGGGGACTCAACATTAAAGTTTTTAGGCCCTTGTGTCAGCAGTCGAGTAAATGGTCCAGATTGTATCCTTTGCGGCAAGGGTCTTATAACATGATGGACCTTCTCAACATACACCTCAACACATCTTACTGCCGAAAATAATGAAGGAATAGAAGTACCTTATCTAGTATCGAATCATCCACTATGGAAAGAGCCATGTAATTCATGACAGCTCCGTAATGGTTGACTGGAAATCTACAAGTGAATTTCAAATCGACAATTTCACCTTCACAGATTACTTTATGATATACCAACTGAACTAACTCAGAGAGGGTTGTTCCGTAATTCACTTCTTGAATATCCTTGGCTGGAATATTGTATTTAACACCTCCTTCGTTGTGATCCATTATCATACTACCCCCCCCAATAAAATGCAATAAATGTCGACATTGTCTAACGAAGAAAATTTTAGAGAAAAATCACAATAAGGGTTACAAACATAAGAATAAGGAAAATATTGAACAAGGGGAAGAAGAGAAGATCAGAAGAGAAGGGACAGAGAGATATACACCTAAAGTCATTTTTTACTAAAATCGACTTTAGGGTGGCGGGACTTTTTTAGTCTGGCATTTGATTGACAACTCTCTGATCACACAGAGTAATTAGGCTTAAAATCGGTTTTACTAAAACCGACTTTAAAATCGTTTTTGGTTAAATCGATTTTAAGATGGTAAAAGCTGCATTGATTGAACAACACACTGAATGTCATCCTAAATAAGTCGTTTTTACCAAGAACGACTTTAAAGTCGCTATTAGTAATACCGACTTTATTAAAAAGTCTTTTTTGGTAAAACCGACTTTAATTTAAAGTCGTGATTGTTAAAAACGACTTAAAAAACGACTAATTCTATAATAGAGTGACTAAAATGTCCAATCACTGGTCAGAAATGTGTCCAGTCAGTACAGAGACGACAAAAAAAGTCGGTATTAGTAACACCGATTTTTACTTTAAGTCGTTTATGATAATGACGATTCTATATAGTCGTTTTTACAAAAATCGACTTTTCTAAAGTCATTATTTGTAAAAACGACTGATAACCATTTTTCTTTTCTTTTCTTTTTTTTTTTTTTTTTTTCAGAAAAATATTATTTTCGTAGAAAATAAAAAACGATTTACTTAAAATCGGTATTACTAAAACCGATTTTATTTTTAAAGTCGTTTTTAGTAATAACGACTCTATAGAGTCGTTATTAGTAAAAATGATTTACTCTGTTTCTGTCTTTAAATTTCAAAACACCCTAGTTTAATAATTAAGTATTAATTATGCATTTTTTATGGAAACAACTCTTCCAATAACTATGTTGATAATATATGGACAAAATATTAATATAATTGGACATATATCATCCAACACAGGGCTGAATGAGCAAAAATAAGTGAGAAAAATGCTATGTTCAATGGGTATGACTCACACATTTGAGTTAAGTAGACACACACTGCTCTGCATTTGTCTTAAGTGATATTTTAGAAAGACATTAAAAATTGTTTTAAACGTTTTCATTTTCTTTTTAAGATAGACCATTTATAGAACAATATGCTTCCCAAATTTTTTATTTTAAAAGAGTTTATTAAATGATATGACAGTAGGGCCATGTCTAATACAATGGAATCAGTTAAATTTTAATTTAAAATTATTTATCTGGTCTTAATGCCCTATCTTTTAAAAAGTATTTTTGAGACATAAATTTGGGAAACAGCATTACTATTTATAGAAACAGTTTACAATAGTTTTCGAAAATGCCTTTTTGGATGAGTTGACAGATATTGGCGTATTATTGCTAACATGGGGCTGAAGTGAACGAAGTGTGGCCTGTGGGGCTAAAGGGGCCCATCCCACGCAAAATTATTGAAAAAAAAATCATATCATAGCCTCTCGTAACTTTGAAAATTTAAATTTTTGGTCCCTACAACATTTTTGAAAAACTTTGACATGTATTTATAGTTTTAAACAACCATTCCAAAATAACTATAAACTTCTATAACCTTAGTTCAACCCAATTTTTTTAACCATCAATCAAGCTTTATAAAAAAAAAAAAAAAAAAGTAACCCTTATTATTAAAAAAGGTGATATACATAACATTTAATATAAAAATACGTATAAATAGGTCCAAAACAAATTGTCTCGAGGGCGCTATTCCCGACCCCCTTATCCACCACTACTATACTACATGCGTGTCCATTTAATCTTGGCTCCCTAGCAGTAAATTTCTGACTTCACCACTGATTGCTAACATTTTTGTACTTGCAACGCTAAACTAGTGGATGGATATATAGTTTTAAAAAAGTTGTATAAATCAATACATTTATTTTCTTAAAATCTCGACCATTTTTATTAACTATATTTTTTTGTGTCAAATGATTGTGCTACAAAAAGAAGCCTTGTATTGAATCTTATGTACACGGTGACGTGAATTAGTGAAGAAAATGAAAAAAACTATTTGTTTATTTGATTATCAAACAAAATAGTAAAAATGCTAAAGAAAAAGTTATCAGAATGGAATATTATATATATATATATATATATATACATTGATTCAAGAATGGAATATTATATTAAACTTTACATATTTACATAATCTTCGTTCCTCTATTGTTTTTGGTCAAAATTCCTTTAATATTTTTTTAATAGTAAAATTCTTTTATTATTGGTTGCTATGAAAATAGTGACAGATAGTCTCTTTATTTATTTAATTATACATAATATTTAGGGGCCGTGTGGCACAACTTGTACCTCTAAGATTCATTTGCCACAAAAAAAAAAAAAAAAAAAAAAATTACTTTTGGTCAAAAACTATCGAAGTAATTTTTTTAACGTTTAGAATTTTATAATTAGTTATAGATTCTAAAAATTGTTGCCAAACACTTTCTTAGAAAAGCTGCCGTTGATTTGGAAATCACAAAATCTCGCAAATTTGTTTTATTTTAGTTTTTTAAATATTTTTCAAAAGCAATCACGAATCTCTGCAATTTTTGAGTTGGAGAATAGATGCCAAACAAGGCCTTAGACAAAAGCCATCGATTTAGACAAAACAGCAGGATAGTATAGTGAAATGTCTAGTTTCAATGTTCGTAATTCTAACTCGTTGCGGCTAATAAAAGAAAGGGCAAAAAAGGAAGTGTACTTTTTTAATGTGTTATTACACCTTCACCCTTCAACTTTGGAACCAATTCACTTTAGCCTTTACATTATTATTATTATTTTTAATTCTCTCAATTTACTCCCTCAAGTTTGATAAATATTTAAAATTAATCCAATAATAATTATTTCGTTGCTAATAGAGGTCTTTAGACTTTAGCAGCAAAAATGCTTACTTTTTGTAATAAAAATGTTTGTTATAGGATGAAAATTGAACATTTATCAACTTGAGGGACTAAATTAAAAAATTAAAAATAAAGAATAAAGTACCCAAGCTTGAAAGAAGTTATTTTCGTAAGGGTGGGACTACATACACCACCCTACAATGTTAAAAGATAAAAATTTTGTGAGTGAATATGGTGTATTTAGCAAAAAAAGTGGTATATTTAGCCCCACCCTTTTCGTAGTCGTCACACCAGGTGATGCTTGATGTGGTGTGATGTAACAAGAAACACTCATATATGTGTTATAATTTATCCTAAGGCTAAATTATACTTTACACTCTTATGTTATACACGTGTTTTTAATTGAATATATATATATATATATTTTGTTCAATCGAACCCTTGAGCTTCAAAGTTTCATTCAATCAGAACCAAAGCCTAATGCCATTGGCTTAAACTAACAAAAATTGCCACGTGAGTTGAGCTGGATGCTTACCTGTCACAAATTCGCACTATTCACAACTTCCTTTGTTTATCTTAATCCTAATATGTGACAAGTAATCATTACAAGTAACTCACGTGACAATTTTCATTAGTTTAAGCCAACAGTGTCAGATTTTGGGGTTACTTGAATGAATTTTTGAAATTAAAAGATTCGATTAAACAAAAAAATTTGTATGTAATTGAAAACACGGGTATAAGTAGGGGGTCCATTTATTATACATAATCTGTATTTTTAGGGAAAACTGACACACATGATAAAACTACCATACATGAATGGATATAATGGGTGTGCAACATGTGCCACACCATATTATCAATATGACAGATATGACGATCACCCTAATATTACAATTATCAAAATTCTCATAATATTATAAAAATTGTAAAAAATATTGAGAGTAAAAAGTTGTAATTTACCTTTTTAAGTAATAGAATTATCAAAATTCCCGTAATATTACGATTACACCACCAAACAAAACCTGAAATTTTCAAAATCCCCACAATATTATCAAAATTGTAAAATAAATTCTCATATAGAATATTTTTTAGAGTAAAAAAATATAATTTAGCCTTATAAGTAATAGAATTATCAAAATTCCCATAATATTATGATGACACCACCAAATTAACAAAAACCCGAAACTTTCAAAATTCCCATAATGTTATCCAAATTGTAAAAAAAAATTCCCATAATTGAATTTTTTTTAGAGCAAAAATTATAATTTTCCCTTTTAAGAAAGGATAAATTACAACACCATCCCTTGAACTAACACCCTCTAACTTTAAAACTGAACAGACTCTCCCCCTGAACTATCCAAAATGAACAAACTCATCTCCGAAGAAGGGGTTTTAGTGTCAACAAATGATAGTTTAGGGTAGAGGTGTCAAATGGGCAGGGCTGGACGACCATCTTCCCCATTCATGGCCCGGTCTGGCTTGAATTGAAGAAAAAGTTCCTCCCGGCCCGAAGCCCACCACAACCCGATCAAAAAGTTGAAGAAATTGATGAAAGCCTGCTAGCTCGTCCGGCCCGCTAGGCCCGGGCCACCGGTTCGGAGTGGATACCCCCTCCTCTCGCAAGCCCGCCTCGATGCTTGGTGCAGCCTAGCCCGGTCTACTTCGAAGCCCGATCGGGGACCGCTTTGACCGGACCCGCCCGTTTGACACCTCTAGTTTAGAGGGTGCATTTGTTCAATTTTAAAATTTATGGGTGTTAGTAAAAAATAATTATAGTTCAGGGAGTGTTACTGTAATTTACCCTTTAAGAAGTAGAATTATCAAAATTCCCATAATATTACGATTACACCACCAAAACAAACCCCGAAACTTCCCGATTCTCTCTCTTTCCGACAAGAAGAAGAAAAAGAGACAGAATTGGAGAGAGAGAGAGAGTTGGAGAGAGAGAGTCATTAGAGACCCCGTCCGTCTTTTCTTTCAAACCGACCATATAACAATGGATTGGCGGTTACAGCGTTTTCACTGAATTGAAAACCCTAGAAAACTCTTTTAATGGGAATGCCCAGTAGACGATTGAATTACACTCCGCTTAGTCAAGTCTCCGACGACGACCACCTCCACCAGCCGCCGCCGTCGAAGCCCACCGCCGTCACCGGTGTCCCTGTTCCGTACTACGAGTCCACGTCTGGAGAGAAGAACAACAACAAGGGGAAGAGCGATAGAGGTTTCGATTGGGACCTAACTGATCACCGATCGAACATGCCGGCGAATCGGATGGCGCCGTCGATCGGGATACAGAGACAGTCGAGTGGTAGTAGCTTCGGCGAGAGCTCAATTTCGGGGGAGTACTACGCGCCTTCGCTCTCCGATGGCTTTGGCGGTGGTCTCGGCGGAGGAGAATTGAGGTTGAGGGGCGTAGATGCGCCTGGCGGCGGCGGCGGCGGAGGTTCGTCGTCGTCTAAGAGTTGGGCGCAGCAGACGGAGGAGAGTTATCAACTGCAGCTGGCTTTGGCGCTTCGGCTCTCATCGGAAGCTACATGTGCTGATACTCCCAATTTTTTGGATCCGTTTCCGCCCGAATCGACCTCAAGATCATCATCATCATCATCTGCAGAGTCTATGTCACATCGATTTTGGGTGGGTTTATCATTCTCTGTTTCATTATCCTTTTTTTTTTTTTTAAATGACCTATTTATTGGAAATATACAGAGAGATCATAGCATTTTTCTTTGAGAATTACAAGATTAAAGTTTACGTTTTCTGTTAACATGTTGATTTTCATTGATTAGTCCAGGGAATTTGGGTTTTAGAACTATAATGCTTAACATAAATTAAGAACAAGCACAACATACAGTTTCAATGGAAATGAATTTGTCAATTAGTTCAAATTTGAGAGTAAACACAAGGTGTACTTAGGTTGTGATAAGTGGTGATTGTGGGTTATTTTGGTCATGATCTGAAACCTATGGGCGAGATTGGTGAAGTTGCGCTTTTTTGTTTTTTGTTTTTGTTTTTAAATTTTTGATGGGGTTTGAAAGTGCGTTTAGCTGCAGTTACCTTACCGTTTCCTTATTTATTTATTTTTAATGTGTCCAAAACTGTCCAAAAAAGCGAAAACCAACAGCAGCCATTTCCTGTAAAACAAAAACGGGCGACCATGTGACTTACAAGTCTCGACCTCGACTCTCCTTCAATGCAAAATGTGTAGGACCTAACACATTTAATGTTTTCGTTTTAGATAAAAATAAAAACTGAAACTGGTTTCCGATTTCAGAAATTTGAAAACTGTAAATATTAAGCTTCTATGTGACCGAATAAGTTTGAATATTCACCTTACATTCATTTTCTGGGATGTTCTTAACTACTGTGTAGATTTATGTGAAATATACTTGAAAGTCTTGAATAAATGTAAATCTGCCTTTGTGTTCCATTATGACGCTTAAAGACCGACCTGAGAAAATTGAAGGGAGATGAGTTACTTTGATATGAAAATATGAGTAACTTGCCTTGTCAGAGCCAAGTGTTTAAAAAATGCTCAGTGGAGTACAGTTTTTCACACACATTATTTGGCAGAGGAACAAAATGATCACCCTTATCCTTCTTTATTTTACTTTTTTGGTTAGAAATGTTGCTTGCAAGAGTATATTAACTGATTATGCATTTAGGAATAATATAGCCTGCTTTTCCTATTTGATATCTGCCAGGTGAATGGTTGCTTATCATATGTTGACAAGGTCCCTGATGGATTTTACTTAATCAATGGGATGGACCCTTATATATGGACTATATGCAATGATCTTCAAGAAAATGGTCGAATTCCCTCGATTGAATCACTGAAGGCCATTGACCCTAGCACTGATTCTTCAATTGAAGTGATTTCGATTGACCGAAGTAGTGATCCTAGCTTGAAGGAACTTCAAAACAGGATGCATGGCATCTCGTATAGTTGCATCACCACAACAGAGGTTGTTGACCAGTTTGCAAAACTTGTCTGCAATCGGATGGGGTAAGTTTTTGCATATCAAGGAAAATGCTTCCTGAAAATGAAAGTTGCTTAAAAAGCTCAACACGTTTCCTGCAAAAGTCATTTTTTGAAACAATACTCGAAAGTGAAATGTCCAATTAATCAATGTATATATGTAAATATATTGGTATATGTGTATATGCATGCAGAGTTGCAGACACATATTTGTGCAGATGTTTGTGTATAAAGTGTGCACATAAACATAAACATGCAGATATTACTTTATTTGCATATTGTATGTATGTACACATACATTCTTGCTTGTATATGTTCAGATGTACATATATTATACAACTAATATTCAAGAACTATATTCGCCTTATTAAAGTGTTTAAAGTTGCATTGTTTTTTTACTCGTAGAATAATTTCAAGTGTCAACCTAACACTGGGAAATAAGATGGAAGATAATATTTTTAATGTAAAACATTTAACATTAAAAATAGTTTCCGACATAAAATACTGGAAAATAAGAAGGAAGATGGTATTTTTAATGTAAAATATTTTACATTAGTAAAACATTTTACGGCGAAATAGACAGAGCATAAGTCTCTGTGGAAGTATATCTATTTCTGCTGTAGGTTTTCTAACTAAGATTCATTGACATCAAAGGGGTGCAGCTTCCACTGGAGAAGAAGATTTTGTTCCCCTTTGGAAGGATTGTAGTGATGATCTTAAGGAATGTATAGGATCTGTTGTGGTTCCGATTGGTAGCTTATCTGTTGGCCTCTGCAGACATCGTGCTCTGCTATTCAAAGTGAGTACCATATAATGTATTCATTGTATTGAGATTGATTTTTTTTGTTTGAGAATTCTGAAATCATTCGAGTATGAGGCATTTAATGCCTTCATCTGAGTTTGAGATGTTCATGTGGGTTGGTAAATTCTATCGGTTAAATTATTCTCTCCGTCTGGAACTTTTGAGTGGCTACATTTTTTACTTCTTTCTTTGACATTGTTATGCTACCGGTTAAAATAGAAGTAAGAGATTAATTACATTTCCTTGGGAAAAATTTCTCTTCTTCGACTTAATGATTCATATGAAACGCAAATATACTTCTGCAGGTACTAGCTGACACAATTGATTTACCTTGTCGAATTGCCAAGGGCTGCAAATATTGTAAAAGAGATGACGCTTCTTCTTGTCTTGTTCGCTTTGGGCTTGACAGGTATACCTTATTACCTACATGGTAATCCATTTCTTTGTTTTTTGGTGAATATAAGAACATAATTCTAAGGGCCTGTTTGGAATCACTTCATAATCTCTCGTTTGACCCAACTTGCTTCTGAGACTTAAAAGCATATTTTAGCCGGATTGTATTAATTTTAGGAAGCACTTAAGATCCCCAAAAGCACGTTTTGTGAGTAGGGCTTCTGCTGCTACATTTGCCTAAACGCAAAAGCTAAAGCCAATCTAGACGGGCATTCATGGTTCAAAATATCGTCCGCGACCGAGACGTATCACTGAGTCATCTCGGAGTCCAATATCGGTATCGTTGGACTCCGAGACGAGACTGCGGTCCGTTACGTAAATATAGCGAGAGAAAACCGTCGCATTTGCATCATGAAACTGTGTGGCAATTTAGTCCAATATCGGTATTGTTGGACTCCGAGACGAGACTGCGGTCCGTTACGTAAATATAGCGAGAGAAAACCGTCTCATTTGCTTATGAAACTGTGGAAATTTAGGATAGAATAGAGCAGATATTGATAAGATTGTGCATATATAGCTTATTTTGTTCTTTAATATTTATTGGTAATCTTGTCACGGACTTGTTCATAATACCTATATTTAAGAATGTAGACAATATTATAGGTCGTTGATGGTTTAATTTGTTTATTTGGTGGACTAATTTTTTTTGTTCTTGTTGTTTTCTATACTTGAGCATTTTCGGAATCTTTTTTTTTTTTTTATAAATAAAAATAAAAATAAAAAAATAAGAAAATAAAAAATAAAAATATTTATTGTTGCGTATCGTTTGATACTGTGCCGCGGCCGAGTTGTCTCAGTCTCTCAGAGCCTCCTAAGACGATTTCCGATAACTAGACTTTGAACCATGCGGGCATTAAACCTGCGTGAGCTTGGATGCCTTTCCACCATTGGGTCTATTTTGGCATGATTGCATTCATTAATACCATGAATTGTATTTCTTAGTCAATATGGCCTCATTGGGAGATAGATTGTGGAAGCTTTTGGACACAATTTAATGAAAACTATTTCTAAGTTCTATTTCTATCTTGGATTATTTTTGTGGTTCACTAGAGGGTCTTGCTCTATGTTTATGCACCTTATTTGTATTATCTTTCTATACTCTTGGTTAAGCGTTGTTTTTCTTCTGTGTCGAATAGTTTCAGTGTATTAAAATACGTATTTTATTTACTATGCAAAGTGTGGCATTGGAAGTTCAAAAGATTGGAGTGGCACATCGTAAAAAGTAAGGTTGGTTTTGTATATTGGTCGAAGCGCAAAAGGTCTGTGGGAAGCGCAACAGGGTCCGACTCTCCCTCAAAAGACGTCTTGAGAGGGGAGGATTACCCAGGCTTATATGAAGCACATAGGGGTTTCTACCTGGGCGATGTGGGACAAATCAACACTCTCCCTGGACCACATCAACAAGGAAAGCCCAATAAGGGTAGAGCCCAACCTAGCTCTGATACCAGTATTGGTGGTCTTGGGCCTCTCTCAACTCCAAAAGCTAGCTCAAGGGGTGAGGCTTTCCTTCACAATTATAAACTGACCACCTGACCCTTCCACAACCAATGTGGAAAACCTCAACAATCTCTCCCTCACACATTGGGCCTTGGATCGGCAGACCCTTACCAGTCTCTCCCTTGTGGCTGTTGGGTAAAGATTTAACATGGGCTCAGATACCATGTAGCAAGCCCAACAAGGGCCTGACTCTCCCTCAAAAGATGTCTTGAGAGGGGAGGATTACCCAGGCTTATAAGAAGCACATACAAGGCCTCTGCCCTGCCAGTGTGGGACAATTCAACAAGGTCTTTATACTGCAGCAGTGTATTAGAAGGAGAGGTAATAGCAGTGTAAATCACCAGATAAGCTCAGAAATGATAATAATAAAAAAAAGACATGCAAGCGTTAAGGTGAAGGAAATATAGGGCTTCTAGGGTTTAACCATATATGTGGATGACTTCAATTTAAAAATTTCTAAATACTACATGACAAATGAACCTTCTTCCATCTCTTGGAGCACTATTTATCAGAAATCCAACGAGCTAATTTTGCCCTAAGAAGGAAAATAGAAATTAACCTTATGATGCAACATAAAATGATAGGATGATATGACGGAATGGATGAAGATAGATGTTGCTAAACTAAAAGGATAGAAAGAAGAAGTAATACTATTATGATACAATATGAGTAACACCCACAATAGATAATATTAGAGAAAATAAGTTAAATAACTTAAGATTGTCTGTTCATGCTTGATAGGGATCAAAAAGGATATTTTTAATATATATATCTATATATATGTGTGTGTTTTTGTTTTTGTTTTTGTTTTTGTTTTTTTGTTTTGTTTTGTTTGTTTGTTTGTGTTTTTTTTTTTAATTATCTTGGAGGATATTGTAGTTTATTTATTTATTTAGGTTTAGGAAGTTTTTATTTAAGGAATAAATATCTATTAGGATTG
Source organism: Hydrangea macrophylla (assembly GCA_033977485.1). NCBI lineage: Eukaryota > Viridiplantae > Streptophyta > Magnoliopsida > Cornales > Hydrangeaceae > Hydrangea > Hydrangea macrophylla. The sequence goes on along the minus strand of CM066999.1, from coordinate 97,933,184 downwards.
GATATGTTTTAAGGATATTATCTTTTAAGTAGTTTTGATTTAGGAAACAATTATCTGTATTGAAATTTTATGTTTTAGGAAGTTGTCCTAGTTTAGGAGTCTTTATTTTTCTCTATAACTAAAGTGTCAAGTCCGTTGTAAAAAAAACAGTTTATGATGATGAATAAAAATTGAGGTCTCTTGGTGGATTGCAAGGGTTCTTTCTCTTTTCTTGGTGGATTCCAAGACTTTTTCTTATTTTTGTTATTGTTCGTCATCAAATCCATCAATATTTCAATTTTCTCAAGTGTCCTGCATCAAGGCTCAACGAAGACCCATAACTTTTCTTGTTGTTAGTATGAAATTCGATTTTTTGTCCACGTTAAGGTAATCTCAGGGAGTGGGTTGATCAACTAAAATGAGTTGAGATAGTAAGGATAAACATGATATACTAATATCCTATGGTTCAAGTGAAGATATGGATGGCGGAAAATTATGATTCATAAAACTGACTCAAATACTCGTGACAGTGCATTGCCTAGTTTTAAATTTTGTATATTTGTAAGTATTTGTCAGCTCACCCTAGCCCTGGGCCTTTGGCTTTTCTAACGTGAATATCGTTAAATAATAGCAAATTGCATAAGCATTTAATATATTTTTTATTGCAGAGAGTATATGGTTGATTTGATTGGGAAACCTGGAAGTTTAAGTGGTCCTGATTCTTTACTAAACGGTCCATCTTCCATCTCAATTTCCTCACCATTGCGCTTCCCTCGATTCAGGCAAGTTGAACCTGCTGTTGATTTCAGGTCACTGGCTAAACAGTATTTTTCAGATTGTCAGTCACTCGATATCGTGTTTGATGAATCTCCGACAGGTGATCTCAATACTTCTTCTTGAAGAATTCATATTCGTACGATGTTTTCTTTTCTTTCACATCTTTTCATTTTCCCTTTTTTCTGAACAGCTTATAATGACTAATGTGTTGGGAAACTGTTTTATATCTTTTAAGTTGTCCTTATATAATGTGCCTTTGGATCAAGTTTTCCTTGAATTTATATCTTCACAAGGTCTCAAAGTTCAATTGATTTCAGCGATTGTAGTACTTGAATTTGACTCTTGGTTTTTTGTTGTTGCACACTACTGGTTTTCTCTGGTAAAAATGACTGTATATGAATGTTATTTTAAACACAATCATATTGACACTTTCACAAAGGTTTATATATTATTAGGTGTTTTTGAGTATATAGTTAATATGGTGACTATGTTGTAGATACAGAAGCCATCCTAGGGGTTTGCTATTCATTTACTCTGTGGGTTCCACAAACTATTGTTACAGGTCCTGTTACTGATGGAGTTGTTGGAGAGACTATGAACTTTAAGCAATCTGAAAGGAAGTGCATGGACAGAAACAACCTTGTGCCAACTGCTCACGATAGAGATTTGAAGAGCTCGACAAACATGGTTAAGGATCCAGTTCTTCGAAAGCACATCTCACCAATTGGGCACAGAGAACTTCAACCACATTTGGCATTGTTGGATCTGAAGATAGATGCAGCTAAGGATTTGAGATATGTTGGGGGAGTTCAGCTTATACAGAGTAAACCAGGTAGAGAGATCACCCTTGATGTGGAGGATCTGGACATCCCTTGGAGTGATCTTGTACTGAAGGAGAAAATTGGAGCAGGTAAATTTTCGTACCCAGCCTGGAAGAACAGTGCAGAGTGCAACAGTTGTCGTTATAGACCATTTGGGTAGCTTTTAAAGTAATAAATTTTTGGAATAAGAGAATTATTTAAGAAACTATAAATTGGAGCTTAGAAAGCTGTTTTTTAGAGTTAAATTGGAATCAGATTTTCTTACAAGCTGTGAAAAAGCTAATCCAAAAGGTCATTTTAAACAATCACTTATATGTGATTGTTGGCCCCCAAAAGCTATCCCAAACAGGATGTTAGTCTTGTATCTTTATCATGCTTTCGTGACCTTCCTCCCCAAATTTCTCGTGAACCTATGCTGAAACAGAGTGGTGTATTTTCAGGTTCTTTTGGTACTGTCCACCGTGCTGATTGGCATGGCTCAGTAAGTAATTCTCTCCCTGTTGACTAAACTAATATTTGAAACTTATCCATGCACAGAACATCCATTTGATTTCTTTTGTAGATATATATGTATGGATGTTCATTAATGACACCTTGAGTACTTTGTTGAACTACTAGGTTTAAGCTATTCTGAGAAACCAAGATATATTAATTTAAATATTGATGTTGTGTAAAACATTGCTGTTAATTGTTTTTGTAATAAATAAATAAAAGAATCATAAAAAAAAACCCAAAGGGGATGTACCACTATACGCAAGATTGTACAGAATTAACCCTCGTCTGAAAAGTACTACAAATTCTGAACGCTTATGTGCAGCATTGGACTTTCATGTGATGCACCTCAATGAGGTGCACTGACTGTGCTTTATCTTGTTTCCAAAAATTTACTTTGACATCCCTTTCTTTTAAAATGTATTTGACTAGTGTTTTAGGATGCAACTCATCTTCATATGTCTCTATATATTTCTTGATCTAAGTTTCATTGGCGGGATAATAAGAATGTGCTAGATTTGCTGGTGTCATCCTTTTAATTAGTAGTCTTACTTAAGCTGTAATTTTCAGGATGTTGCTGTGAAGATTCTCATGGAACAAGATTTTCATCCAGAGCGAGTCAAGGAATTTTTAAGGGAGGTCAGTGTGGGCTAACTTTCGGGCTGAGTTGCTTAGCTTGATGAATATCAGTTGAATTGTTATGTCTTTATGGTCTGTTTGTTTTGACACAAAATGTTTTACGCTGGGAAAGTTTTTTCATGAAAAAAAATAACTTTCCTTCGTATTTTCTTGTAACAAAACAATGCACTTTTATGCACTCTTATGAAGACGAATATATTTCTTTAATATTAAGATTAGCATATAGAAATATATACAAGTGAGAATATGTGTGTGTATAATGTATGTATATGAACTAAATTGTGCATGTAATATATCTGTACGCGCGGGTGCTTCGTATGTATGCACAAATATGTGTTTATATGCATATGCGAACAAAGTAATATACATGCATGTTGATGTATTATACATTTCATTTTTAGTATGCACAAATATGGGTTTATATGCACAAATATGTGTTTATATGCATATGCGAACAAAGTAATATACATGCATGTTGATGTATTATACATTTCATTTTTAGGTATTCCTTCGGAAGTTGACTTGGGGAAAATTTTTCCACAACTCATTTTCAGCCTTTTAAGCCACTTTCAATTTCCTGAAATTTTTGTAAAACATTAAGGCTTCGTTTGGTTCGTGGATTTCACGAGGGAAAAGAGAGGGGAAAGGAAAATAAGATGGAAAACTAGTTCCTTTTACCTTATGGATGGGACTAGTTTTCCATCTTGTTTTCCTTCCCCCTCTTTTCCTTTGCAAAATCCATGAACCAAACAAAGCCTAATGACAACGAGACACCGGTATATGCTTTGAAACAAATGGAGCGCTAGATGAGAAAAAAAATTCATATTCTGGCCCCTGCTTATTTTTAACTCTGTCCTTCTGTTTGATAGGTTGCAATTATGAAACGCCTGAGGCATCCAAATATCGTTCTTTTTATGGGTGCTGTTACTCAGCCTCCAAACCTGTCCATAGTAACGGAGTACTTATCAAGGTTTTTGTTGTCTTCTTGTACCCCATATCTCTTACCCTTGGTTCAGGCAATCAGATATTAATGGCACCTTAGGAAGTTTTGTTTGATTACTTCACTGTTTAATTGAAATTTTGACTTTGAACTGCAGAGGTAGTTTGTATAGACTTTTGCAAAAACCTGGCGCAAGAGAAGTGTTGGATGAGAAGCGTCGGTTGAGTATGGCTTATGATGTGGTATGTTTTTGAAGTTGAGATATTAATCTTTGTTTGTTTTACATTCTTCTGTTTGTATGTGTGCACTTGTGTTGGTGCACCATTGTTCAAAACTCGCACTACTGGGCACTGTCTTAGAAGGCTCCGAAACAACTTGGTTGCAGCATCATATTGCTGTATTGGGTGATAGGAAACAGCACGCTAGATTAATCTTGAAAAAATTCGAAAAGGTTATGAAACTTAGAAAAATGCACCATAGTTGTCATTAACGTGCTACCAGACAAGTATTGCAATATTGCATATAGTTAATTGTTATTGTTTCCAAGCAAAAAAAAAAAAAAAATTTGTTATTGTTCAATGAGAAATAGAATGTGTTCGTAAAATAAGCTAAATACACACAAAAAGCATGTTGGCACCTCTGTTGTTATCATCACTGCCAGCATCTTCTGCAATATTGCCATTTTTTTTCCCCATCATTTTTGCTCCCACTCTTGGAGGGACTGCATACTCCATGCAGCAATAGTTGGTGAACTCCACACCCCTTATCTATATTAGTTGATATAATCAAATTACGAAAACAATAGACCTTTCAATTGTCCAGTGTTAGCATGCAGATTAATATTGTAATATGTACCTTGCAGTGGTGAGAGCCTCGTGCATTGGGCTGCCTTTATCAGTGGATATTGTCATAATTAAGATTTTCCTCAAAATATTTACAATGATAATAATTTTACTTCAATATGTTGCTTAGAGAATTTATTTTTCTTTTTCTTACTCCATCCCATTTTCATTGGCCATTTTTCCTTTTTTAGTCGTCCCAAAGCTAAAGAACACTGAGACTATTAAATGCATATTTTTTACTCACTTTCCAACAACGCCCTTCCTAAACTTAAATATAGAGGAGTAGTTGTTCTTGGTAAAAGGGAGTAAAATGGGCAAATTTGGAAGAATATACTTTTATGAATGGGAGACAATGCATTTAATGATGTTTGCTTAAAAGGTTTGATATACGAAGATAGTAAAAAAAAATGGGACAGATCGAGTATTGTCTAAAGAGGGCCTAGGGATCGTTTTCCCAAATTAGAAGCGATATGGTATCTTCTTGCATGACATTTCACTGTCTCGTGAGATGTTAATGTAGACAATGTTGCCTCAGATGAGATGATGTCTAGTGATATACAGAGAATGTTCTTGCACAATATCTACATGATGGATCACTCAGATTTGTGTGATTAAGCCTTTGCTACTTTATATAAATTATATTTGATTTCCTGCTAAGCATCTTGTCTTTTTCTTCGAACTCATTGACCATGCATCTGTATCTAAGATGTAATGGGGCTTAATTGTTTTCAATTGTCTTGTGCAGGCAAAGGGAATGAATTATCTTCACAAACGGAATCCTCCCGTTGTCCATCGAGATTTGAAATCTCCAAACCTTCTAGTTGACAAGAAATATACAGTGAAGGTAAGAATAAGGATCTTTTGAGGATAGCAGTTAGGTGCCAATTGTTTTACTTAATGAGCAGTCAGGAAAGTTATCCTTTGTCATGGTGCTGTGTAATTTCTCTTGGCACTCGAAACTAGAACTTTTGATTCACATGGAACCCAAGGGACCTTAGTCATTTTTTGGTACCAGAAGATATGAACGTGGCTCCTCTTGCGATATATTACTATTAATCCCACATAGAAAATCAAGTAGGCAGCCTTTTGAATTTTACCACGTGGTTGTTTTTATAGCCTTTCATATTTGCAATGCGCTGGTGAGTAGCACCAGATTTGTCAATCAATTTGATTATGATGTTGTAAAACATAAAATTATTAGGGCCTGTTTGCGAACACTAAATATAGGATCAAGTTTCGACCAAGTCTCACTTTAATCTTGATTTTATGAAAACCAATATTGTGCGGGCCTTATTGGAATCGTTAAAACATGATCTGGTTCAGTCCCAGTCCAATCACTTTTTGTCTGGCTTTCATGAGAACAAAGGTTATGTTGGTTTGACAAAGAACTAGTTTTAAGATGTTAGACTGGAGACGGACTCCTACACAAGAATTGAAAGTTAACCAAACAATGTTATAGAACCGGTTCACTTATGAACCAGAAAACAGATTCTTTGCCTTCCCAAACAGCCCTTAAATTCAGGTAAGTGTTAGGAGATTGTTGTCACATCTATACTAAGAAGCACCGACACAGATACGACTCGACTCGACGCGAATACGTGGACACGATAGTTCTAAAGAAAGCAGGATATGAATATGTTGATTTTTTTTTTCTATTTTTTAAATAGATATTTTACCAAGTCAATCAAGTTGGCATAAAAATACATAAATGAAAACAATATTATGACATTATCAATAATAACAAAGCCAATGAATAAAATTCAATAACATCTTTATAAATCAACATTCAACCACATTTGCTAACTACTAAATAGTTTACGTACTTGTCCCCAAAAAATATGTCAATACTATGAATGAAAACCAAGTCTTCTGCACGTTTTGGTGTCATCTGATTCCTTCTCATTGAGTGCACAAAAGAGTTATGAACTCCAATTCCTCTCACAACATGACGAAGAAGAAGGGTGCACAAGTAGCTTCAAAGATAGGGTTTGAATCAAATGTGCACATTACCCACCAATGGTGAATGGAATCAACATCTGCAAACTCTCCCGACATACTTGAGTATCCGACACGTGTCCAAAGAGTGTCGGTTCAAGAAAAACTAAAAAAAAATTAGGACACGGTATTTTGAGTCTCTGACACGTGTCCAAAGAGTGTCGGTGTCGGATACGCTGCCGACACTGATATGAGGGCAAAAAATAGTGTCGGTGCTTCATAGCATTTATACACTGGTTAAATCTCAATGATAGATTCTGAGGAAGAATTTCAGGAGTTAAAAGTTGTGCCCTGCTAACTTAAAGTGCACATTTCTTTCTTCCTTTTTTTGGCTGCGCAAGATAACGTCACGAGACTCGGTACTTCTTTGGAAAATACATTTTTTCGTTGTTGTTTTGAGATATTAACATTTGATTTCATTCACTCTGTTGGGTGTGAGGAGAATCAAGGATCGACCTTTAAATACTGATGAAGCATAATAATGGCACTTCGACTTTTCAGTTATAGTTAGTAGGTACTATTTGTAAATGCCCTAAAAGATGTTATATCTTTTGTCCAAATAAGACTTGTGATTGATGTATTAACAAAGTACTAGAATTTAAATAGCATGGTCGTCATGACATGATTGGATTCGGTGATTATTAGGACTCTATTTTTGGCGCTTCCTAACATTTCTTCTACATCTGTATACTCTCTCTCACATCCTCATTTATTGTTCTGGAATCGAAATATTGGGTTTTGAGTTGAGGTCAGGCATAAAATTTTGAACTCCTAATTTAATACAATTTCCCACAAAAGAAAAGCTCAAATATACGGTACCCTCTATTTTTCCAGAATTTCACTTTGGACATTATTATCAAATGTATCACTTACGGGCCTACGGCTCCCAATTTGTTAAATTTATTCAATTGAGGATAACACGGGCCTACGGCTCCCAATTTGTTAAATTTATTCAATTGAGGATAACTGTTAACAGATTTGATGATTGAATGACTTAATAATTGTCCTCGATCGAGATGGATTGCCCTCAATTGTTCTGAGCTGAGACCGGTGTAAAAGTCAATGGCATTAAGTGATGCAATTTATAGCAGAGGGTCTAATATGAAAATTTGAGAGAAACAAGGGCTCCAATCTTTATTCGACCCCAGAGAAAAGAAAATGTGGAGTTTCTAATTATTAAATAGTCAGTTTTTTCTTCCTAGGTTCTGTGGTTAGAGGCACACTGTATTCTTATTTTCTTTGTTCTTTGGAGGGGTGGGCGAGATGGTTACTGTTTTTGTTGCTGAACCATGTAAACTTGCCATGTTTTCATCTTGCTTTATTCCCTTCCTGCTTTGTGAAGCCTTTGTTTTGCTTGAGACTAGAGTATTGTCATACATTTAGAGCACGTTTGGATTTTAGCTTATTTGGGACCAGTAATCAGTTATATGGGACTATTGAGAGATTCGAGTTAGTTTGATACAAACTTTATCACAGCTTTTTAAAGAAAAATGACATATAAATTTTGTTTAAGAAACTGTGGCTGTTTGAATAGGCTTTTTCACAGCTTTTTGAAAAATCGAATTCCTTTTACAAGCTAAAGATTTTTTTTTTTAAATTTGTAGCTTTTTGAAAAATCTCTTATTCCCAAAAAGTGATTATTTTAAAAGCTAATACAAACAGGCTCTTAGTTTAGTTTGCAATTTTTTAGTTGAAAGTTGAAAACTGCAAATATATTCAACCTGTATAACCTTCCAACTTGTTTCCTTTGTTGTTGGGTTATTATATACAGTAAGTTCTTTTCCTTTCATTTAAGATTCGATTATTCATACATCACATAGCTGGTCTGTTTATTCAGGTCTGTGATTTTGGTCTATCCCGTTTAAAAGCAAACACGTTTCTTTCATCAAAGTCAGCAGCAGGAACGGTAAGTTATATAGAGAATTAATTAGATCCTAACTCTACCATGTCTTTATCTGTAGATGGTGGGAGTGCTTTCTAGGAGAAATAATATATAATTCTGTGCTTCATTTTATAGCCAGAGTGGATGGCACCGGAAGTTCTCCGTGACGAACCATCAAACGAAAAGTCAGATGTATATAGCTTTGGCGTGATTCTGTGGGAGCTCTCCACCTTGCAACAACCTTGGAGTAATTTAAATCCAGCACAGGTTTGTATATAGCAGTTATCCATAATTGGTGATATGCCGGAAACCAGAGTTGCAGATGTTTGATTTGTGGTGGATTAAGAGCCCGTTTGGTTGCTGTGGTGATAAGAGATTTTTTCTTTAGTAGATTTTCGAAAAAGCAGCAAATGCTGCTTCTGATTTAAGCCCTTTTTTCAGCTTTAAAGTGGATTCAGTTTTTGAAAAAACTGTGAGGAACTTTTTGCCGAACGGACTCGAATCTCTCAGTAATCCCTAATAAGTGATTGTTGGTCCCAAATAATCTCATCCAAAAGGGCGCTAAGTTAGTTCTGTTTACTTGGTAAGGGGCTTTTTAGCACTGGTGAGGTGGTGACCATACAATAATGTAATAGGAGTATTAATGGAAGGTGCAAATGAAGGTTGAAAAGACATAAAGACCTTATTTAGTTGAAGGACTTAAATGACATTTAGTAGCCAGAAACAAATATCTTATATGTGTCAGACCATATCTTTGTGTTGGACATGTACCATATACTCCTTTTCTTTGGGCGATTTTGAATATCAGATTGTATTAAATGTTGAACCATAGTCCGAAACTTATTAATTATAAAACCTGAGGCTTATTACTGTTAATCGAAGCTTGCCTGATCCTTTCCTTATGAAATGTTTTGACCTGATTTCAGTGGTTGGTGATCATTGCTTGCAGCTTTATTGAAATCCATTTTTTTTCCTTCATTTTTTCTTGGGTAAAAAGGAGTATAGGGTAGGGTTGCCAACACATCTCAAGTACGTGTGGGAATTTTTTGAAAAATATTCTAAAGATCTAAATGCAACTCCACTTCATAGCATTTGAAATCATTTCCCAAAAAATTAGAATTATCTTATATGCTGACCTTTTATTCTTTTTTTCTTGGACAATTCAGGTATTTTATTTTTTTGGGGTATTTATTATTTATTCTTATACTTTTGCGTACTGACATGCGCGTGAAATAGTGGCGATCTCTAATATATGGTATCAATGTGTTGTCTTGAAGGTTGTAGCGGCCGTTGCATTCAAGGGAAAAAGGCTCGAGATTCCCCGTGATTTAAATCCCCACATAGCTGCCATGATTGAGGCTTGTTGGTCAAAGTGTGTTGAAATTCTCATTTCTCTTAAGCTTTGATTGTTTTTTGATTTAGAGAAGGAAAAATAGAAAGGAAAATAAATTGATAGGGAAAACTCTCTCTACAGTTTTCAGTGTGTATTCTGCCAACATCAGAAATTGGAAATTTTCAAAAGATTATCAGAACTCGAGAAAAGATGAAGGGAAGTGACTTAAAAAGATTCAAAGTTTTTATATCTTTCCGTTTTCTTTTCCTTTCTATATTTCTAACTGTTTTTCACACTGACCAAACAAAAAAAAGTTTTTCCCTCATTGTTTTCTTTTGCGTTCCTTCGCTTAATCCACGAACCAAACTGAGCCTTATTGGCTTTTGTGTTCCATTTCCTGTTTAACTGATACTATTTTTGTCTCTAACGAGTATAATGTTGGTTTGCCTGCAGCGAGCCAAAGAAGCGACCTTCCTTCTCAAGCATAATGGAAACCTTAAGACCATTGATTAGACCTTCCACCCCTCAACAAGTTCGTACAGAGATGCCATTGCTCACGTGACTGAGCGGGACATTTGGGAAGTTTCAGAGGTGTGAATGTGACAATTCATTTGATGAGCTAATATCTGCTGAGAGCACTCCTCGGGTAATCCAGGTGCGTCTATTTTCAAAATTGCAGTTTTGGGCCTTTAACTTTTTAGGCTTTGCTTGGTTCATGGATTTAACAAAGGGAAGGAAAAGAAAACGACGTGGAAGTCACTTTTCTTTGTCTTGTTATAAGGCAAACAGTGAGAAAACTAGGAAGGAAAAGAAAATTTAGTGATAAATGAATTAAAAATTTTGAATATTGTGAGTCGATTCCCGTCACTTTTTCTTGGTTTCCTATTAGATTTTGAAAATTTTCAAATTCTAATTGTTGTTTCTAACTTTCTGCATGGAGCAGAGCACAAGGGAAGTAGTTTTCACTTTCCTTTTTTTTTTTTTTCTCTAATCCACAAACCAAACAGAGCCTTAACTGATTTGTAGGGGTTGGTAAACTTCCTTTGATGAATGGTACTTTTTTGGCTGCAAAACAATAGAACTTGGAATCCATGGTTCAAGGTCAAGGTCGCGGTCGTGGTCGCTGGGGTCGCGGAGACGACTCGGTTGCCGCGCCGCGGACTGGTATCAGGCGATATGCAAAGATACGCTAAATTAAAGGTTCAAAAAAATCGGGAAAAATAATGAAAAATTCTAAAATAATTAGAATAACAAATTTGGCTTAATAGATTGTCACAATACACAATGTACCAATTACAAAATCACATTTTGTTCAATAAACATGCTGCTGATCTAGTCCCACATGTGTATTTCTTATTACAAATTTAATTATAAACGCTAAAAATAAATAATAATGCTACGGAGTATTTGTCATATTGTGATATTAAATAACAATTATATTAAACAATTACTAGACACTAGTACAATTCTTACATATTTAGTACCTTCATGATTATTATAAGTGAAATCACAATTTTATAAGCAATTAAAAAATTAAATAACAACTACTACTAATGATGAGCATTATTATAATTTCAAATGTAACACACATGATATAAAAAAATATTATATTATAGTGAGTAATTTGTCTCTGCCTTGTGTGTATTTTTTTTTGTTGGTCAAAGCCTTAGACTGTGTTCAAGTAAGTGTAATAAGTATTTAGCAAAAAAGAAAGTGGGTATAATATAACTATATAAGTAAAGTTCAGCAAAATAAGTATAATATAGTATAATATCCGGACTGTAAGTATAAAAAAAATAAACACACACACACACACAAACAAAACCCTAAAGATGGAATGACAGAGAGGGAACGACACAAACAGCCTCGTCCTCTTGGTAGAGGACGACATACACACCGAGAGAAATGGAGAGGAAGAACCATGAGAGAGAGAGAGAGAGAGAGAGAGAGACGAACGACAGAGAGGGAGCCTCCTGGTCGCAGAAGCACAAAGATGGAAGAAACGATGCCTAGGAAGAGAGAAGGAGAAAGTTCAGATCGCACCTTGTGGAGTGAAGAATCCCTCTTGATCCTGATCTATGGAGATAACTCAGAAAGGGTACGATTCGAACCAGTTGCCCTCTTTTTTGAGCCTCAAATCTGTCCTCTCAAGCTTCATCTCGCCATCTCGGCTGAGATCTCGTGCGATACGACACCATCTCGTGCGATTCTGTTTGATATGGCCGATACCTCTACCGATACTTCACCGTTTTCATTAATATTTGTATCGTCTATATATGTCGGATCGTTGGGCTTCGAAACCGAGTCCACTCGGCCGATACGGCTCGGTATCGGCCGAGACTTTGAACCCTGTTGGAATATGAGAACAGAAATGTAATCAAATTATCATATGCTTGCGAGAAACATCCTGAAATAGTCATTTTTATGGGACTCTTGGGCTCATGCACATGCCAGAACGACTGGCAGTGTTGGAACAAGGTGAGAACTCGGGTGCTGAATATTTAGACTCTGGTTGGTTTGCAGAATTAGAGAAGGAAAACAAAAGGAAATGAAAATTAGTTACCCTGTTTTTCCTCCATGCCTAAATAACATTAAAAAGTGAATTTTCAGATTGTAAGTTTGTAATTGTAGTATAGGAAAAAAGGGAGCGAAGTGACTCACAGAATTCAAAATTTTTAATGTTTTGGGATTATTGCAATTATGGGAAAAAGTGATCTCCTATTAATAACATCCAACCAACAAAAAATTTGTATTTATTTGCAAGTCTTTATTTTTTCATCTTATTTATGAAGGGGTCCAAATTTAGTTTTTGGAAGGAAAAATGTCTTTTTTGTCCTACTTCTTCAAGAGGTTCAAATCACATCTTTGCCCTTTATATCAAAGTACCCATTGTGCCTTGTAATAGGTTTGGGCATTTTGACTGACACAGTGAATAAGAAGTAGAAGACACCGTTGAAACTGCAAACTACCATAGAATGCTTTACTCTACATTTCAATGGTCCAATACAATACCCAAAATATCTAGCTTCCTTTAGGTTCCACATACCCTTAAACTCAGTGACGGCAAAGATTTTTTGGGTTCATCTTAGGCTGGAATAGATTATGCATCCCTGTAATTAGTCATTTATCTCTAAAAAAAAATTGTTGGTCACCGTCTTCATCACCATAACGGGTCTGAACATTTTTGTTTTGTGTGTTCATGTAGTGTTCTCACATGACTTTTGACTCGCTAATTGTCTGAAATTGTTTTCTCCATGAAAACAAAAGATGTAATCCCTGGGTCCAAGAAGCCGATCGACCATATTAACCATTCAAAACTTTTGATTACGGGTGTGTCGGGTGTGCATCGGTCAGTTTGGTTGGGTTTTTTTTTTTGGCATGTTTAAAAACTGATTGAATGGCTCGGTTCGATCCGATCGGTCGGTTCGGTTCCTTCTATGACTATACTTTTGAAAACCGACCACATAGGCTTGGTTTGGTTGGTTCGGTGTGCAGTTTTTTTTTTTTTGAATGGCCCTACTTTTGATTTGACAAACTAAGGATTTAGGAACATGTTGCAATTGTGTATCTCATTTCTAGTTCTCTGCATTTCTACTTTTGATTTGCATAAAGCAAGAATCTAGCGAAACTTCTTCCCCCACTTTTTTTTTAATTGGCTGGCAAAGCAATCAAATCTTAACAAAAGAACTGAAAATTACGTAGTCATGAGAGACAAAACTGCCCAAAATACATTGAGGAAGATGTGGAGGAATCTGCAACTTCTTTCGTTAACCATGGTATTCTGCGATTAATATCTCAATGCCAAATTTCCAAACTTATTACAGGGCATTTGGGTATTTGAGATAATGGAAAAAGATTGGACAAAAAAGACATTTTTTCTTAGAAGCCCTAAATTATGACCCCATCATAAATAAGATGGAAAATGAAAGACTTACAAATAAATACAAACCTTTGTTGCTTTGGATGTTAATATTTTCCCCTTAGTTGTAATAATCCCTAAATTTGTTCTCTCCGTTTTTAATTTCCCTTCTGTCTTTTTTTCTTATTAACCAAACAAACAAAAGGGTTTTCATTTCCTTTCGATCACTAATCCATGAACCAAACAAAGCCTTATGGGTGGGGAATGTTATGACCTATAGGTGCCTTTAGCCCAACATTGGTTTGATTGATTGTTTTCTAGCCCTCAAAATTCTGATATCAATGTTCATGTTATTTCTGACAGGATTGTCGTTGTACATATCTATTCCATTGCTTAATTGATGAGCATTCTGATTTTTTATTCGAGAAGCTGCCCTAATTGAGTATACTAGTTTAGAGACTGTGTGTGCAATTCACATCATAATTTTGTATGTATATGCGATTCTATGTAATAGTTTGATGAAACTAGCTTATATGAATTAACTTAGTGGTATTGTACACCATAATACACCGTTTGAGTGCTTATTGCACCTTTCCCATTTGTATTTCTCATTTCAAAGGTAATATGTGCATAGTCTCTCTCTCTCTCTCTCTCTCTCTCTCTCTCTCTCTCTCTCTCTCTCTCTCTTGAAAATGTAGAAGAAGACAATTGTTCCAAAATTGATCTTCAATATGTTGAACTGTGGGAAAATGGAAGTATGAATTGTTTTGAATCCAGTATGTTTTTTTATGGTAATATCATTGACATTAGTATAATTTTGCAACCGATTGTACTTTGTGCAGAAGATTGCATCACATATATATATATATATATACAGTGCAGCTGTCATCTGTAATAATTATTGCTTCCACATGTATGTTACGGGGGAAATTCACAGACGTTTTGTTCAAATTGCTTCAGATTGAATTGCGGCTCAGTGAGATCTGCATATCTATGTAGCCATAATTTCTCTTTTTCCCCTGCTTCAGTTTATATTGAATTGATCACACCTAATTTTGGTACCCTTTAAGCAAGTATCAAAGAATTTCCCTTGATGTGATATTGCATGGAGATTAATGCTATGATTTTCAGATTTGCTTCTCAAATTCTCTGTCATGCAATGGTATATATTACAACTATTGCCATAACATGTAGTACAACGGCTAAAGTATTTGGAAATCAAATTTGAGAACATAGCATCACCTTGGCATGAAGAGTAATGTTATGCTTCTCAAATTTTGTATTCTAAATGGTTTCCAAACACCTGATATTGGGATCATTTTAACATATTTCAATCAAAATTAAATAGGCCTATTGCCGCATGTCTTCGGAACCATTTGGGATGCAAAATTTGGAAGTATAACATTACTCCTGCATTAAGCATGGTCAGTCGGTAGAGAATATCGATATGCTTCCCAAATTTAAATCTTCATGTGGTATCCAAATACTTTAAATGTTGTACCACATGTTATGGCAGTGACTGATGGTACCACTACATACAGTACAACTGAAAGCATTTGGGAAGCAAATTATGGGTAATTAATAAGAATTTATTGAATAAAATAATACTCCCTCTGTCCCATTTTATGTGTCCCTCTTTGGGAATTCAACTATTTAAGGGGACAAAAAGAATCTACTTACTTTCCATAATTGCCCATAATCATTGCACTTTCTTTTTTTATTTTGTTTTGGTGTTAATTGCAAGGAAGGGTAATTTGAAAAACTAAGTAAAATTTGCAAATGATTTAAGAAAGTGGACAACAATTTTGGGACATCCTAAAAAGGAAAGGGACACATAAAATGGGACAGAGGGAGTAACTAGCAGCCCAAATGCTTTAATTGCTCACTCCCAACTTGAGTAAGGGTGTGTTTGATAACCCAATTAAGTGTTGAAAATGAAAAGATTCAGCACTTATTCTTTTTCAGTGCGTTTGATAACGTGTCACTTAATTGAAAAAGCAGCCAAAAAACCACTGAAAACTTTAAGTGAAAAATTTCTACTGAAAATAATCACTGAATGCTTTCTATTTCAGTAATTGAAGCACTGTTTTTAGTATTACAAATTCAATCACTTAAAATTTTCAGTACTTAAAATTCAGCACTTAATTTTCAGTTTTATCAAACGCACCCTAAGACTCTTGAAGACACTCGTCATTCTTAAAAGTACGGGTAAATACCATCTACCTCTCCTAAGGTTTGGCCTTAATACACATATCTTCCTTCACGTTTTAAGAATCTCACTTACCTCCCTTATTTTTAGATTTTAGTTTCAGTTTCCCCCTTCCTTTTAACAAAATGTTAGAAAATTTAAGGGAATCTATCACTAAAATTCAGAAATAAGGGAGGTACGTGAGATTCTTGAAACGTGAGGAGAGGTATGTGTATTAAGACCAAACATTAAGGGAGGCAAGTGATATTTACCCTTATTATATGGCTGGCGATAAAGACACCTTCATTTTTTAATTAGGGCACCTAAATTGAAGTTAAAAAATTAGTTTTTTACTTTTTACTTTAATTAGTAAGGGCACCTCACTTATTTTAATTACTATGTATTATTTCTTTGTGTCTCTCTCTTTATTTATTTTCAAATCCTTTAACTACTTCTGATTTCTTTCTCTATTAACTCCTAATCTATATTCAGCGTCTTCTACAATTTGACTTCTTTTCTTGTAAGTTTTTTCGTTTTTATTAATTGTGATTCTTCTCTCTTCTCAATAGGTATCATATAATCCCCCTTAGCATAATTTATATAATAGTAAAAATTTGCCCATATTAGGTTTCGAGATTGTTCCTTTGCATCATCAATTTATTACACTTTATGGTGAAACTACGTTTGCGTGTGTGTGTGTGTTTAGCATGTGTCGTGTTTATTCCAGATTTATAATTGTCGCAATTTAGCAGCCACATCGTTTTTTCTTTTCTATAATCTAACGGTCTTATGATATCCAGATATCAAGTGATGAAGTCACATAAACTGCTAAGCGTCTTGCACTGAAAAAGGATTACTAGTAAGTTCAACTGCTATAAAACTCTATAATTGCAAGTAATACTGTTGCAAGTACCAAATTTTATTATTATTATTATTATTATTATATCTTTTATTCTATAATATTTATGAAAATATATAGTAATACCTAATTATGTGTGTTGTGCTTGTCTCTATAGTTTAGAAAGTGTCACTTTAGTCATTGTAGGTTCATGAGTGTGTCAAATAAATCCAATAAGTCTCTTAGTGATGAATAATTTTGTCACTGTCACAAAAAGTGTTTGAGGGACTAAAATGACACACTTATGAAACTACATGGACTAGAATGACACTTTCTAAACTACAAGGATCAAATTGACATAAAGGGCAAACTAAGAGGGTGTAAAATACAATTAAGCCTATAATATATATAGTAAAATAAGTGATGTGACATTACTAATTAAAGTAAAAGGTAAAAAAAAAAAAACTATTTTTTTTAACTTCAATTTAGGTGCTCTAATTAAAAAATGAAGGTGCCTTTTTTGCCAGACCAAAGAAAATAGACCCGTAGGCTCGTTTGTGAACTGCTAGTTATTATTTTATTGGATTGGTTCTTATTATTTTGGACTGTTTGATTATGTATAGAGTAATGCTAGGTGTACACAACTTTTGTACACACTTTTGCACAAATACTTTAAATGCATGTACCTTGTACTGTTTGAATTTTTTACATTTTTTTGTGCACCACTTATACAGCACAAGGTACATGCATTTAAAATATTTGTGTACAAAAGTGGGTACAAATTTGTGTACACCTAACATTACTCTTATGTACAATATAATTGTTGAATACCATCTTCCATTCATTTTTCGATTATTTACTTTCATTTCCATTACCAAACTTGAATGCTTTTATAATGAGTGTCGGTAAGGGCACATTCATTTTTTAATTAGGGCACTTAATTTTAAGTTAAAAAATTAATTTTTTACCTTTTACTTTAATTAGTAAGGACACATCACTTATTGTACTACAGTACATATTATATTTTATAAATAAGGCTTAACTACGTTTTACACCCTCTAGTTTGCCCTTTGTGTTAATTTGGTCCCTGTAGTTTAGAAATTTTCATTTAGTCCCTTTAGTTTCATAAGTGTGTCATTTTAGTCACTCAAAACACTTTTTGTGACAAAATATTATTACTTTCAGTGACAAAATCATTTGTCATTAAAGGACATATTGGACTTATTTGTCACACTTATGAAACTACATGGACTAAAGTAACACTTTCTAAAATACATGGACCAATCTGACACAGGTAACAAACTACAAGGGTGTAAAATGTATTTAACACTTACAAATAAACTTAAACCGTCCCAACTGACAAAAATCAGTGCAAAATAAACTTGGACCACCCCAGTTGAAACTATTTCTATATGAAATTAATCGTTTCAACTTTGGCTTCTTTAACATAAGCCCTGCATCAGTAGATAAGTTCTGATCGTGAGTCAAATACCTACATATTTATAATAAAGACAGTGTAAGAATAATTTAAATTTAAATATTAATATATTAAAAATGGTAAAATTTTCACCGTATCAATGGAAAAATATGGTGTTACATTGATATATGCACGTTGGTTTTCCATTATATTTGATAAATGTACCAAATAATTTTCAACATCTTCTATTCCTATTTTTTTTTTCAGCATGTGCTTAATACAAAAAAATACGGACATTATCTACTAAGGAATTCATTGTATTGAGTCAAAAAGAATAATTAAAACATGTTAGAATAATACTTAACTAGCAAAACGGAGTAAAATAGTTGAAAAAAAAAAAACAATAAAAGCAATATGTGGCTGAATTGATTTTTTTTTTTTTTGGTGATCAATCTCGACTGCTCACAAGCAATTGGAAGTCAAACAAAATCAAATATGAAATATTACATGCCCAGCATCAAAATGAGAAGAGACAAACTCTGAATCTAACACAAACAAAAGGAGATCAGATGCTAGCAGACTCCATGTTCATGAATTCATTGAATTGTGACATAAAAAAAAAGCTATAAAACAATGAAAACAAGACGTGGCTGCCATGGTTCTTACACAGTTTCACGTAAACACATACTCAAGCAGTTGGGTTAGTCTATTTCTCGTGTAGTATGTTTCGTTCTCAGTAATATGTACAAATTGAATTAATCACAAATCAAAATTTCATAGAAATGAATTTATAGATTAACGAGGTCTCTTGTTTATAATAAACCCTAGAATAGTGCATGGTTAGAGATTCACATAGAATGAAAAAGCAAGAAGAAGAAGATCAAAAGTTAGGGAGGAATAAGAAAGAGAGATTTAGAATTATTGGATATCAGTTGAATAACAAACACAACCCTTGCTTAGAAAGCAAAAATAATAAAACTTAAACTTCTTAAATATATAATTTATGGGAGATGCCCTTAAAAGAAACAAAAAGTTTATTTTTTTTACCTAAAAAATGTGCCCAAATTAAAAAATGAACTTGCCCTTACGAGCACTCTTTCTTTGAACTATCATGTTTCGGCTGTCCTGTTCTGCTATCAAAAGCTCATCAAGCGGAGATGATTCATCACCCTGACCGTTCTCAATGAATAAAGATTGGAGAACAAACAACATCCACAAATATTAAAATGTGTCTCACTTTTTGGATGGAGCCTACTGACACTTAGGGCCCACAGAGAAGAGAGACAAGCATTTTAGTGTTTGTGGATTTTATTTGTGCCAAAAGCATTGTTGGTTCTCAATTCCTGAGCGTCTGCTACGTGTGGTGTTGGATTGTAACACCCCAGAAACCAAGCCACGTGGGCGAGGTCAACAAGTCAAACAATATAAATTAAAGCAAGGGATAGTCCTACGTGGACCAATCCAACAAAGCGGAAGCATAGGGGAATCCTACGTGGATTCCAAAGAAAAGTAAAAAGGTAGGGATTGACCCTCAAGTGCCAAATGGGTCAAATATGGTCAATCAACATAAATTTGACTTAAAACATTTTGATATAAAGGTCATAAGTTTAAACGGAAAGGATATAGGACTTTAAAGAATTTTAAATGAAAGGAAACCTTAAGAAAACAAGAAGGTTATTAGGGTACAAATTGTTCCTGGAGAAGGTCCAAGAAGGCCCTTAAGAAGGTACAAACATAAGCAGAATGTATTAAACACTATGAATTCAAGGTACAAACGAATCCTGAGGAAAGTCCAAATGATCCTTAAAAAGGTACAAACATAAGCAGAATGTATTAAACACTATGAATTCAAGGTACAAACAAATCCTGAGGAAAGTCCAAATGATCCTTAAGAAGGTAAAAACATAAGCAGGATGTATTAAACACTATGAATTCAAAGTACAAACGAATCCTGAGGAAAGTCCAAATGATCCTTAAGAAGGTACAAACATAAGTAGAATGTATTAAACACTATGAATTCAAAGTACAAACACATCCTGAGGAAAGTCCAAATGATCCTTAAGAAGGTACAAACATAAGTAAAATGTATTAAACACTATGAATTCAAGGTACAAACGAATCCTGAGGAAAGTCCAAATGATCCTTAAGAAGGTACAAACATAAGTAGAATGTACGTGAATATGCAGTTGATCCTTTGGAGCCAATCCTCGGCTACTAAGGGACCGACATCTCCCGAAAAGCTCGGAGGACTACTTTTCTCGAGTTCTCTCATCAAGATTCGACTCTCATCAATCGGAGGGGGTGGCGGGATCTCATCACGCACATCCCTAGCAATATCTCTCATAGCATCGGCCATTGCTTGATAGACTTGAGATCCTCCAGGAACGTCGTGATGATTCGTATACGACGAGGACGAAACTCTCGCCGCCTGTGGATATCGCATTTTTTTTTTCTACCCATAGCTTTTTCAAAATCTTTTTAAGACAAATTGATCTTTTGAAAACCAGAGATTTCTAGGTCCGGGGATTATGGTATGAGAGGGGAAGGAGCCCAACGGACTAAAACACCCCCTCTTATCCTATCTCGTGATAGGCCTTTACTCAACATCCTTTTAATCGAATTTATCAATCTAAATGTGCCCTCAACTAATACATAGATATAGATATACTTTACACAAACATGTCCAAAGGGTGTAAGATTGCTAATGGTGAAAATATCATTCAAAAGCCATGTAATTCAATTAGCAAGCAATATGATATGTAATAGGGAACAAGGGAACTTACCCGGGATCCAGCTGCGAATATTAGACGTGCTATGTATATGAAAGAAAATAAAACCTAAGAAATGGTCTCTAATCACATATATAAACATAAGGCAATACCTATTTCTAAGGTGTCGTGCATGAAGTCGAAAATCAATAGAACCAAGAAATAAATAAGCTAAAAGGGGTTTGAGAAATCATACCTTAATAGCACTACAAAACAAAGGGTTAGTCCACATGCTTTAGATAAGATGTAATGTTGAATCTTAAATGAAACTCCTAAACCTCTAGCTTAAATCTATCAAGTATGAAAGAATTGACATAATTATGAATTCATTCTAATTAGTTGGAAATGCACCACAAATATAGATATGCAAGTCTCAACTAGGAGCCAATGCAATGTCCATATAGAGATGATGTAGACCCAACATGGTTACAAGGAACTCATAATTAAATTTGACTAAATTTAATCCTAATACAAAAATGAATTCTAATTACAAGTATCAATCTACATGGATGAATGTATATAGATATATAAGCACGAACAAGAATAAGCTACGAATTATTTCTTGATTTGGATCATTTAACCTTTGGTCTTAAGTTTAACCAACCATTATAAAGCATGGTTTAAGCCCTAGGTCATAGAAATGTCATTTGAACTATTATTTACAAAGTTTATCAAATCTGCCCCAAAATCTTGAAAATTACAGAGAGCAAATCAAAACTTCAAAAATTGGAAAAACATAGTTCCCATGGTTTGATTTCAATGAATTTTGGACACAAGATGCCTCTGTAAGTCTAGTTTCTAGTCCAAAAAGAAAAATCAAAGATCAACTGTTCAATTTCTAGAAATTAGGCAAACACTAGACATCACTCAGAAATCTACAACTCTCTGTCCAGAAATTTTGTACGATTTTCTAAAATAGTAAACAAATTAAAAAGACTCTAATCTTTTTAGGAGATCTTATTAACATATTAAAATTCATAGAAAACATTATTTGGAGTCAAGAATGGTTGATAAAGGTTCTGATTTACTCATTTCAAGAAGGTGTTACTGTTCTGAAACTCTGGACAGATTATAGTTACTTTACAAAACTCATGGCCAAACTACTTTAAACATGAATTCTCATTAAAACAAAAATTACAGTGGTAAAACTTTGTGTTATTGACACTCTCCAATTGGTTTCATTCAATTCCAATGGTTCGTTATGTAACTAAAAATCTTTGATCAAAAGTGGTTGATGAACTCATTGCACCATTGTCAAGTTCACCTTTTATTTGTTAACTTTAGCTATCAAGCCATTAAATTTGGCTTAACCTAAACTACTTCTTCTCCCATTTGATGGTCATTGGAGACTAAGGACACTCATACTTATAGACCTCAATGAGGTATGAAGAAACTTTATGAAATCTCAAAATAATGAACCTAAACCATGGAGGTAGGTTTAGATTCATTGACCAAACATACTAATATCAACCTTAATCCTCTTGTAAATCATGAGCTTACAAGGAAACTAAAGGATTTCAAATCAATAGATTCAAGCAAGATATTGAAAGTCTTATGAATTCTAAGAGATGATTATAAAAAGAAAAAGGAAAGGAAATTAAGACTCAAGTAATATCTAATTTACTTCATGATTCATTTAATCTTAAACCTAAGGTCATTTTGATCCAAATCAATAAAATAGAAGTTCAATCACAACATTGGTATGTGCAAAGGACCCTAAAGAGAGGACTTGAATTAGAGACTAATTAACTTAGAGGTTACCTCCAACTATCCTCAACTTCTTGGTTGTTTTAGGATTTTTCCCAAGGTTAATCAAGCTCTTCTTCTAGCTCTTCCTTCTAAAACTTGCTTCTAATTGTGTTTAGAAAATTTTAAGAAGTTTAAAAACAAAGAGAATCAAGATAAGATTTTAAGATTAAAAAATTTTAAGCCAAAAAAAGATCCTTTGTAATAGGATATTCATCCCCTTTATATTGGCAAATTCTAGAGGGTTATTCTAGTAATTTCACAGTAAAAACCATAATTTTGAATGTCCTTTTGAAAGTACAAAACGTACTATTGCAAAGCTGGCAACCACAAAAATGCGGCACTCAACAGAGATGGAAGCGACACTCAATAAGTGCCGGTGCGACACTCACTGAATGCCGACGCAACATTCACTAAATGCCGGTACGGCACTCAATGAATGTCGCGGACAACTCCGCGGACTGCCGCATTTTCTAGAATTCTAATTTTAGCGGCAGTTGATGTGTTTTTCTGGCTATCAATAACTGCCGTAGTGGCACTTTCTGACTACCGTACGACAATTAGTGAGTGCCACAGTAGCAACCCGTGACTGCCGCAATATGTTCCATGTTCCATTTTCTTCTATTCTCCCTTTTCCTTCTTTCTTTCTTTTTGTTTGAAATGCGGAGCTTTTCGAAGAGCTTGAATCACCTTTGGAAGTCTTAGATTAGTCGGATATTGTCATCATCGGATTTGGAGGTAACACTCCCCTTAATTCAACGTTTGTTCAAAATTGGGGTGTCTACACCGCCTGGCCTCGACCTCGACCTCTAGCACGTCCCCTTCAGCCTCTACCCCGAGATTGCACGGAAGAAGACTCGGCCCAATCATCGTCTCCTCGGCCTCCATCTCGGCCATCGCGGCCTCTAGCATGACCAACACGCCATCAAACTCTAGGCGGCATAGCTAGAAAGCATAAAAGAAAAGTTTAATAACCATAAACTAGCATACAAGTCACATAAGTGCTAGAAATTTAGACATGTGATCATATAAGCATAAGCATGTTATCATGCAATCCTATAGGCAAATAAGCATGCTATCATAATCAACTCATCATTAAAAAAAGAAATAAAACGATTCATTTAAGTAAGCATGGTTGATAATGTAAACAAAGAGCAACGGTCACACATGGACCCAATTAATTCCCAGAGTACCAACCACCTCAGCTTTCGAATGTTCACAACGTGTTTTACATCTCCTTGTTGTGCTTGCATAAACCGCATTCATCGCATATTATGAAATGGACCGATCTAACCCTCGAGCAAGACGCATCCAATGAAGAGCAACCGATTTGTATCTCGGAGACCAAGGATCACATACTACAAGGCAAGATGATTACATTGGTAAAGGTACTTTAGAAGCACCATGGCACCGAAGAATCAACTTGGGAAGACGAACAAGAAGCAAGATCGCATTATCCACATCTCTTCTCCGATCAAGGTAAGATTTCTAAACATTGTATGTTTATTTATATTGCTTCCCGTTTTGTTACCGTTCGAATTCCGGGACGGAATTCTTTTAAAGGGGGTAGATTGTAGAAACCCATAATTTTTATAAGGGTAATTTGGTAATTTTGATCCAATATGGGTCTTGATTTGGGATAGTGTAATTTAATTTTGGTACTAATATCACTTGTGGGTTATTTGGTCACATGTGTGTGCACATGTGTTATACTCTTGTTTGTATGTGTGTATGAGATACACCCTATCCTACCCAAACCTAACCCATCAAATTCCCACTTTTTTAAGAGACTTTCCCTACACTCAACATTCTCTCTCCTCCCCCTCCCTCATGTGGTTGGCCATCTCTTTCTCTCTCCCTCATTCTTTTTTCATTCTCTCTCTCTCTCTCTCTCTCTCTCTCTCTCTCTCTCTCTCTCTCTTTCCCTCATTTCTTTGTCATTCTCTCTCTCTCTATATCTCTCTCTTATCTCTTGTTTATGGAAGCACAAAAACCCCATTAAAGCTTCAATTGTCAAGCTTCTTTTTGAAGCCCTTCAAGCACAAATTGGACCAAGCACATTAGAGATCAATTTGCTCCTCTCTTCAAGAGCTCTCTTTTGGTACTTCCATCTTTCACTTTGGAGTTCTCTAGCTCAAGCTATGGCTTAGAGGAAGAAGGGGTTTTTTTTATTTACTAATTCTTGGAAGCTCCATCACTTGGGTTCTTTTATTTTTTTCATCTTGGACTCTCTATCTCTCTTGCCTTTCCCGTTCAATAACAAGGTAGATTTCATTGACTAAGTGCACTCCTAAATCTAATGTCATGGTTTGTTATGTGTAGGATTAGACCTTATACTTGTTAATCTTGCTTAGGGTTCCCTACATCTTGATTTATGTGCTTATATGCTCTTATGTGCCTAGTTGAAAAATTTGCTAAACCTAGATGTCATTTTGTTGCTATGTTTTAATTAGATTAAAGGTACTATAAATCTCATACTTGTCTAAGTTGTTGATTATGCCTTATATGATTTCTCTCCTAATAATTTAGCCTTGGTATCATGAACTACTATGCTTAATTTCTTGGCATTGAAATTATTGAGATGACATTGTAGTAGCATAATCCATTGTTGTCATATTTCATGGTCGCCAAGTCGGCATAACATACATCTGCATGACTGATGATTCCTCCCATATCAACGCTGCCTCTTTTCAGTTCACCAATGAGGCTCTTAATTGGTGAAACTGCACTCTGAAAGCTCACCCTCTTTAGAGGATGACTTGGAAAGAGTTCGAACGTCTCTTCTTAGAGAAGTACTTCCCGAAGAGTGTCCAGAATGCAATGCGATCCAATTTCTTAAACCTCAAGCAAGGAGATATGACCGTCACAGAGTATGAAGTAAAGCTTACGGCATTGGCACGTTTTGCCTCCTCCCAGCTCACTGATGACAACTTCAAAGGTACAAGATTCGAAGAAGGTTTGAGGGCCGGTATTCAGACCAATCTGGCACCTCTCTGCTTGAAAGGGTATGCAAACATATTGGTCGCCTCCTTGTCCATCGAGAACAAGGATCTACATTTGAAGAAATCTCGTGAGGTGAATCCTCCACCGAAGAATCATCCTACGGGATCCTCTCATTATCAACCAAAGAAGCAAAGGACCGATACCTCGTCAACTATAACCCAGATTCAACCACAACAACAACAATAATCCTTGTCACACTCCCACTCCTACTCAAAGGGTTTTGGCCGTTCCGGTCTTATCCGAGGTGGATCTCACCAAGGGCCTAGACTTTGCTTTAAATGTGGTCATCCAGGACATATTCAATGTGTAACAACATGCATTTCATTAATTAATTTCAATTTCATTTCCATATTTAAATCCAATTTGTATTATCTGTGCTCATTTTATTTCAATGGTCATGTTTTATAACCTTATGACCTATCTTATTGTACATTGAAATTCTTTTGGGGTCAAACTGTAAATTTTATAAAATTTAGCAATACCTGTGTTGGATTAAAACTGTATTTCAAAACAGTGAAAATGTTTTCTTTTAATTCAAACTGTATTTTTATAAAATCGGGAAACCATTTCTTACGTTAAAATGAATTTTTTGTATTTTTGTGGTGACCACCGCGACGTGAAAATACCAGTTTATGTGCAAAACTGTCCGCGCCGCGTTGATCTCTTACAGTTTGGGAAACTCTACCAATCAAGATGTGACACATACACTTTATTCCCATTTATGGAAACTAATCATTGACTTATGCCTTGTTTGGATTCTGCTGTTGGGTATGTGCATTCCTAGTGCCATAAGCTACATTCCCAAACACTTCAACTTTTGACCCCTATTAGCTTACTTGACCCTTCAATTTGTGAGAGTGTACATATATACTTATGTATATGTGTGTGTATATTCTGCAGCTGGGATAAATTGAAAAACAAAATAGATTTGTAGAGTGTAGGAGGGAGAACTTGGGCTCCAAGTTGGGAGTTTTGTTTATATACTTGCATACACTCACACATAACTCCCATTCTGCATTATTTCAACTGAAATTGAGAGAGTGAGAGAGAGAACACAGAGAGAAAAAGAGAGAGCTTGAGAGTTTAAATTTCTGGAGAGAGAAAGCTTAATCCCCATAGCCAAAGCTTGGGTTTGAATTTTCCTATATTATTTTCTGTCTCAACAATTCTTCAATCTCTGTGAGTATTTCTAACTCACTATGAATGTAATTCATATCTTGGTTGCTGTTTATATAGCTTAATTTGAAAATCTCCATTGATGATTTTACGTTTGAATTTCAAAGCTTAGAAACATAGATTTTTCAAACTTAACCAAAATTCGTTTTTAGAGATGATTATGAAAGATTGTACATCATAGATGATATGTTTCAAGTATTAAGGCTTAATTTACTCAATTGAGAAAGTATATTAAGATTGAAGTTTTGTCATCTTTTAGTTTTTCGTAAAATTCGTGAACTACGTTTGGATTCAAGTAAAATTGATTGTAGATTCATAATCCTTGCAAAAAACTAAAGAGATTCATATATTATAAGGCATGGTAACTTATGGAATCAAAAATGGGTCAAAAGACCCCTTAATTTCTAAAACAAGGGAAAACCAGCGAGGAAGACGAAGCTACTGCGTGGACTCGCGCGCGCGATCGCGTGAGCGGCCCGCGCGCGCGAGCCGTGTGGCTTCAGGCAGATAGAAAAGTTCTTAATAAGAAAAATGAAAATCAGGCAGATCGCGCGAGCGGACCGCGCAAGCGAATCGCGCGAGCAATTCGCGCGGGCGATCTCCGTGAACTCAGGCAGACAGAAAAAGTTTTATTAAAGAAAAGGAAATTAGGCATATCGCGCAAGCAGCCCGCGTGCGCGACTTCTGACAGTTTCTAGTTTTTGTTTATTTCATGTTATGGAACTGTTTGGTTGTTAACTTGTGGGCCTTTAAAGCTCTGTTTGCGAAAAATGTTAAAACAGATTATATTTTGGGTATGATTGGTCATTTAGGAACGAATATGATTTCGATTCTTTTCAAATATACGTGGTTATCAATCCCGGCATTTCATATGTTCTGTTTATAGTTGCACAACATTCATATGGTGTCAGTTGTACATGCATGGTTAGTGTGAGTGTTGGTCAGTGTGGAAAAGAGTAATGGTCAGTGTGGTAAAGAGAGTGTGGTTGAGATTGTGTTGTGGACACTCCCTGGTAAGTGAGTACCAAAGTGTGTTGTGGTTGAGATTGCGGCGAGAGTGTCTTTGAAATGCGACGGTGGAAAAACTGGACATTCCCTGACGCCCATGGAAGCGTTAAAGTGTGTGACGCCGAACTTGGACATTCCCTGGCACACATGGTAGTGCTAAAGTGTGGCCTACGGACACTCCCTGGTACTCGAATATGGATATTGTGTGATGTATTTGCGAGGCGGATTATGTACTAAAGTGTAAAGTATTGGACATTCCCTGGCACCCCGTGCTAAAGTGTGAGGCAAACTGGACATTCCCTGGCACCTCTGTGCTAAAGTGTGGCTATCGGAGTATTTCAAAGATACTGGTGTGAGATAGTGGGTTGTTGTGTTTGTCGAGAGAAAAGAGTCAGTAAGATGAGATGGTGCATTATTTTCATACACGGTCACATATATGAATTATATCTTTAAAATGATATTGTGGTTGTTTTCTAAAATGAACTCCTTACTTTAATGCAAACTTGTTGAATGGGAATTAGAAAATGGTAAATGAGTATGTGTTACATTCAAAGTTATGTTTTTAATACTCACCAACTTCTTGAAGCTGACAGCGTTGATGCGCCCTGGACATTCGTGTTCAGGCTTTTCAAGTTTTGATCGAGCGGAACATTACGACTACGCAAATTGAGAAACACTGCTGGAAAGAGAATTTACTTTTATATGTTTTAAGTTATAAACTGAATTCTGTAATAAGGATGACTATAATAGATGTTAAGTTATTGTTTTGATTTAAGGCGGTTTGTGCCTTTAGAGACCCCGTGCTGTAATAACTATTAAGTTAGAAAATTTTAAAAGCTTTGATTGCTCTGCTCTGATTATTGTATTGATGTTCGACGTTTGGGACGGAATCGATCCTTCAAACTGTCACGACCTACGGGTTCATAAAGGAAATTAAACGCTTTCCATATTCATGCTACGTTGGGGCGTGACACAATGTCTCGCCCATCGTGTCAGAACCAAACTTCTTCAACGGGATATATACCATCCCCGCTACCTTCTTCTAGACCACCTCAAGTGGACCTTAGACCTCCTTTCTTTCCACTTCCAGCTCCGTTAGCTAATAGTGTGGGCCCAAAGCACCTAAAGGCCAACACCACAACCAGGGGAAGAGTGGAGAAGGACACCAGGGTCAGGGAGCCCAAGGTTGTGCTTATATACTCCTTGTTACTACTCCACAAGAGCAAGGTAAACCTTCCTTGACCCGAGGTACATTTTTGGTATTTAACGGGCTTCAGTCTTGATAGACACCGGAGCCACTCATTCTTTCCTCTCATCATCATTTGCATCTAGGTTGGGTTTGGGGGTGGAGTGTTTAGAATCTTCCTTACTTGTTGATACTCCAGTTGGAGGTGTTGTACCCTTGGATAGGGTTTGTTGCGGTTGCAAACTCGTGATTGATGATCACCGTTTAATTGTGGATCTAATAGTGTTGAACATGTCTAGTTTCAACATCATTTTGGGAATGAATTGGTTATGCACATTAATGCTTTCATTAATTGCTTTAAGAGGAGAGTCGCCCTCTTGGCTCCTAATGGAGATCGATTTCATTTTGTGGGAGACCGCTTGGACCTCCCGACTTCATCCTTGCGTAGTTTGAACTAAAGGAGAAGCCCCTTTGGGTTATTGGCTAGTTTGTTAACCGAGGAAGTTGAAGTGACTCATGACGAGTTCCCTCTTACCATTTGTGAGTATTCAGATGTATTTTCGAAGGAGTTACGGTAGTTACCAGATTTGCCACCTATTTGCAACTTTGAATTTGCGATAGACCTTGTGCCGGGCATCGCGCCCATTTCTATTGCTTCTTATCGTATGGCACCTGTCGAGTCGAAGGAATGGAAGACTCAAATAGAGGAATTGTTGGACAAGGGATTCATTCGCCCTAGTGTCTCAACGTGGGGAGCACCCGTGTTATTCGTAAAGAAGAAAGATGGATCACTAAGGCTTTGCATCGACTATCGCCGGTTGAATCAAGCTATAATCAAGAACAAGTATCCTTTACCAAGGATCGACGACCTATTCAACCAACTTCGTGGTTCGACGTGCTGTTCCAAGATTGATTTGAGATCGGGTTACCATCAATTGAGGATTTGGGAGCAAGATATCTCGAAGACAGCCTTCTGTTCTCGTTATGGGCATTATGAGTTCCTTGTTATGCCGTTTGGTTTGACGAACGCGCCTGCCGCTTTCATGGACTTGATGAATCGCATATTTAGTCCATATCTTGATAAGTTTGTGATTGTATTCATCGACGACATTCTTATCTATTCGCCATATTCGGAGAAGCATGAAGAACATCTACAGATAGTCCTTCAAACATTGCGAGATCATCGACTTTACGCCAATTTTTTCAAGTGTGAGTTTTGGCTACCGGAAGTGAAGTTCTTAGGCCACGTCGTTTTAAGAGATGGAGTTTCTGTTGACTTATCAAAGATTGAAGCCGTAATGCATCGGCTACCACCGAAGAATGTTTTCGAAGTCCAAATCCTCTTAGGACTTGCGGGCTACTATCGACGCTTTGTAGCAGATTTCTCTCATCTAGCCTTGCCAATGATGAAGCTTACACGAAAGGGTTACAAGTTCCTTAGAGATGACACTTGTGACCGAGCCTTTCAACAATTAAAGACGAGGTTAACTACCACGCCAATCTTAATCATTCCTGAGCAAGGTTTAGGCTACACCGTCAATTGTGATGCTTCACACGATGGATTAGGATGTGTCTTAATGCAAGGAAGAAGCATCGTTGCTTATGGTTCACGCCAATTGAAGTTGCATGAGAAGAACTACCTGACTCATGATTTAGAGCTTGCCACTGTTGTGGATATCGCAATTTTTCCTACCCATAACTTTTTCAAAACTAATTCAAATTTCAAATTCAAATACGAGTCGCCACTTAATTTTTAAAAGGAAAATTAAGAAACTATTTTAGAACCAAACTGATCTTTTGGAAACCAGAGTTTTCTAGGTCCGAGGATTATGGAATGAGAGGGGAAGGAGCCCGGCGGACTAAAACACTCCCTCTCATCCTATCTCGTGATAGGCCTCTACTTGACATCCTTTTAATCGAATTAATTATCTAAGTGTGCTCTCAACTAATACATAGATATATCATTATAGAAGCATGTTGAAAAGGGTGTAAAATTTCTAACGATAAAAGGCATACAAAACCATATAATTCAACTAGCAAACAAGAATGATATGCGAGTAAGGAACAAGAAAACTTACCGGGGATCCAGTCGCGAAATAGAAACGTGTAATGCATGCAAAATAAAAAAAACCTAAAAAAAGGTCTCTAATACACATATACACATAAAGCAAATCCTAATTCTAGGGTGTCGCGCATGAAATCGAAAATCAATAAAATGAAGAAATAAATAAACTAGGGAAGAGTCGAGAAATCATATCTCATTAACGCTACAAAACAAAGGTTAGTCCACATGATTTACAAGATATAATATCGAAACCTAAATTCTAGCTTAAGTTTATTAAGCATGGAGAGAGTTAACATAACCATGAATTCTTTTTAATTAGTTGGAGATACAACACTTCTATAGATATACAAGTCTCAACTAGAAGCCAATGTAATGTCTATATAGAGATGGTGTAGTCCCAACATGGTCACAAGGAATTCACAATTAGATTCCACGAAAATGCTATTTTAATCCTAACACAAAATGAATTCTAATTACAAGTATCAATCTATGTGAATGAATGTATATGAATATATAAACATGAACAAGAATAAGCTTTGAACTATTCATTGATTTGGATCATTTAGTCTATGTATTTAAGTTTAATTGATCATTATAAAAACATGGTTTAAGCCATAGGTCATAGAAAAGTCATTTGGACCATAATTTACAAAGTTGGTCAAATCTATTATAAAATTATGAAAATTACAGAGAGCAGACCAGGACTTCAAAAAAAGAAAAAGCATACTTCCCATGGTTTGATGTCAGTGAATTTTTGACACAAGACACCTCTATGAGTCTAGTTCCAATCCAAAAAGAAAAATCAAAGATCAACGGCCTAATCTCCGGGAACGGACAAAAACCAGACATCACTCAGAGAGTTACAAATCTTTGTCCAGAGATTTTGTTTGATTTTCTAAAAATAGTAAACAAATTGGAATGAGTTTGATCTTTTTAAGAGGTCTTATTAACACATTAAGCTTCATATAAAAAAATTATTTGAAGCCAAGAATGCCTGATTAAAGCTTGGATTTACTCATTTCAAAAAGGTGTTACTGTTCTGAAACTCTGGAGATATTATGATTATCTCACAAAACTCATGACCAAACCATTTTAAACATGAAATATCATTTTAAAAAAATCACTGTGGTAAAACTTTATGTTATTGACACTCTCCAATTGGTTTTATTCAATTCCAATGGTCCATTATTTAACTAAAAATCTTTTATCAAAACTGGTTTATGAATTCACTGCACCATTATTGGAATCACTGTGATTTTACACCTATCAACCAAGCCATGGGTATTGGCTTATCCGAATCTAACTCTCCTTTCCATTGAGGATCATTGGAGATATGAGAATGACTATTACTCATGAATTCCAAAAGAATATAGAGAAAATCCCTTGAAACTCTAAGTTAGAGAATCCAAGTCATGAGTGTGGACTTGGATCCATCTACTTATTTATAAATGATGATCAAACCTTGGCTCCCATGTGAAGCATAAGCTTACATGGAATCAAAAGATCAAACCCAAGAGCTTTCAAGAGAGATATTGAAGATCTCCAAGAATCTCAAGAGAAAAGCCTAAAAAGGAAGAAATAAGATAAAAACCAAGAGAGTAAGTTCTCTAAATCCACCAAGGAATCTTTTAGAAAACTTGTTTACTTCAAATTCATAAGCATTATTGATCCAAACCAAAGAAAGAAACAAAAGAATGAAAACAAAACTAAAATTTAGAGGATCACCTCCAACTATCCTCAAACTTCTTTAGTTTGAAAGTCTTCCAAGCTCTTCACAATATCCTTTTCAAAAACTCACTCAAAGTTCTTCTCTCTAACCCAAAATTCTTTTTGTTTTTCCCTTGAAATTCCCTATGATTCCTCTCTCAATCCTCCCTTCTCAAAAGTGTGTAGTAGTCCCCTGCACCCCCCCCCCCCCCCCCCCCCCCCCCCTCCCTCCCTTTTTTCCAATGAAGATACTTCTCCTTATATAGGCAAATTGTAGGGGTTATTTTAGTGAATTTTCGGGGTAAAAAAACCAGCTGTAAAGACATCATTTGGTGGCATAATGCGTACTTCTTGAAAAAGTAAATTGTTTAAACTAATGGCAGTTGAGTGCCGATGCAGCACTCCGTGAATGCCGCTGCGGCATTTGGAGGGTGTCGCGCGGCATTCAGTGAGAACCGCAAAAATAGCTTGACTGTCGTTAGCTTGTCAGTCTTACTTTATCAGTTTTCTATTTTATCTGTATATATATATATATATATATGCATTGTACGACAAAATACAGACTTTTAAAACAAATGGAAGTCAAGAAATGTCATCGACACTCAACGAATGTCGTGTGGTAGTCTATGAGTGCCGCACGACACTTATCGAGTGCGACTGGAAATTTCATGTGCCGTGTTTTATCAGATTTCCTCTTTCTCACCTTTTCTTTTTCTTCTTTTTCTTTTCAAAAGGTTTTCTTTGAAGAAATTTCCAAAACTGGTAGTTTACACCCGAATTTTCCTGATCACCAGGTTTTTTTCTTTTTCTGTGAAAATTTTATCGCGATCAGAGAACCTTCCAAAGAGCCTGAAACACTTCAATTTTACCGGACTTTGTCATCATCAGACTTGGAGGTGATACTCCCCTTAATTCGATTGTTTGGTCAAAATCGGGGTGTCTACAGCCATTATCTTCGCTTTGTAGAGTTGGAGGCACTACCTTTATGGTGAGAGATTCGAAGTGTTTTCTGATCATAAGAGTCTCAAGTACATTTTCAAGCAACGAGATTTGAATCTAAGGCAGAGACGATGGATGGAATACCTTGAAGACTATGACTTTAGTTTGGAGTATCATCTGGGAAAGGCCAACGTTGTGGCCGACGCTCTTAGTAGGAAGAATCGTGGCTTGGTTTCTGGGGCATTACATGGATCCACACTATGTTCTACATGGATTGGCTTATTCGAAGTTGGAACCAAATATGATTACTTTAAGCTATTGGTGAATATCATCTTTGTTTAGATACATCAACAAACCAAACCAAAGGTGGTGTGATCAACATGAAACTTTCTACCCATTATCTCATCTGTGAGTATGTGTGTATATATTAATGATGTACACATATGGAGGTAAGTGATACCTGGGCGCGTGAGAGAGAGAGAGAGAGAGAGAGAGAGAGAGAGAGAGAGAGAGAGAGAGAGAGAGAGAGAAAGAGAAATATATATATATATATATATATTTGTGGGGTTTTTTTCTTTGGGATATTGAGTGTGGGAGTACAAGGGGGTTGAGTTATGTGATTTAATTCAACAAGTTGTGCCTTTGAACCATTTTATTCTCAATAGTAAAGGAAAATCTCTTGTGTGTGGACGTAAGCAGATTTTTGCCGTACCATGTAGAATTCTCTTGTGTGATTTCTTTTCTTTTTCCCTTGTTATTTTCTTTCATTGTATGCTCGTTTTATTCCGCTGCGTTAAATTCCTAACATGTGAGGCCCTTAAATCCCATATGTCCGGAAACCCGGTCGAGACTCCCAACTCTGGCATATAGTAATATTTGCTAAGATCTCCCCATAGCTCATTGCTAGAACTAGGCATACCGATACCACAGCTTCGAAACATGGCCCGTAGGTCCTGACACAAGGTTAGAATTCTAGCTCTTCCAGAGTGCTCCAAAAAATCTCTTGTTTGACGATGTTCTCAATCCCGGAAGAATAGAATTCTGGGAAATTCACCAGCTTTGCCAAGGCTTAGTTTGACCCCATTTTGGTGCTTCTCTGTTTTTTAAAGCACGATTTTATATTAATTCATTTGGTAACTAGTTTATGAGCTTTGCAAAAATTAAACATATGACTTTTTTTGGGGGAGCTTTTAAAAGCTCTAGAATGGAGCTTTTAAAAGCTCAAGGTTGTTTTTTTGGTTTCATGATGTTTTTTTGAAGAGTAATGTGTCACTTGTACAAAATTATCAAACAACTTAGTAATAAATTGGCTGCTCATATTGCCAGAGCAATTTTCTTTAATGCCAGAGCAATCCACAATTTTTCTAACGGATTTTTAACATTACTAACGGATTTTTACCGTTACAAATAAAAAAGTGTTAGAATTTGCTCTGGCATTAAAGAAAACGGCTCTGGCATTATGATTTCCAAAGCTACTTTTAAAAAGTCACATGGGGACCAACTTAAGCCCAAATCAGGGGTAATGTTTGGTTGCTGGCTCACTTTGCACTTTCCTATGAAGAAAAGATCTTCACTTTGCTCTTCGTTTTGGAGTTGTTCTTGTGCCACTGCTAATTAATTCATCTGATACAATTTTCTCAGGTTGAAATGGCAATGCTTTCTGCACCTAGATTCACAGTCCCAAAGTGAGAAATAATGAAGAAATCATTGAAGGGCCTGTTTGCGTGTCTCTTAATTCAATGACTACATTCCTACTTTTACATAGCATTTTGACTGAAATAATAAATAAGAGTAATGTTATATTTCCCGTAATCGATCGTATACGTACACGTGATAGTGGGACAACTAAAAACAACTTCTAATAAAAATCAGGTGGTCTCAAGTAATATTCAATATGGTCCTACAACCAAATTTTGAAACTACAGCACCATGTAAAGAAATATAAGATCTTGAATGGTTCCATCCAGGAAAACTATGTTCATTTAGAAAACCGCGCTTAGAAAGTATAAATTTTGAAGTCTTTTACTTACCTAAATGAGGTCATTCATGACAATGGATTTTACTTTCCAAAGACCCTATAAACTATGAATGAGGGCTATTTAAATTCAAGTGAGACCTAAACATGCTACAAATGTGTATGAAATTAAGATTGGATCATGGAAGATGTAGCCAACTTTACCCAAATCGGATTTGTAATTTATGATCAGCATTTTCCATGGAAGATTTTGATTTACTCGATTCTGGCTTATTTGATTATACCTTTTAGAACTTATAATAAGTTGTGAACCTGTTTGGTACAGCTTTTAAGAAGCAGGGATTAGGTTTTAGTGGTATTTGGTAATAAGTTGTCAAGTAGCCTAATTGTTGTGTAATGGTCCAAAATACCCTTCAAAACTATTGATTTATTGAAAATAAGTGTATTTTAAGTTACACATCTCAACTAATTAATTTTTAAAATATGAGAGAAGATGAATAATGATAGGGTATTTGAACTGGTGGAGGATATTTTAATTTAATTGGAGGTAATCGATCTCTCATCAATAGAAAAGAGAATAAAGGACAAGGTTGTCCAGTAAAAAATTCATTAAATGACAAATAAGCCATAAGTTGGAAAAACACCTCCAACCTAGCTTCTAATAAGTTGGCTTGTGGGCCTTAAATAAGTGGAAAGCTAGAAGTCTTAGGCTTAGTTTGGCCCCCATGTGGTTTTTTAAAAGGAGCTTATGAAATTTACTACTAAGTTGTTTGATAATTTTGTACAAGTGACATACTACTCTTCAAAAATATATCATGAAACCAAAAAGCCACCTTGAGCTTTTAAAAGCTCCATTCTAGAGCTTTTAAAAGCTCCCCCAAAAAAGCCCTAAGTTCAATTTTTGCAAAGCGCATAAACTAGTTATCAAATGAATTAACATGAAATTGTACTTTAAAAAAGGAGAAGCACCAAAAGGGGGGCCAAACTAAGCCTTAAAGCTACAAGCCACACCATACACTTCATTCCAACTTTTTGCTAACATATAAGCTATAATCTGCAGCTCATAAGCTAAAACAAACGGAGCCAATATCAAGGGTCGGTTTGCAATCACTCTAGAAACTCACATTGGGTTCAAACGTGTTTTTGAAGTGCAAAACACATAATAATTTGTTTGAATTAATTTTAAGAATCCCTTAAAATACTTTTTTTTTTTTTGAAGAAACTTTTTAGAGTTTCAAAATCCCGTTTTAGTTGAAACTGTCTTTCCGGCCAAACGTGATACTCCCAAATTCCCAATGAATCGACGAACACCTACATTTATTGAGTATGTCGACATTTAAATAATCTATAAAACCCTATCTAAAAGAGAAAAAAACCTATAAAAACATTATGAAGTCCCTTGATTATTAATACCACACCATGGGATTAAATACTTACGTATGGTAGACTAGTTGATCGAAACAATGGCCTATTCAATTAAAATGGATTATAATCGAATCCCGCTTAGTCCCACAAAACAACTATTGCCTTAAATTTTGGTGGCATGAAACATATGCATTTGAAGGGGAAAAAACAGAAAAGTAAAATCCATTTTTCACCCTTGACCAATATATCCGTTCGCAATTTGGTCCCCCAGTCTTTCATTTGTGGCGATTTTTTAACATTAGGAGAATTGGAATGCAAAAGTGATCGAAACTCATCACATGGAATGCTGACATTGCACCATTTGACAAGTTTTCGTCACTTTGTTTGACGAAATGTATGCATTGCAATTAGCTTGAAAATTAAAGGATCAAATTGTTATATTTGAAAGATTTAAGGACCAAACTGCAAATCCGTGCATAGTTCAATTGTGCGAAATTCATCATTTCTATCTGAAAACAAAATGAATGGTTCACTAAAATTGTCATAAGATAGAATATTACCTCACACATTCCAGCTAGAATACAGTAAACCATTGCACAATCAAGTGAAATACATAAAAGAAAACTGTGCCTAATGCATATGCTAAAGCAGCTAAACCCTTCAAACTCAATCAAAACTGCATTGGCCAAATACCAATTCATCAGGGTCAGAAAAAAGGGATAAAATGTCGAGGCTTATAAACTTTTTAGGACTCTTGCTTCTGCTTCTTTACGTGGGACTTGTTTCCCTCGCCTTTCATCTTCGCTTCACGTCTCTCTCTCTTCAGTCCCTTTGCTTTGTTGGGCAGTGGCACTTCTCCAACCTAAACGCATCAAAAACCAATAAAATTCAGCAAAAGCACAGCGAAGTATGAGAGCAGGTGATGGTACTTCTGTAAGTAACCTTCAGACAGACATATACATGTGTGTGTTGAAGTTTGCTATGCATTCTTGGGTCTACCCTCCAATAGCTTAAGCTTTTGGAGCAGTTGGTGACTTAACATGATACCAGAGCCTTGTTTGTGAGAGGTCTTAGGTTTGAGTCTCTATGTCCCCTCTTCGGTGTGCGTATTTGCACTTTGTTATTTGTCTCCAGTATGATGGAGCTTGGTTTGTTGCATCTCCACGTGCGAGGGTGTTCAAGCTCGATACATTGTTGGTCCATTCTCTAATAGCTTAAGATTACGGAGGAGTTGGTGACTTAACAATATACATTTAAATATAGAGAGAGGTCTGCAACGTTGTTGCCTAGTCCTGTGTGATATCAACATGGCTATATCACACCGATGATCTTGTGCTTTGCAGAGCACAAAACAGAAGGCAAAAGGGAGAGAGGGGTGGTCTTGTGGGGCAGCCACATATGCCTAGATGTAGCCACTCTAAAAATATCATACAATGTTTGGCTGTGATTTAAATTGAAAATAGCCTAATTAACGGGTTATATGGTATTTAAGGTAAAACCCATCAACATGAATGAACGTTTAGATAAATATGAGACTTTGTCAAATCTTTTTTCTTATAGGACCAGCTCTAAGTCTACAATTTCTGATTTTAAGCATCATTTTTTGAAATAGGCATAATTTTCAAAATGGAACCATTCAAAATCATCTTTATAGTTAAAATGCTACATAAAAAGTAGGAATCATTGATTTGAGGACACCCAAACAGGCCCTAGCTATTTTCTTTCTTACCTGTTGATCTGGAATATAAATCTTCCCAATTTTTCCCTCTATCACATCTCTGCTAACATTTTTCACCTGGAAAAAATAAACATGGTTCGATAAATAAAAACAACTTTTTTCCTGATAAGAGAGAGAGAGGGGGTAAACTCATTCAAACCTTCTTCTTAACCAGTTCAGGAGCTGTTTTCATGGCTACTTTCCTCAGATTCTCGTCAGGAAGACGATGCCGACGAACTACCAAATCCATGGAGGGCCCCACTTCAACAAGCTCCATCCTCGGAACTACAGTGCCAGATTTTTTAAGCCGGAGCCCGCAGTGAGTGAAGAATACCCTATTTGAAGACACAACTGTACACACATAAACATGGTCTAACCCAGCAAGGTTTAAATTCGACACAACCTACATCAATAGCATCCACAGTTCTTATAGTATTCACTAATGTCAATGAAGAAATATAGGAAGACAAGGGAAAGATTAAGGCTTTGATTGGTTCGTGGATTTAGCAAGGGAAAAGAAAAGAAAACAATGAGGAAACACTCTTCTCTGTTTGCTTAATAAAGAAATCACTGAAAGACAAATCAAAAATTTTGAATTTTGTGGGTCAGTTTTCTTCATCTTTTCTTGTTACTTGTTAGGAGTTTTTGTTTGGAGAAAAACATTAGGAAAATAGTTTTCTCTGTCATTTTCCTTTTCCTTCAATAAATCCTCGAACTAAACGGAGCCTGAGAGAGAAGAGCAGCAGAGGACACACCTCCCCATGGAAGAGATCGAGCACAACTTCCTTCAAATGTCTCAGCTCTTCTATGCTCTCGAACCCTTCTCCAATAAATGCAAAGAAAGGTTTAGAACCGATCTGAGGAGCCAATTTTTTATCGTAGGAGAATGAAGCCATGCTTTTGAAATTTTCAACTCCAACCTCGACAAGATCATAAATATGGTGATCGTATGTTCGCCCCATGACGAGATTGTTAGGTCGCTTCTTCGAGTCGGAACCAAACTGCAAATACAGCCATGGAATCAATTTGAATAGATGTTACACAAAACAACAGCAACCCCTAAAACAGACGGACAAAGATTCTGATACGTGCAAGCTATGTAACAAGCCATGCAAGAGGCAAGAGCTGACTCACTTCATGCACACCACCCACTAATCCATTGCCATGCAGTACCCATTACCTAATTTCTAGTTTGCATCCCTTGCAATTAGGCACTATCCCACTACTTGCTTACACGTTTCCCTTAAGTCCTTATTTCATGCAAAGCATTTCCTTTCCCATGCACATGTCTCCTTTATGCATACATATTGTTATCTTGTAATTATTTAAATAGTGGAGGGAGAGAATAATGAGATATCAAAATATTTATGCTCTCTTCGATCTCCACTTTATTCTCTCTCTATCTTCTCTCTAGCTTCGGCTTTCTCTCACTTCTCTTGTTATCTGGGTTTT
This sequence comes from Hydrangea macrophylla, assembly GCA_033977485.1. Lineage (NCBI taxonomy): Eukaryota > Viridiplantae > Streptophyta > Magnoliopsida > Cornales > Hydrangeaceae > Hydrangea > Hydrangea macrophylla. Next base: position 97,893,075 of record CM066999.1, on the reverse strand, counting down.
AAATCCCATCAGATTCTCATTGCACACTTCCATTCTTATGTACGGGGTGTGAGTAAGAACATAACGATGAACCAAGAATCTATAGTTCAAGGAAACATAACATCTGCAACCACTTTTGATTTAACCAATGACAGAAGAGAGAGATAGTACAAGAGACTTTCAACTCTATTCTTTACCAATTGGAAGAGGTGACATGGCCAAATGTTGTGCATACAATAGGCCTTGGAATCACTTCCTAAACGTACGTTTGGAACCCCCCTTGTGCATATATTAGCCTATTCAAATTGACTTTAGAAAGCATTTGGAGCCCCAAAGCACGTTTTGGCTGAAGCAAGTCCAGAGGTTCTTCAACCTTTGTAAGCGGATTGGGGTAATAATGAACTTTTAAAAATTCCATCGTGCTCTGATGATTAGGGCTTCTGCTTTAACACTGTTGGAGCTTGACATATATTGTTGGGGCTCATTTTCTAATAGCTTAAGCTTTTGGATCAATTGGTGACTTAACGTGGTATCAAAGCCTTCTTTGTGGGAAATCTCACGTCTTGGAGCCCCAAAGCACATTTTGGCTGAAGCAAGTCCAGAGGTTCTTCAACCTTTGAAAGTGGATTGGGGTAATAATGAACTTTTAAAAATTCCATCGTGCTCTTATGATTAGGGCTTCTGCTTTAACATTGTTGGAGCTTGACATATATTGTTGGGGCTCATTCTCTAATAGCTTAAGTTTTTGGATCAATTGGTGACTTAACGTGGTATCAAAGCCTTTTTTGTGGGAAATCTCACGTTTGAGTCTCTGTCCCCAGTTTGGTGTGTGCATATTTGGACTTTGTTATGTATCTCCACTATGATGGAGTTTGGTTTGTAGGCTCTCCACGTGAGGGAGGGTGTTGGAGCTTGATATATCGTTGGGCCTATTCTCTAACAGCTTAAGTTTTTGAAGCAATTGGTGGCTTAACAAACTCAAAGCCACGGGCAAGTCAAACCAAACAACCCCAACGTCTGACTCGTATTTTATTTGGCATGGGCTTATCGGCAGGCTACCACACACTAAAGAACATTAAACATTCAGCGAAGTTCTCGACGCTTTTGAGGAAAATAAGGGAAACCGAGCTAGAGATACACAAAATACGAAGCCCGGTAAGCCTGACAGTGTATGCATATTGGCTATCAATGCTATTCAAAGGGAGTGGAGTGTATGCATTTATTTAGAATTTAGACTTTCTTTTTTCCTTTAACCCTATTCAACAAGCCTTAGTCCCAGGTACCCAACTGACTTTTTTGTGCAACAAATAACCTGAATTATACAGATTCTTAACAGCTACCAACATACTATATTATAATAGGAAGCTTGATAAGGCAGTTCACAAAGGCATCAAATTTGATCCAACTTGACCGAGTCATGAGATCATTATAACAAGGATATATGCTTAAGACGTAACCAATAGACGGCGGAAACAAGGAACCTTATTTAATGTACACGAAATATGTATACTATGAAAGAAAGTGGCATCTGATACACAGCATTGATTTAACAAACTCCACTCTTCATAACAAACTAAGGGGCTATTCGGGAAGGCAAAGAGAACCGGCGGTATAAATTGAAATCTGCATCTTTCTGAAACCTGGTTCTTTGTCAAATCAACACAACTTTGGTTCTCATAAAAACAAGACTTTAAGTAATACTGAGACTGAATCAGATCCTACTTCAAGGATTTCCAAACAGGCCTGAACCCAAAAAAAAAAACCATGTCTGTTTTATTTAAGGAACAAAAATGGGAGCCAAGGACATTGCTAAGTGAGAAATCATGTAGCACAAAAGTTCACGGCTTACCACAAAGAGGCTGCAATCAGCTTTGAGGGAGAAAAATTCCAAAGAAGTTTCACCACCGCTCTCAAATGGTCTGATGTTGTCATTCCGTCGGGTATATTTAACGGAGTTGTTTTTCTTAAGATGATATATTTCAGTCAACACAGCATTCAATACATGGGTGGTCTTGGTGCCATGGAGAATTAGTGTTTTCTTCCCATTTTCAACCTGCAAAAAGTACAAATTCACAATAACCGATGTAAAGTTACTTCAGCCAAACAAAATCTTATTTGCTAATGAAAAAATGCAGATAATCCTTAATAATTTGAAGGAATTTGGGAATCATACAAGCTTGGGGGCACGTTTTTCAATCTCTCGCCTGGCTCTTCCTGTTTTGGGAGTTTTAATTTCCAACATGATTAACTGCAAGCAGATCAAATGCAAGATACGGTTAAGTATAACAAGGGCATTAAAAATGTGAAAAATATTCCAGTACATTATTGGTGATCAAATGTACAGTCCATAACCGTCATTACAGAGAATAAAAGATATTTCTAAGGCTCTGTTTGATTTGCGGTACTAGAGAAGGAAAACTAATTACTCGGTGGTTTTCCCAGTACTTTCCTCCATGCTTAAATAACATCATAAATTATACCTTTTTTCATAAGAGATTTAAGATAACATGAAGGGAAGTTACTCACAAAACTCAGAACTTCAAACAAATGTCTCACTCTATTTGTTTTCCTTATTTAATAATGAAATGGGTTTTCCTAAGTTTGCTCATTTGTGCATAGAAAGTCTTTGGCTCATTCTCGCATAAACCGCCAACAAATATGTTAAAAGTCGACCCAGATAAAAAGGGTAATACATAAGCAGCTCAATGAGCTCATGATGTGATCATATATTCATGAGTAATGCTACACTCACACCAAATTTCACACCCAGCAGTCCTGGCCCTTGATTTCACTGGGCTCCATGTGGATCCCCACATGGGTCTTACCCAGGACCCACAGGAATCAAGGGCCAGGATGTGGGAATCAAGGGTCAGGATGTGTTGGGTGTGGAATTTGGTGTGAGTGTAACATTTATGTAAATTCAATCGACCTGAAAGTAACCTGATTATTAATTCCAACAATTCAACAAAAAGGATTTCAGAAATCATAAACCACCCAAATCAAGAGTACACAGGCCAAAGTTTTCCGATTTGCAATTCCCAATAGCCAACAGAAATCGAAACACTGCAGTTAATTTAAAATTGATTCAAATTATCCAATAAACAAAAAACGATTCATATGCAATAAGCAATTCCAATACATAGCTTAATAATATGCAAACATGAATTTCCAAAATGTTCAGTATTTAAGTGAGGCGGGTGCAGTAAAGCTCTATACTTGTTTCTTTGCATATTCAGAACAACAATAGGTTCCATGATACAAACATCATAACACACACACACACATATATACATACACACACATATGCATATATCAATGTGAAACTTACTAGAACTTGTTAAAGTCACAGATTCACAGGAGGAGAGGAAGTGACAAAGAGAGAAGTTAGTGTTGCTAGGGTTTTAGCAATTTGGGGTTTTCTAAGGACGCATTTGGAAGAGTATTTAAATCCAGCCATATTTTGGGGGTACCAAAGTCCAACCCAGATATAGTAGACCCAATAACAAGTTTGGGCCCCAATGTTGCTCCAAAGTGGGTTAAATATTAGAGTATGTCTTTGGGCACAAACAAATCTCACAAACACAATCCAAAAATAACATCATGTGTCTTGCTCTCATTTGTGGATCTCATAGTGTCATTGGACTCTATAGTGTTAGTAGACCCCACCAGAAAAGAGAGAGACATATTGTGGTATTGGGTAATGTTATGTGCACATAAAGATTTGGGCCATTAATTTCGGTGAAGCCCGTGCCTGCATACATAGGACCCACCGAAATGAATGACCCTATGTGCACATTTTATGTGCATATTTTATGTGCACCAATCATTACTTTTGTGGTATTTGTGAATTGTGTTTGTGAGATTTGTGTGCGCCCAAAGACTTAGGTGTGTTTGATAACCTAATTAAGTAGTGAAAATGAAAACTTTCAGCACTTAATTTATTTCAGTGCGCTTTGATAATGTATCACTTAATTGAAAAAGCAGCCAAAAATTCACTGAAAACTTTAAGTGAAAAATTTCTGCTGAAAATAATCACTGAATGCAGTTTATTTCAGTACTTAAAACACTGTTTTAGTATTGTAAAACCAATCGCTTAAAATTTACAGTACTTAAAATTTAGCACATAATTTTCAGTTTTATCAAATGTGCCTTACTCTAAGGATTAAGCCCTTTCCTTCCCACCTCGTAATTAACTCCATGTTTGGATGTATTTTGGCTAGATTAGACAAATTCAGAAATTCAGGCTTGAGTTGCGCTTGTTTTTTTAACGAACTGAGTCCGAGTCGAGCTCATGTGCGCTTTCTATACTATTATATCTATACTATACTATAAAAGAGCCTAAAATGGAATATTCTTTAGATGCCAAATTAATTTGGCCTTAATGGTCATTTTGGGTTTATAATTTGATTATTTGGTAATTTCACATCGCATCTATCTATATAAGTTACTATTGAATATTCTTGAGGCTTGTTTGGCAAAGCTTGTTTGAGCCTTAAGACATCTTTTTAAGAAACCTTTAAATTACCAAACAAGCCTTAATTACAATTGACACATTACACCTTAAGTTACTATTGGCGCATTACATCTATCTACATCAAGATACTATCCAATAGTAACTTAAGGCTTGTTTGGAAAGATTTATTCGAGCCTTAATACATTTTTCAAGGAATCTTTGAGTTACCAAACAAGCCTTAAGTGACATGTGTAAATTAAGGGTTGTTTGGCAAGGCTTGTTTGAGCCGTAAAGCATCTTTTAATGAATCAAGCCTTGAGTTAATTTTGTAAATTATCATTTTCTACATGTGTATATATATATAGGGAAGAAGATCTTAAGCCTTACCCAGTGCACTGGCTTTTAAGCCTAAAAAAACCAGCGGGCTGCCCCACTGACCCGCTCCTCGTCCTGCCGCTCGGCTGACCCGCAGGTTAAAGCCAGAGCACTCGGTCAGTGCACTTAAGATCCTCTCCCTATATATAGGAATGGCAACGGGGCCCCCATACCCCGCCCCGCATAATGTCTCTTCCCGACCCCGACCCCGCCCCCGCCCCGCACTCGAAATCCCCGCCCCGCCCCGATTAAGAGTGTTATTTATTATTTTTTTGTAAACAAATTGAAAGATGTAGTTTTTTTAATGCATTTTTTCCCCATTAGTGCAGTTTTTTTAAGTTACCCATTTAGTTCCAATTAGTTTTTTGTCACAAAAAAAAAATGATACATTCAACACAATTCACCAATCAAATTACTTAATTACCCATCAGAGATTCAAATTTCAAACCACACAAGATTATTCATGTTTTTTGTCACCAAAAAAAAAATGATACATTCAACACAATCCACCAATCAAATTACTTAATTAACTCTAGTTTGACCGAGACTTAACGCTGTTTGAGATTTAACATCGAATTGAAAATCTGTTAAGCAAAAGCATGCCAGAGGGTTTCTTTGCCTTCTCTGTCTCTTGGTCTTTCTTTGACAATAGCTTCTTATCTTATAATTAAATAAATACTTTGAAATTGAAGCAGCAATTAACAGAAATTTATACAAGAAACTCAGTTTTTTTTTCATTTCTGAATTTGCTTGACAGAGATAAGTGGAGTTCTTCTTCCTTAACTTCATCTTTTGAAAAAAAATAATAATAATGTGAAACTGTCATACCAATCAAAGCCAACTATGGATTAAAATATATTAAAATAAAAAGAAAACAGAATCATATGTCAAGTAGAACAAATTCATCTTGAGTTAAGTTGTTGCCACCTGCTTTAAAGCAACATGATCTCAGAGGAAATAATCATTAAAATGTCTAAAGAAGCTTCGATGAAAAGAAGAATAAAGATAAACGTCTAAAACCATTATAGCTTATTAGCTTAGCCTCTTACATATATATATATATATTTCACTATAAATTTTGAAACTATTAAAAACTACTGAAATAAAGAATTGATCTTAAAAGTTAAACCTCAAATCATTTCTAAACAGAAAGTCGTAAGTTTACCACCAAGAGCAAATAAGAAGGAAAATCAACTTTCACAAAAACAAATTAATTAAGAGAACAATCTAATATTTAAGATCACATACACATACACATTGACATGAACATTGATACACATACACATGAACACACAGTGACCTCTTAATTTGTGACCTACCACTGATACACATACTGACATACACATGAACACACAGTGACACACACGAACACACACAGTGACACACACACTACACGGACAGATTTGGGGAAGTTAGGGTTAGATATCTAAAAATTACCTGATTTGGGACGCAAGGGTTTGAGAGTAACAGTCAGAAGAGGATCTCGGCTTCAACAGTGGAAGAGGACGGCGGTGGTCCGGTGGCATAGGCTCTGCGCCGGCGGAAGAGGAGCTGAGCTGCTGAAGAGGAAGTGAGGAACCGAGGTTATCGAGCTGCTGTATCTTCTGTGCCCTAAACGAGCTCAATCAGGAATATTTATACTGTGCTTTAGGTGATATATATATATATATATATATATATGATAAATAAGGGCATAAGTGTAATTTTTCAGTATAATTGGGACGGATTCGGATTTTTTAACCCTACCCCCGACCACGACTCGAGTTATAAAAACATTCCTCATAGCCGCCCCTAACCCTATTAAGCCTCCCTCATATCCTATCTATTAGGAGAGGGGAGGGTATTATTATTTATATATTTAAAGTGTGTATAATATTATACTCCCTCTGTCCTTTTTTTTTTAGTCCACCTTTGGGAACTCAACTTATTAAGGGGACAAAAAGAATCTACACCTACTTTCCACAATTGTCCCTAATCATTACAATAACTTTTTTAGTTTTGTCTTGGTGTAGATTTCAAGGAAGGGTAGTTTTGGAAAGTAAGTAAAAATTGTATGCCAATTTAGGAAAGTGGACACTAATTTTGAGACATCTCAAAATAGAATATAGGACTCAAAAAAAGAGACGGAGGAAGTATATACATATTATTATTTATTTAATATTTTTATGTATTTAAAGTGTGTACTATTATATATTGAATTAACAAACCACTATTTTGTTAAATTTAATTACCAAATTACTCATTTGCGTTTTGTAATTGCCCTTGTGTGTGTGTGTGTGTGTCTACATATATTATTTTATTATATAAAATTACTAATTTTCCTTTTGCAACATTTTGCTAAAGTTTAAAGTGTGTACAATTATAAATTAAATTAGTAAATTGCCTTTTTATCTTTTATAAATTACCATTTTGTATATATGTGTATATATATGCTATAATTTATTATTATTGTTTATGTATTTAGAGTGTGTATGTATTATTTTTGTTTATTATTATTATATATGGGTGTATTTAGAGTGTTTATGCAATTTAGTTGAATTACTAAATTACCCTTTTGCCTTTTTGTATCTTATCTTTGTGTATATATGTACATATATTGTTTTTATTATATATATATATATATATTGAATATATTATTAGAGAAAAGAGCATTAAAGTTTCAAGTGTGCATAATTATAAATTTGCTCTCGTTAATTAGAATTACCATAAATCATTTTCCCTTTTGCAAATTACCCTTGTATGTGTGTGTATACTTGTATATTATTTTATTCTATTATGATATATATATATATATATATATACTGAACAGCCAAATTACCCTTATGTCTTTTGCAAATCATCATTTTGTTAAATTGAATTACCAAACTACTCTTTTGCCTATCATAATTAATTATACTTTTGTATATATGTGTATATATATGTATCTATTATCTATAAGTTAAAAAAATAGCTTAAAAGTGTGTACAATTATAAATTAAATAACCAAATTACCTTTATGCTTGTTGCATATTTCTCTTTTATTAAATCAAATTATCAAATTACTCTTTTGGCTTTTGTAAACTATCTTTTTTTGTATATACTAGAGGAGTGTCACTCACTATGTGGGTGCGAGAGGAAAAAAAAAAGTGGGGGTGGGTAGTTGAGAGAAATTATTTTTTTTAAAAAAAATTGAAATGACATTTTAATACTTTGTGAAATTATTTTCATTAGGAAATTGTGTACGTTTTATTGTAATTATTGGTGTGAGAAAAACTTTTTTGGTACCCCTTCCTTTCTCTCTCTATAATAGTGTAGATATTTGTACACACACACACATATATATTAGAAATACAATAATGCTACATGAACCGACCCTTATCGAAAATTTGCATCGAACAAGTGGTGGTCCCCACAATTTTAACCCAAAAAATGAAGCGGCAAAAAAACCTACCCAGCAATTTGCCCCGCTTCATTTTAAACCCCAAATCAAACTATAGTCACTCTCTCCTCAACAAACCCCAAATTGCATGAACAGAGAGTGTGACGACGAGGGCAATTTTTTGGAGGCACAACAGTTTCGAGCTCTCAGCCTCTCTCTCTCTCTCTCACTCTCTCTCTCTCTCACTCTCTCTCTCTTCATTTTTAAACCCAAATTGCAGGTAGAGTTTTCTTTCTCCTCAACAAAATCAAGAGGTTTAAACTTCATCTCAGGGCAGCGATTTGCTCTAAAAAACATACAGGTTCTCTCTCTCTCTCTCTCTCTCTCTCTCTCTCTCTCTCAAATTTCTTACTTTGTTGCTTAGGGCTGTGATTAGGATTCGATTGTGGGTTTACAAATCTACATTTTGGGGCAGAAGGGTTGCAATTTGTGGAAAGTTCGAACCTCACACTCTCACTCTCACTCTCACTCTCACTCTCACTCTCTCCTATATATATATAAATAAATAAATATATATATATGTTACGGTCTTTGCTCATAAGCAGACCCGAATTGAGAGCAACCCGAGGGATTTACATTTTTAGATTAATATTTCTTGTGATATTGTCTCACGCAAATAGGAATATATAGGCTGAATTTGTATGTGCGTGTATATATATAATAATAATACAAATTTGAGGTTCTTCAATTTGAATTTGTAGATTTAGAAGCTCAAAGAAGCCGATAATGGCGCCTCCAATTCTTTCATTAGCTCTGCCTTTAGAAACCGGTCGAGTTCTCAATATTCAATCTCACATAGTGCAAGTATAGTTTGTTATGTTTAAATGTTTTTGTATCAGTTTTGAATTTAATTTCCATGTCGTTTGCACAAGTCATGAATGAGATAACTGTGATTTGGTGTTTAACGGTACTTGCTAAATAATGAATAATTTAACCGAAATTTCAGTCAAGTTTGGACTGATCATATTAATTTGGGAAGTTAGCCTGCTCTAAGTATTCAACATTTCGTTATAATCCTATTAACTGCTTTATTATATCACTGAAAAAAAAGTGCACAACGATACTGCTGGAATAGTGTCGATGAAGTGTTGTTCTGTGTGTCGGACAAGATACGACACGCGACACGTTACCTTCTTACAAGTGTCCGTGCCTAGGTTGAGTTGCATTGAGTTCTTTTTGGGCTATTTATTTAATTGTTCTATGCATTGATATTGTAGTTTCATTCTTATATTTTTTTTTACCTCTAAAAACTAGAACCTCTATTTTGGTAATGGAGAAGATAAACAGGGATTTCGCGGTTGAAATTGAAATCACTTATTTTATATGAAGTCCATATCTCATAGGTTTTGATGTAGTTTCTCAATGAGGCTCTCTATAGATTTTAATTTTTATGTTAATATCAATTTCAATGACTACTTCTCCTTAGGGATATGTGGGCAATAAATCAGCCGTCTTCCCTCTACAACTTCTAGGCTATGATGTGGACCCAATCAATTCGGTGCAGTTCTCAAACCACACAGGCAAGCTGCTTAATCACTGCAATCAAACATTGTGAGGCTTGAAATTTGGTGCAGGCCATCTGTTAACCTGTATATACTCAGGTGTAAAAATCTAGTCAAACGAGAACGCCGACTTGTCCCTCATAAGCTTATTGAGACCCACTCCGATTTGGAACCGTAAGGGCAAAAGGGACACTAATGAATCGGGTGTTGTGGATGGTGGCTGCGTGAGCTAGTTTTTCTTTTGCAATGTTACATTTTTGGTAGAAATTTTGAAGTTGTATGAAGACTTGTTAGAAGGAAGAACAACTTTGGTTTTAGGCCTCAAGTAATGGTGTATGTAGTCTTGAATGTTAAATGTATTGAATACAGTGAAAAATTGCCTATGTTTTTCATCTTTTGTTGAGAGAATAAATATGTTGCTTTAGAGGACTGTAATCCCTGGTTCTTTCTACTCTATTTTAGAGGTGGCTAGTGTTTGTTGCTTTAGAGATTGATGAATTAAAGATAAGAGTAATATGCTTCACAAATACCATACTGTTTTAAGCTTTTTAATGAAGTTTGAGTCCTGAATTCAAGTTACCTATCAATGTTTGACAAGCAATTTTTTCTCACAACTATGCATATAAGTTTATGTTGGTGCATTTTTTAAGAGTTGTGACAGAATGATTTTTGATGCTCCATGTTAAATTGATATTAACATAAAAATTAAAATCTATAGAGAGCCTCATTGAGAAACTACATCAAGACCCAAGACTAATATGAGATATGGACTTCATATAAAATAAGTGATTTCAATTTCAGCCGCAAAAATCCCTATTTATCTTCTCCATTACCAAAATAGAGGTTCTAGTTTTTAGAGGTAAAAAAAATATAAGAATGAAACTACAATATCAATACATAGAACAATTAAATAAACAGCCCAAAAAGAACTCAATGCAACTATACCTAGACACGGACACTTGTAAGAAAGTAACGTGTCGCGTGTCGTATCTTGTCCGACACACAGAACGACACTTCATCGACACTATTCCAACAGTATCGTTGTGCACTTTTTTTCAGTGATATAATAAAGCAGTTAATAGGATTATAACAAAATGTTGAATACTTAGAGCAGGCTAACTTTCCAAATTAATCTGATCAATCCAAACTTGACTGAAATTTCGGTTAAATTATTCATTATTTAGTAACTACCGTTAAACACCAAATCACAGTTATCTCATTCATGACTTGTGCAAACGACATGGAAATTAAATTCGAAACTGATACAAAAACATTTAAACAAAACAAACTATATCTACATTGTGTGAGATTGAATACTGAGAACTCGACCGGTTTCTAAAGGCAGAGCTAATGGAAGAATTGGAGGCGCCATTATTGGCTTCTTTGAGCTTCTAAATCTACAAATTCAAATTGAAGAACCTCAAATTTGTATTATTATTATATATATACACACATACAAATTCAGCCTATATATTCATATTTGTGTGAGACAATATCGCCAGAAATATTAACCTAAAAATGTAAATCCCTTAGGTTGCTCTCAATTCGGGTCTGCTAATGAGCAGAGACCGTAACATATATATATAGGAGAGAGAGAGAGAGAGAGAGAGAGAGAGAAAGAGAGTGAGGTTCGAACTTTCCACAAATTGCAACCCTTCGTCCCCAAAATGCAGATTTGTAAACCCACAATCGAATCCTAATCACAGCCCTAAGCAACAAAGTAAGAAATTTGAGAGAGAGAGAGAGAGAGAACCTATATGCTTTTTAGAGCAAATCGCTGCCCTGAGATGAAGTTCGAACCTCTTGATTTTGTTGAGGAAAAAGAAAACTCTACCTGCAATTTGGGTTTAAAAATTTGAGAGAGAGAGAGTGAGAGAGGCTGAGAGCTCGAAACTGTCGTGCCTCCAAAAAATCGCCCTCGTCGTCACACTCTTTGTTCCTGCGATTTGGGGTTTGTTGAGGAGAGAGTGACTTTGGGGTTTAAAATGAAACGGGGCAAATTGCTGGGTAGGTTTTTTTTGTCGCTTCATTTTTTGGGTTAAAATTGTGGGGACCACCATTTGTTCGGTGCAAATTTTCGGTAAGGGTCGATTGATGTAACATTATTGTTAGAAATATAAGGTTTAGTCCCTGACACACCACTCTTTTAAATATTGATGCATCCCTAAATCTATGAACAATAATTAGTCCCTGATTACAATTATAAACTAAAGACTAGTCCTTTCCCCCAAACATGTGTCTTTTCTATGGACAAAATTGCCCTTGCCTTTAAATACATATATATATATATATATATGTATATATATGTACAATCACCACATCAAGGCATGGATTTAGGGATTTCAGTTTAACCCCAAATAATTGCACATATTATCTCAGTTTATCCCTCTCTCTCTCTCTCTCTCTCTCTCTCTCTCTCTCTCTCTCTCTCTCTCTCACGATTTGTTATGGATAGACAAACTATAAACAGTAGTTGTATTTTTTATGGAACACAATGGGAGGATTTTATGGTAGCGGAGCTTGCTATATATGAAGTGAATTCTACTTGGCTCTTCTTTTTTCTTTTTCGATTGGAAAGTTTAGATTCTTTAGTCTTTCATAGATTTTGGGGATGTAGATCTAGATATAGCAATACAAATTAATATAATAATATTATGAAAGGAGTCCAGCCATCGGCCACAACACCAATCTTAGCCGCCAGCCAGAACACCAGTCTTAGCCATTGGCCACTTGTATTCAACGCCTAGCGAGTCCAACTCCGACCTGATGAGTTGCCTCGTCTCCAGTTCTGGGTGTTCAGAGCGGGGCGGAGGTTTTGGGGAAAGAGAGTCTCAGAACATCGTACAAGGCGATGATTGAGGAAGGGACGTCGGTGATGTTGAAGAGATTCATATGTTTTATATCTATATGTGTATGTATATCCATGAGTATTGTTAATGCATTTTAATTTCTAGTGTTTTGACAGTTTGTGTATGAATTTTCGGTAGTGTGAGAAAATTCTCACAAAGTGTGGTGTTTTACTGTTGAGTTTTGAAGGTAAGAAATTTTTTTTATTTGGTGAAAAATTTCTCACAAAAAAAAAGCTTTTTCGTGCATGGACTATTCCTCATGTTAGGTTAGTTGTAACACAACTTTATAGTTCATAGTGACCTGTCAAAATTATTTGGTGAGAAATTTCTCATCAAATCTGTTAAAAAATGTGAGAGATTTGATGAGAAATTTCTCACTATAATAGATAAAATTTCTCACATTTGGCCAGTGTTTTGACAGTTTGTTTTTATTTGGTGAGAAATTTCTCATCAAATACCTTTAAAAGGTGAGAAATTTCTCACTATAATAGATAAAATTTCTCTGTTAATTCTCTCTCTCTCTATATATATATATGTGTGTGTGTGTGTGTATGTGTGTGTGTGTATAACAAATCTGGGATTTGAATTTCAAACCCCTGATTTATGGTAGTTGGGGTATTTATTAAATTTTCTCTTTTAAATCTCTCTCTTTCTATATATATATATATATATATATATATATATAACAAATCTGGATTTTAAAATTCAAAATCCTAATTTATGGGGGTAGAAGTATTTATGTCCTTAAAATAGGTGAGGGACTAATTTATAGATTCAATTTTAAAATGGATCTATTTCTAGATAGGTAGAGCTTAATGGACTAAAATCTAAGCCACCCTATATTATATTCTATGCGTTATGTTACGTGTTAAATAAAAAAGCCTTAAAATTTAAAGTGTGTACACTTACCTTTTTTTTGAATTTTTCTATTAGTACTATTTATCTAGCAATAAATTGTAAGTTTAACGTCAGTTAATAAAGATGATGTTCAAGCATATTTTTTCTAACACGATCTTAAGAATTAATAGATTTATTTCTCTTCCGTGTACACATTAACAAACGAATATATTACATTTTTTAATCAAATCCAACGCCCGTGCCTTGCACGGGCCATCCTCCTAGTATTTATATATTTTTTCTATACTATATTTTTATATTTTTATATTATAAGTGAGACAAAGATGGAATATTCTTTAAATGCCAAATTAATTTGGCCTTAATGGTCAGTTTGGGATAATTTTATATCAAATCTATCTACCTTAAGTTACTATGAATAGTAACTTGAGTCTTGTTTGGCAAAGTTTGTTTGAGCCTTAAGGCATCTTTCAAGGAACCTTTACATTACCAAGCAAGCCTCAAATTAATTTTGTAGATTAATGCTTGTTTGGAAAGACTTGTTTGACACTTAAGACATCTTTTAATGAATCTTAGAATTATCGAACAAGCGTTAAGTTACTTTTGTAAATTACTCTTTAGTGTATATATATATATATACATACATACATACATATCATAATTTATTATTATTTTTAATGTATTTAAAATGTGTACAATTATAAATTTAATTATCGAATTACCCTTTTGCCTTTTGTTATTACTCTTGTGTGCATATGTATACATATACTATCGGTCAGGCTCTAGGGTGAACAGGGTAGAGTGAACATACCCAGTGAACATTTGCCTGAAAACACCCGTGGGCTTCCCCGCTGCCCCACTAACCCGCGCGCGCCCCATTGACCAGCAGGTTTTTTCGGGCAAAAAAAAATGTTCACTGATATGTTCACTCTATAGCCTGACCACATTTACTATTATACTAAATATATACTATTTTATTGTATTATTAAAATTACTATTTTGCCTTCTGTAATTTGTTAAAGTTGAAAGGGTGTACAATTATAAATTTAATAACCAAATTACCATTTTGTTAAATTGAATTATCAAATTACCCTTTTGCCTTTTGTAAATTACCCGTTTGTATATATATATATATACTGGCGTTGGCCCGTGCTATGCACGGATATCATTGATTTTTTTTTTTTTTAATTTACTCAAAAAGTCTGAAAAAAAATAAATAAGTTAAAAAACGTGAAAAAAAATAAGATATATAGTGGGAGAGAAGCGGTTACAGTGAGTGTGAGGGAAGTTACTACAAAAAATGTAAGAGTGTAGCTGTCACACCCGTACCAAAAATTTATAAGTTTTATCTTGCATAATTAAATTTATGAATGGATTTATCAATGTTAGTTGATAATGAGGTTGAGGTTGACTGTGAGTCAACGGTAAGGTGTCAATGAGGACACGGGAACATGATGGTTCATTTTGCGTTGGCAGAAGTAAATGACATTTATGTAATTTAAATGTTATTTGACTTATCTGGTAGTTTATGAATAGTGAATTATACCTGTATAATATAATTTTCTGGTAATTTAAATATTGTTATATATCTTTTGAGGACTGTGATGAGAACGTGAGTGTCACGTTATATAAAAGGTAGGTTGTGTAGAGATTCCACATAATTTAGTTTTCAGACGTAATTTTGGACCCAAACGAGACTTAGTTGAAAACTTTTGTAATTTATAATTTACACTCGTAAAGTTATAAAATGGATGTGCGCGACGTTTCAGGAATTAATTAGAAGTTTTGAGAACTCGCGGAGTAGTAAACATAATTTCTGGCAAGATTGTCTAAAAATAGAGAGGGTGAGAATTTCATTTTGCCAAAACTTTATAAATATCGTTAGAGAGGAGAGAGAAAAGGGAGATTTTTGCCACGGGCTTTGCGACGACGATCGACGACCTTTTGTCCGTCTGAATTTCACAAAAATTCATATTTGAACTCCTCAAGGTAAGAGCTACATTTTGATAGTCTTTAGGCCATGTTTGGCTAAGTTTTTATAAATTTCTAAATCTAGAAATTTGGGAAAAACACGTGTAAACTTGTCGGTTTCACGTAGGATCAGAGATTTCGCGTTTACTCGGGCTTCTAGTTGTTCCCTCAAAGTTATACGATGGTAGCTCGAGGTAAGAATTTCTAATCTATATTATATAGGTGAAATACATGTTTTATATTTTGATAACGAAATTGTGATCCGGGCAAAATTCATGTATTAATCTTGGGCCCGTTAATTATGCACACACTTAAATGTGAAAAGCATGTCTAAGTTTTACGCGAGCACGTTGAGTTGTTATGTGGGTCAAAGGGGGGGAGGGATCTATACAAATTCATGCTGGAGTAAGCTTCTCGATGTTTGAGAATTTGAGTAGCGATGGCTACTGTGCATGGTTTAAGGCTTGGACTTGCCAGGGCACTTGGGGATGCAACGGTTGTAGGCTTGGACTAGACGTGGGCATCACAGTTTAAGGCTTGGACTTACCGTTACCGGATGAATGCGTTTTTTTCTCCCTAGAGACTATTTGATATGATTTATGAGGTTAAAGCATGATTTATCATATATTGTCACACCCGTTCCAGAAATTTATGGTTTTGAAAATGCATAACTTGAGATTGTGGAATTATTAATGTTATTAATAATTGGAGTTGAGTTGACATGGGTCAACGATGAGGTGTCAGTGAGGACACGAGAACATGGAATTTCACAGTTGCATTGGCATGACTAAATGACATTTATATGATTTAAATGTTATCTGACCTATCTGGTATTTTATGAATAATAATTTTATCTGTGTTGTGGAAATTCTGGTAATCTTTGATATTGTTATATCATTTTGAAAACTTTGGTGAGAACGTGAGTGCCACGTTAAATAAAAGGTAGGTTGTGCAGAGATTTCACATAACTTAGTTTTCGGACGTAATTTTTGGACCCAAATGAGACTTAGTCGAAAACTTTTGGAAATTATAATTTTCACTCGTAAAGGCATAAAATGAACGTGTGCAAAGTTTTGAGAGCTAATTAGAAGTTTGAGGAACTCGTGGGGAGGTAAACGTAATTTTCGAAGAGTTTGCCTATATATAGTAGTGGATGAGATTCATTCACATTCAAAACTTTCAAAATATCTTGAGAGAGGAGAGAGAAGGAGATTTAGTGTTTCAGGCTTTGCGACGCTGATCGACGACCGTTCGTCTGTCAGATTTTCTCCAGATTTTAGATTTGAACTCGTGGAGGTAAGAGCTACGTTTTGATACTACTTAGGCCATGTTTGGCCACTTTTTGTAAAAATCTTAATTCTAGACTTTTGGGGAAAACCTAGTCAAACTCGTAGGAATCGCGTATAATTTGGAATCTGAAGTTTATTTAGCTCCCTAGTCGATCCTTCAAAGTTTGAAGAGAATCGCACGAGGTATGAAATCTAGATCTATGAAATATATGGGTTTTCATGTTTTAAACATCAGTTTTGATATCTTTGGATCCGGGCAAAATTCATGTATTAGTTAGGCCCGTTAATTATGCACGCGAAATTATGTAAAAAGCACGTATAACTGTTTATGTGAGCATATTATGTGTCTACTTGGGTCAAAGGGGAGTTTGGTGCAAATTCATCCGGGGTAAGCTCCTCGAACCTTGAGGATTGTGATTTTGATTGTGATTGTGATGGAATTGGAATTGTGGTTGTGTCTGGTATGGAGGTGGGCCCAACCAGGACACGGTACCTGGTATAGAAGAAGGCCCAACCAGTGTACGAGATGCATGGGAGAGGTGGGCCTCCTACGGCATCGACCGGATGAATGCGTACCACTTACCCTAGAGACTATTTTCTATATGTTTTAGATGCTTAAACCATGAAATGTCATATAAGCATACATTTAGAATTGTGTACTCAGTATATAGCTGAGCAGTGGAAATGTACTCCATTGCAGGTAAGAAGAAAGACAAGAAGAAGCGTGAGGAGTGAGGCCGTTGAGGAACGCCGGGGAACCACATTTGTATATGTTTTTGTTTTAATCCTAAAACTTGTGTAAGGATTGAGAAATTGTAATACGTTGTAATAGAACCATGGTTTGGTTTCGTAGTATTGTAATCTTGTAATTGAACGTTTGTAGTTATGTTTTAAATGTTGTAATTGGTGTTGGTCGTGGTTGTTTGTGGATATTGGAGAAGCATGTGTTAGCATTATCATCACAGGGCTGCCCAACAGGGGAGCAGTCGACTGGACCCTGGATCAGTCGACTGGATTCTGTGGGGTTTGGACACTGATAGTGAATAGTGTCAAAACCAGTCGACTGGACCATTCTTCAGTCGACTGGCTACTGTAGAATTTTGGCTACTGCTTCTAATAATGGTAAAACTAGTCGACTGGATCCCCATATCAGTCGACTGGACTCCTTTACGAAAATGTGGGTTTTGGTTTTTGCAAGGCACAGTCAACTGGAAGGAATTTAGTCGACTGAAAGTTGAAGGCCTCAATCGACTGAACCCTATAACAGTCGACTGGGCCTCTGTTTACAAAACTGATTCTTTTGGACGTGTTTCCAATTGGCCAAAACTTTTTATAACTCTGATTTTAAAGGATTTTAATAATACTTTCCGCTGCTATTTGATTTTAATGGAATTGGATGAGCCTTGGTGGCGTGCCACGTGTCCTATTTTTACACGTAGTGGGATGGGTCGTGATATATGTGCATATGTTAGAAATTGTACACTCAGCATGTAGTCGAGCAATGGAGATTTACTCCATTGCGGGTATGAAGAAAGGCAAGAAGAAGCGTGAAGAGTGAGACCGTGGAAATGCCGGGGATTACCTTTTGTTTATGTTTTTGGTTTCCTTTTCCATGTTGTAATAGTGAGCTTTTCGAATAGCTAGAACTATATTTTTGACTTCGAAGATCTGGAATGGTCTAGTAGCGTTTTAATAAGTATTAAAACTCCTTTTGGTTAAGTTGTAATGAATCCGAACTTATGGATTCGCTTTTTGAATGTTTAACTTATCAAATTCGGATTTTGATTTGAATGTGGTTAGAGTTTTGTGAAACGATCCAAACGAGCCTTAACTTGTTTCAATTCTGTTTCTTTTCAATATTGGACAAGGTTTATGTATGTTCTTATAACCTTGATGTGTTTGGAAAGATTGGTTTAAAGTATGAGAGTTGGAGAAGTTTAGAATATGGAAGGTTGGGTGACTTCCTTAGTAAAATTCTGCTGCAATAAGGAATTCTGCTAAAGGGTCATTCGACCGGTCGAAGGGGATCGCTTGACCGGTCGAAATACCCCCTGCAAGAAATCTTTTTATACACCTTCCGGAAATAATTTCAATGTTTTGTTCGGTTCTTAGGGTACCTTTGGGATCCCTTTCAATATATATTCATCTGTTTTCAAATATGATTACGTTTTCAATTTTATACGGATTTTACAATTCGGAGAGTATCGTTTCCAAAAGTTTTAAATATTCAAGGTTGTTTTTAAGTTTTTTTTTGCTGCGTATGGTTATTTAATGAATTGGATGAGCCTTGGTGGCGTGACACGTGTCCTATTTTCACGCGTAGTGGGATGGGTCGTGACAGTAGTAGACTTGTATTTTTTCTTTTTTTTTTTTACTTTTTAAATATTATTTATTTTCAATATCTATATTTATACAGTTGTGTATCTATACATACTAATGTGTAGTAATGCCATGTGGTATTCCAACAATACGGGAGTACCATGTGGCATCCCAACAATACGGGAGGAGTACCATGTGGCACCTACATTGCTATTTATAGATATATATATATATAGATATATATACATATTATAATTTATTATTATTATTTATGTATTTAAAGTGTGAACAGTTATAAATTGAACTACTAAATTACCATTTTTTCTTTTTACAAATTAACGTATACGGCCAAACTCTTAAGTGAACATGTTCTTTTAGGCAAAAAACAATGTTCACTGGGTATTCGACCATGTTCACTTAAGAGTCTGACCGTGTATATATATACATATATGTACTAGCATTGGCCCGTGCTATGCACTGGTATCATTCAATTTTTTTTTTTTTTGAATATATATATATATATATATATACCCAAGAAATCTGCAGAAGAAAATAAAATTAAAAATAAAAATAAAAATAAAACATGAAAAAATAGGATATATAGTAAGAGAGAGGCAGTGAGTGTGATGGAAGTTATTGCAAAAATGCAGGAGCGTAGGAAGCATGTTTTTTTTTTTTTGGGAATATTATTTTATTTCAAATCTATATATACAATTGTATATTTATACTATATTATTGTGTAGGAATGTCATGTGACAACCCAACTACATGGAGAGTGCCATATCACACCAACATTGCTATTTATATACATAATCGATAACCCGTGCTATGCACGGGATGTACTCTCTATGAACACATTGCAATATAGTATAGCTACTTTTGAGTTGATATAAATCTGGCCACTTCTTATGGAGACAAATCAAACAAATTTAATAGAAGTAAAAAATAATTAAAAAAAGTATAAAAAGATACACTTCCTATTAATTTTCAGAGAAAACAAATCATTTCTCCGATTTTAGAAAAATTGAAAGTAATCAGTATAGTAAACATTACAGAAAAAGGAGGAATGCATTGGAAGATGACTACAACTATACGTAGACATATTTACTTAATATTTTCTATCACTTTTTACGAATATTATTCAATTAGGAAAATGAAACAAAAAGGAAAGTACAAAGGGAATATTTTCCCATTACAGTAAAAAAAAAAAAAAACTAAGGCAGGCTATCTTTTAGTAGAATGACTCTCTTGAACCCTTAGGCTTGTAATATGGCATCTCTCATAGATAAAATCTCCCATATACATGTTGGGGAGATCCCATGTTTGCTGGAGTATCCATGAGCATTGAACAATCTTACCATTAGGATCTCCGAAACAACCCCCAAAAAAGACATCTGATCCTATCTAGATAGCCGTGTCACAGTTGGGTTTTAGCATACCTGGGGGACCCATGCAAATAACAAATTTAGCACTCATTTATTGCAATCATTTTTATTGCATACAACAAATATTGAAAACAAATGGTGCAACATGAATAGGGTTGAGACTACAACTCAATGGTCTGGAAGGCCTGTTCTTATGGGCTTTCTTTGGTCTTTTATAAACTCTTCTAATAATAGTATGGTCACATGTATTTCATATCTTATTTTACTACATTAAAATTTAGCAAAAAAAAAAAAGAATGCAACTATATGGGCTAGAATATATCGAAGGCACTCCAAGTCCATTCTGCCACATCATTTTGGTCACCAACTACAGTTCACATATGAAGAGATGTCCAAATTCTTGTAGTAGGAGCTGTACCTAGATTCTGCAGCAAAATGAAAGCATCAATCAGGCACATTTTTACCATTTTCTTTTCTCTCGCAAATGTTTTGGAAAAAATGAAGAGACTTGATAGAAGTAGTCTATTGAAAGGCCAACGAGAAGTCACCACATATGATGGCATTTAGTATTCTATGAGTTCCTATTACCTGCACCAAATTGGTTGTTTGCTCTCTGCGATAGAGCCTTCGTGCAGCTAACGTGTCTATTTTTATTGGTAGCGAAGTTGGCATGCCTTGAATCAAATAATATGATAAAACTTAGCTATAATATCAGATTTTTAGGATCAAGAGATTAAAAAAAAAAATGAAAATTTTGCAATAGTACGAATGAAAAAGTGACAGAGACAGAGTAAATCAAATAAAATGTCTAAACTACCTACCTTGTGGTATTAGAAAGGGTAATACTTGGGGCACAACCTTCATACAACTTTTATACAATCTCCCCAAAAGATGTGTCTATCTCTTTCCTGTGTCACTGTGGGGTCCAGTGACATCACTGGAGATTGTGGTGGTTAGTTCACCAAATGAGTAAGCCAATTTTGTGGTGAAATATTTGAAGATTCACTATCTTGTAAAGAAAAAAAAAGATAATAGAAATCATAACTCTTATATACATACACATATGCCTTTACCTCTGGCCAACTTCCAGCAAACCCAAAAGAAAGCAACAAAACAATACTCCAAATTGGATGCAATACACCAAAAGCCACACATCTGCAGAGGAAATAATCTAGTGGCACCTCTGCCATATCAATTTCCTTGATTTTCAATTTGACATCAAACTAATTAATAAAAACTTAGATACATATTCATATGAAAATATATTCATATATATATATATATATATGTGCATATACATATATATATATATATATAGAGAGAGAGAGAGAGAGAGAGAGAGAGATTTGCTACAACCAAACAGAACCCTAATGATGTCTGCCTATTAAATTGGATGTGAGAGAGAGAGAGAGAGAGAGAGAGAGAGAGAGAGAGAGAGAGAGAGATTTGCTACAACCAAACAGAACCCTAATGATGTTTGCCTATTAAATTGGATGATCACCATGGTCACTGAAATGACTATTAAATTAAAATCAACATAAAAATCTCAAACTCCAAATAAAGCAAGATCTCCAACGTCTAGATCGAAACAACAAAGAATTGCTAGATCGAAACAACAAAGAATGGCCCCAAAAGAAAAATATGAACGAAAAAGTGAAAAAAGGGGAGGAGAATCTCACCTATTGAGTACCGATCAGAAGGTTGAGAGTCTGGTAGTAGCTTCAACACAGAGAAAGGGAGGCAGAGAGATTGACGGTATTAAAGGTACATGGATTTGGGGGAGGAGAAGAGGCGACTGGTGGTGAATCAATGAATCTACTGTTGTTTTGAGTTGAAGAGGCGCAAGGAGGGGGGCAGGGAAGGCGAAAAAACGATCTGGGATGGGGAAGGGGAATCGTTAGGCATGGTGGGACAAATAGTGTCACACTTTTTTTTGGAGCTATGTTTGTAGTTTAGAAGTTCAATTGTACGGCAATTTTGTAAAAATGTCAGTTCACTATCTACTTGAACTATGCAACTAAGAAGGAACTGTAAACATCAGTTGAGATCCAAATGACTTTAAATGAAGCAGAATTTTGAATACATCAATGTTGAATGCTTTTAAACTAAGCGAGTAAAAAGGAAGTCTTGACACTCAAATTCATCATTTGTTTTGTTTGGTGGTCAGCCTCTTGTTTCTTCGAGATGGCATACCTGTGCATCCGATAAAATCATTTCCATCCCACAAATTGTCACACCCCTAAATTTTAAATGATGCAAAACAGATAAAACTATAAAACAAATCTCTTAAAAGCACAAAACCAATCCTAGATAAAACCAAAGGATGATAAAAAGAAATCCTACAATATTCCAAGTCAAATCTCGAAAAATCAAACTTAACATATTAATCTGTAAAAATAGTGATGAGGACCACGATTGCCAAAAAAATAATGAGACGACAAAGTTTATTAATTTGAAGAACACCAAGTAGCTCCCTGCCTCTAATCGGCTTATTCAATCTGTACTGTCCTCTCGAATTATTGCTGCATAGGACGATTGGCTACACTGGGAGCAGAATGTAGTTCATCCTGTTTGTCACTTGGGGATTGTTCCTGCATGGGATAGAAGAATTGTTAGTACTTGCTTTTGGTATTATTTTATTGAATTTTGTTTCTGTTTTTGTTTTTTTTTTTGTTTTTTTTTTTTTTTTTTTTTTTTTTTGTTTTTTTTTGTTGTGTTTAGGTGATTTTATTTTTGTCTATCATTACAAACGTTCTCTCTCTATATCCTATATATATCACATTCGATTTAGAAGTTTTTAAAGTGGACCTAGGGCCATTTGTGTTTTGGCACCATTTAGGATACAAAGATTGGGAAACATAACATTCCTCTAGCTAGTTTTTTCCCAAAAATGTTTCAGTTTGGCAGCTATTACACAGGGTTTTTTATTTTATTTTTTTTTATTTTTAATTTTTTTCCCAATCGGCTACACAACTAAGGCAAAATGGCTAACACAACCTGATTATTGTTAAGCTTCTTCTAAAATGAAATTAAATCTCGATCAGTTAGATTAGATGTTAACTGAGATACAGTGGACTTACTTTGGATCTCGTAAAACACAATACTTTCACTGGATAATTGGCCTATAGTACATTCTGACATTGGAGGATGTAGTTTTTTCCACTTTAGCCTACAGTTAACGTTGTGTAGTTTGGCTCAGAGATTGGATTTAAGATGATAAATGGTAGTACATGTGAAAAAAGTATGAATATTCACATGTGAGACATTTTTATTGCAGTTTGTATTCTTGTAGCTGCTAATTCTAACTTCTTTAACATATATCCTTTTTCCGGATTTCTTCCTAAATTCTATGAAACTTAGCAGAGATGTCTCATTTTTTAGGCCATTTTTTTGTAATTACTTCCTAACTTCTATGAAACTTAGTATAGAGGTCTCATTTTTTGGATGAAATTTAGTATAGATGTCTCCATTTTTAGGCCTCATTCTTTCTAATCTCTACCTAATTTCTATGAAACTTAGTATAGAGGCCTCTTTTTTTAGGCCTCCTTTTTCCTAAGTTCTTCCTAATTTCTATGAAACTTAGCATATAGGCCTCTTTTTTGAAAGTTCGGTTTAGGCCTCGGAATTTTGTAGGCATCTTTTTTCCTAAGTTCTTCCTAGTTTCTGTGAAACTAAGTTTTGAGGTCTCATTTTTTAGGCCCCTTTGAAAGTTCGGTTGAGGCATAGGACAATTTTTGTCATTTCAAGGCCGGGCCTGGGATACTGTGGACTTATACAACACCAAACTCTGCGTGTTTAACTAACTTCACAGAGGTAATAATGACAGTGTAATCTCCATAAAATGTTCAAGTTTCTTCACATGCAAAGCTTCAATACAAAAAACAAAGCAAGAATGAACAATTACCAACTCCAATTCAGTAGAGAACACACAGTGGGAACTTCATATACCTGGATTAGCCAACAATTGCTGGGAGTTGACCAAAATGACCTCTCTTTCCAAAAGAAGTTTGCTAGCTGGTAGTTGAAGAGAATGACTGCTCTTTAAAGTTAATTTGCTGAGCCAAAGCAAATAGTTACAAATAACAAATCAATCATGATTGCAGTGAAGATGATTGAAACAGCATTTGGGTATCATTTTAGCAGAACAACCTTCAAGTTGCATAGACAAATACTATAAGAGGCAAATGTTCAACAAATGACCAATCACACTTGTGGGGAGAAAGTTTATACTAGGGCTGCACATGGGTCGGGTCGGGTCGGGTCTCTATAGAACCGGAACCGACCCGATTATGAATGGTTCCATGTTTTGAGACCCAAACCCGATCCGATAAGGTTTGGACCCAGACCGACCCGACCCAGTTACTTTGGTTCGGTTCGGGTCGGGTCTGGGCCACAACCCAGTTTTTTTTTTTTTTTTTTAAATTTTTATTTTTTCTTATATTTTATTTTGTTATTTTTTTTTATTTATATTCATTAGTGAATACCTATACTTCTATGTATAATATATCCATTAAAAAGATTGATGAGGGCGGAGAGTCATGAAAATTAATTCCAACCACTAGAAAGTGAATATAATATTTTATATATTCATGGATATAATGATGTGCAACTTATAAAAGTTAAAATTAATAAAGTGGTTATGTTTTATATATTCATGGATATAATGAAAAGAAAAATGAGTACTTTGTCACAAAAATAAAGAATTAATTAGCAAAAACAGTTTTGTCTATTGACCGACCCAGACCAGACCCGAACCGACCCAGACCCAACCCGAACCGACCCGAAATATATATCTCTTAACTGGACCCGAACCAGACCCGACCCATTTCATTCCAGACCCGACCCAACCCGACCCAATCGGGTCGGGTCGGGTCTTCGGGTAACGGGGTTTTTGTGCAGCCCTAGTTTATACATCTTCATGATTGAGTTTGGTACCTATTTTTCAGAAATAAGTGGTTTCCTCTAAACTGCTAATAATGCAGTAAATTACTTACTGTCATGCTATATATGGCATTTTAATTTGGCCAAAAATCATTACTGTTCCAAATAATTATAGTAGGCACAAAACCAAAGATAATCATTAATAAAATTGGGCATTCAATAGCAAAGTTTGAGAGTTCTTCCCAAATTGCTAAATAAATTAAGACAATTTTTTGATAGCATCACAAAGTTAAAGATACTACAAGGCCGACAATGAGACCATGCGGTGAAGCAACCGTATGGGGCCTCATTTTTAGGTTGCCTTTTTTAGGGCTTTTTTTTTTTTTTTTTCTAATCTATTCCTAATTTCTATGAAACTTAGTATGTCTACTTTTTTAGGCCTCTTTTTTTCGAATTTCTTCCTAAATTCTATGAAACTTAGTAGAGATATCTCATTTTTTAGGCCTCTTTTTTTTGTGTTTACTTCCTAATTTCTATGAATCTTAGTATAGAGGCCTCATTTTTTAGATGAAACTTAGTATAGAGCTCTCCTTTTTTAGGCCTCTTTTTTTCTAATCTCTACCTAATTTCTATGAAACTTAGTATAGAGGCCTCATTTTTTACGCCTCTTTTTTCCTAAGTTCTTCCTAATTTCTATGAAACTTACAATAGAGGCCTCATTTTTTAGGGCCCTTTGAAAGTTCGGTTTAGGCCTCGGAATTTTTTAGGCCACCTTTTTCCTAACTTCTTCCTAATTTATATGAAATTAAGTTTTAAACCTTATGCCAAATATTAATACAAAATACCTTCTAGATATGTTTGTTCCATGTTTTACAAACTACTGATGATTTGTGGGTGATTATCAACGAAAGAAAGTTTACATCGCTGGAGCAGAATTAATTTTCAATAGGTTTGGCAAAATTTGGATATCATGTTCAATAAGATTGTGGATGAACTTCATTAAATGGGCATTTCTGGATAAGATTTGCAAGAGATCAAATCTATTCACCCTTATATTCAACTCACAAGCCGAGTTTTCCACGTTATAGACCAGAAGAAAGAGAACTAAAAGGTATTAAAAAAGAGTGAACCCATCACTCAATATTAACCTAGTTTGGTTAACTTAGGAAATAAATGAATTACAGTTCTTAAAAGAAGGTTGCAACTACTCTTAGTTCAGGGCTCAATTAGGCTGCATGACCAAGGAACAAATAAAACCCACAATGAAATCATGAATGGAAGTTAGAAAATACCTCGTACAAGCAGCGTTTTACGGTGTAGCAGTGTAGTTGGAGTAGGGTAGTCCAATGATTTCAATGTAATCCACAACCAAGTTACCTATATCACACGTATTAGAGCATCATTATATAGCATATGTGCTGACGTAATGAGACTCCAAATAGCAAAGTTAAATACATGAGATTAGGTTGGAAGTTGACGTGGGAATGACTTATATATGCATAGCTCATCAACTAATTCATGGCTTATACTACAATTAATTCATAACAGTCTTATTAAAACGAATCAATATTGAAATATTAATGGGTCGGGTAGACAGAAAGAGGCTTCGACTCAAACGCTATTTGGAGAAAAGGAAAAAAAAAATTACAATATAATCTAAACTATAAGTTTATCCCAAAAGTAATAGTTCCCAAAAATTCACAATAATTTCTCTTTGTATAAATATACACATACACACACATTCGTTTTCTCAATTTATGGTAAGCACGTTATAAAATTTCTTTCTCCAGATATCATGAAGAAGCTGCATATAGTGCTAATGCCAATGAGAGTATAAGGATTTGTAGAGAATAAATAATTACAAATATTCAATGCAACACATTATTAACTTTGCACCAATTTCTAAACTTTAAAAGGAAGGGTAAAAAAAAAAAGAAGTTTTTTTCAAACTCAACAAGGGATCAAAATTTTTATCAAATTATGAAAAAACTAATCCAAACTCTCACAACTTTCCCAAGTAGACTTCATATGTTATAACTTACCTCTACCCATAATGACTATAATTACCAATGCCCACAAACAACATTAAGCTACTGAAATCATATCTGCTATAGCTCCCTGCAGACACATAAAGGGTGAAAAACCTATTAATACCTTATTTTGCTGTTACGAAAGAGTTAAAAAGGAACATTAAATGCATCATTTGAGAGCCAACAAACCAATACCTAAGACCAATAATAAGACCTATACAATTTATAGAATCAGATTAAGTGGTCTGATATGCCATGCAAAGTCTGCACATAATTGGACAAAAATTAAAGCTTACAGTAATAAAATTAAGAATTGAAGGTAAATTAGGGACTTACAAAAGTTGAGACATTTTCTATGAATTCGTTTATGACTGTAATGGTGGGAAAGCGAAAATGACGAATTGAAATCACGCAAGTGTCTAACCCTTTGGCTGGCTGGCATCATGAAAGCCACACAGATGTTCGAATACTTCCTGCAAAGAGAGAGAGAGAGAGATGAGGATACAGCAGTTGGACATGCAATTAGGGGTTTTCAATTTTAAGTTTTTTATTTTTATTTTTATTTTTATTTTATTATTATTACAGGTTCGCTGCAACTTGCATAATCTTTTTTTTTTTTTTTTTTTTTTTTTTTTTTTATTACTTACCTGGATGACACACGCCACACACACGCACACACCCAATCCAAGCAAGTGGGAACCCAAGAGATTGGCCCGACGGGAGCACAAGGGGCGTTCTACAAGGAAAGGAGGAATAAATTCCTCCACTCACCCATTGGTGAGATTCGAACCCCTCCCCTCCCACAAGGGGGAGAGGAGGTGATACCATTGGGCCACAAGGGTCCTTGGTTGCAACTTGCATAATCAAATAAGGAAGAAATTCATGAAAAGGCAGAAATTACCTTCTTATTGTAGGGCTTGTAACAATATTGTTGGAAGTTGGGCAAGGATTTGAGTTTCTGCACCCAATTTCTTAGCAGCCTGTGTGCAATACCCGTAAATTTCTTATATATACGAAAAGGATTCCGAATTTATGTCTATATTGATGAGTTTATTTTCGGTAATTAATTCTGTAGCCTGTACTAATATAAGTATATATATATATATATATATATGTAACGGCGTTCGAGATTTTCATACTCATAGAATTTGTATCGCTTTGTTAATGTGATTTTAATGGCTAAGGCCGACCTCGTATATTAATATTGTATTTTAATAATTTCTATCATTAAATTATAACTATAGATATTTAAATATTCGTGGTCACTGAGTTTCATAATTGTAAGACAGTATACATTCGTTGTAGCGTAATATTATAATAATAAGTTATATTATATTTTCATTATCCCTTAATTTATAACTATAGATTATTTTAATATACTCGTGTCGCTAAGTTTATAACTATAGGGTATATCGTGTATTTATTGTCGTTTCATTTTAAATCCAAATTATATTATTAGGACCCGATGTCGTTTTAATATTGTAACTATATATTATATCTGTAATACCCGTAAATTCTATGATAATAAAATATGATTTTCGTATTTCGACCCGTAATTTTTGGGATCCCGTATTATACGTATACATAATTATCAGCTGATAACTTAGACTGCAATTACGAACCCGGACTGACTCTGCACGTGAACCCATATGATACACCCAAAATTGGCTCTATCCTATGACCGAGCGGTTCAAATCAGCAGCCAGTCCATCATGCACAACTCCTTGGACAAGCATCAGCCCGAACGGTCTAGTCTACTCATCTCATCATCCCGAGCGGTTCATCCATGACCCGGCCAACAGGTCAGGAAGACCACACAGGCACATCCCACTGCGGGAACAGTTCATCCGGGCCCACAGGCATGATCCCGAGCATTACGGACAGTTTCCTACTCAAGCTAGAAGACTAATGGAAAGTGCACACTATTTCCTAATCTAATTAGGAAACCACCACAATTAAAGTCAATCAATCTGTAGACACCCCAATTTTGACCGACCGTCGAATTTAGGAGAGTGTCACCTCCGCGTCCAATGATGACAATGACCGAAAAATTCGAAGTATTCCAAGCTCTTCAGAAAGTTCTCCAAAACGCGATAAAATTTCACAGAGAGAGAGAAATACCAGGTATTTAGGAGAATTCAGATATAAAACACAACTTTTGGAAAAGATCTTCAAAAATAATTTG
Source organism: Hydrangea macrophylla (assembly GCA_033977485.1). NCBI lineage: Eukaryota > Viridiplantae > Streptophyta > Magnoliopsida > Cornales > Hydrangeaceae > Hydrangea > Hydrangea macrophylla. Next base: position 97,863,584 of record CM066999.1, on the reverse strand, counting down.
TTTCAAAAAGAGAAAAGACCTAAAAGGGGAACCTTAGCCAAAAAACGGCACACGGCAGACTGCCGCGGCACTCCCTGAGTGCCGCGCGGCAGTCAGAGAGTGCCGTTCCGATGTTCACCGAGTGCCGCCACAGATTTCTGACTGCCGTTCACTTTTTAAGTCTGTATTTTACAGTGCAATACATATGCGTATGCGAATAAGAACAAAAAACTGATAAAGTAAGACTGACAAAAATGCGGCAAACAATTAATTGTCGCGGCAGTTGATGAGAGCCGCGCGGCATTCGCGAAATGCCGCGACGGCAGTCGTTGAGTGCCGCAGCGGCAGTCACGGACTGCCGCGACAGTCTCTGGACTGCCGCGCTGGGAAGCAGTCTGTCTAATTTCAGAAAGTACACATTGTACCACCAAATGAGGGAATTACACCTGTTTGTTGCTCCGAAATTCACCAAAAATACCTGGTAATTTTGCCTATAAAAGAGAAGGGATCTTCCTTGGAAGGAAGGGACCAAGAGAAAAATTTGGGAGGAACAACACATACAAAAAACACTACCATTACACCAACATTTTTAGAGAGAAAAAGAGAGAGTTTAGAGAACTAGAGAGAAGAGCTTGGAAGATCTTCAAAGGAGAGAAACTTTGAGGATAGTTGGAGGTGATCCTCTAACCATAAGTTGTTTTATTTGCATTCTTTCTTTTGAATCCTTAAACTATTTTGTTTTCTTTGCTTCATTTCTTTTATTGTTCATACTTCCTTCTTGAGACTCTTGGAGATCCTCAATATCTCTCTTGAAATCTCTTGAATATGATCTTTTGAATCCCATGTAAGCTTATGCTTCACATGGAAGTCAAAGTTTGATCATCATTTTATTTTACAAGCAAATAGATGAATCCAAACCCCTTCCATGGTTTGGGTCCTCTAAGCTTGAGTTCTCATGGAGTCTCCTTATATTCCTTGAAAACTCATGAGTTTTAGTCATGTCTTGATCTCCAATGACCATCAAATGGTAGGAGAAAGTGGTTTTGAGTTTAAGCCCATCTCCATTGCTTAGATTCCTTGTCTTGAGATTTCATGAAGTCTATTCATACTTCATTTGAAATCCACAAATATAAAGGTCTTTAGCCTCAAATGACCATCAAATGGTAGGAGAAAATAGTTTAGTTAAGTCCAACTTCATGGTTTAATAGTTGGGGTTAGCAAATAAAAGTTGAACTTGAAAAATAAAAACAGTGAGTTCACAAACTGTTTTTGATCAAAGATTTTTAATTCGAAATCTAACCGTTGAAATCAAGTGAAACCAATGGGAAAGTGTCAATAACACAATATTCTACCACTGTAATTTTTGTTTTAAGATGGTTTTATGTTTAGAAGGGTTTGATCATGGGTTTTGTGAGTCAACCACAATCTGCCCAGAGTTTCAGAATAGTTTCAGAACAGCAAGTCCATTTTGAAATTCATAAATCAGAATTCTAATGGAGTTTTTGGGGTCTCTAATAATTTTTTCTGGGTACATTAATGTGTTAGGAAGATCCCCTAAAAAGATCTAAGTGTTTCTCATCTTTTTGCTATTTTTTAAAAATCAAACAATATCTCTGGACAGAGAGTTGTACATCTCTGAGTGATGTCTGGTGTTTGTCTTTTTCCCAGAGATCCGACTGTTGAAACCTTGATTTTCTTTTTGATTTGGAAACTAGACTCACAGAGGAATCTTGTGTCCAATCATCAAGATCAAACAACGAGAAACTTGCTTTTTATTTTCTTAAAGTTCTGGTCTGCCCTCTGCAATTTTCAGAATTCTTATGACACATTTGACTAACTTTATAAATAATGGTCCAAATGATTCTCCTATGACTTAGGGCTTAAACCATGTTTCAATAATGATTAGTTGAGCTTGAATTCAAAGTTTAAGAGTGTTTCATAGTTTATTCTTGTCCATGTACATATTCATCCATATGGTTTGGCATTTGTAATTAGGACTTATTTGTTTTAGATTTAATTACATTTGATAGATTTAAGCTAGAAATTTAGGATTGTTATTTCTAATTTCATATCTTCTATATCATGTGAATTAACCCTCTGTTTTATAGCGCTACCAAGGTATGACTTCTTGAATTCCTCTTCAGTTTATCTTAATTTCTTGATTTTATTGATTTTTCGACTTAATGCACGTCACCTTAGAATTAGGTTTTTGCCTTATGTGTATATGTGATTAGAGACTATTTTTAGGGTTTTCTTTTGATTGTATGCATTGCACGTTTAATATCGCTGCTGGACCCCGGGTAAGTTCTCTTGTTCCCTATTGCATATCATATTGCTTGCTACTTGAAATATGTGGCTTATGAATGATATTTTTCCATTAGCAATTTTACACCCTTTGGACATGCTTTTTGTGATGTATATGTATATATGTATTAGTTGAGGGCATGCTTAGATTAATAAATTTGATTAAAAGGATGTTGAGTAGAGGCCTATCACAAGATAGGATGAGAGAGGGTGTTTTAGTCCGACGGGCTCCTTCCTCTCTCATTCCATAATCCCCGGACCTAGTTAATCTTTGGTTTCGCAAATGATCAGTTTCCTTTCAAAATGGTTTCTTAATTTTTCCTTTTAAAAATTAAGTGGCGACTCATTTGTTTTTAGAAATTGATTTTGAAAAGCTGTGGGTAAAGACAACCTGCGATATCCACACAATCCTAATCCAATTAGGAAACTTACTTGATTGGTGTCATCACATCCTAATGGGATTATATTTCCTTATCCATGTACGAGTAGGTCTCTTGCATCTATAAAAGAGACCTCTCACCGCCCCCCATTGAGGGGGCGAACTCTTTAGTCTACACAGCACCTCTATAAAATTCACCATTATACGCACACACCCGGCCTGTATTACTAGTAGTGCCGCCCATCTTTGTTAGCTCACCAGGCCCGCCGGTGATCTGCTAGTGAACGTGCTCAGACACACCCGTGGACATAGGTACCTTCATTAACAGGGCCGAACCACATACAAAAAAAATAGTCTCTCACTCTCTCTCTCCTTAAACTGCTTTACTTACTCTTACCAATTTTTGGCATCATCAGTTTGGCGCCGTCTGTGGAAACCGACAAGTCTTCTCATCAATAAATCTCTTGACTGATGGTCATGCCACCAAAGAAGGGTAAGAAGGCTGCGCAGCAGTCCGACCAGGATGTTCCTTCAGCCCCGGCGTCGACTGCAGCAGTCCTGACATCTGAACAGATCATAGCAACCCTCACACAACTCTTGGAGGGCCAGCGTCAAATCCAGCAACAGATCGAAGCCTTGCTAGCCCAGAAAAACAGTCCTCCCGTGCCCGGGAAACGACCCGAAAATGTTGCGTACGGTCGGGAATTGATCTTGACCAGAAAACGTGCCCGAGCCAACCCATCCCGTGTTGAGGATGTCAAAGACACCAACAGTGGGCGTGCTGCCCGAGAGGAAAGGCATGAGCATATGGCCCGGGAATCAGTCCAGGGTCACTCGGTCAAGAGCCGAGTCGTCCCTGGGCACACGATTACTCGGAGTCATAGCCGAGCCCGATCCCAGAGGACAATACCCCGCCATGAAGAAGCCTCTTCCACCGACCCGACCAACCCCTCAGATACCGGTCGGGAAGGAGTGGAAGCTCGAATCAAGGACCTGTAGAAGCAGATTGACAGAGTGGCCAAAAAGCTTGGTCAAAACCGCGCTCCGAATCAGGCCAATACCGAGACAGAGTCACCGTTCTCCAGCCAGATCACGAGGTTTGCCACCCTGCGCAAACTAAAGCAGCCTCGCCTAGATCCCTACAATGGCTCGGGAAGCCCGGTCGACCATGTCCGGAGCTACAAGGCTCAGATGGCCCTAGCCACCAACTCCGATGAACTACACTGCCTAGCCTTCCCCAGCACTTTGAAAGGCCCGGCCGCCCAATGGTTCTACTCGTTGGAGCCCCGATCGTTCCGCAGTTTCAAGCAACTCAGCAAGCAGTTCATCAACCAGTTCGCCGATATGCACGAACGGCCAAAACCTGACATACACCTACTGACAGTCATATAAAGGAATAATGAGACCCTCAAGGAATTCACCGACCGGTTTAATCAAGAGAAGCTCAGCGTCCACGATCTCGATGAAACCGCCGCTATCATAGCCTTCTGCTCGGGAGTTCAACACACCAAGTGCCGGAAACTCTGGTTGAGCTCTCTGAGAGGGTTGGGAAATACATTGACACTGAAGAATTTCTACAGATCAAAGACCCCGGACAAGAAAGTAGCCAGTCTTCTAGAAGTAAGCGAAAGCGAGATCAGCCCGGGAGTCCTGACAGTTCTTCCAATTCACAGCAATCCGGATCAGGCAGCCCCTATGATTACTAAAAATCAAACAAACAAAATAAATATGGATATCAGAATTTGACAGTTTAAAATAAAAGAATCCTTAAAAAACTCTTATTTTTAAAACAAAGTCGTCGGAATATCGAAACGAAAGAATAAAGCCTCCGTGTGGTGGTCAATGTTCGATCTTTCGATTAATCATGACTTGTCCGCTATGCAACTCTTGCAAAACAAGTAATGACTCCCGAACCTATTTGATCTCTAAGCTTCTGAATAATGCCCGATCCCTTATCCATACTTTATCTAGTGTGTACCATTAACTAGGATCCAATCACAACCGTCTCAAGTAGCGCCTCCGTGTGGTGGTCACCCTCTAACATGCCTGATTGATCCTATCAAAGGAAGTTCACATCTAGTAACCAATGAGTAATGCGCCCTCCGTATGGAATGATCACCCCTGGCGAGGTGACACAGAATGCACCACTCATCTTACAGTGAACCGTTAATGGAAGATCGTGGGTGTTTATTAATAAGACCCTCTCCCACTAGATTTAGTAAATAAGGATTTTGCTTTTAAAAAATGTTTCCACACATTACCCATAAACATCCAATGTTTACTAACGCGTTGAAATGGTTTTTGAATTTTATTTTAGAAAACTTGTTTTACGTGTATGCAAGTAGTAACAATATAATTAAATGCCAATCACAAACCAAGCACATAAAACCAAAAACTAAAATTGAAAATAAAGACATCCAAACGATGCCTCTATCTCCCACGACTCTATCTCCATAGAACCTCCTTTTGGTTTGATCGCCTCCAGCTACATCTTCATGGACAACGGCTCCTTGCTCCATTTTCATGGATTTTCTAATTCTATTACATTTGTCCTATGCTTCTTTCGAAGCTTACAATTTATCTAGAAATAGAAATAGCAACAACAAAATAAAATAAAAGGCTAGGAAAACCGGTGCGACTTTCCTTTTCGTAGGATTGAAGTCGCAGCGCCCTTTACATACGCCTTAAAACCAAACCAAACTTAAATTACAACATGCACCAATCTCAAACAATTTAAATACAAAATATTCAAATGACTTGGTGCCATAGGAGATAGCGACTAATCTTACTGCAAAAGGGTTAGTCGAACGTACAACCACACATACATAACAAATATATGTAACCATTGAAACACTTAATTGATTCACACAGTATATAAACTCTTTATATACTGAATTAGAACTTAAAACAACATCTTACTTCTCTGTCACAGTTCGATCGATCGACGACCGTTCGATCGCTCGAACCTTCGATCGATTGAACACTGTTCAATCGCTTGAACATTCTGTTTCACATAATGATTTGAAAAATTTGCAAAACATATTAAAATTAAAGTTTTTAATTTCAAAACTCTTTAAAACTATGAAACAGAGAACCTGACAAAGAGTCTGTCTCGATCGATCTAACTACATTCGATCGATCGAACACCAGAAGGTTTCGATCGATCGAAAACTGTTCGATCGCTTGAGTACAGAGAATGTTCGATCGATCGAAACATGTTCGATTGATCGAACCCGCTTTGCATCCTATGCAATCACAGATTTATACTCTGTTGCGATAACACTGCAGAAACAGATCTGTGACGATGCAGTTTCGAAAACAGTTCTAAAATCAACATGTAAATAAAAAAAGTGTTCCAAAAACGCATCTATAGATCCAAACGAGCGTGGCTCTGATACCAATTGAAGGAAAAACCGGTTTAAATTAAAAGTTTAAATGCGCAGCGAAAAAGTCAAGTTATAAAAACTTAATGGTAGCCCAGGATCTATTACTCGTTAATTCCATAGATGAGCACAAGAGGGGACAGGAGTTATGCCTTAGTGTCTTGAACCCATTTCTGATTTTCTTTTTCTTCCTTGGTGATGCAACAGCCTCCACTAGGTTGTCTTTACCCTTATGTCTCCTGCGGATGCTTTCCGGAGAGACTAGAGGTGGTGGGATTGTTAGGGATATATACTAAAAGCCATGCTTTATGTAGTTGATTTATTATTCATTTAATAAAATCACTTAATCCATTTTTTTATGAGAATCTATGTGGGCAATGTTTGTATTATATTATTTATTTAATATTATGCATGTGTGTTTCTCATTCTATATAGTAGGTTGTTTGGTGTGCAGAGTTCGGCTTACACACGGAAGATCATGCCATCAGATATTATAGAATGTAAGATTTTGGTTTACAGTCTTAGATGGGATTGGACACACCATCGGTAGGACTGCAGCATGGTGTTGTAGTAGGTTTGTCTTGATTACGGAAAACGGTATAGTTTCAACTCACTATGATGGTACACTTTGTGTATTAAACGGGACTGACTTGGGGTAGTTATCTTTATACTGACTTATAAGATAATTAATACCTCATAGCTATTATGAGTGCTTATGCTCTAAATCCTAAGTTAATTTGTGGACACGTACATTTGTTATTTACACTTTGATCCCTAAAGGGTGAGATCCTTAAATGGGTCAATATCTCATTGGATTGGGTGGCAATATTAATTGTGTAGTGGTTATTAATTAATGATGGAATCCATGTCTCAATTTTGCGATTGATGATATCCCCTTGAGAAAGCTTATAAGTTTTGATTATGTCAAACCCTGCAGGTGGATTTTGTATCCGACATATCAGATAAGTTAAGCAGAGGATCTCAAGGAATTTTAATTTAAGAAATTAATTAAATATGATTGTCAGTAATTATATTTAATTCATGGATATCTGTAATCTTAACATGGGGAGATAATAAGCATTTAATAACATGGAGCTCGAAATATATTTTTGAGATAAGGATAGGAGTGCAATTATAATTCTTTAGTGGTATGAATTATAATTTATGGAAATAGGAATCTGATTCAGTTCGAATTAGGGTTTCCTAATTCCATAAGGAAGCCTATTCCTTATTGACTTCTTATGGTCCCTATCGTAGTCTATATATATGCTGCTCTGGCTCTCTCCTCAGCTAGCGTTTTTCTATATAGAGAATTATAACTCGGAATAGAAAAGAGAGCGTAAAAGAGGGAGAGCAGAAAACAGAAAGGATTTCGAAAGAGCCCACACTCAGTTCGATATTCTGGCAACAAAGGAATACGGTAGAAGATCGTGAGCTGTTATCGAGCCTGTGTTCTCGATTCGCCTACTACAGCAATCCGTTTTAGTAGATTAAGGTAACCCTAGTTCCGTCCTTGTAGGGTTATCGTAGTTTTTACATAATTTTTTTTTGCAGTACCAACTTATACGCGCTGTCAATGGATTCTGGGAACGCAGTTTCTTAACAGGGATCTCTAATAGAGAGGAAGAAGAAGGTTTTTGGCTCTAAAACAGTTTCTGCAGCTTCTGAAGTTCTAAAACGACGAACTTATTTTCCAGAATGCAGCTCCCTATTTATAGATTCCCAGAACCGACCTAACCTTCAATCGATCGAAGGACTTTGATCGATCGAACCATCCTCGATCGATTGAACTAGCTTCAATTGATTAAACCTGTCTTGACAGCTTCCTCAAGTGTCTTTCCAAGTATCATGGCGGAGCTAAGAGTGGGACCTCCTAGGCTCTTTATTGTTAGCTCAGATCAGTTGATTAATTTCCATGACCAAACTCTTTGATCAGCAAATTAATCGACTGATCAGTTAACGTTTACTCCATTATAAAACGAGAACTGAACTCCAACGCAAAAGAATATATCCGAAGCGATAACTAGACTTGTATATTGTACTAATGTCCCTCTACCGTCAGCATTCACAATCATATTCAGGTAGTCGGATAAACGGTCACTGCCAACCTGAATCATGATTACTTCTTAAATTCCTTGAGTCCCATTATAACACCCACATTTGTGTTATTGCTTTTGCATTTCATTGTCATGCATGATAATGTGATGTGGCGTGTCTTATGACACATGTTTGGGTGAGTTTTGACTCACGAGTTGATTTGGGTGTCTATATTAGAGAACCCTTTGAAACTGTTGTGATTGAGGATTTATTGTTTGTGAAGTCTCTCCGAGTATGAGACGGTCACTGTGGAACACTTTAAATGTTTATCTGAAAATAAATGTTTACCTGTGTATTTTAATATCTGTATTATTTTCTGTTTTAGAATATATTTCTGATGTTAGATTTAGTATCCTGATGAGAACGAATTAACACGCTATTAATTTGGTAGGCTAATTAGCAACTTCGGAAACGTCATATAGAAATTCGCGTTTTAGCGACCAAACGAAACTTAGTCGAAAACTTTTATAATTTTGAGGTTTCACTCGTAAAGCTATGAATTAGCTGTGTAGAAAGTTTCAGAGACTGATTAGGAGTTTGGAAAACTCGTGGGGAGGTAAACGTAATTCCCCGAGAATGTTGCCTATATATAGATAGAGATGAACTTAGATTTTTTCATAAGTTAACCTAAAGTTCAAGAGGAGGCCAAAAAGGGGGCTAGAGGGAGATTTGGTTGCTTCAAGCTTTGCGACGCCAAACGACGACCTTCCGTCAGTTTGTTTTCTCCCAGATTTCATATTCGAGCTCCTCGAGGTAAGAGCTTCGTTTTGATACCTATTAGGGCCTGTTTGGCTAAGTTTTCCGAAAAGTTATTTTCTAAAATTTTTCATAAAAGTTGATAAATGGAATTATGATCCATAGGAATTATACTAGACGGACTTCTGCACGTTCTTTGTGCACGAGTTTTCTTTGGATCGTATTTTAAGCACGTAAATCGGAGGTGAGTGATTCAACTATGTTTTGGAATGATTTCTTGACATGTATTCATGTTTTGTGTGAATAGCATGTATAAATTCTTAGAGATATATTGTGTAGTTCATATTGGGCATTTATATTGATAAGTAGGCTCAATAGCACGGTGATATGTTTTAATTACCGCGAGTATGGTGATATGTATTTGAGCATGTTAAGTTGCTTATGTGGGTCAGAAGGAGCACGTGGTCACCGTGCCATTTTGTGGAGCCGATATAGGCATTAAGGTCGCACGATTGAAGAGAAGAATCGTGGGTCTTACCCTTTCGCGTGGACTTATTGGCGAGGAGTCGCGGATTGGGAATATGGACGGGCACGTGAGTCTCCGGCGACTAGTATGAAATGTAGAGATGTGAATGCAGACATGTTTATCATGCATGTACATATGTTGATTTATTCACTAAGCTTTAGCTTAAATAAATTGAAATATGTGTGGTTATTCAAATAACCATTGCAGGTATAAATGCTGGCGAGGCATCGCAGAAGTGAGTACGTGGGTCGGAAGTTTCGCTTGGAAGGCAACTTAAATGTTAATTTTGTAGTTTTGGGATAATAGGAATGTTGTAATAAGAATTTGGTTGTTTTAACCCATGTTTAACTTGGTATAATAGATTGGATTTAGAACGTTGTAATGGACTATAACATGTTGTAATTATGTTTGGTAATGCTTTAATACAGCTAGGATTACTTTGGGTTGAGTTTGGATTGAGTGTTTGATCATTGGTGATAGTTAGAAAGCTTTTAAACTTGAAATTCTGCAGATTGGGCTGCTGACAGGGGAGCAGTCGACTGGCCTTGTGTTCAGTCAACTGGATCCTTGTAACTGCTAGCTACTGCTTCTTATTTTAGCAAAAGCAGTCGACTGGGCCCCGCATCAGTCGACTGGACCCCCAACCTCAGTCGACTGGAATTGCTATTAATTCCCTGCCTTCTCCCGTCGACTAAGCAGTCGACTGAGCAGTCGACTGAATCTCTGCTTTTGAAAATATGTTTTGTATTTTGTTTTTCCGCTGCGTGTGTTCTTCTTGGGAACGTTAATGAATTGGTTTAGCCTCGGTGGCGTGCCACGGGCTCTAGTTCCGCTATTGTGGGACCGGGCTGTGACACCCATTCACCTCTCATGATTACCAAACATGTTGATAACTCTTATCAACAAGACTGTAGTACTCAGTAACCAACTTGGTGACATTCTCAAGGGAATGTTTAGTCTAAAACAGAGGGTAGATTTTGTCTTGACAATATTTACAACCCTATGAACATGACATACCCAAGATACCCAAGTGTTGATCTTTTATAGACCTCACTGATTAGTAAGTCAAAGCAGTCATATCCACAGTCTGTGTTCATAATCGTCTCAAGATTGAGAACACGTACCTTATACAAGTTATGAGTTCCTATTGACTGTTTGACAGTCTTGAGTGTCAATAAGAAAGCTCAGGTCCGTCAATGCACTATAAGCACTAGCATATTAACTGAGAGTTACACTCTAGTGATTGAGATTCATCACTCCATCCAATGGTAGTCAATCATGGTACAATGTAAACCTGATGAGATATCCAGTCTCATCATCCACTGTGACAAGTTCTAAGTATCAAAGAATAGTAATTTGTATCTCACTTGTATGTATCTTATACACACACGAATTACTTACTATACACTTAAGGATTAACAATCATCTCATGAAAGAAACATACATAATGAAATGTAAAGCTGACATCCATATATTAAAATGTCAATATCTCATACATAAAGTAATGGTTTGAGGGCACAAACCCAACACATAATACAGAAGCACATAAACTGAATGAAAAAACTAAAATTAGTTGGGACTTTTGATTCCATTGTTGAAGCCTTAGCAAGTTCAATAATTGTTTCCTGCTTGAAGAATGTGACCCATTTACAAAAGACATCTTGAAGGTTGGATGACTGAAACAATGCCGATTAATGATTGTGGCTGTAATCAATGATATGGTTTTGGTTGTTGTAAGATTTGCAAGTTGACCTAAAAATGGATAGAAGATGCTTACGAAAAATTACAGAAAGATGAATATGAAAAAAAAAAAAAAACACACATATTTACCTAAAAAACAAAACATTGCTCCCAAAATATAAAGAAGTAAGATCTATTAAAGGAATTTTTTTTTACAGAAAGAAGCTTATGAAAAAAAAAACACACACATGTTTGCCTTAAAAAAATGGAACAAAAAATATTACCCTCAAAATATAAAGGAGCAAGAAAAACACAGATATTTTTTCCAGATCTGAAATAGATGTTTATTTATTTATTTCTTTTTTATATTTTATATTTTTTCATAGATGCTTATCGGAGGAGGAGAAGATGGCCAAAGGAGGAAGAGAAGGCTGGAGGGGGAGAAGAAGGCAGAAGGTGATGGGCTGAAGTTTTGGTGGCGCGAGGGGGCTCGTCTTTCTATCTAACGTTCATTTCTCTAGTCGCTCTGTTCTTCTCCCTGATCGCGATTGTTTTTTTTTTATATTTTTTATCCCATGAGTTATCCCAAGTAAAGTTATCCGACCTAATATCAACCCTCATGGGACAGTCTTATCCCAAAATGAGTACGATAAAAACTTCTTTGGGATTATTTTTTCTCGTATCCGATGGCGTACCAAATACAAAATAAGATAACTTATATTCTAGTCGACCCCTTTATCGGCCTGGCAAACATGACCTACTAGTACGAGGATTGCCTGTAAACGAATCGGGTTTTCTCTCATCCGATCTGAACACGATGAGTAATATTTGGGACACAACCTTCATATAACTTTCATACAAATTCCCCAAAAGATGTGTCTATCTATCTCCTGTGATATCACTGAACCCCACAATGACACATGAAAGAGATAGACACATCTTTTGGAGAAGGTTGTATGAAAGTTGTATGAAGGTTGTGCCCCAAGTATTACCCGAACACGATAGCAATATTCGAATCCGAATACAAATTTTTTTTTGTTTAAAAAAAAAAAAAAAAAAAAAAAAACAAATTCGATCCGTTTCATTCATGGAATCATGGGCGAAGGGTGTAACGGATGGGTTTGGTCAAAATTTCCAAAAGTCGCCCCTCGGCCCAGTAGTCACATCTTTCTCATGTCCGATCACAAAAGCCCACACACACACACACACACACACACACACACAACTATATATCTATATATATATACAGGTATAGATACATCTAAAGCGACTGCCCAGTGAAGGCAAACCCTACCTTTCGATCACAATACTAACGCGACCTTAATCATCTACGCCCCTCTCTCTCTCTCTCTCTCTCTCTCAAATCGATTGATTCCATGAATTCATCGGCAGATCGCAAAAATCGTAATCAGAGGCTCAAAATTTTTGTATTATTTTACATATATATTATTGATTGTCTGTATGTATATCCATATTAGGGTTAGATTTAGGGTTTATGAATTGTAATACTCAGTTTCATGAATTACTTGTTGCTATTTAGTTCAAGACTCAAGAGCTGTTGTTTTTTTTCCCCTCCTTTGAATTCGTTGACTCTTTGTAACCTAGATTAAGCTAGGGTTAGGGTTTTCAATTTTGATCAATTTTTGCTTTTTGTGTGTGTGTGTGTGTTGTTGGATCATTGGATGGAGAATTCTCGTAGACCTTTCGACAGATCCAGAGAACCGGGTCTCAAGAAACCTAGATTGGCCGAAGAAGCCCTTATCGCTACTCAAGATCGCATTTCGAATGCTCGACCTTTCGTCCAACGGACTTCAGGAACTGGTTCTGTTTTGTCAAGTTTTCAGTCAAATGAGAGAGAGAGAGGTTCGGAGAGTATTGATTCAGTGCGAGGACCTTATCAACAACTGCAGCAGCAGCAGCAAAATAAAGAGCTTGTTAGTCAGTACAAAACTGCGATCGCTGAGTTAACTTTCAATTCAAAACCCATCATTACTAACTTAACTATCATAGCTGGTGAGAATTTGCACGCTGCAAAGGCGATTGCAGCCACGGTCTGCTCGAATATACTTGAGGTGATTCAAGTTCATACTCTGTGGATGTTTATTAAATTCAGTGATATACTGATATGTGGGTTCAATTGTACTGACCAAAAAGAAAAAAAAGGAAAAAAGAGACTAAAATGTTTTTCCTTTCCTTTTTTATTTATTTCTTTATTTTTTAAAATTAGGTTGGGTTTGGATGGTTTATTGTCATGATAAGTGCCTTATGTCTATAATTCGTGTGATGGAAGAGTTAAAATGTAAATGAAGGTTGGCAGTAATGGATTGTCTCATATTTCACTAGATCACTATCTTGCAAATGTTGTGTTTGGAGTTGTATGGGTTTGAGATGTTTTTGTCAATCCAGCTAAATTATTTGCATTTAAAGTTCGTCCAATATTAAGTAAATGCTTCCACCTTTTGCCAATATTGTTGTTTTATTTTTGGGATCCAAGTGACGAGTCCATGGTAGTGACGACGATAATTAGTTATGGATTTATAAACGTCATGAATGATTAACCCTGTCAGTTATTTGAGTGAAAAGCATGAGCTTCATTTCATTGCATTTCTCATTTTTCTAAATATTTACCTTTATGTATTCTGCTTTTCAGTTGGTGCAGTCTTTCATACCCTTCTCATCACTAGTGAGACAGGAAAATTGGGCCAATTGGATAATGACATCGAAGTGTATTATCAAATATGTTATCTTATCTCTTGTGGGTCATAATGTAAACACCATGGAATGTTGTTTTACTTCTTATACCAGCTTTATACCTCCATCATACTTATTTAGACTACTGAAGAACTGAAGAGCATGTATAAGGTGTATGGTAGTGATTACATGGGCTGTAGTGGATGTTTAATAGTCTATGCAAGCATTTGCAATGTTTGCATCCGTAGAGAGCCAGCGCAGTTGGAGGTTAAGAATTTAATAGGAAGGTGTATGTCTGTACGGGGAGTGGATGAAATCAGATGGATCTTTTTTGGTTCTTGTGAGCATGGTTCTTTACAAAGACCATACTCATGTTAATTGCAAGTAGTGCAGTATTTCTTTAGCCGGTAGAACTGTGGAGTTGTTTATGGGAAATCCAGCACTAATTCTTTGCCAAAAAAAAAAAACCGTATATGGATGATATTTGCAATACTTGAACGTGTGGTATTGGATACAAAGAAGGAAAAAGAGACAAAAAGACCACTTTAGTGGAAGTACAGAAAGAAGGTTCTATCCAACATTGAATACAGGCAGGCCATAGTGGCTTGCTTATCCGAGAACAGAATTATTGTATTGTTGCAATTTTGTTTTATGTTATTCAAGTTTGCATTTCCTAAGTGGTGCAGCTTGGCTCTTCATTGTAATGAGAAAGAGAGCATCGGTTAGGTTATTGTTTGCTTGCGCCTATGTGGGTGCTTTATGTTCATTCACCTAATACTCCCCGTGTTTTATCTAGTGGATTCTGTAACAATGGGTTATTCACCTAAGCTTGTGCTTTCTGTTTGCTTGCTTGTGGTTTTATTCTTTGTGTTTTATAAAGCTTGTGCTTTATTCAGTAGTCGATTTTCTCTTCCATTGTTATGTGCTGTTGGTTTATAGCTCGCAGTTATGTTAGTCTCGCACTTGTTTTGAAAAGCTTTTGCTCATGGCATGTAGTATCTGATTTCAAGAATTATTTTCAGGTTCCTAGTGAGCAAAAGCTGCCATCTCTCTATCTTTTAGATAGTATTGTGAAGAATATTGGCAGGGATTACATAAAATACTTTGCAGCCAGGCTACCTGAGGTTAGCATTTCATCCAATCCATAGATTCTTGTCACTAGTTTTCTTTTCTGATAATTGGTATTTTTTATTATGTGTCTTCACGAGGTATACCCTTTTTTTTGGAATTGATGAAACGCTTATTACTCAAAGAAATGAAGATTAAAAGTTCATTGTTATCCTGGTCAACTTAATGTGGTTGATGATTAATTATTAATAGTCACTTGTCTGATGTCTCCTACAGTATGCAGAACAGTATATCACTTAAATAGTTAAATGCATCTTTTTCTATACTTATATACTTCTATATGTTTGGTGCATGTTCTAGGTTTTCTGCGAAGCATATAGGCAGGTTGACCCTTCAACACATTCCGGTATGCGACATCTATTTGGAACTTGGAAAGGAGTCTTCCCTCCTCAGACACTTCAGATGATTGAGAAAGAACTTGGTTTCGCCCCTACCGTCAATGGTTCAAATTCAGGATCTACAACGTCTAGGCCCGATCCCCAGTCTCAGCGCCAACCACATAGCATTCACGTAAACCCCAAGTATTTAGAGGCAAGGCAGCGCCTGCAGCATTCTGGCAGGGTAAGCTTATTTAAAACTCGTCTCGTTTCACTGGTGAAACCAAAATTTAGGGTTAATTACATTTACCTCCCTTGTGATTAGGCCCGTTTTCAGTTTAGCCCTTGTGGTTGAAAAGTTGACAATTAACCCCTATGTGGTGCCGTGCTACGTGCAATACTCTAATGGTGTTAATTTTACCTTCGACCGACAAATATCATTTTCATTTCTTTGTCTATCTTCCTCATGATAAATTTTTTATTACTCATTTTTAATACGTTTTATCTGGTGGGTGGCAGAAGTTGGTGGTGATGGTTGAATGTGTGCAATGGTGGTGGTGGTAACAATGGTGGTTTGAGGAAGAAAGAATATGGTGGGGAAAGAAAAATGAAGAAAAGTGAGGGGAAGATAATAATGCGAGCAAAATTGATATTTAAATTAAAAACTGGTTTTAACTTTTTTCACGCCAAATTGAATTTGAAATTTTTGTTAGTTTTAATTGAAAAGTTAATGGTTTCTGTTTATTCACAACCAAGGGGGTGAAGTGTCAACTTTTGAACCACTAGGGGGTAAAGTGAAACGGGATGGGCCTAACCACAAGGTGGTAATATGTATCTAGCCCCAAATTTTATTTCTTAATTAGTTGTAGGGAGTGATGCACCTATATTATCTTACTTTCTTTTATGTTCTTAATTAAGTGGAAGGTGTGGCAAAATTCTTGCAGAACCAATGATATGTTGGTTTGACAAAGAACCACTTATAAGAAACATATTAGACTAGGACTCCTGTGCAAGAAATGGGCATTTACCAAAGACTTGAATTTATAGAAATGGTTCTTTGTCTTCCCAAACAGCCCCTTTGTTTTAAACTTGGGACTCCCTCATTTGTAGCTGACAATTATTACTCTTTTGCAAAGCTTTTAGGTATGAATCAATCGTAGAATTTCCTCTGAATCTTTTAGAGACTTTAACAAGAGGAAAACATATAACTATGTGTTTATTGTTTTGGTGCATTATACTCCGAGTGATGCAGATCTGGTAGAAATTTCGAAGTCACCTTTAAATCTAACTGGTTTTGCAATATAAGATTTTCCACGCTGCGAGTCTGCGATATATCTTGTAGCTGCAGATTCTACAAGTGTATAGAATGAATCTTGGGACTTCCACCAAAAAACCCTTCGACCTTATCTTCATGTCGTGCTGGGCATAATATATTCTTTTCTTTTAGCCCTACTTGTGAAAAAAAGATAATTAAGTGCAGGAAATTATTTGTCTCGACTATGGTCCTGATAGACTTATGGACTGACTATGCACAAACTTATATTTTCCAGCTGGCAAGCATAACTGACTTGTGTATTAGCACTTAATATAATGCGAGAGCAACTAATGTATATCTGCATTCACACACAAGAGTGTTCTTGCTGAGCACACATACTTTGGATACACTTTTTTCCTGGCTGAGCTTATGAAAGCTGGATGGTTTTATGGTTTTACTCCTTTTAGGAACCTTCATAAGTACTTCTGATAGATGTTTTAGTTATATTATCTCAATAGTCGTTACAAACTTCTGGTGTATCTTTATTGCCCATACATTCATTAACTGACTTGGCTTCATGTAATGAAGGTAAAGGAAGCAGCCAATGACATTACTGAGAGCATAGTTAACTCGCCCAATGAGGTAGAGAGACTTGACAGAGCAGCCAGTGTTGGCTCTAGGAAGCAATGGGCTGATCCTTCTGTTAAGATGCATGTAAGAAACTAATTTTTGGATTTTTTAATAATATAATACAGGTAAAATGTTTTTGCACCATTGACTATACATCGAATTGCAGTTGGTCCTTAATTTTTCAATTATAGCAATTCAGTCCTCGATTTTTAAGACCAATTGCAATGTCAACCATACACCAGCTTCCACTTGGAAAAGTGAGGAAAAAACATCACGTGCAAAGTTGACATTGCACCACGTGGCTAGTTAACGTTACCTTTTCGAATAGAGGCTGATGAAAGGTTGACGTTTCAGTCACTCTAAAAGCTAAGGGACTAAATTGCTACAAGTGAAAGACGAGGGACCAAACTGCAAATTGTTGTATAGTTTGATGGTGCAAAATGCATTTTACCTTATTTAATACCTTCCTATGTTCTGACAATATTATGTATGTTGCAGAATATTCAGCGTTCTCGTAGAGATACATTAGGTGAGCCTCTTCGCGAGAACACTAGTGCAGCATATGAAGATGAAGAATATAGTTCCGATATTTTGAGGCATTCAGGCTTGGGAATTGCAAAAGCCAGTGCGAGGATTACGGAACAAGGATTTGACAAGCCTTGGTATGGATCTGGAGACGCTATTGCAGAGACCATATCGAGACAAAGGAATGGTTTTGATATTAAACCTGGAGGCGCGGGTTACCCGCCCCCCGTATATACGAACTCTGATACGAATCTTCGACCAGCACAGAGCATTACAAGTAGAAGCAACAGTGGGTTTAATAGGAGCTGGAAGAACTCTGAGGAAGAGGAGTACATGTGGGATGAAATGAATCCTAGGCATGATAGCTCAAGGAAAGATCATTGGTCACCTGGCAATTCTGAAAGAACGGTATGCTTTAAGTTGTGAACTTGGACTCTTTTTTAATACGAGATTCCAATAGTCACATTGATTTCAAACTTGCTATTTGAGAAATCAGTGGATGTCTTCTTCTGTTGCCTCGTTCTATTTCAGATTTGCTTAGTTTTGTTTTGGCAAAGATCAACTTCACTACTCATTCCACTATATTTTACTGGATTACTAGTGTTAGAGCTTGATATACATTGCTTGGCCCATGCTCTAATAGCTTAAGCTTTTGGAGCAACTGGTGAGTTAACGTGGTATCATAGCCTTGTTTGTGGGAGGTCTGGAGTTCAAGTCTCTGCCCTTGCTTCTGGTTTGCAATTGGAGTTTGTTATTTGTCTCCGTTATGATAGAGTATCGTTTAATGCCTCCCCACATGCGAGATGGGTCGCACATGAGATAGGCTGTTAGAGCTTGATATACATTGTGGGGCCCAAGCTTTTGGAGCAATTGACTCTACACCTAGATCTAGAAGTTCAAATATATTTGCCTATTTCTTTTGTTAGTGTTCTTTAAATCGGAATTTTTTTAGGAAATCGAAGTGAAATCTGTTAAAAAGGTTCTTACATGTTTTCTCCCTCCAAAAAGAAGGTGATAGCAATTCATAGCTTATATGTGACATTGCAGTTTGTTGTTTCCTGCATACTTCTAGCACGAAATGTTTTCGAATGAAGTCAGAAAAATTTTGGCTCGAACATTTTAATCCACCTCAGATGTAATTTATCTTGGCCTCAACTCTTTAGCGTACAGGAAAATAATAAGTAGTTTTGTGCAGCTGGTACCTGAAATGATATCAAATCACCGATCACCTTAGTCATTGTGGGCGACAAAAGTCATAGTTTGGTGGCTTTGTTCCATTTTAGTTTCTCTTTGCTCAACTCTTCTAGGTTGTGTTGCACACCTGTAGACGATTCATCTCTAGCGTGGCTGATTAGTATTTGCTGGTCTGCAGGACTTTGAAAACCACCTCCGAAGACCACAAATCACACATGATGTTGGATCTAAAGTTGATAGAGAAGCTTCAACTGAATCACTATCCAGTGAACAGAAAGACCAAGGAGCTTTTAGACATCGAATTTCATCACTGTGGACACAGGACCCAAACTCAGACGGGATGGAACATTCAGGCTGTGATAGGATTATTTCAGGTCACCCAGAAGCGCATTCCTCTTTTAGTGGATTAACAAGTGACAATTCTTCTCAAGCCAGGACGTCACTCCAATTACAAGTGAGTCCGTCTCGTATTGGAGCCTCAAGCTTTGGTTTTTCCGCAAAAGCAGTGTCTGGGCCCACTGGAAGCCATGTACGAGATAATCTACTAGCTCAGCCCCCACCTCGAGTTGATTCAAAAACATCTCAATACTCTGGAAATTTTAACATGGCAACGCAAAATCAAAGTTCTCAGAAGCTTCATCTGGGTAACTTGCAAAAGCTGCATCCCCAAAATTTGCAGACTTCATCTTCAACAATGCCTCCTATTCAGTCTAGATACAATGTTCCCCTTTCACAACACCGGCAGCCAGACCCGCTTCAGTATGAACCTTCTGATCAGATTCAGAAACTACGGCTGCCTCAAATCTCGGGTTTTGAAAATTCATCAACCACTGGGAACTCTTCGACGGACCGCTCGAATCCTTTTACTGCAGATATGCTAGGGCAGTCGAGCACGAGTAGTTTATTGGCTGCTCTTAAGAAGAGTGGAATATTCTCGAACAACCCTCTTTCTGGTAGTCTACATAAAGTGAACTCTCAAGATTCTGGGCCAGTATCTTCTCATCCCCCTTTACCGAGCGACCCACGCCCCACCCAATCGTCATTCTCCGTGACTCGGGTTGCATCAGCATCTCCACCGAATCTTCCTAATCATGATAACCCTTCAGCTTCAAAAAATGTTTCTCAGGTAAAGGCAGAACATCCACCACTTCCCTCCGGCCCTCCTCCTTCGCTTATGGGTAGTTTATCAACACAAACTTCAGATGTAGTGAATGATGCTTCTAACCCATTCTCAAGTCTTTTGAGCTCATTGGTTTCAAAGGGTTTGATATCTTCATCGAAGACCGAGTCACCTTCTTCTTTGGCATCCCAGTTGCCTATTCAATCACAGAATAAAAGCCTGAACACCGCAATTTTTGTGCCTGTTTCATCAGTTTCATCTATTAAGAATGATCTTTCTTTGTCCCAATCCACTTCTAAAAGTTCTGATGCTGTACCTCAATCTATTCGGTTCCAGAATAAGAGCCTGAGCACCACAAGTTTGGTGCCTGTTTCATCAGTTTCGTCTATTAAGAATGAGCTTTCTCTTTTGCAATCCACTGCTAAAATTTCTGCTACTGTACCTCAATCTACAGCATCAGAGCTTAAAAAACTAATTCGTTATGACTTTAAGCCTGATGTACTTCGGGACCCGCATCCATCTGTGATCAGTGAACTCCTTGATGACCTTCCACATCAGTGCAGCATATGTGGGCTTCGACTTAAACTTCAAGAGCGTCTTGATAGACATTTAGAGTGGCATTCACAGAGAAATCCAGAATCGAGTAGTTCATATAAGTCTTCAAGGAGATGGTATGCAAATTCAAGTGATTGGGTTGCTGGAAAGTATGAATCCTCTGACTTGATTAAAGATTCTACCAAGGCAATGGAGAAGGGTGAGCCGATGGTTCCTGCAGATGAAAACCAATGCGTATGTGTTTTGTGTGGTGAGCTTTTTGATGACTTCTACAGTCAAGAAATGGATGAATGGATGTTTAAAGGAGCTGTTTACATGCCGGTCCCAGGTGTGGATGGTAAAATTGGAGATGGGGGCACCCAGGGTCCTATAGTGCATTCAAACTGTATATCAGAGAGTTCACTTCGTGATTTGCATCTGGTCAACGATGTTAAAGTGGTAAAAGGCTTAAGAATCCTTTAACTGAAATTCTGGGGCTATATTAGCAAGTAAAGTGTCTTAGGTTTGTGTTTGGAATGGCATATTCAGAATGCATTCTCATCAGTTCTAGACTTCTAGATTCATACATACATACATATATGTATATATATATATATATATTCTGTTTTCAACTTTACTTTAAAGATGCATTCTCCGTCAAATTTCACTTTTTCTAAAAAGCAAGTCTTAGTTGTGGGTTTGACAGAAGTACAGAACCACATAACCCTATGCTCCTTAACTTCTATAATAAATGTCTCTCATTCCATCATGTTTCTATCTCCATCTGTAACCCTTGTTCTTTATCACACTCTATTTCTAAGGTATAATACCATTGATACGTGCACGTTTTAAACAAAGTTACCACAGTTCCAAATGCAGCATTACATTTGCCTTATCGAGAGATTGGGCCATAATTTGAATTTGCCCATCTGATTTGATCCTTGGCCGACATAAGTTTAACCAAGTTGGTTTTGCTGGTTGTTTCGTCATATCAGAACTATGCATATTTTGTTTCTGCGTGGCCAGTAACTAACAGAGATATGGAGCTATGCATATTTTGTAGTAGCTGTTGGTGGCAGTGTCTATTATTATTTACTTTATAAGCCTGTTATCATCTTGCCCCCTAGGAGATAAAAAGCCATTTTCAAAGTGCCAGATATAGCTGGTACTTTTGGTACTACAAAACAATATTTGGGTTTTGCACCTTTGCTTAGACCCCGTTTGGATTGGCTTTGCTTTTGCGCTTATTAGGCATAAGCACAAGTAGAAGCCTAATCACAAGGGCACGATGGAATTAGCAAAATTAAATCCCCTAATATTCTTCCAGCGTCATGTTCGGGATGAAAGTACCTCTTGACTTGCTTTAGCCAAAACCTTCTTTTGGGAATTTAAAGTGCTTCCTAAAATTAATCCAAACGGGCTAATATCTGCGTTTGGTTCTCAAAATTGGGGAAGTGATTCCAAACAGGACCTTAACGATTGTATTGGTTATCTTTTCCTATTCATCTCCACTTTATTTCCTCATTTTGTCTTCTGGCGCTACTTTTGGAAATTTAACATGTGGTTCTTTCCGTATTTTTCACTCTGTTGGCAGGAAAGGGACTCGTAAGCGATTTGAGGCAGAAATGAGATGCTATCACGATTCATGCAAAGGGTGGAGCTGCTTGGAGGAAATTCAGGTTGCACTATTCGTAGCTTATGTGTGCATGATCATGCCAGTTCATCTGAGATTTTAGATGCTCTTCATTTCTAGAAGTGAAAAATAAATACAAATGGTAGATGGTTTGCGCACCATTTTTCTCTAGGTGACTTGTCATGGCGGTGGTTTCAATTTGTAAAGAGCCAAAATTTTTGGCTATCAGTTCCTAAATGAAGAAGGGGAATAAAAAAGATATAAATGATTTTTCGTTTGGCTCAAGATCATAATCTTAGTGAATCCAAAAGTATTGAGCTCCGCCCAAAAGTGGAAGAATGCCCCTATATCATAAAATCACTGAATGATATTTTTTCCCAACATTTTTGTTCAATTACTCTCTCTTTTCACTTGAATGTTGGTCTTTGATTCTCTTTGTTCTGTGCTTACATGACAAACAGCCAATTAATATGGTACTGTTTTAGTGGAAATATATGCTGAAACTCCCTGATGTTTTCTCAGTAGTACTTTTTTTGGCTCATATCATTAGAAATTTCTGTTGGGTAGCTCATCACTTGCAAATTTTGAATTTGTTTGATTGAAAGCTTTGATTTTTTTTTTTTTTTTCCAAAGATCTATTTTGGGTATGAATCATCTCTCCTTAGTGTGTGTTTGGAAATGGTAGTTGGATTTACGATTCAAATTGCTTGAAATGGTGCAGATTTATGGGATTGTTCATCAGCCATGCTTATTTATTTTTAGAGAGCACTTTTGCTCACCCAAATTTGGTTTATCATTGTTCACTTATGCCTTCACTGCCTGACATGTGTCTCATACAAGGGCAAAATGAGAATGAAATGGGCACATGTAAGATAGTGAAGGAATGGGTCATGGGTGAGCAATAGTGAACCAAATTTGGGTGAGCAAAAATGCTCTCTTATTTTTATTTGGTAATCGGGGGAGTGTGGGCCAACTTGCGCGCACATCTACTAATCCCCCGAGGCCTTGGAGTCGCCGGATGAATTCACCAATGGTCATGCTCCCCATGACTTGAACACTAAACCTCTTGGGTTGTACACCCAAAAAGCTTACTATTCGACCACAAGAGATGTATTTCATCAGCCTTATTTAAGTTCTTATTGCTAGAAAGAAGAAAAAAAAAAAAAAAAGAGTACCAAGTCTGTCAATGTGAATTAAAGGGATTTGAAAGCAACATGAAAATGGCCACTAAATCTATGGATAGTTGAAGTTGTAATGATACTATTGTCTGAGTTTCATGTTGGGAGATTTTAACTGTCCAATCAAATTTTTTATTTTTTATTTTCCAGCTCGATGCGGTATTAAGAACATTGTTACAGCAGTCTCTTTTCTAAATTTGTTCTCGTGTTAAAGCTTCAACAATGATTGGTTAGACTTTATAGGGTGTTGGCAGCTGCTTTTGGACTTCATAAGTAATTATGAGATTTTAAAAAGATAAAATGGAACTCTTTGACAAACAGATCAATTGCAAAAAATAAAAAAATTGTGAGCCAAATTGGAAAAGTTTGAGATTGATCAAAAGTTACATGGATCAAAAGTAAATTTTTTTTGCGATAGAATTGCATAAGAAAAATGTGCCATACATCCTCGGTATGGCCTTGTTTGGCAACAAGTTTTGGATCCCTTAATGATTTAGTCTTTACTTGCATCTCGTGAGAAAGATTTTACAAAGTTGAGCATGTGATCTTTATGGCGTGAATACTTTTAACTAGCATTGGACAACAGTCACAACGTGAAGAAAATTGCAAATCAAATGTGATTGATCCAAATAATTTTGGAATAATGTTATGCTTCCTCAATTTAATCTCAAAATTAATTTTTAAATGCTTTAATAGTTGTATCACATTAGTAGTGCTACATAACATTACTTGTGGTATAACTAACAAATCATTTAAGAAACATAGCTTGTACATTTAAACACTTCGAGGGTTCTGTACAAAGGAAAAAGCTTGTACAAAGGGAAAAGCTATGTCATGGATCTATAACCTAGATTTCCACCTCAAAATTTCAAATGATGGGGCAAAGGTTACAGTGGGATCACCCGAAATTTTGTTAGAAGTGAATTTGTCCTAGATCATCATTTGTCATTCTGCCGTATCATCTGAAATCTAAAATTTTGGATCCATTGCATTATTTGTTAAGGGCCTATTTGCGCATCCTAAAATTTCATCATAAATAGTTTACAAAGCATTTTTTTTTTTGTAGAAACTAATCTAACTTAAATTGTTCATTGTGAAAAAAAGGAAAAGTACGTCATGGTTCTTCATACGTGGCCATTCTTAGGTTATCTTAAGATGATAAAAATAATCCATTTAAGCATTACTTTTTGCATGACTATAATTGTTCTAAAGGACCTAATTCAAGATTATGGTTTGTAATACTCGATATTTTCGTAGTACTTTTGTATTTTTGTATATTTAGAGAGTAATGATTCATGCACATAAAATGTAAAGATCTAGGTTATTCATTTTGGTGGGTCGCATGTGTGCAGGAATGGACCCTACCAAAATGAATGGTCCGGATCTTTATGTGCACATAGCATTACCCATATATAAATGAGATTTAGTGTATTTGCCTTAACCATATCTGTAGAGTGTTTCCCAATCGATTGAGCTCATATTAATCGATTGACTTTTGGTGTTCTCAATCGATTGACAACTTCTCAATTGATTGAACCGAGGCCTTTCTTAATCGATCGAATCATTTTAATCGATTGAAACTCTGTCGACTTGAATCCATGACGTATATCAATCGATTGAACCCCATTTCAATTGATTGAAAGTGACTGAACTTTGTCACCAAGTTTATTTCGTGTGGCTCTCCCCACTCATCTCTCCTATATATATGTATCATATATACACATACACAAGGTTGTTGAACTTTGGGAGAGAATTAGAGAGAAAGAGAATATATATACACACCCATACATACACATACATATATATATATATATACACCTGGATATATATATATATATATATGCACTAAAACAGCTATATTTACGTTTCTGGACGTCATATGCACAAACCACCTTCGCTGGGCACTTTAATTTAATAAAATACGCGTTTTTGGTTGGTATAGCATTTAGTATTGGAGCAGAAATGTCAAATTATAGCATTTGAAAGTGGTACACTAGCGAATTGGAACACCACTTTTGGCGTTCCCACTTTAAATCACCTAATATTGTAACAACACCACCAAAATCTAATGAATTCATACCACTAACAAAATTCACATCGATTACATTCTCTCATTTAGAACTACACACACACAAATACCCTTACACGCTCGTGGACTGAGAGAAGAAGAAGAAGAGCGGAGGACGGAGAAGAAGAGAGACAGAGAAGAGAGAGAAGGATAAAGAAAAAGTGAAGAGAGATGAAACACCTCGAGAGGACCCGTGGCCACCCCGAATGTCACCGGCGTGACCGACCTTAACTGTGAGTGCCTATACTCACTTAGTAGAGTAAATATATAGGTATATATGTGTTTCGGCAAGAAAGAACGGACCCCGAACGTGCGTACAAGGTCCATTTCAATTCTGGGAAGACGACACATTTTCAATCGATTGAACTGAGTTCAATCGATTGAGAACAGGTCCTAATCAATTGATTCAAAATGTTTCAATCGATTGAAAATGGACCCAATCGATTCAATTACCAATATGTCATGTTCAATCGATTGAAAATGGACCCAATCGATTCAATTGATTGAACATTGCCCAATCTATTGAACTTAACTTCAATCGATTGAAAAGGATTTCAATCGATTGAACATGACATATTGGTAAATGTTTAATCTGCTTATACCTGATGAACTGTTAAGCTGTTTTATATCATGCATTGATTTGTTGATAGCTGTATTGGAATAATACACATGTTGAATAATGAGTTTAATGCATTAAATAGTGGAACCATTTATATAATGATACACCCAAAATTATGGGCAGTTTCCTACTCAGTTTGGAAGACTAATGGAAAGTGCAACTGTTTCCTAATCCAATTAGGAAACCCCCACAATTAATGTCAATCAATCCTAATACAATTAGGAAACCTACTTGATTGGTGTCAATCACATCCTAATGGGATTATACTTCCTTATCTATGTATGAGTAGGTCTCTTACATCTATAAAAGAGACCTCTCACCCCCCATTGAAACGGCCAATAATCTGTAGTCTACACAGCACCTCTACAAAATTCACCATTATACGCATACTCCCGGCCGGTATTACTGGTAGTGCCGCCCCTCTTTGTTGGCTCACCAGGCCCGCCGGTGGTCTGCTAGTGAACGTGCTCAGACACACCCGTGGACGTAGGTACCTTCATTAACAGGGCCGAACCACATACAAAAAATAGTCTTTCACTCTCTCTCTCTCCCTCCTAAATTGCTTTACTTTACTGTTATCAATTTTTGGCATCATCAGTTTGGCGCCGTCTGTGGGAAACGACAATTCTTCTCATCAACAAATTCTTGACTGATCAATATGCCACCAAAGAAGGGAAAGAAGGCTGCGCAGCGGTCCGACCGGGATGTTCCTTCGGCCCCGGCGTCGACTGCAGCAGTCCTGACATCTGAGCAAATCACTGCAACCCTCACACAACTCTTGGAGGGCCAGCGTCAAATCCAGCAACAGATCGAAGCCCTGCTAGCCCAGCAAAGCAATCCTCCAATGGCCGGGAAACGACCCGGGAACGTTGCGTACGGTCGAGAACCGATCTTGACCAGACAACGGGCCCGAGCCAACCCGTCCCGTGTTGAGGATGTCAAAGACGTCAGCAGTGGGCCTGCTGCCCGAGGGGAAAGGCAGGAGCATATGGCCCGGGAATCAGTCTTGGGTCACTCGGTCAAGAGCCGAGTCGTCCTTAAGCGAACGGTTACCCAGGGTCACAGCCGAGCCCGATCCCAGAGGACAGCACCCCGCCGTGAAGAAGAAGCCTCTTCCACCAACCCGACCAGTTCCTCAGATACCGGTCGGGAAGGAGTGGAAGCCCGAATCAAGGACTTACAGAAGCAGATCGATGGAGTGGCCAAAAAGCTTGATCAAAACTGTGTTCCGAATCAAGCCAATACCGAGACAGAGTCACCATTCTCCAGCCAGATCACGAGGTTCTCCATCCCGCGCAAATTCAAGCAGCCTCGGCTAGATTCATACAACGGCTCGGGAAGCCCGGTCGACCACGTCCAGACCTACAAGGTCCAGATGGCCCTAGCAACCAACTCCGATGAGCTACACTGCCTAGCCTTCCCCAGCACTTTGAAAGGCCCGGCCATGCAGTGGTTCTACTCCTTGGAGCCCCGATCGGTCTGCAGTTTCAAACAACTCAGCAAGCAGTTCATTAACCAGTTCGTCGGTATGCATGAGCGGCCAAAGCCAGACATGCAGCTACTGACAGTCAGACAACGGAATAATGAGTCCCTCAAGGAGTTCACCGACCGGTTCAACCAACAGAAGCTTCAAATCCGCAATTTGAACGAGACAATCGCCATCATAGCCTTCTGCTCGGGAGTTCAACACACCAAGTGCGCCGCGTCGTTCCACAGAAACCGACCGGAAACTTTGGTTGAGCTCTCTGAGAGGGTTGAAAAATATATTGACACTGAAGAGTTTCTGAAGACCAAATACACCGGGCAAGAAAGCAATGAGTCTTCTAGAAGTAAGCGAAAGCGAGATCAGCCCGGGAGCTCTGACAGTTCGACCGGTTCACAGCAGTCCGGGTCAGACAGCCCCGACCGAACCTCCAGCTCACAACAGGCAGAATCCGGCAGCCCCGACCCGACCTCCAGTTCACAGTGGTCTGAGTCCGGCCGCCCTGACACAACCTCCAGTCTCCATCGGTCTAGATGAGCCCGACTACAGTGGTACTTGCCCGATCGCCGCGTAAGGCTCCACCGATTGTCAGAGGCATACAAAGTCCTCGGGCCTAACCCCGAGGCATACAAAGACCTCGGGCCTAACCCCGAGGCACCAAAAAGACCTCGGGCTCCGAACCCAGGCACTCAAAAGACCTCGAGCTCCGAACTCAGGCACCAAAAAGACCTCGGGCTCCGAACCCAGGCACCAAAGACCTCGGGGTCACGACCGAGGCACCGGCTTCGCTTAGGTCCAACCGACGATGGGGGCAAACCCCCTAGGTGGCCGACGATGGCAAGCTTCAAAAGACCCTGCAACCACCATGTTCCAGGTCGGTTACCTACAGATCATAGCCTCTTTAAGACCCTCGTCTTAGCGAAAGCTTGGGGGGCAAGATGGCGTAGTGAACTAAACAGGTAATCACACCGGGTATTTACAGGCCTCGCGGATAACCAAATCAAAATCTTGGACAACCCGAGCACCTACAGTACTCAGAGGCTTTAACTCCACTTAGGTCCAGACCCTAGAGCAATACGCTTTAGGTCGGCTTTTCCAACATGGTAAAATCCTTCTACCCACAGCCTTGACGAAGGTTTACGGGCAGAAGATAACCATCCTGGGAGCTAACTCAAGCAAAAAAGACTCCGAAGTAGGCCGAGTCTCAACTCTCGGTCACTTCCCGAGCATTCAAAGACTCCGAATTAGGCCGGGTCTCAACTCCCGGTCAGTTCCCGAGCACCTAAAAGTCCCGAGCTAGGCAGGGTCTCAACTCTCAGCCAGTTCTCGAGGACTCACCAGGCTCAGAAGCCCCGAGGCAACTTCCACAGGCACTCAGACAGCGGCAAGTAACATCAAACTGATTTCCAAACTTGCCCCGATATAGCATCTGGCCAATCTTGGAAATGGGGGGCAGCTGATACACCCAAAATTATGGGCAGTTTCCTACTCAGTTTGGAAGACTAATGGAAAGTGCAACTGTTTCCTAATCCAATTAGGAAACCCCCACAATTAATGTCAATCAATCCTAATACAATTAGGAAACCTACTTGATTGGTGTCAATCACATCCTAATGGGATTATACTTCCTTATCTATGTATGAGTAGGTCTCTTACATCTATAAAAGAGACCTCTCACCCCCCATTGAAACGGCCAATAATCTGTAGTCTACACAGCACCTCTACAAAATTCACCATTATACGCATACTCCCGGCCGGTATTACTGGTAGTGCCGCCCCTCTTTGTTGGCTCACCAGGCCCGCCGGTGGTCTGCTAGTGAACGTGCTCAGACACACCCGTGGACGTAGGTACCTTCATTAACAGGGCCGAACCACATACAAAAAATAGTCTTTCACTCTCTCTCTCTCCCTCCTAAATTGCTTTACTTTACTGTTATCAATTTTTGGCATCATCATATAATAATAAGATAATGTTATTAATCGAATTTAGAAGCTGACAGGCATAATAGTGGGTCCATCGACCGCAGAGGTTGATCCTATTCATGATGTAGTATGGGGATGTGATCATGGAAATCGTACGATGTTGGGTATGGGATCCTATGAACTGGGATGGTCGGGTATGTTACCAAGTAAAACATGTAGTTTAGGGAAGTGGTATGATTTGGGACTATGTGTTGAGTTTGATAAAGCAGGGGCGCATTGGCTAGAGTATATCAGGGCGTTTTGGCCAGAATGTATAGGGGCGTGTGGGTCAAAATGTATCAGGGCGTGTTGATCGGAATGTATTGGGCGTATTGGCCAGAGTATATCGGAGCGTGTTAGCCAGAATGTATCGGGCGTATTGGCTAGGTATATCGAGGCGTGTTGGCTGGAATGTATCGAGCGTATTGGCCAGAGTGTATCAGGGCGTATTGGCCAGAATATATGAGGTGTGTTGGTCGGAATGTATCGAGCATATTGGCTAGAGTGTATCAGGGCATATTGACTAGAGTATATCAAGGTGTGTTGGCCAGAATAGGTTGAGGCATTTTGGCAAGAGAGTTGGGACCTCTTATTGGGTCAGGTTCGATAGATTGTGACGTATGCGGATACGTGCCAAGTTAGTAAGGTGGGATTTGAGATGTAAGTTGAGTAATTACGGGATGTAGAGCTACATGCGAAATGTGGACCTAAGAGTCTATGTTATGTTTGGGATTGGCTGGGACGCTGTGCGCTGTTATATATATTGAGTTAGTGCATACATGAATACGAACGATGAGATGATCCGTTAATGATGTTGTTTTATATGCTGCATATCTATCGATACTATGTTAGTATTTGCATTCACTCAGCTTTCGTAGCTAACGACCTTTTATGCCGTTGGATATTCTACGTCCAGCTGGCCAGGGTTATGAGTATGCAAGGGATGAGTACATTGCCAGAGACTATGGAGGAGAAGCCTACGATGAGGAAGGCTATACTGGAGACGCCTACTACTCAAGTTGAAAAATCTAAAGCTGTGCCGTAGATAGTTTATGGTTATGTTTTAAGGACTCTGTAATAAGCTAAAGTTTGTAATCGGTAAGTGTGCCGTAATACTTTATTTCTGCTGCTAATGTTTTATAATCGCTAGTAAAGCTTTGATTATATATGTTACTCTGATGTTTAGACTTGGTTATAGACAATTTGGTGACTTTGAACTGTCATGGCCTACAGGTCCAAAAGGAATTTATTTTCTCTATTTTTGCTTCTGCAGGGCGTGACATGTAATACCCTGTATTTTCAGTAATTATTAATATGAAGAGATTCTATATACTTCCTTTGATTATACTTGAAGTTTCACTTTCGATCGATTGAACATTTTTCAAGCGATCGAACAATTTTAAGTTCAAGCGATTGAACCATGTTCAAGCGATCGAAACCCTGCTGACATGAATCTATGGCGTGGTTCTTACTTCAATCGATCAAACCCCTTTTTCAATCGATCAAATTGGCCGAATTACTTTTGAGCGATCGAGTATACTGTGATTGATTAAACTCGCCTGGATATTTCATCTGCAATTCACGGAAACATTGCCACCTGCCCACCTTATTCTCTATATATACAGATATTTTGTGTGTGGGTGTTGGTTGTTGAAACTAAGAGTTAAGAGAGAGAGAGTGCGTGTGTGTTTATATTTATACTTATACATCCATATATATATATACACACACACACACACATATCTATATATATTTATTTTCTGTTTGAGAGAGAGAGAGAGATAGACAAATGAGAAGAAGAAGAGGAAGAGAAGGAGAAGGAGAAGAAGACAGAGGTAGAGGGAGAAGGTAGAGACACAGAAGAGAAAGGTCGCCATTAAAACTCGGAGTCACAAAGCTTGCCAAAAACGCCCTTACAATGTTCGGTGAGTTCTAAACTCACTTGGTACCTTTTTACATGATGTTTATTGTTTTTGACGTGAATAAATAGACCCAAACACGCCCTAACACCTCTGGACTTTCACTGTTCAGAACCTCTGGAGAAGACGACTCTCGAGCGATCGAACAGAGTTTAATCGATCGAAAGTTCAATCGATCGAGAGACTTCAATCGCTTGAACATTACTTTTCTCAATCAATTGAAATTGTTTCAATCGATCGAATTTTGCACAACATGGATTGTTTCTTTGGTTTATTAAATAAAGGGTTTGATTGTTCAATTCTCGATTCGAACTTCTATTATACGATTATGGGTTGATCAGGGATAATGTAACAACAAAGATAAGTATGATTAAGAATAATGGATTAACGTGATGACGTTAGATACTATGTGGTTCATGTATGAGTTTGATATCCGTTCATTTTAATCAGAGCTGTCATGCCATAATGGGGTTGTCATGTAATCGTTAGTGGTATGATAGGTATGTTTGCTATTGACGACATCCTATTGACGCGTTTTCTTATCACACCCAAGTGTAGGTGATTGTACAAGTAATAAAGTTCTGGAAGTCCAGGTCGAACCCACAGGGAACGGGAAACAAAGATAGGCAGTAACTATTTTGTCACTAAAAAGAAAATAAAAGATGATGGATTTTTTTGGGGTTTTACTAACTACTAGTTTTTATATATTTGCAATAAAACTAACTAAAGCTATTTTTTTCCTAAGTAGTTTACGGTAAATATTTTAATAGAGCAAAATAATTTAAACTAAGGTACTCGTAAAAAAATGAAGAAAAATAAATAATAGCTAAATGTACATCAAATGACTTTATGGATATTATTATAGCGATAGATGGAAATAATACAAATATTTAAGCAAAGCTATAAAAACAGGAAATATTAATTAATTTGCGAGAAATGATTTAAAAGAATTGGGAATATGCAAACCAACACTAGATTCCACAACTTTTGTGCATTTGAAAAGGATTTGGCATTTAAGACCGCAGAGTCATTCATTATTTGAAAATAAACTTTCACTAGTCAGGGTCATATCAAGTGTGTCAGTTTGATATGAAATGACGTCATTTGGTTTAAAGAAAAATAAAAAGGCAATTGGACAGTAGCCAGGTTCGAACCGTGACCCGCCGCGGACGTGGGTTATTCGGTGCCCAGTCCCCACCACTCTGCCACTACACAATTGCATGTCCATTAGTGGATAGAAATACATATAAACACATACTTGAAATCTAAATTTTGTCAAATGAATTGTTTGAGTATGCTAGGTGTTTTTTTTTATAACATAAGGCATAATTTGACAATCCACATAATTAGATTCTTATTTCAAATATGTAATCTCTTGAC
Source organism: Hydrangea macrophylla (assembly GCA_033977485.1). Taxonomy (NCBI): domain Eukaryota; kingdom Viridiplantae; phylum Streptophyta; class Magnoliopsida; order Cornales; family Hydrangeaceae; genus Hydrangea; species Hydrangea macrophylla. Next base: position 97,830,904 of record CM066999.1, on the reverse strand, counting down.
GTCCAATATAGCTATAGTATATAAACATGTTAAATGGTCATAAACTATAGATACATATATATTTTTTTGCCATAAATAGAAAAACAACCCATCCAAATAAATTTGCCCATTTAAGATTAGTGCACAGATACTGTGGTTTCTAAGTTTTTATTGCATATCCCCAATTAAAGTTTTAGCCTACCATTTTGGAATTGAAACTGTCTTCCAAATAATCTTTTAAAGAAAGATTAAATAGATATACACAGTAACTGCCCAATTAAAATTAAAGTTATAAAACTAAGGTAAGGGTGAAATATAATATTAAAATATTTTTTTCCTCACTTAACATGAGTTGGGGTTGAATTTGTGAAATCTGTAAAATAGCAAAGTTTAGTACAATTAGGCTAATAAAATATAAATAAATGGAAACACTGAACCAAAAATAAAATACTAAACCTTTGACTTGGGATTCTTGTGGGGTCACAGTGGTTGAACTTCAAGACATAAATAAGGGCAAACCAAATCCTAATTTAATATGAGAGTGAGATATAGGTATAGTGTGCTTGGGGCTTTAGTAGGTGATTATAACAACTACGTGACTAAGAAATCTGGCATTTACTTGCAAAATCTATCTTCTAGTGAATGAAAATATTGCTATGAAAACTGGAAATTTGGGGTTTCAAACTATTTTAGGGGACAACTATAAGTACTAACTAGACTAAAAATATTAAATCTAAACTTTAATAGGAATATTTTACTACTACAAAGTGACAAAAGTTGTACAAGAAAACAAATATTTTATTTTGAGAAATACAGTACACAAAGTTTTGTTACATATTTTTGGAACATGAAATCATCAATTACATAAAAGTAAATTTTTACAACTACTAGAACTAGAAAAAGGCAAAGAAAAACTAAAGTTTCCTACTTCTAGGGACAATATGAAGTGCTCACATGATAACCACCCTAAACTATTCTCTCCCTAACAGTGTGTGTGAAGCTGTTGCAGCTTGTTGGTTGAAGGCTCTGGATTCCTCCTTGGCTCTCCTCTTTTCTTCATCGGATACATCATATTTATAGAAGGAGAATAGGTGCTTGAGAAGCTGAAAGGTCGTGCATGTTGCGCCCAATGAGATAAGTCACAGGAGCCTATATTTTTTTTCCTCCTTTTTCTGACTTACAACCCATGAATCACTATTACATAAAAACTTATTGACCTAATACTAATATTAAATATATGTATTGCCTCATTCATAATATAAACTAATATATATAATCATATAATAACCTAAAGACATTGAATGTCTTTAAAATTTTTGGACTCTTGCATAGGAGAAAAAAAAAAGATCACATTTTTTTCAAACATGCGTGGGCCCATTTGCTGGCTCATGAGAAATTAGATTATGAAGCTGCATTTATGCAGTTTCTACCAGCTTTGTGCATCGAAGGGAGAAAATTCATATCTTTCTGCTCGGACACATCAGATTGGTGAACAGTTGATGGTCATGCGTCGCTTACTCGTCGAACTACATTTTCTATTTCTAGACAACTTCTTTTCTTCATTTCTTTTCATTATTTCAACTCCAATTTTCAACTAAACACAAAATACCTGTAAAAGCACATAAATACATACATTTGAGTGACATCATTATTAAATCATATATTATTCAAAATGCATGTAACTCTAGAGATTTGGGGATTAAATGAACACTATGTCTATTATATTGGCACATGAATGTGTAATATTCACTTTTTGTCAGCTATGTTCTGGGATGATTACGGAAGGAACTGTTTCCTAAACGCGGCAGACAAATGAAGGTGTTTATAACATGCGGTGGCTGGATAAACACGTGTTCTCAAAAGCGGTAGATGACCTCTATAACTTGAGGTGTTGTGCGGTAGATGGTATCTATGACTTGCGATGGCTGAGAATATATAGCTGACAATAAGTCGTGGCAATAGAATTGATGTGTCGATGCTTGAAGCGTTAAATCCCTGATATGCGGTGGACTGTGCATATGTTCTTAAAAGCGGGGGATGGACTAACGTATTATCTATGACTTGCAGTGTACGCGGTAGATGACCTCTATGACTTGTGGTGTTACGCGGGAGATGGTATCTATAACTTGCGGTGACGCGGTAGACATAGCATTGGTGTATCCAGGAGTTTTACAATCAAGTATGTCCTAAGGGTCAGTATATGCTGAGTTTGTTATTAACAAGATGATTAGGGTTGAGTAATGACTTTGGAATAAAGAAAAAGATACTATTGTAACACAATATCTTAGACACTTCAATAACTTGTTATTATGTTATAGAATTGGTACCCTATGAGTTTCTATTCACTCAGATCTCAGTAAGATGACGGTCGTTATTGCCTGGATATTCCCCATCCAGACTACCCTGTTCTTAATAATGCAGGTAATAGAACTTACGACAATGGCTACTACCCAGAAGGTGATTATGCAGAGTGTAGCCCCACTGATGCCGGTCATGCCGCAGAAGACTGTTACGTTGACGACTACCCTTACGCTAGCTAGGAATGAAGAAGTTTTATCTAGTTTATACTTCTGTTATTACTGTTACACTTTATTAGTTTGACGGGTACTTGGGCATATGTTGTCTCCAGACCTATTAGGTTTCTAAGGACCACTTTGATGTTTGTAATAGTTACGACTGTTATTATATTTAGTTTGTTTACTGTTGCTATTCTTGTTACTTTTAGTTGGACTAGTATTGCATACTGTGGATAATTAGTGACTTTCACCCGCCATTCCCTATGGACCCAAAAAGGAAATTTATTTTTCTCTATTTTTGTTGCTCCGGGGTGTGACAGGATTTTTGGTATCAGAGCTCTAGGTTTGTAATACTTTTGTTCACTAACTATTCCACACCATCTGGTCCTAGTATTTAAGATCCCTGAGATGAGAAAGTGAGGCTCGTCCTTCTGACGATAGATAATTTCTTTGCAGGTTAGAATAGATTCGGACTTCTACCTGTTTGTGGATGATTCTTTTGGCGGACATGTTATTCATGGCGACACGGTGGAGCTAGCCATTCTAGAGATATACCAGAGTCATATTTGCCAGATGGCTAGTCATTATTTGGAGGAGAGGCTATGGAATTCTCTCTATGTTGTGGGCATGACACACCTGACAGAGATACACATGAATACGCATCACTATGCTATGACCCGAGCAGCTATATACCAGGAGATGGCTAGATTGATTCAGAGTAAGCCGGAGGTAGACGAGATTGAGTTGCGAGCGATTACATTCGGGTTTGTTCCACCAGATCCTGCACCAGCACCAACACCAACACCAGCAGCAGTAGTAACCCCACCATCATCGTTACCTGAAATACCAGTTCCAGAGCCTGAGCTAATTCAGGATGAGGAAGACCTAGAGCCAGAGGATGACCATCCTGACGAGGATATCGACAAGGATGGAGAGGAGGAGCCTATGGACGATGAGGACCCAGCAGAGGAAGAGCCTGCAGACGGTAATGATGAGCCAGAGGATGACTCGGAGGAGCCAGAGTATGTTCCCGACGCGAAGCTAGAGCCAGAGGACCCAGTAGAGGGAGACGTGATCATGGAGGTAGTAGAGGAAGACGGTCCTAACGAGGAGGTAGTTGTGCCGGAGGTACCTGTTATGCATGAGTTACCAATCGGACCTATAGTACATATGGAAGCCATGGCCGATATGGCAGTATGATGGATGGGTGAGATGGTCGGACAACCAGCTGGATTTATTATGGAAGAGGCTGGATTAGCTGGGGGATTGGACATAGCTAATGGATTCATTGTTGTAGCCGTCAACGTTGCTAATTAGGCGATGAATGTAGAGGATGCAAAGGATGCAGAGGTAGGGATAGTTGAGGATTAAGATATTGGAGTAGTAGTCGGAGATTTTTCCGCACCAATTGAGGATGCACCCCTTGAGAAGATGGACATCGTTAGATGCTGATGACTTTTGAGTCAGGATCTAAAGGAGGTTTAGATTTTGCTAGTTTTATCAGGACATGTTGTCCACATGATTTTTGGGAGCTTGAAAGATAGCTATTTGACCATAGCTTTGTATAGATATTATCAGTAGTAGTAGCATTGTAAATAGCTGACTATAGTACTGTTTTAGCCTATGTCCCATATGGTACACAGTTTGACTAGTGTATACTATGCGGTACATCTTTTGATATATATATATATATATGAGCAGTACTTTTGATATTGATTGTATGTTTGAGTGATATGTGCTGATTAGTAGAACTGTTAGTTCTTATTACTGGTTATCATTCTATCGTGATTTCGTTTCTCCAAGAAGACTTTCAGCTAATCGATAGGTCTCTTGTAGGTACACTGCACTAAGCACACTATGGTAGAACCCTTAAGAAATCATCAAGCATGAATTGGAGCACCTATTCAAGAGGGAATGGACCCATCTAGAGTTTTTGAAACTTTTATGTAGAGAATGGAACATGTAGGCGACACCTACAACCATACTACCAATTAATGACCTGTCCAACCTCTAATTGTACCATTTCAGTTGAGACAAACCAGAGATAAATTACTTGCACATTTTCGTGGATTACGTCCTGAGAAGTTCGATGGATTACAGAACCATGGAAAGCCGAGCAGTGGGTAAGAGAGATGGAATTGATCTTTGAAGTGTTAGAGTGCAGTGAATAGGTGATGAGAGCTGATATTTGCCTAATATTAGCTCGATAAAGAGTGAAAATTGACTGGATTTGACTCCATTTCTCTAGTGTTACCTGCACTTGTGTTTTAATTCATTTCTTTACATAATAATCTATTTCCGTGGTATAGTGTTGTGCTTAGCCTTCTAGAATGCAGGTTCTGAAGTTGGAATGAGTAACAGGTTGAAAGGAATAAATCAAGAAATATGTAGATGAAGTCTTGGTACCAATCGATTGACATTATATCAATCGATTGACTTCTTTTCATGATTAATCGATTGACATTTTGACCAATCGATTGAATTTTACCAATCGATTGATACTTTTGTCAATCGATTGATTAAAACTGGAACCAATCTGCGTTAATGGTGCAAGATTTCAGCAATCAGGATGACGACCAGCCGTTATGGAATGAACCTGGACACCTTCAGCTCGTGGATTTAACACTATATATAGAGAAGAGTAAAAAGGGTCGGGGGTTGGCTCATTTTGTATTTATTTTGTAGGATTTTACCATTGTTGTTAGTTTTAAGCAAGTTCAAGTCAGAGGATCCTATAATTTGATTTCAGCCTAAAGCTCAGGTTATTCTTTTGTTGTTTGCTGCTTGAGAAATTATTTGATTACGAATTTCATTACAGTTTTAGTTGGTTTTTGATAAGTCTAATATTTCAAATTTAAACCATGTCTCTATTTAATGTAATTTCTCAATTTGTTTCCATTCACGAGGTGCAAAATATGCTAGCTTAGAGTTCTGGTTGGGAATAATGTGAAGAAACATTGTTCCCAGCCCACTGCCATGATTCTGTTTAAGAATCAGTGTGAATCGATTGGAAGCAGAACCCAATCGATTGACATTAGATTCCAAGTCAATCGATTGATTATATGTCAATCGATTGGAAGTCATTTCATGTCAATTGATTGACATTAATATCATTCGATTGATATGTAAATGACTTGGGTTGACTCCTTTCTGTATTCCAGCAACTTTTATTTAAGAAATTAAGTCCAAATTGATCTTTATAAGTTCAAATTGCAATCTGATTTTGAAATATAAGCTCTTTTGATGAATTAATTCAATGAACGCTTATGACAAACACATCGAATATTTCTTATCCAATCTGTTGGTTATTGTTCATGGTTTTAATTAACTAATATTTCAGTCCTTCATAAATAAGTTAGGTAAACAAACCACTAGGTATGCGATATTCACATACCTAGTGTCTAGGATACTTAACTTAATCATTTTTTGAAATATGGAATACTATAAGGATGAATCCCCGGTTGTTCATCATTGTTAAATCATGGTAATGGTTAGGACTCTGTGGATTCACATTCTTCCCAACACCTTGTTCATATATAATTTAAACTATATTGTTTGTTCCTGCTTAATTTGGTTTTTGCTCAACTTTTATTTCTTCAATATTTTATCCCAAATTCAATAGGATTGTTAGATCCTCCACTTTAAAGAAATCATCTTTTATTTCATTTTAGGATTCAATCTTGATCTTTCTGCCTTTATCTTCCGTCCTTTGGGATTCGACCCGGTCTTACCGGTTTTAACGCGACGCGACCGTCTACACTTGGACGTACTCTTCAGAGAACACATTTCCAGTCGTGTCAAGTTTCTGGCGCCGTTGCCGGGGACGGTAACAAAGGCCAGAATCTTTCGATTGATCCAATCTTTCTTACCCCATTTCTATCTTTCTTTTTCCTTTTCATCTCTTCAGAACACAAACTGTATTGATTGTGTCCTTCTATGTCCTTTGATTCCACTAAAGCTTTCATCACAGATCTATTTGAAGATTCCATCCATAGTGCTGATAATCCCATTTTTACCCCATCTATTTCTGACCTAATGTCTGATACAGAGAGCCAACAAGGAGAGAATAGGCATGACCTCATTGATGACGGTCAACGACCTTTACGAGAACTTTTAGCTCCTGATCGAACAGCCACACCTTCTTGCATCCACATCCCTCCGCACACGGGTACATTCCATTTTCGTAATGGGATGATTCAACTTTTACCCACATTTCACGGGATGGAGAAAGAGAAGGCGTACTTACACATTCGAGATTTCGAAGACGTTTGTGGCACTTTCACAGATCAGACCTGCCCGAGTGATATAATTCGATTAAAGCTTTTTCCCTTTACCTTGAAGGACAAAGCAAAGTCATGGTTATTATCGCTCAAACCAAATTCTATTTCAACTTGGGCAGCAATTCATGAAGCCTTTCTCAAAAAGTTTTTCCCTAATCGATTAACGAATGACATCTTGAGACAGATCAAGATGTACAATCAAAAAGAGAAGGAAACTTTCACTGAGGCATGGGAGCGTTTCAAGGATTTGTTACTGCTCTTCCCACATCATGGTTTTGAGAAGTGGCGGACAATAAGCTTCTTCTATGACGGCCTTAGTCCAAAATCAAAGAAACTCGTTGAAACTACGAGTGACGGTGAGTTTATGAGCAAAAATGCTGACCAAGCAGAAGCTCATTTCGAATGGTTAGTCGAACACGCACCAGAATGGGAAACTCAAGTGACGAGAACTCAAACCAGTTCAAGTTCAAGTAAAAAGAGTATTTATCAGTTGAAAGCGGAAGATGGCTTAATGGAAAAATACGAGCAACTGGCTCGTAAGTTGGAAGTTTTGGAAGCAAAGAAGGATCCAGTGATACAATTTGCTTCTGAAGAATCATGTTCTAGTTGTTTACAAATGGGACATACCTCTCAACATTGTCAAATATATCCTGTTTATCAAGAACAGAGTCCACTAGAGGTACACGCTGTAAATGCCCCTGGTCGTTTCAACCCCAATGATAGGTGGAGTCATCCTGGTTTTGATCAAAGAAACAGTGCTGTTGCAGCAAACCCATCTCAACAGTGGCAGCCGAATAAAGGAAACCAATACCGACCTCAGAACCAAGGGTACCACCAGAGTTACCAACCTCCTCCTACCTATCAACAAAATCAAGGGTATCACCAGAGTCAATATCAACAAAATCATTCGCCTCAATCCAACTACAATCAGGGGGCAACAACCAAACCTCACCTAACACTTACGTGCCACCTCATAAGAAGGCACAGGAGGATCCGAATACACTCATGATGTAGCAGATGATGCAGCTAATGAGTAAACTCAACACAAGTGTAGAGAGGTTAGCTGCTCAACAAGGGGATCGAGAACGAACTATGTTCCCTGCACAGCCAGAGCCAAATCTTAAAGGCCAACACTCGGGTACAGGACCCTCGGGAACTGGACCACATGAGGAGGCCAAGGCTGTAACTGTGTTGAGAAGTGGAAAGGAGATTGAGAAAGTCTCTCTTTCCTCACACCCTGTAGTTGATGATGAAGAAGAGGTAGAGAAAGAAGAAGAACTGGTGGAAGAAGGAAGAGAGGGCGAAACAGCTGAGCCCGAAATAACAGTTCCCGAGGATACCGAAATACAGACAAGGCCCGGAAAAGAACCTTTCCTTGAGGAGGCACCCAAATGCCCTTTTCCAGCACCATATCCTCAGAGGTTGAAGAAACCTCAACAAGAAACTAAAAGTCAGGAGTTTCTGGAGTTATTCAAACAAGTAAAAATCAATCTCCCACTCCTAGATGCAATTAAACAAGTGCCTTCCTATGCCAAGTTCCTAAAAGACTTGTGCACTGTTAAAAGGAGGCAAAGTGTTAAGAAGAGTGCTTACTTGGCATGCCAGGCGAGTGCAATTTTAAAACATGACCTGCCTCCTAAGTACAAGGATCCAGGCACACCAACAATTTCTTGTATAATCGGTCAGAAGAAAGTAAACAATGCTCTGCTCGATTTAGGATCGAGTGTTAATCTCTTACCATACACTGTTTACCAACATTTAGGTTTGGGAGAACTTAAACCCACTCGCATTACGCTCTAACTTGCGGACCGATCAATTAAATATTCGCGAGGAGTGTTGGAGGATGTCTTAGTCCAGATTGACACCTTTGTCTTTCCTGTTGACGTCGTTGTTCTGGACACCGAACCAGTTTACAATGCTAAATCTCAGATTCCGGTGATCTTCGGACGTCTTTTTCTAGCGACAATTGATGCAACTATTAAAGTTAGGAGTGGAGTAATGACCGTTGTGTTCAGGAACATGACATTGAATATCAAGATCTTTTCAAATCCCAAAATTGAAGATTTTGATGATGAGGAAGAGGAAGTGAATTGGGTAGAATCAGTAATTCAAGATTGCTTTGATTCAACTGCTTACACTGATCCCGTGGAGTCCATTATGACTAACTCATGTTATGAATTGGATAGATACACTCCACAAGATGAGATGATGAGCCAGATATGTGCAATATTGGAGGTTGTTGAAGAGGAAGTTGCAAGAACAATGTGGACGGCTCAATATGAGCAACTACCGCCAAAGACCAAGTTGGCTGTGCCGTCGAACCTGCAATTTCCAGAGTTAGAATTGAAAGAGCTCCCAAAAGAATTGAAATATGTGTTTTTGGGAGAAAAGAAGACCTTTCCTGTGATAATTTCATCCGTTTTAAATCACGAACAGGAAAGTAAACTGATACAGTTGCTTAAGCAACACAGAAATGCGTTAGGATGGACCGTTGCTGATTTAAGAGGAATTAGTCCATCTATATGCACCCACAGGATTTACATTGAGGAAGATGCCAAACCTTGTCATCAAATGCAAAGGCGTCTAAACCCAAACATGCAAGAGGTAGTGAAGAAGGAAGTTCTGAAATTTTGGATGTTGGGATTATTTATCCAATCTCAGATAGTCCTTGGGTGAGTCCGACTCAAGTAGTGCCAAAGAAAGCTGGCATTACAGTGGTAGAAGATAAAGAAGGATAATTGGTACCAACGTGTGACCACAAGCTGGCGCATGTGTATTGATTACAGAAGATTGAATGCGGTGACTCGAAAGGATCATTTCCCATTACCTTTCATGGATCAAATGCTCGAAAGAGTAGTAGGTCACCAATTCTATTCCTTCCTGGACGGTTATAGTGGTTATAACCAAATTGAAATTGATCCTGCTGATCAAGAGAAAACCACTTTTACCTGTCCGTTTGGAACATTTGCATATCGCCGGATGCCATTTGGATTGTGCAACGCACCTGCCACTTTCCAGAGGTGTATGCTGAGCATCTTCAGCAATATGGTGGAAAAGATCATGGAGGTTTTTATGGATGACTTCTCCGTATTTGGTAGCAGCTTTGATGATTGCTTAGAGAACCTCCAGAAAGTCCTGAAAAGATGTGAGGATAAGAATTTGGTCCTCAACTGGGAAAAATGTCACTTTATGGTGACAAAAGGGATTGTCTTGGGACATATCGTGTCTGCTGAGGGAATACAAGCAGACACGGTAAAGATTGATATAATTTCTAATCTTCCTGTCCCCACCACAGTGAAAGAAATACGATCGTTTTTAGGTCACACCGGTTTCTACCGGACGTTTATTAAGGATTTCAGTGCTGTATCTAGGCCACTGTGCCAACTCCTTGTTAAGGACCAACCATTTGAGTGGAACAACAGGTGTCAGGAATCCTTTGATAAACTCAAACATCACCTCACAACAGCTCCGATAATGCAATCTCCGGATTTGAGTCTTCCTTTTGAGCTGATGTTTGATGCAAGTGACACAGCGATTGGAGCTGTTTTAGGACAAAGGAAGGACAAGAAGCCTACTGTGATCTACTATGCTAGCAGAACTCTTGATGGAGCTCAACGTAATTACTCCACTACCGAAAAGGAGTTGCTGGCAATTGTATTCGCATTGGAAAAATTCAGGCAATATCGTATTGGCTCGCAGATCATTTACTTTACTGATCATACTGCGTTGAAGTATCTACTGTCCAAAAAGGATACCAAACAACGATTAATACGCTGGATTCTCCTACTCCAAGAATTTGATTTGATTATCAAAGATAAAAAGGGGGTGGAGAATGTTGTAGCTAATCACCTCTCACGATTGACGTTTGAAGACAATTCTTCACAATCCATTCCGATCAGCGAATCTTTCCCAGATGGACAACTTTTTGCTGCAACTAGCTTACCCTGGTATGCTGACATTGTCAATTACTTGGCAACAGGGGAGACCCCATCTCATTGGTCCACCCCCGACAGAAAGAGGTTTCTATCCATCGCCCGATGGTTTTACTTTGATGATCCGTACTTGTTTAAGTACTGTGCGGATCAAGTAATTAGGCGATGTGTCCCCTAGGAGGATATCTCTCAAATTCTAGCTTCCTGCCATTCAGAGGCCTGTGGTGGCCATTTTTCAGCTCAGAAAACTGAGCAAAAGGTGTTTAGTAGCGGTTTCTACTGGCCGACAGTTTTCAAAGACTGTTATGCATTCTGTAGAGCTTGTGGTAGATGCCAAATGTTAGGGAAATGAAATGAAATGCCGATGACCCCGATCATTACAATTGAAATCTTCGATTGCTGGGGTATTGATTTTATGGGACCATTCCCTCCATCCTCTCATTACGAATATATCCTTTTGGCAGTTGAATACGTGTCCAAGTGGGTTGAGGCCATTCCGACAAGAAAAAGTGATCACAGAACAGTGATTTCATTCTTAAAAGAAAATATTCTTTCGAGGTTCGGAACACCAAAGGCCATGATTAGCGATCGTGGAACCCATTGCTGCAATAAGCCTTTTGAGGCACTGATGAAAAAATATGGGGTTACCCATAAGCTTGCTTTATCATGTCACCCACAGTCAAATGGTCAAGCAGAGCTAGCTAATAGGGAAATCAAACATATCCTAGAGAAAACTGTTAACACCAACAGAAAGGACTGGTCGTTACGTCTAACTGATGCTCTATGGGCATACAGGACGGCGTACAAGACGAACCTTGGAATGTCTCCCTATAGGTTGATTTATGGAAAAACTTGCCATTTACCTGTGGAACTGGAACATAAGGCATACTGGGCCACTAGACTGCTTAATTTTGACATTCATGAGAGTAGTACATTGAGGAAGTTACAACTCAATGAATTAGAGGAGATCAGGAATGATGCATATGATCGAGCTAGAACGTATAAATCAAAATTAAAAGCTAAGCATGATTGATCGATCCTGAGAAAGAAGCTTGAACCAGGACAGAAAGTGTTACTTTACGATTCAAAGCTTCATCTCTTTCCCGGAAAGCTGAGGTCGAGATGGATAGGACCCTTTATTGTCAAAGAAGTGTTTCCACACGGAGCAGTGGAAATTGTTAATCCCAAAAATGGAAACGCATTTAAAGTCAATGGGCAGCGTTTAAAGCCATTTTTGGAGAGATTCGAACCAGAATCAGAGACCATCCAACTGGATGATCCTGATTACTCTTCTTGAAAATTTGAGAACCTTTTGTTATTGTATAGTAGTTTTCTTTTCTTTGTGTGCTTCTCTATTTCTGTTTTTCCTTTTGTTCTTATTCTGTCTTTTTGATTGGCTATAGGATGAATCCATTACATTACCTACCACATTTGCTCTACCATGGGGTCCGTTCTCCAGGAACTCCAGAACAGAGGGAACAAGAAAGGCCAATTTTTACTCCACTCTCCGGCTCATGCCTAGATTCCCCTAATGCGGCAATCGCCAACATGAATACCTGGGATTTGCTGTGCGCAGTTCGAGAGATTCTGGATGATCTTCAGTTGAACTCGGATGGAGAAGTCGTGGAGTATTTCGTGGATTATGCTGAAGGAGAAGACTTTTCTTCCCCAGAACCTGAGCAGAATTGATAACTCCGGTAGCAAATGAATAAGACAGAATTCTGTTTCTGGTTTTCTTTTCATTTATTCATTTCCAACCAAGATCTTGTAATTTTGGATGTTGAGAATCCACTTTGAGAAATAAGATTGATAATTTCTGAATAAATTCTTCCTACTTGTGTGTTGGTGGGTAATTTCCCTGTTTGAATGCTTGAATTTCTGCCTTTTATCTTGAGTGTGCATTCTGAAACAGTTGGGGGTGATTTGATGAACCATTCCTCTGATTTTGTGATCTTTGGATACCAATCGATTGGATTTTATACCAATCAATTGTCAATTTTGGCAATCGATTGCCATTCATAACAGACGTATAGTCTGATCATCTCCCTCTCTCTCATTTCATTTCAAAACTGATCGAGAGAGAGAGAGAGGGTTGCGATTTGAGTTGAGGAAAAGAGAGCCTCCTACAGCATCCATGTCCGCTCCGGTATCTCTCCAGACCATTTATGATCTTCTTATTGAGGAGAGAGATGCGAGAGTACAGCTTCAGGGGATGGTTAGAGAGCTCACTGCACATCAGTTATTGATGGCTGCTCAGATGTCGTTGGATCGTGATGCTGTGCAGGGGAGACTCGAGCTGCTAGGTGGTCAGTTAGAGCAGATTTTGATGCTGCTAGGGATTGAGCAGTCCTTGCACTCATCTATGCCACCTCCTTCGACGGCTCCAGCTTCTACGTCAGCTCCACCAGAGGGAGATATCTTAGAGACACCTCCACCGCCACCACCTCCAGCTGTTGATCCCCCGCCGGCTGTGAGTGACCCGGCGTCTGTCGCCCAGACTGGGACAACTGCTGAGGGTGACGGTGAGGTAGTTGTTGATCCAGGTCATAATGGTGCGCCCGTGCTATCTGGTGACCAGACTGTTGAGCCTTAGGAGGGAGTTTTTGAGAGCAGGAGAGTGTTCTGTTATTTTATATCTTGTGATCTCTCTTGTGTCAGTTTTATTTTGTTTTTGTAGATATTTTATGGTTTGGTTGGTTGTTTAGAGCTGAATGATGATTTTTGGGTTTTCTATCTGTACATGGACTTTATTGGACTCTTTGGATATGGCTATATCGATAGTTCTGTTGCTCATGGATTATGTTTTTATTGTATGTATGCCCTCGATTATTATCCATGCTATTGCTGTTTGATCTTGGTTGTTTGTGGAGGTTGGTATATTGAAACAGGTGGATTCTCTGATGTGTACTGAAATGCTTGAATCAGGTGATATCTTCTTTTACTTGAAATGCTTCCATTGTGGACAATGTCGATTTCAGTTGGGGGTAGGAAGTAGATATCCACCTGTGTTTTTCTTGAATTTAAAATACACACCTGTTTAATATTAGAACTTCCATGTTGTTCGTAAAAAAAAAAAATGCTGATGTTGAGTTTCTAACTTTCAAAACCTCGTTTCTCCTAGCTAATTTCATTGCGCAATGATACATTCATTTCTTTCTTGTCATATTATGGATTTCAATTACATGTTACTTAGTCGCTAATCTGGTTTTACGTCCATAGCATAAATATATCTTGAAAGCATTTGCACGAGTTGACAATCATGAAAGAATCTTTGAATTAGAGTGAAATATGATTGTCATGTGAATAGATTAATAGTAAAACTTTAAACCCTAGTGAGTTTCGAACCATTCTTTTATTCTGAGGGTTAATCGCCAAAAAAAAAAAAAAAAAAAAAAACTCGTGTCAATTCTTGAAATGTACTTTTATCTCGTTGAGAGTCTCATTCTTGTTTCATTTGGCTGATGCGTCAGGTGAACGTTCAGGATCTACTAATTTAAAAATTCAAGAAATACTCGAGATAAGTTATTATGTTTAGAAGATGATTTAGGCCATCGTTTTCTCGCCTCATCACCCGAGAAAGTCTAAAACTCCCACTTACCTATTACAAATCAATGCCTCTACCTACAAATACATATCTATAGTCGAGCATGTGATGGTTTTGTGAGAATAGTTAAAGGAGGAAGAGAAGAAGTAAAAAAAAAAAAAAGGGAGGAATCGGTGAAAATGAAGAAATAAAAGAAATTGGAGATTTGATTTTTTTTTTTAAAAAAAAGGTGTGAAGTGAAGTTGATATTACTATGTCACATGTTTGAACCCATTTCCACATTTCACCATCTTTAACCTTTCTTCATATTTCTGTCACAAGTCCTAAGGATTCTAGATAATTTTAATAAATCTCGAGTAAGAAATGAGTTTTCCACAGTAGATCGCTCCTGTAGTAATTGGTATTCCATTCATGAGACTCATGCACCTCAAAATAAGCGTTCTTCAGTGTCTGGTATGTAAGCATGCTTGATCGCCTTTACATTTACTCATTTAGGCTTCATACTATGAGTGCATAATTTTTACACCAGTTTCAGAGTGATTTTATCTTGAGCGTAAACTGTAACACCCGTACCCGGAAAAGAAGATTAGTATGCTATTAATATGTGTTAATTAAAGATAATTAATACATGAGATGAATTAAGGTGGGGATATGAACCCACATGTGAAAAGGTGTTCAAATGCGGACACAGATGAAAGTCCTGTGAAAGGCAGGACTGGTATAAAAGTGGGGCCCAACGAGGGTTTAATTAAAATAATTTGCATTTTGATGTCATTATGTGCTTATATGATTACTTGTTTAAATGCTTATTGATATTATTATGTCTTATGATAGGAAAGGGGACCAATTTGGGTACCCATGTGAGGGCGTATTTGAATAAAGTTGATAACTGGTAGGTTTTATAGTAACCTCATGAATCATGTGGGACCACGTTTGGGACCCAGATTAAATCCTTTTAGAAAAGATGGGTAGTTAACGTAAATAACATGGGGGTTTCATAATAAAACTTAAAGAAAGTTGGGGGAGGTAAACACAATTAATGTAAACTGGATACAACACATATGCATGTGTTGTTATGTGTCTCCAAGACACAAAATACAGCTGGGAATTAGAAGCTTGGAGAGAACGAGAGCTCCCGAGTCGGCGACGAAAATTCTCGACGACGTTTCTTGCCGTTCCTTCGCCGTCCGGCGTCGGATTCACGAACCGAGACCGGATTTGGACTCGTGGAGGTAAGAGGATCACATGCATGTAATTTATTTTCATTTTCGGCAACGTTTTTACGGCAACCGTTTTTAATAGACGATGTTCTTGGTACCAAACTTATGTAGGAATTACACCGGTGAAATTTGGGTTGGAAATTAGCAAGAGATTGGGAAAATCTAGGCTTAATCGCTAGTAAATCGAGGAGGTGAGTGTCCTAATCTTTCAATTGGATGTTTAGCTATGATAATGTGATAATTGTGGTTCATAGTTGTTAAACTCATGCTCATGTATGTATATGTTGTTGAATTTGGGCAAAAAAGCATGCCAATAAGGTGAAATTGTTATGCTTATGTGCAAAGTTGCTTAAATGTTTATATGGATCAAAGGGAAGTCAAGTAGTGGTCACCATTTATAGGTCCCATATGTAAGGGATAGAAAGTCCTCAATGAGTAGGACGTGGTGACGACCACAATGAAATGCCGGTGATGCCTTCGGGGTCACAAGAGAGTGTGTGTTACGCTATATGCTCCAAAAGTGAGAAAGATCCGGGGTGAGAAGGACCCGGGGGTGGTGGCTGGAATGACTTAACTTCCCGGAGATCAATTGGTTGTCATTATAATGATTGTTGCATTTACATACTTTGCATTCCAATGGCATGATTAGTTCCCTCACTAAGCGAAAGCTTAAACGAAAATATATTTCTGTTGTGGTTATTGAATAACCATCGCAGGTACCAAGCGAGACGAGGAGAGGAAATGATCCGCACGACGGGTTGGGCGTGGGAGTTGTCCTTGTAAATATGTTCATATGTCTAGCTATTTATGTTTAACATGTATCTCTAGTGACAATGTATAATACCTTGTGTTTTAGAGTCTTTGTAACATGTTTAGTTGGGTATGGTTGGGAGAGACTTGAGCAAGTTGGGTAACTTTTGGTTGAAAAGTAACTTAGTTTCTCCTTATGGATCAATGTTTATGTAAATGTTTCAAGAATATGAAATTGAATGTAAATTAAGTTCCCTAGTTGGAATTCCATGGATTATGAATGGTTAAACTACTTTCCAAATGTTTGGTAATGGTTGGGAAAACTCTTATGATGTTTGGGTAAAGTTTTGGGACACTTGGGTATATTTCCTAAATGGTTTTGGATGTGGCTATGAGGATTTGGTATGGATTAATCAAGTTTTGACAGCATTTTTACTCTTGCTTTGAGGAAGTTTATAATATGTCAAGTTGGGGGTTTATGTTTGGTTGTATAGCAAACCATGTGTCATGGTTGCTAGTTACTAGTCATGTGTCTTGGGAGTAACTTGGAAGAACCTAAGTGATTTTTGCTATAAATTTAACTTGGTTTTTCCTATATTGAATGGTTGTGTGTGTATTTGAGAGAAACATGGATTTTGGAATGAACTTATGAACTACATGAGGAATTGATGTATTTTGATTGTCCATTCTTACTTGGATAGGTTATGTAGATGTTTTAAAACATTTGGAAATGTTTTGGTAAAGGTCATTAATGTTTCTCCAAAGTTTGGTTATGTTTGGTGATGAATTGAACTCAAAATCTGATGTTTTAGCAGCAGGAAAACTCTTCTGCAGAAACCGAATCGATCCGGGTCTGGTGCGGATCGATCCGGGACATCTGGAGCTGTAGAAAATCACAATCTGCTAAAACCGGATCGATTCGGATTTGGGGCGGATCGATCCGCTGGTCCAGTTTCAGCCTCGACGGCTTTTACGGAAATGCGCATAACTCTCTCTAGAAAACTCGGATTCGCGCACCGTTTTTTGCGTTGGAACCGGGACTCAAAGAGCTATCTTTCCATATAAAATTTTCTATACTTTATTAATGAATATTTTGCCCTTGGGTCTGTTTTGTGTCAACGGAGCTGTGTTATGAGGTCTAATTCATGTGTTTCTTAATGAATTAAGGGTGTTTGGAATGTGTGGGCTTCTTACACGTGTCCCAACTCGCCAGAGGCAGGTTGGGGTGTGACATAAACCGTGTGAGAATTGAGTTGAAACTATGAAATCTTGAACATGTCAATCTATATAATTCTGAGATAAAGATTTCAATCGTAGTTGTGAACTCCACACACACACAAGGATATATAAAGGCTGTGGATGTAGTTTTGACTTGAATAGTTACTTCGTAACATGTTGTTTATTTCCATAGCATGATAAAGGGATTTATGTCTTTGTGAAGCAGAATTTTTAGCATAAAGGAGAGAATGAAGTTCTTTGATGAGTTTAGAAAGCTCGACAGTTGAATTTTGTGGGTAAATTCTCTGAAAACCCTCACGAGACACAACTCGTCCATTAGGATAAACCTAAGGGTTTAAAGGCTTGCTGCAAACGCTAAATGCAACCGCGATTCCTGGGAAAGTGAGTTAGGATTTCTCTTTTGTTTTAGCTCAAATAAAACTGTAACGTCAATTGTTGTTCGTCTTAGTTTGCGTTAATTCCGCTTCATTTCTAGAGACTAGCAAAGCGCTAGTCGGGGGTCGTGATGAGAGCTGATATTTGCCTAATATTAGCTCGATAAAGAGTGAAAATTGACTGGATTTGACTCCATTTCTCTAGTGTTACCTGCACTTGTATTTTAATTCATTTCTTTACATAATAATCTATTTCCGTGGTATAGTGTTGTGCTTAGCCTTCTAGAATGCAGGTTCTGAAGTTGGAATGAGTAACAGGTTGAAAGGAATAAATCAAGAAATATGTAGATGAAGTCTTGGTACCAATCGATTGACATTATATCAATCGATTGACTTCTTTTCATGATTAATCGATTGACATTTTGACCAATCGATTGAATTTTACCAATCGATTGATACTTTTGTCAATCGATTGATTAAAACTGGAACCAATCTGCGTTAATGGTGCAAGATTTCAGCAATCAGGACGACGACCAGCCGTTATGGAATGAACCTGGATACCTTCAGCTCGTGGATTTAGCACTATATATAGAGGAGAGTAAAAAGGGTCGGGGGTTGGCTCATTTTGTATTTGTTTTGTAGGATTTTACCATTGTTGTTAGTTTTAAGCAAGTTCAAGTTAGAGGATCCTATAATTTGATTTCAGCCTAAAGCTCAGGTTATTCTTTTATTGTTTGCTGCTTGAGAAATTATTTGATTACGAATTTCATTACAGTTTTAGTTGGTTTTTGATAAGTCTAATATTTCAAATTTAATCCATGTCTCTATTTAATGTAATTTCTCAATTTGTTTCCATTCACGAGGTGCAAAATATGCTAGCTTAGAGTTCTGGTTGGGAATAATGTGAAGAAACATTGTTCCCAGCCCACTGCCATGATTCTGTTTAAGAATCAGTGTCAATCGATTGGAAGCAGAACCCTATCGATTGACATTAGATTCCAAGTCAATCGATTGGAAGTCATTTCATGTCAATCGATTGACATTAATATCAATCGATTGATATGTAAATGACTTGGGTTGACTCTTTTCTGTATTGCAGTAACTTTTATTTCAGAAATTAAGTCCAAATTGATCTTTATAAGTTCAAATTGCAATCTGATTTTGAAATATAAACTCTTTTGATTAATTAATTCAATGAACGCTTATGACAAACACATCGAATATTTCTTATCCAATCTGTTGGTTATTGTTCATGGTTTTAATTAACTAATATTTCAGTCCTTCATAAATAAGTTAGGTAAACAAACCACTAAGTATGCGAGATTCACATACCTAGTGTCTAGGATACTTAACTTAATCATTTTTTGAAATATGGAATACTATAAGGATGAAGCCCCGGTTGTTCATCATTGTTAAATCATGGTAATGGTTAGGACTCTGTGGATTCACATTCTTCCCAACACCTTGTTCATATATAATTTAAACTATATTGTTTGTTCCTGCTTAATTTGGTTTTTGCTCAACTTTTATTTCTTCAATATTTTATCCCAAATTCAATAGGATTGTTAGATCCTCCACTTTAAAGAAATTATCTTTTATTTCATTTTAGGATTCAATCTTGATCTTTCTGCCTTTATCTTCCGTCCTTTGGGATTCGACCCGGTCTTACCGGTTTTAACGCGACGCGACCGTCTACACTTGGACGTACTCTTCATAGAACACATTTCCAGTCGTGTCAATAGGAGAAGCGACGTCTTACTACTTTCCAGCTCCCCTATGCCACCGCAGATTGGTGGGAATCTGAACGAGCCACTATTGGGATGAACGCTACAAGGGCGATGCCTTGGGAAACATTCAAAGGAAGATTTCTAGAGAAGTACTTTTCGGAAGATGAAAAAGATCAACATGAGAAGAATTTTATGAGCTTAGTCCAAGGAGATTGGACGATAAGAGAATATACCACCCAGTTTGAGCGATTGTCTCGATTCGTTCATCATATGATTGATACACCACAGAACAAGATTAAGTGGTTCCATCAAGGACTGAATCCCCATCTTCGTCATATGATGATTGGACACCTGAACCACAGTTTTGAAGCACTGGTTAGACTTGCTGTGAGTTTGGAAAAAGATGCTTATCTAGTACAGCAATAACAGATGAATCGACCCCAGTCGTCGAGAAGTTTTCAGCAACAGAGGAATTTCCAGAACCAGCCACCGAGGAATACCCAAGGGTGGAGACCTCGGGGTAATTTTCAAGGCAATAAGAGAACCTGGGATGGAACCAGGAAGCTTCAGTTGAGCTATCCTTGATCCCAGCAATATCAATAGTGATGACCGCAACCTCAGGCACTACTTGCTGCCCTATCACCGAGTGACGAAGGATGTTTCAACTGTGGGAAGCCGGGGCACCTAGCGAGGAATTGCACTATTCCCAAGACCCATTACCGTGACGATTAGTTCTATTGTAACTGTAATAAATTTTGTCACTTGAGCAAGGATTGCCGTGCACCACGAGGAGGATACTATGAGGAAATTCAAGGATCCCCAGATCAGACTATGATGAATGCTGTCATTCCCACAGAAGCATGCTTTAATGCTGATGAGCATCAATATTTAGAAGGTACGCTTGTACTCTTTCATAGTCCAGTTAAAGCTTTATTCGATACTAGAGCTGCACGTTCATTTATTGCTGTTAAGATTGTACATCAGTTAGGTTTAGAACCCCAAACACTCGAGCTAGCACTTAATGCTGTGTCACCATTGGGAGTGACTGTTAAGTTGGGTAAAGTGTGTAAAGATTTCCCATTGACCTTAGGAGATAGGAATCTTCCAGTAGACTTGGTAGTTCTGTCAATGTTAGAGTTCAACATTATCCTTGGGATGGATTGGTTTGACTAAGTATGGTTGCCCAACCAGAATAATTGTATTTTCGATATCAGGACGACCGATGATGAGATTTCAGTGCCAGTCAACAAGTGACACGTTTCTAACAAGTGGTTTAGCTACGATCGGAGGTACAAGTATGAGTATCGAACTCAGGATGGATCAAATTCCTACCGTACAAGATTTCAAAGATGTATTCCAAGATATTAAAGGACTTCTACCGAAAAGAGAAATAGACTTTTGTGTAGAACTAGTAGCTGGCACATTGGTGATATCTAAGACACCATATAGGATGACACCAACTGAGATATTGGAATTGAAAAAGCAAGTTCAAAAACTTGAAGATTTGGGATTTGTTCACCCAAGTACGTCACCTTGGGGAGCATCAGTTCTGTTTATGAAAAAGAAGGACAGAATACTTCGACTCTGCATAGACTATAGGAAGTTGAACAAGGTTACGATCTGCGTTCGGGGTATCATCAACATTTAGTTTAACCAGAGGATGTAACGAAGACTTCGTTCTGGACGAGATATGTGCATTATGAGTTTCTAATTATGCCTTTTGGATTGACAAATGCACCAGCAGTATTCATGGACATGATGAATAGAGTATTCAGACCATATCTCGATCAATTCATTATAGTGTTCATTGTCGACATACTAATCTACTCAAAGACAAAGGAGGATCACAAGAATCACTTACAGATTGCTTTACAGAAGCTTTGAGATAACAAGTTATATGCAAAGCTCAGTAAGTGTGAATTTTGGCTACAGGAGGTCAAATTCTTAGGACATGTTATATATTAAGACAGTATCTCTGTGGACTCATCTAAGATCGATGCAGTCTTAAGCTAGAACAGACCAACTAACGCGACAGAGGTCAGAAGTTTTCTTGGCCTAGCCGGATATTATCGAAGATTCGTAGAAGGATTTTCCAAGATAGCAGGACCATTGACCAATTTGACGAGAAAGGAGATGAAGTATGAATGGACAGACAAACATGAGGGTGCATTTCAGAAGTTAAAGCAAAGATTGACTTCTGCGCCAGTACTCGTGATATCTAAGAGTGGAGAAAGGTATGTGATCTATAGTGATGCATCGTACCAAGGACTTGGCTGTATGCTTATGCAGGACGAAAACGTGATTGCATATAGATCAAGACAATTGAAGGTACATGAGAAGAACTATCCTACACATGATTTGGAATTATCAGCAATAATGTTTGCATTAAAAATTTGGAGACACTATCTCTATGGAGAGAAGTTTGATCTGTTTTTCGATCATAAGAGGTTGAAGTATTTATTTTCTCAGAAGGAGTTGAACATGCGACAACGAAGATGGATGTAATTACTCAAAGACTATGATTTTCATTGCAATACCATCCGGGTAAAGTAAATGTCATAGCTGACACTTTGAGTTGTACACCTCGACTAGTAATCGCTACATTATTAATTCGAGAATGGCAAGCATTAGAAGTATTACCTGAATTCAACCTATAGCTAGTGGAACCAATATTGGAAGGACATCATTTTGGATGCCTTATGTTACAACCAACTTTGATCAGTTGTATTATAAAAGCTCAACAGACGATAGAAGATTTGAAGTTATGGTTTGCCAAGACATCAGCAAAGGAACCAGAAGTCTGGAGTATCGGTACAGACAGAGCCTTACGATGTAAAGATAGACTTTGTGTACCTGACAAAGAAAATCTCCAGAAAGAAATATTGGATGAAGCACATAAGTCATAGATGACTATTCATCCTGGAGGTACGAAGATGTACAAGGATTTGAAGAGGAATATTTGGTGGGAAGGAATGAAGTGAGAAGTAGTTTAGTATGTATCTCAATCTCTTACTTGTAAACATGTAAAGGTAGAACATTAGAAATCACCTGGACTTTTACAACCGGTACCACTTTCCCAATGAAAATGGGAACATATCACCATGAATTTTGCAGAAGGATTATCGAAGTCATAGCATAACCACGACGCTATTTGGGTAATTGTGGATTGACTTACGAAGACTACGCATTTTATTTCCTACAGCATGACGTATCTAGTGGAACATTTAAGTCGGATGTATCTACAAAACATTGTACGGTTACACGGTGTACTGGTTTCTATTATGTCAGATAGAGATTCGCGCTTTACCGCAGAGTTTTGAAAAAGTCTCCAAATAGCGATGGGATCAACACTGAACCTGAGTTCAGCCTTTCATCCGTAGAGCGATGGATAGACTGAACGAGTTAATCAAGTGATGGAAGATATGCTACGCGCTTGCGTTGCTTATTTTGAGAGTTCTTGGGAGACGCACTTACCGTTGATCGAGTTTGCCTACAACAATAGTTACCATATGAGTATAGGGATGGTTCCGTTTGAAGCTTTATACGGAAGACCTTGTCGATCACCGCTATGTTAGGCCAAAGTTGGAGATACGCAACTTCTTGGACCAGAGATGGTACGAGAAACTAGTAAGAAGATCCAGATCGTACGTGAAAAGATGAGGATAGCTCAGACCCGACATAAGAGTTATGTTGACAAGCGACGTAAAGACTTGGAGTTCACCGTTGGAGACCATGTGCTACTTAAGGTTTCACCTATTCGAGGCATCATCAGATTTGGTCAAAAGAGAGGCAAGCTATCGCATCGATTTATTAGACCGTTCAAGATTCTAGAATGTGTTGGGAAGGTTGCTTATCGACTTGCATTACCGTCGAAGATGTCGAGAGTGCACAACGTTTTCCACATTAGTATGCTACGGAAATGTGCTAATAATCCAGCACACAAGATCAACTTTGAAGATATTGAAGTCAACGACAATGTTATGTTCAACGAAGGACCAGTGCAGATTTTAGATCAAGGAATCAAGAAGCTCAGAAACAAGGAGATTCCGTTGGCGAAGATTCAATGGAGACATCATGATGAAGGAGAAGCTTCATGGGAGCTAGAGTCAGAGATGCGAGAGAAGTTTCCATTTTTGTTTTAAACCTTGTTTGTTTCCGATTTCGAGGACAAAATCTTTTAATAAGTGGTGGAT
Source organism: Hydrangea macrophylla (assembly GCA_033977485.1). Taxonomy (NCBI): domain Eukaryota; kingdom Viridiplantae; phylum Streptophyta; class Magnoliopsida; order Cornales; family Hydrangeaceae; genus Hydrangea; species Hydrangea macrophylla. The sequence goes on along the minus strand of CM066999.1, from coordinate 97,807,150 downwards.
GATGTAATACCCTGTATTTTTAGTAATTATTAATATTAAGAGATTCTATATACTTCCTTTGATCATACTTGAAGTTTCACTTTCGATCGATCGAACCTCTTTCAAGCAATCGAACCTTTCTAAGTTCAAGCGATCAACCCTGTTCAAGCAATCGAAACCCTACTGACATGAATCTATGATGTGGTCCCTACTTCAATAGATCAATCCCCTTTTTTAATCGATCAAACTGATCGAATCACTTTAGAGTGATCGAGCATACTTTGATCGATCGAACTCGCCTGGATATTTCATCTGCAGTTCACGCAAACATTGCCACCTACCCACCCCATTCTCAATATATATAGGTATTTTGTGTGTGGGTATTGGTTATTGAAACCAAGAGTTGAGAGAGTGTGTGTGCATGTTTATATTTATACTTACACATCCATATATACACACACACACACACACACATATCTATATATATATTATGTTTGAGAAAGAGAGAGACAAACGAGAAGAAGAATGGGAAGAGAAGGAGAAGGAGAAGGAGAAGGAGAAGGAGAATGAGACAGAGGTAGAGGGAGAAGGCAGAGAAAGAGAAGAGAGAGGCCGCCATTAAAGCTCGGAGTCGTAAAGCTTTCCAAACACGCCCTTACGATGTTTGGTGCGTTCTAAACTCACTTAGTACCTTTTTATATGTCGTTTTATGAGTTTTTGATGTGAATAAATAGACCCAAAGATGCCCTAACACCTCTGGACTTTCACTGTTCAAAACCTTTGGAAAAGATGACTCTCGAGCGATTGAACGGAGTTTAATCGATTGAAATTTCAATCGATTGAAGAGACTTCGATCGCTTGAACATTACTTTTCTTAATCGATTGAAATGATTTCAATCGATCGAACTTTGCAGAACATGGATTGTTTCTTTGGTTTATTATATGAAGGGTTCGATTGTTCGATTCTCGATTCGAACTTCCAATATGCGATTATGGGTTGATCAGGGATAATGTAACAACAAATATAAGTATTAAGAATAGTGATGACGTTAGATACTATGTGGTTCGTGTATGAGTTTGATATCCATTCATTTTAATCAATGCAGTCAGGCCACAATGGGGCTGTCATGTAATCGTTAGTAGTATAACGATAGGTAGGTTTGCTAAGTTCTGGGATGATTGCAGGAGGAACTGTTTTCCAAACACGGTAGATAAACGAAGGTGTTTATGACATGCGGTGGCTGGGTAAACATGTGTTCTCAAATGCGGTAGATGGTATCTATGACTTTACGGTGGCTGAGAATATATAGCTAACAATAAGCCGTGGCAATAGAATTGATGGGTCGATACTTGAAGCGTTAAATCCCTGACATCTGGTGGCCTGTGCATATGCTCTTAAAGGTAAGGGATGAACTGACGTATTATCTATGACTTGCGATGTATGCGATAGATGACCTCTATGACTTGCGGTGTTACGCGGTAGATGGTATCTATGACTTGCGGTGACGCGGTAGACAGAGCATTGGTGTATCCAGGAGTTTTACAATCAAGTCTGTCCTAAGGGCAGTACATGCTGAGTTTGTTATTAACAAGACGATAAGGGTTGAGTAACGACTTTGGAATAAAGAGAAAGCTACTATTGTTACACTATATCTTAGATACTTCAATAACTTGTTATTATGTTATAGAATTGGTATCCTGTGAGTTTCTATTCACTCAGCTTTCAGTAAGCTGACGACCGTTATTGCTTGGATATTCCCCGTCCAGACTACCCTCTTATTAATAATGGAGATGATGGAACTTACGACGATGGTTACTACCCGAAAGGGGATTATGTAGAGGGTGGCCCCACTGATGTTGGTTATGCTGGAGTAGACTGTTACGCTGGCGACTACCTTTACGCCAGCTAGGAATGAAGAAGTTATATCTAGTTTATACTTCTGTTATTACTATTGCACTTTATTAGATTGATGGGTACTTGGGCATATGTTGTCTCCAGACCTGTTAGGTTCCTGAGGACCACTATGATGTTTGTAATAGTTACGACTGTTATTATATTTAGTTTGTTTACTGTTGCTGTTCTTGTTGCTTTTAGTTGGACTCGTACTACGTGATGTGGATAATTAGTGACTTTCACCTATCATTCCCGATGAACCCAAAAAGAAATTTTTTTCTTTCTATTTTTGCTGCTCTGGAGCGTGACATGACAGGATTTGACCATTGAAATGCTTTGTAAATTGTGAACAAACTCGTTCAAATTCACGGGTGATACAAACTGTTCATTGTGTTGAGGTGTGACGTTCCAATAACATAGGTATATGTGGCCCTTAAGCAACGTTGTCATGTTTTACTACTTGTTGTGTGCCCCTATTTTAGGAGGTTATATGACCTAGGGGTGTTCATTCAGTTATTGTAAAATCGCTTCGGGGGCGTCGCCCCCGAACCCCTGTACACTCAGCTACCCCTAAGTCCCCCCAACTTGAAATTTCTATGGCGACCTGCTATTGGGCGAGAGGTTTATACTTTAATAAGCTTGGTTTGTATCCTGATAAGAATTGTTTGAACTTTTATAAGAAATCTTTGTGCCCTGATAAGCAATTTTTGTACCTTTGTTATTTTTTTTTTATTTTTTTTTTATGCTTACCTAGATTATGACTGGATACACACACACTCCCCCTTAACCCAACCCCAAAGCCCCCACAATGGCCCGCAACAAAGCCCAACAATGACTACTTATTCCGACTGAAGAACAAACATGGGGGAGCAAGCAAAGACACTCCTAAGGGGAGTCGAACCCTCAATTTCCCCACTAGGGAGAAAGAGGTCACACCATTTGGGCAAAACCCGCTTGGTGTACCTTTGTTATTATTTGCAAAGAAAATGCGAAGTTTGTAAAATGCCAAACATCAAATAGGTTGCAACTTGTATAAAACATATTGTGCATAAGGTACAAAGTGTTCTTAATAAAGTACATAGGTTTGTAACCAAGGTACAAACCTTTGTTTTCAAGGTACAAATAGTTTCATGCGGAATTTGTAAAATGTCAAGCATCACATTGGTTATACCTTGTGTAAATAATATTGTGCACAAGGTACAAAGAGTTCTTAACAAAAATCAATTGTTTTTGTTCGGGTATTTTGGTGTGTGTTTTTCTGTTTGCGTATGTTTTGGTGCCTCCACGAGGTGGGTGTGTGATTTTGAATGTTTTGTATTTTGGATGAATTTTGAGTAATACAAGGAAATTTTGAGGAAGCTTAGGTAATTTGGATGTATAATTGTAGACACCCCAATTTTGACCAAACGTCAAATCCAGGGATTGGTTACCTCTCAAAGACCGATGATAACGATGACCGTGACGTTCGAAGATTTTCCAAGAAATTCAAAATCTTCAAGATGTTCTTCAAGATTAAATTTGCAAAATTAAAATAAAAAGAGAGAGGATTTGGGTATTCGGGAGAGACCCGAACATTGAAGAACACATGAAGAAATCAGTCTGAGAATTTGCTCAATATACATATAAAAAGGTTTTTTTTAAGAAGTATAAAATAAAAAATGATAAAAAAAAAGAGAGAGTTTTAAATAAAGAAAAATTGTCTCTTGAAAAAAAATAATAATGAATAATAAGAAAAGCATAGTATATTGAAGAATATACCATGCACATGGGTGCATACCACCCACATGGGTGCATTTTAGCACAAATATATATAAATATATAAAGATAAATCACAAAATTAAGTTTTGATTAATATTCCTTTCGAAAATTTAAAAAGGAGCAAATTCAGTTAACCTCGGCACCCGAAAAACCCGGCGGCACTCACTGAGTGCCGCGCCGGCACTCACGGGTTGCCACCCGGCATTCCGTGAGTGCCGCCCGGCACTCAGTGAATGCCGCCAGCACCCATCGAGTGCCGCTGGCTGTAACAGACTGCTTTTCTCACATGTTCTAGAAGAAAACTTTGCACATGGGTCTCCACCCGAATTTACCCATTTATCCTTGAGATAATGAGGTCTATATAAAGAGACCTTCATCTTCATTTGGAAGGAGGAGTTTTTGAATCATTTTATATATATACAAGATATATACTTGAGTTTTGGGAGAGACAGAAGAATCATATAGAAAATTGAGAAGAAGAGAAGAATTTCTTGAAGAATTGGAAGAACTTTGAGGAGAATTTGAAGATCTTGGAAGAGCTTCATAAGAAATTGAAGAATTCTTTGAGGTCATAGAGGTAACCTCTTAATCCTTGGTAGAGTTAGGCTAATTCAATCACAAGTTCTTAGATCTAGGAACTTTTTCACATTTTCAAAACCTCTCCTCTTATCCCATTTCATCACACACCACTTAGAACTTGTGATTGAACCTCATAACACTTCATTAATTTGGATCCAATTGATGCCTTGGGTTTGAGATAAGTTTAATTTTGAAGAATTTTTGTTCCTAATTTTCTAAATAAACTTTGATTCCTTATTCCTATTTTCCTCATAAGATTCATGAGATTTTACATATCTTAATGAGTCTCTTTGAGTTTGATTCCTTAGTTTCCTACGATCTTATGATCCATCTGGAGATTAAAATGAATCATGATCATAATCTACACATAGTTGGTGAGATACTAGTATCAACTCATGACTAGGATCTCTTTACTATGAATCTTATGGAATTCATACTATATTCCATGGAGATTAGAGTAGATTTGTTTTTTTTAGTCTCCAATGACCATCAAATGGTAGGAGAAGTAGTTTAGTTTAAGTCCATCTCTATGGCTTAGACTAATCTCTTCCTTGGGTTTTGAGAAGTTCTCTATACTTTATCCAAAACCTACATGTATGTGTGTCTTTAGCCTCCAATGACCACCAAGTGGTAGGAGTAATGTTTTGAACTCAAGTTTTGGTTCATGAGTTTGAGTTCATTGTTTTGGATTTTGTGAAGTTCATTTCATGCTTCATCAAAAATCCATAAGTCTAAAGATGTCCTTAGTCTTCAATGACCATTAAATGGTAGAAGAGGTGATTTGGTTTAAGCCCAACATTATGATTTAATAGTTGAGGTTAACCAACAAAGTTGAACTAGCAAAACGAAAACAGTGGTTTCACAAGCTGTTTTCGATCAAAGATTTTTAGTTCGAAATCAGACCTTTGGAATTGAATAAAACCAACGGGAAAGTGTCAATAACACATTGTTTTACCACTGTAATTTTTGTTTTGGTAAGATTTTATGCTTAGAGGGGTTTGATCATGAATTTTGTGAGCTAATCACAATCTGTCCAGAGTTTCAGAATGGTTTCAGAACAGTAAACCCGTTTTGCAATTGATAGATCAGAACCTTAACCAAGTTTTCTTGACCCCAAATAATTTTTTCTAAGTGGTTAAATGTGGTAGGAAGATACCCTAAAAAGATCTAAGTGTTTTCCATTTGTTTACTATTTTTAGAAAATCCTGCAAGATCTCTGGACAGAGAGTTGCAAATCCCTGAGTGATGTCTAGTGTTTTTCATATTCCCGGAGATCCAACCGTTCAAACCTTGATTTTCTTTTTGGGATGGAAACTAGACTCACAGAGGCATATCATATCCGAAAATCATTAAGATCCAACCGTTGTAACTATGTTTTTTCTAACTTTGAAAGTCTGGTCTGCTCTCTGTAATTCATAAAAACTGCTACTGTTTTTGTCTAATCTTATTTATTTCAACTTAGATGGTCTCCTAATGTCTTCGGACCCAAATCATGTTTTGAATAATGATAATTTAGATTAAACCCAGAGGCTTAGGGATCCAAATTAGTGAATAAATTCATATCTCATTCTTGTTCATATTCATGCATTCATTCATACATGTTAATATTCATAAGTAGGACTTATCTCTTGTCTAAGTTGTATCTAATTGAACATGACTTAGGATTAATTATTTTTGATATTATATCTTGTCGAAGGCATGTGTACTAACCTTTGTTTTATAGCGCATTTGAGGTACAATTTCTCAACTCTTCTCTAGTTTAATTCTATTATTTGATTTATATTGATTTTCGACCATGTGCGACACCTTAGCCTAGGTTTTGCCTTATGTGTATATATGTGTTAGAGACCTTTTCTTAGATTTATTTTGTTCTTGCATGCATTGCACGTTTAATATTCGCGGCCGGATCCCGAGTATGTTTTCTAGTTCTCTATTGCATATCATGTTGCTTGCTACTTGAATTACGTGGCTTATGAATGATATTTTGTCGTTAGCAATTTTACACCATTTCCAACATGCTTGTGTAATGTATATGTACATATGTATTAATTGAGGGCATGCTTAGATTATTAATTTGATTAAAAAGGATGTTGAGTAGAGGCCTATCGTGAGATAGGATGAAAGGGGGTGTTTTAGTCCTTCGGGCTCCTTCCCCTTTCATTCCATAATCCCCGGACCCGGTTTATCTTTGGTTTCACAAAAGATCGGTTTGCCTTTAAAATGGTTTTTTAATTTTTCCTTTTAAAAATTAAGTGGCGACTCTTTAAAGAAATTTTTTTTGGAAAAGAATTTAAAAGAAAAGCTGTGGGTAAGAGAAATTGCGATATCCACAATAATACATCCTAAATTACTAAATTATACAATAGAAGATTCATTTATTTGTTTATTTATTAAATGTTTATTTACTTATTTTTTTTGCCGGAAGAAGATCCCTTTATTTATTTGCTGGGAAAGTGTTGTTTAGGATTTGGACTTGCCATTGTGATGACATTTGCCTTTTGTTTTGTATTTTTTTTTTCCATTACAAAACATGTAATAAATCTATAGATGATTGTTTGTCCAATTTGATATAAGGTTGACTTGGATCATCATTCAATTTTGTTTGTGGTAATATTCTTCTGTGATGATCTTATGGTTTGCTGCATTATATTAACTTATCGAAATGGAATTAATTATTTGGAAAATTAGCTTTTGTTATTCAATCGGAGCGAAATGTCAGTTTATCGCAACAATATATAATTGGCAAAAAGTTACTATAGACAACTTTTTGGCCAATTCTTGTTTTTTTGCTATTGAATCGCACAAGCAAAACCCATTGCCAAACACAACCTTATGCCTAATCTTTTGTGGTGACTCGTGTGTAGAGATGAAAACGGTTTGGTTCGGTCTTTTTTTATTCTCGATTTTTTGCATGTTTGAAAACTGACCAGACATGGTCGGTTCAATTGTGTTATTTATTTATTTATTTATTTTTAATTTTTAAAATTTTTTTTATTATAGTTTTTTCTAGTTTGGTCGGTTTTTAAGCTATGGATATTTTTTGAAAACTGAACGAACCACTCAGTTTGGTCAATTGGTTCGGTCTACCGATTTCTTCTTACATCCCTATTCGTGTCAGTCGTGTGGTATCAAAATGGAGAAACATTTGCACGTTTATTAGGAAGTTAGCTATATAAGTGAAATTACTTTTTGTAAGAAAAATAATGGGAAATAGATGCTGCTATGAACGAAAATACTTATCAATTGAATCGAAGAGTCTGGCTGAGTCGTGTTCAAGACATTGTCTTTAAGAGTAATTTTCGCCCCTCAGAGATCTTGTCTCAGTACAGTATGGTCTCAGTGATTTACCCTCCAGGATTAAGCAGTCACGTCTTTGTTAACGTGCACTCGTTGAACAAGGGGCACAGAAAAACCTTGTATAATCAGTGGTTGATTGAAACAAAGAGGAAAAACAGAGAAGAACCAGAGAGTTTTCCAGAGAAGAGAAAGAATTTTTGCTGTGTCTTTTGACGAAGAGAATGCAGACTTACATACTGATAAAATACCCAACACAATCCCATGGTCAAAGCAAACGTGGGATTTAATTTTGGCAAAATATATTCATAAAAGTTTATTAAAGATTTGGAATGAATCTGGACATAAATTAAAATGAATCCGGACAGAAAATAAAAGGAAAGAATTCCAAAAAAATATTTGCAAAACTATAGCTCAATCGAGTGAGCCCGCGAGGTTTGAACCCTCTGCGCGCGAGATAGACGTGACGCGCCCGATTAAAGGTTTCCGAATCGAAACTCAATTTTCTATTGGATTTGGGCTTGACTTGGGCTTGACTCACGTGCGCGTGAGAGTGCACATGCACCAACTAATTACCAAGCCCATATTGACAAATCAATTAAAAATCCTTCCAACCCTCTCTTCATGAGTCATGTGAGACAAAGGTCACAATCACGCTTTTAAAGAGACCCACAACAACTAAAGAGATGTAGAGAGAGAAAGTGCATGACTTTGAAGAACACTCGATTTGAATTACAAATTACAACACTTTTTTCTGTTCTTTCTTTGGGGATTGTAATAGTGGAACTTGGTAGGTGATAGGTGACATACATGCCTTCATTGTGCCTACCAGAAAAGGACAAGACTTGTTACATAGTTTTCTTATTGTTTTTTAGTATGATTGGTTTATATGTATAAATGTGTTTTTTATGTGGTTCATATGTGACACTTAAGTGGATTAATAATATTTTAAAATATGATGAAAATAATCAAAGAAAAAGCACTGAAGTATTATCTAAAAAAAGGACAAATATGCAGCATAATGCATGCATGTGTAATATGCTCATTTCCTTCAAATTCGGCTTTTCCTTCTTTTGTTTTCAATTCTCAACACCTCATGAGTAATGCCATTCGACTTAAATTTAAATTTTAAGTTTGTTTTTTTAAATACTTTAACAATTATACTATATATTGTAACAACAGTCTTCTGACAACATATACCACAAAAATATGGTACAACTTATAAAATATTTAAGAACTAAACTCAACTTAAATTTAAATTTAAAAAGCAGAATATTACTCATGTCTCACATGCATGTATTGTTATGCAATTAGTTGTGAAAGTAGTAGGGTCTCAATTGAATATGAACCCCATTTTCATCTATGCTTCAATGCTTGACTTCTTGGTGCGAAGCAATGTCCAAAAACATTTAAACATTGATATAGCAGGACCATATACATGGGCCCAAAGTTAATTGAGAAGCTAATGCGCCGCCCCCACTTAATAGCCAAGTTAATTGATTCTTTGAACAATAGAAATTAACTCTCTCACACATCTGTTTTAATTAATTCAAATGTAGATGCTCATAGGTTTTGTAGGTGTTGTTTGCGCATACCAATGATCTATGTAAGCAAGTGCTACTTATGTATGGAAAACTCTTTGGTACCCAAATGTGGTTTTGTTGTATATACAACATACCACCAAGACACTTGTCAATCATTGATTGGATGAAAGTGTATTTTATGACATGCATTAAATGGGGGGCAACCGGTTATCACAGGTTGTTATGTATTGCACAACGTGTTTGTTCCTTAACCACATATTATTGTTCCTTGATCATCAATGTTTGTTCCATACCTTCAAAGTCACGATTTATTGTTCCTTTAGAATCATGGAACAAATATTTATGATGAAGGAACTTTTTATTTTAGGTTAATTGTTCTTTATAACATATAACAATACGTGTATTTAAAAGTGTTGGAAAAATGACTAGTATTTAAGTTTTTAGTCTTAAAGGTTTGCATTAATCACTACCATCTAATTCAATTAAATAACCCAACTACCTACTTGGGTGTATGGGAACAATTGTTGTCATTGTGATCACATAAGTTTGTTATGAAATTTTTATATGTTTGTTCCATCTTTAATGAGGTTTACCTACCTAGTACTTAGTTTTAAGGTTGGTTGTTACATTTAAGGTTGGTTGGTTGGTTAATTTTCCCTCTCCACTCCTATTATCTTATCTGAACTCACTCAACCATCCCTCTCAACACACACTCTCACTTTCACAACACTCTCACTTCAACATCCCTCACCCTCCACCAAGTTGAAGTTTAATTTGCAGAAGACAACCAAAGTTCAAGTTTATTTGGAGAAGACAACTTACTTAAGTTGAAGTTATAGTAAAATGTATTTTTCCTAATCTTATTTAGCATTGTAAATAGTATTTTCATGCCTTAGAAGCAAAAATTTCATCATAAACTTTCGTTTCGTATATTAGGAACAAAGTTTTAGTTTCGAAAAACAAATTTTTATGATAAAGAAACAAACATTAGGGATCATGGAACAAAATTCACTGTCATAGAACGCATAGTTATGTTTCCCGGAACAAAATTTGATGATGAAGGATAAATCTTAACTATCGTGGAACAAAAGTTTATGTTAAAGGAATAAGACTTTTTTGGTCATGGAACAAATATTTTTGATAACGAAACAATTATATATGGTTATGAAACAAAATTTTAAAGTAGAACCTTACTTCTGAAACTTTGTTTCTTTATCGTAATAATTTGTTTCCTGACCATACAAGTTTGTTCCACAAATTGTAGGTTCTGTTAAATGCTGAAACAAATATTTTATGATAACGAAACAATGATATATGGTTATGGAACAAAATTTTAAAGTAGGACCTTACTTCTGAAACTTTGTTTCTTCATCGTAATAATTTGTTTCCTGACCATAAAAGTTTGTTCCACAAATTGTAGGTTCTGTTAGATGCTAAAACAAATATTTTATGATAACGAAACAATTATATATGGTTATGAGACAAAATTTTAAAGTAGGACCTTACTTCTAAAACTTTGCTTCTTCATCGTAATAATTTGTTTCCTGACCATAAAAGTTTGTTCCACAAATTGTAGGTTCTATTAGATTCTGAAACAATATTTTATGATTACGAAACAATTATATATGGTTATGGAACAAACTTTCAAATTAAGAACTTACTTCTGAAACTTTATTTTTTCATCGTAATAATTTGTTTCCTGACCATAGAAGTTTGTTCCACAAATTGTAGGTTCTGTTAGATGCTGAAACAAATATTTATGGTTATAAAACAACTTTTTATGGTTATGAAACAAAATTTTCAATTAAGAAGTTACTTCTGATAAATTGTTTCTTAATCATCATAAGTTGTTCCGGGACTATAAATGTTTGTTAAAAAAATTGTAGGATCTCTTAGATTCTGAAACAAATAATTAAGATTCGGAAACAAATATTTATGGTTATGAAACAAACTTTTAAATTAAGAAGGTACTCCTGAATATTTGTTTCATCATCAATATATGATTACGAAACAATCATATATGGTTATGGAACAAAATTTCAAATTAAGTACTTATTTCTGAATTTTTGTTTCTTCATCAGTATAAGTTGTTTCAGGACCATAAATGTTTGTTCCATAAATTATAGGTACTCTTAGATTCTGAAACAAATATTTTATGATCGTGAAACAAATATTTATGGTTATGAAGCAAAATTTTAAATTAAGTACTTACTTCTGAATTTTTGTTTCTTCATCAGTATAAGTTGTTTCCGGACCATAAATGTTTGTTCCATAAATTATAGGTACTCTTAGATTCTGAAACAAATATTTTATGATCATGAAACAAATGTTTATGGTTATGAAACAAAATTTTAAATTAAGTACTTACTTCTGAATTTTTGTTTCTTCATCAGTATAAGTTGTTTCCGGACCATAAATGTTTGTTCCATAAATTATAGGTACTCTTAGATTTTGAAACAAATATTTTATGATCATGAAACAAATATTTATGGTTATGAAACAAAATTTTAAATTAAGTACTTACTTCTGAATTTTTGTTTCTTCATCAGTATAAGTTGTTTCCGGACCATAAATGTTTGTTCCATAAATTATAGGTACTCTTAGATTCTGAAACAAATATTTTATGATCATGAAACAAATATTTATGGTTATGAAACAAAATTTAAATTAAGTACTTACTTCTGAATTTTTGTTTCTTCATCAGTATAAGTTGTTTCCGGACCATAAATGTTTGTTCCATAAATTATAGGTACTCTTAGATTCTGAAACAAATATTTTATGATCATGAAACAAATGTTTATGGCTATGAAATAAAATTTTAAATTAAGTACTTACTTCTGAATTTTTGTTTCTTCATCAGTATAAGTTGTTTCCGGACCATAAATGTTTGTTCCATAAATTATAGGTACATTCTGAAACAAATATTTATGGTTATGAAACAAAAATTTATGATTATGAAACAAATATTATCGTTATGAAACAAATATTATTGTTACGAACATACTTCTGAAAATTTGTTTTTCATCATCATAAGTTGTTCCCTGACCATAAACGTTTGTTCCAAAAATTGTAGGTTCTCTTAGATTCTAAAACAAATATTTCACGATTATGAAATAATCATTTATGATTATGGAACAAAATTTTAATTACATGAAATTTCTTATTTGCAGGGGACAATGGCGGGTGGTTCATGTTCCAAAGGCAAGGGTGTGTATGTTGATTTGACGAATGATGAGGACTTCGATATTAATGGTGGAATCTATACAACTATAGATGAAGAAATAGAAAACTCATTTGGTGGGTTTCAATGCTCTATAGGCGGAGTTGAAAACAACATTGGTGCAACGAGTAACACGAAAAACACAGAAGACTCATTTGGTGGGTTTCATTACTCTGTAGGTGGAGTTGAACACAACATTGGTGCAACGAGTAACACTAATAACACAGAAGACTCATTTGGTGGGTTTCATTACTCTGTAGGTGGAGTTGAAAACAACATTGGTGCAACGAGTAACACTAAAAACACAGAAGACTCATTTGGTGGGTTTCAATGGACCTTAGGTGGAGTTGAAAGCGACTGTTGTGCAACGGACGGGACGGATAAAGCCATGTCAAAGTTGACCGAAGCGGATGTGTTCATGTTGAAATTCAATTTCGAGGCTGAAGCAGAAATTTGGTACAATTTATATGGAAAAGTCAAGGGTTTCAGTATCAGAAAAGATAATAGAACTGTTAACAATGAAGGTATGGTTCTCTCTAGAAGATGGTATTGTTCTAAAGCGGGTTTCAGACAACAACATCATTTACAGAGGCAAGACAGACTGAGAGAGCCACGGGCACTTACTAGAGTTGGATATACTACCACGCTCCGTATCCGATTGATGAAGAATGGGTCAGAATATGAGGTGGTAGATTTTGTTAAAAAGCATAATCATTCTCTAGCAGCACCGCCTTGCGTGCCCTTCCTGTGGTCACATCGCAAAGTAAATTCTCCTGATAAAGCGCAAGTGAGTTCGATGAGTGCCGTTGGAATCAAACCAAGCAAGATTATGGACTTAATGGTATGCCAGTCAGGCGGGTATGAAAATGTTGGTTTCACCCAAAAGGACCTATACAATCATGTTAACGTTGCACGAAGGGAAGAAGTTAGTGATGATGATGCCAATGCCGCTTTGTGTTTGTTACATGCTTTCAAAGACAAGGATCCATCCTTCTTTTACAAGCACGATATCGATGATGAAGGTTGCTTGTCCAAATTATTTTGGAGCGATGGAAGATCGCAATTGGATTATGCAAGATTTGGAGACGTTCTCGTCTTTGACACAACCTACAAAACAAATGCATATAGGAAACCATTTGTGATATTGGTAGGCGTCAATAATCATTGGCAGTCTACGATATTCGGTTGTGCATTGCTAGCTGATGAGAAGGTGGACACTTATCTTTGGGTTTTGGAGACATTCCTTCAAGTAATGAAAGGTAAGAGGCCCATGTCTGTTGTAACAGATGGAGACAAGGCCATGCGCAGAGCGATTCAGCAGATTCTCCCTTTATCACACCATCGTTTATGTCAATGGCATATACAACGAAATGCTGTGACAAATATACGTATCCAAGGCTTTGGTTCAAGATTTAACCACTGCATGACAATTAGGTGTTCGCCAGAGGACTTTGAAACAGCATGACTGGCGTTACTCGATGATTTTCAACTTCACAACAATAGATGGATGATGGACATGTATGAAGCACGTTCAATTTGGGCGGAGGCGTTCTTGAAAGAACATTTCTTCGCAGATATGACAACCACGCAGTGGTGCGAAGGTATTAATTCATTTGTGAAATATTTTGTGAAGAGTAAAATGCGTCTTTATGAGTTTGTGAGAATTTACGAGAAAGCGTTAGATCGGCTTCGTAACAATGAGGAAAAGGCGCACAACGACACAGATCAAACAAAGCCCGTTTTGACAACAACTTTGCATCACCTAGAGAGACATGCTACTGATATCTACACTCGTGCAATGTTTTTCAAGGTTCGAGATGAAATTATGGAGCAAGCCAAATTTTTTGTTGTGGAGAGGATTCTAGGGTTGGGTTACATAAATTTTTACTTATCAGAGTATGCACATCCAACAGTGAGATTTCACGTGTTGTACTATCCCGAGGAGAGCAAATTTGAATGTTCGTGTTTACTTTTTGATGGGATGGGGATACCCTGCCGCCACATGATTGTAGTAATGAAAGTTGAGCACGTGCTGGAAATCCCTAAAAGTTGCATCTTGCAACGGTGGCTAAAAACGGACAATAGTTCTATCGAATCCTCGTGCCTTAGACTACCAAATGCTGAAACACAGACGGCGCGCCTCGCTGTTCTTAAGTCTAGGTGCAATGAGATGTCGTATTTTGCATCCCTCACTAATGAGGGCTGGACTGAGCTTCGTGGAAGAATTACACAGTGGACAGTCCTTATGAAGGACTTTTGGAACAATCGCAATAAGGGGAAAAGTTGCAAAAGGCCATACGATGTGCGTGATCCAAAGGTGGCCGAAACAAAGGGAACTAAGCCTGCCAAAAACGGTAAACAATCAACACGAAAATGCAGCAATTGCAGGTACAATCACATGCGTCATTCCACCAAAACATACATCACTGGTTGAGGGGGTACCTTCCAACCTACATAAATACATTATACACTTCAACTTGTGATTCCACCAAAAATACATCACTGGTTGAGGGGGTACCTTCCAACCAACATAAATACATTATACACTTCAACATGTCATTCCACCAAAAAATCATTACTAGCTATAGGAGTCAAGCTTTCCAAAATACACACGACAAGATCTGTGAGCTAAGGGCCATTATGGGGTTTTAATGTCTGGATGGGATTCCATTCTTCCGTGTCTAGGTACCCACAGTTGACGATTTTCAACCAAGGGTATCGTCTTCGGTGGGCTCTTATGAGGTCCTTCAGATATATCAATCATGATAATTACAGGTTATTGTAACCTTGACTATCTTGATGGGTTTTACCAATACCACATCGGTACGGTAATCATATCAAGTTAAAAAAAATCCATTATATATAGGGCATAAGGAAGATGGAGAGTTATCGGTCCATGAAAGAATTGTCACGTCATGGAACAAACATTTATGATGAATGAACATAACTAATTGACCATGAAACAAATATTTGGATTTTACACATTTATGTTAGATTTTTGCAGTATTTACAATGGTTGTATGACTAATGAGATAATAACTATATCAATAACATAACTTTTTATGTCGAATTTTTTAACATTTATGTCGGTTTTACGAACATTTATGTCACCCCCGTTTATGTAAATTTGTATTGAAACAAAATAACTAACATAAATACTCATTTATCTTGGTTTTTAGCCGACATAAATATCAAATCTTCTTGTAGCCCACTTAGGAACACAAATTTCCCATTTTAAAAACAAAACCTAGAAATCAGGGAATAAATATTTACGATGAAGGAACAAAACTTAAAAATCGAGGAACAAATATTTATAATGAAGGAACAGGACTTTCTTATTTTAGGAACAAGACTTGAAACCATGGGACAAATATTTACAATGAAGGGACAAGACTTTCCCTTCTTAGAAACACGACTTAGAAACCATGGAAGAAATATTTACGATGAAGGAACAAGACATTCCTATCTTAGGAACAAGACTTAGAAATCATGGAACAAATATTTATGATGAAGGAACAAAACTTTTCTAACTTAGGAACAAGACTTTGTTTTGGGTGCGTTTGATAACGTACCACTTAAAAACTCTAAGGGTGTGTTTGATAAAACTGAAAATTAAGTGCTGAATTTTAAGTATTGAAAATTTTAAGCGATTGAATCTGCAATATTGAAAACAGTGTTTCAAGTGCTAAAATAGACTGCATTCATTGATTTTTTTTTTCAGTAGAATTTTTTCACTAAAAGTTTTCAGTGGGTTTTTAGCTGCTTTTTCAATTAAGTATTATCAAACGCACTGAAAATAAAAAAAGTGCTGAAAGTTTTCAATTTCACCACTTAATTTGGTTATCAAACACACCATAAGTAAAAAAATTCTACTGAAAATAATCACTGAAATACAGTATGGAGTATATTTCAGCACTTGAAACATTGTTTTCAGTATCGTAAATTCAATCGCTTAAAATTTAACACTTATTTTGAGTACTTAATTTTCAGCTTTATTAAACAGACGCGAAGAGATAGGTCTTTACGATAGCCCTAAGATCATTTCACTCTTTTAAAAAGTATGGAAGGGTAGTTTTGGTATACTTTAATAGGAAATTGTTATTCCCACTCTATGGAATGTCCTCCATGAAATACATTGACTATATGGTATTGCATGGTGTGTTAGTAGAACTAACACGAGTGGTAGATAATATTAGCCCTATCTTTTATAGGCAAAGAGAGATGATCGATTTTAGGAAACCATTGTATGAGTGTTTTTGGAAACCACTTACTCTTATTTGACCAATGAAATAAAAGTTTAAAGAGTAATGCTATGGTTCTCAAATTTTTCCCCAAAAAGTATTTCCCAACACATTTGGTAATGAGACCCTCTTCAATAATGTTATGACCAATTCAACATCAACCAATCAAAATTAACTAGGCACACCGCTACATGTGTTGGGAAACACTTTTGAGAAAAATAAATTAGGAAACATAGCATTAGTTTAAATTGGAAGCACTTAATATATATATATATATATATATACACATATGGGCAGGCTATGGAGAGGGCGCCCTATCTTTAATGAAGAGAGGACATCTGTTTTGACCGTCAGATCGTGTTTTCATTAAGGACAGTTTTGTCATTTGACAGTTTTTAAACACGATCCGACGGTCGAAACAGAGGCCCTTTCTTTATTAAAGAGAGGGCGCCCTCTCCATAGAATTTTCGTATTTATGGGATATATATTATATGGGACAATAGAGAAAAAAACAAAAATGCTAGGCACACAACACATTCCACAATACATTCTACAACAGGACTTTAAATGTGTTGTACCCTATGCTGTGTGAATTTTTCATATTTTTCTATGCACCACTTACACAGCACAAAGTACATGCATTTAAAGCCCTATTGTGGAATGTGTTGTGGAATGTATTCTGTACCTAGTATTTTTGAAAAAATAAATACTACTCCCTCCGTCCCATTTTGTGAGTCCTGTATTCTATTTTGGAATGTCCCAAATTTAGTGTCCACTTTCCTAATTTGATATATAATTTTTACTTACTTTCCAAAACTACCCTTCATTATTATCTACACCAAAACAAAACTAAAAAAGTTGTTGTAATAATTAGGGGCAATTGTGGAAAATAGGTGTGTAGATTCTTCTTTTCCCCTTAATAAGTTGAGTTCCCAAAGGTGGACTCACAAAATAGGACGCATGGAGTATTATCTAATCAACAATGATAGGGATACACACCAAACGACACACTGTGTTTTAAATGCATGTATCTTGTGTTGTTTCGAATATTTCACACTTTTCTGTGCATCACTTACATAGTATAGAGTATATACATTTAAAGTTGGTGTGTCATTTAATATATCATTTGGTGTATATCCCTTTCATTTTTGTTATCTAATTTATCTTACAAAGAAGAGAGAAGGGGGTAAGTGGTGACCGGCTGAAAAGGTGAGGGCCTTGGTGACCTATTTTCAATGTGGTTTTCGTACAAAATAGCAATGATTTTTTAAAAAATTATTCTTGCAACATGCACGGTTGGGATCATTTTCACTCATGATCCAATGGCTAATATTGACTTGTTGTATATACAAGGAAACCACCTTAACGTACCGAAGTCATCGCCCTTATGTATATGAATAGGGTAATGCTAATGGTACAGCTTATATATTCTTATAACTCATTTGTAATCATCTTTATCTCCTAAGTGATACTGGCGATCATTGAAATTTATGCGGATCTCACATTTACAACTATCTCTATCTCTCACCTAAATGACACTGTGGGATTCAGTTAAATTTTAATAGAGCCCAATGCCACTTAGGAGAGAGATAGAGATGATTGTAAATGAGTTGTAAAAAATAGTTACCCCTAACATTACTCGAGAGATATAGATACTTATAAATGAGTTGTAAGAATGCGTTGTACCCCTAGCATTACTCAGAGCATTTCCAATGCACCTTCTATTTCTCATGCTAAAGGTCAAAGTACAACAAGAATGCTCAAAAGTACCTCTCCAATGCACTTCTATTCCTCTTTTCAAAAAATAGCAATGCTATTCTTTCTCTCAAATTTGAGGCAAAAATAATAATTCTATAATTTGAGAGGAGTGATGTAAGGTGCATTGGAGATGTTTTTTTGGATTCATGCTATAATTTAACTTTTGCACTCATTCTAATAAAAAAAAAAAATACAACACACACTATTTAAAGTACAACAAACAT
The DNA here is from genome assembly GCA_033977485.1 of Hydrangea macrophylla. Lineage (NCBI taxonomy): Eukaryota > Viridiplantae > Streptophyta > Magnoliopsida > Cornales > Hydrangeaceae > Hydrangea > Hydrangea macrophylla. The sequence continues at coordinate 97,788,659 of CM066999.1, read as the reverse complement.
AGCCATTGTGCCAAAAATAAAAAATGAAGAATTGGAGTAGATATGCTAATATATAATATTTAGACACTGTAACAATGCTAAAATATAAGGTTGCTAAAATATAAGGTTGATATAGAGAAAATGAAATTTTACATCATGGATGCTCTCATATGAATATTATTTGGACAGATGGAACGCTAAAAAAAAACTTCTACAAAACCCATGGAACAGCACTGACTTTCTGGAAAATATACCACAAAGAGCACGCAATTGTGGGGCCTAGAAATGATGCTAAACACAAGATTTTATGGTCTTAATGCTAAATCTAAAACCCCCCTTAAATAAACCGCACCCGTAGTTTTAGTGTCGCCATTAGTTTTTACGCAATGCCTAACCATTCAAGCTCACCAAAAGTCTACTCGACACCCCCTACTCTGTCTCTCTCTCTCTCTCTCTGTCTCTTGTTTTGACCCTTCCAACCCACCAAATCGTCAGCATGTGGTTTTGGTGTGAACTTACAAAATTCACCTTGTTTCTTGCTTTAGTTACCTCGTTGTCCCATGGCAATCCAAGTTGAGATAATATTGGGCCGACCTATGAACTCTTTAGGCCCAATATAACAACTTTAGAAAATGACCAACTCATGAGTCATTACCCTTCTTTTTTGAGTCGACTGTCGAGTAATGCCATGCGTTCCAATTTTTTTAAATTATTATTATTATTATTATTATTGATTATTATTATTATTTAAAAAAAAAATAAAACTCAACACATGTGATAATGAAATTCTCTTAATTAATAGTAAAATCACTTCAACATCAATCAATCAAAATTAACTGGACCCACTATCATATATGTTAAGAAATACTTTTGAAAAATAAAATTTAGAAAGCATAGCATTACTCTTTTGAGTTATGCTATGATTCTCAAATCAATCTCTCATACTCAAATTTGGTTCCAATGATTTGATAATTGTATCCCACGTCATGACCGTGGTCGTCTTCATACATAGGAACGGATCTAGGAATTTGGAGTTAGGGGGGCTTGGTAGGGTGAAATAAGTGGTTAGTTAACTGAGGTTCGGGGGCAGCACCCCTGAGACGATATTTTTTGAGTCTATTATACATATTTTTTTTGGACAGATGAAGGAATTAAAAATGTTAATATTGATTGGCATAAAATGTACAATAAAATAACACATTGTTACTACAAATTGAGACCAAGACGTTGAATGTTTCATACTTGATAGGGGGGCTTAAGTGTAAAAATATTCTTTGTAGGGTATATATGGTATTTTTCAAATATCAAAGGAGGGCTTAAGTCCCCCTTTGCTCCGACTTATGTCCGACCCTAGTCATACCACATATCACTTAGTACCACTTCCGTAATATTTAAAATATTCCAAATTTGGAAAGCATAACATTGCACTTCCTTTTTACTCTATCTTTTTGAGCTCACCTTCACACCATCATTTTAAAATAGTGCACAAACCATTTCCGACTCGAAGTTTCAAATTTAGATTAAATGTTTTTTTTCCCCTTGTACTAATACCTGTAGGCACTATTTGGAATCACTTTTTTAATACTCGTTTTGACTCAACTATGTTTTTGTTACTCAAAACGCATGTCTTACTCTTTTTGGACAAATTTTTGAGTAACTTTAGAGCCCTAGAAGCACGCTTTAACTAAAGCAGATTATGATATACTTATGTTAAGCCACACATCAAATTCTGGTAGGCTTTGATAGAACTAGTTGTGTAATAGGTGATATAAACACATAAATTCATAGAGAATAAAGTAGAAAATAGAGATACGAATAGCAACCAAAGAGACACATAAATAGACGCAGAGTGAAAAAAATTACCTATGTTCACGGGTAAAGAGCAATAGAGAATTTCACCATCAAAAATAATTGAGGGATCGACGAGGTGCACCGAAATGGTGCACCGAACGGTTGGTGCCGTCCATCTCGACAGGACCCACACCCTAATCGCATGGGACCCATCGAGATGGACGACACCGATCGTTTGGTGCACCATTTCGGTGCACCCGATCGGTGCCTCTAGTAAGATCCTTTCACTATATTAAAGCCCCCAAAAAAAAGAATTAAATTAAAACTATTTATATGAGAACCACCCAAGATCCAACAGTCTCTAGAAATTCTTTTATCGTCTTGAGTACATCTCACAAAAGGTCCTCTCTATGTCTTTTTATTCCTAAACATTAAACACATTAAAAAATGGCAAAGAAAACCTGAGCAATGCAGGGTGCTCACTCGAGCGACTTTACTCGCTTCTCAAGCGAATGAATAATATTCGCTATAACGAGTCTCTGGACAAATTTTTTTCTCGTCTACAAAATTTTCCGAAAAAATAAGACATACTCAACAACTCCAGTTCAAATGAGATACGAGAAACATATTTAAGTATTAATGAATTGTTTTGAACTCTCACAGTACCCTTTTGATGAGGGATTATGCTTCTACCAAAACACAAAAGTCACAGGCACATCCAATCCAAACAGAAGCTCAAATAAGAAACATATTTTTTAGGGGCTTCAACTGTAGTCCCCTCAAATAAAACCCTTCAAAGCTAAAATTCATGTTACTTTTCTTTAACTTATTAGGTCATTTTATGATTAAACAACTTCAAATTGCTACAACTTTTATTCTACAAGTCAGTTTTTTCGTAAAATTTGATATTTTGGAATCAACAAAATGAGATCTATCACCCGATATCAACATTGACCATGAAATACTGAAAAAATATAAATAAATAAAAACTAAGAAAATATGAAAAATTGTGTGTTTTTTTTAGCATATATAACAAAAATATATTACTTTCATAAAATTGGCATCATAGATGCATAGATCTCAAAAAAAAAAGGAATAAAAAAATCACTAAAAACCCAAGAATTGATAAAAGTAATTAGCGTTAATATAAACATTTTGCATGTAGACGGATACGACATATAATATTACCTAGACAGATAAAAAATTTCAAAATTTGGTTGCAACGTATATGTATATATATATATATATTTGTAAAATTTCCACGCCCATTACATAGATCTCAAAGAAATACATGAAATACAAAAAAAAAAAAAAAATCATCCCAAAAAGTATGAAAATTAAGATTGTGTAACTTAATATTATCTGTCAAAACAGATAATATCATCTGTTTTGACAGATTAAATTAAAAAATGAGGTTCCAAATTACTTTTATTTGTACAATTTTCAACTCCATTGCGTAGATCTCAAAGAAATACATGAAATAAAAAAATACCCAAAATGCTAAAAATGAGTGAGTTATGGTGGTTTAAAGTTGACAGATAATATTAATATTATGTCAAAACATATAATATCATATGTTTTGACAGATAAAATAAAAAAAATGAGGAACGAAGTTACTTTTGTTTTTTGGGGTACAAAATTTCAACTCCATTGCATAGATCTCGAAGAAATATATGAAAAAAAAATCACTAAAATAGGCTAAAAAACGAGTGAGTTATAGTGGTTTAAAATTAAGAGATAATATTAATATTATTTGTCGTAAAAAATGAGTGACTTACGATGAAATTAAAAATAAAAAATGAGTGACTTATGAGTGAGTTATAGTGATTCAAAGAAATACATGAAATTAAAAATAAAAAAATAAAACCACTATAAAAGGCTAAAAAATGAGTGACTTATGATGATTTAAAGTTGACAGATAATATTGTCTTAGCCACTTTTTTGTTCCAGCGATAAGCTTTTTACCAAATTCAAAAAGTAGCGAGAGACTTCATAAAAAATAGTCAAATCATATGATTTTCACTGTAACACTTGGGGTGCGTTTGATAAAACTGAAAATTAAGTACTATAAATTAAGTGCTGAATTTTAAGTACTGAAAATTTTAAGTGATTGAATTTACAGTATTGAAAACAGTTTTTCAAGTACTGAAATACATTGCATTCAGTGAAAAATTATTTTTAGTAGAAAATTTTCACTTAAAGTTTTGGTAGTTTTTTGGCTGCTTTTTTTAATTAAGTGATATATTATCAAATGCACTGAAACAAAAAAAAAATGCTAAAAATTTTTATTTTTAGCACTTAATTGAATTATCAAACACATCCTTAATTTGAAGGGGTCTATATCCCTATTTTGTTTTAGCAATGCGATTGGGCCGCAGTGAACATTCCTTAATATCGGCCCAATAAGGCAATAACCAAGGGGCAAAATAGTAAAATAGTAAGCAAACTACCTTGTAACCGGTTTTGTGCCAAAAAAAAGCAAAAAAAAGCAAAAAAATAAAAAAAATAATATAGACATCGAGATTGTCGCCACACCCACCCCTCTGTCTCTCTCTCTCTCTCTCTCTCTCTCTCTCTCTACTTACTCTTCTTGGCTACCTCTTTTTCCCTTTAAAAATAAAACCCTAACCTACCCCCATTTTCCCATATTCCCCCCCTCTTCTCTCTCTAAAATTCTCTCTCTAGAACCAATCTCTTCGTCCGTCAGTCCCAATTGTAATTATGTCTTGCTTCAAAGGAAAATACCATGGTAAAATTCTCATCTGATTCTTTGAATTTTCAGTGTCTCTCTTTTATATCAAATTTTGATCCATTGTTTCGTATCATAGGGAGTTAATTCTTTCTAGATCTTTCATGTATAGTTTATATGTGTTAGATCTTTATCATCTGGATTGTCTTTGCTCACTGTTCTTTGATTTATTTGTGTTTTGGTAGATTTTTTTTTTTATATGGTTTTGTTTTAGATCTAGATTCTCTATAGTGACTGTTGTGTCTGTCTGTATATGGTTTTTGTCAAATAGAACTGCTTTAATGAATAGATTTTAACTTTTTTGGTTGACCAATTTACAAATTTAGTGTACTTGGTATGTTTTGCTTTCTGTGAGATTTTGGAGTCCTTGAGCGATTATGAAACTTCAAAGTTAAAATGAAACTGTTTGACAAACAAGATTTTTTGATTTAATCGCATAAAAGTGAGTTCATAGCAGAAATTGGTTTATCTTGGGCAGTTTTTGGCCAAAAACAATATTTTATTTTATTTTATTATATTTTTTTTTTGGCGATTGAATTACTGAATGAGAAGCTGTGCGGATGCCAAACATGCCCTTACTATGCAGTTATTGAGCCAATTACTGCGCTTGTAATTTGCCTTTGGTTGATTTGTTGGTTTGAAATTTTTTGAGATTTGTTCCCTTAATTATTGATAGACTAGAATAATCTAATTACTTTTAAGTACTTACATTTCATGTACTTAGTCCTATTGGATCTGCGATTATCCCAAGTCCTTTGAAATCTGTTGGAAGGTTTTATATTTTGGAGCTTTTTTGTGGCAAATTATTACAGTATTATCATTTTCCTTATTATTATTATTATTACTATTATTATTATTATTATTATTATTATTATTATGTAGGGGATGGTTATGTTTTATTTTATTTTATTTTATTTTATTTTATTTTATTTTATGCTTTTCTTATATTTTGTACATCTGTACTGTTGCTTGGGATCTGATGGGCTTTTGTTTAAATCGGTTAAACGGTCTTCCTGACCCAGATTGCATTTTTCTCCTATAACAAATGTATGTTTGTGCGTGAATTGTGCTTTTTCTTGTAAGCTAGGTAGCACCGGTGCGGGTGCGAGGGATTCGCCAATTTTCTAAAAAGTAAGGGTGTGGGTGTGGCTGGAGTACTTGGATACAAATTATTTTATAACTATTAGTGCATTAGTGTATACCAAACCAAACCAAAACCAAGCCTTGTGTCCCAATCAATTGGGGTCGGCTATATAAATCATTTTTCTCCATTCTGCACGATCAAGAGCTATATGCTCATTTAAATTATATATATTCATATCTTGTTGCACTACATATTCCCAAGTCAATCTAGGTCTACCTCTCCCTCTAACTATTCCAGGCACTACGATCTTATCACTCTTTCGCACAGGTGTATACGCTAGATAATTGCTATTATTATTTTTTCTATTATTTCTCTTTTAAACCCCCAAAATTTTCAAAATTGTACGAAGAACTTCTGTTTTCTTTTCAAAAGAACGCTACAAAAAAGCCCCAGCCACACTCCAAAAGAACTCAAAGAATTCATGGCGCACCCAATACAGGTGCGGCGGCATTTTTGATGAGTCCGTGCTTCATAGCTTGTAAGTATATGAAAGATCGGAATGACACTTGCCTGTTCAATGTCAAGGTATTCAGTGTGATTTTTCAAACTGCTCTTGTATATCGGATGTACAATTCCCACTGGTTTAACCGAGTCTGACCCTGTTGGAAAAATAAAATGATTAGATTCACGTTGATTGGTGTTGAAGTAACAACAGAGTGAATTTGTAAACATTTTACTTCTCTAGAAAATTATTGCACTGACATTGATCTTTCACCTCACCCCTTATTGAGTCTATAGGTCAATGATTAAGACTTTGTTTGGTTCATGAATTTCGTGAGGGAAAAGAGTAGGGAAAGGAAAACAAGATGGAAAACTAGTTCATTTTACCTTAAGGACAGTTTCCATCTTGTTTTCATTTCCCTCGTCTTTTCTCTCATGAAATCCATGAACCAAACAAAGCCCAAGTACTTTTAGATAATACATTTTGATGTGAGCATATTAACACATTTGAGAATTAGTTTGTTTATGTAAGAAGGTTTTTTTTTTTTGTTTTTGTTTTTGTTTTTGTTCTTTTTTGGCTATTGCCATACATCACGGAGTCAACTTATTATGCGTATAGTGAAATGCTAAACTGCCACATACCTAGAAGTGTACAATTTAAAATGAACAAAAAAGTCCCTGCCCTAAAGTAAATTTACGAAGGACCTAACGTAAACTAATATAGTTCCCTCGTTAAGTAGCAAGGATTTTTCTTTGTGATATAAAATTGAACAAAATGCTATTCTGCTACCTCCACTTAATTCTTTAGACCGAGCCAAGCTTTAGGTTGTGGTAGGATAGCAAGCCCCTTTATATATATGTGTGTGTGTGTTTGTGTGTGTAAATATATATGTATGGCTGTATGTTTTTAATTTTACCTTCACTTTTTCCAGAAAAGTTGTGGTAGTCCACCTACCGATGTTTCAGAATATGTATTATGTTTGACGAAACTCATAAATTTCACCTTTGTTTGCCTTGTAGATGAGCTCATTGCCAATGCTGCCTACATTGGCACCCCTGGAAAGGGTATTCTTGCTGCTGATGAGTCTACCGGAACAATTGGAAAACGGCTGTCCAGCATCAATGTTGAGAATGTAGAGTCTAACAGGAGGGCCCTCCGAGAGCTCCTCTTTTGCACTCCTGGTGCTCTTCAATACCTCAGTGGAGTGATTTTCTTTGAGGAAACCCTCTATCAGAAAACTGCTGCAGGTAATCTTCTAAAGATGGAAAGGCTTGTGATGTTTCGATCCTGTTATTTAGAGCCTGTTTGGGGAGGCAAAGAATCGGCTCTGGGGGTCATAACCGAACTAGTTCTGTAAATTCAAAGGTTTGGTTGATGGCTAATTCTTTTGCAGGATTTTGTGCCCAGTTTATCTCTCTTTTAAAATTGGTTCTTTGTCGAACCATATAACCTTGGTTTTTAATAAGAATCAGGTAGAAGGTGTGACTTCGACTAAACAAGATCCTATTTTAAACATTCCCAGCAGCTATAAAAATGTCCTTTCCGCTGCTGTATCGTTCAAATTTTCTTCATGTTCAGTATATTGTTCAGTTAAGCTCTTTGATGTTCATAGCTTGATTTTTTAGGGCTCGTTTGGTAACGTTGTGGTTTTCGGTTTTTTGTTTTCTTTTTTCGTTTTCATTTTTTAGAAATTAAAAACTAAAAACACGTTTGGTAACCTTTTTGTTTTATTTAACAAAAAAAAAATGTTTTAAAAATTGGTGGAAAATCGTAAACGAAGAAAAGTCGTTTTCACATTTTCAAAAACGAAAACTTCAGTTGGTTGGACCATCTGGTACTCCTCGTCGGTGCACGTGGATTTTCACCTGGCTTACATTATAGGCTTTTGACTTGTGAGATTTTATCCCATGTGATACAACGTTTTGCATATGGACGCTTGTCACCCCCACAATATCCCATTTGACAGTTTTACCACATGCTTATGGTAGATGCTTATGGTAGTGGTCGGTGTTTGGTACCACATACCAGTTAAAACATTTCAGAACCAAAATTTTGAAGCCTGTGAATATTGATCGTTTTGTCCAAACAAAAAAAAAAAAAAATATATATATATATATATATATTAGAACAACATTGTGTTAAAAAAGTATTTTCATGAGGTACATTTGGAAAATTCAATTTGACATTGATAGCCTTACCAAACACAGTTCCTGTTTTTGTTATCGTTGTTTCAAAAATCAATAATGTTACCAATCAAGTTGTGTTTTCATTTAAAAAAAAAAAAAAAAACGAAAACTGTTTTCCGTTTTTAAAAAACTGAACATAAAACAGAAAACGTTACCGTGCAAAATTGAAACAACTGGGGGGGAATAAATCCTGGGTGTAGCTGGCATGGTTTTCTTAATTCATATCGAGTCCTTCATTGTGTAATTTATGTGCAGGTAAGCTCTTTGTTGATGTCCTGAAGGAAGGTGGAGTCCTACCCGGAATCAAGGTCGATAAGGGTACAGTTGAGCTTGCCGGTACCAACGGTGAGACCACCACCCAGGGTCTCGATGGCCTCGCCCAGCGCTGCCAGAAGTATTACGAAGCCGGTGCTAGGTTTGCCAAGTGGCGTGCTGTACTCAACATTGGCCCCACGGAGCCATCTCAGCTTTCTATTAACGAAAACGCCAACGGGTTAGCCCGATATGCCATCATCTGCCAGGAGAATGGCCTGGTGCCCATTGTCGAGCCTGAGATCCTTGTCGACGGGAGCCATGACATCGATAAATGTGCCGAGGTCACAGAACGCGTTCTCGCTGCATGCTACAAGGCACTAAATGACCACCACGTCCTTCTTGAGGGAACCCTCCTGAAGCCAAACATGGTGACCCCTGGGTCCAAAGCCACTAAGGTTGCACCGGAAGTCGTGGCTGAGTACACGGTTCGGGCCCTTCAGAGGACCATGCCACCCGCGGTCCCCGCCGTAGTGTTCCTGTCCGGTGGACAGAGCGAGGAGGAGGCTACCGTCAACCTCAATGCCATGAACAAGCTAAAGGGGAAAATACCGTGGACCCTCAGTTTCTCGTTCGGGCGGGCTCTTCAGCAGAGTACTCTCAAGGCGTGGGCTGGAAAGGAAGAGAATGTTGAGAAGGCTCAGGCGGCTTTCCTTGCACGGTGCAAGGCTAACTCGGAGGCAACTCTCGGGACTTACCAGGGTGGTGGTAAGCTGAGCGAGGGTGCCGCGGAGAACCTTCATGTCGAGAACTACAAGTACTAATTAATAAGTGAGTAAGTAATTCTGGGCTGTCTTGTGTTTTTGTTTTTAAAAACAAATTTGGAGTGTTTTTGTTTTTCGGGCATAGGATTAGGCTCTTCTATCTCATTTTTCTTCCTGAACTGAGTATGAAATTTGGAATAATAAGGTTGAGTATAATATGCCGTGACTGAGGCTGAATGGTGTTTGATGATCACCTTGTTCTAGACTATGTTAAATGTTTTTTTAATCTTAAAGTTGGTTTCTACGATTGTTATTTGGTTCAAATAATTCTTGATTGTTTTTCATTTGGCTTGGTGAATTTCTTGTTTTCGTGTTGGTAACATGCTTGTGTTTGATTCATTATGGATTTGCTCTTAAGTGAGAGAGAACTTGTATTTGCTGCACTACCCCCTGTATAACAATCAAGTACGTGGGAAGACATCTTTGGTGATCTTTTAACTCTCCGTTTGGATCGAGAGAAATAGAGAGTAGAGAAGAGAATATAAAGTTAAATTTACTCGCCATGAAGGGAATAGCGATGAGAAGAGAACAGAATCTCGTTTTGTTAGCTTTCATAAAAGAAAAGAAAAGAAAAGAAAGTATTTACAATCAATTTTCGCTTGTCATTGGAGATATGTGTTGGAATAAACAAGAATATATCGGGATGTATTAGTATCTTAGACAATATTTAATTTTGTTTCTCTTATTTTCTTTGCGGAATCTATTCGATTGTGATAGAAACAAAAGTGCGCTCTTTTCTCCTTTGCTCTCTACTTTCTCTTTCTCTGCACTTCTTGCAATCACTCAACTTACCAAAAGAGAGAAATGGAGAGAAATTGATCGACTTTCTCTTCTCTTCTCTCAAGTTCTCCCAATCCAAACGAAGTGTAAAGTGATATTTGGTTTGTGTCGTTTAAACACACATCATACATGCACGCGCACAAACACACACTGACACACAAACACTGAAACACACATTAGAGTAATGTTATGATTCCCAAATTTCTATCCCAAAAGTGATTCCCAAACGAAGTGGTAGGAGTGTCATTTGGAATGGAAATTCCGATTCTGCCTGATTCCGATCCGAAAAATTCCGATTTTGGCACCAAAAATTAAATTCCGAATTTCGAAAATTTGGAAAAAAATCGGAATGGAATCGGAATTGTTTTGATAATTTGAAAATTCCGAAAATATGTTTTCCGAAAATTTTCTGAAAATATTTATGAAAAAATCTGAATATTTTCCGAAAATTTGGAAGAATGTGGAATGGTTTGTCCCACATCGAATAAGAAGAGAAAGGAGAGAATAAGAGACTCTCTATAAAAACATGACTTACCCTTTCAATAGTATTTGTATTTCGAAAATTTCAAAAATTATGAAAATTTCCGATTCCAATTCCGAAAAAATTCTGAAGAATTCCGATTCCGGAAATTTTCGAAAATTCCGAAATTTCGAAATCGGAAAGGAAAATGAAATTCCGAAAAAATCGGAACAGGAAATTGGATCACCTATTCAATTTCCAAAATTTTCGGAATTTTTTTTTTCCCGAAAGAGGGTATTTCGATCCGTTCCGGCCGAAACACACCCCTAGATGTGGCAGTGGGGTTAGGTAAATAACTTTCAATCAAAATTGAACTGGTCCTACTGTATTAGACCTGACCCTACTACCACTTTATTTAGGTAGCACTTTTAAGATAAAAATTTAGAAAGCATAGCATTACTCCACACATTATATACACAAACATATATGTATGTAAGGATTATGAGTCACTCCCATGGGCATGTTGGTTAGGTTGGCTTGTACCTGCATGTGGTTCGTTCCTTGGAGGTGCCCTGATGTTCACTTATAAGAGCAACTCCAACAATGGTTAGGGTAAATTACATTTTTTACCCTACAATTTTGTGGTCAATTTCAATTTACTCGCCATGAAGGGACTAGCGATGAGAAGAGAACGGAAGAGAAACATAATTTTCACTCGTTTTGTTAGCTTTCATAAGAGAAAAGAAAAGAAAAGAAAGTATTTACAATCAATTTTCTCTTTTATCATTGGAGATATTTGTTGGAATAAGCAAGAATATATCGGGATGTATTAGTCTCTTAGACAATATTTAATTTTGTTTCTCTTCTTTTCTCTGCGGAATCTATTCGATTGTGATAGAAACAAAAGTGCGCTCTTTTCTCTTTCACTCTCTACTTTCTCTTTCTTTGCTCTTCTCGCATTCACTTAACTTACCAAAAGAGAGAAATGGAGAGAAACTGATCCACTTTCTCTTCTCTTCTCTCAAGTTCACCCAATCCAAACGATGTGTAAAGTGAAATTTGGTTTGTGTTATTTAAACACACATGCGTGCGTACAAACACACACTGACACACAAACACTGAAACACACATTAGAGTAATGTTTTGATTCCTAAATTTTTATCCCAAAAACGATTCTCAAATGATGTGACACTGGGGTCAAGTAAATAACTTTTAATCAAAAAATTCAGCTGGTCTCACTGTATTAGACCTGACCCTACTGCCATTTCATTTAGGTAAAACATTTTAGAGATAAAAATTTGAGAAGCATATCATAACTCTACACATTATATACACACACACAAAACATAAATGTATGTAAGGATTATGAGTCACTCCCATGGGCATGTTGGTTAGGTTGGCTTGTACCTGCATGCGGCTCGTTCCTTCGAGGTGGCCTGATGTTCACATATATGCGCAACTCCAACAAGCGTTAGGGTAAATTACATTTTTTACCCTGCAATTTTGTGGTCAATTTCAATTTAGTTGTTATAATTTTAACTTTATCAATTTAGGCCCCAAGTTTAATAAGTGTTTAAAATAGTCCAATGGCAAGCATTTCATCGCCAAATAACAAACATTTCGTTGCTAAAGAAAAAAATATAGGAACTAAATTCAAATCAACCTCAAAGTTGGAAAGTGAAAAAAATATAATTTATCCAATTGAGTAATTAAAATACGATTTTGGTTACTTGAACAATGTTTTTGATGACTCAAATAATGATTTCTAATTTTTGATTCATCCCTTTTTAAATTTCTATGATTCTAGGGCTTTTAATTTTGAAGGTGAGAAAAAACTGAAATTTTGGGGCTTTTTGGATTGCATGGCTAGGTGAGAAAATTTTGATTTCTGACTTTAATTTTAATTTAATTACACACAGATTCATGTTGATTGTTGATTCTAATGGATCTAGCTGTGCAGTACTTATCATTTTGTGTAGAAAGACAAACCCTTACCATTTCTCTACATTTTGTTGACTAAAGTTTCTTCAATTTCAAGATGCAAATGTGGAAGATTTGTGGAACAACCCCTTAATCAAAGCATATATTTACCCCTATTGTCAATCAAGGACTTTTCTTTTTAAATTAATAGTGCTATTGAATTTTTGTTGCAAGAAAACATTTTTCAATCAAGGACTTTTCTTTTTAAATTAATAATGCTATTGAATTTTTGTTGCAAGAAAACATTTGTGAACAAAATTTAGATTCAAATAACTCATGCGCTTTATTTGATTTTCTCATATCTTTCACTTAGTTAGAAAAGGATTTTTATTTTTATTTTTTTTAATTTGGTACATGCTAATCTTTTCTTCCTTCAATTTTTCAGATATCGCGCTTTTTCTTTCTTCATTAGTTGAAGGTACATAGTAGCACCATGAGTCCTTGAGGAAATATCCCAGCCTGGGTATCATTTCCCTGACTTGGTTTGAGGTTGGGTACATTAGCACTCTTATCTTTTCTAGAGTTCTTGAATTAGTTTGAAATTTTTCTGAACCACCCAGTGTGGCAGCTTCTCTTTTATCTTCTTATTTTAATAGAAGAAATTGCCTTCAAGTCAAAAGCAATATTTTTCTGAACCACCTAGTGGTGTTAATATGCAAACAATTGTGAGTGAAATGGTGTATTTCTGATCCATCCTTCTGGGATTGGGAAATTGTTTGGATCTTTTTGTAGGACAAAATTATTAAATAAAATTGAATCATTGAAAAGGGTTGGGGATAATTTGAAAGCATTTTCTCTCCCTAAAATCTTTGTCTCAATAAAAGCTATAATTTCAGTGAGTTGGGATTTTGGGGGTAATTTGAAGGCAATTGCTAGAATTTTCTTATTTTACGTTCAATCCCCATTTTATGTGTTGCTTGAATTTTCTTATTCTTGGTCAGCTGCTTTCCATCAAACAGAAACAGAGAGATAAAAATTGTTCTTATGAAATTTGTTTTTATTTTTGTTCTTATTCTTGGTCAGTTGTTCATAGTATTAATAAGAATGGATTGTTTTGTTTTGGGGTTAGAAATAAAAAGATAAAAAATTGATATTGTCTATTGATAAAAAAATTCTCAAACAGCCTGCCGACAATCCATTTGGGGTTTGGGGTATTTTCTTTCCAAAATATTTCGCCCAATTTTAGGGCTATTGAGCTGGATTGTGACCGAAATATCATTAATTACTTTCCCTTTTATTATTTTCCCCAATTTAAAGTCATTTACTACTTTTCCTTTTATTATTATTATTATTAGCCCCAACCAACATATTCTATGCATTCAATGCCAATTTCTACTTATCAACACAATCACACTCCCAAAAATCCCAATTTGCATTTCCCGACTTCTATCCAAATTGGGATTTTGGGGTTTTCCAAAATTTTCCCCTCAATTTAATGGTTTTTCAAGTTGATAAGTGGCCAAAATCTAATTCATTACTTTTCCTTTTATTATTTCTCCCAATTTAATCCCATATATTACTTTCCTAATACATGGTCGGTCACGTTTTCCATTAATCCCAAAAATCCCAATTTGCTTTTCATTACTTCTATACTTCTAAATGCAACTGAATTGTCACAAGATCAATCATCTCCCGGATGATCCTTTCTCAATTTACCTTTCCATATTTCTATACTCACATTATCCCATTTTAATGGTTTATATAGATGCAGTTTCTAACTTTTAGATGTTTCAATGGAGTTTGATCATCCCAGTTATCTCATGTTCTACAAAATTGAATTTTGGCACCATATGTTGATCCTAGCTATCTATAAAATTTTCGAAAGTTATGCTATTAAATTAACAATTGAGAAGCTGACATTCTTTTTAAAATAATACAATGCTTCCCAAATTACTTTAACATTTTTACTGTTGCGACAGTATTACATATTTAAGTGCATGTAAAACAAATGACAAAGCATTTGGGAGGCAAATTTGTGATTCAAAGTTGGGAAGCATAGCATACCCCTCTGTGTTAATGCTATGGGATTCACATTTTTTTCCTCTAAATTTTTAAAAGACCTTAGCTATTTATGCATTTGTTCTTTCTGCTTTTAATGCATATATAGTAGTGTAATAATATTCTTTTTATGCTTTTATTTATTCTTTCTCTACATCTTCACATATGGAAAACACAGACCCATGATGTCCTACCAGAGTAGGTGGTTATAAACCATGCCAAGGAAGAAAAGAAATGAAATTATCCAGTTCTTGCGATAATACTACATTTGAATTAGAGAAACATGTAACATAATTTAGTCAACACATTAAATCCATTTCCAACATTTCCTTTATTTTCTGTGTTTAATAGACTGATTTTTTATTTAAATTGTATTTAAAAATGTATATTGAGTTGCTTGACTTGGTGCTGACATTGAAAAGTTCATGGACTTGGTCAATTTGTTACGGAAATTGTGTAGAAAAATAAAATCATGTATACTATTTGGCCAAATAGTATGAGGAATTACTTGCTTTTTGCAAATGGTTGAATTTTTGTCTAATACTTTGGGCACAAGTTTTTGTCGACAATGATGCACCCACATCTCCAACCATACCTCTAACCACATCCTTTAAATGCATGTATCTTATGCTGTTTGATTTTTTCACTCTTTTCTGTGCACCACTTATACAGCACAGGGTACATGCATTTAAAGCAAGGATATGGTTGAAGGTGTGGGTGTATCATTATTGATTTTTTGCTCACAACTTTTTTTGTGTGTTTATCTCTCTTTTGATGGGTCCCACAGTATCAGTGGACCCTATAGTGCCAGTGGATTCCATCAGGAGAGAGATAAGACACATAAAAAGTTTGTGAGCAAAAGTTGTGAGCAAAAAGTTGGCTCTAAAATTACTCTTGTTAAAAATTATCTTTAGACAGAAATTCAACTGTTTCCTGAAAATAGTCGGTGTACAATGATTTTGATTCTTGAACAATATTTGAAGGGCATTACTTACTAAAAGCATAACTGTCAAATATTGGCGTGCATTGGAGGCGTCGTGAAAATCGATAGAATTAGTGTGTGCATTTGTTCACTTTTATTATGCTTGGCATGCAATCCTTTTAGATTCAATTGGCACTGTAAGCTTTTTTATTCTACTCTGCCAGTGAGCTTATGATGTTCCATTTTTTTAAAATTTTTTTAGTTGTGGTGATTTAGAATTTTAGTGGATCATGTTCTCTCTCTCTTATTGAAATACGTACGAATTGTAGTAAGTGACGAAGGCACATGGAGTTTACTTACGGGCTGAGTGCAAATAGTTAGAATTGGTCGGTAGTGCCCTCGGGCACGGGCAATACCTAGCATATATATATATATATATATCTATATCTATTCTACTACCTAATCTATTCTATCTATCTATCTATCTATTCTATTACCTAATAGCGAAGGGTTGAGGCTAATAGAAACATTGTGCTGACACGTGTACCCTAACATTGAAGTTAGCGGAGATGTATCGAGAATTCAAGATACTGAATCGCCACTTCTTTCCCCATCTTTCTCTCTCTCTTTCTCTCTCTCTCTCTCTCTCTAGATACTGAAAGGTCCTCTTCCCCTCTCTCTCGCTCAACCTTTTTTTCATAGATTTTCTTTGGTACCATTACCGACCACCAGACTTTTCCACCACTGCGAACATTGTCACTGACATGTATCGATCTCTTTCCCTCTATATACACATATAGACACACGTGTATATGTATATGATATAGCCTCTTCTATCTCTCATGTTCCCAATTTGCAAATTTGCTTTTTCATTATTGCTTACTGTAGCCTCTCTCTCTCTCTCTCTCTCTGTGCTTGCTTTTGTGATGCAGCTACATGGTAAGAAAAGGGAGAGATTTCGTTCAAACAGGTATGGTAGCGAGATTGGGTCACAAATTTTGGGGTTTTGGGGGTTTAAAAATAGTGAGAGAGTTGGAAAGAAGATGATGTTTTTGCAATTGGTTAGTTCGCCATTTCCATTTTTCTACCATTGCACCGATAAATGACTTCACAGAAGATGTCTCAACTTTCATGAGTCCATAATTTACTTTCAATTCTTAATTTTATTGTTGTAGTGTTTAATTTCTTTTAAAATATATGTGCATACTTTGGGTGGCGGGGTCAAACCACTTAATCTTCTACAGGTATTGGTTCTTAAAGAAATTGTATCAATTTTTATTTGTTTTAATGGGTGATAATTGAATTGTGTATAATTAAAGGGTCCCATTTGATATTTGATTTCAATGTTACATGAGTTGCCATGAATCTGATTTGGGGATTTTATTATAAACTTGGGGAATTGATGTTAGCTTCTATCGATTTAAGGTTAGAGGTTGAGAGTATTGAGATATTTTTATAGGGTTTTGAGCAATTGATAAAATGAGAGCACGGAAAGGGGTGGATGGCTGGATGCTAGGTTAAAACCCTCTTGGCAAAATAGTACTTTCTTTTGGTGATTAAGGGCATTTTGTACAAAGAAAACTAGCACACTAAAGTTGATCTTTTCATAACTTTCCTTAAGTTTGTGAGTAATGTTATGCTGTGATTCCCAAATATGTTTCTCATATCCTTTGCCAGTTAAAAATGTGGCACAACCACTAATGCCTTTGAAAAAAGACCAAATTTGGGATTCAATTTTGGAAAGCATGTCATTACTCAAAGAATGCATCCCTCTAAAATTCAAAAAGCGGGAGTGTGCGCCTCTTGTGTGATCGACCACATACAAAAAATTAGTGTCAAACTTTGACCTTAGTTACAATTAATGTGTAATTATGCTATATAATAAGCTCAGTGTGAACCCAATAAGTGAATTGATGACGCAAAATAATACGAAATGTAAGTACATTGATAGATTTGTCTTTGGATGTACTGCTTAGGTATGGGGGCTGTATAGTTGTTATTGCCCTTGCTTTGAGTGGGTTGGATCCTTTCATTTTGGGTTGGGGATTTTTAGTTTAAGAATTTTGGTTGCATTGCAACTGTTAGTCATGTTGTTTCTGCGTTGGGGTGCTTCTGCTAGCTCTATAGGTTTAGTTTTCCATGGGGTTGTTCTGTAACGTTCAACCTTTAGGATCTTTGCAATAAAATTCTTTGACTCGCTGTTACATAAATGGTGAACATCACCTACCTCCCATTAGGTTTGTCCTTATCACACTCGCCACTCCATATGTTCTACTAATATTACTTACCCACTTTCTGTATTTCTCCTCTCTTTTAAAAAAACATACATACATACACATTACACACATACACATAGAGTGAGAGAACTTTAGAGGGAGAATAAGGAAAGACTCTTTTTTATGGGTCAATATTTGCTGTTGTAAATATAGTATGTTGTGACTCAATATTTGTACTTTATCTCAATTCTTTGTAAACATAGATACCGGTGTTGTTTTGCTTCTTAGATCTAATACAACTTTTTCTTTTTCTTTTATTCCCTTCCTATTTCTTTTTCTTTTTCCTTCTTTTTTTTAAAAAGATTTTTGGTTTATATTGCTTGGATAGAAAGATTTTGAGTTTGTCTTCATTATTATTTTACATTTTTGTTGGTTGGTTGGAGGTTTATTAGTTTAAAAGTTAAGTCCAACTGCCTATTTGATGGGTATGGAATTGATTCTTCAGTTATTCGTGTAATAAAATAAACTGTTGGTATATATACTATGTTAGGTAATGGTGTTTGCTAAATTGGTTATATACTATGTTACGTAATGGTGTTTGCTAAATTGGTTCTGTGGTTCTACAAATATTTTTTTCATCTTGAGGGAATAGCGAATCCAACAAAAGTAAAACATTAACTTCTGTGCGCATCACAATAGTTTAATAAAAAAGACTATTGGACCATATGAAGCCCTTATTAAAGAAAGTATTGATCCTAGGAATGAGGCCGTTCTAAAAAGTTCATGGTTGATAGGATCTCCTCAACTATATATATATATATATAGTTAGGCTCCAGTGCACACTCGATAAGCGCACTGGGTGAACGCATTGGGCTTTTAAGCCTAAAAAATGCGCGAAGTACTCCACTGACCCACGCCCCATCCCGCCGCTCCACTGACCCGCTGATTTTTTAGGCTTAAAAACCCAGTGCGTTCACCCAGTGCGCTTACCCAGTGTGCACTGAAGCCTAACTCTATATATATATTTGCTGAAAAATGCGTTGGTAGTACTTTGACCTTCACATTATTGATGGAATTCAGAATAACTAATCTGTAGGTATAAGATGGAATTCAACTCGCAGAAATTTAATTTGAACATGCAAGAAGAGCTCTACTTTCATAAAGATGGTGCAAATTTAGTGGGGCAGTTTTTGTCGAATGTATTAATTGGAGGAGTTGCTCATAAGAAAGCCCTTTATTCCCTCAGGGGAAGGGTGGTAGTAGAGGGTAATCTAGGTTACTAAATCTAACATAGTGAACGCTGTCCTCATTACTTTTGTGCCCATTTCATGTTTGGAGTATATGTTACCATCAATGTAAGGGACCAATTATGTTTTGAGCAAAAAATAAAAAATAAAAAAATAAATAAATTAAGGGACCACTTATGGTTTTGTTTATGTATATTAGGGGTGGCAATTTTTGACACGGCAACCCGTTTTACAGAGACAACCCGAACACGACACGACATGACACGATTAATTTAAAATTGTTTCTATTATAGATGAATAGCACTCGAAACTAAAAATTAAACGCAAAGCACACAACCCGATTAATGACACGATTATGACACGAGAACCCGAATTGCCACCCCTAATGTATATCAAAGCCTATGAACTGGACATTATCTTTCTATTGCTCTTCTCTTTCTTTTAACCTCTCTGGCTTAAGGTTATGTAGTTTATTTGTTTTTTTTTTCTACCTTCTATATACTTGAAATGTGTTCCTATGCCGGGATTGCTTTGCTAGAAGTTGTTTTTGATGTGTTTGCTTCTTTTTTTGTGCTATATTATTTGATACTATTGAATACACAATATGATCACAATAACAATGTACTCGCGCATTGTGCGGGTTACATACTAGTAAATACTAAAAACTGAAGACGTTCCCTAGAATGAACACTGTGTTGACACTTGGACTACTTAATGTTTAAGTAAACCTATACCTCTTCCTCATTAAGAGAATTTTGCCTCTTCATCTTCATCTGCTCTGGCAGTCTTCTAGAGACTACTTCAATGGTGCAAGAAACTTGTATCGTCTCCTTTGCCTTTGCATGTGGCTTTGCCTCTTCCTCTTCCAAACAAACCATGGCTTAAGAACAAAAACTGAATCTTACCCCTTCATCTCTCTCTGAGTTTTTCTATCCCAAATCATCTAATCTTTTTCTCGTCCCGTCTATCTCCTTTGCAGCATATTAACCCTACAAATTCATCGTCCCCGGCCAACATTCCCACTACAAGCGCTATGCTCTTCCAATTAGAGGTAAATCTACTCTTTGATTTGATTAGGGTTGATGGATTAATCGGTTGATTTTGGATTGTGGCCATCATTTGTGTTCTTATTTTCCTGTTTTTGATTACCAGTTGTTCTGTAATTTGTTGGGATTTATGAGAATTGATTACTAATCCCTTTTTGTATCCTTCAATGCTCTATAATTTGGTATTCATTTCTTTTGTTTTGATATATATATATGTATATGTGTATTTTTTTTATATGTTTTCAAGTCTTTGGTTGTCTGCATGTACTACATTTTTAAGCTATACTAAGGTTCTTAAGCATTCTACTTGGTAGTTTCATCCTCTGGATTTCTCGCTTTCTTTCAACTTTCAAGTGTTGCTGTAATTGAGTTTTGTCTCCTCTTTGGGTCTTTGATTGTGTTTTCCAGGATCTATCGGTGAACATTTAAATTAGGCGCAATGTGGAGACTCAAAGTAATTCATATACAGAGGGGGTGGAAATCACTAGCGGTCTCCTTTGCTATATCTGGTGTGCATAGACAACAACCATGGCTTGATGGTGTTTGATTTTAGAATTGTTTTGGGCAGAACAGGCTTGAAGATGATTTTCAGGTTGAATACTGAAACTCTTTTGTGTGTGTGTGTGTGTGTGTGTGTGTGTGTGATGGGTTCATATTTTGGATTCTTCTGACATGAAGAATATCAAATTGCAAGTCATTGCTTTTGGAAATAGGGATGTATAGTGCATATCTGTAAATTGTGTGTAGGGTATCATTGATGATACTACTGTTATATTAATTAAAACTGTTCTTGATGTTTAAAAAAGAAGAAGAAGAAGAAGCTCATTTATTTCGTGTAACTTCACTCATCTTGAGCACAATATTCAGATTTTTGTGCATAAAATCGGCATGAAGTTCTAACCTTGCCAAGGCTTTCAATTCTATTGAAGTTGGGTTTGCCAAGTTCCCCTTTCAGTTAATTGATAGAATGTTTTTGGAATAGAGAGCATTACAGCCACATTCAAAATAGAACTATTTATATTTGCCTTGGGCGTTAACCATCCATCAGACTTGTAAATCCTTTTTAGGCTGCAATTACATTTGATCATCCTGAAGTTTTATGTACTTGGGACCAAGGTTAACTGAATGGTGGATCCATTCGGTACAAGGAACGTGAACATGATCGTGGATCGTCACCGACTATGAAATGCTGTATAGTGGGTTATACTTCTCTATATCGCTAAGGCGGAACTGAGTGTAATAGATTAAAATGTGAAATGATTTTTCGAGCCTTTTCATATATGTTCATATATACGTATGCAAGTATACACATATTAAAAGTCAAAGCCTAAATGGTTAGGTGGTATCTTACAAAATCACAAGAGTATTGTGATGTCATTACAATATCACGTGATTTGAAGCTGGAACACCAAAAGTGGCATTCTAGTTCGCTAGCGTATTATGATCCAGGAAGATCATTCTAAAATGGGGATTGTTAGAATTTGAACGTTTTCTGGTAACACTACTTGGGACAGAGAATTTGTCAATAGAAGTAGGTGAAACATAAATACATTTTTGGTGACATTAGTAATGGGTCCTTTATCCCCTGAAATTTCTAATGAGATACAAACGAAAGTGGGGTAACAAAAGAATGTACATATGGTGACTAAGTGGTTTTCCTAACTATATCCAGCTTGCCTTGAACATGTCATAGTGATTCTTTGATTGCATCATGTGACATTTTTTTTAATCATACTTGCCCAAAATGTTTGCCCTTATACTTACAGGTGCACTATATTCCTGCTGCATTAATGGGTGGGATCTACTAAGTACTAATCATAGCTGGATGAGAATAATAGCATACTCACATATATACTCACACAAGCATATACACGTTGTACCTTGAGGACTTGGGACTTCAATTGTACACACGTGACTACACTTTACATTCTAACAATCCTGTAGAGGAACAAGAACTTACCATACACAGATCAAAGTAGTTGCAATGTACTCCCAAATGAAAGTTCAGATAAGTTAATAACATAAGGCATGTATACCCATGATCTGCTATCAAAAAAGCCAATTCAATACACAAACTTCTTAGTGAAGACATCGTTCAATTTGGTGATGTTGAACCTGTGCATTGCGCGGGTCATAAGCTAGTATATACAATGATGCACCATTTTAACACTAAGTTACAATTTTTTACCACCAAAATCACTAGTATTTTGAGTACATCCTCAAGATGATGATGATCCATACCTAGTGAGAATTCTTTTTTGATCGTTGTCTGTCAACAGTTTCCATCAGTCTGTCTATTTTTAGATAATGTCCTATAAGTTTACCATCATCAGAGCGTGATCCAACCCAAACTCTAGGAATGTGAGCAATTCTCTAATGATCTACTGCAACACCAACTCCTCCATCTTGATTTATGCTCATAACTAATTTATCAGGCATATCCTATAACCCAACCCATTTAAGGTTGGTTAGATGTTCAATGCCTGACGGAACCTCTTCCACCAATTCACATTTATTAATACATAAGGTGAGGTATGGCCCCCTCCTCCACTCTCACCCATCTCAATCCTTCAAATCTACCAAGAAATAGTTTCTCTAGCTTTTGAAACCTTCTAGCCTTGAACCATAGTCCCTCTTCTTCATAAGCTCTAACAAGTTCCAAATCTAACAGATTGGGCAGATCTTCAAGGGATTGTAATGGGTCATTTCTTAATTTACTAAAGCGCAACTTCACAGCTACAAGACCATAGAAAAAAGTTATCTAGTGAGGTACCTGCTCTAAACGTCTTTTTAACCATAACTTTTGAAGGAATCGAGGCACTGACAAAGAATGTTGCAGATCAATGATCTCATCTTCATAAATGGACACTTCTAATGAACGAAGGTTGCTCAGCTTCTAAAGAGAGGAGCACATACCCATCCCATTTTCTTGTCTCAAATTTATGTTGCCTAACCTCCTCAGTTGGGTCAGCATTCCTAGCTCTCTTACTACATCACTGCAACGATTTACGTCAATATGACACAGCCTTTGGAGGGACGTCAAACTACTTAACTTCACTGGAGCTCTAAAACCATAGTCTTTGTCAAACGAACTCCATGATGTGGTGTCGTATTGGTACACTAAATGATGTCAGAGTTTTTGAAGCTTAAGGATCCCATTAGGTAACTCGGTCACTAAAGTTTCTTTAAGATCCAATGTTTCGAGATTCACAAGCTTCCTAATCGATTTTGGAAGCACTTTGACCTTGGTGTCCCTCAAGCTTAGATATCTAAGATGGAATAGTCTCACAATCTCATTTGGAAAAGTCTCTAAATCAGCACCTCTCAAGTCTAATACCTTCAACAACTTTAGTCCACCATTGGCCAATATGGACGGGGTATCCTCCACCCCAAACACGAGTAATGAACGAAGTTGAGAAAAATCCTCACTTCTTTGTATATTATCACCCATGGCATGGTGGATTGATAGGCGTCGAACTTTTTTACTCAGCCTTGTTAATCCTTTACTATATACTATTATAATGTTTTGCTATCTCGACTTGGATAGTATTATTTCAAGTAAAAGGTTGTGGACAGGACATCTGATAATTCTTCCATCTAATCCAGTCTTCGCTACTTAGATTAAGCTTCTATTGACGAGCTAATTCAGGAACCCCTCAGCAACTTCTTCTATTGTCATCCCTTCTTTAATTTGAGCAAATCCTTCAGCGGTCCAAAGTCGAACCAGTCTCATAAGCTTAATTTCTTGGTATTCGGGGAAAATGCTCAAATACAAGAAACAAATCTTGAGATAGTAAGGCAAGTCATAGTAACTGAGAGACAACAACTTCCTTACTCTCTCAAGTTTATTGTCACCTTTCAATTCATTGGCAAGGCTTTTATAAAATGACTCCCATTGATCAGCTCTACTTCTGTCCCGTTTAGCCAAAACACCGCCTATTGTCACAATTGCAAGCGGCTATCCCTCACATCTATTTAATATGTTCTTAAAAATTTCTTGCAAATGTTGAGGGTAGGGATTCTTATGAAATACCTTATTGCAAAATAGAGTCCAGGACTCTTCCTCAGTCAAGGGCTTTAAATGATAAATGTGACCATTTGTTTTTGTTTGACAAGTATAAGCTACATCTGCAATACGTGTTGTAAGGATGAAATGACTAGCACAATTGTCCTTGGGCAACGCATGTTTTATGGATTCCCATACATCAATTTTCCAAACATCATAAAAAACAACCAAATACCTCTTTTGCCGAAGGAATTGTTTAATTTCCCATTTTAGATTGTTAATATTCATAGTTTCAATTTCTTGAGGAACTGGTTTGATTTTTCTAAATAATTGTGTGATCATGTCTTTTAGAAGTGACTCTACCTTGAATGATTCCGAGACAGACATCCAGGCATGGATTTGGAAATGTTGCTCCACCACTGCAGCGTCGTACACCTTTTTCACTAGGGTGGTTTTGCCCAAACCACCCATTCCAATAACTGAAATTGCTTGAAGTCCAGTTTCTCCCTTGACTAGCCATGGAATTAGCTATTTTTTGGACTTATCAATGCCCACAAGCTCAGCTCTTCTAGGAAAAGGGCATCTCTACGAGGATCATACCATGTGGTGTTAACCATAGTGGATTTGGTTGTTGAGACTTGTTGCTCTGGTATATTAAACTTGAAATGGTATTGCTGGTGTCTACCAGAGATGTTTATGACTCTAGCTTTAATGCTTTGTATTTTGGAAGCAATTTGGCGACGGGCTCCAAGGTTCTTGATGTTGCAAAGAAAGCCAAAAAAATAGTCATAGAATCGATTCCCGTATTATCGGTGTGCCAACTGGAGTAAATAAATCATGAACATCTTCGGTGTCATAGACTACATCACGCACTTGCTTAACCCATACTTGAACTTCTGGGTCATTCTCTTCAATTGAATCACAAACTCTTAGGAATGTAGTCATGTGCTCCAGTTCATCTCTAATATACTGAGCTTCTTCTTGAACTCCACTCAACAATGTCACCTCTTCTTGAAGGAAAGGTGTAAGCTTGTTGAGCAGAGAGAACTCAACACTCTTGACCATTTTTATCTTTTTTTAGCTTTCTTACTATTAGTGGGCTTTGTGGCTGTGAGGAATAAGATATATATATATATATATAGAGAGAGAGAGAGAGAGAGAGAGAGAGAGAGAGAGAGAGAGAGAGAGAGAGAGAGAGAGAGAGAGAGAGAGAGAGAGAGACTTGAAGTTGCGAGCAGAGTGAGTTATAATGACTTCAATTATGATCTTTTCAGTCTGTTTGTGAATATTGAGATGATGTAGGAGTCCTCTCTTGCAATGACTATTGGATAGTGGACTTCTTACTACAGAAATGGGTATCTCAAGGTCCCATTCAAAAGTCTTTGCTTATAGCCGCATGAGGTTCTTGATTGCATGTTTGATTGAGAGAAAGTGGAGAGAAAACAAGGGAAATAAAAACCCCATTTGTTTTGGCTTCTCTTGTTGGCAATTGGTTAAGTTGGGAAATAAAGGGAGAAAGAAATCGAAAGAAAATAAAGGAGAAAATAACCTATTTTTGTTTATCTCTAAATCGGAAAGATTCTGGAAGAAGTGAAGAGGCCAGGTATTAAAAACATTTTTGACAATACCAATACATCTCTGAATATGACTCACATAGTATATGAACATCACTAGCTATCTGTCATTGTCCTGGAACCTACTTGGGAGTTACCCAGGGTTTTTATTTCAACCATGATAGGGATACACACCAAACAACACACTGTGCTTTAAATGCATGTATCCTGTGCTGTTTGAATTTTTTATATTTTTTTGTGCATCACTTACATAGCACATGGTACATACATTTAAAGCTGGTGTGTTGTTTAGTGTGTCATTTGGTGTGTATCCTTTATAATTTTTGTTTTTTTTCCCTCTTAGCTTTTGCTGGAAGTCCTTGCAGGCCTTCAAAGTCAATGATAATATAGTTTTGCTGTGTCGATGTCATGGAAACTATTTGGGAGTTGCGAAAGCCTTTTTTTTATTTTTTATTTCTCGGTTCTCTTCTTGTGGCTGGAAGTCATTGCAAATTTGCAGGCCCCTTTATATTATTTTTTATTATTTTTATTTTTATAGTATATCTTTTTCTATTGTCTAAGAGAAGCCCTTTTTAAGAGTAGTCATGACTAGTTCACTTCTGAAAGAGTAATGATAGGTGCACAATGAAATGCACAATGAATTACACAAATGTGTAGCACATGGTTGGACTTTGTGTTAAAAAGTCTGCACATAACTTTTTGTATGTACAGGCTTTTCAACACAAGGTCTAACCCTATACTGCATGTTTGTACAATTTGTTGTGCACTTATCATTATTACTCTTGAAATCACATAGTCTGAATTAATATTACACCATGGGGCAAGTGTAGTAGAAATTTGGAACAACTACGGAGAGTAAATTAAAGAAAATAAAAAATAAAAGGTACCCACAAATAGTATGGTATTATTAGATGCCAAGGCAGTTACAAATCGGATTCGGTGCCATAGTTTAGTTCTGAATCTGGTCTGGCGCATTTTGAGTGGGTGCTTAGACATCTCTTTGACTCTATATATGGAAGTGCTTGAAGACAAATTGAATTATGAACAATTTCTTGTTCTCTCTACAAAACAAGCATTCAATTTTCTATTTCTCTATGCTCTTTACATTTCAAAAAGACATAGTCTTCTGTATTCTACTAACTGCAGTAATAGAATACAATTTTGGTTGAAAAATATTAGTGATAATTCTAGGGCTGTCTTTGATAGTGCATTTTGCAATCAGTGATTGCTTCATCGTATCTTGAATACAAACTCGCAGAATATTCAGTTGCGCACTGATTATAATATTTGATGGGGGCGAATATTGTATTTAGGAAAGTATCCAGTACACGCTTTGAAGATCTATTCGGTGACTTTCTGAAGAACTTTCGCCAACCAAACGCATTATTTTCAACAACCAAGAGCAAAGATCAAACTATATATGCAGGAAATTATAGAAAATTAGCACCAAGGAGGAGTGTTGAAATATGATACACATCTATCTATTATTATTATATTTAAAAGCGGAACTATTTCCCTTCCTTTCATGCCACTACTTGGTATTTTATATGATTTTCTTATTTCCACGTGGCATATCCTCATTTTTATTTCATTCATTTCTCATTTTCTGTCACACCCGTACCAAAATTTCATAAGTTTTATCATGCATATTTAGATTTTGTGAATCATTAATGTTATTTGATAATTGAGGATGAGGTTGACTGTGAATCAACGGTAAGGTGTCAGTGAGGACACGGGAACATGATGGTTCATTTTGCATTGGCATGAGTAAATGACATTGATGTGATTTAAATGCCATTTGACTTTTTGGTATTGTTGATGAATAGTGAATTTACCTGTGTAGAGTAAATTATGATAATCTCGATATTGTTATATATTATTTTCAGAACTGTGGTGAGAACGTTAGTGACACATTATATAAAAGGTAGGTTGTGTTGAGATTCCACAGAATTTAGTTTTCAGACATGATTTTTGGACCCAAACGAGACTTAGTCGAAAACTTTTGAAATTGATAATTTTCACTCGTAAAGTCATAAAATAGACGTGTGTGATGTTTCAGGATTTAACTAGGTGTTTGAGAAACTCGCGGGGAGGTAAATGCAATTTTCGAAGAGTTTTTCTATAAATAGATGAGGGTGAGATTTCATTTTTCACAAACATTCAAAAATATCATTAGAGAGGAGAGAGAAGAGGAGATTTGTTGCCACGGGCTTTGCGACGACGATGTGCGACTTTTCGTCCGTAAGATTTTTCCCAAATTCGAGATTTGAACTCGTGGAGGTAAGATCTTCATTTTGATACTACTTAGGCCATGTTTGGCAAACTTTTTTAAAAATCTAATTTCTAGACTTTTGGGGAAAACCCCTGTAAACTTGTAAGAATTACCCCAAATATGAGATCTGACGTTTAATCGGCCCTCTAGTCGATCCTTCTTAGTTTGGAGGAAATCACACGAGGTATGAAGTTCTAACTAGTGAAATATAGAGAAATACATGTTTTATATTTTGACGACGAAATTGTGATCCGGGTAAAAATTCATGTGTTAATAGTAGGCCCGTAAATTATGCACGCGCTTAAATGTGAAAAGTATGTCTAAATTTACGCGAGCACGTTGAGTTGTCTATGTGGGTCAAAGGGGGGGGACTTGTACAAATTCATGCCAGAGTAAGCTTCTCGATGTTAAGAATTTTAGTAGTGAAGGGTACTGTGCATGGTTTAAGGCTTGGACTTGCCAGGGCACTTGGGGATGTAATGGTTGTAGGCTTGGACTGGCCATTGACATCGCGGTTTAAGGCTTGGACTTGCCGCTACTGGATGAAGGCGCATTTTTCTTCTTTGAGGCTATTGATGTGATTTATGAGATGAAAGTATGTTTTATCATATGTTGCATATGTTAGAACTTGTGCACTCAGCATATAGTTGAGTAGTGAAGATTTTACTCCATTGCAGGTAAGAAGAAAGACAAGAAGAAGCGTGAGGGCCGTTGAGGAACGCCAGGGAATCACCTTGTTTATATCTTTTGTTCTCTTTTCCTTAAACTTGAACTAAGAACTTTAAATTCGTAATATGTTTAGTGTGGAATCTTGGGAGAGATTGTAATATTGTAATCGCTAGTAAACTTTCGTAGTTATGTTTTAAATCATTGGTATACAATCGTGTTTGTGCTGGTTTTGAATCGGAGGAGTGTAGCTTGGAATGGTGTAGAGAATTAGTGGGCTGATGCTGATCAGTCGACTGGTTTCTTATTCAGTCCACTGGTCACTGGTTTGGACTGAACTCTGCTTTGAGATGTTAGGGGATCAGTCGACTGGGTTGATAAAACCGTCGATTGGATCATGTCCAAGAACACCACTTTCTGCTAGAATAGAGTACTAGTTGATTGGACAATTTCAGTCGACTGATAAATTTAGGTCCCAGTCGACTGGACCCCAGTCACAGTTGATTGGACGGGGTGGTGAATTTTGAAAACCTTTTTGCTTTAGGTATTCAGTCGACTGGACCTCTGTTTTCTTCAAAATGTATTCTATTAGAAGTGTTCCAATTGGCAAACCTTTTCATAACTCTGATTTTAAAAAGGATTTTACTTATCTTTTTCCGCTGTGATTTTTTTAATTTAATGGAACTGGATAAGCCTTGATGGCATGCCACGTGTCCTATTTTTGCACGTAGCGGGATGGGTCGTGACATTTATTGGTATCAGAGCTAGAGGTAACAAACCTTTGGGAACGTTCGACGACGAGTGGAGTGTTGAGTGATTTATCACATGTTCTAGAGTGCATTCATATATGGTAGAGATGTTTGATGCATATGTATGTTGTTTTACATACATGTTATAAATATTGCTGTGTATGCATAGTGTTTATGCATCGAGACTTACAGGAGTTACAATTATGAGTGAGGGTCGAGAATTATAGCCATATAGCCGACGTATAAATGAAATGGAAGAAATGATGGGGAATATGGGTAACATGATCTAGAATATAGCAGAACGGTTACCTCTAACCCTCCATTGGAGCCAGTACCGATAATTGTGGTACCAACGCCTGAGAATTGGGGTATGAGATCAATATCTGAACAATTTGCCAGGAAGAAACCAATAAAATTTCATGGGACTTCTGACACAACACTGGCAGAGCATTGGGTTATGGACATAGAAAGGATTTTTTGATCTATCCCGATGACTGATGGAGAGAAGATTGAGAATGCTAGTGATATACTTAAAGGTGAGGCTCATAATTGGTGGGTGAATGTCCTAGATTAGGGAGCACCGATAACTTGGAAGGGATTTAAAGCAGAGTTTAATCGTAGATTCTTCCCAAGGGCTACTCTCAATACGAAGAAGAGGGAATTTGATGATCTGCGACAAGGAGAGATGACTGTGATAGAATACACCTTAAAGTACAATGCTTTGCTGAGATTTGGAAAGGGATCGGTGTTGACCGAGGAAGATAGAGCGAGGAAATTTGAAGGGGGTTTAAGGGAAAATATTCGTCTGAGGGTGGAGACCTACGAACATTTGACTGTGGCAGTAGTGCAACAAACGACACTAGTGGCCGAGAGTGGAATGGAAAGATCGAGGCAGAACCAGCACGGTAAACGGGAAAATGAGGGTGGTGATAGGAACCAAGGCGGATCTTTCAAGAGGCTGTTTCCACGAGGCTCTGGTTCTAGTTTCAATGAGTTCAGGAGGACACCAAGTAACATACCATTGTGCTCACTTTGCAATCGACCACATTCAGGCCGATGTTTCATGACCAAACCCCAGAACAGGAACCAAGGAGGAGGTAGTGCTAATTTGACACCCAACATGAGAGGCAAGTGTTATGACTATGGAGTATTTGGGTATCAAGCTAAGGATTGTCCGAGAAAGCATTCCCAACAAGGATCTAGTTCTATGGCTTCTAGTTATTCGAAGCCTAGACAGAGCAATGATGGGAGACAGCGGATGGAGCAACGTCAAGGAAGGTCATTTCAGATGAACCCAGGGGATATGGCTGCTTCAGAGGCAGTAGTCTCAGGTATGGTGCTTGTATGTTCGTACTTAGAATACATACTTGTTGACTCAAGATCTACGCATTCATTTGTATCACATGCCTTTGTTGAACATTTGAACGTTAAATCGACACCGATAGGATGTGAATTATCTGTTGCTGTACCCCTTAGTAAATCGATAACAACATCTACGATATATAAGAACTGTGAAATCCAACTAGGTGAGAAGTTGATAACCATAGATCTTATACCAATCATTGTGATCCATTTTGATATGATATTAGGAATGGATTGGTTAGCACTTAACCAAGCTATCATAGATTGTAAACGGAAAGAAGTTAATTTTTGATCATCGGTACATGGAAGTTTTTGTTTCCAAGGGAGTGGGGTTATACCACCACCGTATTAGATTTTGGCTATCCGAGCGAGTAAGTTGTTAAGAAAGGGATGTTGAGGATTCCTATGTTTAGTGACTGATGTCTCAGCGACCGAATCAAGAGTAGAAGACATTCTGATAGTGCGAGAATATTCAGATGAATTTCTTGATGGTTTGCCAGACGTTCTGATTGAGAGAAAGAGATTGAATTCACCATTGAGGTTATGCCAGGTGCAAGACCTATATCCAAAGCACCATATAGAATGGCACCCGTAGAATTGAAGGAGCTGAAGGTCCAATTACAAGAATTACTTGACAAAGGTTTCATTCGACCTTGTATATCACTGTGGGAAGCTCTAGTATTGTTTGTAAAAAAGAAGGATGGTTTGATGAGAATGTGTGTGGACTATCGAGAGCTAAACAAGTTGACAATCAAGAACAAGTACCCATTACCGAGAATTGATGACTTATTTGATCAACTCCGCGGGGCTCAAGTATTTTCGAAGATAGATTTGAGATCGGGTTATCATCAATTGAAAGTAAAAGCGGAAGATGTAGAAAAGACAGCTTTCAGAACGCGTTACGGACATTAAGAGTTCTTAGTTATGCCATTTGGAGTTACTAATGCACTGGCTGCGTTCATGGATCTTATGATCCAAGTCTTTAAGGACTACTTAGATGATTTTGTGATAGTATTCATCGACGATATTCTTATCTATTCACCTAGTGAGATAGAACATGAGAACTACTTGAAGTTGATACTTCAGAGATTACGAGAGAAGCAACTATTTGGAAAATTCAAGAAATGTGAATTCTGGCTACCTAGCATTACTTTTCTTGGTCACGTGATGGACAAAAATGGAGTTTCCGTTGATCCTCACAAAGTAATAGATGTATCTAATTGGTAGAGGCCGATATCAGTATCCAAAATTCGGAGTTTCTTAGGTTTAGCTGGATACTACTGCAAATTCATAGAAAATTTCTCAAGGATATCATTATCAATGACGAAGATAATAAGAAAGGGCATTACATTTGAATGGAGTTCAGAATATGAAGATAGTTTTCAAGAGTTGAAGTCGCGGTTGACAAGAGCACATATCTTAACAATAATATCCGGAACTGAAAGGTTTGTGATCTATAGTGATGCGTCACACTAAGTGTTGGGGTGTGTAATTATGCAAGGTGGTAAAGTAATTGCCTATTCTTTGAGACAGTTGAAGACACACAAGGTTAACTATCCGACTCACGGCCTTGAATTGGCCGCAGCAATCTATGCTTTGAAGATTTGTTACTTGCGAGTATCGCCTTCGAAAGGCATTGTACGATTCGGAAAGAGAGGAAAACTTTACCCAAGATTTATAGGACCTTTTGAGATCCTAGAGAGAATAGGACCAGTGGCTTACCAATTGGCCTTGTCATCAGAGTTAAAATATGTGCATAATGTATTTCATGTATCAATGTTGAGACGTATGACAAATTCGAGTAAGATCATTGTACCTGAGCCATTACAGATTCAGGGAGACTTGACTTATGTGGAACAACCGATAGAAATTCTAGATCGAAAAGGGCAAGTATTAAGAATAAAGACGATTCCAATGTTGAAAGTGTTATGTCGTAGTCACACGGTTGAAGAGGCTACATGGATAAGTGAGGAAGAGATGAAGAATGAGTATTCGCACCTGTTCAATGTATGAGGTATAAGTTTGGGGACAAACTTCTTTTTTGGAGGGGAGAGTTTTCACACCCGTACCAAAGTTTCATAAGTTTTATCATGCATATTTAGATTTTGTGAATCATTAATGTTATTTGATAATTGAGGATGAGGTTGACTGTGAGTCAACAGTAAAGTGTCAGTGAGGACACTGTAACATGATGGTTTATTTTGCATTGGCATGAATAAATGACATTTATGTGATTTAAATGCTATTTGACTTTCTGGTATTGTTGATTAATAGTGAATTTACCCGTGTAGAGTAAATTCTGATAATCTCGATATTGTTATATATTATTTTGAGAACTATGGTGAGAACATGAGTGACACGTTATACAAAAGGTAGGTTGTGTAGAGATTCCACAGAATTTAGTTTTTAGACATGATTTTTGGACCCAAACGAGACTTAGTCGAAAACTTTTGAAATTGATAATTTTCACTCGTAAAGTCATAAAATAGACGTGTGTGATGTTTCAGGATTTAACTAGGTGTTTGAGAAACTCGTGGGAAGGTAAATGCGATTTCTGAAGAGTTTTTCTATAAATAGGTGAGGGTGAGATTTCATTTTTCATAAACATTCAATAATATCGTTAGAGAGGAGAGAGAAGAGAAGATTTGTTGCCACGGGCTTTGCGACGACGATCAGCGACCTTTCGTCCGTCAGATTTTTCCCAAATTTGAGATTTGAACTCGTGGAGGTAAGATCTTCATATTGATACCACTTAGGCCATGTTTGGCAAACTTTTGTAAAAATTTAATTTCTAGACTTTGGGAAAAACCCCTGTAAACTTGTAGGAAGTATCCCAAATCTGATATCTGACGTTTAATCGGCCCTCTAGTCGATCCTTTAAAGTTTGGAGGAAATCGCACGAGGTATGAAGTTCTAACTTGTGAAATATAGAGAAATACATGTTTTATATTTCGATGATGAAATTGTGATCCGAGTAAAAATTCATGTGTTAATAGTAGGCTCGTTAATCATGCCAGAGTAAGCTTCTCGATGTTAAGAATTTTAGTAGCAAAGGCTACTGTGCATGGTTTAAGGCTTGGACTTGCCAGGGCACTTGGGGATGTAATAGTTGTAGGCTTGGACTGGCCATTGACATCGCGGTTTAAGGCTTGGACTTGCCGCTACTGGATGAAGGCTCATTTTTCTTCTTTGAGGCTATTGATGTGATTTATGAGATGAAAGCATGTTTTATCATATGTTGCATATGTTAGAACTTGTGCACTCAGCATATAGTTGAGCAGTGAAGATTTTACTCCATTGCAGGTAAGAAGAAAGACAAGAAGAAGCGTGAGGGCCGTTGAGGAACGCCAGGGAATCACCTTGTTTATATCTTTTGTTCTCTTTTCCTTAAACTTGAACTGAGAACTTTAAATTCGGAATATGTTTAGTGTGGAATCTTGGGAGAGATTGTAATATTGTAATCGCTAGTAAACTTTTGTAGCTATGGTTTAAATCGTTGGTATATAATCGTGTTTGTGTTGGTTTTGAATCGGAGGAGTGTAGCTTGGAATGGTTTAGAGAATTCTGGGTTTATGCTGAATTTATCTCCTTTTGAAAATGGTTTTAAGATGCTCTAAGAACAATGTCGTATTTTTATACGTGTTCAAAACTCATAGTCTACAAGGTGACGGGTAAATGAGAATTTTGGTCTTTTTGGCTAAAAATGACGATTTTGGATTGAGATTCTTCTTGGAAGAGAATCAGATTGCTTGTAAGAGTCTTGATTCCGATACAACATATTCATCATTGATCTCCAGAGGTAAATCCCTCTAAGTTTAATAATTCAGTCAGAATTGGGGTGTCTACAGATTGGTGGATGATTGTAAATTGTATTTATTGTTGGTTTGTATTTACTTTGGCATATATTTATATTTTTTTGACAAATTTCTGTGCATTTGCATGGGTTATTGTCACACTCCAACCCACCTCACACATAATAGGACATGTAACAGGGTAACTAACATCTAAATAATCAATTATTAACGTTTCAAAACAAAGTTTAAGACTAAACCTGACAAAGCTACCTCAAGTCTACGCATACATGTTAAAAATTAGTGATGCTACTCATTTAACTTCTCATTGCATTTGAGGTGAATTTTTTGGAGTTCTATTCATAAATATTTTTGCATAACATTTAATATAGAACTAGAAATAATATTAAATCAACTTGGATTAGGTTAAATTAAGAAGTGAGAATAAATTGTGTTGGATTATGAAGAGTTAAATTACAATTGCGTCAATATTAGTTCAGTTACTAATTATTTGAATTCTATCGCTTGGCTTATAGTTTAGGAGAAACAACATTTTATCCCCCTGTATTTTGACCCTTGTTCAAGGCACCCCTCTGTACTTTGAAAAGTATCCCCCTTATATTTTAAACTAAAGTGAAAATAACGGAATCTGTTAAAGTGGCAATAAAATGACAAAAATACCTTCATATACAAGGGGGTGACTTGAACAAAAGTTAAAGTGCAGAGGGGGTATATGAATCTTTTCCTACTACAATTTGGCAGGAATAGTGAATTTTAAACACTTTTATTCCATTTTGACGGAAAATTTAACGCTTTTTCTTTAGTTTAAAGTACATGGGGGTTCTTTGATATTTTTCAAAGTACATGAGGTGACTTAAACAATGGTCAAAGTAGGAGGTAAAATAAAGTTTCCCCTATATATAATTTAATTAGGATATGTTGGACTGCAACTAGTGTTGCAATGTGTGTATTTCAATCTTATCCAATATACAATTTATCAAAGTGGGTTTGGTCTTTGAATCGCAAAACTAACTTCTTCTTCTTTTTTTTTTTTTGGGGGGGGGGGGGGGGGGGGGGGGGGGGGGGGTTGGGGGACCAAAAATGGATAAGATATGAGAGAGGTAGTTCTACAAAATTAGCACAAAAACTTATAAAATAGGGGATTTTCTAAAATTTTAGAGGGGACTTGAGAATTTTTTTTTTCCTAGGATATATCACAAAAAATATAAAAGTTTTGGGGCGCCTTGCCACCCCTTCCCCAAATATGGATCCGCCCAGTAGCTCCTTAAGAAATGGATGACTTGTCACACCTCGATTTTTAGACAACCAAATACCCATTCAATAATATCCCAACCAGTATTTAATTGCCCAAAAATCTGAGAGTGAAAACCAATCAACTTGTCATACATTTGAAATAATAAACTTTGCTGAAAAATTTTCCTCTTTAAAATAATTCACAAACTTTAAGTAACAAAAAAATAATCATTTTCATTGAGATCTCCATGATAAAATTCTAAGTTACAATTTACAATAATAAAGAGAATTCTGTTGCCATAACAAAATAAGAAATCCACACTTTTACAAAACTTGAATCAGAGCTACTACAATCGTCCCATAATCCCAAAATAATCAAATGCAACATGGCCCACAATGCCAGAAATAAAAATAAATAAGATACAACTAAATGCAATGTACAATTCTACACAACTGCAACTCCAAGACATCAACAGCTCCACAGAAAAATTCCAAATACTAAACCTGCACAAATGCATTCGACTACGTTTCATATAGAAACGCCCCCGAATGCATAACACACTCGGGTCAGTCACATGACTGGTATGAGTTAAACAAAAATGATAAAATCTGAGGGCTCCAACCTGAACCCGTAGACTACAAACCACATTACAACACTATTGGGCCAAGACAGGTAGTTCCACACACATATTTGGACAAAAGGGTAGTTTCCATTTATGTGGTGGCAAGTAGTTTCTTGCCCAAAACCCAAAGTTACTACGAGTTTTATACTTACCTCGGATATCTATGGTGAGCCAGCCCTGCATAAAAGTTAGTGGGCCCACCATCCTGTAAATCGAACGATCACAAACCAGGCGAATAATTCCGTACATAAGCCGTTCACATTCTAACTTAAACGTCGTGTTCATTATTTCACGCTTATCAGTCTTATGAAATACTCCATTGTCATTATTTATTAGCCTTTAATTTATCTTTATGTTCCCTAGGTTCACCCCTTGGCCACCCTCCATGGTACAGCCCACACATATATCCCATGTGTGCCCAGACATACTACCAACACCCACTCCGGTGCCAGTTTGGTTGGGATATCAACCAAACCAGGTATACACAACGGACGGCTGGTCAATATGTCAAGACGTCTATACAATATAAGCCGAGCATAAGGCTTAGGCCAGCTTGATCACGAAGCCACTGGTAAAAAAAAGTACACTTAACAAGTCTTAAACCAGCTTGATCACGAAGCCACTGGCAAAAGAGTGCGAGCTACTAAAAACAATAACACAACAACGGGAGTGGTGAACACTAAAGAACTATGTTGCAATTATCTCTTATCATTCGTATTATCCCAATAATTGTGAATTTCGCGTTTATCACATAGTTCTGTCTTATCATCCAATCACATCTCTAACTTTTAGATGCATTCTAATTTCTTACAATAAAGGGTTTTATCAATTAACCCATAACAATCTTCCCTCAAAAAAATCCAAACAAATTACGAAATCCCCAATATACTATTCAGCATATCTAATTTACTCATTTTTATCAAAATGATCACACAGTAAGGTTAGTTATTTCAGGTACAATAATCCTCAACCCAACATTCAAAATTAGCCTACATGAAACCCATAATAAAAACTCAAATTCTCATATCGTAAAGTATTATAACAATCGTTTCACAATATTTCCATCGGACTCAACGTTAATGACTATCACCCATTTTTTTTATAGCTCAATATTATATGAGAATTCATGTATCTATAAGTAATTTTCGTTAAGTCATACGAATGAATAAAAAAAAACACAACTAATCATATTTCTCCAATGTCGTACATTTTAATATACTAAAAACTGCTACTGAAATTTAAATCTACAGCCCAAATGGTGCAGAATCAAGGAAAACTCAAAACACGAAAAGTGTGCAGAATCGCGTTTCCTACAGGCCAACGCGGACAGAATATTCAAATTCAAAACCACGATTTTCTAATAATTTTCTAAAGTTTCTGCACATAAAACGAATTTCACATATATTTTCTAACAAACATGAATATTTCACATATAGTTTTTATCAAACTAACGATTCCCCTAACCTTTTTGAATACTCTAATGTCATGATCGCAAAATCACACGAACGGAAAAAGAAAATATCTAGATTACTTCAACAATAACAACGTATCCATTACAAAGGTTTAACCCTAATAATTAAATTAAACATGTACGTACTAATTTAATTACTCCCGTATATACATATACATACGTGTATATATATATATATGAATACACAAAGTTTAACTCACCGAGTTGATAAAAAATGGCAATCACGAATACCCCATGATCCACACGTGACCACGAACCCGGGACCGTTCTCCTTCTTCTCCCTTTTCTTCTTCTTCCTTCTTCTTCTTCTTTTTCTTCTCTCTCTCTCTCTCTCTCTCTCTCTCTCTCTCTCTCTCTCTCTCTTTCTCTCTCTCTTTTTCTTCTCTTCCCTTTTTGTTTTAATATGGGGGCTAGGGTTTTTAACATAAGTAGATATGTACACTACACACACACAACACATGTCAAATAAACACACATAAATATATAAATCACGTTTTTCTTCTTGTGGGCTCACAAAAGAGACCTATATGAGCCCATAATGCAGTACAAAGTGTTAAAATGAGTAGCCCAATGGGTACCCATGACCCCGGTACTAAGTTTTAATGTTAATTACATTATTTAACACATTCGCGGGCCTGTAAACACTATATAACAAAAATACATATCAACCTTTCACTTTTTTTTTTAACAAATATAAATTAATAAAATATAACTCCCAAACTAAACGCGCTTACTCATGATTTAATTTATATGTCCACCAAACACTTAAAATTTTCCAAACACATGTCT
The DNA here is from genome assembly GCA_033977485.1 of Hydrangea macrophylla. Classification (NCBI taxonomy): domain Eukaryota; kingdom Viridiplantae; phylum Streptophyta; class Magnoliopsida; order Cornales; family Hydrangeaceae; genus Hydrangea; species Hydrangea macrophylla. The sequence continues at coordinate 97,750,086 of CM066999.1, read as the reverse complement.
TACATAGGCACACTCATATAACATTACTAACTGAAAATAGTGATTAAAATAGTTATTTACATAGAAATTTTAGGGTTGTTACATGACTTCAGTGTTTTGGCCTTCAAAATGACAAGTCTATCCTTACTACTAAAATGATTTCCCTCAACATGTACAAGCTAAGATTCAAGCTAATTTTTTTTTATATAAATAATTTATTAGGTTATATCTGTGTTCTTGATTTGGTCGAAAATGCCTTTTTATACCAAAAAAAACATCAAATTCTTATAACATACATATATTCATTTTGTAAAATTAGAACCATAGTTGCATAGATGTCAAAAAAATACATGAAATAAAAAATCAAATAAAAATCACACAGATAATATTACTTGAAGCATGATAGATGAAATCTCAAAATCAGGCTGCAACTTATTTTTTTTATAAAGTTTTCAAGTCTAATGGGTAGTTCTCGTAAAAAAAAAAAAAAAAAAAGAAAGAAAGAAAAATTATCCAAAAAGATACTTAGTTGGTGGTTCTCACTGCATCTCATGATTCTCATCTTATTAATACACAGTTCATGCTAAGTAATACCAGGAAGGATTATACTATATTAATGTTTTAATTCCTAAGCAATCACTGAATAAGAGCTGGTGATAGTGTCCAAGGAAAGGATTGTGAAAGAATTTTATTGAGTTTTTGATCCTATAACTTCAGCAGTTAATGTTCTTTTTTTTTTCCAATTCTTATGGAACCTCGCTGGATTGGATATTTTTCCATCCTTGACCCATTTCTAGCGATTATTTCAATACTTGTGATGTTTGTGTGATTTTTCATGGGGCAATATTTAGGACACAAGAGGGTCAAAAAGAGATGCTTGCAAAAGGATGTGGTATCCCATGTGACAGTAATTCCCACCATACTTAACTCAATACATGGGATGCCAATGGGTGTCACATGAGATGTCACATCCGTTTACGACCATCTCTTAGTGACCATTTTGTGTCTCTAACATTACCTTTTTTTCATGAGACCTGAAAAATTTTCTTTCAGATTGTTTTGCAGTTTTTCAAACTCGAATTTGTCTCATTGTTGAATTCTTGCCTATGGTACGCAGTGGTTCATGGGGGGAAGAGTATGTGGTTATGAAGCAAACCATCTGATGATGCCAAAAATTGGTAATAGTAGAGTAAAGCAATTTAGGAGAGAGAGAGAGAGTGAGAGACTATTTTTTGTATGTGGTTCGGCCCTGTTAATGAAGGTACCTACGTCCACGGGTGTGTCTGAGCACGTTCACTAGCAGATCACCGGCGGGCCTGGTGAGCCAACAAAGAGGGGCGGCACTACCAGTAATACCGGCCGGGTGTATGCGTACAATGGTGAATTTTGTAGAGGTGCTGTGTACACTCAAGAGTTGGCCGTCCCCTTCATGAGGGGTGAGAGGTCTCTTTTATAGATGTAAGAGACCTACTCATACATGGATAAGGAAATATAATCATATTGATATAGATTGACACCAATCAAGTAAGTTTCCTAATTGTATTAGGATTGATTGACATTAATTAAGGGGGTTTCCTAATTGGATTAGGAAACAGTTGCACTTTCCATTAGTCTTCTAGCTGGAGTAGGAAACTGCCCATAATTTTGGGTGTATCAGCTGCCCCCCATTTTCAAGATTGGCCAGATGCTATATCGGGGCAAGTTTGGAAATCAGTTTGATGTTACTTGCCGCTGTCTGAGTGCCTGTGGAAGCTGCCTCGGGGCTTCTGAGCCTGGTGAGTCCTCGGGAACTGGCTGAGAGTTGAGTCATTGCCTAGCTCGGGACTTTTAGGTGCTCGGGAACTGACCGGGAGTTGAGACCCGGCCTAATTCGGAGTCTTTGAACGCTCGGGAAGTGACCGAGAGTTGAGACTCGGCCTACTTCGGAGTCTTTTTGCTTGAGTTAGCTCCCAGGATGGTTATCTTCTACCCGTAAACCTTCGTCAAGGCTGTGGGTAGAAGGATTTTACCATGTTGGAAAAGCCGACCTAAAGCGTATTGCTCTAGGGTCCTTTTTTCATGTTAACTCCCCAGGATGGTTGTCTTCCGCCCGGCCAGCCTTCGTCAAGACTGTTGGGAGAAGAGCTTGACCATGTTGGTGGAGCCGACCTAAATCACGGTGCTTTAGGGTCCTTTTGCTCCTCTATCGTCGGCCAACCTAAGAGATTTTAGTCACCTCTATCGTCGGTCTGGACCTAAGTGGAGTTAATGTCTCTGAGTACTGTAGGTGCTCGGGTTGTCCAAGATTTTGACTTGGTTATCCGCGAGGCCTGTAAATACCCGGTGTGATTACCTGTTTAGTTCACTACGCCATCTTGCCCCCCAAGCTTTCGCTAAGACGAGGGTCTTAAAGAGGCTATGATCTGTAGGTAACCGACCTGGAATATGGTGGTTGCAGGGTCTTTTGAAGCTTGCCATCATCAGCCACCTAGGAGGTTTGCCTCCATCGTCGGTTGGACCTAAGCGAAGCCGGTGCCTCGGTCGTGACCCCGAGGTCTTTGGTGCCTGAGTTCGGAGCTCGAGGTCTTCTTATGCCTCGGGGTTAGGCCCGAGGTCTTTTTATCTGCCTCGGGGTTAGGCCCGAGGTCTTTGGATGCCTCGGGGTTAGGCCCGAGGTCTTTGTAGATGCCTCGGGGTTAGGCCCGAGGACTTTGTATGAACTCTGACAATCGGTGGAGTCTTACGCGGTGATCAGGCAAGTACCACTGTAGTCGGGCTCATCTAGACCGATGAAAACAGGAGGTCGGATCAGGATCGTCAGGCTCCAGATCTCTCTGTGCTGGAGGCAAAGCCGGAACTGCTTGATCCTGACCGATGCAAACTGGAGGTAGGGTCAGGACTGTCGAACCATGCCTGTTGTGAGCTGGAGATCCGGCCGGGGCTGCCTGACCCGGACTGCTGTGAACCGGTAGTCGGGTCGGGACTGCCGGACTCAGACCGCTGTGAACTGGAAGAACTGTCAGAACTCCCGGGCTGATATCGCTTTCGCTTGCTTCTCGAAGACTTATTACTTTCTTGCCCGGTGCATTTGGTCTTCAGAAACTCTTCAGTGTCAATATATTTTCCAACCCTCTCAGAGAGCTCAACCAAAGTTTCCGGTCGGTTTTTGTGGAACGACGCGGCGCACTTGGTGTGTTGAACTCCCGAGCAGAAGGCTAGGACGGCAATTGTCTCGTTCAGATTGCGAATTTGAAGCTTCTGTTGGTTGAACCGGTCGGTGAACTCCTTGAGGGACTCATTGTTCCGTTGTCTGACTGTCAGTAGCTGCATGTCTGGCTTTGGCCGCTCATGCATACCGGCGAACTGGTTGATGAACTGCTTGCTGAGTTGTTTGAAACTGCAGACCGATCGGGGCTCCAAGGAGTAGAACCACTGCATGGCCGGGCCTTTCAAAGTGCTGGGGAAGGCTAGGCAGTGTAGCTCATCGGAGTTGGTTGCTAGGGCCATCTGAACCTTGTAGGTCTGGACGTGGTCGACCGGGCTTCCCGAGCCGTTGTATGAATCTAGCCGAGGCTGCTTAAATTCGCGCGGGATAGAGAACCTCGTGATCTGGCTGGAGAATGGTGACTCTGTCTCGGTATTGGCTTGATTCGGAACATGGTTTTGACCAAGCTTTTTGGCCACTCCGTCGATCTGCTTCTGCAAGGACTTGATTCGGGCTTCCACTCCTTCCCGACCGGTATCCGAGGTGCTGGTCAGGTTGGTGGAAGAGGCTTCTTCTTCATGGCGGGGTGCTGTCTTCTGGGATCGGGCTCGGCTATGACTTCGGGTAACCGTTCGCCTAGGGACAACTCGGCTCTTGACCGAGTGACCCCGGACTGATTCCCGGGCCATATGCTCCTGCCTTTCCTTTCGGGCACCACGCCCGCTGTTGATGTCTCTGGCATCCTCAACACGGGACGGGTTGGCTCGGGCACGTTGTCTGGTCAAGATTAGTTCTTGACCGTACGCAACGTTCCCGGGTCGCTTCCCGGCCGTTGGAGGATTGCTTTGCTGGGCTAGCAGTGCTTCGATCTGTTGCTGGATTTGACGCTGGCCCTCCAAGAGTTGTGTGAGGGTTGCGGTGATTTGCTCAGATGTCAGGATTGCTGCAGTCGACGCCGGGGCCGAAGGAACATCCCGGTCGGACTGATGCGCAGCCTTCTTTCCCTTCTTTGGTGGCATATTGATCAGTCAAGAATTTGTTGATGAGAAGAATTGTCGTTTCCCACAGACGGCGCCAAACTGATGATGCCAAAAATTGGTAATAGTAGAGTAAAGCAATTTAGGAGAGAGAGAGAGAGTGAGAGACTATTTTTTGTATGTGGTTCGGCCCTGTTAATGAAGGTACCTACGTCCACGGGTGTGTCTGAGCACGTTCACTAGCAGATCACCGGCGGGCCTGGTGAGCCAACAAAGAGGGGCGGCACTACCAGTAATACCGGCCGGGTGTATGCGTACAATGGTGAATTTTGTAGAGGTGCTGTGTACACTCAAGAGTTGGCCGTCCCCTTCATGAGGGGTGAGAGGTCTCTTTTATAGATGTAAGAGACCTACTCATACATGGATAAGGAAATATAATCATATTGATATAGATTGACACCAATCAAGTAAGTTTCCTAATTGTATTAGGATTGATTGACATTAATTAAGGGGGTTTCCTAATTGGATTAGGAAACAGTTGCACTTTCCATTAGTCTTCTAGCTGGAGTAGGAAACTGCCCATAATTTTGGGTGTATCACCATCTATATAGAGATCTCAATCCTTGATTGGTGCAAGAAATTGACCTTTTACTATAAGATTGTTGTCCCCAAAAACAATCAAGATGAAATTATGATTTACATTGCTTGATATATCGAGTATACAATTCATCAATATAGGATGCACCTCCATGTGATTGAGGTATTGGGTTTGGAAAAAAAAAAGGAAATTAGGTTCTACCACTGACACCAACTTGTTATACATGTAGATGACAATATATTTGTTAGATTCGGGGTGTGAATGAGAGGTTATGTAAGTTCAAAGAGATCATTAGGATCGCTGTGGACTAGCTCGATCAATGCTCAGGGAAAGACTTGGAACGTTAAATTACAAGTTTCTGGTAGGGGGTGTTCGACCGGTCGACCGGGTCCCTTTGACTGGTCGACCGGGACAACGGCTATAAGAAGTTCAAAACATTTTCTGGCAGAAGAGCATTCGACCGGTTGACCGGACCCGTTCGACTGGACCTAGTTTGTAAAGAGTTGCAACTTTTCATGTCGAAACTTTGAATTTGTTTGAACTTCATTTGTTTCTAATAGCTGATAATCGTGTATATACTAATATATATGTAGTGTATAGGTGTTGGGACACAACCATTTGTGTAGAGAAGCATCTCTTACCCATTAGACACCTCTATTTATACAATGTAGTTATCTAGCTATTATGAAGTGACTTTGATTTTCAAATTTTTATCTTCTTTTCATCATCTATTCTATAGTCAATTGAGAGCAATTTATATACATATATTCTACATAACAATTGAAGTTTAGTTGTACTTCAATTGTTAGATCGTAGTATCCTCAAGAACAAGGCGTCGTAGTCCACAAAATAACAGTGTGTGGGGCGTAAACTTATTTTTCGAACAACGTATTCATACGTGCTTCGATCTTAAGTTTAGTCACTGTTCATTAGTTTCATATCCATTGTGTCCAAGAATCGAAAAACAAGTTTATTAGTTGGTATAATGACCGGAGAAACTACTTCTACTACAACTATTGTCAAGAACATTCATGCTGAGAAGCCGGAGAAATTCAAGGGAGAAGACTTTAAACAATGGCAAATGAAGATATTCTATCTTACAACCCTCAACCTTGCACACATCCTATGACAAGAAAAACAGATGGTTCTTACCGAAAATCCGTCAAAAGAACAACAAGCCGCATTGGAAGCATGATACCATTCCGATTTTCTATGCTGAAATTACATTCTAAATGGGCTGGAAAATGTTCTCTACAACCTCTATTAAACTATCACTACCGCCAAAGAGTTATGGGAATCCTTAGATAAAAAGTACAAGACCGAAGATGCGGTACAAAGAAGTTCATTGTGGGTAAATCTTTAGATTTTAAAATGGTGGATTCAATTCCGGTGGTCAAGCAATTGGAAGATATTCAAGGGATCATCAACTAAATCATCTTAGAGGGGATGGAAATTAGTGAACTGTTTCAAGTGGCATCCATAATTGAAAAGTTACCGCCTTTGTGGAAAGAATTCAAAAGCTATCTCAAGCACAAGAGAAAGGAACTTTTGATGGAGGATTTGATAGTCCATTTGAGAATCGAGGAACATAATCGTAAGTGAGCCAAGAAGGGGCAGTAAGGTACTTTGAAACTAAAAGCTAATCTTGTTGAAGGTGAGTCCTTAAAACACACTTCTAAGTCTAAGCATAAGGGAGGAAAAAAGAAGTCTACATACAATGGGTCTAAGGACCGAGATCTTAAGATAAAAGGGAATTGTTGCGTATGTGGAATACCCGGACATCGTGCTAGCGAGTGTCGTTATAAGAAAGGACCAAATGGGAACAAGAATCCTAACCAAGCTAGCATGATGGATATCGACGACCTTGCGACGGTAATCATGGAGTCTTGTGTTGTAACCAATTCAAAAGGTTAGTGGATGGATACCGGGGCTACCAAGCACATTTGTGGGGATAGAAACATGTTTTCTACCTATACAAAGTTGGATGGTAGTGAGAGGCATTATATGGAAAATGGCGCAATTGCGACTGTTGAAGGAAAAGGCAATGTGGTTATAAAGTTCACTTTTGGAAAGGAAATGACTCTTTTCGATGTATTGCATGTTCTCGAAATTCGTAAGAATTTGGTTTCGGGTCCTATGCTTAGTAAGAAAGGTTTAAGCTTATCTTTGAATCTGATAAGTTTGTATTAACTAAAGGAGGAATGTATATAGGAAAGGGTTACCTCAATGAATGAATTTTCAAGATTAATTGTACTCCTAAAATTATTATTAATGAGAATACTATAGGTTCTTCTTTTGTTGTTGAGTTGAGTTCAATGTTGTGGCATTCTAGATTAGGACATGTGAATTTCAAATACATGCATAAAATGATATAAAAATTGACATGTTACACAAATGTGAAATATATGTAGAATCAAAATTGGCCAAAAAGCTGTTTAAATCCATAATAGAACAAGTGAATTACTAAATTTAATTCATACCGACTTATGTGATTTAAAACTAACTCCAACAAGAGGTAGAAGAAAATGCTTTATCGTATTTATAGATGATAGTAGTAGATATTATTATATTTACTTACTTAGTTCTAAAGATGAAACAATGGACATGTTTAAGACATATAGAGCTGAAATTGAAAATCAATTATCTAGAACAATAAAATGAATTAGATTGGATAGAAGAGGTGAATATGATTCAACTCCACTAGCCGAGTATTGTGATAATATTATTCATGAAACCACTGCGCCGTACACACCACAACAAAATGGTGTAGCCAAGAGGAAGAACTGAACCCTCAAGGAAATAGCAAATGCTATGTTAAATTGCTCGAGAGTGCCACACAACTTATGAGGGGATGCCATTCTTACAGAGAATGTCATTCTTAATAGAATTCCACATAAGAAGACTATCAAGTCTCCTAATAAAGTTTAGAAAGGTAGAGTACCCTCGTATAAAAAGCTCAAAGTGTGGGGATGTCTAGTTAAGGTACAAGTTCTGTTTCTTAAACGAAGGAAACTAGGACCTAAGACTGTAGATTGTGTATTTATCAGTTATGCTAATAACTGCATATCGTTTCCTTGTGGTTAAGTCTGAGAATGTAGACATTCATGTCAACACATTCATAGAATCAGTAGATGTCGAGTTCCTCGAACACATCTTTCCTCTTAGGGAATGAAGGCATAATTCAGCACTTAAAAGAAGTATTGAAAATATTACTTCAAGTTCTAAGAACGACGAAGAAATTGAAATTGCTCCTAGAAAGAGCAAAAGAGCTATGGTTTGCACACCACACGATACCCACCAGTGGTAGAGGGATATTCCGATGCGAATTGGATTTCGGATAGTCAAGAGATTAAGTCCACAAGTGGATATATATTCACTTTAGGTGGAGTTGAGATTTCTTAGAAATCAACCAAGCAAACGTGTATAGCACGTTCGACGATGGAATCGGAGTTCATAGCCTTAGACAAGGCAGGTGAGGAAGCCGAATGACTTTGGAACTTCCTAGAAGATATTCTGTTATGGCCAAAATCGGTAATGGCCATAGTTATGCATTGTGACTGTAATGCAACATCTTCCATAGCCAAGAATGCCGTGTATAATGGTAAGTCAAGGAACATAAGAAGGAGACATAACACAATCAAGCAGTTGTTCTCTAGTGGTAGAATCACGATTTACTATGTCAAGTCAAAGGAAAACATTGTTGATCCTCTTACGTAAGGATTGCCTAGAGATCAAGTTCAATATGCTACGAAAGGAATGAGGCTAAAGCCAATATTTTGAATAACCTGGCAGAAACATAACCTAGCTGACTGGATATCCCAAGATCTATGTTCAATAGGCAAACTAGTTGGGAAAGTTCATGTTGTAAACACAAATTTAATGTGGCTCTATTCATGTATATTGTTCAAAGAGTGTAATAAAATTTGTTGAGGTTATGGTTACATATAATGATATTGATGAGTAAATGTTATTACTCTAAAATTGATATCACCTATATTAGAATGGAAGTGGGGTCGCTTCTATGAGAACTTCAAAGGCTTGGTTCTCTAAGAGTTCTCATGAATAAGGATCATGTTCAGGACCAAAATGAACACAACCGAATAAATTAATATGTATAAGGATATGTGGTGTGTTATCTAGTGTTGCTTTACTCCAAAAGGTTGAACAGTACAATACTTAATGTACACTGTATCACCGAGCAAATCCAGTAGAAATTCACTAAGGGAAAGTTCAAGTCCAAAAGACACTTTCCTAACACATTGCAAATCCGTGAATTGCTCTCGTAGTTTTATTGTATTTCGTTTTTGTTTAGGTAGCCATACTCACTAACATGTGGGAGATTGTTAGCTTTGTGGTGGGAATGCGAGGTTATGTAAGCTCAAGGGGATCATTAGGATCGCTATGGACCAGCTCAATGCTTAGGGAAAACTTGCAACGCTAAGTCACAAGTTTCTGGCAGAGGGGTGTTCGACCGGTTGACCGGGTCCCTACGACCAGTCGACCGGGTCAACGACTATAAGAAGTTCAAAACATTTTTTTGGTAGAAGGGCATTCGATTGGTCGACCGGACTCGTTCGAATGGACCTAGTTTGTGAAGAGTTGCAACTTTTTATGTAGAAACTTCGAATTGTTTGAACTTCATCTGTTCTAATGGCTGATAATTGTGTATATACTAATATATATGTAGTGTATAGGTGTTGGGACACAACCATTTCAATTTGTGTAGAGAGGCATCTCTTACCCAATAGACACCTCTATATATACAATGTAGTTTTCTATTTTGAAGTGACTTTGATTTTCAGATTTTTATCTTCTTTTCTTCATCTATTCTAGAGTCAATTGAGAGCAATTTATATACATATATTCTGTAGAACAATTGAAGTTTAGTTGTACTTCAATTGTTAGATCGTAGTATCTTCAAGAATAAGGTGTCGTAGTCCACAAAACAACAGTATGTGAGAGGTAAATTTGTTTTTCGGACAACATATTCATATGTGCTTCAATCTTAAGTTTAGTCATTGTTCATTAGTTTTATATCCATTGTATCCAATAATATCAACTTCTTCCTTTAAGTTAGGGGAAATGACAAAAACTCGTTCTACAAGATTCATTAAAGAATACTATACTTTTATTATAATTGCATAAACAATTCTATGACATTGACTTTTTATTAATTTATTTATTTATAATGTTTTTTTTCAACTTTTTATGAGACATAAACAAGTAGCATAAAGGCATTATAAGAAATACTGGTGTTTTAGTGTGTAATTTACCTCTTACTATTTTTTAATTTTTTTCTCCAACAAAAAGAGATATTCATTGATAATAACATAACAAGATTTACAAAATATCATCATCAAATTTATCCTAAAGTTTTTAAGACTTAGGACCTCATTTTCTATAACTAAACATCAGGATAAGCACCTGAGAAAAATTAATCCACACTAGTATGGATGTCATTTAAAAGAATCCGTGCTCCCTCAAGCTCCAACCTAAGTTCATGCTACCACATAAGAAAAGACTTGTATTACTTTGTCCTACCTACATATATATATATATATTTATATGTATATATATTGAATAAGTAATTGAATAAGTAGGTTCATTAATCGATTTAAAGAAAAATAGACCGTATACAACCAGAAACTATTTCGTGTAATTATGCAAATCATGAAGAGGGATATCAAGGGAGGTAGGTGAAATTTAACAAAGAAGAAAGAAAAAACTACTGACTGCATATATGTTATAATCACAACTTTGAATATCATGAATATCCTCCTACTATTTCCAGCTTAATTACCTGTACACTATTTAGAAAATTGAAGAGCTAGCTAACAGTCTCAAAGTGTCCTTGGCCTGCAGTTGGCCAGGTAGGAGATGCATTTCCTATCCATATCCCCTCAAAATTTTCAGTCCTTGAATTCCTTTTTCTGGGTTTATATCCTAGATCTAGTCTTCAACTTGGAATTTAAGATTAAACATATGAATCTATATTATGTCAGTACATTTTATTATGTACGTTTCATACTGTTTAAAAAGTGATTTGTTCAATTAGGCCTGCCAATGGATTGGATTCGGACCGGATTCATCGAATCCAAATCCATTTGTTAAGCTAATCAAATTAATTTGCCTTATTGGATTTGGATTCTATAATACCCGTAATTGTGTTATTGCATTTCATTACATTGCCATGCATGATAATCTCGCGTGTTGTGCTTTTGGCACATGTTTGAGTGTGTTTTTACTCACGAGTCGATTTGGGTGTCTGTGTTAGAGAACCCTTTGAGGCTATGTTGATTGAGTGGTTTGTTGTTGTGAAGTCCCTCCGAGTATGAGACGGTCAATGTGGAACACCTTAAATGTTTATCTGAATTAAATGTTTTCCTGTGTAATGCACTATCTGTATTATTTCTGGTTTAGAATTTAATTGTGTTGTTAGACTTAGTATCCTGGTGAGGACGAATTAACACGCTATTAATTTGGTAGGCTAATTAGTAATTTCGAAAATGTCATGTAGGAATTCACGTTTTAGCAACCAAACGGAACTTAGTCAGAAACTTTTACAATTTGGAGGTTTCACTCGTAAAGCTATGAATTAGCTGTGTAGAAAGTTTTAGAGACTGATTAGGATTTTTAAAAACTCGTGGGGAGGTAAACATAATTTTTGGAAATATTGTCTATATATAGATAGAGATGATCTTTAGACTTTTATAAGTTTTAACCTAAAATCCAAGAGGAGGCCAAAAAGGGAGATTTGATTGCTTAGAGCTTCTCAACGCCAGACGACGACCGTTCGTCCGCTGGTTTTTCACCAAATTTCATATTCGAGTTCCCTGAGGTAAGAGCTTCGTTTTGATACCTATTAGGCCTTGTTTGGCCAAATTTTCTGAAAAGTCTTTTTCTAGAATTTTTCATAAACGTTGATAATCGGACTTTTGATCCATAGGAATTGTACTAGAAGGTTCTCTGCACATTCTTTGTGCACGGGTTTTCCTTGGATCGTAGTTTATGAGCGTTATTTAGAGGTGAGTGATTCAACTATATTTTTGGAATGATTTCTTGACATGTATTCATGTTGTGATATAAAAATCAAGTGTTAGTATAGATATATATTGTGTAGTTCATATTGGGTGATTGTATTGATAAGTAGGCCCACTTGCACGGTGAAATGTTTTGTTTACCGCGAGTATGGTGATATGTATTTGAGCATGTTGAGTTGCTTATTTGGTTCAAAGGAGCACGTGGTTATTGAGCCATCTTGTGGAGCCGATATAGGCATTAAGGTCGCACGATTGAAGAGAAGAATCATGGATCTTACCCTTTCGCATTGACTTATTGGCGAGGAGTCACAGATTGGGAGTATGGGACGTACACGTGAGGCTTTGGAGACTAGTATGAATTGTAGAGATGTGAATGCGAGTATGTTTATCATTCATGTGCATATGTTGTTTTATTTGTTAAGTGTCAGCTTAAACAAATTGAATATGTTTGGTTATTCAAATAACCATTGCAGGAATTAATGCCGGCGAGAAATCGCAGAAGTGAGCACGTGGGTTTGGGAGTTCACTTAGAAGACGACAATATGTTGATCTCGTCGTTTTGTAATAGACTTCTTATAATAAGAATCTTTATGACTTTTAACTATGTTTAACTTAGAATCGTAGATTGAATTAGAGATGTTGAAATAGACAGTAACATGTTGTAATTATGTTTTAGTAATGTTTTAATCAAGTTAGGATCACTTTGGCATGAGTGTGGTGTGTGTGTGTTTGGTCCCTGGAGATTTTTATAAAGCTTTTAAACCTACAAAATTTGTAATGCTACCATAAACCAGTCGACTGGTAGAGAAAACAATTAACTGGAGTCTCTTTTCTAGCAAATCACTGCATTCTTTTATAGAGGATCAGTCGACTGGGTCATGTTTTCAAATCAGATAGTTTTATCTAGGTTGGACTTTGGTCGACCGGATCGTACCAGTCGACTGAATATTTGAAGCCCTAGTCGACTGGACATAGAAAACAGTCGACTGGATTATGTTCTAAATTCAAACTTTCTGCTGGACCGGTATCAGTCGACTGGGCCTAAGGTGCAGTCAACTGGACTGCTGCTTTTCAAAATGTTTTGTTTTCTTTTTGCTGCGTGTGTTCTTAAAATTAATTTTTGGGAACATTAATGAATTGGTTTAGCCTCGGTGGTGTGCCATAGGCTCCAGTTCTACTATTGTGGGACCAGACTCTAACAGATTCAGATCAGATTAATTAGATCATATGAAATCCAAATATGGATTTATTAACTATCGAATATCCTAATGAATATCAGTTAAGAAATCTACTATTTTTTAACATTTAAAATTATAAATTTTTTCAAGTCATAAATTCATATTTATTGTATAAATATCACTCTTTTGTGTAGTTTATTACATAATATGACATAATAATTGGGCAAATACCATGCTTTATTGTATAATATATAGTAAGCACAACAATAAATTACATAATAATATGATTATATTATAGAATTTTGGCCAAAACTACCTCATATTAGACTTTATGGTTTTAAAGACCAATCGGTTTTTATGTGTATTAAAAACTCCAAGATTAAAGAAAATTAGGCACACCAATCCTTTGACCACTTTAAATGAATAATATTATGACAAAAATAACCTTAAGAGGGTTATACAGTATTTCACAAAGAGAACGTACAATATAGAGAGAGAATTTAGAGAAGATCGGTTAGGGGGCCAGTGGCCGGCAGAGGAGGGATGAGGGAGGAGACGACGATTATGGAGTCTAGCGATGGAGTCGCGGGACCGATGTGCGAGGCGTAGTCCATCTGTCGAAATCTCTTTCCCTCTCTCTCTCTCTCTCTCTCTCTCTCTCTCTCTCCTGATATGTGACAAACCCTAGCTCGTAGCCATGACTGGTGAAAGTTTGATCTCTCAATCTGCCCCAACCCTAGGTAAAGGATTTTCAGGCAACTGAAATGACAAAGATGAAGGTAGATGCTTTTGGTGTTTGGTTCGATCCTCTGACAAATCATGTGGTCAAGTCTTTTTTGGATGTGAAGTGGTCATTCTCCATATTTCATTCCTCCTGGGTGTACTGTCAGTCTCGATTTATGTGCTTCTTCAAGAAAATCTTTTCTCAAGTCTCCTCAATTTGGCACACATAATCTGCTTTGACATCTGTATCCTCCATCGGTCCCAACCTTCCATTCTGTCGGGTTCTTTTTTGACATTTTGACGAACATTCTCGAAATTTCTCATCTCCCTTTTGGGTCTCGATGATTCGGCTCACAAGTGTTGGTTGTACCATGAGGCATCCAAAGTGTTTTCCAACACTTCCCGTAGAGATCTGCATAACAAATTCAACGATTGTCTCTAAGGCTTTCCATTCCCTTATCATCAATGAAGCAATCATTCCTTGAGGTTTCTGACTTAGGGTGTCAGCGACTACATTAACCTTACCAGGGTGGTATTCCAATGTAAAGTCATAGTCCTTAATCAGTTCCATCCATCGGCGTTGCCTTATGTTCAACTCTTTCTGAGTAAACAAATACTTAAGGCTCTTGTGGTCTAAGAACAAATCAAATTTCTCCCCATACAAGTAGTGTGTCACACCCGTTCCAAAATTCTATAGTTTTATCTTGCATGAATAGAAATTGTAAGTTTATCAATGTTAGTTGATAATGGTGATGAGGTTGACTATGGTTCAACGGTAAGGTGTCAATGAGGACACGGGAACATGGCATTTCATGTTGCATTGGCATGGTTAAATGACATTTATATGATTTAAATATTATTTGATATATCTGGTATTCCTGTGAATAGTAATTATACCAGTGTAGTATAATTTCTGGTAATTTTGATATTGTTAGATATCATTTTGAGAACTGTGGTGAGAACTTGAGCGTTACGTTAAATAAAAAGGTAGTTTGTGTAGAGATTCCACATAATTTAGTTTTTGGACGTAATTTCGGACCCAAACGAGACTTTGTCGAAAACTTTTCTAAATTTTAATTTTGACTCGTAAAGGCATAAAATGAACGTGCGCGACATTTCGTGGATTAATTAGAAGTTTGAGAAACTCGCGGGGAGGTAAACACGATTCCCGAAGAGTTCATCTATAAATAGTTGAGGATGAGTTTGCATTATTTGCAAAACTCATATAATATCTTAAGAAAGGAGAGAGAAGAGGAGATTTGTTGCCACAGGCTTGGCGACGACGATCGGCGACCTTTCGTCAGTCAGATTTTCACCAAATTCAAGATTTGAACTCGTGGAGTTAAGATCTACATTTTTGATACTACTTAGGCCATGTTTGGCAAATCTTTATAAAAATCTAATTTCTAGACTTTTGGGGAAAATGGGTATAAACTTGTAGGAATCATCTCAAATTTAAAATTCGACGTTTAATCGGCGCTCTAGTCGATCCTTCAAAGTTTGAAGAGAATCGTACGAGGTGTGAAGTTCTAACTTGTGAAATATAGAGAAATACATGTTTGATATTTCGACGACAAAATTGAGATCCGGGTAAAATCCATGTGTTAATTGTAGGCCCGTTAATTATGCACATGCTAAATTTTGAATAGCATGTCTACTTTTATGCGAGCACGTTGAGTTGTCTATGTGGGTCAAAGGGAAGTCTTATATAAATTCATGAAAGAGTAAGCTTCTCGATGTTTGAGAATTTTAGTAGCGATGGCTATTATGCATGGTTTAAGGCTTGGACTTGCCAGGGTACTTGGGGATGTAATGGTTGTAGGCTTGGACTAGCCATTGACATCGCGGTTTAAGGCTTGGACTTGCCGCTGTCGGGTAAAGGCGTATTTTCTCCCTAGAGACTATTAATATGATTTATGAGATTAAAGCATGATTTGTCATATATTGCATATGCTAGAACTTGTGCACTAAGCATATAGCTGAGCAGTGAAGATTTACTCCATTGCAGGTTAGAAGAAAGACAAGAAGAAGCTTGAGGAATGCAGGGGAATCACGTTGTTCATATCTTTTGTTCTCTTTTCCTTAAACTTGTACTAAGAACTTTAAATTCGTAACATGTTTAGTGTGGAATCTTGGGAGAGATTGTAGTATTGTAATCGCTAGTAAACTTTTGAAGTTACGTTTTAAATCGTTGGTATACAATCGTGTTTGTGTTGGTTTTGAATTGGAGGAGTGTAGTTTGGAATCGTGCAGAGAATTAGTGTGCTGATGCGAATCAGTTGACTGATTTTTGTTTCAGTCGACTGGATTGCTGTGCGTAATTGAACAGTGCATAATATGTTTGGGAATCAATTGATTGGATGGTGAAAAATAGTCGACTGGATGGGGTCCCAGAACACCATTTTCTGTTAGAATAGAGTTTCAGTCGACTGAAAAATTTGGGCACCAGTCGACTGGGTCCCCGACACAGTCGACTGGACCAGGCTATTGATCTTTTGAATTTTATGCCTTTGGATGGTCAGTCGACTGGGTTCCCGATCAGTCGACTGGACCTCTGTTTTTTTCAAAATGTATTCTATTAGAAGTGTTCCAATTGGCAAAACTTTTTACAACTCTATTTTTAAATGGATTTGACTTATGTTTCCGCTACGGTTTTACTTTAATGGAACTGGATAAGCCTTGATGGCCTGCCACGTATCCTATTTCTGCGTGTAACGGTATGAGTCATGACATTTAATGGAATCAGAGCTAGAGGTTAACAAAACTTTGGGAGCATTCAACGACGAGTGGAGTATTGAGCGAATTGTCACACATTCTAGAGTGCATCCATACATGGTAGAGATGTTTGATGCATATGTATGTTGTTTACATACATGATATTGTTATTGTTGTACATGCATAGTGTTTATGCATCGAGATTAACAGGATTGTAACCATGAGTGACGACCGAGAATTATCGCCACATACCTGACGTATGAATGAAATGGCAGAAATGATGGGAAATATAGGAGATATGATCCGGAACATAGCAGAACGGTTACCTCCAACGCCTCCATTGGAGCCAGAACCGATAATCGTGGTACTAGCGCCTGGGAATAGGGGTATGAGATCAATATTTGAACAATTTACCAGGAAAAAACTGACAGAATTTCATAGGACTTCTGACACGACACTGGCTGAGCATTGGGTTATGGACATGTAAAGAATATTCTGATCTATCCCGATGACTGATAGAGAAAAGATTGAGAACGCCAATGATATACTCAGAGGTGAGGCTCAGAACTGGTGGGTGAATGTTTTAGATCAGGGAGCACCAATAACGTGGGAGGGATTTAACGCAGAGTTTAATCGTCGATTCTTCCCAAGGGTTGCTCTTTATGCAAAGAAGAGAGAATTTGATAATCTTCGATAGGGAAAGATGACCGTGACAGAATATATGTCAAGGTATAATGCTTTGCTGAATTTGGAAAGGGGTCTGTGTTGACCGAGGAAGATAGAGCGAGGAAATTTGAAGAAGGTTTAAGGGAAAATATCCGTTTGAGGGTGGAGACCTATGAACATTCGACTATGGTAGCAGTGCAACAAATAGCGCTTGTGGCCGAGAGTGGAATAGAAAGGTCGAGGCAGAATCAACACGGTAAACGGGGAAATAAGGGTGGTGATTGGAACGAAGGCGGATCTTTCAAGAGGTCGTTTCTAAGAGGCTCTGGTTCTAGTTTCAGTGACTTTAGGAGGGCGCCAAGTAACATACTGTTGTGTTCACTTTGCAACCGACCACATTTAGGCCGATGTTTCATGACCAAACCCCAGAACAGAAACCAAGGAGGAGGTAGTGCTAATTCTACACCTGACATGAGAGGCAAGTATTATGATTGTGGAGTATTTGGACATCATGCCAAGGATTGTCTGAGGAAGCATTCTCAGCAAGGAGCTAGTTCTATGGCTTCCAGTTGGTTGAAGCCTAGATAATCCAATGACAGAGGACAAAGGACTGAACAACGTCAAGGAAGAGCCTATCAGATGAACCTAGGAGATATGACTGCTTCAGAGATAGTGGTCTCAGGTATGGTGCTTGTATGTTCGCATTTAACACGTATACTTGTCGACTCGGGATCTACACATTCATTTGTATCGCATGCCTTTGTTGAACATTTGAATGTTAAATCGGTACCGTTAGGATATGAATTATCTATTGCCGTACCTCTTAGTAAATCGAAAATGACGTCTACTATATATAAGAACTGTGAGATCAAACTAGGCAAGAAGTTGATGACTATAGACCTTATACCGATTGTGGTGAACCATTTCGATTTGATATTGGGAATGGATTGGTTAGCACTTAACCAAGCCACGATAGACTGTGAACGAAAAGAGGTTAATTTCTTATCACCGATACATAGGAACTTTTGTTTCCAAGGGAGTGTGGTTATACTGCCGCCGTACTTGATTTCAGCTATCCGAGCTGGAAGGTTATTGAAAAAGGGATGTTAAGGATTCCTATGTTCAGTGACTGAAGTCTCAGCGATCGAATCAAGAGTAGAAAACATTCCAATAGTGCGAGAATACCCAAATGTGTTTCCTGACAACTTACCAGATGTTCTTATTGAGAGAGATGTTGAGTGCACTATTGAGGTTATGCCAGACTTAAGGCCAGTATCGAAAGCACCGTATAGAATGGCACCTGTGGAATTAAAAGAGCTAAAAATTCAACTACAGGAACTACTTGATAGAGGTTTTATTCGAACTAGCATATTGCCGTGGGGAACTCCAGTGTTATTTGTTAAGAAGAAAGATGGTTCAATGAGAATGTGTGTGGACTATCGAGAATTGAATAAATTGACAATCAAGAATAAGTATCCATTACTGAGAATTGATGACCTATTTGATCAACTTCATGGGGCACAAGTATTTTTGAAGATAGATATGAGATCGGGTTACCATTAGTTGAAAGTAAAGGCTGAAGACGTTGAGAAAACTACTTTCAGAATGCGCTACATATATTATGAATTTCTAGTCATTCCATTTGGAGTTACGAATGCACCAGCCGCATTCATAGATCTCATGAATCGAGTCATCAAGGACTACTTGGATGATTTTGTGATAGTGTTCATCGACTACATTCTTATCTACTCATCGAGTGAGATAGAACACTAGAACCATTTGAGATTGATACTTCAGAGACTGCGAGAAAAGCAATTATTTGGTAAATTCAAAAAGTGTGAATTCTGGTTGTCTAGCATTACTTTTCTTGGTCACGTGATTTACAAGAATGGAGTTTTAATTGATCTTCTCAAGATAGAGGCTGTATCTGATTTGCAGAGGCTGACATCTGTATCCGAGATCCAAAGTTTCTTAGGACTAGCGAGGTACTACTGCCGTTTTGTTGAGCACTTCTCGAAGATTTCTTTACCTATAACAAGGTTGATGAGGAAAGGGATTACATTTGAATGGAATCAAGAATGTGAAGCCAGTTTTCAAGAGTTGAAGTCAAGGTTGACAAGGGCACCTATCTTGACAATACCATCCGGACCTGAGAGATTTGTGATCTATAGTGATGCTTTACATCAAGGGTTGGGATGTGTGCTTATGCAAGGTGGCAGGGTGATTGCTTATGCGTCTAGATAGTTAAAGACTCACGAGGTAAATTATCCAACTTATGATTTAGAATTGGCAGTGTTAATTCATGCTTTGAAGATTTGGAGACATCATTTGTACGGGGAGAAATGTGAGATCTTCACAGACCACAAGAGTTTGAAATACCTGTTCACACAACGAGACCTGAACATGAGATAGAGAAGATGGTTAGAGCTGATGAAGGATTACGATCTTTCTATTGAATGTCATCAGGGGAAAGCTAATGTAGTAGCCGATGCATTAAGCCAGAAGACACCAAGGAACTTAGTCGACGAACTAACTCAACAAAAAGAATTGGTAAAGGAGATGGAATTTGATGTAATTCCAGAGTCTAGGGGTGACTTAATGATGGCGATCATAGCACACCCAGATATTATTGATGAGATTAAGAGGAAACAATTTAATGATGTTTACTTGTGCAAAATAAGAGACGAGATACCTTTGGGAAAACGACCTGGTTTTGTAATAGAATAAGGAACCTTGAAACTTGAAAGAGAGGATTCTAGAAGAAGCACATAGTACTCGATATTCAGTGCACCCGGGAAGTAATAAAATGTACAGAAACATGAGAGAAAACTTCTGGTGGAAGGGTATGAAGCGTGAAGTCGCTAAGTTTGTATCTGAATGTTCGGCATGTCAACAGGTCAAAGCAGAAAGATAAGTACCTACGGGATTATTACAACCATTACCTGTGTCCGAGTGGAAATGGGATGAGATCATGATAGATTTTGTTTCTGGATTTTCGCGATCGCCTAACAAGAATGACAAGATTTAGGTTATAGTTGACAAGTTGACGAAGTCAGCTCATTTTCAACCAATCAAGATGACCAAACCTTCGAAGTTAATTGAGTTGTGTGTGAAAGAGATTATGAGACTATATGGGGTTCTAGCCATGATCATATCAGATCGTGATAGTAGTTTTACGTCGAGGTTTTGGGGAAGTTTGCACAAAGCTATGGGTACGAAGTTGAGTTTCAGTACTGCATTTCATCCTCAGATCGATGGATAGTCGGAGCGTATGATTCAGACGTTAGAGGATATTCAGACTTTGTGTTCTAGATTTTGGGAGTGATTGGGAGAAACACCTACCATTGATTAAATCTGCGTATAACAACGTGTTTCAATCGAGTATCGGAATGGCACCTTATGAAGCCTTGTATGGACGTAAATGTCGATCACCGGTTTGTTGGACCGAGGTTGGAGAAAGGAAGTTACTAGGACCTAAGTTAATACAGGTGACTACTGAGAAGGTGAAGTTGATTCAGGAGCGACTTAAGGTAGCTCAGAGCCGTTATAAGAGTTATGCGGACTCTAAACGACGACCGATGAATTTTGAAGTTGGAGATTTCGTATACTTGCGAGTATCGCCTTCGAAAGGCATTATACGATTCGGAAAGAGGACAAAGCTCAATCCAAGATTTATAGGACCTTTTGAGATCCTAGAGAGGGTAGGACCAGTGGCTCACCGATTGGCTTTATCATCAGAAATGGAACATGTGCACAATGTGTTTCATGTATCAATGTTGCGACGTTGTATGACAGATGCGAGTAAGATCATTGTACCTGAGTCGTTACAGATTCAGGAAGACATGACTTATGTGGAACAACCGAGAGAGATTCTAGATCGAAAAGAGCAAGTCTTGAGAACAAAGACAATTTCAATGGTAAAAGTGCTATGGCGTAGCCATACGGTGGAAGAAGCCACATGGAAAAATGAGGAAGATATGAGGAATGAATATCCATACCTGTTCGATGTATGAGGTATAAGTTTGGGGACAAACTTCCTTTTTGGAGGGGAGAGTTGTCGCACCCGTTCCAAAATTCCATAGTTTTATCTTGCATGAATAGAAATTGTAAGTTTATCAATGTTAGTTGATAATGGTGATGAGGTTGACTGTGGTTCAACGATAAGGTGTCAATGAGGACACGGGAACATGACATTTCATGTTGCATTGGCATGGTTAAATGACATTTATATGATTTAAATGTTATTTGATATATCTGGTATTCCTGTGAATAGTAATTATACCTATGTAGTGTAATTTTTGATAATTTTGATACTGTTAGATATCAGTTTGAGAACTATGGTGAGAACGTGAGCGTTACGTTAAATAAAAATGTGGGTTGTGTGAGATTCCACATAATTTAGTTTTCGGACCCAAACGAGACTTAGTCGAAAACTTTTGTAAATTTTATTTTTCACTTGTAAAGGCATAAAATGAACGTGTGCGACGTTTCGTGGATTAATTAGAAGTTTGAGAAACTCGCGGAGAGATAAACGCAATTCCCAAAGAGTTCGTCTATAAATAGTTGAGGATGAGTTTGCATTATTTGCAAAACTCATATAATATCTTGAGAGAGGAGAGATAAGAGGAGATTTATTGCCACGGGCTTTAAGACGACGATCGGCGACCTTTCGTCAGTCAGATTTTTACCAAATTCGAGATTGAACTCGTGGAGGTAAGATCTACGTTTTGATACTACTTAGGCAACGTTTGGTAAATTTTTATAAAAATCTAATTTCTAGACTTTTGGGGAAAACAGGTATAAACTTGTAGGAATCATCTCAAATTTGAAATCCGACGTTTAATCGGCCCTCTAGTCGATCCTTCAAAGTTTGAAGAGAATCGCACGAGGTATGAAGTTCTAACTTGTGAAATATAGAGAAATACATGTTTAATATTTCGATGATGAAATTGATATCCAGGCAAAATCCATGTGTTAATTGTAGGCCCGTTAATTATGCACGTGCTAAATTTTGAAAAACATGTCTACTTTTATGCGAGCACGTTGAGTTGTCTATGTGGGTCAAAGGGGAGTCTTATACAAATTCATGCCGGAGTAAGCTTCTCGATGTTTGAGAATTTTAGTGGCAACGGCTATTGTGCATGTGTAATAACCTGCATTTCCATTTAATTTTAAAATACATTTTCATATTTAATTGGTTATTGCATTGTCATATTTAATTTCATGTAATGTGGGCTGCTTCATTTAATTACATTTCTCATATTCTAATTATTGTCCCTTGTGTTATGTCATATTAAAATTCATGATGGGGTTAAACTGTAATTTTTATAAAATTAGCAATACCTGTGTGGATTTCCAAAACTGTATTTCAAAACGGTGGAAATATTTTCTGTTGACTCAAACTGTATTTTTATTTAAACCAGAAAATCAATCCTTACGATAAAACGAATTTCCTGTATTTTTGTGGTGACCACCGCGCCCCGAAAATACCAGTTTATGTCTAAAACTGTCCATGTTGGGTTTAACTTCCACAGATTTTGGAAATGACCGATTTAGACATTTGCTTTATTTCCATTAATGGCAAGTAATCATTGGATAAGGCATTGTTTGGGAATGATTAGCTTATATGTGCTAATGTTGTGCCATAAGCTAAGTTGCCAAACAACTTGCAATTGACCCCTATGAACCTATTTGACCCCTACTCTAATTCACAGCAATTCTATACATCCATATACGTATCTATATCTGTGTAATTAGCTAATTAAGAACTTAACTCAATTGTTGAGTGAAGAGAACACAACTTGGGCTCCAAGTTCTTCTAATTGGAGTTCTATAATTAACAACATCCCCTTACTTCATTACACATTCTGCACAAGCTCACACAGAGAGTTGAGAGTTTTCTTCAGCAATTATATAGAGAGAGAAAGCTCTTAATCCCCATAGCCAAAGCTTGGGTTTGAATTTCTCCATTTGTTTTCCTTTCTCAACAAACACTACTTCTCTTTGATATCTGTGAGTATTACTAACTCACTAAGAATGTAATTTCATGTCTATTTACTGTGTGATTGTTTAATTTGGTAATACACCATTGTTGACCCTACGTATAAAAATTCATAGCTTGAAATCAAGATTTTCAAACCTTAATCTAAATTCGTTTTTAGAGATGAATATGGAAGATTATAGTATGTGTTGACTGTGTTTGAAGTTTTAGAGCTTAATTCGTTCATATGAGAAAGTATATTAGAAATCAAATTTTGACATGTTTTGGTTTTTCATAAAATTGGAGAGTCATGGTTAGAATCATGTTAAATTAACTATAGATTCTTAATCCTTGTTGAAAAACAAAGAGATCCATATATAATAGGACATATACACTTACAGAACTGAAATGGGTCAAAAAGACCCCTGTTTCACTGAACCAGAGCAGTTCCTGCGGAGAAGATGAAGCCTCTGCTTCATCTCGCGCCACGATCGCGCGCGCGAAGAATCGCGCGAGCGGCCCGCGCGAGCGACCTTTCGCGCGAGCGGCCCGCGCGCGCGAGGTAGGCTTCCCCAGGCAGACTTAAGAGTTTATATATATAATTGAAAATCAGGCTGATCGCGCGAGCGAGGGTCGCGCGAGAACCCCTTCGCGCGAGCGATCCGCGCGCGCGACCCTGGCTGTTTCAGGCGGTCAGAAAACTTATTTTATAAAAAGAAAAATTTGACTTATCGCGCGAGCGGCCCGCGCGAGCGACCTTTCGCGCGAGCGGCCCGCGCGCGCGAGGTTGAGCAGTTTCTGTTTTTGTCTGTTTTGTGTTTAAGGTCTGTTTTGTTCAACTTTTTAGTACTGTCAAGGCTCTGTTTGGGAATTTAGTTCATCAGAACACTATTTGGTCATGTTTGATTGATTAAAACATGGTAGTATGACCTATCAAGCCCCGTACGCATGTTGTATTTATAATTCAGTAAATTGCCGCATGTTTAAGTTTCATGACATACATGTGGGGTCAGTAGTACATGCATGGGGGTGTCAGTCAGTGTGGAAAAGAGTAATGGCAGGGTGGAAAGAGTATGAGTTGTGTTTGTGGTTGTGGTTGTGGTTTGTGGTTGTGGTTTGTGGTTGTGGTTTATGGTTGTGGTTGAGTTTGTGGAAGAGGGTATCTTTGAAATGCGACGGTGGCAAATAAGGACACTCCCTGACGCCCATGGAAGCGTTAAAGTGTGTGAAGCCGAACTCGGACACTCACTGGCACCCATGGAAGTGCTAAAGTGTGGCCTACGGACACTCCCTGATAACTCAAGTCTGGATACTGTGTGAGGGGTTGCCCCGGTATTTGCATGGCGGTTAGGGTATTCAAAGTGTGAGGCATTGGACACTCCCTGGTACCCCGGACCAAAGTGTGAGGCAAACTGGACACTCCCTGGCGCCCCGTTGCTAAAGTGTGGCTATCGTAGTATTTCAAAGAGACCAGGAGTAGGATAGTGGGTTGTTGTGACTGTCGAGAGAAAAGCGTCGGCAAGATGAGTGTGGTGCATTGTTCTCATACACGGTCCCATCTGTTTAAATTACCCTCTTTTAATAATGTTGTGAATGTTTTTTTTTCTAAATGAGCTCCTTACTTCAATAATAAACTTGTGGATTTAAATGGGAATTGGGAAAAGGTAAGTTGGTATGTTTTACATTCAAAGTTGTGTTTTTAATACTCACCAGCTTCTTGAAGCTGACGACGTTGATGCGTCCTGGACATTCGTGTTCAGGCTTTTCAGGTTACAATCAGGAGGACTCATACGATTATGCTAATTAAGAATGGCTGCTGTTGGGACGAGAAACTATTTATCATATGTTTTTAAGTTTATCTGTTTTGAGTTATGAACTATTTTGTTTTAAGGATGACTGTAACAGACTCTAAGTTATTATTTTATTTTCAAGGCGGTCTGTGCCTTAGTTGACCCTGGTTTATAAGATGTAATAAGATAGAAGTTTTTGTAAGCCTTGATTCATTTACTCTGATTATTATGTTTTGTTGTTTGACGTTTGGGACGGAATCGATCCTTCAAACTGTCGCGACCTACGGGTCCATAAAGGAAATTAAACGCTTTCCTTATTTATGCTACGTCGGGGCGTGACAGGATTTAGTGGTATCAGAGCCAGGTTATTATTTATCACAAGATAGTTTAGCCAGGTTAGGGTTTACCAGTATAGACCCGATTCCACATTCCATTAAGTGTTACACACCCGATGATACGACAGGGAGGATAGACTCAGAACCCAAACGCCTAAGATTATTCTGTTCTGACTTTAAGTAGTACCTTTTCAGGTATGGATCCAGCTCCCCCACTTTATGTACCAGACAGGTTCGGAGGACACTTCGTGTTACCTGGGGCAGTGATCCCAGCTTTCCTTGACCTATATCAGGCGGCCGTAGAGCAGTTAGCCGTGGTGACGGTAGTATCTGAGGTTTGGCACCAGGTCCACGTGATAGGCCTAGTTGACCTGACCCGTATTCGTTTTGAGCTTCGATATTTCGCAGAGGCTCAGCGTCTAGTTTTGGTCGAGATTCTGCGGTTGGTCGATAGCGATGCTTTCTACCTTCCCCTCGAGATCCAGATCGTGCATGCCCACCTGGCTCAGTTGGAGATGCCTCCGCCGGTGGTACCCATTGCTGAGGACGATGCAGAGGTTGTCCACGTGGTCCCAGTAGGTGGGGAGATCTTAGAGGACGGCATAGGTCTGGACGATCTTGCCGCTGAGCTCGAGGCTGAGCTAGCACTGGAGCTAGCCCTACCTGAGGAGATGGTAGATGAGGCAGATACTCCTGAACCTGCTTCATCGTCCACCTCTCACAGCTATGATGGGGTTGGACCGTTCGTTGTTCAGCGATTTCGCCCTGTCGATTCGCTAGATCTCCTGATAGCTGCTTATGGAGATGATTGACGTTCTAGTTATGACTTGTACATATTTACTGCTTTTAATTATTAGCTCTATCTCTTTTTGCAACTGTAATTACATGCATTAGAGTGTAGGGCAATGACCCCATTTTTGTAACATTAACTCTTGCATGCGTCCTAACCCATATAGATAGGGTAGGCATTGATCTGACCATACGTGCTTTTTGTATCTACTTGACAAGAAGTGATATATATATAAGATATACCCTTTTTGAATGTTGTTGTCCTTTAAATTGCGTTATAAACACTGTTACATGCATGTTTCTCATTCTTCTATCACTATCATGCATAGAATGGCTGGAGGAGTAAGAAGGAACAGGAACCTGATCGAGGGAGCGCCCGAGGCTGCTGATCCTACAGGGATGTTTGAAGCGTTTATCAGACGGTTAGAAAGGATCGGTAATACGAACGACAACCGAAGAGACCGTCAAACGGGAGACAAGTTGCTAGAAAGATTCCGTGCTCTAAGGCCCGAACAGTTTGCGGGTACAGCAGAACCCTGGAAGGCCGAGCAATGGTTGAGACAGATGGACCGTATGTTCGAGGCTGTCCAGTGCAATGAGATAGACAAGAGGAGATTGGCTACGTTTCAGTTGACCGATGCTGCCGCAGATTGGTGGGATTCGGTTATAGCTACTATCGGAAATGCAGCTGCTACCGGAATGACGTGGACGGCATTCAAGGGAAGATTTTTGGAGAAGTATTTCCCGGCTACGGAGAGGCATAGGAGAGAGAAAGAATTCATGGATTTGACTCAAGGGACCAAGTCGGTGCAGGAGTACACCACACAGTTTGAAAGACTGTCTCGATTCGCTCCACACCTGGTTGATACTGAAGACAAGAAGATACGGAAGTATAACCAAGGGCTGACACCGCAGATTCGTCGCCTGACTCTTGGCCACCTAGATAAATCGTTTGAAGGACTTGTTGGTTTGGCTACCGACCTGGAAGAAGATGCTCGAGTGAGCCGAAAACAATTTGAATTCCGACCGCCTCAGAGGGGTAATTTTGGGAATAGACCACCAATGAACCGTACCCAAGGGCAGAAGAGGAATTTCGACGGAAGCAAGAAGACCCAGGCTATTACCTATCCGACTCAACCCCGAGTAGGAGAAGGAAGTAGTAGTGGAAAGTGTTTCAACTGTGGCAACCCTGGTCATGTGGCACGTGATTGTAGGGCACCGAGGCGTGCTACTCAGCAAGGGATAGTCTGCTTCAACTGTGGTGAACCAGGCCACATCAGCAGGTTCTGTACTGCTCCTAAGCAGGTGACTTATGGTCAACAGGGTCAGACTCGCTTGAATGCTGTTATCCCTGATGCCGCTGGATATGATGGAACTGCGTATGAAGAAGGAAATTATGAAGAAGCTCAACCTGATCAGCAAGCAGTAGAAGGTACATTAACTCTGTTTAACTCCCATGTTAAAGTGTTATTTGATACGGGTGCTGCTCTTTCGTTCATATCTGTTAATACAATTCGAAGATTGGGTATTTTACCTCATCGCTTAGAGAAAGCTTTGAAGGCTACTTCGCCACTAGGAGCTGCAGTCAGATTAGGACACGTGTGCAAAGATTGTCCTCTACGGATAGGAGACCGTGAAATCCCTGCTAGGTTGATTGTCCTATCAATGAAGGAGTTTGACATAATCCTAGGAATGGATTGGCTCTCTCAGAATCAAGTGAAGTTGGATTGTGCGAGGAAGAGAATTACATTCCCCGACAATGAGAATCAACCCTTTGATTTTCAATGTAACCCTACGGGAGATATGTTCCTCACGAGATGTTTAGCCAACATCGAAGTCGTCAGTACAGAGGTGACAGCGTCATCTATACCTGTAGTCAAGGACTTCGAAGAAGTGTTTGAAGATGTTTCTGGTTTACCGCCCGAGAGAAGTATAGAGTTCTGTATCGAGCTTATACCGGGTACTGTACCGATCACCAAGGTTCCCTACAGAATGGCCCCCACAGAACTGTTGGAATTGAAGGAACAAGTTCAAGAGCTCGAGAACCTAGGTTTTGTACGCCCAAGTACATCGCCTTGGGGAGCCCCGGTGTTATTTGTAAAGAAGAAGGACGGGACACTCAGATTGTGTATCGACTACAGAGAACTGAACCGTGTGACTATCAAGAATAAGTATCCCTTGCCTCGGATTGATGATTTGTTTGATCAACTACAAGGAGCTACGACATTTTCCAAGATAGACCTTAGGTCGGGATATCATCAGTTGAGGGTACGAAAAGAAGACATACCTAAGACTGCTTTCAGAACCCGATATGGTCATTATGAATTTCTGGTGATGCCGTTTGGAATGACGAATGCCCCGGCAGTGTTCATGGATTTGATGAACAGAGTGTTCAAGCCTTATTTAGATCAGTTTGTCATCGTCTTTATTGATGATATTTTGATCTATTCTAAGTCAGGAGAAGAACACGAGCAACATCTACGGATTGCGATGCAGACCCTCAAGGACCACCACTTGTATGCCAAGTTCAGTAAGTGTGAGTTCTGGTTGCAAGAAGTGAAATTTCTGGGACACAAGGTGTCATCTCAAGGGATTTCAGTGGATTCGTCCAAGACCGATGCTGTATCAAACTGGGTTAGGCCAAGCAACCCTACAGAAGTTCGGAGTTTTCTTGGACTCGCGGGCTATTACAGGAGATTCGTTGAGGGATTTTCAAAGATAGCAGCACCTTTGACTGGGTTGACGAAGAAGAATTTGAAGTTTGAGTGGACAAAGAAGCACGAGCGAGCCTTTTTAGAGTTGAAAGAAAGACTCACTACCGCGCCAGTACTAGCAATACCCAAACCTGATGAGAAGTTCACTATCTTTAGTGACGCCTCATATCAAGGACTGGGGTGTGTACTTATGCAAGATGGCAGAGTCATAGCCTATGGATCTAGACAGCTGAAGCCGAATGAGTTGAACTATCCCATTCATGATTTGGAATTGGCGGCAGTGGTTTTTGCACTCAAGATTTGGAGACACTATCTCTACGGTGAGAAGTTTGATTTGTTCTCCGATCACAAGAGCCTCAAGTATTTGTTCACGCAGAAAGAGTTGAACATGAGGCAACGCAGATGGATGGAGTTGATCAAAGATTACGACTTCACATTAGAATACCACCCGGGTAAAGCCAATGTGGTTGCCGATGCGTTGAGTCGACAGACTCGTGAGACGATCGCCTCCTTAATGGTTAGAGAGTGGCGAGCATTGGAGACCTTGGCGGAGTTCGATATACAGAGTGCTGAAGAAGGAGAAGGACAATTCTTCGGATGTCTTATCCTACAGCCTGTTCTTATCGACCGCATTATTGGAGCTCAGAAAGAAGATGAGAAGTTTCAGACATGGTTTGTTAGGATGTCAGAAAAAGACCCGGCAGAATGGAAAGTGGGAGTCGATGGAGGATATCGGTGCAGGAATAGATTATGTGTGCCAGGTAATGAAGAGTTAAGGAAGGATATCCTGGAAGAAGCACATAAGTCGAGATATACAGTTCACCCGGGAGGAACGAAGATGTACAAAGATCTGAAGAGAAATTTCTGGTGGGAAGGTATGAAGAAGGACGTGGCCGAGTTTGTATCCAAGTGTTTGACGTGTCAGCAAGTCAAGGCCGAACATCAAAGACCATCAGGATTGTTGCAACCGCTACCTATCCCTGGTTGGAAGTGGGAGCACATTACGATGGATTTTGTAGTGGGATTACCTCGGTCGCAGCAGAATCATGACGCTATTTGGGTAATCGTGGATCGATTGACGAAGTCAGCTCATTTTATTGCTTATAGTATGACATACCCGGTAGAGAAGATGAGCCGGATGTACATACAACAAGTTGTACGACTTCACGGTGCACCTGTGTCGATTGTGTCAGACCGTGACGCGCGTTTTACCTCTGGATTTTGGGAAAGTCTGCAAGAAGCTATGGGAACTTCGCTCAAGATGAGTACTGCTTTTCACCCTCAGACAGATGGGCAAACTGAGCGCGTTAATCAGATCATGGAGGATATGCTCAGGGCTTGTGTGATCGATTTTGAAGAATCTTGGGAGACACACTTGCCGTTGGTTGAATTCGCCTATAACAACAGTTATCACGCGAGTATCGGTATGGCTCCGTTCGAAGCATTGTACGGACGACCATGTCGTTCCCCATTGTGTTGGGCAGAGGTTGGGGACTCAGAATTGTTGGGACCAGATTTGGTAAGAGAAACCAATGAGAAGATTTCTTTGGTCAAGGAGAGGATGAGAACCGCTCAGAGCCGGTATAAGAGTTATGCTGATCGACGCCGGAAGGATTTGGAGTTTAGTGTTGGAGATCACGTACTCCTTAAGGTTTCACCAACCCGAGGAGTGGTGCGTTTTGGTCTCAAGAGAGGAAAGTTAGCTCCGCGTTTCATCGGACCGTTTGAGATTTTGGAACGTGTCGGGAAAGTAGCTTATCGACTGGCGCTACCACCGAAGATGTCTGGGGTTCACAACGTGTTTCACGTGAGTATGTTGAGGAAGTACATACGTGACCCCTCACACGTGGTTAGTTATGACGATATTGAGACAAGTCATAACATTTCTTACAAGGAGAGACCTGTGAAGATTCTGGATCAGAGTATCAAGAAGTTGAGGAATAAGGATATTCCGTTGGTGAAGGTTCAGTGGAATCACCATGACGAGAACGAAGCCTCGTGGGAAGTGGAAGCTGATATGAGGAAGAAGTACCCGGAGTTGTTTCATGATTAGTCAGTCTTGATTTCGGGGACGAAATCCTGTTTAAGGGAGGAAGGGTGTAATAACCTGCATTTCCATTTAATTTTAAAATACATTTTCATATTTAATTGGTTATTGCATTGTCATATTTAATTTCATGTAATGTGGGCTGCTTCATTTAATTACATTTCTCATATTCTAATTATTGTCCCTTGTGTTATGTCATATTAAAAATTCATGATGGGGTTAAACTGTAATTTTTATAAAATTAGCAATACCTGTGTGGATTTCCAAAACTGTATTTCAAAACGGTGGAAATATTTTCTGTTGACTCAAACTGTATTTTTATTTAAACCAGAAAATCAATCCTTACGATAAAACGAATTTCCTGTATTTTTGTGGTGACCACCGCGCCCCGAAAATACCAGTTTATGTCTAAAACTGTCCATGTTGGGTTTAACTTCCACAGATTTTGGAAATGACCGATTTAGACATTTGCTTTATTTCCATTAATGGCAAGTAATCATTGGATAAGGCATTGTTTGGGAATGATTAGCTTATATGTGCTAATGTTGTGCCATAAGCTAAGTTGCCAAACAACTTGCAATTGACCCCTATGAACCTATTTGACCCCTACTCTAATTCACAGCAATTCTATACATCCATATACGTATCTATATCTGTGTAATTAGCTAATTAAGAACTTAACTCAATTGTTGAGTGAAGAGAACACAACTTGGGCTCCAAGTTCTTCTAATTGGAGTTCTATAATTAACAACATCCCCTTACTTCATTACACATTCTGCACAAGCTCACACAGAGAGTTGAGAGTTTTCTTCAGCAATTATATAGAGAGAGAAAGCTCTTAATCCCCATAGCCAAAGCTTGGGTTTGAATTTCTCCATTTGTTTTCCTTTCTCAACAAACACTACTTCTCTTTGATATCTGTGAGTATTACTAACTCACTAAGAATGTAATTTCATGTCTATTTACTGTGTGATTGTTTAATTTGGTAATACACCATTGTTGACCCTACGTATAAAAATTCATAGCTTGAAATCAAGATTTTCAAACCTTAATCTAAATTCGTTTTTAGAGATGAATATGGAAGATTATAGTATGTGTTGACTGTGTTTGAAGTTTTAGAGCTTAATTCGTTCATATGAGAAAGTATATTAGAAATCAAATTTTGACATGTTTTGGTTTTTCATAAAATTGGAGAGTCATGGTTAGAATCATGTTAAATTAACTATAGATTCTTAATCCTTGTTGAAAAACAAAGAGATCCATATATAATAGGACATATACACTTACAGAACTGAAATGGGTCAAAAAGACCCCTGTTTCACTGAACCAGAGCAGTTCCTGCGGAGAAGATGAAGCCTCTGCTTCATCTCGCGCCACGATCGCGCGCGCGAAGAATCGCGCGAGCGGCCCGCGCGAGCGACCTTTCGCGCGAGCGGCCCGCGCGCGCGAGGTAGGCTTCCCCAGGCAGACTTAAGAGTTTATATATATAATTGAAAATCAGGCTGATCGCGCGAGCGAGGGTCGCGCGAGAACCCCTTCGCGCGAGCGATCCGCGCGCGCGACCCTGGCTGTTTCAGGCGGTCAGAAAACTTATTTTATAAAAAGAAAAATTTGACTTATCGCGCGAGCGGCCCGCGCGAGCGACCTTTCGCGCGAGCGGCCCGCGCGCGCGAGGTTGAGCAGTTTCTGTTTTTGTCTGTTTTGTGTTTAAGGTCTGTTTTGTTCAACTTTTTAGTACTGTCAAGGCTCTGTTTGGGAATTTAGTTCATCAGAACACTATTTGGTCATGTTTGATTGATTAAAACATGGTAGTATGACCTATCAAGCCCCGTACGCATGTTGTATTTATAATTCAGTAAATTGCCGCATGTTTAAGTTTCATGACATACATGTGGGGTCAGTAGTACATGCATGGGGGTGTCAGTCAGTGTGGAAAAGAGTAATGGCAGGGTGGAAAGAGTATGAGTTGTGTTTGTGGTTGTGGTTGTGGTTTGTGGTTGTGGTTTGTGGTTGTGGTTTATGGTTGTGGTTGAGTTTGTGGAAGAGGGTATCTTTGAAATGCGACGGTGGCAAATAAGGACACTCCCTGACGCCCATGGAAGCGTTAAAGTGTGTGAAGCCGAACTCGGACACTCACTGGCACCCATGGAAGTGCTAAAGTGTGGCCTACGGACACTCCCTGATAACTCAAGTCTGGATACTGTGTGAGGGGTTGCCCCGGTATTTGCATGGCGGTTAGGGTATTCAAAGTGTGAGGCATTGGACACTCCCTGGTACCCCGGACCAAAGTGTGAGGCAAACTGGACACTCCCTGGCGCCCCGTTGCTAAAGTGTGGCTATCGTAGTATTTCAAAGAGACCAGGAGTAGGATAGTGGGTTGTTGTGACTGTCGAGAGAAAAGCGTCGGCAAGATGAGTGTGGTGCATTGTTCTCATACACGGTCCCATCTGTTTAAATTACCCTCTTTTAATAATGTTGTGAATGTTTTTTTTTCTAAATGAGCTCCTTACTTCAATAATAAACTTGTGGATTTAAATGGGAATTGGGAAAAGGTAAGTTGGTATGTTTTACATTCAAAGTTGTGTTTTTAATACTCACCAGCTTCTTGAAGCTGACGACGTTGATGCGTCCTGGACATTCGTGTTCAGGCTTTTCAGGTTACAATCAGGAGGACTCATACGATTATGCTAATTAAGAATGGCTGCTGTTGGGACGAGAAACTATTTATCATATGTTTTTAAGTTTATCTGTTTTGAGTTATGAACTATTTTGTTTTAAGGATGACTGTAACAGACTCTAAGTTATTATTTTATTTTCAAGGCGGTCTGTGCCTTAGTTGACCCCGGTTTATAAGATGTAATAAGATAGAAGTTTTTGTAAGCCTTGATTCATTTACTCTGATTATTATGTTTTGTTGTTTGACGTTTGGGACGGAATCGATCCTTCAAACTGTCGCGACCTACGGGTCCATAAAGGAAATTAAACGCTTTCCTTATTTATGCTACGTCGGGGCGTGACAGCATGGTTTTAGGCTTAGACTTGCCAAGACACTTGGGGATGTAATGGTTGTAGGCTTGGACTAGCCATTGACATCGCGGTTTAAGGCTTGGACTTACCGCTACCGGGTGAAGGCGTATTTTTCTCCCTGGAGACTATTGATATGATTTATGAGATTAAAGCATGATTTGTCATATATTGCATATGCTAAAAGTTGTGCACTAAGCATATAGCTGAGCAGTGAAGATTTACTCCATTACAGGTTAGAAGAAAGACAAGAAGAAGCGTGAGGAGTGAGGCCGTTGAGGAACGCCGGGGAATCACCTTGTTCATATCTTTTGTTCTCTTTTCCTTAAACTTGTACTAAGAACTTTAAATTCGTAACATGTTTAGTGTGGAATCTTGGGAGAGATTGTAGTATTGTAATCGCTAGTAAACTTTTGTAGTTACGTTTTAAATCGTTGGTATACAATCGTGTTTGTGTTGGTTTTGAATTGCAGGAGTGTAGTTTCGAATAGTGCAGAGAATTAGTGTGCTGATGCGAATCAGTCGACTGATTTTTGTTTCAGTCGACTGGATCGTTGTGCGGAATTGAACACTGCTTGATATGTTTGGGGATCAGTCTAGTAGATTGCGAAAAATAGTCGACTGGATGGGGTCCGAGAACACCATTTTCTGTTAGAATGGAGTATCAGTCGACTTGGCAGTTTTAGTCGACTGAAAAATTTGGGCACCAGTCGACTGGGTCCCCGACACAGTCGACTGGACCAGGCTATTGATCTTTTGAATATTCTGACTTTGGACGGTCAGTCGACTGGGTTCCCGATCAATCGACTGTACCTCTATTTTCTTCAAAACGTATTCTATTAGAAGTGTTCCAATTAGTAAACTTTTTACGATTATGTTTTTAAATGGAGTTGACTTATGTTTCCGCTGCGGTTTTACTTTAATGGAATTGGATAAGCCTTGATGGCGTGCCACATATCCTATTTCCGCGCGTAGCGGGATGGGTCGTGACATAGTGTCTCCAGATCTTAAGCGCGAATACGACGGCTGGCAGTTCCAAATCATGAGTTGGGTAATTCAATTGATTTGGCTTCTACTTTCGTGAACCATAGGCTATAACCTTTCCTTCTTGCATAAGGACACATCCCAGCCCTTGGTAAGAGGCATCACTAAAAATAGCAAACTTCTCACCAACTTTGGGTATTGCAAGCACTGGCGCTGTTGTCATCCTTTATTCCTGAAAAGCGCGTTTATGCTTATCAGTCCATCCAAACTTCAAATCTGTCTTAGTCAAACTAGTTAACGGGCTGCTATCTTTGAGAATCCCTCCACAAATCTCCGATAATAACCAGCTAGTCCCAGAAAACTTCTGACTTCTGTAGCATTGGTTAGTCGAGTTCAATTCGCAACTGCATCGATCTTTAATGAGTCGATCGTGATTCCTTGTTGAGAGATCACATGCCCGAGGAACTTAATTTCCTAAAGCCAGAATTCACACTTACTGAACTTAGCATACATGTGGTGATCCTTGAGAGTTGCATCCCGATTTGTAGATGCTGTTCATGCTTTCCCTCTGACTTGGAATGGATCAAAATCTGGTCGATGAAGACAATAACAAACTGATCCAAGTAGGGCTTGAATACTCTGTTCATTAGATCCATAAACACAGTCGGAGCATTCGTCATCCCAAATGGCATCACTAAGAACTCATAGTGTCCGTACCTCGTCTTGAAAGCAGTCTTAGGTATATCTTCCTTTCGTACCCTCAACTGGTGATACCCCGATCGTAGATCAATCTTGGAAAAGGTCATGGCTCCTTGCAATTGATTAAACAGATCGTTTATCTAAGGTAAAGGATACTTATTCTTGATAATAACCTTATTCAGTTCCCAGTAGTCAATACACAATCGCATAGTTTCATCCTTCTTCTTCACAAATAACACTGGTCTTCCCAGGGTGAAGTACTTGGATGAACAAAACCCAACTTCTCAAGTTCTTAAACTTGTTCCTTCAACTCCAGTAGTTTGGTAGGGGCCATCCTGCAGGGAACTTTGGTTATAGGTCGAGTGCCTGGTACCAGTTCCACACAGAATTCTATGTCCCTCTCAGGGGGTAATCCAAAAATGTCTCAAAATACTTCTTCAAACTCCTTGATCACCGGTATTGATGACACCGTCACTTTTGTACTGACAACTTTGATGTTTGCTAGGCATCTAGTGAGGGACATATCACCCGAAGGGTTACAGTGGAAATCAAAAGGGCTATTCCCATTATCTGCAAATGTAATCCTCTTCCTTGCACAATCTAGCCTTGTATGATTCTTTTTGAGCCAATCCATCCCCAGGATTATATCGAATTCCTTCATCGATAGAACCACCAATCTCGCCAAAAGTTCACGGTCTCCTAACCGTAGAGAACAAGCCTTACATACATGTACTAACTTGACTGTGGTCCTGAGTGGTGAGATGTCACTCAAAGCTTCATCTAAACGTTGCGGTACTATACCCAATTTCTGAGCAATCTTAATAGATATAAACGAATGCGTAGCACCCGTGTCAAATAAAACTTTAACATGAGAATTAAACAAGGTTAGAGTACCTTCCACATTTCGTTGCTCCAACGGTTCCTCCTCAAGTACCTTCTTCATACCCTGTTTCCTCATAACCAGCAGCCTCGGGGATAACAGCATTCAGGCTGGCCTATCCTTTCTGACCATAGTTACCTCTCCTGGGAGCCTTGTAGTCCTTACTCATGTGACCTGGTGTACCACAGTTATAGCACAAAGATGATTGGCACGCTGCTGTACTACCTGTGTCTGTTGAGGTTTCTTCCCTCCATCCCAAGTTCTTTTCTGTTCTTGTTTTTGCCTGAGATAGCCTTTCTGCGGAGGTCGATTTCCAAATAGTTTCGAATTTTGACAACCATCAATCTCCAACCCTGTATCCAATCTCACTAGAGCTTCAAATGACTGGTTCAGGTGCCCCATAGTCAGATGTCGGAGAGACAAGTTGAGACCCCGATAATATTTCTTGATTTTCTTCTTGGGTGTGTCCACCATAAGTGGAGCAAAGCGGGACAACCGTTCAAACCGAGTAGTGTACTCACGGACTGTCAAATTCCCTTGTGTCAATTCCATGAATTCTTTTTATCTCTCTTATCCTTCTCTTCCTCGGGGAAATATTTTTCAAGAAATCTTTCCTTGAACACTACCCATGGCATTCCCCTTGCGGCTTCTTCCCCAATAGTCGCCTTTTCGGCATCCCACCAATCAACCGTTGCATACGACAACTGAAAGATAGCCAAAGCTTCTTTTCCAGCTCAGTGCACTCTATGGTCTCAAAGATACGCTCCATCTGGCGTAGTCACTGTTCCGCTTGCCAGGGTTCATCAGTCCCAACGAAATACTCAGGTCGTAGAGCGTGAAATTCTTTGAGAAGCTTGTCCCTAGCCTGGTGGGTTCGCCTCTCATTCCCGTTATAATTCCCATTTTGGTTAATGTTCCTTGTGTTCTGATCGCTGTCCCTCTCTAACTGTCTTATAAAAGCCTCAAACATCCCGGTTGGGTTTGCTACCGGGGGTGCAGCATCAATAGTAGCGGGACGAGGCCTGAGATTCCTTCTATTAGTCATACTTCAACCGAAAGGTACCTATTCATCGATCAACAAAATTTGGTCAATCTCCAGATAAGAAAGTTCTCAACAATCGAAAGCGATGAAACACGGAATGAAGTCGAACTATCTTATCTTAATGCTATCTTAATGGAAGATCCTATGTGTCCAAGATAATTGGTCAAGCCATAACCTGGCTCTGATACCAAAAAGCCTGTCACACCCTACGTAGCATAATTTAGGAAAGTATTTAATTTTCTTTATGGACTCGTAGGTCGTGACAAGTGAGAATGACAAATTGTCTCTGCAACCGATAACTTAACATCATTTCTAAAGAGAAAGATACTAATAAACATAAAGCTCCATAAACTAAATCTTACTAAACTATTACATCAATCAACATCTTAGGCACAAACCACCTTATTCAAATCTATCATAAAGTCTATTACAACTCCAAAATAAAAAAAAAACATAAGAAATATATAAAACAACCTTCTAACTAGCGTCTCCCGCCTCTAACTAGCATAGTAAAAAAACCCTGGTTGCTTCTGACCTGGAAAATCTGGATATAGAGTTCAGGACGCATCAACACCATCAGCTTATGTAAGTTGGTGAACAAAATAAACATATGCTCGCAAAGTATATATAAGCATATGAACAACGATACAATTTAAACCTTAAAAGCAATAAATTCAAGGTTCCTACACATAAGTCACGGGGGATGTAGTAAGCAATAAATATGAGACCGTGCATGAATAATGTTTCATCTCATCTTTTCGACTCTTTTCTCTGAACATCCTCGATTTAACCATCCCTTTACCTCAGATACCAGGAATAATATCCGCTCAGTACCTAGGTCACATAACACATTGTCGTATAACACATCGTCACCTTGGATACCAGGAATAATATCCGATCGATATCCAAATCGCACACCACACCATTGCTTTGGATACCAGGAAATAATATCCGCTCTGTATCTAGAACACGCGCCTCAAAAACCAAGAATAATATCTAATCTGAGTCGTCCACAACACGGTCGCCTCCAATACCAGGAATAATATCCGCTCGATAATGGAGTCACACACCACGCTATCGCCTCCGATACCAGGAATAATATCCGCAAGATATCTGGGTCAATCACTACACTGTCGCTTCCAATACCAGGAATAACATTCACTCGATATTGGAGTCGTACAATACATCGCCATCCGTTACTCTTTTCACGCCTTCTCACAACATGCATGTTGACTCAACCTCAACCCTATTATGTATGTTAATGCTCATAAATCATAACATCAGTCATTAATCACAATTCTGAATATCTGTACGAATGTAAATCTCAGTCTTAATCATTCTTATAACCCAATTCCTAAACGTAATCCTTTAAAACTGTATATCTTTCAAAATAGTTCCTTAAAACTCTCAACACCTTTTCCAAAACAGTCCCTTATATAAAAATGGACAAACTGCCAAAAATGCTCCTTCGCACAAGGGGGTCGCGCGAGCGATCCGACTCTTTTCATAAAATCTGTTAAAAATCCTTTTCTGCCCAAAACTGCGGGCACATGTCGTGCGAGTGGGTCGCGCGCCCAAGATGAAGCAGAACCTTCATCTTCTTCGTTTTCTCCCCTGTTTCGATTTTAAAATTGAAATTTGACCCATTTCTGAATTCTATTTCAAACATGTCAAGTAATATATGGATTTCTTCAGTTTTCCATGGAGAGTAAGAATACGCAATTCGGATTAAACTGATACGGATTATATCTCTCAATTTTTGCGATTAAAGTGAAGATGTCAAAACTTTAAATCATCAATACGTTGCGATGCGAATGAATTAAGCCGTAGTATTCGAACTATAGCTTATTGGGACTAAGATCTTCCATTCCCAATTCACGGAATTGATTTTGGTTTAGTTTCATAAAACTCCAATTTCAAAAGCTCCCATGGCAATTACATATATTTATGTATATACACCTCAATATGTACAGCAATATACATATATATAAACATTGAGAGTGAGTTTATAATCCTTACAAAGGTCCTAGTACAAAGAATTATCACTACAAGAAAAAACCCTTTTTATGACTTTTTTTTTTTTTTTTTGGGCTAATGACTATTTAAAAAAAAGAGTCATAACAAATACTTTTTTCTAACATATATGACTCTTTTTGCAAATATAGTCATAAGATTGGTAAGTGGTGTTTTATTTACGACCACTTTTTTATTAGTCATAAATAATAAGATTGTTTATGACAGTTTTTTTAAAATGGTCATAAATAATAAGATTTTTTATGATAGTTTTTTTGAAAATGGTCATAAATAATAAGATGGTCATAAATAATAAGAGTTTTTATGACAGTTTTTTGAAAATGGTCATAAATAATAAGAGTTTTTATGACAGTTTTTTGAAAATGGTCATAAATAATAAGATGGTCATAAATAATAAGAGTTTTTATGACAGTTTTTTGAAAATGGTCATAAATAATAAGACTTTTGTGACTTCATTTTTTGGTAGTCATAAATATTCTTTATTTTTATGACTCTTTTCTTTGAATTCTAGAATCAAACGTAAGTACTGTTTTAGGAAAAATAGTGAAAAAAAGACAATATGCTAAGATTTTTAAAGTTAAGATTCTTGATTAGGGAAATGTCCTCTGTACAAAAATATTTTGTGAAATTTTACTTGGCATACACGAATATTATGTGAAATTTCACTAAATCTTTACATGAATATTAAGTGAAATTTCACTTAAATCGACCTTTGAGAGACTAGTTTTTAACAAATTACTTTTTGAAATTGGACTATTAACACTTAATAGTTACTTTTAATGTCACAAATTTAGATTTTATTAAGAATCATATTAGATTTTTTATCACAGTTTTTTGAAAATTATCATAAAAAATAAGATTTTTATGACATGTTTGTGAAAAGTGTCAGATATAATAAGTATTTAAAAAAGTGTCATAAATAACAAGACTTTTATGACTTCATTTTTGGGTAGTCATAAATATTCTTTATTTTTATGACTCTTTTTCTTTGAATTCTAGAATCAAAGTACTGTTTTTTGGGGAAAATAGTGAAAAAGACAATATGTTAAGATTTTTAAAATTAAGATTCTTGATTAGGGAAATGTGCGCTGTATAAAAATTTTAATTGAAATTTCACTTGGTATACATGTAACACCCCGTATTTTTTTTATATAAATATTCATTTAAAAAAACAAAATAATGAGACAACCTAAATTTTTGTGTATACAACCATGGTTATTTATTTATATGTGTGTATTCATTTTATTCATTAATTATTGTGTGAAATTTTATAGAGCTAAGTGGTGGAGCTAAGTTGTAAAAACTTAAGTTGAACAAGTCATTGAAGAATTGATGTGTTTATTTTTTTGTAGTGATTATAGGCCCGTGAATGTGTTAATTTGTGTTTTTAACATTTAAATTAAGTACCCGGGTTATGTACACCTATTGGGTCACTCATTTTAGAACTTTAGAATGTATTTCGGGCCCATATAAAGCCTTTTTGTGAGGCCCTTAGACAAAAAACGGGATTTTTAGCCTTTTGTGTGTTTGTGTTATAATATATGTAGGTGTATCATATATACATATATAATATACCTCCTAGGGTTTTGATAACAAAAAGAAAAGAAAAGAGAGACATGAGAAAAATAGAGCAGTCAAGAGAGAGAGAGAGAGAGAGAGAGAGAGAGAGAGAGAGAGAGAGAGAGAAGAAGAAGAAGAAGAAGAAGAAGAAGAAGAAGAAGAAGAAGAAGATGATAATAAGAGAAGAAAAGAGGAACCCCAAATATTGTTTTGCGAATCTAGCTTTGTCACGACCCATCCCACTACGCGTGGAAATAGGACACGTGGCACGCCACCAAGGCTCATCCAAACAACATCTAATATAATTATACGCAGCGGAAAGAACTTACAAAACAACCCTGGTATTGAAAACTTTAGGAAACATTACCCTTTTAGTTGAAATATCCAATAAAATCGGAGTTATAAAAGTTTTGGCCAAGTGAAAACACATTTCAAAGAATCAATTCAGAATTCAGAGGTTCAGTCGACTGCCCAGTCGACTGCACTAGTGGTTCAGTCGACTGTGCCTAGCAGAACCTAAAATCCTAAACTCTCAACAGAGGTCCAGTCGACTGCTCAGTCGACTGTGTCAAGCAGAACCATAAATACCACATTTGCAAAGGGGTCCAGTCGACTGATCTGGGGATCCAGTCGACTGCTTTTCCATTAATAGCAGCAGTAGCCAAAAATCTACAGTGTTCAGTCGACTGTCCAAGGGGCCAGTCGACTGCTTTCCTTACTATTCACTTTCAGTGTCTCAATCCCACGAGGTCCAGTCGACTGTCCCCGGGTCCAGTCGACTGCTCCCCTGTTGGGCAGCCTGTGTTGAAAAATTAACAAGTCCTACTACTCCATACCAACAATGAACACAACCAACACCAATTCCAACATGTCAGATATAGCTACAGACGTTCCAATACAAGATTACAATACTATGAAACGAACCTATGGTTCTATTACAACACATTATTACAATACCCAATCCTTATACAAGTTAGGATTAAACACAAAAACATATACAAGATGAATCCCCCGGCGTTCATCGTCCTCACTCAACACACTTCTTCTTGTCCTTCTTCTTACCTGCAATGGAGTACATCTCCACTGCTCAGCTATATGCTGAGCGTACAATTCTAAATGTATGCTTATATGACAGTTCATGGTTTAAGCATCTAAAACACATAGTAATAGTCTCTAGGGTGAGTGGTACGCATTCATCCGGTCGATGCCGTAGGAGGCCCACCTCTCCCACGCATCTCGTACACTGGTTGGGCCTTCCTCCATACCAGGTACCGTGTACTGGTTGGGCCCACCTCCAATCCAGACACAACCACAATTTCAATTCCATTTCAATCACAATCACAATCCTCAAGGTTCGAGGAGCTTACCCCGGATGAATTTGCACCAAACTCCCCTTTGACCCAAGTAGACACATAACATGCTCACATAAACAGTTATACGTGCTTTTATCATAATTTCACGTGCATAATTAACGGGCCTAACTAATACATGAATTTCGCCCGGATCCAAGAATATCAAAAATGATGTCCAAAACATGAAAATCCATATATTTCATAGATCTAGAATTCATACCTCGTGCGAATTTCTTCAAACTTTGAAGGATCGTCTAGGGAACTAAATAATCGCCGGATTTCGAATTATACGCGATTCCTACGAGTTTTACCTGATTTTTCCCAAAAGTCTAGAATTAACATTTTCACAAAAAGTTGCCAAACATGGCCTAAGTAGTGTCAAAACGTAGGTCTTACCTCCACGAGTTCAAATCTGAAATCTGGAGAAAATCTGACAGACGAACGGTCGTCGATCGGCGTCGCAAAGCCCGTAGAACTCAATCTCCTTTCTCTCTCCTCTCTCTAGATATTTGGCAAATGTTTGGATGAGATTGAAATCTCATCCTAATCTATATATAGGCAAACTTTCGGGAAATTACGTTTACCTCCCCACAAGTTTCTCAAAACTTCTAATTAACCCACGAAACGTTGCACACGTTCATTTTATGCCTTTACGAGTGAAAATTATAAATTCCAAAAGTTTTCGACTAAGTCTCGTTTGGGTCCAAAATCACGTTCGAAAACTAATTCTGTGAAATCTCTACACAACCTATCTTTTTAATATCACGATCGCTCACGTTCTCACCACAGTTCTCAAAATGATATAACAATATCAAAGATTACTACAGTTTACCAAACACAGGTAAAATTACTATTCACAAAATACCAGATAAAGACAAATAACATTTAAATCATATAAATGTCATTTAATCATGCCAATGCAACAGGTATTACCCAGTCCTCGTGTCTCCACTAGACACCTCACCGTTGACTCACGTCAACTCAACTCAATCAAATTATTAATAACATTAATAATTCTAAAACTCGATTATGCATGTCTTAAAACCATGAGATTCTGGAACGGGTGTGATAAGCTTCATCAACATTGAAGTCCTAAATCAGTGAGTTAACTTGTTATTTTCTTTCAATCTCGTTTGATTGAAATTTAAATGGATAGATTATGAAATTAGTATGGTTATGGGTTATGAGATTTAGGTTTTTATTTACAATGATTGAAGTTATGATTTGAGATTTATAGATGAGCCTTGGATATACATTTGAGCAATTATTCAATTTTCGGATTTGGGATTTTCACGGATCATATTTTAGTAGAAAATTCTTAATAAATCATACGTTACAGTTTTCGTGATTCTATTCGCGTAGGCCTGTAGGAAACGCAATTCTGGACAACTTTCGTCTAATGGTATTTTTCCCAATTCTGCACCGTTTGGGCAGAAAATTCATATTTCAGTAGCAGTTTTATGAATGTTAAAATAAACGTATTTGCTATATCATATTTTTGTGTGATTTCGTATTCGTTAATATAAATTAATTTATTTGTACACAGAAAGATATGAGTTCTCATGTATAGTTGAGCTTTGTGAAATTATGACTGTGTGATTTTGTGTGGGTTATGAATCTGTGTGAACATGTAGCTGTTAATATAATTTTAACGGAAATTTGAGTTGAGATATATGAATCTTTTATGAAGTAGAGTTTTGTGAAAAACGTGGATGTATGAACGATAGAAAATCCTTAGAGTTCACCACTGCTCCATATGATTTTAGGCGGCGACTTCGTGGATGACCCGTCCTTGTGTTTAGACGGCGACTACATGGATGACCCGTCTCTTCATTATTTTAAGCATTATGTCCGGCTTGTTGGGCTATTTCATGTGTATCTAGACATTGTTTTATTGACGTCAAGAACGTAAGGACTAGTCTTTCGGTGTATACTCAAATCCCAGTGATACCCCATGGGAGTTGGGACCGGAGTGGGAGTTAGTATTACGTTAGGAGACACATAGGATATATGTGTAGGCTGGACCATGGATGAGTGGCCGAGATGGTGAATATACGGTGTAATAAAATAAAATACTTTGTGGTGTTTTATTCTTGCGTTTAGAAGTTGAATTATAATTAATTACCTCTTATTGTGGTTGCATCGTAGAAAGTTGTGGACGCTTAGTCATCGAATTTTCTAATAATTTTTCGTATTGTAATCGTTGTGTGTGAGAATATTGTCTTGAAGTGACGTTTTATATATTATCTAATTTTAACTTTTAATATTGTCTTGAAGTGGACTCAAGGCTTTAAATTTCAAAGGGAAAAGAAGGCCAAAACCAATTTGGCAATTCGTAAAGGTAATTAAATCTGAATAAAAACATGGTAGATATAATGGTAGCTGTTTAAGTTATACTTAGTATGTTATGGTTAATGTATTGATATAATGTATGTTGCGGTTATTCAATTGTTGCTGGGTATGTTTTCATTGTTTGAAATTTTTGGGAGGTTCTATTTATAGAGGAGACTCTGTCGAAAGTTTTAGAAATTCTAGGTCAACATTCATTCCAAGATAAGTTAGTTTTACCATGACTTGTGATTGCAGTAATTTATTGTTTGTCT
This sequence comes from Hydrangea macrophylla, assembly GCA_033977485.1. NCBI lineage: Eukaryota > Viridiplantae > Streptophyta > Magnoliopsida > Cornales > Hydrangeaceae > Hydrangea > Hydrangea macrophylla. The sequence continues at coordinate 97,705,193 of CM066999.1, read as the reverse complement.
AATATTTGTTATACATTTATTCATAGGGACCAAAGCAACCAGGAAATTATGAATGTGGATACTATATGTTACTTTTCATGAAAGTGATAATGGAGAATCCATCCAAATCTATCAAGATAAAGGTATTATCATAGCATTCTTTGTAAATGTGTCGCCAAATTTTCTCTTCTTCTTGTTTTACTTTGATTCATAAATTGTGGAATTTTTTTTTTTATATGTGTTGGAGGTGGTGGTGGTGGTGGTGGTGGTGTTGTGGGGAGGGAATACATCCTTAACATCTCATTCTTTCCTGAACTTTTTCAGATGAAAGAGTTGTCTCAAAAAGTGAAATATGAAAGCCACGAGCTAAATGTACTTCAACTTGAGTTCATTGAGTTCATTCAAGAATACATTTAAGTATTGAAAATTTCAACATTTTTTCCTTTTTCCAGGTAATCTATATTTTTACAATTTAAGAAAATTATATACTCGTTATATAGAATCTAATACATTGATTTCATTTTTGTTTCAGTGTTACACAGTTAGACTACATGGAACAAATATTGCAAATAAGTTGATGTACTAGCGGAGATTGAAGAGTTTAAATAGACACTAATCTTGTTTTTATTTATTTATTTTTTTTTTTTAGCAATGTTACATATACATTATTGGTTTGTTGGTTTAATACATACTTAGTGGTTACTGTTACATTTTTCTTGTACATAACTAATTATTAGATTGATTATTGAAAAATTTTGGTTGGAAGGAAGATAATATCTGAAGATGGTTCTTGAGTTGATTTGTAACATGCATGTTTTGATGATGTATTTGAATTGTGTAATCTTGATTGTTGGATTATCAACAAAATATTTTTTTTCTTTAAATGTGTTTTATATTATATATGACTGTTTCATAAAAAACAATCATAAATTAGCAATAGTTCTACTAAAGTCATAAATTAATAGTGTCATTATTTATGACTTTTAAAATATTATTTATGACTATTTTGAAGATTATTTATGACTATAAAAAGATTATTTATGACTTTTTGAAGGTTATTTATGACTATTTTAAATATTATTTATGACTATTTAAATGTTATTTATGACTTTTTTGAAGATTGCTTATGACTTTTTAAATGGTTATTTATGACTAATTTGAAGATTATTTACGACTTTTTAAAGGGTTATTTATTACTTTTTTGAAGATTATTTATGACTTTTTTAAAAGGCTATTTATGACTTTTTTTAAAGATTATTTATGACTGTATCAATTAAAAAATAGTCATAAACAATTTGAAAGCACTCATATTTTATGACTATTTTTTTAGAACTGTTGTAAAAGTAATAATTATTTATGACTTTTTTAACAAACTTGAACTTATTTATGACTGCAATATTATGACTAATTTTAAAAGCTTAAAAAAGAGTCATAAATGGGAGTCATAAATATACATTTATGACTCTTTTTTAAAGTCATAATAAGGGTTTTTTGTTGTAGAGGCCGAGAATTCTGCCGCAATATCCGTCGTCTAAGAATTCCTCCTCGTTCTCTTGATATATATATATATATATATATGTATTTGTATGGGTATTTGTAGAAGTATGTATATATATACTATATGTGTGTGGTAATCTTCCTTGAGAGAACAAGAGAGAATTGAGAGAGAATTTGAGAGACAGTAAGTTGAGAGAATGAGGAACTGTGAGGGAGAGTAAACATATATACTGAAATATGTTTGGGCTCTAAGAAATTCATAGGAAACGCATAGTGTGGTTAAGCTCACGTGCTCCCACACTTAAGTCGTGGTATAGTCGCAGCTAGGGGTGTATACGAGCCGAGCCGAGCCTGCTCGCGAGCTTTCTCATGAGCTCGCGTGCTTGCTCACGAGCTCGAACGATTCGCGAGCTTTCTCGCTAACTTTTTAACGAGCTTTTTCGCGCACCATTTTAAACTATATAGTTTAATAATAAAATAATATTTTATCAAGCATATTTACGAGATATGTCATATTTTCTCTAAAATTATATAGTTATATAATAAATAAATATACATAAGTCACCATACAAGCTTTTTATCAAACTTATTAACATGCTTTTTCATGAGCCTTAATCGACACTGTTCACGAGGTCAAATGAGCGAGCCGAGTCTAGCCTTTATCGAGCCGAGCTTCGAGCCCTTATTGTGCGGCTCAGCTCATTTACACCCCTAGCAGCTTAAAATAAAACTGGTATTATCCGGTTGAAATAAAAATACAGAAGGTCATGTTAACGTAGGAATTAAATTCCTAGTTTTATAAAAAGTACAGATACATTTTTCAAATCCTTAGAAAGTATTTTCTATATTTAAGGAAATTACGGTTTGTCCCCAAACAAAAATATTATAAATAGAAATAAAAAGAGATATTCAATTATTAATGAAAATAAAATACAGGGTATTACAGATTGTCTATCCTCTCTGTCCTAATCCCAATGAGAGAGCTAATTATATGGGGTTTGTGATCTAATTACATCTTCATAATAATTCTGCGAATTTAACATAACCATTTTTTTTTTGTGAATTATGTGAGCATTTTAAGTTATGTGAAATTTCATATAACTAGTTATGAGTTATGTAAAATTTTAGATGTGGGTTTGTTTTACACCTTGTTTAACCAAGGTTTTTGCGCTTTGTTTGTTATAAATTTCACACAACTATAAAGTCATGTGAAAAAGTCATGTGAAATTTTAGATGATGGAAAATTTCACATCATACCAACAATGGTATGTGTTTGATAGATCTCGCCATATAGATTCTGAAAATATAAATTTTACAAAAAAAAAAAATAATTTCTAGAATGAAATTTCACATTAAAAAAAGTTGTGCGAAATTTTAACCTATTTAAATATGGAGAAATAGTGATATTACCACTCTCTCTCTCTCTCTCTCTCTCTCTCTCTCTTACACACACGCTCTTGTTTTGGAATGAATTTCACATAAAAAGGAACCACACATATTCATCAATTTGAAAATTAATTTGGAATGTAAGACCATCTCCAACAATGGCAGCAAACCATTGCATCAAAATTATTTGCCGTGCCATGTCAGCAAAATGAGCTCCAAAGGGAGCATCAAACAGCAGCAGCAACTTTGCTGCCCTTGTCAATTGCAGCAACTTTGCTACATTTGCCTATTGCATCAAATCTATTTTTTTAGAATAAAAAATGTGGGGGAGAGAGAGAGAGGGTGGTTGGATGATTAAAAGTGATTAAAAAGTTTGAATATATAAAGATGGAAAACTAAAAATATATTAAAATAATTAACATATGGTGTATCCTTTGGAGAGCATGTGTGTGATTCATGAGGCAAATGTAAATTCTTGCATCAAATGAGTCATTTGATGTGTAAATTTTGCCTTCTCCTTTGGAGATGCTCTAAGATATCGTGGGAGATTTGTGTATACACACACAATCATGTCAAAGTTGGGACTCACAGACACAACAATGACGTGCAACTTCTATTTCAGATGTTTTCAAATGTTCAGCTTATGTTCCCTATGGTTGTGAGAAAATGTGGAGTAAATTTCACATTATGTACTTTATTTTTTCTTCACAAATTTTGCATAATCAGGTATGTAAAATTTTACATAATTTTTTTATTCCCAAAATCTCACATAATTAATTATGTGAAATTTTAAATGCTGAGGTGAATTTCACAAGATTTCTTTTTCTTTTCTTGTCTTTTCGTTTCTTTTCTTTTTTCCAAATTTAACTTAAGTAGTTATGTGAAATTTCAGATGCTGGAGTAAATTTCACATGACCTTTTTTTTCCACAAAATTTTACATAACTAGTTATAAGAAATTTCACATAACGTTAAATTTAACATGCATGAGACCACTACACCAAACGATTAAAAAAAAGTAATGTGAATTTCACTTTCTTTTTTTTTTTTCACAAATCTCACATAACTAATTGTGTGAAATTTCAGAGGCCGGAGTAATTAAGTTCACATTACTTTTTCTTTTTACAAATTTCATATAACCAATTACCTTTTATAAAGTATGCTACTATGATCCTTCAAATGGTGAAAAAAGTAGGTGATATGTGAAAAAGGAAAGAATTCATTACGACATGTAACTTGGATCAATGAACACCACAAATTTTCTAACACAAGCTACAAAGGTAAGCCTTCGTTAATATGAAATAATTATAGATCGACTTTATGTGAAATTTCTCATTTTTTTTTAAAGAATTACATATCAACGATACTTGTTTGATAGATCTTCTCGAGTTATGTGAAATTTGTGAAAAGAGAGGTCATGCTGAATTCGCTTTAACAGCATGTAAGGAAAAAAAATCCTATGAAATTCATTTCAGTGTTTGAAAATTCATGTATCTGGTTATGTAAAATTTGTGAGCAAAAAAAAAAAGGTGATATTCACTGCAACATCTGAAATCTCACATATATAATTATCAAGTCACCTGAAATTCATATTAATAAAGTTATGTGAAGTTTCACAAATTTTATTTTTGACCATTTGGTGTAGTGTTTCCATGCGAGGGCATAAGTGTTGGGGCCCCTATGAAATTTTCATAATTATATTTTTACTTTGAGATTTTTAGTATTTTACATTTAGGCCTCCCCAAGGGCCAATTTAGTGTCATCGACTACATACATATTGACATACATGTATATGAAACTCAAAAATTAAGGTCCTAGAATTTTGAAAATTACATTTTTAGTGTAGGAATTTTTTGAGTTTTAGAAATAGACCCTCTAGAATTTTAAAAGATACCATACAATGTTTAAGTTTTACAAATAGACTCATATTATAAGTAGACCTCAAAAAATTCGTCAATTATGTATAAGTAAACCCTAAAAAAATTGCCTCGGGGGCGCTGCCCCGGAACCCCCGTATAAGGGCCTCTCTTTTAATCGTTCATCCCGGGTCTTCAAATACTCAAAACCGCCCCCCCCCTGTTAATGATGGTGGCACCTTTTACCAATAACTGGACTATTTTGATGCTCCAGAATTCACAAAACTACTTGTGTGAAAAATTTACATTATGGATATGAAATTTGGGTAGCATAACATTCTTTTGAACAACATCACAAAAAGAAGTTTATTAAATTAGCTTTCCAAAAGGACAGAAATTCATCCAACCATACAAAGCCAACCAGCTAAAAGGACCCAAGCAAGAACCAAATACGCCCATGAAAATAGCAAAACCATCAACACCCAGAGGACATTGATACGTACCACTACACCATGCACGCCCACATGCAGAACCTCATCACTACCCCATCCATCACTCCACCATTCTGCCTAGTCAACCCATTCCAATGCAAGTGATTGGCAGTTACAATGTCTTGGCATTTAATTAGCTTCCTTTGACCATGCATGTGATTGATTGGCAGCATGTAGTTTCCTTATATTAATTTGCATTTCATTTCATGCGTGAATAAGAATGTATGGCTATATAAAGCCTAAGCCACCAATAAGAAGGATATGAACATTTACCCAGATTATCTTCTCCTTCCACTTCCGTCCCTTTCTCTTTTAACCTTTCTAAATCTTGTCTGGAATTCATTCGTATCATTGGTATCAGAGCATCGTTCCATGGATACCCGTGGGAAATCAAATACCGAATTTCGGAATGACGTTAGTGAGATCTTAGCTCGTCATGAGTCGACCATTGACCAAGTACAAAATACACTCCAAGCCATCCTTACCAAACTGGACGCATTACCTACCGGTCTCAATACCGACAACCACTCCGACACACACAACATCAACCCCTTTGCCACTAGCTCAAGCCACCACCCTACCACTAATCACACGGCCCACTCTACAGACCTCCCTCCTTCGACCCTTAAACTCCAATTCCCAAAGTTTACTGGCAATGATCCAACCGGGTGGATATACCGAGCGGAACAATACTTCCAATTCCAACGGATTGCTCCCCACCAACAAGTTCAGTTAGCCTCCTTTCATCTAGAAGGGATCGCATTACAGTGGCATCGTTGGTTCACCAAATCCAAGGGACCCCTTAGTTGGACAGAATTCACAACTGCCTTGCTCCGTCGATTCGGGCCTACCGATTTCGAAGATCCCTCCGAAGCCCTCACTCGCCTTAAACAAACCACCACCGTGGTAAGCTACCAAGAGGAGTTTGAGCGACTTTCTCAACTGATCGATGATCTACCCGACACCTATTTGATTGGGTGTTTTATAGCTGGTCTCAAGGACGAAGTCCGCCTTGATGTCAAACTCAAGAAACCGCGCACCTTATCCGACGCGATTGGTGTAGCGCGTCTTGTTGAAGAACGCAACAACTCGCAGAGGAAATCCAATCCTTACAGTCGCACTTTCCTTCCAAACTCATCATCGAGCCCGACACCACCACCAACTCGCCACACCACCAATAACCCATCCGCCGGCCTCCTTGGCCCACCACCCAACTCTAAGCCGAACCTCCAACCATCAACTCAAACCACATCCTTCAAGCGAATCACCGGTCAAGAAGCCCGGGCCCGTAGAGAAAAGGGTCTCTGCTACTACTGTGATGAAAAGTACGTTCCCGGCCACCGCTGTAGTAATCCCCAACTCTTCATGATCGAAGACCTCTTGCTTCCAGATAATCACCCACACGAACCAGATATAACCGCACCCTACCTCAACGACGAGGCCATACTTGACAACCCATCTCATGCCCAAAACCGAACTGAAACTCCACAAACTGACCCAGTACCAGAAATCTCTTACCATGCTATGACCGGTACCACCCATCCCCAAACCATCCGCATGATTGGCAAGCTGAACCACAAGGATGTTACTGTGCTCATCGACGGCGGGAGTACGCACAATTTCATTGACCAAAATGTGGTGTCCAAATTTGGATTACATGTAGTGCAAGACAAGACCTTCCAAGTCATGGTGGCCAACCGAGAAACCATCAAATGTGTCGGGCAGTGTCTAGCTCTCACCTTGGAAATTCAAAACCACCCTATCACGGCCGATTTCTACGTATTACCGGTATCGGCTTGTCAAGCTGTGTTGGGAGTCCAATGGTTAGAGACTCTTGGACCGATTGAGACCGACTACCGTACCTTGACCATGCGATTCCAAAAAGACGGAATGATTCACCAATTTACTGGGTTACATCATTCTGAGCTCGAAGCTGTCAATAATAAGCAATTACAGCATCTGAGAGGGACCGGCCTATTTTTGCAAATCATCCCTCACCAAGAATCAAGCCCTCCTACCGTCCACCCACCCGAACTGAACCATATCCTCACCCAATTTAACCAGGTGTTCGCAGAGCCCACTACCCTTCCTCCTAACCGCAACCATGATCACCACATTCCACTTCAACCCCATCACGGACCGGTCAGCGTTCGACCATACCGTTACCCGTACTATCAGAAAACCGAGATTGAAAAAATGGTCCAAGAAATGCTCACTTCCGGGTTGATTCGTCCAAGCACCAGTCCTTTTTCTTCTCCGGTGTTACTTGTTCGGAAGGCGGATGGCGGATGGCGATTTTGTGTGGATTATCGCGCATTGAACAACATCACCATCAAGGATAAATATCCCATTCCAGTGATCGACGAACTACTAGATGAATTATATGGAGCCAAGTACTTCTCGAAATTGGACCTCCGCTCAGGGTACCATCAAATTCGTGTGCATTCGGATGACATCCACAAGACCGCTTTTCGCACTCACGAAGGCCACTACGAGTTCCTTGTCATGCCATTTGGACTCTCCAATGCCCCCGCCACTTTTCAAAGTCTTATGAATGATCTATTCCGCACCCACCTCCGCAAATTCATCTTGGTATTTTTTGATGATATCTTGATATATAGCCGCACTTGGACCGATCACTTGAACCATCTCACAACTGCCCTTCAGATTTTATTGGATAACAATTTATTCGCCAAGAAATCCAAATGTCGTTTCGGAGTTTTACAAGTGGATTACCTTGGTCATTTAATTTCGCACGAGGGCGTCGCTGTCGAACCATCCAAGATTCAATCCATATTGACCTGGCCAACGCCCACTACGGTCAAGGGAGTCCGCGGCTTCCTCGGGTTAGCAGGGTATTATCGCAAATTTATTCGTGGATTTGGAGGCATTGCGGCACCACTCAATCGCCTCCTCACCAAAGAGGGATTTCATTGGACTCCTGAGGTGGACACCGCCTTTCTCCACCTGAAACGGGCTCTCACTTCACCACCAGTCCTACAGTTACCGGACTTTTCTCAACCATTTGCTATTGAATGTGATGCTTGCGGGGTCGGAATTGGCGCCATCTTAATACAACAAGATCGTCCGGTCGCGTACTTTAGTCAGGCTCTCAAGGGATCCTCTCTCTCTCTCTCCACATATGCCAAGGAAATGTTAGCCATTGTGAAAGCCGTCCGTAAATGGAGACCGTACCTCTTGGGCAAGCCATTTATCGTCCGGACCGACCACAAAAGTTTAAAATTTCTTCTCGAGCAACGCATCACGACCCCAACCCAAACCCGCTGGTTACCTAAGCTCCTAGGTTACGACTACATCATCCAATACAAAAAGGGACGAGACAACCAAGGTGCTGACGCTCTCTCCCGAAAATCCGAGCTTGAGTTTTCGGCAATTTCATTACCCACACCAAACTGGTGGGTTCGTCTCCAACAAGAAGTCCAAGCCGACCCATTCTACAAAAAATTGGATGACTCGCTAATGTGCCCAGGACCACACGCCTACACCAAACGAGATGGGGTATGGTTTAAAAAAGGGAAGATCTTTTTGAGCCCATCTTCGTCCCTCTTGGGAGATATCGTGACAGACTGTCACTCATCTTCCCCTGGCGGTCACTTCGGGTATCACAAAACGCTTGGACGAGTCAAGACATGTTTCTCTTGGCCTAACATGCGTGCCACTATCAAAAATCACATCAAGCAGTGTGATACATGCCAACGTTGCAAAACCGACTGTCTTAGCCCTGCCGGACTACTACAACCACTTCCCATTCCCGATCGTGTTTGGGCTGACATCTCCATGGACTTCATAGAAGGGCTACCCCCATCGAGCGGTAAGACCGTTATCATGGTGGTCGTGGACCGATTAACCAAGTATAGCCATTTTGTACCTCTTAGTCATCCGTTCACAGCCACTTCTGTCGCCCAGGCATTCGTACAGAACATTGTTAAGCTCCACGGCATTCCTACGTCCATCGTCAGTGACCGAGATAAAGTTTTCATTAGTTCATTCTGGCGCACTTTGTTTCAATTGCAAGGTACACAACTCTGTATGAGTTCCAGCTATCATCCTCAATCCGATGGCCAGACAGAAGTAGTCAATCGCATCTTGGAACAATATCTTCGTTGTTTTACTTATGATCAACCAAAGAGGTGGACCGAGTGGCTTGCATGGGCCGAATATAGCTACAACACGGCCATTCACTCATCAACCAAAATTTCTCCATTCGAAGCTGTGTATGGAGTTCCACCACCCAATCTGTTGTCATATGTCCCAGGCACTACCAAACTTCAAGCGGTTGATGACTTCCTTCGCGATCGAGAAACCATTCTCCGTGACCTGCGCCATAACTTGGGAAACGCACAGTCGCGTATGAAAAGCAAGGCTGATCGCCACCGTCGAGAAGTTGAGTTCAACGTTGGAGATTATGTCTTCTTAAAATTGCAACCTTACCGCCAGTCCACGGTCGCGTTCCGAAGCTCTCTCAAACTAGCACCAAGGTACTTTGGGCCTTTCAAGGTCCTAGCTCGGGTTGGTTCCGTTGCTTATCGCCTCGAGCTACCTACAGGTTCACAAGTCCATGACGTGTTCCACGTTAGTCTCCTCAAGCTCAAACACGGACCCATCCATAATCCGTCTCCGCTTCCGTCCACATTGATGCCTCCGATGACAAGCACGTTCAGTACCCTGCCACAACCAGAGAAGGTTCTTGAGCGCCGCGTAATCCGTAAAGGCAGTTATCGCCCCAAGACAGAGATCTTAGTCCAGTGGCAAGGTGCACCTCGCGAAGATGCTACCTGGGAAAATCAATGGCGTTTTTCAAAGACTTATCCAGATTTCAATCTTGCGGACAAGAATGTTTCAAGCGGTGGGGATTGATACGTACCACTACACCATGCACGCCCACATGCAGAACCTCATCACTACCCCATCCATCACTCCACCATTCTGCCTAGTCAACCCATTCCAATGCAAGTGATTGGCAGTTACAATGTCTTGGCATTTAATTAGCTTCCTTTGACCATGCATGTGATTGATTGGCAGCATGTAGTTTCCTTATATTAATTTGCATTTCATTTCATGCGTGAATAAGAATGTATGGCTATATAAAGCCTAAGCCACCAATAAGAAGGATATGAACATTTACCCAGATTATCTTCTCCTTCCACTTCCGTCCCTTTCTCTTTTAACCTTTCTAAATCTTGTCTGGAATTCATTCGTATCAGACATCTCATGTGACATTCGATTTAGGGTTTTTTTTTTTACAAACACCATGTCAACATCCAACCGAAAAAATAAACCCAGGAAAATTACAGCAACAATAAAAGAACTTAACAGCAAGACAAAACATCACCAAAAAATAGCCCAAACCAATGCAAAAAATTCAGCCGAAGCTAAGATGAACCAATCATGAGAGATTTGATCGAAGAGTCCAAAACCCAGCCTTGACAAATTATGAAAGAATTCAAAAGCCAGCACAAATTCACAGTCAATTAATACGACTAAATCTGAGACTGTAAAGAGGATATAGATACACATTCTATATCCTCTGGAATGGGATACTGGCCCTTAAAGCAGGGTAATAGAGAATATGGATTGATTAGTGGGGTGATGAATCGCAAGGTGCCTGACAATAGAGTTCTAATCGGAGGTATAGAATGAGAGAGAATGAAGTGAAGGGACGATGGAGTTGAGATGAAGAGCAGCTCCATGGTCAAATGAGGAGAGAGAGAGAGAGAGAGAGAGAGAGAGAGAGAGAGAGAGAGGTATAAGTATAACACTATTAATGTTGCTGGGTGGGCATTTTTGTCCACAAGGACTTTTGACTAACATATTTTAGCTGATGGACATAAGCCTTTAGGTTCCTCCGCATGACCTTTTCACCTATCTCCTTATATTATATGTATTATCATAAAAATGTAGTTAATCTGATTCGGATTCTTATCGTATCGGATGTGTTAAATTCACATACGATGTGCTAACTGCAATGATAATCAGATTCCGATTTCAAAATTGAAATCCAAATCCAACTATTAAGGCCGGATAAGAACAGATTCGGACTGAAATTCGATCCATTGATCACAGGCCTACTACGTTCCATGTCTTGTTGTACTTTCCCGTTTTAATTAGGTTTATTTCAAAACCAAATGATTTTCTCTCTATCTCTCTACTTCTTTGTGGGTAGCATTAAACAATAATACTAGGGGCATAAACACTTTACACAAACATTTTATCCCTCTCCTAGGTGGTACTGTGGGGTCTACTGAAATTACCAGACTCCACAGTACCACCCTAAAGAGAGGTAAAGAATTCATAAAGTATTTGTGCCCCAAACATTACTCAACTTTAAAAGCTTGGAAGGGACACCACATGGATTGTGAATAAAAAGTTTGAAGGGCCTTTAGAAGCTTATTCATTATGGGTTGGATAACAAGGTAGCACATGTGCACACTCACGCGCACGTGAGTCAAGTCCAAGTCCAAGCCAAGTCTAATGGAAATTGGATTAATATCCATCCGAAAATCAATTAACCGGGTACGTTACTCTAATTCGCATGTAGGGCCAATTCAAATCCCGTTCTCCAAGCCTAGAAGGCTCAATCGATTGACCTAATTTTACAGTAAGGTGGGTCATCCAAATATTGTGTTTTGAACAAGACTCAGTTCATCTCCAAAAATTGACGTGTTCGGCCGACTTACATTTGTCTAAAGGGTAATACTTGGGGCATAATCAAAGTCACAAATTTTTTTGCACAACCTCCATTTTGTGTCTATTTCTCTCCTAGTGGGCACTGTGGGGTCACTGGCACTGTAAGACCCATTAAGAGAGAGATAGACACAAAATGAAAATTGTACAAAAAAGATTGTGACTTTAATTGTGCCCCAAATATTACTCTTGTCTAAATGTGATTCAAGCAGTTTCAACCGTTAAGTGCTTGAAGATCACAGAATCTGAAAATTGACAGTTCTTATCAGCTCATTGAGAATCGTGTGACATGTAATACATGAATACATCACGACTTGATGGATAGTGCATTGTACATGATTTGATTTTATGCTTGTAAGAGGTTTTGGGCCAGTTTGCTTATTGATCTTGAAGTTTTTTTATTTTGAGTGTTGAGGTAATTTGATGTATTTTCACCTTTGGGGGTTTCATTTAATGAAAGTTAAATTGTAAATTATATCTTTGTAGTTAAAGTGTTGTAACTGTTTGGTCTTTATAGTTTCAATTTTGGTAATTTATATTTTATAATTTAAAATTTTGTGTAAAATTCACCTAATTACAAAATAAGCAAGGGCATAATGGGAATATCACATTATTTTCGGCCTAAAATGACCCATGTGTAGGGACTGACCCAGAAGTGTAGTTCAGTGGGAGTAGAAGCTTATACGCGGGATCGGGGGCAACGCCCCAATCTGATATATTTATTTTTTGGGGTAGAAATAGTATAATTCTGTGGGTTTTTTTTTTTTGTACAAACTAATCTATCCCATAATTTTTTCACAGAATTTTGTATTATAAGCTTAATTTTTTATTTATTTTTATCAATTTCATTTTGATATTTGTGTGGCAGTGCGTGTCCTGTTTTAAGTGTAGCAGATTGTTTAAAAGATTATAAGATATTATTAGATTATGTAATACTCGCTCCTGCGGTTTATCTTTAATATTGCTTTAGCATGCATAATTATGAGTTAATGATAATTATAGTGTTATATGGCGCATATTCGAAGTGGGTTTAACTCACTATGTTGTTTTTAGGTGTCCAATCGGGAACTCAAATTTGGCCAGAATGGCAATCCCAAGTTGGGATATGTATTGATGGGTCCCACTTGAGATGGGACAGTAGTATGTGGAACACCCTATGTGCCTAAATGTTTATTAAGGCTTAAATGATTTATTATTTGATTGTTAATAATATCATGTTATTAGGTAGTGACCACTTTTGGGGTCAGTTAGGGGTACCCTTGTGAGCGCGAATTGAACACGCTACATAATTAGTAGGTTAATTAGCAACTTCATATAATTATATAGGACCACTTATGGGACCCATGCGAGACAAAGATAAATACTCATTTAGGTTTGGGATAGTTTTAATACAGTTTCGTAATTAGTAGAGGCGTAATTGCAAAACTAGTAAAATTGTGTGGAGGCAATAATAAAATTTGAAAATTCTTATAAGTAAGCCACATCTAGCTAGGATGAGTCATTATTGTCATTATCATTTGGTTAGAACAGAATAGGTATAGGAGATTGACGAGTTTCGTCGGTGATTTCTCGACGCTAATTGACGCGCCGAATAACGTCGGCTTTTTTACAGGTTATATATTCGGACTCATGGGGGTCAGTCTAATCTATTAGTACTAATTTTATTGAGTTCTGTGGTAGTTTTTCCACGACCCATTTTGGGATTTAAGCTCATAACTTGTAATTTATGTATAGGATTTGTACCTGGTTCTAGCAGGGGTTTAATTTCACAATTAGGAGCGAAACCCAATAGGTGAGTGATGCTAATTTTAATATTTGATGATTTTCATGTTGGGTTCAATTGTGATGCCAAAGCATGCCTAATTAGCGTAATTTAATTTATTTAGCTTATTATTGGGCAAAATTTATGTGGTTAAATTAGGCACAATTTGATTGTGAAAGCACGGTGTAATAATTAAATGAACATGTTGAGTTGCCTATTTGGGTCAATGAAAATTGCTAGTTCTATACCACCATGAGGTAATCTTTGTGGTGACGACCACGGCCGCCAGAGGCCTATGGGACCGCACGTGTGAGGGCGTGAGTCATGACTAGTCACGTGGGCTTGGAGAGTGGACCCACAGGCTAACCGGTAGTGGTGGGAGCGAGCTAGTAATTGCCGAAGACTATAGTTATTTGTAATGTGTTGAATTGAGCATGTCAATTATCCATAATTATGATTAGCATTACTCACTAAGCATATAGCTTATATATTGTAATGGTTATTAAATAACCATCGTAGGTGATCGTGGCGAGGAATCGGAAAAGTGAGCTGGCTTATGGGTTTTGGGAGTTGTTGTAATCTTGTTAATAGTTACCTGCTTTTTAGTTTAAAGCTTGCAATATAGTTGTAATTAATCGGTTTTAATCTGAATTGTAGTACGAGTCATACTTTGGTTGGTTTAAGACTTATGTAATATTTCTAGTTAAACTTTATACTTTGGTTGGACTGTGTTAGTTGGGATTGTCTGATCACAGTGTTACTATGACTAATTTTATTAGATTGGGACGTTTGAACTTGAAGATTTATTTATTGGGTTGGTTGTAAATGGTTATATTTAGTGCTTTTTCTAAAGTATTTAAAACTCTTGTTTGTACTTAGAAGCTCATGTTTGTGACTTTGGTTTGACTTTAAATGGTTTAAATCGTAAGTGCTGGTTTAAACTTGTGATTTGGTAATATTATATGAGAATTTATTACTTGTTAAAACATGGTTTTTGGCCGATTGCAAAGACGAGATTTTGCCCTTTGTTAGTTGAGCTTCTTTGGTTTATGCTTACTTTAAACTTATTTTGGAACTTTAATCACTGGTGTAAGGCCTTGGTGGCATGCCACGTGTCTCCCAGGATCATCTGGGTGGTTCCGGGGCATGACAGATTATTATAAGCTTTAAGTGTATCAGATTGTTGAAAAGATTATAAGTTATTTATGGGATAAATTAGTTTGTACAAAAAATCACATAAAATTATACTATTTTTACCCAAAAAAATTCGGTGGGGGCGCTGTCCCAAAACACCCCTATAAGCTTTTGGTTTCATTGAACTACACTCCTGGGTCTATGGACACATAGGGTCATTTTGGGCTTGAAATAATGTGATTTTTCCATTGTGCCCTTGTTTATTTTGTAATTGAATGAATTTTGCACAATTTTCAAATTATAGGTGTAAATTGCCAAAAGTAAAATTATAGGGACTAAATTATCACAACCCTTAAACTACAGAAGTGTAATTTACAATTTACCCTTTAAAGAATACAAAGTGGTGTTAAAGGTGTTCAAAATAAAATGAAAATGTCACTACAAAATATCAATTGGCTCAGAAAATCAATATTGTACGTACACACGTTCAACAATAAGATGAAAACAAGATATGTACTTGAACTATCTATCATATTAATTCAGTTCGTACATTCTAACAGATCACTTTCATAGCTCCTAGACGTTCATTAGTAGTTACAAAATAAGAACATTAGGGAAAAAAAGACATCCTTTAGATTCATCCTTGGAAGAAACTTTGTGATACAATAACGTTGTTTTGGTCTACCAGATTGAATTTCAAACTTTTGGACGGCCAAAGTTGGGAATTAAGTTGGGTCACCCAAAATCTATCCGTAGCTAACACTGCAACCACCATTATAAATTATTTATTTATTTATTCAAAATTTTTTTTTTTTTTTTTTTTTTTTTTTTCTGTTAAACTCAACAATCAAACATTTTCCCTTTATTTTTTGGCTACTTCTATTGCCAATCAATAATAATTAATGTCAGAGCAAAAAGTGTCACTAAAAATTTTAATAACATATTTTTTTATTTCTAAAACTTTTGATGACATTTTTTACTCTGATATTAGCTGTTGTTGTTTTGGCAATAGGATTACGTATCCTTATTATTTTTTCACAATTGTCCGTCTTTGAGGACCCATTAACCCTCAACTCCTACAAATAAACCCTAAATTAGCTAAATACATAAACACTCTCAAATCTCTTACCTTTCAACAAAGTCAGCCTCCTCTTTCTTCCCAAGCCCCTTTCTCTTGATCTCCTACTAATCAGAAACAAACCATCATGACGTTTTGACTCATGATTGACACGGCTTCAGTACACTTCCTTATGTGCAGGTTATCCTAATCCCCAATTATATCCCACCATCTGTACAGAAAACGAATAATTTAGAAACGGTGTTAACGTGGTAATTAGTTATAAAGCTTTTTATGTGCATGTAGCATAATATATATTTGGAGAACCGAATGACCTACATAGAAGGAAGTGTATTGGAGTCACATACCATAATTTTCTCCCTTGTTGAGGTTCATACCACAATTCTCCCAAAAGTTCTCTCTATCACCCATCAAGAGCCTAAAGTAGCTATCATTTGTTGGAAGTCTTGTAGTCTCTTTCACTTGTTCATTGTTATCACCGTATGCACCTCCTTGATTGTCTAGAAATTCAATATTTTGAAAGTTAAAATTCCTTGAATTCTCTATATGTTTCTTGCTACAAATACTAGTTTTCCTTTGATAAATATTGATTTTTTCCCACTTCTCTTTACACATTAAACCAGTTCTATCATAGCCAAAACAAGCCATCCTTGAAGCTATTTCCTCCCAGAGAACCTCTTCTGAACACCCTCCTTCCTCAAACCTTGATTCCATGCTAGTTCTCAATTGCAATAGCCTACCAATCTCACATTCCGACCAATTATCACCTTTCCAAGGCTCGAAAATCCTTTCACTTCCATTCACATTGTGGTCCTTGCTTAGTCGACTTTGCAAGACCTCCATTAAAGCAGCATCGCGAACTCCAATCCACGTTCGCTCATTAGCCCATAATTTATGCTCTCTATCAAATCTATCCACCTCTTG
The DNA here is from genome assembly GCA_033977485.1 of Hydrangea macrophylla. Lineage (NCBI taxonomy): Eukaryota > Viridiplantae > Streptophyta > Magnoliopsida > Cornales > Hydrangeaceae > Hydrangea > Hydrangea macrophylla. The sequence goes on along the minus strand of CM066999.1, from coordinate 97,688,383 downwards.
TTTCCTCCATTCTTCTTCTCTCAAAATCCTCTCTGCTTCTTTGTTTTCAAGACTCGTCACCATCTTCTCCAAACACTCCTCTTGTTTCTCTATCACCTTCCTCATTTGCTCATCAATGAAGTCTTTAATCTTCACCCTCCAACTGTTTCTACCTCTTCGTTTCTTCTTCCTCTCCATCGAATCATTCCCCATTAACACTACCTCATCGGATGTTGAAGAATCGAGTAGTTCAGAGGAGGTAGTAATCATAAGGCTTTCGGAGAGCTTTTGAGTTTCTTGATTGGGTTGTTTGAATGTGCTGATTGAATTGTAAAATCTCAAATTGTTTTCATCAAGAGGGGTTTTTGAGGTTGGGATTGGATTGCTTGTCTCACCATAGAGAGCCTCAAGCTGCCTAAAGAATCTATAGTTCTTACCATCTTGCCTCCCAACCTTTCCTTCCCTAGTCTTCTTGTAATATTTGTATAAGTTTTCAAACTTCTCTTTGCATTTTTTCCCACTTCTTTGATGCCCATGTTCCTCAGACATTATCCTGGAAATACAAAAACTACCTTTAAATTCATATATATAATCCCATATGTAAGTGTGTGTCAGTGTGTTTGTTTGTACATAGCCCTACTGTGAAATAGTCTCTCCGTCCCATTTTATGTGTCCCCTTTTCTTTTTAGGATATCCCAAAATTGTTGTCCACTTTTTTAAATTAGTATGCACATTTTACTTAGTTTCCCAAATTACCCTTCCTTGCAATCAACACCAAAACAAAACAAAAAAAGAAAGTGCAATAATTATGGGTTGTGGAAAATATGTGTAGATTTTTTTTATCCCCTTAAAAAGTTAGATTCCCAAAGAGGGACACATAAAATGGGACGGAGGGCATGGGACGGAGCGAGTATGTAACTACTTGCTCTATCTAAATCTCTAAAGAAAAAAGACACAAAAGAGCTCCAGATTATATTTCCTTAAAAAGTATTGATTTTGCATGAATTAATAATACTAAACAGATTTCAATTTACAATTACTAAAATAGTATTATGAATTCTAAGTAAAAAAAACTAATAAAAGAATTTTATTTATTATTCCTTTTGTTTAGAAATGATCTTAGATGAAAATAGAGAAGTAAGAACCTTAATTCTTAAAGTCAAATTTTGTCTATGAAAATAAATGAAACTAGTTCATCAACAAAAATGATCATATATAGTTGGCGAATGACCGTAATTGGCTAATGAAAATCTAGCTGAAAATTGAGAAGAACCCTAGTTCATGCTTAGCTAATGAAATGTAAAATGAGATGTGCTTTCTTGGTTAATCAGTTAGTAAATTCCCAACTTGGAAACAACATGACTACCCAAATTTACAAAGAAAGATGGGAACTTCTCAAGCATGTGTTTAATTAAGTTCCATAAAAATAGTAAATGGGTACAAAAGGACTATACTCTGATGCCATTCTTTAAGCAGAAAAGAAGTAAAAGTTTTGTCTTAATGAAAATGATACTCAATTTCAAATAGAAAACAAGTCATGCAGTGGAACTATAGAAGTTATCTGAAACTTTGATCTCCATTACAAAGCCAGAAAGATGAAGTAAATAGAAAAATCACGCTTCAGTCTTTAACTGAAATTCATAAGTGATTTCAAAAATTTGTTTTTTTTTTTGATAATATTCCACAAAGTGGAACTTACACCCCGAACAAGGCCAAGGCCATAGCCTCCCAGACTACAAACAACCTTAAAAACACGCCCCCGGCCCCCCACAAACTTTTAGGAACACTTCACGAGATGAACAATACACACAAGAAAAAGCCTAAGCCTAAAATCTTCCAGACTACACCCTTTGATAAATTCCCCAACAAAAAATCTTAGGACAAGAACCAAACACCTAAGTGATTTCAATTTTTAACACAAAATTAAAACACAAAAATTTGAATTACTGTAAATAAGACAAGAAAACGAGTGAGAGTTAGCTAGCCATTGTTGACTTAAATTTTTTTTTTTTTTTTTATTGGGTACCACAAACCCAATTGCACATTGCCTAATTATTTTGAAAAAAAATGAACAAAGAACTCAATAATCCTCCATCACATCCTCAGCTCGATTACTCCTGGTGTGTATCCTGTCTTATGCTATATTGTTGACTTTTGAACACTTCTCAGCATGTAGTACGTGTTCATCTTGGGTCGGTTCTTTTGGACTGGCTTGTAGGGTTGTCGGAACCAATTGACAAGTTGGTTAATAATATGAGAAATTAATAGATGAAGACAATATTCAAGCTCAAAAATTGGCAATTTGATCAAGGATTCAAGAAGTTGGCAGATGATCTTGACTTGATAATAAAATAGAATCTTGCTCACGAAACAAATTTAATAAGCAACACGTTATTATAAATGGCAGAGTTGAGCCTTGCTGCAACGGTCCACTGAGATTCAACGGTGACTTGCTCCAATTCTTTTAAAAAAAACAGTGATTGAATTGATGATGAAGAAAGAAAATTCTTGGTTAATTATCGACTTTGATAAGTGAAGTATAAGCTTCACCAAACCTAGAGATTACAAACTTAACCAAACTTAGAGAGAGAGAGAGAGAGAGAGAGAGAGAGAGAGCACAACTAATTAGGGTATGTTAGATAGTATACCTAGAGACTTCATCCCACAAAGGACCCTTATGATTGGTCTCTTTAAACATAGGATCAAGCTTTGATCTGATCTCGAGAAGCGTGAGAGCCTCTTGTCTCTGCCACCGTCCATGCCCGCCGTCACCTCCAAATCCATGATCACCACCTTCCATCTCTAACCTATCGAGATTTGCACCACCCATGGTCGATGTACCCTCTGTAACACTAGGATTGGTCGTACCGGAACAAAACTCATGAAGCCCACAAGGCCCAATCTCACTCATCTGACCGGAAAAGATGTTTTCCGGCTGTGGTCGGTCGGCGAAATGGGGCCTACTATACATGTACTGCCTGAGATGATCACCAATTCCGTACTGGTCCTCCATTTCCATAGCAGAGTTGTATTTTACAGATGATAGGGTTCTTTAGAGAGAGAGAGAGAGAGAGGTGCGGCAGACCCGGATCGTGCTTTTTTTCAACGAAAAAAGCTTTAGATTCAAGCAGAGCTAGGACGATGGACCCATGTCTCTGTTTCGAGTAGTGTAAAGTTCTCTATCACTGTCTCTCTCTCTCTCTCTCTATATATATATATAGATGTATGGATGACTGTCTCGCTTTCTCTCTATATAGAGATCGTTTGGGAGAGTGGATGGGAACAGAGAGAAGGAAATGGACACATACAACGTATTTGCTAATGAAGGAGGGGCACGTGTCAAAAGCTGAGAGTACGAATGGAGAGCATTAACCAGAAAATTACTGTGGTGGTGTGTTCCACACTTCCATAATAAAATATATATATATATAAATAAATAAAAAAAGGGGAAATTTTGCTGTGATTGTTACACTTATATGACTTTCTAAAAATGCTATATTCACAATAAATTTCACAATTAACAATGTGGACCCTTGATTCAAGTGGTTCTCGTGTAGGTCTCATATGAGTCTCACATAAGATTCACTGAAATCAAAATTTAGAATGTATTAGTTGTGAAATTCATCGTGGGTGTAGAGTATTAATCTATGACTTTCATTGTGATCACGTGTTCCCACGAAAAAGTTATTTAGTGAACATATTATCATGTTGACGTGTTGTGATATGCCAATCGCATGGGGTCATTTGGCCACTAAAGTGAAGTGGCTATGATGTGACAATTATTTTAATTAAGCATTCCCCACTTGTTATTTCTCCTAATTTTAGTGGTCATATGAGAACATGCGATTAGAGCGTCAATAATATCTTGTTCGAAGTTAGTCGGTATGTAAGATGATCATACCACACCATCATAACATAGTATGACGCTCAAATCATGTCAGGCCACATGTTGCCAAAAAGTACTATGTAAGATATGACAAATAATAGGGATATGATATATTATATTATATTAATTAAAGTCAATAACTACTTGTCATATACATCTAATATCAAAAACCGTGTAAACTCATATTATTGTGGGCTACTTCACGATAATCTGGTGTGAGAGTCTCGTTGAACAATTTATCAGTATTGACAAGGATGGGTTCCTTTCTCGCTTAGATTATACAGCGCCTAGGATCCGGCCTTTTTGACCGTCCACTCTCTCTCTCTCTCCAACGACAAGGTTGCCATCTTTCTCTCTCTACTCAACTTGTCAAACGGCATCTGATTTCTCATACTCCAAACCCTCTTCAATGCATCACAAAGGTTATAGAGAAGTTATAGAAAGAAACTTTTAGGAAGAAGATTTATACAGATTAAGTTACTTTTGCCACACTAGATATTGTAGTCACGATATCTCCGGGATCTACATGGTATGCTTGTAGACCATTGGTGTAAATCGATCGGTTGGTTTAGTTCAGTTTAATTTTTAATGAATTTTAGTTCGATTTGATTTAGTGTATTTATTTTTTATTTTTTATTTATTTTGTTCAATTTTTATTAACTGAATATTTTGAGAACCGATCCGTTCGGTCAATTGGCCAATTTTCTTGACAACTCTACTTGCATGTAGTACTCAAATCATAATAGAAGTCGCGTGAGTATGACGGTTTCACGAGATAAATTTCTTTAATTCAATAGAGTAATGCTAAGCACATTTTGAAATTCACACTGAATTTGATATCCTACTTTAAATATATGTATCTTGTGCTATATAAGTGGTGTATAGAAAAGTGTAAAAAAATTCACACAGCACAAGGTACATGTATTTAAAGCATAAAATATCAAATTCAATGTGAATTTCAAAGTGTGCCTAATATTACTCAATCCAATAATGTCAGATTGTTTTGGTCTTTATATTCCATTGGTCATCTACAACCGTTATTTTTCTGAATTTTTTTTATTACTCCATCTATCTCAAAATTATTATCACACTTTCCATTTTAGGATTTTTCAAAATATTTCTCATATTTGAAAAGACAAAGCTAGATATTTACAAATTTCCTCTCCTATGCTTTCTTTGAATTAATGTAACACATTTCACAACAAGGCTTTAAATGTGTTGTACACTGTGCTGTTTGAATTTTTTGCACTTTTCTATGCACCACTTACATAGCACAAGGTACATGCATTTGAAATGTGTTGTGGAATGTATTGTGTGCCTAGCATTGTTGTTGAATTAATGATGAAAATTTTGACAGGCAATTTTAGAAAGTCAAAATTATACACATACAATAATTGTGTTTCCTTAAAAAGTTGGATTTTAAAGTGCAATAATGATACACTGCATTATTTCATACCCAACAATTTCGACCCTTGATTTCAGTAGATCTCATATATGTGTTCGCGCATGGGAACCATGTGGGATCTACATGGGCAGAGACAGGCCCCAGGGCTGGGGTGGTCTATAACCACCCTAACATTTTAATTTTTTTTTACTAACATGTGACATTTTAGCCCAAATGTGGTCTAGTTCTCTCAAATTTGGGAAAAAAAAAATAGTACATGTGATATTTTAGTCCAAATGTAGTCTAGCCCATCCTAAAATTTGAGAATTTGTTTAGTACGTGTGATATTTTAGATCAAATGTAATTTAGTTCACCCCAATTTAGTGTTCCAAACCCCATTTGACACCATACCTTTATTAATAAATAGACCCCAAAATGTATAAAATGCCCCGAAAGGTAATATTGTTCTTAAATAAATCCAATTTGACACTATAACCCATTATCAAACTTGTATAAATAAACTGCAATTTTATTTTTTTTCCAGGGACAGCACCCTCATATAGCTTTCTCAGCCACAACACCGGAACACCCCCCTCCCCCCCCAAAAAAAAAAAAACACAAAAAAAAAAAAAAAACAACAAAAAAAAAATTCGGGCTTTGCCCTTGTATATAGGGTCCACTAGAATCAAGGACCCAGTTTTTTATGTGTGAAAAAATATGTGGAATTGTGTGTGTATCATTTACTCTTTAAAATGTGACAATAATTTTGGAACAACAAGAGTATTATACTAGGAAAATCATAATGTCAAAGCAGTTTTTTTTAATATCAGAGCAAATTCTAACACTTTTTTATTTGTAACGGAAAAAATCCGTTAATAATGTTAAAAATCCGTTAGAAAAACTATGAATTGCTCTGGTATTAAAGAAAACTGTTCTGACAATATGAACAGCCTTATACTATTATGTACAAAGATTCAATATATATATATACATAAACAAAACTGACACACAACCACATCAAATTATACACTCAACATATCTTTTTGACTCTTAATTTTGATGGATGTGGTATAAAACCCTTATAGGATCCACTTAAAACCTACTCTAAAATCAAGGTCAGGATTAAAGAAAATCGATTAGGAGGGGAGAGAGAGGGAGAGAGTTGTGTCAGGTCTGAGGACCTGATGGCTTGCGTGTGGGGAAGCCGGTGGGGGCCGAGCAGAACGTTCCATCCATTCCCGTAATAGTAACGAGTGGGCCCCACTATCCAGGCTAATCAGGTACTGCACCACTGCCCCTGCTGCTCCTGCTCTTTGAAGCATGATCTTGCTTGCATGCATGCTTAGTTCTGCCTCATCATGATGTGAATGATTTGGGACCTTTGGGTTCCTCCTTGATGGCATTGATGGGAGAAATTGGGAGAAATTATTGAGTGTTCCTCGTAGTGGCGGTCTTGACTTTTATTTAGAGATCCAAAACGAATTCTAAAGAGGGTTCAATGAAAAATAAAAATTACTCGTATTATTTAAGCAAAATTGACATGAACTAAAACAATATCTTTGCAAAATAGTCAACACAAAATAAAAAATGAATAAGTAACTATCTTTTAATTAAAGTGGTTTCCAAATTTTGTATTCATTTGGTTCCCAAACACATATGCCAATAAAATCAATTTCAATCATGGTTAGACCATTGCAACATCCTCGAATAAAAAAAAACATGTTTTCGGATTCCATTTGAGATTAAAAAAAAAGCATAGCATTGTACTCTTTTAAATTTTAACAAGTCAATTAATTAAAAAAAAAAAAGTTAGTGGTTAGATTACCTAGGATTATTTTGTGTTGACAACTAAACAAGGACTCCAGGGTGACCAGAATAGTTTCTGTGTGGGCGACGTCAATGGCCAATAGGTGATGACTTGAGGATTGGCTATATGAGGTGGAACTTGGAAGATTTGAGAAAGTTGGAATTGCCCAAATAGGCACTAGAGCCTTTTGTTTAGGCTTAAATATATTTTTACACTCGTATAGTTTGGTTCTAGTGTCATTTTAGTCCTTAAAGTTTCAAAAGTATCAATTTGGTCCTCCAAGTTCTTTAATTGGCATAATTACATGCCATTAGAGAAGCTATGTTTATAAATTTATTGGACAGTCTTCCTTCTATTTCACTTTTACTAACTATTGAAAGTGATTCCAAAGTGGCTTTGAGCTGGATTTCACCAGCAAATTCGAAAACCGTGGAAGCTCAACATAATCTTCAATTATATCCAAAATTTGTTGGACAAGCTGCTCCCAACTTGCGATGTATTTTTTGTCCATATTCCAAGAAGCTCAAATGGTCTAGCTGACCATTTAGCAAAATCGGGAGTTCATAGACCTGCGCCATGGCACGCGACACTTTGATTTGTTTTTGGCAATGAGGTACTCCTCTCGAGTCTCCGAAGAGCAGAGTGACGAAGAGTGCCTCTCTTTGCTTATTTGGAGCTTAGACTTTATGAGGGGTAAGGTATTAAGTCTCCTATGTCCAGGTGTAACTCTCCTTTATAGGGATGGCAATGGGGTGGGTTTTTCGGGTTCCCCGCCCCGCCCCGCCCCGCCCCGCCCCGCCCCTAATAGGTAGGGTATGGGGGAGGCCTTCATGGGATAGGGTCGGGTATGGGGGAGAAGTGTTCAACCCGAGCCGGGTTCGGGTCGGGGTCGGGTATAGGGTCAAATCCCCCGAACCCGCCCTGAATATGCTTGTTTTTACCCTTTTACCCTGCTATACCTTGCTAGTATAAATAGTATTAAACAAATTTAGGGCTTCCATTTCCTTGTTCATAATGTCAGCGCCTCATCAGAGACCAGAGAATCTCTCTGTCTCATCTCATCTCTTTCTCTTCACCGGAGCTCACTAGTCAAACTAGAGCTTTTGTGTTTCCGGTCAGCCGCAAGCCAACACTCCCCATTTCGACCTTGCGATGGGTTGATCGGACTCTCTCTCTCTCTCTGTCTCTCTCTCTCTCTGTCTCTCTCTCACAACTTAGCGCCACCGGCGACCATTCACCAGCGCCGTCGAAGGCCCCTTCCTCACTTCGTGACTCTCAATGAGGTATGTGCATGTGTCTGTTATTCTTATGTGTGAGCTCTAGTGTTTGGTTTCGATTTTTCAAGTGTGTGTGTCTGTGATTTACCCATATTTCTATAAACTGAATGCTTTAATTTTTCCCCATTCTTATTTTGATTCTTGTGTATTCTTATTCATAATTTGTTCTTATGTATGTGTGTTTGTATTATATATATATATATATATATATCTGCTCTTATGTATGTGTATTTGTATTATATATATATATCTGCGTGTGTGTGTGTGTTTCTTTTGGTTTTGCTAAAAACAAACTCAATTTGTGATTATGAAGTCTGTTTGTGATTCTCTGTATTGGGTGTTTGGCCGGGGCGAGGCGGGGACGGGTTCCCGAGCATTAACCGGGGTCGGGGTTAGGACCAGTTATCCCTCGGGGCGGGGCGGGGTCGGGGAGGGGGTTAACTCTAGCGGGTCGGCCATACCCGCCCCGTTGCCATCCCTACTCCTTTATTTCAATATACTTCCCTCGTTCCGTCGAGGTTCCTCCAAAAAAAAAAATTTCTTTAATTGAATCAATGTTGTCCAATTGTGAGGGACTGTTAAATAATCGAACGGAAGTGTGATCAAGTGCAGGGCACAAAGCCATCAGCTGAGGGGCACTTTAGGAAATTCACACTTAATCATCTCCCCCAAAATTTCTAGGTCATCGGAAGCTTTGTCCGATCAACACAATCTGCTAGAAGAATCTTGATGGATTCAGAGCCACCAAAGAGTAAGAAAATGTATTCAACATATGCTAAAGAGCTTGAATAGGTTGGGACACCAGCCATTGAAGACCCACTTTGGTTTAGATTACCATTTAACGCTCCCAACCTTTAATTTCAATGTGATATATATTATATATATATATATGAAATAACATGGCTGCCCCTCTCAATCTTCGACATTCAAGAGGTATTTTTGTGCAGAGTCGAGTTGGTAGAAGTAGAACGAGAGTTGCAGTGTGACCTAGAAATTCTTGGGGAGATGATTAATTATGAATTTCCTAAAGTGCCCCAGATCAGTTGATGGCTTGTGCCCTGCACGTGACACACTGCTGTCTTATTTATGGGTAATACTTGGGGCACAACCAAAGCCACAACCTTTTTTGCACAACCTCCAATTTGTGTCTATCTCTCTCCTAGTGGGCACTGTGGGGTCACTGGTACTGTGAGACCCATCAAGAGAGAGATAGACACAAAATGAAGGTTGTGCAATAAAGGTTGTGGCTTTGGTTGTGCCCCAAGTATTACTCCTTATTTTTTAACAGTCCCTCACAGCGGACAACATTGATCCATTTAAAGAACTTGCATGGCGGATCAAATTGACACTTATAAAATTTTAGGGACCAAAATGACATTACAACCAAATTATAAGGGTGTAAAATATATTTAAGCATTTTGTTTATGAGAGTTTGTTTTGTATTGGATATACCGATATATATATATATATATATATACGAAAATTCTTTAAAGAGTGCACCCTCTTTTTAATAAAGAGAGGACCTCTGTTTTGGTCGTCGGATCGTGTTTTCATTAAGGGCAGTGTTATTATTTCACAGTTTTTAAACACGATCTGATGGCCAAAACAGGAGCACTCTCTTTATTAAAGAGAGGGCGCCCTCTTTAGAGTCTAACTGTATATATATAACTTTAAGTATTATGTTTATTTTTTATATTTTCAAATGACTATAAGAATTGAGGTTTTAGACTTTAGTGTTTATTTGCTTTGAGCTTAACTAAGCCTTAAATGGATTTGGACTTGCGTTAAATTTACACATGATGTGTACATATACACCCAATACACTATATAGTTAGGGGCCCTATGGAATTGAAGGCCCAAAACAAGTGTTATGTTTGTTTTGGGTCAAGGCCAATAAAATAGCAAAAATGATAGGGATACACATTAAACGATAAATTAAACGACACACCAGTTTTAAATACATGTGCTCTGTGCTGTGTAAGTGATGCATAGAAAAGTGTGAAAAATTCAAACAGTACATGGTACATGCATTTAAAACACAGTCTGTCGTTTGGTGTGCATTTCTATCATTGTTGATAAAATAAAGTAGGGGGCTTGATAGGAGGGAAAGTAGAAAGTTGAGCCCGATGAACTGAATTTATAGGGGTTTGGGAGTGCTGCCCCCAAGGTAGAAAAACTTTTGGATCCATTTATACATAGTTCTCGAGTAGAATATTCTGTAAAGCTTGAAATGATACGAAATCAACTTGGGTTAAGTGAAGTTAATAAGGGAAAAGAAAATCTAGTAGGACTCAATTAATACTTAAGATGTGTTGGATTCTAATTCCGTCAATATTCGTTCAGTTGTTTTTTTATATAAAATTTAGGGTTAATGACATTTTCTATATGGGCGCCCTTGACCATAAATGGGTAAAATGTAATTAATACTAAATTTAACACTTAATTTCCATGTGGCTCTTTTTCAAGAGAAATCCTAGGGGGGGTTAGTATGGGGCATAATTGACCCTAAAATTTATGACTTGGCTCATGGAATAGGATTGCAATTATTGTTGCAAAATGTATATTACAATCCAAACCAAGGGGGATGGGATATAATTAACCCTAAAATTTATAACTTGGCTAATAGGATAGGATGGATAGGATTGCAATTATTGTTGCAAAATGTATACTGCAATCCAAACCAATGTACATTATACGGGGGCTTGCGAATTCATTTTATTTTATTTTCTAGGATATGTTTAAAAATTGGGTAAATTACATTTTACACCCCTATAGTTTGGGTGTGATGTCACTTTGGTCCCTGTACTTTCAATTTTGTCTTTTTGGTCCTTAATATTTCAGTTTAAGTTCAATGTAGTCCATTTGTGAGCATTTCCTACAATTTTTTACTGTAATAGGTCATATGAGGCATACCTGAGTTATCATTAGGGGCATAATGATAAATTTACTTAGAGAAATTACACTTTACACACCTATGTTGAACCTAAATCTATCAGAAATTGTAAGAGAATTTGATGATCGAATGGACTATATTGAACCTAAAATGAAACTATAAGGACTAAAATAACAAAATTGAAATTACAGAGACCAAAGTGTAACCCAAACTATAAGAGTGTGAAATGTAATTTACCCGTAAAATTTTCAAAACTTGGGGTTTGCCTTGAGCTCCTTTTGTCCTCAACTAAGTCCGGCTCTGGTTTTGAACCAGACATCACGTGGTCAGTATACCAACAGTGAACTGCCACAAGATCCAGCCATTAGCTAAGAACTTAGCTGATTTTTTATTGGCTTAAACCACTACGTAGTCATAGTCCCAAACCAGTCAATAATTTCTCACGAATGGAGTCTTGTCCTTCACATATAAGGAAATCTGGGCCCACCCTCTTAGCTGGCTTATCTTGTCCCACCATTAGTGGTGTGCGATGGACGGGTTGATGGTCGCCCATGTAGAGACAAAAGGCAGATATTGCATCACACACAGTAACTATTGTTGGTAAGTTCATATATATATATATATATATATATATATTTATGAAACAGTAATGCTAGGAGCACCGAAAATTGCACATAAAAGTGCACCGAAAATGATCAGGGCCATTGATTGCGACGGGCCCCATGCGCGCAGGCGTGGACTCCGCGCGCAATCAATGGCCTTGATCATTTTCGGTGCACTTTTATGTGCACTTTTCGGTGCACATAGCATTATTCTTTATGAAATGGGAGAGGAGATGGGATTTGAACTCTAAATTTATGTACTAAAAGAGAACTTATAAATACTAATTTTTTTGTCACTTGAATTATGACAACTTATGTGAAAATTCCTATTTTTTTGGAATCACTTGAATTTCCAAACATTCCGAGAGATGTTGGGATTACTAGAATTTCCAAACATTCCAAGTTGCTATGAAGATTGATTTGGGAGTTGTTACGAATGACATCATTTCAGGTATACATATTTTGAAGAATCATAACAATACATTCGAACCAATAAGCGCGTAAAGTAGTTGGTAAAGGGGCTGTTCTAGCTTAACCAAGATCTTGAGTTCGAATCTTGGATATGCAGCTGCGATTAATTTCTTGTTGGGAGAGCTTTGTCGCTCTAACGGATCCGACCCAATTCGATCCGGATTAGTCGAAGCCCAATGTGGTTCCGAATACCGGAAGTCTAGACCAAAAAAAAAAACACAATACCTTGGAAAATTTTAAATTTCTCATGAATAAAATTAGTACAAATTTCACTTTAGACTCGTAATTTTCTAATTTGAAGAAATCGGTTGATCGTTTACTTTCATAAATATATCATGATTTGATCTCTTTGTCAACATTCAAAGTTGATAATTTGAGTGAAAAAATATGCAATTAAATCAAAATGAATAAAAAATGTTAGATAAGTATAAACTCATTGCCTAACCTTTTAAAAGAAGGTATCTTTTGTTTGATATTTTCCCTGCTGAGGTTGTCATTAGAGCAATTTGTGGTGTTATATATGTATTAATTTGCATGAAAATTAATGAAATCTCACTTTTCGTGTTAAAGAAAAATAAACTAGTTTACGGAACGTGGATATGAAATTGAGTAATGCTATAGTTTTCGAATTGTTATCTCTATTGTTAGAGCAGTAATGACTAATGGCAGAGCAAAAAATATCGTTTTGCCATTAGCCATTTGTCGCTAAATCTTTTAGGGATATTTTTTGCTCTGCCATTAACCATTGTTGCTCTAATAATAGTATGGGTAAATTACACAAACCTCCCTTGAGGTTTGCCTTAATTATACGGACCTCCCCTCTTGTTTCAAAAATTACACAGATCTCCCTCGAGGTTTGTAATTAGGTAACAAAACGCCCCCTCCCCTAATGGTCCGTTAGTTTTTTTACATTAGCCTCCCCTGAAAATTACAATTAGCCCCCCAATATTATAAAATTATCATACTAAGCCCCATTTCTCTTATATTTTTGTGCTAATTATAAAATCCCTCATCCCTGCTATGTTTTTTGGTTTATTTTTTTAATATTAATTTATATCATCTACACAAAATATACACAAAACATATATAAATAGGTCCAAATTCCCCCCCCGAACAAACCTCTATCAAGCCCTCCCTGTATTAATTTTCTAGATCCGCCCCTGTCCCTATGCTTCAAAAGTGGACACTTAACACACTGTGATTGTGGATTAAAATAGAACTGTTATGATTTCACTCAAAAAGCGTTAACCCCAAAAATTAACATCACAAAATGGGTTAAGTGTTTATATTTTTAACCAATTTTAGAATTTTTGTCAGTTTTGAGTGAAATCATAACAATTCCATTTTAGTCCACAATCACAGGGGGTTAAGTGTCCACTTTTGAAGCATAGGGACAGGGGCAGATCTAGAAAATTAATACATGGGGAGCTTGATAGAAATTTGTTTGGGAAAAAAAAATTTGGACCTATTTATATGTATTTTGTATAGATATAAATTAATGCTAAAAAAATTAACCCAAAAACATAAGAGGAAGGAGGGATTTTATAATTAGAACAAAAATATAAGAGAATGGGGGCTTAGCATGACATTTTTATAATATTAGGGGGGCTAATTGTAATTTTTAGGGGAGACTAATGTAAAAAAAACTAACAGACCGTTAGGGGAGGGGGCGTTTTGTTACCTAGCTAATTACAAACCTTGAAGGAGGTCTGTGTAATTTTTAAAACAAGAGGGGAGGTCCGTGTAATTAAGGCAAACCTTAGGGGAGGTTTGTGTAATTTACCCTAATAGTATTACCCTTTTCAAATTTTGAGATGTTCTAAATGTTATAAGAGTACTTATAATACATGTATTGGTCTGTGACACCACGACCATTGCCACGACATGTGGTACAACTCTCAACACATTTAGAAGCAAAATTTGATATTCAAATTTAAAAATCATAACATTACTCACTAATTGAGTGTTGTATCTACACTATTCATAAGTAGCTGCAATCTCAATTTTGGTTGCTTCATTTATAAATTACCATACATAAAATGAGTGCTCCCTTAAACATTGTCTAGTCTTGTGCCTAAGCTTTGATATGACCAAAATATTATGGACCAATGCCAAATTGACACGTGTCAAAACTCGAGTTGAACCAATCAATTACCGAGCTCATAATTTGGGCACGAACTGTATGGTGTCACCTAGCCCATTACGAGCCTGGCTATGCACCCTGATCTGGTTGGGATAGAGCCCAGATCAACATTGAATGAACTAACGGCACGCTTGGTTCACGGATTATTTTATGTGGATTCTGATTACTAGGAATCATAATACCAGTAATTAATTTATCAGGAATCTAAATCCCTGCAGAATGTTTGGTTAACCAATAGAATTCTAGCTGGATTTAGAATCTAGTGTTTGGTTGGGTTAAGGAAAATGAAACGGAAATATTATTAAATACCTAAGCTACCCTTGAAGGCTAAAAGAATGTATGAGTTAAAATCAAATTGTCAACCCTCTAAAATGGAGGGTGATTAAAAAATAATGGTATAAATCTAAAATTCAATGACACAAAAAAAAAAGAGATAAATAGAGTAATTAAGACATGAATATGAGTCTAAACTATTACAAGTAATTCAAATATATTTGAATAATAACAAAAGATATATTATATTTTTAAGCATAAAGCATGTAAAGGTCTAACGTACAAATCACAAAATGCCAAATATGTAGTTATTGTAATATCATATAGATTTTTCAATCATTAACATTTAGCAACCAAAATTTGAATTCAGTCATTAAACTAACATCAAATATAATGTTTCAAGCATACGAAATCATCATAAACAATCTCATCTACCAATCTCTCCATATTAGAAAGAAAATACTTTTGCTCACCCAAAAAATGGTACACCAATGCTCACCCAAGCATCTCATTAAACATTTGTTTAATACTGAGTTCCATTGCATTGGCCAATGGGATGCTTGGGTGAGCATTAGTGTATCATTTTTTGGGTGAGCAAAAATACTCTCTTTTAGAAAATAATAATAATTATAAGGGTAAATTACACAAACCTCCCCTGAGGTTTGCCTTAATTACACGGACCTCCCCTCTTGTTTCAAAAATTACACAGACCTCCCTCGAGGTTTGAATTAGGTAACAAAACGCCCCCTCCCCTAATGGTCCATTAGTTTTTTTTATATTAGCCTCCCCTGAAATTACAATTAGCCCCCCTAATATTATAAAATTGTCATACTAAAGCCCCATTTCTCTTATATTTTTGTGCTAATTATAGAATCTCTCCTCCCTCCTATGTTTTTGGGTTAATTTTTTTAGCATTAATTTATATCATCTACACAAAATATACACAAAACATATATAAATAGGTCCAATTTTTTTTTCCCCCGAACAAACCTCTATCAAGCCCCCCATGTATTAATTTTCTAGATCCGCCGCTGTCCCTATGCTTCAAAAGTGGACACTTAACCCCCTGTGATTGTGGACTAAAATAGAACTGTTATGATTTCACTCAAAACTGACAAAAATTCTAAAATTGGTTAAAAATATAAACACTTAACCCATTTTGTGATGTTAATTTTGGGGTTAACGCTCTTTGAGTGAAATCATAACAATTCCATTTTAGTCCACAATCACAGGGGTTAAGTGTCCACTTTTGAAGCATAGGGACAGCGGCGGATCTAGAAAATTAATACATGGGGGGCTTGATAGAGGTTTGTTTGGGGAAAAAAATTTTGGACCTATTTATATGTATTTTGTGTAGATGATATAAATTAATGCTAAAAAAATTAACCCAAAAACATAGGAGGGAGGAGGGATTTTATAATTAGAACAAAAATATAAGAGAAAGGGGGCTTAGTATGACAATTTTATAATATTAGGGGGGCTAATTGTAATTTTCAGGGGAGGTTAATGTAAAAAAAACTAATGGACCATTAGGGGAGGGGGCGTTTTGTTACCTAATTCAAACCTCGAGGGAGGTCTGTGTAATTTTTGAAACAAGAGGGGAGGTCCGTGTAATTAAGGCAAACCTCAGGAGAGGTTTGTGTAATTTACCCTAATTATAATCATAAATTTCTTTTGATCACATCAATTGTTTGTTTAATAGTCTAATAAAGGCTAGTTTGGGTATTTTGAAAATAGTAAATCAAAATCCCAGTAATCTTTAGGAATACCACCTCCAAACTAGGATTTAGAATCCACCCTATTTTCCACCTTTGGGTGGATTCTAAATCCAGTGGGATCCACAATTCATTAAATATTCCATGAACCAAATAAAGATATATTTTAAGATTACTGGAAATATTCAGATGGAATCAAAATCCACCCTAAAAATTCATGAACCATCCGAGCCGTAAAGGGTCCTATACAAAGCCTATATGCGAAACCCATAAATAAACCCCCTAGCTAAGTTATGTTTTACAGTTTACGCTATCAAATTCCTTTCTCTTAATAGATACTCTTATACTGACTTGATCATCGAAGGAGACCCAATCTTTCATGTGTTTCTTTTGCGGGCGATCAGATCTTGATCACAACACACATGGCTGGCCCTTGGCACAAGTGAGCCAAGTGGCCGTTTAGGCCTCAAAATTTTAGGGCTCAAAATTTATCATTTTAGGTCTATTTTCTTCTAATTTTTTCCTAATTTCTATAAAACTTATCATTTTAGGCATGTTTTCTTCTAATTTCTATGAAACTTAGGATAGATGGCTCATTTTTTAGGCCCCTTTGAAAGTTCGCTTGAGGCCTCGGACAATTTTATCATCTCAGGGCGGCCTTAACAACACACATCTAGCAAATCAAAAGTTCATACAGATTTCGGCTACAATGAGCTCCATATATATTGAAAATCACATTTGATTGATGATTGTCACCAATCACCATCCCTTAATGGATTCTGATTCTTCAAGATCCATCTTGATATGAATATATGATGGATATGACACCACGCATAAAAATGATATTTATCAAGAGGGTTATACAAATAATTATTGCTTGAATGGGGGAGTTCAATAAAATAGTTATGTTTATGATAGAAAAGAAAAGGGTTTCACACATTTTACCCTCCTACGGTTTGATCTATTTTCACTTTCCCCTCATGTGGTTTAAAATGGACACTTAATCCCCATATAGTTTTGGATTAAAGTGAAACTGCAAAGATTTCTTTCAAAACTGATGAAAACTCTAGAATTGGCCAAACGTATTAACACTTAGCCTCCTTTTGTGAGGTTAATTTTGGGGTTAATCCTTTATGGGGAGATAATGTTGTCATTTAGCTCACCTATATGAGGCTAATTTTTAACACTTAATCCATATGGGAGGCTAATTTTGGGGTTAACTACTGCTTATGTACAATCAATTTTGACACTTAAACTTACTATGCGGTGCTAATTTTAGCACTAAATACCCATATGAAGCTTTTTTGAGAGAAATTTTAGTATTTTCACTTTACTCCAAACTATAAGAGGGTTAAGTGTCCGCTTTTTTTGATCCACAGTGGGGTAAAGTGAAAATGAGTCTAACCACATGGAAAAAATATTGAATGTAATCGTTATTTGGTGACATGGTATCACAAATCAATAAAAATCTATTACATAATCCATCTATCCCTCTATTTTAGGGGATTTCTTACCCACCTCATCAAAAAATTGAAATGTATTAGTAGTATGTTACAAATGGTGACACGATATGTCCGTTTCATTCAATATTTACTCAATTATAAGGGGATAAAATATAATTAACCCAAAAGAAAAGGGGTTTTGGAACCTTAGGTATTGGAAAACACCCCAGTAGTGGCCCAGGCTGAGATTGCCCAAAAAGCTAGCGCTTGTTTCAAAGCCGGACCTGAGTTTTTTTTTGGGTCTAGAGCGAATTCTAAAATTGTACCCCTTAACATCTTCTAATAATTTTTTTTCCTTCACTACTTCCATTTTTTTTTTTTTTGGCTAGAACCTAAATTAACTACAAAATTTTCACATTAAAAAAAAAATAAAAAATCATGACACGAACTCACAAAGATAAAATCTCCCTGTGTTGCTTCTTAATTCAATATAATTTAGGCTAAGCTCCGAAATGCTAATTCTAATGTGACATGAACTCACAAAGACAATCTCCCCTTTTCACATCTATGCTCAGCTAGTGTATGTTTTTGTTTTTGTTTTTTTTTTTTTTTTGTTTTTTTTTTTTTTTTTGTCCTCAGCCGTGATATTGCAAGGTTTTGGAGCTTACACGTTTCAAGTTGTCCGGCCTTTCAATGGTCATTTATCTTTTAGATTTACAGAGGAGGGTCAAAATCTGCCAAGGCCCAAGGGTCTTTTGTTTGTGCTTTAACTTTTTCATCATATTAGTTCTTTCTTTAGAACTGGTGTGCTCTGTATAGATAGTTTTTTTTTTTTTGGGAATTTCTGCAAACTATCAAACATAAGATTGTTTCAACTGGGATCCAGGGGTTTGTGGTTTTCTAGGTTTCTGTTGGCCCCCTTCAGATAGTGTAAATTTGTACATTGGAGCTTTGGCTCCTTGATTACAAATCAATGAATCTTCTTGTTCAAAAAAAATTTTTTTTTTGTTATTGTGGGCTGTTTTTCAAATGACAGCTAAGCGATCACAAATATATTTAACTTTTTTAAAGTAAGATTTGGGCCATTTTACCGTGAGTTAGGGCTTAGTTTCGAATTTAATAAAATTTCTTTTTAGTTTGGATTCTATAAGTTGAACTTGAAAAAGAACTGTCAAATCAATTAAAAATTTAGAGGCCCAGAGCAGTTGCTTTGTTGGTCTGTCCAACTTTTTTGGTTGATCGTACACAAAAGTTGTCTCATAGTCATTACGAGTGAGTTGTCAACATAAAAAAAGCTTAATCATCATTATCATTATAAATAAGAAAGGTTGATTTGAGTACTAATGAAAAAGTTAGTTTAGTTGGAAAAATAGTATCTAATTTTGAATGGAATTGTGGCCAAGAGATGTCTATTACAGGCACATCTCTAGTCTGTGTTTTTTTTAGGCACGTCTCTAGTCCGTGTTTGTTTTAAGGTTATGTCAATTTCTCTTTAGGGTGCACATAGGTACACAAGTTTTTCTTAACAAATCTTTGATTAGGGTTGCTTCAATTGGATGCAAAAAATCGAAACTTCCTCTTGTTTGTTTGTTCTTTTTTTTTGGGAAAATTAATTGGTTGAAAGACACAATGAAAATATTTTTAGTAAAAAGTTCCTCGATATAACCCTGGGCAAAAAAAATCCCGATGAATTTGAGAAACTTCACAAATTTTTCTATGTTGACATGTCACAAGGAAAGTTTGTGAATTGTGAATTTCTCAAACTCGTCGGGATTTTTTAGCCACCTTTATATTGACTATTGAGGGATTTTTCACTTGTTGAACCTAATACTTAAAAAGTACTCTAAAATGGGCTAAACTTTAATTACCCCTTTTCTTTTACTAGACTAGAAAAGGAATTATGACGTAGCTAAATAAATACGTAACTATCCCAAGATTTAGGGTGTGTTTAATTTGATAACCCAATTAAGTGCTGAAAATTTTCAACACTTATTATTATTATTTTTTTTCCAGTACATTTGATAATGTATTACTTAATTGAAAATGCAGAGTCCAAAAATACACTGAAAACTTTAAGGGTGCGTTTGTTTGTAAGGTAGAAAATTGGTTGAAAAGAAATTTTTTTCATGGAAATGTTTTACTTGGAAATGAAAGTGGGACTGTTTGATTGCAATTATTTTTTGGTTGAAAAATTTAGCATTTTCCATGAAAAATCTAGTAGAGTAGAGTAGAGTAGAGTAGAGTCTGTTTGATTGTCACTATTTTTTACTAAAAAATGGTCATTCCATGAAAAAAAATTATAGTAGAGTAGCTAAAGACCAAATTCTCTCTCTCTCTCTCTCTCTCTCTCTCTCTCTCTCTCTCTCTCACACACACACACACACACACACATTTATGAATTTCCAGTAAAATCAGGTTAATCCAAATAACTAGAGTAGCTAAAGACCAAATTCAAAAAGTCAACTTCTTTGGATAATTGCTCAAACAATTTTGAACTTATGAAAGAATTGCTAACATCTGAAAACAAATTCTTTTAGCTAAAACAAGCAGATGGGTCAACCGTAATCTATTTCTTTACTTCACCAATTGCTGAAAGCTATTTGAGTGACCAAAAAATATCCATGATGAAAAACTCATCAAAGAATGTGACTAATGCAAAGGTCAATACAGAGACTAGCTAAATCTGAAAACTGTCTTCGGAATTCTTTGATCGCCACATCGTCTCAGTAATGCAAACGTCAATACTCAAGTTCCTAATTTTCTACCAAACTACTAACAACCTTTTACACATGGGGGTAGATTGATATATATAAAATCAGATAATGATATACATATTCGAAGAAAATCAGAAAATGATATACAAATTCGAACAAGTGAGGATTTGATTTCGTATACATATTCAATTTCGAGGACTTGATTTCATATGCACATTCGATTTCATATATACATATTAGCTAAACCTTACTCCAAAAATTACACATTCGATTTCGTATATACATATTTGATTTTTGTATATGTATCTATATTAGTATCAGTATATGTATATGCATGTCGGTCTGAATCAAAGAAAATGGCTATGGCTATGGTGATGGCAAATCGATGTATGTGTGTGTGTGTATGTGTGTGTGTGTGTGTGTGTGTGTGTGAGAGAGAGAGAGAGAGAGAGAGAGAGAGAGAGAGAGAGAGAGAGAGAGAGAGAGAGAGACCGATTTGAGATCTCTAAATTAGTGGAAATGGCAATAGCGATGGCGAAGGCAAATCGATATGTGTGTGTGTGTGTGTGTGTGAGAGAGAGAGAGAGAGAGAGAGAGAGAGAGAGAGAGAGAGAGAGAGAGAGAGAGTACTGATTTGAGACCTCAATGGAAGCGTCAACAAAGAGATCGTGACCCCGTCGCCCCGACAATACTTCCTCAGAAATTTTCCATGCATTCGTTTTCCAGGGTGTGGGAAGTAAATTCGTTTCTTCAAAAATGAGGAAAACTTGGTCACGTGACCTTTTTGTAGCAAAATACTCCATGGCAAATTTATTCAATCAAACACCACAAAATGTGAAAAATTTGTGAGGAAAATGTTTTCCATGGAAAAAAAGAGCCTATCAAACGCACTTAGTGTTCGTCTGGTATTCAAATATTTGAGATTATTGAAAAACTTGATGAGTTCATTTGACAACCAATTTTTAAATTTTTTTTTAAAAGCTGGAAAGGAGATTAATATAAAGTAGCACCGAAACTTTTTTGGAAAAGCTAAAAATCTCTAATTTCCACAGTAATACCATACGCAAAGCTGCTTTTTTTAAAAAACAAAAATATTTTTTTTTTTTACAAAATTCAGTTGTTAAAAAAAAATGTTATTCCCTTAGAAATCCAATCGGGCTCTCCGTAGAAGTAAATAGGTGGCAACTCGAGTAGGTTTGGATCCAGCATGAGATTCGAACTTGGACCGAGCTTATACTAACTTTTAAGAACCTTTGAACAATTTGGGTAAGAGATCATAAGATTGACTTGATTTTCGGCTAAGCTTGGCTAGAGGATTCAAACAATCGACGTAAGTCTGTACCATATGTGTGTGTGTGATATATACGTATGAATTTAGGTCAAACTCGGTTTGGGCTGGATTTGTCAAACTAGAGATCCGTGTGAACAAACTTTTCTAAAATTAAAGTCGAACTTGAGAATATCTAAAGCTAAGTCTAAATCGCCCGAGTTGCAGTCCTAGAAGCAAGAAGCACAATGTTAAGAGAGTACTCAACCATAATTAGCAATGTGAAGATTTTTCAAGTAATGCCTTAATTCAAATTATTTCTTTAGAATTATTACTCTTAACCTCAGTCCTTTATCCTTTGTAAAATTACAAAATCCTCCCTAAGTGTTGGACCCATGGGTAGATATTGAGAAAGACAGCAAACCTTTGGGTGAATGCTCAATTTTAAAGTTGCTCCTGAAAAGAAACATGAAAAAAGGCAACTTTATTAAGCACAAAAAGGGAAATTTGGGCTGTTCTTCTCCAAGAACAAACAATTCAGCCAGGCCAAATTGGGCCCTTCTGGTCCTGAGCTCAGGCCCAACAAACCGCATGCGGCCAACCCAGCTATTGTACAAACCCATGTAAGGTGTAGTAAACTTCACATCATATCAAATGGCTGAAAATGTTAGAAAACTAAACATCTAACAGGAAAAAAAAAAAACAGAAAAACAAAGATTGAATTTTCCTATATTGTGATAGTCTTTTATTATATTTTAAATTATTGAAATAATAAGTCACAAGATTGAATTTTTTTATATTAAAAGTTGATATAGGTGGTTCCCGTACCACATCATTTGAGAATACCTTGTTGATTCTGAGCTCAAATCAAACTTACATGCATCATGCATGGTCGACCTTCTGTTCTATATTATGGGATGGGCTTGGGCTAGTCCGATCTAATATCTCTGTGTCTGTTTTATCGTCCACACGACGATATATTTCTCTTAACAAAGGAAAATATTTTGTTTATGACTGAGAAATTCTAACATTAATTACTATGTACACAAATTCATTCATGGAAATTTGTACATTTTAAGACAGTGGTGAGCGGGAGGACCCGATCGTGCAAGTTTACTCTCGGATATTGGTGATCACCCACAATAACCATTATCGGATAACACATGGCAATAGTTAATATGAGTCGTTATATACTGTTTGCTCTGATTGACATTTTATAACTATAATTACTAAGAGCTCGTATCATACACATACCACGTCCGTATAAATAGTACCATTATTAGTACTTAATTTTCACATAAAACTTGATTGCTCTTGTGCATCTTATCCACCTAATTCCACTACTTAAACATTCAAAAGATGATATAAGCTTTGAGAGAGACATATAAATCATTTTTCCACATCGTGAAGGAATGGCCTAAGGGCATAGGGCGGCAAAGCCTACCAACGCGGTCGCGGACATGGACGCGATTAGCACACAACAAGGAGACTAAAAGCACACGGCTTGACAATACATTCAGATTCATCAAGAAAGAACATAAATGTCCATTTCACAAGTTTTTTGCCCAACGCTCTATACAGATAATCTCCTTGGGGAAAACCAAAATTTACCCTTATCTTCTCTTTTAAGTTTCTAACTAGTCTTAGGGTCCATCATACCTGTTTCTATGAAAGAGGGGACCTTGGACATATACTTTCTTTCTCAATTCATTTAGAGGCTAATATGAATATGGTACTAACGATTTTATTCTTTTTTTTCTATTGAGTTGGGCCGACTTAATTTAAAATAGAGGCGTAAAATAAAATGGTTAATAACTTGGTCTAGTCATAAAACAATATTCACGAGTCAATATAATTGTTCGCTTACAAATGCTCTTACTTTGATTAAACAAATAAAAGAAGGCAGACCTTATATATGAAACAACATATTTCAATTTTCTTTTTTCCTTGTAATAGTAACATTTGAATGAAACTAATGGTGTATTTGGTAACCCAATTAAGTTATGAAAATACTTATTATGTTCAATGTGCTGGTAATGTATAAAGACTCACCACTTAACTGAAAAAGTAGCTGAAAATCTAAAGTTTTAAGTATATCTACTAAAAACTTTAAGTAAAATAATATTATCACGAGTACTATAAATTTAGTAGCTTAGGTTTGTCAGTATTAAAAGTTTAGCACTTAGTTTTCAATTCTATCAAATAGCTACGGCCTAGATGTGGGTAAAAAAAAAAAAAAAAGTTCCCTTCCTTGATGCACAGTATTTTTGTATACTATTTTTGTATTTCTTCTATTTAATGTGTTTTATTCTTTTCGGATGACACATTTTTCCCCCCTCCCCGTCCATAATTAGACGAACTTAATTGGGTGAGGTGTTATAGTTATGGGGCAGTATGATACTTAAAGATAAAAATTCTACAGATTTAGTTCGAAGTTCGTAAAAGATCCTCTAAATATGCTCTGTAATTAAGGCTTAGCTTGGCCCTCATGTGGCTTTTTAAAAGGAGCTTAAGAAATTTATTATTAAGTTGTATGATAATTTTATACAAGTGACACACTACTCTTCAAAAAGACATCATGAAACCAAAAAGCAACCTTATGCTTTTAAAAGCTCCATTCTAGAGCCCTCCAAAAAAGACCTAAGTTCAATTTTTGCAAAGCTCATAAACTAGTTACTAAATGAATTAACATGAAATTGGGCTTTAAAAAAGGAGAAGCACCACGTGGGGACCAAACTAAGCCAAATTACGATCATGATGTTAATTATTAGCATATCATTAATGTTAACTATTTACAAAAATACACTTACTATATATATAAAAAAAAAAAATTATGTGCTTCTTGGCTTCCAATCAGAAATATGTTACTCTATGCTTTAAACCATGTTAGAGACATTTCATTTTAGAGAACTCTGATTTTAGTAGTATACATGGAAGAGAAAAGTCATTTAGGCTGGTTAGACTAGAGTGAGGTCGGAGTGGATATTATTAGATGGATTAGGAGTTAGTACACTCATTAGTCAGGATGGGGGATACAGCGCAGTAGGAGTAACGTTTTTACCAAATTTGCCTTGTTCGATCCTAATTGTCTTTTTAAAAGATTTATTTTGGAGTAATGTTATAGTTTCCAAATTTCAAATATCTTTAAATACTTTGATGTATAGCTGAACCACATGCATTAATTTCTAGTATCTTGATCACTGTCACATCAGATTGTACAACTGTTAAATCATTTGAGAACTAAATTTATAAGTACCATTACTCTTTATTGGGTGAACCATACCATACCTTCAATAAAATTTAAGAGTTTCTAATAATTTGAGAAAGAAACTCTTAAATTTTGGAAATTTTTTTTTTTTTTTTTGGTTGCAAGAGACTCTTTTAATAAAAATAGATTTATGTTAATGAAGATGAGTTACAACTTACAACCCATGAATTGGTTTATAAATTTTTTAAAATTGTTCCCTGCAATATTACATTTGATGGGCTTGTAAGAAATTAATTTTGGAGTAGCTGATATTCTTTAGTCAAATCACTAAAATTTGATTGGTTTCACTTTCAGCAGATGTGCCTAGTCTCAACTACAGAAGATCAGAACCCCAAACTCACTAACCTAGCAATATCACACCTTTTCAATCCATTGGGTAGACATTGAACGTAACAGTAAATTCCTCATCATTCATATCAAATATCTTTCAGAAGATTCTTAATTAAGTGATTCATATGTTCACTTAGATACATACATATAATATATATATAAATATATAATTCCAACCCAGATATCCAACACAGAACTGGCTTACACCCAAAACCCTTACAGGCCTCACTTGATTAACAACTGGTTTGCACTCCAGCTCTCTCACAACTCTGCTCATACACTGAAAAACCATAACAATCTCTCAAAACCCCTTTCACCATATAAATGGCTTCTCTAATTATCTTCTACTTCCCACAACCTTACATACCTTCCCTAAAAAAGTTACCAGTATATGTACAATATATTTTGCTTTGTTTCTGTATATTTTTCAACTATGTCATATCATAATAGTACCAACAGTGGTAATAGTACCAATGTGTCACTTCCTCCTACGTCTGTTGCTCCGGTTCCTGGGATTGTTTATCGAGGAGTCAGACGTAGGAGGAGTAATGGAAAGTGGGTGTCAGAGATACGCGAACCGAGGAGTCCTAACCGGATCTGGCTTGGCACGTTTCCCACTGCAGAAATGGCTGCGGTGGCCTACGACGTGGCTGCGTTGGCGCTTAAGGGCCCGGAAGCTGAGCTCAACTTCCCTAATGCTGCTGCCTACTTGCCCGTGCCCGCCTCCACCGCCCCACGTGACATTCAGGCGGCGGCCGCTTCCGCAGCTGCCGCTGCCGGAGCGGCAGCTGACGCGTGGGTTGGCGGTGGGACTGGAACTAATCCGGTGGGGCCGGAACAGGTGGTGGATAGTCATGAGTTTGTTGATGAGGATTTGATCTTTGATATGCCTAATGTTTTGGTCAATATGGCTCATGGAATGCTTCTTAGCCCTCCCCGTTTTGACATTGGTGATGATGATGACATTTCTGGTGAAAATTTAGGAGACCATAGCCTGTGGAATTACCCATAACCCCATCAAAATCTATATATGGGTTTAAGAGTCTTTTGTGTCCAACTTGTAAGCTGCAATATAGCAGCATTGGACGTGAGTGTTGATCGAGTAACTTGCATGTTTTTTAATCTGTTTGCTGGGTCCTTCCGGTTTTGGGTTTTCTGTAATATTGCTCCATTGGAGTAATGCTTGAGATTCTTAAAAAAACTTTCTTTTAACTTCTTTTTGTAAAAAAAGGGTTCTCCACAACGCTTAGCCTATTGGTAAATATGTTTTTCATAGCACACTAATACTAGGGTTTGAATCTCGTCCCCCTACCCTGACTCTGTCATTTATGTCATCGCACGAGACAACTACATCAAAGTTCCAAAGAAAAAGAAAAAAAGACACTTCTTTAAGGACCCTTTATTTCACTTTGGAATTAATGTATGTTTTTAAGAGTTATTTTTGAAAAAGCAAAGTCGTTGACATTTTTAGCCAGTATTATAGATTATTCTCTTACTCTTTATTTGATTTGAATCTTAAATTTTAGACTCAAAAGGCAGACAGTAATAAACGTTGGAAATTTTAACCAGATTAAAATAAACTCTTCAAGTTGAATTCTAAAGAGAATTCTTTTATTTGGAGGTGGATATGAGTATATAACACAAAAAATTTGACTATCTTCCTCTGGAGAAATTATTTCATGACCATCACACCTGTTAGAATTCATGGCCATGACTCAACCCTGAAAATTGACTTGCAAGATGAGGGTTGTCCAAGAGCTTATACTAGGTGATCTTTAGCTGTGTCTAGGTGATAACAACACCAATTTGATTTCCATTGTTATTTGAGTTTTTGTGAAATTCCACAAAGGTCCTTGTCTAACCCCGAATCCCTAGACATGGGGGCAAGGTCCAACAATCAAACCACAAGGTCCAAGTTCTACGTGGACAGTCAAAACATGAAGGTTGTAGAGTGCGACATAATGGTACCATTCTGCAACGTCTCGAATCGCTTGACATAGGGTGAGGTTAAACAATCAAACCACAAGCCAAGGTCCCAGTCATCACAAAACGTCCAACATGAAAATTATAGGACGCGACCGTTCTACAATAATGAAACCATCACAATAACCGTCACAGAGCGCGACAATTGAATAATTTCTCCTTTCTCTGACTTCACGTGAGCTAAAAGAACAAGCAAGCCAAACACCTCACCAAGTTAGTTTCTCGAGTGGCAAAAAGAAAAAAGAAATGAAAGGAAGTAGAATTCCAGAGTAGCATAGATGGCTCAGTTTGTAGACTAAAGTTCCGTAAATTTGAGGTTTCAAATCAAAAGAACTCAAATCTATTTTTGGTGCAGAAAAACAAGCAAGTAGTGCAGGCTAATTATGTCAAGGTAATCATTAAAAATTTGATCCTAGAGTTTTGTCTATTCAACCATCTGGTTCACCAATAGTGTCCTTTTATTTTATTTTCAATGAATGGAATGCCAATATGTAACTAATAAATAACTGAACAACTTACCCCATTATTAACATGTCATTCTCAATTGGTCGGCATAATGACACGTGGCACATGGAGACTGGGGAGAGACTATGGAATGTCATCAAAAGACAAGACATTTACACTTTACCTGTCTGATGAGAAATTATTGCATGGTCATCTATCGTGGCAAAGTGATGGTATCAACTACGCCCTTTATCCCTTTTTTGTGAGTCTATTTTTGAAAATTCAACTTATTAGGGAATAAAAATAATCTATACTTACTTTTCACAATTGCCCTTAATCATTACAATAATTTTTTTAGTTCTATCTTGGTGTAGATTTCAAGGAAGGATAGTTTTGGAAAGTAAGTAAAAATTATATACCAATTTAGGAAAGTGGACACTAATTTTGAGACATCCCAAAATGGAATATAGAACTCAAAAAAAGGGACGGAGGGAGTAACAATGGATTGTAATGTGATCAAGGGCGCATACATGAAAATGAAGTAGTTGGGGCTTGAGCCCCTTTTGTTTTCAAGTAGATCCGTCCTTGAATGTGACCAAGGCTTAGTTTGGCCTCCATGTGGCTTTTTAAAAGGAGTTTATGAAATTTATTATTAAATTTTTTGATAATTTAATACAAGTGACACACTACTCTTCAAAAAGATATTATAAAACCAAAAAGCAACCTTGGGCTTTTAAAAGCTCAATTCTGGAGCTTTTAAAAGCTCCCTCTAAAAAAACCCTGAGTTCAATTTTTGCAAAGCTCATGAACTAGTTACCAAATAAATTAACATGAAATTGGACTTTAAAAAAAAAAAAACACCACGTGAGGGCCAAACTAAGCCCAAGTTGTCCCGGTTAGCCAACAACTTCACCACATAAGGGATTAATAAATCATTGCATGATCCTGAATTATAGATCACGTGGTAGTCTCAACTAACAATGAATTATCACATGATCAAGTTATCGTCGTTAACTAACAACTTGACCATATGATAATTCCTCATTGATCGAAACAAACATTGCCATGATCTCGGACCATAGCTTCTCATGTCTCCCAATTGTTTAACTGTACTACAGATGGTCCTTAATTTGAATATCAAATGTTGATTCGGTAATAAGGTAATGAGTTTTGTGGTCAGAAAACAAGCTTTGAATACTATGCACCCACGGTGGTTAGACCGCACCATGCGCACATGAGAGATAAAGAGAGAGATGAGGTGAGGACAAAATCATAGGGGTTTTGGTAGTTATAATTTTTTCTTGTAGTTTTACAATCTTTTTTTTATCGTAGTTACAATCTTTTTTTATTATGTTACAATCATTTCTTATAGTGATTACAATCTTTCTTCATAGTAGTTACAAAACTATCATATTTATCATCAACGTTACAATATTTCCTCATTAAGGTACAATCTTTCATCATCATGGTTACAATCTCCCTCATCTCTCTCTCTCTCTCCTAACAGCACGGTACGTGCAAAATCACTGCACACACCTAAAAATTTTCCTTGAATAGTACTGTGTTTTTATATACTTATATTTTTTTAGGTATAGGAGTCTGTTTTTCGTGTAAAAATGTGTCAAGATTTAGTTTTTTTTTTTTTTTTTTATCAAACAAATATACAAATAATTTTCTTAAAGACCATATAAAAGCAATAAAAATGATACTTGGACTAAATAAATCATGTTTTCAAATTTCAATACTCCCAAACATGCTCTTCCGGATCCACGTAATTAAGTTTTGTCTATATGAACAATATATTTGAACCAATGGCATCAAGAATAATACTTAAATCGACCATTTCCTCGTTAGTTAATTGGCTTTCCCACTCGATTTCTTGATACTTATTTAATTCATCAAAAATGTTAGAACTTCTTACAAATGATTGACTAACACCCTTTTTGTTTCTTTCGACTAAGAAATTGACTTGCCCAGGAGCCACCTGACACTCCCGAACTTAACTCAATATTAGAAGTAGAAGAAGAAGTAGAACTTTCTTTATTTTTATATTTTTTATAATAAATACAAAATAAAGATTTCAAAGTATTTCCATTTCAAAAGTAGTTATTTCTAGACCAAGCTCACCATCTGGTCCTTGCATCAATTCAGATATTTATTTAACCATTTCGCAAACACCATCAAAATTGATTCTAGGATCCAAGAATATTACAGATAAGTAAAATAGTTATATATATTTTCACTAGTATGAGGATAGTCTAATGCACGAAAAGCAATGATATTTTTATTCATATTCCAATTTTCATCAACAAAATGCGCCGTTATACATACATATCCTGTTTCATTACAATCAGTCCACAAATTAGAAGTGCATGCAATTATACAATTAAAAATAGAAAAATTCTCAATTTTTTTTTTTTTTGGTTTGTTGAAAACAGATTGTATATCACTTCTAAGGATATTTCTAGTAATAGGTTGGTAGGCAGGTTGTAAAAAAGTTTGAATAAAACGTGTAAAACACTTTTCTTCAACTAAAGTAAAAGGCATATCGGATGCACAGACAAAATTTGCTAAGCCTTTCCTCAATTTTTTTTTTTAAATTATAAAGAAAAGTTCCAACACTTGTGCCAGTACAAGCATAAATTTAGGATTGTACTAGGCCGCTTGCTTGAGCGGTACCGGCCTCCCATGCACCTTTATGCTTGTTTATGATGTGCCTTTTAAGTGTGTTATTTCCTCCACCTTTATCATAAAATTTGGGTCCGCATATTTTGCAAATAGTTCCATTTTTTTCGTCATTTAATTTAAAAAATAACCAAACAGGGTGATTTTAATTTTCTTTCAGTGGTGGGTTCATAAGGATTTGAAGGAGATGGATTAGACCCCATAATTTCAACTTAGTCATCATCTTCCTTCAATTCCAAATCATTAATCTCATTTCTTTTCTCATAATCTAAATTTTCAATGTCATAAGTTGGCCCTTCTCTACTTTTTGAAGATCTTGAATGAGATGCCATTATTTTTTTAAATAAATTAAATAAAAAAAATAAGGGAAAGAAATATAAAAGATTAAAAATAACAACAAATAAATAAGCAACTAAAGCAAGAAGTGAAATAATAAATAATTTACCTCAACTTATAGTAGTAGAAGAAGTGAAGAGCTATAAATTATAGTACGACTTGAGACTTGAGAGCTTGTAAGTTATAGAAGACTAGAAGTACTTTTACAAACTTGAGCTTTGAATCACCAACTTGTAGAGTAGAAGTGCTTGTACAATTGTCGTTTATGGAGTAGTATAGAGAAAATAGAGACTAGAGAGAGATAATTGATTTTTATGTGAGAATATATATTGTGGGAAGTTTGGTATTTATAGAAAATGGTGTAAGGGGCATTTTGGGAAGTCAAAATTCACTTTTACATTTTCATCCCCAAAACTAGCCCTTTTATAGCCATTAGAGGGGTAAAAAGTGGAAAATTTGAAAAAAGGCCAAACTAGCCGTTATGGCCTCGGGTGGGCCTGCAGGGCCAGGCCACAATGGCTAGTTTATCCAGGCTTTTGGGACGGGCTTTTGGGCCTGAATTGCGGGCTAGTGGGCCGGGTCAGGTTTCGGGCTAACAAGCGGGCCGGGCCAAGCTGTGGACGAGATTAGTTGGGTCCGGCCCGAATCGAATAGAATTGCTCGGGCCTACTGGGCCGGGCCGGACTTTTAGCCCAGATAAATCAGGTCGGGCCAACCCGACCCGATTGACACCTCTCTCTCTCTCTCTCTATATATATATATATGTATCACATTGCTACACTTAATATAATCATTGTATTTTATAGTATGAAGTTGGTTCCTTAGATTTTGTTTGATTTACAAATTTAGCACAAAATGAAATAGAAAGAATAGAAAAAAGGGGAAAAAAAAAAAGAATGACATTACTCTTTAATAAAATTCATAACTTTAAATTAATAAAAGTTTTTTGGGTGTACTTAGTAAAAGAATGGGTATATTTAGCCTCACCCTCATATATATATATATATATATATACATACTAGTCATAACCCGTGCCCGAGGGCATGAAGTAAAAAAACAAAAATAAAAACAAAGGCTTTTTCTAAGCTTTTGGAAAGAAACAAAAAAGGAAAGCAAAACTTTTGTGATTATTTAGCTCATATTGGGGAAGCAGCATTACTTATTTCACTAATTGACCCTATGGACAATATCAAACTAATAAAATGACCTATAAAAAGGGTGGAGCTAATAAGACTGATAGCAAAATTTACAACCATAGTGATGGAAAAACTCATTTTCTAGATAGGCAATAGAATATAGCAAATACGCTTTCTAGATTTTAAAAAAGTGCAAGTGAGAATACATTT
The DNA here is from genome assembly GCA_033977485.1 of Hydrangea macrophylla. Lineage (NCBI taxonomy): Eukaryota > Viridiplantae > Streptophyta > Magnoliopsida > Cornales > Hydrangeaceae > Hydrangea > Hydrangea macrophylla. The sequence continues at coordinate 97,656,138 of CM066999.1, read as the reverse complement.
CTTGAGACTTGAATTATGAAATCCATTGTTGAAATCCACTTCCTAAACTTCAACTTTCTGTGATTTTCCACTCATATTATATCAGTTTGATTAGTTCTATGAAAGTCATTTGATCGAAGTCACGGAAAGGAAAAAAGAAAAACCTATAAAAAGTAAAGTCTATACTAAATAATCTAGCACAAATGTATCTTCATAGTTAATGTTTGAGAGAGAGAGAGAGAGAGAGAGATGAATTGGAAGGTAGGAGCAAATTCAAAACTGATTTGGTGTGTGGGATATGAAGAGAGAGAGAGAGAGAGAGAGAGAGAGAGAGAGACGTGAGCGATTTTTTTTCCTGTGATATGAGTAATGCTAATGTGAGATGTGAGAGAAAGAGAGATTTAATGTGATTTAATTATCAAATTACAATTAATTTGGAGAATTTAATTTTTCTACTTAAATTAATTTTATTTTGGCAACGATTTTCCTACTTAAATTGATAATCACCTCATATATAAGGCAATATCTATACATGCACATGCTGGATATATGTATGCACTTTTGATCCGACGGTTTAAAATATTTAACTTTGTCTCTATGGTTAAGATTGAAAATTGCTAACTTGGGAGGGACCCACACCGCTCTATCTTATTATATAGATATATATATATGTGTATGTGTGTGTGTGTGTGTATTTGAATACTACAGAGGGGAGAGAAAGGCTCACCATGACTCGACGACAAAAGAAAGCATAATGAATGTCTTGAGATTGGCGATGAGAGTTGTCAAAATAGGATTTTTCTACGTTGAATTATGCACTGCGAGACCAAGAATGCCCACATTTAATTGACACAACATGTCTTCCTCGCCCTAAAATTATATATAAATAGACCCAAAATTTTTGCCTCAGTATAGAATGTGTTTATCGGCGACCCAAATACCATAAACTTGGCTTAAAAAACCAAACTCAAATATGCAAAACAAGCTAGAGAGGAGTCAAAATAAAAAGTAATTTTTTGCTTCCCAAATTGAATCTCTCAAATGCTTTAATAGTTATAGCACATACAGTGGTATGTGATACCACGAACCATCGAACTTGGCTGGCTCTAACTCCCCCCTTAGAAGCAGGTTTGAATCCCCCCTATACTAGGGCCACAACTTGTGTTATGACTATTAAAGTATTTGAGAATCAAATTTTGGAAGCATATACTAAAATAGAAAATCTATCTTCCAAATCGTTCATGCAACGTGATAAACTTTACTTTTTTATTTCAATGGGAGAGGGAAATCAAGTGACAATACCATAATATTCCTTTACTATATCATTATTACTCATACATCTGTATAGCTACACATCAAGAGATGCATGTATATTTATGCCTGATAATCAGTCCAATTTGTCTTCAATCTTTATTTGTTGAACTAAAACAACTATAATAGCTCTAAAACAGCTCATTTAGCTCATAACTCATAGCTACAAGATAGGAAGAAGCCCTATCCTATTCCCTTTCCCTTTCGGGTTCGGGAATAGGGGGCTTCCCCAACCCCCTCCTCTAGCTGCAATGTTACCTCCGTCCTACCAGTAATAGCTTTCAACGATGTAAGCAGACCAACCCTAATTCCTTTGGGCAAATGGGTTAGTATCTTTACCTCGATCTATGAAGAAAGCGCCATCTCCTCGCGCGCATGCGAGTAGTAAGTACGCGCACGGGTACACAATACGTTAAAAATATGCGCTAATGAATAAATACACAATACGTGTTAGTATCCCAAATGTCACTCCCTCTTCCGCTTTTTGGGCTTCGGGAGAGTTCCTGGGGGAACTAACACTCTTGTTCCTAATATGACGCTACTGCTCACTCGTTAATTTACGACTCGTTTCGCTGCTCCTCGTTTAACTTCGGAGTCACCTTGGGGTAGCTCCTCATTAACCTCATCGCTAGCTCCTCGTTAACCTCGTTGCTAGCTCCTATTCTTACTCTTACAGTGGGTTAATATATGATATTAATAAGCTAGATAACATAGACCCCTTTTTGGGGTCTATATCATCTAGCTTATATTCCAAGACACGTCCAGGTGATCAGGTGCACGCAGGCATGTGTAGTTTTAAACTAACATCTAAGGCGGAGAGGGAGTTGATCTTGCCGGCAAACCAAAAACTCGTGTATCAACTGAATTTTCTAAAATTTTGTTGGGGGTTCTTTCTTTCTTTCTCTCTCTTTTTTTTTTTTTTAGTTTATTGTTTTCTTTTGTGTGGCTTAGGTTCCATGTTTGAATTTTTGGCTGAGTATAAGAGGTTACTTACCAAAAACTCGCTTGTTTGGGGGATAGGATAAATGGGTATTATATTAAGTGTAGTTAGTAATCCTGGGATAACTAACCATGGGATAAAACAGTGCAGTAGTATTTTTATACTGTGTTTGGTGCGTACAAGATAATACTAGGGATAAAATTCAGATAGTCTAATACTGTGTTTGGATGACTGTGGTATAAACTTGAATAAATCTAAAGCTTTCCAAAAATACCCTTTTGTGAAAAAATAACCAAATTGCCAAAATAAAATACCTTCAAATCAAGTATTTTCTATAACATCAACTACAAAAATTTATCTGAAAGTGTTAAAACACCATAGAGCAAATTCCAAACATAAGCAAAGTTTAATAAAATACAATCAGCATTAATGAATTACAACAAATTTATCAAAGTACAACAAATGTCAATAAATTACAACCACAAGTTTAATAAAATACAACTATTAAAAAAAATCTCATAGAACCAATGAGCTTGTCCTCTATTTTCCGTTTTCCAATTCTCTCTCCCATGTTAGATGTTTCAACGACGTCAAGGTAACCATCACTAAGCTCAATGGATAGTTATCTCCATGAATGTTCTGCAACTCAAGTCATGAACAATTATTCAATTTCACTTGAAAAGAATATATATACATATATATAAATATATATATATATATATGATTTGTGTTGAACAAAAGAACCACAATTGATCCAACAAAAAATAATTTACATTTCATCTCAAACAAAAGAACAAAAAATTCAAACAATCAAAGAGTTTAACAAAATTGGTAACCCACAGGTTACCACATTCAATATTTATTCATTATCGCATCTTGCCCACTTAATAAACTAGTCACACTTAATTAAAAAAAAAATCAGTATGTTTTGAATCTTTTGATCATAAGATTCCAATCTGAGGTAGAGAAATCACAAGATTTCAAATATACGAAGAGGTTTTTTGGAAAATTCAGGCCAAAGAACATATATAAAAACAAAGAAAACGAGGACTGAACTAACAAACGCGAAATCTATCAACTTTCTATAATACCATGCCCAACAATACAAAATCAAAAGTGAAATTAAAACCTGCTTTACATACATGATACAACTTTATCTGAAGGGGTGTAAAGATCAAATCTTGGTGGAGATGCCTTCGTTTCTAAGCTATGTTTTGTTACTATAAGAGTTGGGGGTTTAAATTGATCGGAGATCTAGTGTAGATTTTCAACAAATTTAACTTCAAAACTGTATATCTAAGTAGAATATCTCACGTATCATATAAATTTCAGAATCCCGGCCAAGAAAATATTGGAAAATCAAGCAGCAGAAAAGAAAACTCTTGAAAAAATTGAACACTTGAGAAAACCCAAAAAACTAACCTAGATCTGTGATCTTAAGTTAGATCTAAAGCAAACCTTTTATTTTTCAACAAATTTAAGTTAAGAACTTGTACATCTAAAGGAGAAAATGTATTATTTGCTTAGATCTACTTTTTTTTTTGCAAATTTGCAAAACCCTAACCAAAAAAAAAAAAAAAAAAAAAAAATGAGATGTGTTGTTAACGCACCTCAAACAAACGAGCCCTAGGTAGGGGTGGCAATTCTGGTTATCGTGTCATAATCGTGTCATTAATCGGGTTGTGTGCTTTGGGTTTAATTTTTAGTTTCGAGTGATATTCATCTATAATACAACTATTTTAAATTAATCGTGTCATGTCGTGTCGTGTTCGGGTTGTCTCAGTAAAACGGATTGTCGTGTCAAAAACTGCCACCCCTAGCCTTAGGGGTGTCAATAAAATCGACTAACTAGGTTTTCATCAAGGTGAGTGCGGTGGAGAAATTGAACCAAAACTACCCTAAAACCTACCGAACTAAACCGATTACACTCCTATTAGACATGAATAGGAAAAGAACATTGCCTTTTAACTTAAAACATAGAACAATGTAAGTTTGAGTACTCGACAAAAACACCAATTTGGCAAGAATGGATCCTAGGGAACAAGGGGCGACAACATCCCCGTAGCTATGAAAAAAGAAGGAGAATTGGAGAAATTACATTTTATCCCTCTGTACTTTGACCCTTGTTCAAGTCACTCTCCTGTACCTTGAAAAGTATAATAAAAAAATAAAAAATAAAAATAATAAAAATAATAAAAAATAATAAAAAAAAACTCCTTATACTTCAAACTAAAGTGAAAATAACAAAATTTGTTAAAGCGGCAATGAAAATGACAAAAATACCCTCATATACAGGGGGTGACTTGAACAAAGGTCAAAGTACAGGGAGTAAATGCAGTTAGTTTTCCCAAAAAAGAAAGTCTATTATGTTAATATTATTCATAGAGATGCTTTAAGTATCGCCCTTGCTAATATTTTTAAAAACTATTAAGCTCGTCCTTTAAGTAAGATTTCTTGACCCGTCCTTTTTTTTGGACAGTGTCTCAGAACTCTAGCCGATTCTGTGATATGAACGCAATTAGTAGTTTAGATGTTAGTAACACACACACATAAGGTGGGGTCATATCCAATTTTAAAGAAATTGTCTATCTTAATCACTTTCTGTTAAAGAGGTTCAAACCCATAACCTCTCTATTGGAGAATATGGACTAGCCAGCTTGACTAAGGCTTAGTTTGGCCCCCATGTGGTGCTTCTCCTTTTTTAAAGCACAATTTAATGTTAATTTATTTGGTAACTAGTTTATGAGCTTTGCAAAAATTGAACTTAGGGCTTTTTTGGAGGGAGCTTTTAAAAGCTCTAAAATTGAGCTTTTAAAAGCCCAAGGTTGTTTTTTGGTTTCATGATGTCTTTTTGAAGAGTAGTGTGCCACTTGTATAAAATTATCAAAGAACTTAATAATAAATTTTATAAGCTCCTTTTAAAAAGTCACATAGAGCCAAACTAAGCCTAAGAGAGCTGATTTTCTTGACCCGTCCTTGCGTTTTGATACATTGGGGACAAGATAATTAATTACTCCGTACCATTTTAACACCATAAAAATTGAGATAAGGTCAAGATAAGTGATAATTACAAAAAGAAAAGTGATTAAAGCACCATTAAAAAGCCTAATCATCATCATTACTGACTGTTCCTAATATATATATGGCTTTTACTATTCATGTCTTTTGATGACATTAGCTCCACCACTGAAATAAATCCATACAACTAACACACAACTGTCCTAGCTTCTTTAGATCCATGGAACCGGGAAAATTTCATCTTTTTAACCGAAAAAATAATAATAAAAAAAAAAGTTAATAAAAATAAAATTATTAGGATTAGTAAACTAGGTAATCAATCAATCAGTTGGTTAATTTCGCTAGTTATATTATGATCTTGGCGAATTCTAACGTCAAGCACCAAAAAAGAGCTCGATGTGCGCCCAGCACGAGCCGTTGGATTTGTATTAGTGGCCCTAGAATATGACACGTGTCATGTATATTGAATTTTAAAAACCAAGAGTGGTTTTAGTAGTTACCATCCCAGCTGCTAACCCATCTTTTAGACTTTCACTTGATATATTTGTACTTTGTAATCTTTCTTTGTTGGAGCTATAACTCTCCCGATTCATTACCGGAACTGCATTTTTACCTTGTAATAAAATTTTACATAAATTGTTTTCAAAAAATAATTGTAATTTACAGGACCGACCATGGAGCAAAGCGATCAAAGCAATCGCCTTAGGCCTCCAATTTTCCCCAACCCAAAAAAATCCCAATTCTATAAGGAAAAGCTTTTATATATATATATATATACTAGGATGTCGGCAAGTGCAAGGCATGGGTATTGGATTTGGCAGAAAAAAATGCAATGTATTTTGTTTTATATGTTCTATCAAATTATTAAGATTGTTAGAATAATGTTAGAATACATTGTCTACATTCTTGTACCTATTGTATCTTACTATACTTACTATCTAGATACATTGTACTACCAGTTGTACTAATAGTTGTACTACTAGCCTGGGTACTTTTCTTTCCCTTTTAGGATTTTCTCTTGACCTATATAAAGGCTACTCATTGTAAGGTTTCATCACACCATTCAATACAATACTTAATCTTGTATTGTCTCATTCTCTCCCTCTCTCTTATATATTCTAACATGGCATCAAAGCTATAAGCTCCTGGTGGCCTCTTCCTCTTCCCAGTGACCTCCCAAAAGGAAAGTATGCTCTGTGGTTGCCACAATAGTGGATTCTCCACATCAGAAATCCTTCTTGTAGTTGCCTCAAGTTCGTAATCGTGTCGCCTCAGCTCGGTCACCTCCGCTGCCCGGCTACCACCATCCACATCTATCCTGCCCGACATCCTCCTCCTAATCACCTCGCTTCCTCAACTTGGGCTCTGCCGCGATCACCACCTCTGTCACCCAGTCACCACCACCCGGCTGCCTCTATTGCCCGACTGCCACTTCCTCATCCAGGCTCCCTCCGTCAGATCACCACCCGGCCACTGCCACGCAGATCAATTCTACCACTCTCAGGCTATTGTTACACATCATGGAGCCTCTCACAGATCCCTATTGCAAATACTGTCATAAACCAGGACATATTCTATTGCATTGTCCTGTCAGAGTGTGTACTTTCTGTCACAAGCGTGGACCAGGGCACTATCTTAATGATTGTAACGAGAATCCTACTAGATATTCACAGGATAATCGGTCCCGAGATTGTTCATCATCATCCACTGCTATTTCTACCAAGGGGTCATCATCTTCTAAGTCGTCTACCCCTTCATCCATCTCTGTTTCCCATCTTGCGGACATCATCAAATGAGTTCTTGATCATTCTAGTAGCACGTCTCCTACTGCTCTATCTGTTGCCTCAGGTACATCTTCTTGGTTCTTGACTCTGGTTGCTGTAACCATATGACCTCTGATCCCACTACATTCTCTACCAAATATTCTACTCTCAATACACCATCCATACACACAGCTGATGGTTCCTGTATGAACGTCAGTCACATAGGGCAAGTCTCTACCACTCACACATCTCTCCCCGACACTTATCTTATTCCTAAACTCACTTTAAATCTCATATCTTTGGCCAATTGTGTGAACTCGGACTTATCGTCTCTTTCTCTAATTCTGGATGTCTAGTACAAGATCCAAAAACGGGCCATACTCTTGGGACATGTCGTAAAATAGGACGATTATTTAAACTTAACAATCTCCATATTCCATCTCACTTCATTTCACCAACTCAAACTGCAGCTTCAGTGTCGTCCGCCTCACCTTTTCACCTCTGGCACTCTCGTTTAAGTCATGTTTCGCTAAGTCGGTTAAAATCCTTAGCATCAAGTGGTCAGTTAGGTTCAATTAAAGTCAAAAATGTTGATTGTTTACCTAGTCAACTTGCCAAACAATCCACTTTACCATTTAATAACAATGATTCTGTTTCCTCTGCACCTTTTGATCTTATTCACTCTGATCTTATTCACTTTGTCGATGATTTTTCAAGATACACTTGGTTATATCTAATGAAAAATCGATCTGAATTGCCCCAGATTAACTTTGATTTTGCTAACATGATCAAAACTCAATTTTCTTGCAATATCAAAGTGTTTCGAGCTGGTAATGCCCAAGAATACAAAGAAAAAGGTGTTCTAAATTTTCTTCGCCAGCATGGTACTCTTCCTCATCGTTCCTGTCCAATCACCTCCCAACAAAATGGGAGAGCCGAGCGTAAACACCGACATATTCTGAATACTGTTCGAGCTCTTATCACATTTGCTTCATGTCCTGGACAATTTTGGGGAGAGGCTGCCCTCACTGCCATTTACACCATGAACCGTGTCCCTTCTCCCACTACTGAAAACCAGTCACCGTATGAGCGTCTATATAACCATCCTCCTGACTATACTACCCTTAAAGTCTTTGGTTCTGCCGGCTTTGTCTTACTACAGCCACATGAGTGCACAAAACTAGAATCTCGAGCTCGCTTATGTTGTTTCTTAGGGTATGGTATTGAACACAAAGGCTATCGATGTTGGGACCCTCATTCCAAACGTCTTCGTGTGTCTCGTCATATTGTCTTTTGGGAACACAAACTGTTCTCATCCATGTCCCTGTTTCATCTATCTCCTGCCAGTACTCCTTTCTACTTCATTGACCCCTTAGTAGATCTATTTCCTGACACCCATGCTACAAGTTCTCACTCTGAATCAACATCTTTGCCTGCTCCTCTACCCACATCCACATCTACAGACTCTTCATCTGATTTGTATACAAGTTCTCACTCTGAATCAACATCTTTGACTGCCCCTCTACCCACATCCACATCTACAGACTCTTCATCTGATTTGTCCACCACAGTCTCTATTGAATTGCCTGCTCCATCTGATGGGTTTGCATCAGACCTTGACCCTCTTCCTAGACGTAGCGACCGAGTAAAAACTCCTCCAATTCATCTTCGGGATTACCATTGTTTTTCTACGATTCTCTCTCACCATGAGCCTCAATCTTACCATGAGGCCAATTCTAATCCTCTTTGGCAGAAAGCAATGGATGATAAATTGCTGGCACTTGAACAAAATCACACATGGGATTTGGTGGACTCGCCAAGTGGCAAGAATGCTATGGGATGCAAGTGGGTTTACAAAATCAAAACTCACTCAGATGGATCCATTGATCGCTACAAAGCCCACCTAGTAGCCAAGGGCTTTACCCAGGAGTATGGGATTGATTATGAGGAAACATTTTCCCCTGTTGCTCGTCTCACCTCTGTTCACAGTCTTATTGCAGTTGCTGCAGTTCGCCGTTGGGACATATTCCAAATGGATGTCAAAAATGCCTTCCTCAATGGTGACCTCACTGAAGAAGTTTATATGTGTCCTCCTCCTGGTTATCATCATCATCATCCTCATCAAGTTTGCAAGCTCCGCCGAGCTTTATATGGTCTCAAGCAAGCTCCTCGGGCTTGGTTTGCAAAGTTCAGCACCATTGTTGAACGCTTTGGGTTCACAGGCAGCTCGTATGATTCAGCTCTTTTCATCCGCAGAACTGATCGGGGCATTATTCTGCTTCTCCTCTATGTGGATGACATGCTTATCACAGTAGATGATACATTTGGAATCTTGGATCTCAAAACCCATCTTAGCCTACATGTTGAAATGAAAGATCTCGGCAAACTTAACTATTTTCTGGGCCTTGAGATCACTTCTAGTTCCGACGGATATTCTCTCTCTCAAGCCAAGTATGCCTCAGATTTGCTTACACGGGCATGAATTACAGACAGCAAGACTAGTACCACTCCTCTCGAGCCTAACTGTAGGCTCACTCCTATGGATGGTATACCCTTAGATGATCCTACTCTATACCGTCAGCTTGTTGGGAGTCTCATTTATCTGACAGTTACTAGACCTGATATCTCCTATGCTGTCCATATTGTAAGCCAATTTCTATCTGCTCCTCGTTCTCCTCATTATGCAGCAGTTCTCCGCATTCTCAGGTACATCAAAAGGGACCTTATTTCATGGCATCCACTTCTCTGCTCACTCCTCTCTTGAGCTACGTGCCTACTCAGATGCAGACTGGGCAGAAGATCCTACTGATCGTCGTTCCACCACTGGGTATTACTTCTTCTTAGGTGACTCTCTCATTTCCTGGCACAGTAAGAAGCAAAATGTTGTTGCCCGATCTAGTACAGAAGTTGAATATTGTGCCCTTGCTGATACCACTCAGAAACTTCTCTGGCTACGCTGGTTACTTGAGGACATGGGAGTCAATCATTCAATTGCTACAACCATCAGTTGTGACAATCAAAGTGCCATTCAAATTGCTCACAATGACGTCTTTCATGAACGTACAAAACACATTGAGATTGACTGTCATTTTGTTCGTCATCATCTTTCTTGTGGTACCATTCGACTTAACTCAGTCTCCTCCATCGATCAGACTGCTGACGTATTCACCAAAGCTCATCCATCGGGACGTCTTCAGGATTTAGTTTCCAAACTCAAGTTGGTTTCCATTCTACCACCTTGAGTTTGAGGGGGGCTGTTAGAATAATGTTAGAATACATTGTCTACATTCTTGTACCTATTGTATCTTACTATACTTACTGTCTAGATACATTGTGCTACTAGTTGTACTACTAGTTGTACTACTAGCCTAGGTACTTTTCTTTCCCTTTTAGGATTCTCTCTTGACCTATATAAAGGCTACTCATTGTAAGGTTTCATCACACCATTCAATACAATACTTAATCTTGTATTGTCTCATTCTTTCCCTCTCTCTTATATATTCTAACAAAGATGATGTTAGGAAAACTATGCTTGAACAACTATATTAATTGACATAAACATACAATTTAAGGCTATTTTTTTTTAATTTATAGATAATATATATGTACATACATACAAGCATAAATACAAAAAGGATAATTTACAAAATATAAAAAGGGTAATTTGGTAAATCAACTTAACAAAAGGGTAATTTGTAAAAAGCATAAGGGTAATTTGGTTATTCAATTTACAATTGTACACACTTTAAACTTTTAGGCTCTTTTCTTTAACGTATAGATAAAATATATGTATATATATATACATATACTCAAATATACAAAATGATATTTATGAAAGGCAAAATGATAATTTGGTAATTCAATTTAACAAAAATATAATTTGGAAAAGACATAAGGGTAGTTTGGTTATTCAATTTATATATATACATATATTACAATATAATAAAATAAAATATATGTATATATATACACACACATAAAGGTAATTTACAGAATGCAAAAGAGCTTTTGGTAATTCAATTTAACAAAAGGGAGCACATAATTATAAACGTTTTAAACTTTAAGGCTATTTTCTTTAAGGTATAGAAACAAAAAGGTAATTTTGTTATTCAAATTATAATTGTACACACTTTTATTCAATTTTGTGTATTTAATAATATATTCAATATATATATAATAATGATATTATAAAATAGTATATGTATATTTATACACACAAGGGTAATTTACAAAATGCGAAAGGGTAATTTTTTAATTTAATTATAATTGTACACACTTTAAATACATAAATTAAAATTTGGTAATTCAATATATATAATATAATATAATAATATACATGTATATGTATATTTATACACACAAGGATAATTTACAAAAAGGAAAAATGGTAATTTGGTAATTCAACTTATAACTATACACACTTTAAATACATAAAAAATAATAATAATAAATTATAATATGTATATCTATAGATATACATATATCGACAAAAGGGTAATTTACAATAGGTAAAATGGTAATTTGGTAATTCAATTTAACAAAGTGGTAATTTGGTTATTAAATTTATAATTGTACACCCTTTCAACTTTAACAAATTACAAAAGGCAAAATGGTAATTTTAATAATATCATAAAATAGTATATGTATATATATATATAATATAATAGTATATATATAATATAATAGTATATGTATATATATGCACACAAGAGTAATAATAAAAGGCAAAGGGATAATTTGATAATTCAATTTATAATTGTACATACTTTAGATATATAAAGAATAATAATAAATTTTAATATGTATGCATGTATATGTCTATGTATATATACATATACATAAAAGGGTAATTTACAAAAGTAACTCAAGGCTTATTTGGTAACTATATGATTCCTTAAAAGGTGTCTTAAGAGTCAAACAACCTTCCAATTTGAGGCTATGTATAGTAATGCAAAGGTTCATTGAAAGATGCCTTAAGCCTCAAACAAACTTTGCCAAACAAGACTAAAGTTACTAACTATCCAGTTTATTCAGTATTCATAGTAACTTGAGGTTGATAGATGTGATGTGAAATTACCAAATAACCAATTAGAAATTCAAAATAACCAATAAGACCAAATTAATTTAGAATCTTAGGGAAAATTGATTTTAAGGATCTTTATGAGTAAATTAGTAGTGTTTGGGGCTATTTTTTTACAACTCATTTACAACCATCTCTATCTCTCTGTTAAGTGGCATTGGGGCCCATTAAAATTTAACCGGACCCCACAGTGCCACTTAGGAGAGAGATAGAGATGATTGTAAATAAGTTATAAAAAATAGTTGTACCCCTAATTTTATCCTAATTGTATAGATTCCTATTAAGGCTCTTTTATATATGGTATAGAAAACAAATATTAGTGGGTTATCAAAAAAAAAAAGGAAAAACAAATATTAGTGCTTTGTTTGGGAAAACCAAAAAAAGAAATACAAAACCAAACAAAACAAAACCAAACAAGGCAAAAATTTAATTCGGGTTGTGTTGTGCCTTTTTTGTGTTAGTGGTTTGTTTGGTAAAACCCAAAAAACTAAAAATAAAACACCAAACAAAATAAAACAAAACCAAATAAGTTAGGGACTTGTTTGGGAAGAACGAAAAAAAGTACAAATCACAAAGCCGAAAAGAGGTTGTGCCTTGTTGACTTTTGGTTTTTTTTTTAACCAAATTGTAAAATTGTAAATATTTGTGATTATTGCTTGAAAAGTTTATTGAAATCATCATTTGTAGATAAATTTTAATTTTAAAAATTGAACCAAATTGTAAATATTTGTAATTATTGTTTGAAAAGTTGATTGAATCACGATTTCTAGAATAATTAAATTTTAAAAGTTGACCTAATAGTAATAAGGGTTGTTTTGCGGGTGAAATGACCAACCTACCCTCACAAAAAGAAAAAAAAACTCAAAGTAATGATTAAAGGAAAATAAAACTAAAAAGAAAAGTAAGGGTAAAACTGTCATTTCAAACAAATCAAAAAAATGACAAATCAAGACAAGATTGAAATTGACAATCCTATTAAGGCTCTTTTATATAGGGTAGTAGATAGATATATATACATATATATATAGTACTTAGTTTTTGTGAGCGGCATGGAGAAAAAAAATAATGAATACATTTTTTCTCATCCCAAAATTATTCAATATTTGCTCACCCTTCACTCCCATTGGTTAATGTACTGGACCCTGCAACTACCTTGGGCCCCCAATTTTCCCCAACCCAAAAAAAATCCCAATTCTATAAGGAAAAGCTTTTACATATATATATATATACACACACACTTAGTTTTTGTGAGCGGCATGGAGAAAAAAAATAATGAATGTAGCTTTGCTCACCCCAAAATTGCTCACCCTTTGCAGTGCCAAATAAGACAGGATCAAATAAAATAGAAAAGAAATATTATTATTACTTACTTTAAAACCAGCTTTGTACAAGGGGAAGAAGGATTATCATAGAGAGGGAAACGTTACAAGCGAAAGATGGAGGGGAAGGAGGAAGATGCCTTACCACAGGATGGAGGTCATCTTAAATAGAAAAATAGATCTATCAGTCTGGAGACATGTCACTGTAGATGAATAGTAAAAAGAAATAAAGACAAAACACGAGTCCTAAAGTAATGGAGTCGGTCCTTTTGTCTTTGTTCTGTCGGTGTTGGTGGAGGAAACGTCATTGCTTGCGCCACCTTGGTTGTAACGTCATTGCTTACGTTATTTTATCCTTTCCACTAGTGGTGGTTCCATTGGGTCTTGTCTAGCCTTGGCTACTTGAAGTTCAATGATGGCATCAAAGAAATCTTTCATTAGTGGAGCCTGGCTGGTTTTTGATGAAGTTGTACCCATGTCTTCTTTATAAAGATCTTGAGCTTTTCTTGCTAAACAGCCAAAGGTGTTTGGCTGGGAAAACTGATCTAGTTGTGAAGCCAACTGGGAGGCCATGACAAGTGTCTGGGTTGATTGGGAAGCCATAAATTGTTCTTTGAGGGCTTCCATGGCCTTAACATTTTGTTCTCTAAAAGAGAGGTGGGGATACTTAGCCTTAATTGAATTAAGTAATAAGTTAAACAGGTTAAATTTTTGAAGAAGAGATAATAAAATTTTCATTCTTCCTCTCATTTTCATCATGAATTTTAATATAATCTGTGGTGGTGGTCTGGATTTTTTCCAGAGCGGTCTTCAAGTCAAAGCCACTCCACCATTTAAACCAAAAAGTCATGTGAAGTACTAGTAACTTCAAATTATCTGTTCCTTGTTGGATAGCCCATTTCCATATCCAAACAAGTCTAAATTAAGCAAAAAAGAACAGTGTATTTTTGCCAATGGAAGGGTTACACTACACCAAAACAGTAGATTTGTCACTCTGTGAGAAAATTGTCACTGCTGAAGACAGTGACAAAATTGTCACAATATACGACAGTGACAAATGGGTGACAAATGAAATTGGTGACAAAAGTAACATTTTGTCACTGCTGTAAGCAGTGACAATGTTTGTTATGAAATTGTCATCGTACAAATATGGTCTAAATATATCACTCCCAAACCAAACCCCTTCCCTTCCCCCTCCTCCTCCCCCGCACCAAAAAAAAAAAAATTATCTGGCTCCCCCTAAATGTCCACCCCCTCTCCCCTCCCCTCCCCTCCCCTCCCCAAATATATTAGGTACCCCCTCAACCAAAACATGAAAGAACCCTAAATGTCCCCCCCCCCCCCCCCCCCCAAATATGTTTGGTTCCTCTTTGACCAAAACATGAAAGAACCCTAAATATCCCCCCCGACCAAAATCTGCCTCCTCATCCATCGGGCCCCTCCACCTCTCTTCCTCTTCCTCCTGTCCCTCTCTTCCACCTCCTCCTCTGCATCGATCCTCCACCGCGCTGCCGCCGACCTCCTCTCTCTCACGTTGGTGAGTTTTCTTCTATTTTTTATCTGCATATTTTTATGTGGGTGTATATATGTCTGTGAGTCTTTCCTCTCTCTCTATTTTTTCTTCTCTGCTCACTCTGCATTTCTGGAACATGTATGTCTGTTTTATGTTGATTATGTTCTGACTTTGTTGTCATCATTTTCAAGCTTTTAGGGCTTTAATTGTTGGTGCTTTTGGTCATGTATTAAGAACATTATCGTCAGTGTTGTGATACTTACAACCCAGATGTCCCAAGTACACTGTCATACTCTATGTTTGGTAAATTGCCTCTGCCTAATCTTCATATTTATACTTCAATCATTACTATAATCACATTTGGTACATTTAATCATCCTAACTTATTTTGAGCCTATGTTTAAAGTTGAAGTTCATAAGTATTCTCTTTTTCTTTCTACATTTTGTAAGTACCCAAATGCTTATGCATAATGCCATGTTTTGATAGCTCCCAAATGCTTATGCATAATGCCATGGTTCCCCAATTTGGTACTCAATTGCTTTGATAGTTTTTTTGAAAACCATAGTATAATTAGTACTAAGTGTTGGAAGAGAATACTAAGATTTGGGACTGAATTTTTGAAGACAGTTGGCTGAGCTCTGCCCACTCTCATTAGTTGCTCTCTTAATACAATATAGGTAACTTTTGACAATGTTGTCTATGCTTTAATTGGCACTCTTTTTATACCTGAAGGCTACCTGTGGTTTGCACAAAAAATATTTAGGTTTTACGCATGGTCTTTGGTTCTGTGTCAGAGAAAGAGAGTCTTAGGCATGGTCTTCGATTTTAGGCATGATATTCCAATAGTTTTGACTAGGATGTTCTTTGACCTAGTTGGTTCAATCTATAATTTATCTGGTTAGGGTCTGATTGGGGTTTTTTGAGCTCTCGGTTTCTCATTGTTATTATGGAGTTGATTCATTTCAGAGAATGGTAATATAACAAACGAATTATCATTATGTTCATTGTTTACTACGATTTGCAGATATGTTCAAATAATTGGTTACTATGCATTTGTGACTTCTTTCCACTTCCTTTTAGGTTTTGGTCCTCTTACTGTCTCATCTCTCTGTCTAAACTGACTGGGTTCCTTACTTGAGCTTGGTGAGGGAAAAAAAGCATAGAAGGCTCCCTTATTTCACAGTAATTAACATTTTGATCATAACTGTCCATTAAAATTGGACACTTTGGACCCTTGGATTTCTCAATCCTAAGCTTGAAATCTGCCTCTCCAACACCAACCTCTCACCTGTCCTATCACCTCTCTCTTGGATTCAAAAAATTTTGAATTTGCCTTTTCTCACACATGTTTGGGCACAACATTTACATGGCCATGTTCATAATTCATGTATATCTAAATAGAGAAATGTGAGAGGAACCAAATGTCATGATGTTTTCTTCCCTTTCATGTAGCCCTTTTATTGGGTTTCTTGAATTGTTGCTATATTTGGAGAGTAGATAGTATTTGATAGGTGTTTACAATTAGTTTTATTTGCTTATTTATTGTTATTTTCTTTCACTTCTATGTGACTCAATGATGCTTTGTACAATAATGTTTCTGTAACTTTAGCTTTAAAAGGATATGTATGTGGTACCAAAGCATCACACTTAGAAAGCACAAACTCATTTCAATAATTCATTTGAAACAATACAAAAGTACGCAAGCTTTAATTTTTTAAAATTATATATTGACTAATTTAGTGGTAGGCTTTCATGGGTTCTAATCTCCCCATGAAATAGAGAGGCTTATGCTGATTTTTTAGATGGGCTACTCATTTTCTATTTTTCCCTCTTTCATTGGTTCATGGATTAAGCACGGAAGAAAAC
Source organism: Hydrangea macrophylla (assembly GCA_033977485.1). NCBI lineage: Eukaryota > Viridiplantae > Streptophyta > Magnoliopsida > Cornales > Hydrangeaceae > Hydrangea > Hydrangea macrophylla. The sequence goes on along the minus strand of CM066999.1, from coordinate 97,639,348 downwards.
TCTTAAGAAAGACACTTCTCTTTGATGCATTTGATGCTCACTCATGATATTTAACTTATTCTGTTAACACATATTATCATATCAATATGTTAAGAGCTCAATGTTCAGCAAGTTGATGGGACATTTAGAGGACCAAATTGTGCGACTATGCCATTTCTTACATTTCTAGGAATGTAAAAGTAATGTGTGAGAAAAAGTAGTTGAACTACTAGGCCATTTTTGTTGCCTTTTGCTCTTTTTTTGGTGTCAACATCAGAATCTATGGCTAACAAACTGGTGGTTTATATAGTACTACATTGTTATTAGTCAATGGTGTTATTTTTTGAAAATTGTGAGATTTTATTTCATAATTCAGAGGGTTCTTGCTAAGTTGTATTTTTCTCACTTTTGATTTTAGGAAATGATCTCTACATCTCCACAAGACAAGAAAAAAGAAAAAAGAAAAAAGAAAAAAGAAAATTATCTTTATAGCGATTAATATTGTAATTTTATTGTCATAGGGGTTAAATACAAGTTTTACTACACACTTGAGTTTTGACAACTTTTTTTTGGGTAGATCTAAATAGTTCATGTTAGATCCTATTCATGTCTAGGTACAGTTGATGTGTTTGGTAATTGTTTCCTTTATTTATTTTTATCAGTAGTGCCCCCGAGCATGAGTAATTTCTAGCATATATATATGTGTGTGTGGGTGGGTGGGTGTATATATATATATATATATGTTTGTGGGGTTCTTCTCAGCTCACTCTGCATCTGGAACATGCATGCGTTTATAGTTGGTTTTACTCATGCCATATATGAATCCATAGTTTGCTTGTAGTGCACACTACTCTCTCTCTCTCTCTCTCTCTCTCTCTCTCTCTCTCGCTCGCTCTTCATTTGTCTGTTAGGTACTTTGTTACATTCCTTTTGATTTTGAGGCAAGTCATAATTGACATTACTTGTTAGATGCAGGAATAAATTGTCTCCAACTCTCGAAACAATTTTTATTTTATTTTATTTTATTTTTATGATCTTTGGCATATTATTTCCAGAAATATGGCAAGTGTTTGAGAACATATGAAATTGGTTTCAGTGACCAAAGTAATAAGAATGTTTTGCTTTTAAACCTCTTTTTCCCTACTATTCAAGACCCAATCTACATTTTTCTCAGTGCTCCCAAGATAAATCCCAGTTCTGGCACTTGTCTAAAAGTAATCATATATACTTCTGAGCTCGCTCTTTAAAAGTGTGTGAAACTTGTTCATACATGCATATACACCTGTTTATCATCATGTACATTCAAAATATATATATGTATGCATACCCATAGGCATATTTATTTTCATATTCCAATCTCTCTCTCTCTCTCTCTCTCTCTCTCACTCACTCTCAATTTAAAATGAAAATTCAGTACATTTTTAGGATTCTATGTGCTACAGTATTAACTTTAAATCTTTCATGTTGAAATGGGTTATTTTGAGGATGCAATTAGCAAAGTCAACTGTTTTAATTATTTTGAGTTTGTATTCGTTTATTTAAAAGAGTGTTTCCATGACTGTTTCTATGTATGTATAGTATCATTCCATTGTACTAAAGTGAAATATGTATTATGTGTAAACCTTCCATAGAGAGCTGATTCAACTACAATGGTACATCTAAATAGACCATTGAGTCAAGAACAGATCACAGATTGGAATGAGAAAGGGTAAACAGTTTTTTATGCTTTAATGGTAGAAAGATTATCTTTGCTTATCTTCCCTCTGAATTTGAGAGCATATGTTTTGTCATAAAATAACTTGAGGTAGTATAACTGCTTGAAATTTTTGGCTTGTTTACAAATTCTAATCTAAGGGAATCATAGACAATTCATAAATTTAAACTTGGAAAAAAATCATTGCATCCATGTTATTTTTTCTTGCTTCGATAGAAAGTCTGCAACATTCAATTAGGTGTTGAACTATTTTGCTAATTCACGAGCTTTGAATTTTCATGTTTAATACAGATTCTCTTCCGAACTGAAGTTGTCTACTAAACGTCTTACTTCTGATCAAAGGAACTTTGTTGTGGTATAGTCAATTGTACCTCTTTGTTATATATATAAATATATATATATAATTGAATGAATTGGGTCTTAACAAGGATTTTTAGTCTCTTGTTCTTCACATTCACACACAAGCAATGCCCAATTCTCTTGATAGAGTTGTTAAAAATGGATTTGAGATGCTATTTGAGGATTTCAATGGTTGTTGATTAGCTTTGTATATACGTAGTTGGATGAATTGGGTCTTCACATTCACACACAAGCAAGGCCCAATTCTCTTGATTTTTGTTTTTATAGAATGATGATCCATGAGATGAAATTTCAAGATTGCATATGTTTTTTATGATGGGTTATTATTATGTGAACTTGTTTATTTGTTGCTGTGAAACTTTTTTGTGTTGACCATATACGCCGTCGACAACTTGGGAGATATTTAGCGCGGTCATTCTGTCAAATTTTCATCGAATTACCTGCATTATGTGTCACACATCCATAACATATTATACAAACAACTTTGAGACCGATGCTTATAGGAATATGGTACTAGGGTAAAATTTAATGGGGTTCAAATGGTAGAAAGAGTGAGAAATTTACTTGAGTTGTGAATTAACTGACTTTTAAAAAAACTTTATCAACTAATTGTAGCTACTTTTCATTGTTTATACTTTTGTAGAATCGATGGGGTTTCCACTTTACAAAGAGTGGATGGGTGAAGTTAATAGGGTGGGGGATATGCATGTTAAAGGGGTTAAGGACTTTGTGAAATATGCAAAGATGAATCTAAAAAGTGAAGAGACCTCGTGTACATGTGCGCATTGTAGAAATGGTAAATGTTGGAAATGGACAGAGGTTGAGTTACATTTGATTAAGTGGGATATGCAACAAGATTACATGTTTTGGAAATTTCATGCGGAAAGGGAATTCATGTAAATTCCAGAACCACTACCAGGCAAGGAACCGATACAAGTAGACGACGAACATTTAGCACATCCTATAATGAATGACCTCATTAATGATGCTTACGGAGTCCATGCAATGCAAGCGAACCATACACCACAAGTTGAGGGTCTTCGTGAAGAAGAAAATGATCGAGATCACGGAGAAGGTGCTGCTGCTCATGTTGATATTGGAGTCCACCTTGACAATGATTATATATTGTTAAGAACAGTGATGACAAGATCTTTGTACCCTAATTACCCTAATTGTAACCCATATCACACAATGTTGTATGCCATGGTTGGTTTGCACAACTTAAAGAGTCGTTTTGTTTTGTCGGGCAATAGTGTGACAGAAATCCTTCTTTAGGCAAAGGATTTGCTCCCCAAAGAGAATACATTACCTAATAACTATCCAAACATGAAGCGTAGTTTGAAAGGTTTGGGGATGAAGTACATATCCATTCATGCTTGCAAGTTTGACTGCATTCTATATCATAAAGAACATAAGGATAAACAGAAATGTCCGGTTTGTAAGGAACCAAGATTTGTCCAGAAGACATGTTTAACTAATAGGAATAAAGTAGATACAAAAGTACCCAAAAATGTGTTGAAGTATTTCCCTCTAGCCCCTAGGTTGAGGAGACTTTTCACTGTACCATGGATAGCAGAGGCAATGACTTGGCACGCTCAAGGAGAGGTGGGCGAGAATCTCATGCGGCATCTGATTGATTCATTCATATGGAAGTCTGCAAATTTGGGATACGTGAACTTTGCTTAGGAAAGTCACAATGTCCACCTTGGATTATCAACTGATGGGTTTAACCCGTTTGGTAATTTGAGTACAATCTAAAGTATTTGACCAGTCTTCCTAGTGCCTTATAATCTGCCTCCTCCTTTGTGCATGAGAAAGGAGTTCTCAATGCTATCGTTATTGATTCCAGGGCCAAGGGCACTGAGTGACGACATCGATGTCTTCTTAGCACCACTTAAAGATGAGTTGAATGAGTTGTGGTCTGAAGCTGTGAAAGTGTTCAATGCATACAAATAAGAGGAGTTCACTTTGAAAGCTATGCTATTGTGGGCAATCCACAATTTTCTGGCCTATGGGACATTGTCTGGGTGCAATGTGCATGGTTACCAAGGTTGTCTTATTTACAGAGAAGGAACTGAATCATCATGGCTAGCCAACGGACCTAGTTTTGTGGCCAAGGCATTCAACAAATACCGTCTCAATGGTTTTGTATTCTCTACGAGCACCTATGAGCTAAAACTTGTTAAAAAGCAAAATAGCAATATTTTATATAAAGCCCTTACGTATTTTAGGTCTAGTGCAAAAGACAAAAATTTGAAAGAAGCTGAGATTACATATTACGGGGTTATAACGCAAATTTTGATATTAGACTATATAAGTTTCAATTAAACCTTATTTTACTGTGATTGGGTGAGAGTGGAAGATACGACCGCTTGTATGGTCGACCCTGACACTCATATAGTGAAGGTAGATTTGACCAAGTTAAAGAGCAAAGATCAAATGAACGATGAGCCATTCGTTTGTGCATTCCAAAAGTTGAAGCAAGTGTAATACGCAAAGAGCCCTAACAACGATCTGTGGTCTATTGTTCTATATTCTCCCAAGCATTTGACTACATCTGTAGACAACAGAGAGGCACCTACTGAGTTTCAGTCTCTTCTGGATGATAATACAGAATTGAAGAAATTTCTAAACATTTTAGAATAGTGAATTTGGTTATAGTAATTTGGTTGGTGTCCATGACTTAAAAGAACCAGGTTCCTTTTTGAGTTTTATTGTCTTGAACTGTGGTTGAACTATTTGAAATCATGGCTGTTAGAGGAATCTTACCGGTGTTTGTTTTGTTGTAATTCCCTTCCACAGTTAGTTAAACGAGATACGAGTATTTCAAACATTTGCGTTTATAGTCTTAAACTTTTTTTTTTCTTTTCTTTCCCTGTAGTTTTCACTAATACCATTTGTTGCACTCAATCATATTCTAAATCATTGTTGCAGCTAATTCGTTTGAAAATTAACACCAATTTGCTGCACTTAATCAAATAAGTGAGATCGGCGGCAAATGTCCAGATCGGCGGCAAATGTCATATAGTGAGAGATCAATTGATAAAACATAGAAAACATTTCCCATGTTCTCAAATCCGTGGAGAAGCCATAACCTTGTGATATAAACTGCTATCTTTTTCTTTCAATTTTTTTCATTGATACCATTGTTTAACACAAATGCAATTATTTCTTATAACTTGTTTGTACGTCGTGTGCAATTGTATGCCACTTAGGGAAAATCTGTCATCCCAAACAATATTTTATATCTCAATGCAGCAAATGGAAAATTCAAGTCAACATGAGGGTCAAACTCAGACTTCTTCGTGTAGTACTCCTCAAACCAATGAATCTGGCACCGATCTACGGATAGAGGTTACCTTTATTTTGACAGGTGGGATTATAGGTGGTAAAAATACTTTAAAAAATTGGTGCTTGTCTCTGTTGAAAACCTAAGTTGGTCTTGCATATGATGGTTGGAGTAATGTTGAAAAAACTAAAAAAGATGACTTATGGGCAACACTCTTGAAAGAATTTAAGATATCGGTCGACCGAAAAGAGGAGGTTCTAAAAGAGATGGGTTTGCAGTTGAAGGCGTGGAGGAAGAACTTGCGTTTTAAATATTTTGAAGACCTAGATATTAATCGAATAAAGGAGTTGAAGGATACGGTGCTGGAAAAAGAGCAAATCCCTTTTAGTCAATGGAACGAGTTCATCAAACATAAAGCAACGGAGTCCAAAATGAATTAAAGAGACAAAGGTAAAGCCAATAGAGCTAAAAAGACTGATGTCCATTATCTTAGTTGACATTCATATCATGAAACGGCCGAGGAAATGGTAGCATATAACAATGATTTAACTGTATTTTCTTGATTCTTGTTTGTATACCAAGTTCATACTACGATCATTTAACTGCATGCATTCTATTCTTGTTTGTATATTTATGTTGACATGACTTTGTCCTTAGTGCTCATACTACTTATTTGGAGTATATAGCTCTTATATTGGTTATTAATTTATAGATTCTCAAGGATCTACTTCATCAACCACCTGAGTGATCAGAGGTTTTCGTCGAATCCCGAAGGCAGAATAAAACTTGGGAATTTCATCCTCAAACTGCTGAGGACATGGTCAATTCAATTTCTAAGTTATAAATATGCTAAACATCATTCAATCTTAATCATTAAAAATATTAATATTTCTCATCATCATATATTAGTAGGAAAAACTGGTTGAGCTGAGAAGCAGTCAAGATTCTTCAAGCCCAACTACTTTGGATGGTGATGCATTGACCACACTTTTTGGGAAAGACAGTAGAGGGAGGACTCGTGGAGTGGGTGCAGTGTCCAAAAATAAATTAAAGTCCATACATCCTATACGCTCAGAGATTCAAAAAGCAGTGAAACAGGGTAACGTGGAGATGGAGCAAGATATGGATGATATAAAAAACCCCTCAATTTATTAAGAGCTTATTCTGAAGGCCAAAAAATTCCTCGCCAACAATTTCCATCTCAACCTTTAGGCTCCTTTTCAAGTCCTTCACTCCAAGCGACTCAACTCCCCACACCTGCGTTATCATCAAGATGTGATACTCAACTCTCTACACCTGCGTCATCATCAAGATGTGATATATATGCAGTGACAAATACAAAGAAGATTGCAACTAGAAAGTTTATTTCGACGGCAACTCCTGGAATGGTGGTGCATGGTCATGTACTAATGGACAATGAACATAAACATGAAGTTATTGACGTCATTTCGGGCGAGGAGGGACATATTTTTTATCTAGAAAGCCAAGGGTGTACCACAACTATTAAGGATACTGAGGGTGGGTGAGTTTTTTGGCCTAAATGATTGCTTCGTTGAATTTATGTGGTTAATTAAGTGTTACTTTTGTTGGTTTGACCGTATTTTGTAGTAATCTTTTATCAAATTTATAATAGTTTGTGCAAACTAATCTTTTCATGTTGACTATTACTAGAAGTTGAGGGATCACCTTGTGGTTGTCCCCTTGGATTAGGTTGTGGTTGGCAGGAAAAATGCCTTTTCCTTTAGTATTGTGTTGATTTTTAATCCTATCCACAGATGTTTGTAGTTTTCCCATGATTTGTATTAATTGTTGCATCATAGATTGTAAAGGTTCCTCTTGTACTTTCTTGTATGGAGGCACAAAAACATTAGAATTTTGCTATGTATTAAGATATTTATTTTGTGTTTACTGAAATTGAGGTGGACGAGGTAAATACGACTTATCATATTGAGAAAGATACTGTTGAGGTTGATATTATAAAATACCTTCTTTTGTATACATATCATTCGGAGGACTTCTCCAGTTAGATTGGTATGAATTACCATAGGAGTTTTGTGCATCCCTATAATTATTCACAGTATTTATCTCTGCTGGAGCAATTTCTTAAAAATTTGAACTGTTAGGACATTCATTCGTAGGATGTCCTAACGTATGACAGTTATCACAAAAGTCTATTTTCTTCTTAGGTGGATTGTGTTTTTTCTACTATTATAGCTTCCACTTTACGTGCTAATTCTTCATATTTTAGTATTAATTCATCTTCTAATTGTAATTGGTATAAACTTTTAGCTTTTTTCTGTAATACCAATTTCTTCTGTTTTCCACTGGGAAGCATTTTCGCCAAGTCAATCAAAGTATGATTCAACTTTGTCGACAATTTTACTCCAAACACTACAAGAAAAAAGGCATTTTATGTCACTTAAAAAGTGACATAAATAGGTATTTATGTCACGTTTTTTTAGTAAAAAATGACATAAATGGAGGCGACATAAATGTTTTAAAAGCGACATAAATGTTTTATAAAAGTGACATAAATGTTTCATAATACCAACACATATGTTAATAAAAAGTGACATAAATTCTTAAAAGTGACATAAATACTATTTTATTTATGTCACTTTTAACCTAAAGTGACATAAAAGTAGAAAAGTGACATAAATACCAACACATATGTTAATAAAAAGTGACATAAATACTTAAAAGTGACATAAATAACATTTTATTTATGTCACTTTTAACCTAAAGTGACATAAAAGTAGAAAAGGGACATAAATGTCAAACAAAATTATTACATCAAAGTCTTAAAAGTGACATAAATGCTATAAAAGTGACATAAATACTTTATAAAAGTGACTTTATTACTTGATAAAAGTGACATAAATGTGTAATTAGTTATGTCAATCTTTTAAAAATGACATAAATGTTTTAAATAATAATGATTCAATACAACCCTGTAAAAACAATATATACCACCTTGTATAAAATTAATCCATCTCAATGATCTATTTCAACTACTAAATTTCTTCGTTTCATCTCAATATCAACCAATTAATTGGAATGAACAAAAAAAAAATATACAATCGATCCGAGTCAAGTGCTAAACTAATAACATATACATATTACATATTCATAAAAAAAGTACTAACAAAACTATGAAAGCAACAAAAAAAAATAAAAAATAGCCCAACAAAAAAATTGGTTCGCTTGTTAGAACATTCCATCAAAATGTGAAATTTGTACCTACAAAAAAGAAAAAGTTTTCATTAATTAATTGTATATATAAAATAATAAAAGAGTAAAACTATGTTTGGGGGTTTTGAGAGACCAAAATGTGTTCGGGGACTCGGAATGATGAAAGAGTCATTTTTTTGCATTATTTGTTAACCATGATTCCGTTATGCATTCCGTTTGTTCCCACAAGTTTCTGTAGGCATGTTTCAGGTGTGAGTAAGGTTTCGTGACGTTTGGTTAAGCGGTTTACAGTTTCACTCAAAACCCCCAAAACTATGTTTTTTCAAGCCTAAGTGATGAAAATGTCATTTTTTCGCATTATTTATTAACTGTGATTCCGTTATGCATTCCGTTAGTTCTCACAAGTTTATTTAGGCATGTTTGAGATGCGAGTAAGGTTTCATGGCATTCGGATAAACACTTTACCATTTCACTACTCAAAAACTAAGTTTTTTTAATTCTAAGTGATGAAAAAGTCATTTTTCAGCATTATTTGTTAACCGTGATTCCATTATGCATTCCGTTAGTTCCTACAAGTTTCTTTAGGCATGTTTGAGGTGTGAGTAAGGTTTCGTAGCGTTTGGTTAAGCGGTTTATAGTTTCAACCCTCAAAACCCCCAAAACTAAGTTTTTTAAAGCCTAAGTGATGAAAAAGTCAATTTTTTCCGCATTATTTGTGAACCGTGATTCCGTTATGCATTCGGTTAGTTCTAACAATTTAATTTAGCCATGTTTGAGGTACGAGTAAAGGTTTCGTGGTATTCGCATATACGCTTTACCGTTTCACTACTCAAAGTCTCAAAAACTAAGTTTTTTCAAGTCTAAGTGATGAAAAATCATTTTTTCGCATTATTTGTGAACCGTGATTCCGTTATGCATTCAGTTAGTTCCCACAAGTTTCTTTAGGCATGTTTGAGGTGTGAGTAAGGTTTCATGATGTTTAGTTAAGCGGTTTACCGTTTCACCACTCAAAACCTCAAAAACTAAGTTTTTTCAAGTCTAAGTGATGAATAAGTCATCTTTTCGCATTATTTGTGAACCGTGATTCCGTTATGCATTTTTATGTTCCCACACATTTCTTTAGGCATGTTTGAGGTATGAGTAAGGTTTTGTGACGTTTGGTTAAGTGGTTTACAATTTCCTCTCAATGTCAAGGTGTCCATGGCAGGGGCTACTAAGATTAGTGAGAATCAAAGAGAGAAACAAAACAAAAAGAAAAGCAACGTATCCCATGGTTATGTTATACAATATCATGCAATGCTTAGAAACAAGAAAGCAATCGCAACCAACTAATAAGAAGAAGACAGAAGTAAAATACTAGAGAACCATTAATTGAAAGACATATACATAGACTCACTATCCTAAGGCTTTAATTTATTAAAGATTGTATGATATACATAGCCTCACTATCCTAAGGCCTTAAAGAACAAAAGCTACTATATATTAGGAGAGAGACAGAGATAGAGATGTACCGAGAGATTGAGAGACTCCGGTCTGTGTATAGGCATAGAAACTAATAAGGATTCACCAAAGATTCTACAATCCGCAAGAACTCCAGGGCGATGAACAACTCTAGCCGCCTCGTGCTGCAAGTTTTTCTTTATGTTCTTCTCCTACACAAAGCACCGTAAAAAAACATAGACGACCCTAATTATAAGTTTCATCTCAACTAGATACTCCCATAAATGGTTTCCAAATTGTTTTACTTGATCTAAAAAAATTGTGAATTTTTCAAGCAATTAAATTTACGGTACATACATCTATAGCTCTAGCCCAAAGCAATCCATTTCTATAGGACCTGCAAAAGTAGCATGACTATAATGTTACTCCAACCTCTTAATCAAGTCTTAAAAACGTCAACAGAGTAAGTGTCATATAAATGAGTAAAAGCATAAAATCAATCGGAGATTTGGACTTTTTGTTTCTAATGTAGTGAACAGATCACATGAATGATAAAATGGTGCAACCTGGATTTAGGAGCCTACCCAAATGATCCAGCAGTATAGAAGACCAAAGTAAGAAAATCAGGGCTCACATAATCCAAGGAGAGAAACAGCACCTCTCAGAAAGGTTTGAGCGATTAAACACAAAGTCTAGTTTTACTAGTTTTATTACACTAGCACTAATCCATAACATAAGCACAAACCATGATCAAGCTAAGGCCAATAAATAAGAAATAAAACTGATAGTACTAGAGAGACTACCTAATCAGACAAAAAGTCAGTTCTCTCTTTGCATCCGCTAAACATTGCTGGTGTAAACATAAGCTACTACCAAGTAGTTATAGCTTATGTAGCACGGATATGACAGGTTATGGACATGCGAGTCCTACACGTGTGTGCAGTGAAAAACAATACGACATGTTTTTTTTGCATGTCTTACATGTGTCAGCACTCTTTCGATGTGTGTTGGTGTCCAACATAGACACACACCGAAATTAAATTGTCAGTGATACATAACGTTATATGCATCTCAGTGGCCTGAAACTAAATATAGTGCCCCAATATTATGAGGTGCAAATTCCACAATGGAACTAATTTGGGTCTCCAATTAGAAAATTCAAAGTTGTTTGCATAGCAGACAGAGGCCCAAACTGAAACTAAAATTGGAGCTAACTGCTAATTTCAAGCAACTTTAAGTTCAAGAAACTTTGAATAGAGGCAATAGAATTATTCACTTTAATTGCGAAGGAAGATTGATATACTAATTTCAATTCTATAGAAACACATTGTAATGGTTTTAGTCCTACATTTATATTTACCTTTGGTTAATGAGGGTCCGCAACCTTAAATTTTACAGGTTAAGAAACTGCAATTTGTCACTGAACAAAGTGTTTGATGACTCGCTGGCTTTTGCTTCCATAGAAGTATCAATTTAGTTTATTTCACAACACCTTATGCAAAGAAAATCAATAAATTTTAGAATTTGGGTCAAAATTTCTAATGTCAATGTGTGTGTGCTCACGCGCGCGCGTGAGAGAGAGAGAGAGAGAGAGAGAGAGAGAGAGAGAGATTCACTGTGTGTATATGGGTCTGTTTTAATAAAATTTCAAAAGCAGAAATTTTCATACACACACACCCACATGAAACACCAAGCAATAAATTAGGTCCAACCAATAAGTCTTGCAATTAGGTCTAACAAAATTTCAAAATCTTAAAAGGGGCAGTTTGGGGTTGTTGAAACTCAAGGATTAAGAAGAAAATAAAATCATATAAGATTCTAGAAGAATCCATAGATCAGCTAGAACATTTGAGCTATGTAAATGAAGGAAATCTAGGAAAGATTAGTAACCTTTTTACCTACAAGTAGAGAGATGCTCAATCACTGGTTCAATCAATTAGGACATGCATCATTTATCTTTGACATATAGAACCATATGGTAGCAGTGTGTTGTGTCCGATAGAACAATCTCTATATTGATTTCAGGTCCTTAAGTAGATAAGGGGAGTTCATTTACTATGAGAAAAATTCCCTAGATAAATTTAGAAGCAACACCAATTGGCACTTCTTTGATGTGAAGTCTCGCATAAGAACTTGCTGGTATGCAGTCATCAAAGCTTCCTTGCTCAGTTTCTTGAGCTTTAGCTAGGACGTGCTTCTGTGTTCTTGTGAAATTATCAAATGCAAAAAAAATTATATACTCTAGAGGTAGAGACTCCTGTAGCTCCTAGTAGGTAGTAGTTAGGATAAACAACTAGCATTGTATATGTCAAGTCAAGTCCAACATGTGAAATAAAAATGATAGTTGTATTAATCTTGGTTAGTGCATATTCACTATTAAAATCTTATTCAACGGTACTGAAATAGTTGTTTTTTGGTATACTAGAAAGTTCTACATAGTATCAGAATCAAACATGCATATAGAAAATCCCAGGACACCTCTTAACTACCCAATCACATCTCTCAACAATAGAAGAAAAAAGGATTCTAAAAAATGTTCATAAATAGTATATAGTAAGGATTGAAAAGAAATACCCAAAATTGATTCCTCACCGACACCCATCTCAGTCCATTCTCATTTCTCACCATGGAGGACTTGCAAACAACTCCTAGCCAAACTACAAATCCTTTAATCACAATCAAACGCTACTGTTGCTAACACTCTGGAGGCCTCTAACCCTACTGACCCTACCTAACAGTGAAATAGTTTGTAAACCCAATAGGCTATATGACCTAAAAGAACTTTAGTGGTAGTTTTTCGTAACCATCAAAGTGCCCAAGAGATGTATTTATATAACAGAGGAGATCTAGAGAGAGAGAGGGAAAGAGAGAAAGAGACAGACAGAGAGATAGAGATAGAGAGAGAGAGAGAGAGAGAGAGAGAGAGAGAGAGAGAAAGAGACTTGGAGACCGGAGAGCAGAGCTTTGGTGGCGCGAGGTGTAGTGATACTGCATATGTATGGAGAATGAATTAAAAGAGGAGGCATAAAAATAAAGTCAATCTTATCAAATCTACTTTAGTCAAAGTATAAATTGATGGACCTATATAATCACAGTACGCCAATACAAAAGTAATGTTATATTATATAGGCATCTAACATAAGCACTTGCAGTGCATTTACCAGTTGAGTCAAAATAAGATAGTTGGATTTAGTGAAATTAGAATACTTGTAATTACTTTGGCTCTTTTTAGGAGCAGTAACGACAATAGTTTCTGGAACAGAGAAAAACATCACACCTCCAAAGTAACAAATATCTACGATGTTAAAAGAACAAATTTCTTTTTTCAGTACAATATATTCACATCTCAGTTGATGTCAGATCAAAGTGAAATGGACAATACCCATGCTTAAAAGCCTTGGTTACAATTACGCATTGCAAATCACCAAATCTAGAAATTAACATAATTGTACAAAATACAATTTAAAGAACCATTACAATGGTCCCTGGGAACAATATACAAATGCAAAAAAATAGTGAGTGAGATCGTTATTTAGTTATGCAACAGTAACTAGACCATCACACGAGAATATACAACTAAATGCTCAAGCTATCATTACAAGCCTATCCCCATAAAACCAAACAATCAACAGAGGGCAAGGGCATGTACTGAAATCAGGACCAATCAACCATTTCTAATCAATAAAAACTTGTCTGTTTAGGGCACTCCCATAGAGTTATGACATTAATCCACCACAGAAAGAAAGGTGGTAATATTGGTGCTCCACGATTAGCTTCCAGAAGACAATATGACCATATTTTCTTTTATACTCTCTTGTTTGTCATGATAGATGTCAGGACTCGGGAGGATATATTTTCCGAGGCATGACAAACACTTGTCTCTTTGCTTCCTACCAAGTCTCCATTATGAATGAGGTGATTAATAAAAGTCATTTTACACTCAATTAGTTGTTTGTACCAACATGCAAAACAAGTGTATTATTCACTTAGTTCTGCTCGTCTCCAAACCGCTGTGCCATGTAATTCTCTCTCAATTATAAGAGACATGAGGTTTAAATGTGCAAATGGGGTCTTCGCTCTACCAGAACCCTAGCTAAAGAGAAAGAGAAAAAGATGGAATTTAAAATCCTTTGCACGCACAATCATTGATGATGGCTTTCAACAGCTGCCTTTAGATAGGTGTGAATCTGATAATAGAGACACACAAAAAGAAAAGAAAAGAAAGAAAGAACGAAAAACGAGCAAAAAACAGTGGTCCATAGTACAACAATGCGGGGAAAAAAAAGTTGCTTGATCAATGACCACTATAGCCACAAATACCCAAAAACATCAACATTAACAATTTATCAATTAGGTTCTCTCTAGATTGGAAAGGACAAACATAATTTTCATGATTATTAACTAGCTCATTAAGAATTTCATTCCACTGACATATATATATATATATATATATATATGTGGAAGTAAAACAATTATTTACCTGGCCATGGACAATGCTTTTCACTCGACTTTCAGCTCGTATTGTAACCGAGTAATGTCTTGGTTCTCAACCTCTGTTTCTTTCCGAAGCTTGCTAAGCCTTTCTTTCTCGTATGATATCTCCACCTTGTTACTCATAAGACTCTGCAACAGTTCCTCCACCTCACCCCTTAAACTTGACAGACTTTCCATTTCTGATTCAAGTTTCAACAACAGCACATTCTTTCATCAGAGTAACATTATCTTTCTCTCTTTTAGCTCTTAGTCTTTCCAATTCTGCCCTAGCCTCCTCAGCCAATTTTTCAACAGCATCGATCTTTTCCTTTTCAAATAAAAGCTCCTTCTCAAAAGTTGCATTTACATCCTTCTCAACTTGAGCTACTAGAGCACTATGGGCAGCAAATCCATTTTCTGCCATAGACACTGCTTCAATATGTGCAAGCTCATCAGTGACTATATCAGAAGCTTCACCAGTTGCAAGAGCAACGATAGCTTGAGCTTTAGTCACTGACTTATCTGGCTCGAACAGTCTAGTGTAACCTACCGTAGAAGTAACACACTATATTAATGGGGGCTTAATATAATTTCTGGAAGAAGTAATTACATGGGAATACAACTCAGTGAACTCACCAAATGCAAGGGCTATTATTCCCTGCTCTCCCGCTGATAAGTCGACCACTAGTACAGGCCATGCATCTGGGTTGATCTTATCAATGTGTATGAAACCAAAATGTTGAAGCATGATCTATCCACCAGTAAAAATATTATTGCATTCAACATATATCACTGACATGCATGACTGTACAACAACTAGGTAAAAGGGCCATAAGCAAGTGGCGATCCTACTTATGCTGAACAGTTGTACATTCTACCTTTCAGGTGAGAAATAGAGAGCAGTCTGATCTTCCTCAAAATTAGAATGCAGATCACGCCTTGAAAGCTTGCTGGAAATAAGTCCAGCTTCTGCCAAGCCTGAGAGGTTTCTATGATTAAGAAATTACACAGCAACAAAATCAACATTTTAAATCAAAAGCAAAACTCTTCTACACATGTTTTGGCCAAAAGGTTCTAATCGTATAACCTTGAATGGAAGGGAAGTCAGGGTCCTCTGGTGTAATATCATCAAGTGCAAGTTTAGTGACATTCTCAATATACATTGCAGGATACACTTTGGAAACTGAGTTCCTACATGATACATAAAGGAATTGTAATCCCAATCAATACTACAAGCAATACATTCACAGTTGAGTTAAAACATCATCCAATATTACCATCCTACTAGTCACAAAAACAAGAGCGACATCCATACCTTGAGAGAGCACTGCTGGTAGTAACCAACCATCAAGCATACTCATGACGATTACAAAGATCACCTGGTTTAACATCAGCCTCAATTACCTGAAAAGATTTAACAAATTTGAATTCGAGTCGCAATAACCTTTATATCAATATAATGGATTTAAAATAAATAAATAAATAAAATTTTGAAATTCCAAGCCAAAAACTTAAAGATTTTCAGTTCAATTAGTGGCAATACAAATTGTGGACACGTTAAAGCACCTAATCTATCTTTAGAACGAAGCCTAATACTAAAACCGCTTAAACTAATGATAGTGAAAATGAAAAAATTAACAACAAAGAGTACCTTGCTAATCTGCATCAAGTAAAGTTTAGTGGAGTATTCAACAGCAAAAGAAGCTCACTTCCTAGAAACCATGTTATATAAACATTCCAGAAAAATGAATCTCCAAGGGTAGTAGCCAAACACATCGATTTTCTATAGATTAGGGTCATAGTGGCAAAATTAATGTTTCAATAAGAAAGATTGAACCTGCTGGTTAGAATTTGGACGAATGTGGCTGAAAGGGTGTAGGGAATTGTGCAAAGAGCAACTCTCATGCATGAATTTTACCCAATTCCATTGTCTAGTTGCAACACCCGTACCCGGGGAACGGGTAAATTATTGTGTTAATATGCATTAATTAATATAATTAGTGTATAAAATGGATTAAGGTAAGGCTTGTACTCGCCCATGTAAAAAGTGTTCAGAGAGGGACACTAGTTGAAAAAGTCCCCAGTGAGGTGGGACGGGTATTGAAATGGAACCCAGCGAAGGGTAAATTGGTAATTTGTATTTTTAAATGATTAAATGCATTTTATATGCTTACATGGATATTTGTTAAGTTGCTTTCATAATATCATGTTAATATGTGTTAGCATTAGCTTGGACACCCAAATCAGGGTGTAAATGAAAAAGATTTAAAATTTGTAGGTGCGATAGCAATTTCACAAAATATGTGAGACCCACATTAGGACCCATACGGAACTTAGACAAACACTCATTAGATAATTGGGTAGTTAATGGAATATTTGGGGGATTTCATAATGAGAACTTAAGAAATTCTGGGGATGTAAACGAAAATGGCTAAAGTGAGGCATTGACACCTCATGCTTGTACATGAGTGTGTGTGTCAAAACATGAGACTTGTCTCATTAATCACTGAAATTAAAACAAAAGAAGAGGAGAGCTCACCGAGAGAGAAGACGGAACCATCACCGACGACGTTTTTTGCCGTACCGTCGCCGCGTTTCGCCGGATTTACGATCTGAGACCACTTTTGGACTCGTGGAGGTAAGAGGATCACATGCACATAATTTGTTTTCATTTTTGACAACGTTTTTTCGGTAACCGTTCTTGATAAATGATATTTGTTGAACCAAAACCATGTAGGATTTACTTTGGGTAAGAATTGAGCAAGATTTGTGAAGGAATTCTTCATTTTTAGCTTGAATTTGGGTAGATCTTGCTAAGGTGAGTTTTCTAGCCTAAAGAATGGTTGTGTTTAACTATGTTCAAGGCATCAATGATGTAGAGATGTGGAGAATGATCTTATTGTGTTGATTATTCATGTTTAGAAAGCATGTAGTTACTAAATTGTGAATTGCATGTTAGCTTTATGAAGATTATATGTGCCTACATGTTTATGTGCTTATATGTTGATGTGGTATTCAATGAGCACCGGGAAAATGATTCATTAGTTGGGAGTAATAAGGGTGGTGAAGAGGAAGAATTCGAGAAATACGGAAGTCCAAGGAATAGAAGTGGCCACGGGACCAAGGGAGGTCCCGGGTTTGAATGAATCATCGAACCGGTGACTCGGCGATTACAAAGATATGATTTATGTGTTTATTATTGCATTGCACATGTTAAAACATTCAACCATGTTTAGATTACTCACTAAGCGTAATGCTTAAGAAAACCGTTTTCTATTTCTATTGTGGTAAATAACAACCACCGCAGGTATGGAGCAATATCCGGAGAGGAAATAGCGTGCTCGGGAGTGGAGAAGAGATGTAGGGCTTGTAATTAAGTTTATAACTTGTAATATAATGTAACTTATGGGTTAGTATCCTTGACTTGTGGATTTAAGACTTGACTCGTGGTTGTATCCATGGAGTTAGTTTTGGAGTCCCATGACTCATATGGTGAATGCAAATTTGTAGAAACTTGTGCTATTCTCTATGTTGATAGTTTGAGTAAGAATGTGGAGGATTTGAAGTTTGCCTTGTAAATTCTACGTATGTCCTTAAGTTTCAACTATAACTATGGGTGAGATGGTTTGGAAATGGACCCTTCTGGCAAGTCCGGATATGTGTCGCAACTCTTTTGGATAAGTTCCTTTTTGTAACTATATGGTTTGAATGGCTTTGGAAATGATATTTGGAAAGTTTCATGCTTATGGTTGTTCTTGGAAAGAGTTTAGATTTGAT
The DNA here is from genome assembly GCA_033977485.1 of Hydrangea macrophylla. Lineage (NCBI taxonomy): Eukaryota > Viridiplantae > Streptophyta > Magnoliopsida > Cornales > Hydrangeaceae > Hydrangea > Hydrangea macrophylla. The sequence continues at coordinate 97,621,124 of CM066999.1, read as the reverse complement.
TCACTTGTTCGTTTCAAATGAGAATACATTCATGGATTGAATGCTTGGAATTGGTTTTGATATGGTTTCTTAATGTTCTATGTGGTTGGTTGTAGCTTTAAGTTCATTTCCAACAAGGTCTTATGAGATACAAATTCTTGACATAAGTTGAACTTCAAAGCTTATTTTGATTCAAAAAGAGTTAAGTTCATGAATGATTTTGATCAAATTTTGGTTGTGGACGTGTGATACATGCTTGGGTAATGCTTAAACATGTTTATGAATGTGTTTGAAATGTTTTCTTAATGTCCCAAGAAGTTTGGTTTGGTTTGGGTATGAGTTGGGTAAGTTTTAGCAGTGTTTTTAGCAGTAAAAACATGTTCTGGGGAACCCGGATTGATCCGGGTTAATGAAGGGATCGATCCGGCCTTTTTACAGAACATTCTGCGAGAAAATATATAAGATGGATCAATCTAGGTTTATGAGCGGATCGATCCGCTTGTATTTTTCACAGCACGTCCGCTTTTACGGAAACGCGCATAACTCTTTCTAGAAAATTTGGATTCGCACGCCGTTTTTTGCGTTGGAACCGGGACTCGTAAATCTATCTTTTGGTATAAAATTTGATATACTTTATTAATGACCATTTTGCCCTTGGGTCTGTTTTTGGCACAGTAAGCTCTTTTCTAATGGTTTAAATCATGTTTTCCTTAATAACTAACAAGGTTTAGTGTTTATTAGTGTATTTTGGGTGCGTATATTCTTGTTACATGTGTCCTAATCCACATGAGGCGGGTTGGGATGTGACACTAGTGAAAGAATGAACTTCAGTGGTTATTATTTTCCTGTTCAAACCAGCTAAACCACATTATGTGAAAAGGAAAATATTGCCTCAATTTAACATACTCTATCGCTAGCAGAAAAGAATAAGAACAGCTGTTAGAAGATGATCCGATTCAATCCTTAAACTATAGAGAAGGCAAGTGATTTTTCAAATTAATAATAAAGAGAAAGGCAAGTTTTTTTTAGATACCATGGAAGTACATACAAATTCGAGCCCACACAAACCAAGGTTCATAAGTGTATAAAGTATAGATACTCACATTTAAAGAATCCCATAATGGGCAAAACGCTTCAGAAGGTAGCTCTTCATCATCTCGTTGTACCTATCAATCAAATACGAAATGAACTTACAAAATGTACTATACACCATACACTAGAAGTATTCGCATATTTATAGATAATGAATAAGAATAAGATTACCTTGCTTCTGAGAGTTTGAGAACAAACTATTAAGGTTTCTTGATTGCTATTTTGGGTGCTGTTTGCAGCATTAGTTTTCTTTGATTTCCTAGTTCCCAGATTTAGCCTAACTCAGGTTTCTCCTTTCTTTTTGATAATTTCCTTTGTTTTCCCTTCATTTATTATTTGATTAGGATTCTATTTAGACTATGATATAAAAAGTTGTAAGCCTTAGTGCCAAATGATCTTGGAACTAATAATATTACAGTTTCTTTCAATTGCTTCGAGACTTGTGTTTAGACTATGAAATAAACTTTGTTTATTATCTAAAGTAATTACTAAACTCTACTATCTACCCCAGCCCATTCGCATTTTGGCGGAACAAGTATTAACCTTATTTTCTGGCCTTAACACTAATCCCACCAATTCCAACAATGTGAATAAAGTAAAAGAACTGAAACTCTCTCATAACTTTTAAATAAACAATAATAATATTATTACCAACAAAGACATTGTCCGAAGAGAGACAGGCTACTGATTCCAGTTCCCACACATAGAGCCCCTAAACAATTTGTTTTGTAACGTGACAGCGGGTGAGTTCACATTACAGCATGTCAAACTTGAGCACAAGACCCTGAGTTCATAAATGATTACTAATTTATGAGTTTCCTTTATAAGTATTCATTTCAAGTAAAGAATCTAATGAGGATTATGTAATTTCTATATATATATATATAAAAAAAAAAGTGTGTGGAGTTGTATGGAAGAAGAAGAGAGTTACCCCTGTTCTCTGCTGATTTAAACCTCCACTGGTTGCAATCATTAGATATTGATTCAGTTGTGTTGTAAATTCAGCATCTGCAATATATAAATCAAATCAAAATGTGAAAAGTTGTAAGAATTAGAAGCCTGCCAGATTGGAGAAAATGAATTGACATACAACCTAATACATTAGAAAAATAAATAATCTATTTGCAGCAATCAAACCCTCCATATATGATAACGCCATAGCAATCCAAAATTAAGCTTCGAAAAAGTTTTGTCATCAATTCAGAAAGAGAAGTTCAAGATGGGTTAATTGGAATAGAACTCAAATTCATCCCCGGCCCCGCAATTTTCACTTCTTAATTTCAAATAGAGGGAGAGAGGGGGACTAACTCTAAAACTCATCGCTGGCATTACTGCATCCGAAATACAATTTAGTCTGCCTCAAACTCCATAGATCACCGCTTAAACTCCTTCCACTTGTCTAAACATTTAAATAATAAAAAAAAAACCCCCTAATTCAAAAACACTGGAAAAAGGATACAAAAGAAACCACCAATACAAGATCTAAACGAACCAAACAAGAAGAGTGAGTCCAACACACATTAGAATCTAATAATAATCTATTTGAGGACTCAAGAACGAAGCTACTTGTCTTGGTTCTCTCAAATAGCCAAGAAGAGTTTCAACCTGCAAAGACATTCATTGATTCAGTCATTGTTATTTGAGGTCAATTTAAGAGAAAATTAACAGTTAAGGGGTCAACTTGATGAGTTTTTAGATTAGGGGCTGTTAGTGAAAAAGTATAATACATGAGGGGGTGCCCATATAATTTACCCTATAATTTTAGAAGAAAAACATTTAACTTTGCCTTTAATTTTGAAAAAAAAAAAAACACTTTTTATATCATTTGGTAACTGAAATAGGTAAATCAATTCAGCGAGGTGTTTGAATAATCTGAACCTTAGTACATTTAAAAATGTCACCGAGTCCATAAGCAAATGAAATGAAGTATTGTAACTACTCTTTTAAGTTTAACAATGAAAATCAATTACACATGATTAGACAACAAATTTGGTAAATAAAAAAACTTAATTTGATTAAAAGTTTTTGGTGTTCCTGATCACTACAAGTGGAAACGATCACTCTTAATTTCATATAGCCAACCAATTGCAATATGTTTCAAGTCATTGAGATTGTCCAACAAAAGGAAGTTGAAGAAAATAATCTTTGGAAGGTTGTGAAAAGAAGAAAGGAAATGAATGACCACATAATTACTATGGTTGTCTTTGATACAGCCCTCAAACATGTATGCCCAGGTAAAATCTTGCAAACAAAGTATTACATGATCCAAGATCTGCTACAGTACAACATGTGAATAGACATATAACGAGGCAACCTAAGGTTTCCCAAGTAACGAAAATTAAGCATGGCTGCAAGCAATTCCTCTCAAAGAAAGGAAATAAGAGAGAGAGAGAGAGACAGAGAGAGAGAGTCAACATCAGTAGTATTATTTGCAACCAAAAAGTCAAAAGTTACAGGTTGACTTTTATCACCTCTTGGCTCAATAGCCTTTGTTTCTGGAAAAATCTATTTACCCAACAATTATCACCTCTTGACTTTGTTGTTGTTGTTGGCTGAAACAATCAATAAACAACAACAAATTGAAGATTAAAAAAAACCTAATCACATATTACAAACCTAATCACAAATTACAAACAAAACACATATTACAAACCAAATCACAAATTGAAGATTCAAAAAAACCTAATTATAGATTGCAAACCTAATCACAGATTACAAACAAAACATAGAAAGATTCAGAAAATACAGAGCACACACGCACACACACACTCATAGAGTTGGAGAGACAGAGAGAGGATATCTTACACAACCGAGAAGCTTGAGAAGGTGAGAGCGACGACGACGACGGCAAACGAAGACGGCGCAGGAAGGGTGATGGTGGTAACTGAGAGAAGGAGGCGGCAGTGGCGGCGGCGGTTGAGTGGAGGAGGTGGCGGCGTGGTGGTTGCGACGGAGAGAGGGAAAGGGGTTTGGGTTTGGGTTTATTTGGGTTTGGGAATGAAGAGGTAGAGGGAGCTCAAGCTTCCTGCAATTTTATTCCCCCGCCCTTTCCCGCGCGCATTATTTCTTTTATGTCACTTTTTTTTAAATGTTTGTCCAATTTTCAAAAAAAGTGACATAAAAAATTAGAATCTTTATAAGTAATGTGTATTATTTATGTCACTTTTTATAAAAATTGACATAAAAAAATGTTGTATTTACAAAATTGCCACCGCATTTTTATTTATGTCACTTTTTAAAAAAGTGACATAAAAGCATTATTATTTATGTCACTTTTTAAAAAAGTGACATAAATACGTTATTATTTATGACACTTTTTTTTAAACAAATGACACATAAAATCAAGCTTTTATGTCACTTTTTAAAAAAGTGACATAAATAAAAAAAAAGTGACATAAAAAGACCCTGCAAGAAATAATTATGTCACTCAAAATAAAAGTGACATAAATACAAGTTTTAAAGTGACATAAAAAGCATTTTTTCTTGTAGTGAAAATTCTCCTTGATACATCGTTTCAACTAATTTCTTTGATTTTGGTTCTAATCCTTCATAAAAGAAATTAATTAGACGCCATTTTTCAAATTCATGATGTGGATAAGCTAGTAGGAGATCTTTAAAACGTTCCCAAACTTCAGGGAATGATTCCTTTTTCTTTTTGAGTAAAAAGTTTAATTTGATGCATCATGCTATTAGTTAAATTATTAGGATAACTTGTTTTTAGAAAGGCTTCATTCATATCATGATATGAAGTTATAGATCCAGGACGGAGAGATAAAAGCCAAGCTTTAGCTTTATCTTTTAAAGAAAAAGAAAAAGCTTAAGATGGATTATTTTAATAGGACAACTTTGATCAGAGAACGTACTAAAAACTTCTTCAAATTCACGAATATGGAGATAAGCACATTCTGACCCCATTCCATGGAAAGTTGGTAGTGTGATGCAAGGAGTGATGTTTCATTCTATGGTAAATAAATCACGTAAAGAGCGTTTCATGTTCTAGTAAAAAAATTGTTGTATATTATTCCCATGTTCACTATGATCGTCATCAGCTATTCCATCTATGCCTTCAATTTCAGCCATTATTCTAAAAAATTGTATACTAGATGAACCACTAGAAATATTATAATTATGTGTTACTTGATATAAAGCCTCTGTAGTATCTAAGGACGTATGAAGTAAAAGATAAGGATATATGAAGTAAAAGAAAAACTAAGTCTTAAAAATATTATTATTATTATTATTATTATTATTATTATTATTATTATTATTATTATTAGCTAAGTGCAAAAATCTCTCTTTTTTTTATTTTGATATTTTAGTTTATTTTTAATTTTTAAGAAGATAGGTTTATATATGTACCTAAATGTCTTTTTTTTAAGAAGATAGGCACGTACATACTTACGAATATATATATTTATATATATTTCACAAGGAAAATTATCTATAGTTTTTTTTAATTATTTTTTTAAAAAAGAAAACTAGATTATTTATAAGGTAGAATAAATACATATATATATATATATATAGAGTGGGGGAAATAATCTTAGACCTAACTTTATTTATTTTTCATTTTAACCGTTCCCCGACAACGGTGCCAAAAACTTGGCGATGTCCTACTAACACGTTTTCTTATTAACACCCAAGTGTAAGTGATCGTACAAGTAATACAGTTTTGGTAAAACCAAGTCGAACCCACGGGGAACGGAAAATTAAATTTATAAAGATAGGAAATAACTATTTTGTCCCTAAAAAGAAAATAAAGGATGATGGATTTTTGTGACTTTTCCTAAACTGCTAGTTTTTATATTTTTTTTTTGAGTAAAACTAATTTAAAAGTTATTTTCTTTAATAGTTTACGGTTAAGATTTTAACAGCACAAAATAAATTAACTAAGATACTAGTAAGAAAAAGAAGAAAAAGAAATAAAAGCTAAATTCACATGACATGAACTTTTTAGATTTTATTATAGCGAAAGATGGAAATAATACAAATATTTAACCTAAGCTATCTAAAAACAAGGAATATGAATTAACTTGGGAGAAATGATTTAAAGGAATTGGGAATATGCAAATCAATACTAAATTACACAACTTCTATACTTTTGAAAAGGATTTGCACATTTTAGACCACAGAGTTATTCTTTATTTGAAAATAAACTTATACCTGTTGAAGTCATATCAAGTGTGTCGGGTTTGATATGAAACAACGTCGTTCGGTTTAAAGAAAAATAAAGATACAATTGGGCAGTAGCCAAATTCGAACCTTGACCCGTCGCGGACGTGGGTTATTCGGCGCCTAGTGCCCACCACTCTGCCATTTCACAATTGTCTGTTCATTAAAGGATATAAATATATTTAAGCACATACTTGAAATATAAACTTTGTCAAATGAATTATTTGTGTATGCTAGGTGTTTATTTTTTATGACAAAAGACGTAGTTTGACAATCCACATAATAAATTTCTTATTTCAAATATATAATCTTTTGACATTCAATATAGCCATAGTCTATAAATATGTTAAGCAGTCATAAACTATAGATATATAGATATTTTTGGCCATAAATGGAAAAATAACCCATCTAGATAAATTTGCCCATTTAAGATTAGTGCACAGAAACTGTGGTTTCTAAGTTTTATTGCATATCCCCAATTAAAGTTTTAGCCTACCATTTTTGAAACTGAAATTGTCATCTAAATAACCTTTTAAATAAAGATTAAATAGATGTACACAGTAACTGTCCAATTAAAATTAAGGTTATAACACCTAGGTAAGAGTGAAATAGAATATTAATATACATTTTCTTCACTTAGCATGAGTTGGGGTTGAATTTGTGGAATCTGTAAAATAACAAAGTTTAGTACAACTATGCTAATAAAATATAAATAAATGGAAATACTGAACCAAAAATAAAATACTAAACCTTTGACTTTAAATTCTTGTGGGGTCACAGTGGATGAACTCCAAGAACACAAGCAAGGCCAAACCAAATCCTAATCTAAATGAGAGTGAGATATGGATATGGTGTGCTTGGGGCTGTAGTAGGTGATTACAACACCTATGTAGCAACGTAATCTGGAATTTACTAGCAACTTTTGTCTTCTAGTAAATGAAATTTATTAATATAAAAACTAAAAATTTGGAGTTTCAAACTATTTTAGGGGACAACTACTAGTACTAACTATACTAATAATATTAAATCAAAATTTTTATAGGAATATTTTACTACTACAAATTAGCAAAGGTCCTACAAGAAAACAAATATTTTAATTTACAGTACACAAAGTATTGTTAAATTTTTACAACTTCTAGAACTAAAAAAAGCAAAGAAAAACTTAAGTTTCTTACTCCTAGGGACACTATGAAGTACTCACATGATAACATCTCTAAACTATTCTCTCTATGATGGTGCGTTATATCATCTCTCTGTGTTGTGAGTTATTGTTCTCCTCTTTGAGTTGTTTGGCTCTTCAATTTATAGACGAGGGAATGATGAAAATACATCATCCAGTTCGTACTTGAACAGTGGTTAAGGAGATGCTTTGTCTCAATTCTTCACTCCTCGCCCATTTTTCCTTCTTCTTCTGATAGTCCTGAGAGAGAGAGAGAGAGAGAGAGAGAGAGAGAGAGAGAGAGAGAGAGAGAGAGAGAGAGAGAGAGAGAGAAAATAATACATATATATGTATCGTTGTCAAGCAGTAAATGCTTGACAACTTTTTTTTAAACACCTTTTTTTTTTAATTGTTTACTGAAATTTCACTATTTAAATTTTGACTAATATATAGGAGATACTACAGTATGGTTGTTGCTTCTTCCCTTTATTGTATCATTTCACTTCATTTTTACCTAAACATATAAAATATGTAAAATCACATAATTACACACATTTGAGTGACATCACCATTAAATTATATTAATTCAAATATGCATGTAAAATTAGGGATTTGGGGGATTAAATGAGCACTATATCTATTATATTGGCACATAAATATGCAACATTCATTGTTTGTCACTGTCTCCATAGAATCTGAATCTAATCCTACCACCTATGAAGAGGCAATGGCTAATGTTAATTCAGCTCATTGGATTAAAACTATGAAAGATGAATTGGAATCTATGGATTCCAATCAGGTATGGGATCTTGCAGAACTTTTAGCCAATATTAAACACATTGGCTATAAGTGGACTACAAGAGGAAAAGAGGATCTGATGGAAAGGTTAAAACCCTTAAGGCAAGGCCTATAGCGAAAGGTTATACTCAGAGGGAGGGCATTGACTATGAGGAAACTTTCTCGTCGGTAAACATGCTCAAGTCCATCATAATACTCCTATCCATTGCTGCATGCCTAGATTATGAGATCTGGTAGATGGACATCAAGACTGCATTTTTGAATGGAAATCTTAAGGAGGACATCTATATACAGCAACCAGAAGGGTTCATAGCTGGTGGGAAAGGTAGCTTGGTATGCAAGTTGCAAAAGTCCATTTATGGGCTTAAGCAGGCATCCAGAAGTTAGAACATTCATTGTGACCAAGCGGTCAAATCGTTTGGTTTCATACAGAATCTGGATGAACCTTGTGTATACAAGAAGTGTGAAGGGAAAGAGGTGGTTTTTCTTATTCTCTATGTTGACGACATTCTACTCATTGGGAATGATGTAGCGGTGTTGTCAACGGTTAAGGTTTGGCTATCTAGTACATTTGCTATGAAGGATCTCAGAGAGGCGAGCTACATCCTTGGGATAAAGCTCTTTCGGGGATCGTAAGTGAAAGATAATGGAATTATCTCAAGCTGGTTATATCGATAAGGTGCTAACTAGGTTTTCAATGGATAATTCAAAGAAAGATTTATTACCTTTCAGGCACGGTTTAGCATTCTCCAAGTATCAGTGTCCAAAGACACAAGAGGAGAGGAATCGCATGGCAGGAGTTCTTTATGCTTCAGCAGTGGGAAGTCTCATGTATGCGATGTTATGCACTAGACCAGATATCTACTTTTCCGTTGGCATGGTTAGCAGGTATCAATCGAAACCAGGTCCAGAGCACTGGACAGCCGTTAAGCACATTCTTAAGTACTTGAGAAGGACAAAAGATTATATGCTTATGTATGGCGACGATGAGTTAATTCCAGTAGGAAACACTGACTCAGACTTTATGTCAAATAAAAATTCGAGAATGTCAACATCCAGACATCTCTTACCTTGGGAGGTGGTGCTGTTAGTTGGAGGAGCATTAAGCAGAAATGCATTACAGACTCAACTATAGAAGCTGAGTATGTGGCTGCTTGTGTAGCTGCAAAGGAAGTTGTTTGGCTCAAGAAGTTCCTTATGGAGCTCGGGGTGGTACCAACGTCGTTGTCACCTATTACGATATACTGTGATAATAGTGGGGTAGTGGCTCAGTCCAAGGAGCCAAGGAACCACGGAAAGGGAAAGCACATAGAACGAAAATATCATCTAATCCGAGATATTGTTTAACGTGGAGATGTGACTATCACCAAGATTGCCACCGCTGATAATCTTGCGGATTTGTTTACAAAGTCCTTGCCACAAAATGTCTTTGATTGTCATCTAGATAGTTTAGGTCTTAAATGTAGTTCTGAATGGTTATGAGTGCAAGTGGGAGTTTGTTGGATTTGTGCCCTTAAACCATTACTTTATGTATGAGACATTGACATTTTAATATATGGATATTAATTTACATTTCATTGTTCATGAGATGATTGTTAATCCTTAATTATCATACTAAGTAATTCGTGTGTATATAAGATACATACAAGCGAGATACAAATTACTATTCATTGATACTTAGAATTTGTCACAGTGGATGATGAGACTGGATATCTCATCAGGTTTACACTCTAGCATGATTAACTACCACTGGATGAAGTGATGAATCTCAATCACTACAGTTTAGCTCTTAGTTAATATGCTAGTGCTTATAGTGTATTGTTGAACCTAAGCTTTCCTATTGACACTTAAGGCTGTTAACAGTCAATAGGAACTCATAACTTGTATAAGGTACATGTTCTCAATCTTGAGACGATTATGAACACAGACTCTGCATGTGGCTGCTTTGACTTACCAATCAGTGAGGTCTATAAAAGATCAACACTTGGGTATCTTGGGTATGTCATGTTCATAGGGTTGTGAATATATATTGTCAAGATAGAATCTACCCTCTGATAAAGAGTAAGCGTTCCCTTGAGAATGTCACCAAGTTGATTACTGAGAACTGCAGTCTTGTTGATAAGTAGTTATCAACATGTTTGGTAATCATGAGTGGTGAATGGGACTCAAGGAAGACAAGAAGTAATCATGATTCAGGTTGACAGTAACAGTTATCCGACTACTTGAATATGATTATGAATGCTGAAGGTAGAGGAACATTAGTATACCATACAAGTCTAGACATCGCTTCGAATTTATTCTTTTGCGTTGGAGTGCAGTTATCGTTTTATAGTGGAATAAATGTTAACTGACCTGTTGGTTAGTTTGCTGATCAAAGAGTTTGATCATGGGAATTAACTACTGGTTTGAGCAAACAATAAATAACCTAGGAGGTCCCACTCTTAGCTCCACTAGGATGCTTAGAAAGGCATATGAGGATCTTGTCAAGACAGGTTTGATCGATCAAAGGAGTCTCGATCGATTGAAGTTTAGACAGGTTCGATCGATCGAAGGTGGTTCGATCGATCGATCGAAGCCTCGATCAATCGAAGCCACTTCGATCGCTTGAACGTTAGGCCAGTTAAGAATCTGTAAATAGGGCAGCTGCGTCCAGAAAAAGGAGTTCGTCATTTTTATATACCAGAAGTTGCAAAAACTGTTTGGACTTCCCAAACCTTTCTCTATCCTCCATATTAAAGATCCCACCATCTCCAGTTTTTCCAACAGGCATCCATAGGAGTCATAAGGGTTAAGACAACCTAGTGGTGGTTGCTGCACCAACAAGAAGATTAAAGATTTTAGAATTTGGTTCAAGACACTAAGGTATAACTCTTGTCCCCTCTTATGCACATCTATAGAGTTAACGAGTAGTAGATCCGGGCTACCAATAAGTTTTTATAACTTAATCTTTCCGATGAGCGTTTAAAATAATTTTAAACCTATTTTTTCCTTCACTAAGTCTGTCTATTGTCCTAGACTCTACATCCGATTGTGATCCTCTGGTACCCCACATTCGATTACATTCACTTGCGAAGCACACTACCCAAAATTTAGAAGTTTGGCCTAAGACCTAGAGTTTTCAAAATCCTGGTGTCCCTATCCAAGTCAGTCACTACATTAGAGTCAAACACTAGCACGACACAAGTTTGCTCAAAGTGGCACACCCCAGAACACCAGTTCATGTTATGACCATAGAGCTAGACAGAATATATATCACATCTATGCATTGCATATTGATCTCGTTAAAATCAAGATATAAAAGTATGCTTTACTTTCTAAGATTTTCAGTGTGGAAGTAAAGGTCGAACCCACAGAGCCTGTTTATTTTTATCCTTTAATTAATAAAACCTATATCTATTTAGTTATAGAAAAACGGAAGTTTGATTGATTTTTAATTGAATTACCACTATGAACTTAATTATGGAATTATAGACATACTAAAATTAAAACTAAGTAAACAAGTGCAATATTAAAGTTGTTTTTATATGTATGAATGGGATCTAGAGTTGCAACTCTACCACTGACCATGCATTGGGGGTCAATCCTTCCTACTTTGGGATCTATGATCGAATAGTTAATATCTATCGTACCTACAAGCCCGATAGTATCAACAAGAAGATATTACTAATTCAATATAAGCATAACTCATCTTCGGTTGACATGGATTGTCTGCCTATAACTAGAGTGTAGCACAACCCATCTTCCCTAGGCATGAGTCATAAAAGATAAAAACGTCACACTCAAGTAAGCACTATTGTATGTAAATATTCCTATCAATCACAGAAATCAAGGAATATTTAGTTCAATAAATATAAGGGAGAATCTAAGACAAGAGTAAACCCAAAGTATTATTGAGTATTAACATTAAAAATCCGATTATATATTCATAATCCTCAAACATACAACCACTATCCAAATACATAAAAATCTAAAGAAAGAAAGCAAAGAATCCCCCTTTACATGGCTGGGGCTTCATTGAAACCTTAGAATAGAAGTTTAGTTGTACATGGTGAATGAAAACATGGAGATGAAGTAGATTGTTGCCATCAGAAACCTTCAAACTAGATCTTCTTCTTCTCTTTCCTCCCAGGTTGTATGATATGATGTGTATTGTTGTATAACCCCCAAAATTGAATTAGAATAATGTATATATAGTTGTAGAGGGATTAAGAAGGTTTTCATAAACCTAATCCGATTAAAATAGCTGTATTTCACTTTCTGGATGCAATCAGACAATTTCGTTCATGTAGGGGTCTTCAGCTCATTAAAATACGCAACTTCACTTTTTTCTACAGGTCGCGCGAGTGGACCGCGCGCGCCCGATATGGCCTTTTTTTGCTTGGTTTCCTCTGTTTTCACACCCTATATAGCCTGGAACTCCTGCTTTCTTCAAAAACCTGACAAAAAGTGCAAAATAAAGTAAAAGTATAAGAAAACAGAATAATAAATACTAAAAATGTGAGTTAAGGCGTGTAAATAGGAACTGTTCACTCTCGATCACATATCATTCTCATAACATAGCATCTGCTTGTTCTATTTTTGCATTTGCATGTGTACTTTTGTCCTTTGTTCACCCGAACTACGTCCTGGTCTGATTACCCCGGGATACGTAGGTAGCTCATGCAGAGCGCGACTAGTACCAACCTCAGCATCATGTTTGATTTTCATACTTTCATCTTTGCAACGCTTTTTATCCTAAATCTATAGCCTCCAAAAAGACTTGTCTCTTCGAAGTTTTGGCACTCGCTTACGACATGCGTTACCTCGCAAGTACATGCCAAAGAGGGACAAATTGTAGACACCCCATTTTTTCGACTATCAGATTTAGGAGACCCATAACTTGGTGGTTCACGATTATTGAAAATGACTCAAAAAGGAATCCTGAAAGTTAGTTCTATCTTTCAAAATGCTCAGAAAAGAACCAAAATGCTCCTGAAAGCCCAACGCTCCCAGATTTGGACCAAAAGTTCTTGAAATGCACTACGTCATAAGAAAAGTATTACAATGAGTTTTAAAGTAAAATCGGATGAAATTGTCAGCTCCCAGAGTCTCCCAGAAGTCCCGGAAGTTTTCCAAAAGTCCCCGTTGACCAGAGTTTGACTAGGGTTTGACCAAAATTATCTGAATTCGCCCGAAAGTTTTATAAGCATCCTAGATCATGTGAAAAGTACTAAAATATGTTTTAAAAGAAAATTGGACGAAAATGTCAGCTCTTGGGAGCTCCTAGAGGTTCCTAGAACTTCTTGGAGGTCCCTAGTTTGACCAGTTTGACCTAAAAGTTAACTCAAAGACCGGAGCACCGCATAATTTTTTAAACATTTTTCATAGATACTAGAGGCCAGCAGCTTTCTAATGATATATAGCACATAATTCTGGATTTAAAATGAATTTATTATGAATTTTCGAAGGTGAAAAAGGCGATCAAATCAGCTTTTATAGCGAATATCACAAAACTTTTTAAAGTGGCCAATCTCCAAACTATATTTTTTAATGTAAAATAGGCTCCATTACCTTTTCAACGGTATATCACAAGCTCAATTTGGAGTTCGTGCACATTTTCTGTGAATTTTGGATGAAATAGGGCTTTTTTGCGAATACAGGAACCTCTGGAGGCCAAAATACAATGATCTAGGCATCTGAGGAGCAATTCCGCTGCAGCACTGACCCACTGCCATCACGACACATGCCCACTTCTACCACAGCACTCTCTCCTAGACGGGTCCATTTTTATAATTTGTTTGGGGTTCCAAATTGAATAATTGAAAGCCAAAACAACGTAGTTGCTTATTCACAGATGTTTGGGACCAATGGGAGCACTTTTTAAATCCCAAACCACCCCAAATTGGCCTATATAAATCCCCTTTTGCTCTTTATTTTGAGGGGGCCAAGTGTAAAGCCTAATAAAGTTGTAGAGAGAAAGAGAGATAAAGATAGAGTTAGAAGGGAGAAAGTGAGCTTTAGCTACTATTTTGCTATGGAAAGTGAGTTCTAAACTCAGGTTCTTCTATTTCTACTCTTCATTTTTTACATTCAAATACCCCCTTAATCACCATTCTTAAGTATTCATGAGTTAGGAATCTACTTCCATGTCCAAATGTCAATATATATGAATGAAACACCAAGCTACAAGTCCAATATCTCAATGATTCTCATGCTTTGATTACTATTACTTGCTTGTTTACATTAATGTTCATCTCTTCTTATCCCATTTCTTTTTTATTTTACTTACTTGTTTATCATCATCTAGATGATGACATGGTGTTGGAGGTGAGTGAATCCTTATGGATAGCAGCTCTTGACCTCAAAAACATGTTTGATAGATGATGATTCTAACTTCAATGTTTCCCAAGTATTCTTGAAGTTATGTTCAAAACAAAACAAAGTCTTGCCAATATTTTTGGAAGTTCTTGAGGTGAGTTTGATGTTGACATTCCAAGTAGTTATAATCTCCATTTAGTGCTGGAAATATACTCCCAAAATCCCAATTTCAAAACCCCTCTTAAACCCCTCATTTTGATTTCAAGAAGTAAAACACTTTGTTTTTATCAAAATCTTCAAAACAGTGAGTTGTTCAAATTTAAAATATCATTTTGAGTCCACTACTCAATGTATGATTGCATGACTACCTGGAAAGTCCTCTTAACTCATTAAGGAATCTCCATGATTTTTGGATGACTTTTAAAACTCTTGGAAGGGTTCCATTTTGACCCAAACATTTCTTCCAAACATTCTGTTTTTCTATCACACCAGCTTAGTTGACTTGCAACTTGTTTTCCAGAAACATTTCCCCGAAGAGAAGCCCCAACCCATTTTTTCCTTGAACTTAAGTGTCTTATGGAATGTTCTATATAATATGGGCCTCTAAATGTTTTGTATTCATTTTTAAAGATTTTTCTACGTTTCAGTCGACAGTACGGATTCTGTTTCTAAATAACCTCTCTTGTTTGTATGATTTCTCTCAATCTATGACTTCAATATTGATTTGGCTTTTTGATACGTGTTCTAGACACAGTAAGGATGATCTCAATAAATAAAAAAAAGCATGAATTAAAAACATTCATAACCTCACTTTTCCATTTTTACAATATCAGTTCACTATTCAGTCCACTATTTATAACAAGCATGTTTTAACTTTAATTCTTTGATTAGATGTTAACATATATTCTAAATTAGCTCATACCTTAGGAAGTTATTCATATTACTTATGTACATATTCTACAATAACATTCTTCATCCATTCATGCATATTTTAGACCCTTGAGTCACTCTAGATAAATCCATGAACACAAGTACACTGCAAATTGCACATTCTAGGATCATATATGGCATCCATGCAATATTTGGAGTTTTTGTGACTCCTAATCTATGAAGATTATAAGGAATGAACTTGATCACACGTTCATGCTCCCCTGATCAAATCTTCCTTTCTCATCCGTCCCGGGGATTGAGAGATCTTCTTTTCTTAAGAATTAACATGCATCATACTAGTTTTCTAAGCACATCCCATTTTCTTTGATTATTTGTTTTCAATAACAATTCATGTCCCCTTTAGATTAGGAAAACTTGATTACTTGATATGTGATTAGATGATATTTCCTAAGATTGTTTTGTATGATCTTTCACTTTGCATTGTGTGATATTTGGCTTACATTTTGTGAATGATATCTTATCTTTTGATTTTCCATTTTAAAACTCTTGTGCAAAGTAATATACTTATCATAATATTAACTATAGAACCAAATGTAGTATAGATGATTATTTGGATGCTAATTGAGGCCCGTTGAAAGATGAGGTAAGTTGAGGGTGTTTTAGTCGTGACAAAGGCTCCTTCCTTGTGACAAAGGCTCATTCCTCTCTCGTATCAACTAGCCAAGCTCTTTGGTTATGAAGGGTCGGTGCCCTTTATCCATTTGGGTGAGTCAAATTGAGTTTCTTGCTTCCCTAAAGACCAAGTGGCGACTCTGTCTCTGTTTTCACAGACTTCTTTTTTTTTTTTTTTTTTTTTTAAATATTTCAAAGGAAAATCAATTCTGAAACCCAAAAAGGGGGTAGACCTCAGGGGTTGCATGTCCACAATATGGTTTTTATTGATTTAGAGAAAGCTTATGATATGGTACCTAGAGATTTAATTTGGTGGGTGCTAGAGAAGAAAGGAGTGACCAAGGGTTATATTGACGTGGTGAAGGATATGTAAGATGAAGCAGTAACTACAATTAGATCATCGCCCGGAAAAACAAGCGAATTCCCAATTACCATAGGCCTACACCAAGGGTTGGCCTTGAGTCCTTTTTTATTCGCCCTAATTATGGATGAATTGACTAAACACATCCAAGATGAGGTCTTATGGTGTATGTTGTTCGCAGATGATATTGTCTTGATTGATGAGACTAAAGGGAGACTCAACACTAAACTGGAAACTTGGAGAGAAGTATTGGAGATTAAGGGGTTAAAGATAAGTAGGAAGAAAACAGAATACATAGAATATAGTTTTAGTAACAGTGGAAGTAGAGATAGCGAAGAAGTGAAGATCGACGATCAGTATATCCCAAAGAGGGAACACTTTCTCTATCTAGGTTTAATGATCAGTAAAGATAGAAAAATTGGTGATGACGTGACCCATAGAATTAAATAAGCTGGCTCAAGTGGATGAGCGCTTCCGGAGTATTACGTGACCGGAGACTACCAGCAAAATTAAAAGAAAAATTTTATAGGACAACTATTAGGCCAGCTATGCTCTACTGGACAAAGGTTGGGCAACTAAGAAATAACACATTAGCAAAGTGAGCGTAGCTGAGATGAGGAAGCAAAGATGGATTTGTGGTAGACTAAGAAAGATAGAATTACAAATGAGTATATTGGAGAGATTGTATGAATGGCATAGATTGAGGATAAGTTGAGGGAGAATAAACTTAGATGGTTTAGCCATGTACAACGAAGACCTGTAGATGCACATGTACGAAAGAATGATAAGATCGTAGTGCCTGGAATGGTTAGAGGGAGAGGTAGATCTAGACTGCCCTGGGAGTATGTAGTGCAACAAGATTTGAATATATAATTTAAATGAGTAAATAGCTCTTGATCGTACAGAATGGAGAAAAATGATTCATATATCCAACCTCAATTGATTGGGACATACGGCTTGATTTGGTTTGGTTTGGTTTGGTAATTACTTTAGACAAGTTCTGTTTCAAATAACTTCATTTGCAAAACTAAAAAAAAAAAATCCTTTTCTGAACAGCATATTTTGTGTTGTTTCAAACAACCACTAATCCTAACTATAGCCAAACAATTCTTAACTCCAACCTTAACCCAAACAATCCCTAATTCCTGTCCCTATTCAAAATAGACCCTGCCAAAAAAAAATTTAAATTTTATTGGAAAATTATTTTTGGCTTGATGAATTTTGGCTTAAGGACTATTTAGTTTAATTACTTTTGGCTTAACGGCTGCTTGGCTTGATAGCTATTGGACTTTTGACCAAGGGTTTTTCACTTAAAAATTGTATTACGAGAATGATTTGTCATAATTTACGGTAGTGCCAAAGGCACGTAAACTTATCAAGTGTTGAAAATACGTGCAATTAGTTATGGATTGACGAAAATGATTAGAATTGTTTAGTAATGTCTTTAGGCAAGAGTTATATCTATTATGCTGATAAATGTTGTAAATCCATTTGTACCATATATAGCCAATGTGAGTTTTTTACATGAGTTATGTTATGCTTCCCAAATTTGACTTTCAAATATTTTTATTAATTGTACCACATAAAACGGTACGTGATACCATCTCCCAAAGGCGCAAAATGTAATACAACGGTTAAAGTATTTTAGAACTACATTTTGAAAAACATAACGTTATTCTTCTTTCAACATCCAAAAGAAAGCATGGATGTGCGCTCCAATGGGCTATTTTCCTGTCAATGGGCCTCCCATAAAGGGCCCAGGATTGAGTTTCAAATTTGGGCTTAGTGGGGGTCCAACCCAGATAAGTAGAAGGGTGACCCATGAAGTCAGGACCCAACCACACCAACCAAAATTTTATTTTATTTTATTTTATTTTTTATGCTTGTTATTATTTTCAGAGCCCACACTTATTTTGGTCTGTGAATAGTTGAATTAATTGTATTCACAGTCACATCACTCTTTTAACAAAAGTTAATATTGGTCATCAACTATCTCACCCCAGATATCTAGAATCACAAGTGTTCCATGAAGTGGAAAACCCACTTGAACAATTTGCAACTAAAAATGCTGTCTAATGCTAGCACATTTAAATCATAATATTCGAGAAATAAATTATTGCATGCGTCTATTAAACTAGATTTCTACTGCTTAATTTCTTCTACATAATGATGCTAATCATATTCTGTATATACAAAATGCTGATTTAGTTTGTTAATTGCCGGCCGACCGATACATAATCATCATTATCCGCAACATAATTCACCTCCCTCATTGGCAATTATGAAAGATTAACCGTCAATAGTATAATAAATTTTTGAAATAATTACACCAATCTCCCTTGAGGTAAAGTTAAAAGAATAATACTATATATGCATATTTTTTTTTTAAATTGAATTCCAAATTTAGTGTCAGACATATATACCAAATGCAGTGGTTGTGGTTGGTGGTACAACATACCACTGTTGTGTTACGTACTGGCAAAATAGTTAAAATTCAAATTTAAGAAGTATAACATTACTCAAGTCAAACTGATCCACCTATATATTCACTAAACATTCACTTAGTTATAGTTTTAACAAATTAGAAATTACTTGTACTATTTATCTTAATCGGGGAGGGGGGTGTGCCTAAATAACACATGAGAAGATGGGATTGGTGGGTCATATCAGTTCAGTATGATATAATTTTATTTAACAGTCAATCTGAATTACTTCTCTGTTGTGGTATGTAAATTTGAAAGAGGGCATTCCATACTTATTTAGATCTATTCCTGTGTCAGGGTTACTAAGTTTGGGGGTATTTTAACGTTTGTATTAATTCTCATAGGATAAGGTGGAGAAAATATACATTATAATGTTTATTTTGCTTGCGTGGTATCACAATTGATAAGATGCCACTATTTAAGTGCATGTCAGTCTGAATTTCAAGGGAAATAAAGGTCCACACAAAAACTATTCGTGTGAATTAGTGTGGTGATACCGATAACATGGTATCACCATTGTATAGAATATTTAAACTATGTTTGGTAGGAGGGATGAAAAAGTGAAAAGAAGATAAGAGAGGAAGGATGGAAAAGGTCTTCCTAGTGATCGAGGGAATGGGTTGCTCCCATGGTAAGAGGGAAAGGAAAGGGGTGCTCCTTTCTTTTGTTTGGTATAAATTGAGGAAGAGGGGAAGGAGAGCTCCATAAAGTAATATTTTACCATTCTTCCTTGTCATTAATTTTTTAAATTCTAAGGCTTAGTTTGGCCCCCATGTGGCTTTTTAAAAGGAGCTTATGAAATTTATTATTAAGTTGTTTGATAATTTTATACAAGTGACACACTACTTTTCAAAAAGATATCAAGAAATCAAAAAGCAACCTTGAACTTTTAAAAGCTCCATTCTAGAGCTTTTAAAAGCTCCCTTAAAAAAAGACCTAAGTTCAATTTTTGCAAAGCTCATAAACTAGTTCCCAAATGAATTAACATGAAATTGTGCTTTAAAAAAGGATAAGCACCACTTGGGGGCCAAACTAAGCCTAAATTGGTTCGCAAATGCTTTGTCAATTGTATTGCATGCTATGATAGTGATCATTTGTACTACATGGTACAACTTATAACTTTTGATAATGCACTTGGGAATCAATTTAAAATCCAAAATTAGGGAAGCGTAACATTACTATAAGTCTATAATTATGTCAATTGAATTTGGCTTAGAATCACCTTCCATCCTTGAGGTTTAACTAGAGAACAATTACTCCCCTCAAAGTCTAGAAATAGTTTTCAAATTTCTGTAGTTTTCAATTGGAAGAGAAATGGTGTATTTGATAACCCAATTAAGTTGGTGAAAATGAAAAAAATTCAACACTTAGGGTCTGTTTGATAACCATTTTGTTTTGGTTTTTTTTTGTTTTTGTTTTCATTTTTTTGAAAATGGCAATAAAAAAAGCGTTTGGTAAACTTAATTTTGTTTTTTTTTTTCAAAATCAATTTCAAAAAAGGGATCAAAAATGAAAACAAAAATTAGTAGCTTCCAAAAAAAGCAAAATTGATTTTGGTATCCAAGATTACTATTTTGCCCTTACCAATTTTAAAAGTCATAACTATTTAACATTAAACCAAAATTAAACGTCGTTAGACTCATACAATTTTTTTTTTGTTGGGACCAAAAAAGTATATAATCGCAAAATGACCAAATTGTCCTTAAATATTACATTTAATAAATTAAAAAAATCAAGTCTTTAAATAACACAAGGTGACGTACTCAAAAGTTATTCGAGGTTTTGGATTTAATGGCGGAGTCCATTTGGTCTGAATCTAATTGTAAAATGACTATTTTGCCCTTTATACTTCAAAATGTCATAACTAGTTAAGACTAAACTAGAATTGAACATCGTCAGAGCCTATGAACTCATTCTAATATTAAGACCATTTGGAGAGCTAAACAGCATATATATTGTAAAATGACCAAATTGTCCTTGGAGCTTACATATAAGAAGTTAACATTGTTAAAATCTTCAATTAATACGGAATGACCTACCCCTAAGTTTTTCGACGTTCTGGATCCAATGGTAGGGTCCATTTGACCTGAATATATTTGTAAAATGACAATTTTTCCCTTCAAATTTCAAATTGCCATAACTTTTTAAGACTAAGCTAGAATTGAACGCCGTCAAAGCCTGTGAGCTCATATTTAAGATAAAGAATATTTGGGATCTAAAAAATACATATATGGTAAAATGACCAAATTGCCCTTGGAATTTACATATACGAAGTTAACATTGTTAAAGTCTTCAAATAATACAGAGTGGCCTACCCCGAAGTTTTTCGACGTTCTGAATCCAATGGTATGGTCCATTTGGCCTGAATATATTTGTAAAATGACTATTTTGCCCTTAAAATTTAAAATGCCATAACTTGATAAAATAAAATCAGAATTTAACGTCGTCAAAGTCTGTGAACTCATATTATTATGAAGAACATTTTGAAACCTAAAAAGTATATAGATCGTAAAATGACCAAATTACCCTTGGGACTTACATATAAGAAGTTAACATTGTTAAAGTCGTCAAATAATACAGAATGGCCTACCCTAAGGTTTTTCGACATTCTGGATCCAATGGTAAGGTCCATTTGGTCTGAATATATTTGTAAAATGACTATTTTGCCCTTTAAACTTTAAAATGCCATAACTTGTTAAGACTAAACTATAATTAAACACCGTCAGAGCTTGTGAGCTCATATTTAAGATGAAGAACATTTGTGACCTAAAAAGTATATAGATTGTAAAATGACCAAATTGCCCTTGGGGCTTAAATCTAAGAAATTAACATTGTTAAAGTCTTCAAATAATACAGAGTGACCTAGCCCGATGTTTTTCTACGTTCTGAATCTATTAGCGGGGTAAATATGTAAAATGACTCTTTTGCCCTTATAAATTTAAAAATCCACAACTTGTTAAGATTTTTTCTACATTCTGAATCTATATATTTTTTAGGCATTTTGATTTAATCTTAAGAAGTTATGGCATTTTGAATTTTTAAGAGTAAAATAATCATTTTGCTCTTATGTATTCAGGCGAAATAGACCCCTCCATTGGATTTAGAATGTCGAATAACCTTAGTGTAACTGTGTAAGTCACCCCACATTATTTTAATACTTTAACAATGGTAACTTATTACAAGTAAACTCCAAGGGTAATTTGGTCATTTTACCATATATATATATATACGTGCTTGTACGTTCCCAAATGTTCATCTTAATATGAGCTCACAAGCTCTGACGACGTTCAATTCTAGTTTAGTCCTAATACGTTATGGTATTTTGAAGTTTGAAGGGCAAAATAGTAATTTTATAAATATATTCAGGCCAAATGGACCCTACTATTGGATCCATAACCTAAAAAAACCTAAGGTTAGGTCACTCCGTATTATTTGACGAATTTAACAATGTTGACTTCTTATATGTAAGCCACAAGGGCAATTTGGTCATTTTACCATATATGTACTTTTTAGGTTCCAAAATGTTCTTCATAATAATATGAGTTCATAGGTTTTGACGACGTTAAATTCTGATTTTATTTTAACAAGTTATGGCATTTTAAAGTTTTAAGGGCAAAATAGTCATTTTACAAATATATTCAGGTCAAGTGGACCCTACCATTGGATCCAGAACGCCAAAAAACCTCAGGGTAGGTCACTCTGTATTATTTGAAGACTTTAATAATGTTAACTTCGTATATTTAAACCCCAAGGGCAATTTGGTCATTTTACCATATATGTACTTTTTAGGTCCCAAATGTTCTTATCTTAAATATGAGCTCACAGGCTCTGACGACGTTCAATTCTAGTTTACTCTTAACAAGTTATGGCATTTTGAAATTTGAAGGGCAAAATAGTCATTTTACAAATATATTCAGGTCAAATGGACCCTATCACTGGATCTAGAACGTCGAAAAACATTGGGGTAAGTCAATCCGTATTATTTGAAGATTTTAACAATGTTAACTTCTTATATGTAAGCCCCAAGGGCAATTTGGTCATTTTACAACGTATTTTTATTTTTAGGTTCTAAAATGATTTTTATAATAATATGAGCTTATAGACTTTGACGATATTAAATTCTAATTTTTTTTACCAAGTCATGTCATTTTGAAGTTTTAAGGGCAAAATAGTCATTTTACTAAGTAGTTATAAAATTTTAACACAAAAATATAGTTTACCAAACACATTTTTTTGTTTTTGTTCTCTCTTTTTAAAAAACAAAACAAAGTTACCAAACGCATTTTTTATTTTCTTTTTTTTAAAATGAACACAAAAATTTCTAACACAAAAACTAAAAAATGAAAACAAAAAAATGAAATGGTTATCAAACGGGGCCTTAGTTTTTCAATATTTTTGATAACGTACCACTTAATTGAAATAATAGCCAAAAAATTATGAAAAATATTAAGTGAAAATTTTCTATTGAAGATAATCACTGAATGCAGTTTATTTCAGTACTTGAAACACTGGCTTTATTTAGTATTGCAAATTCAATGACTTTCAGTACTTAAAATTCAGCACTTATTTTTCAGTATTTAATTTTCGCTTTTTTAACAAACAAACCCAAAAAGATAGGTCTTTATAGTAGCCCCAAGGTCATTTCCATTTTCTAAAAGGTGGGTAAGGGTAGTTTATGTATATTTTAATTAACTCAATATTATTTAATAAATAGAATGTGGGAATTGTTATGACTAATAAAAGCGCAAGAAGGAAAGTATTGTCCTTCAAATCTGAGAGGACAAGTGTTCTTGGTTCAAACCTCAGAGATGATAGATGATATTAGCCCTAATAATAATCATAATTCGCCACTTGATTTCCTCTTTGACAATTAGTTTTCACTTTGAAACCTCTCAAGCTTCCCGGATTCATGAAGGCCACATCTCAGCATTGAATTTACATCCATGTCCCTAGGGGTATTGTTTGGCACATTCATTTCCTCTGATTCCCTTTCTCCCCTAAAATTTCAACGAACTTAGAAATTGCTTGAACATAAGAATGTTTCTAAGTTTTTCAATAATAAAATTTTCAAGTGAAAATTCCCTTTCAATCTCAGAAAAGAATTTTCTTAGCGACGATTCTTGGGTGTTGCTATTAAATTCTCCCAAACAATGAATAAGAATTGAGATTAGTTTGTCCACTGCTTGAACCTTTTCATTTGAAGTCTTTGCTATGAGTAAAGTGGGTGTGGGTAGAGCATTACTCATTCAAATTTTACAACACTAATTTGGTGAGATTTGGAGCAACAATTTAACCTAACGATAAATGGGTACTAAAATGGTGCTTCATGCCATGATCATTACCAAAGTTTGCACTCTGACCTCCTCTTCCTCTCCTTTTCCTAGCCCCACACTTATGCCTACACTAAATTATCAAAAAAAGTTATGTGAAATTAACTTACTATAAATTTTACATAACTTCATTAGTGTGAAATTTTACATGACTTCTTCTTCTTCTTTTTTTAAAGAATTTCATAATGTCATTGGTACTTGGTGGATAGATTTCTTCTAGTAGATTCTAAAAATACAAATTTTAAACGAACAAAAAAAGTTGTGCGAAGTTAACTAACTTCAAATTTCACATGACTTTCTCTTTTAAGAATTTCATAGTAACAGTGGTACTTGGTGGATATATAGATCTCATCTGGCAGATTCTAAAAATGTAAATTTTACAAACTAATGATTTCTAGATTGAAAGTTAGTGAGATTTTAAAGTTTGGGATTTTTTTTATTTAAAAAGTTTGTTAGCACACTGTTAACTCAAAATGGAGAAAACACGTGATTTTTGGTTGATGGGCAAAATTGTCCGTGAATATTAGAGGGATGTTTGGCTGAAATATTTTGTTCACTGGATCTAAGACCAAAAAATATCAATCTTTAAGGACTTGTGACCAAAATTCCCAAAAAAAAAAAAAATCTTAGCTCAAATTCTGTGTATTTGAAAGTTTGTGTATGTATGTTCGTGTATATGAAAAGTAGAATATTGTGACTGAGAGTCTTTGCTCGTTCCTTCTTTTCTTTTTCTTTTTCTTTTTTTTTTTTTTTCGAAGTGGGGGTTTGTGTGTGTTTTTGGTCTTTTCGTTTTGTGTAAATAATGTGTGTGTACGTGTGCAGCGCCGGATCCAGGAATTTCATGTTAAGGAGGAAAAATCTAGAATTTTTAGGTTAAGAATGGGAAAATGTGTGATTACTTACGCACTATTGGGGATATGTATGGAAAATCTTAGAACCATGGGGTCACTCTATAATGATTTTAACAATTGAGGGGGGGTTAAAATCAAGGAACTATTTGATTTGTAGGTTGCTGAATAGAAACAAAGAATGCCAATGTTTGTTAATTTTGTCATCATCCTGTGGACACCGCTTTTTCTTTTCTTAAGCTTTTTGTTTTGATTTGTTTTTTTTTTTTCAAAAGAGTCCCCACTTAATTTTAAGAATAAATTAAGTAGTCATTTTAAAAGTTGTTGTTCTTTAAAATCAGAGATTTCTAGGTCGGGAAATTATGGAATAAGAGAGGAAGGAGCCCGTTGGGACTAAAGTACCCCCTCTCATCCAATCATAATTAGGCCTCTAGTCACCATACTTTTATTCAATTTAAAAACTCATGTGTGTCCGAAACAATGCATGACATGACATAATCATCTTGAAAGGGGTGTAAAATTGCTAATAGGAAAAAGGCATACAAAAACCATATAGTTCAAGTAGCACATGGTATGATATGCACAAAAGGAACAAGGAAACTCACCGGAATCTGGCTGCGATAGGGAAACGTGCGATGCATGCAAAAATAAATCATAAGAAAAGGGTCTCTATAGCACATAAGGTATCACCCTAATCTAAGGTGTCGCGCATGGAGTTGTAAAATTTGATTATAAAAAGCTAGGAATTGAATAAAATGAGAGGAAGTGGAGAAAGACGCACCTCGTTTGCGCTACAAAACAAAGAGTTAGTCCTCATGGATAGACATTAATAATAAGGATTCACCTAAATCTAACGGGGGGAGTAATGAAGCCTCGAACCTCTCTTGTCACGAAAGCCGCAACATTTCTATCGATATACAAGTCTCAATAGAAAGATTATACCTTAACCTAGAGCCAACGTAATATCAACATAGAAGTGACATGATCTCAACATGATCGGAAAGAATTCTTAACTTCATTAATTAATTGTATTTCATCACTATAATCAATGCTCTATCATTCCTAGAACATAAGATTCATCCTAAAACATGATTACAAGGATGTATGATAAAAAAACATGGCATGAATCACTTGAATTAGATCATTTAATTTTTGGATTTAGGTTCAATTATTCATAATTAAAACATTTTTTAAGCCTTAAGGCCTTAGGAAACCATGTAGATCCAAATGAGCGAAATTCATCAAATCTGTCTAAAGATTTCAGAAATTATAGAACAGGAACACAAACTTCATAAACTGGAAAATAGTGGTTCCCATGGTTTGATTTGAATGCTTTTCATGTATAACATACCTTTGTGAGTCGAGTTTCTAAATCAAAAATAAAATCAAAGATCACATGGCTCAACCTCTCAGAATTGACCTTACACCAAAGGTCACTCAGATTCTGTCAACTCTCTGTCCAGCAATCTTGCATGATTTATTAAAAATAGCATATGAATTCAAACCACTTCAAACTTTTCAAAAATTAAAGCTAACTTGTGACAATTTGAAGGGAAAATACTCTAGAGGTCTGAAAACATGTTTAGGTTATGATCCATTCATTTCAAAATGGATTCATGTTTTGGAATTCTGGACATAAAGTGATTTGTTCACAAAATCCATGATCAAGCTATCTAAACCACATAATTGGGACAAAACAAAAATTGTAGCACTAGAATTATATATGTGTTATGAACACATTCCAATTGGTCTCATTCGAATCAAGTGGATCATGATTTAATTAAAAATCCTTGATCACAGATCATCAGTGAAATCACTGCACCATTGATGAATTGATATTCATGGTTTAAATCGAACTAGGTCCATAATTCTAAAGAGAATCTAGATCAAGTATGATTTTAATCTACATAATAGAACTTACATATCACAGAACTTCATGGATTTATTCTTGAAGAAACCCCAACATAGACCTCATAAGAGAGCCTAGAAATTGGTTCTAAAATCCTACTCTATGCTTTGGATGAATATAAACACTTGAATTCAATAATCAAATCATAAAATCAACAAGATCACATCTAATTCATCTCCCAAATACATGATCCTTGAGGATTGAGAACCTAATTTCCATAGAACTCAATGAAACATTAAGAGTTTCATAAGCTTCAAATGAATGAACCAAAATCATGAACATATGCTTAGATCTATGAATTATTCATAGATATGGTCTAGATCAACTCTAATTCTCATGTAAACATGAAATTATAGAAAATTTAAAGGATTCAATCTCAAGGAGTTCAAATGGAACATTGAAGTTCCATGAACTCCAAGAGAAGAGATGAAATCAATACAAATTTGGATGATCCATGGCTAGATTTTGATTGAAAACATGTTTATATAGATTATATTATCATCTAGATCCAAATCAACAATTCATGAGAATTCAATCACAATTTGATCAAGTGGTGTATGGAGAAAGGATAATGAGTAGACTTTGTAAAATGTGTAAAATCCTAGTTTAATCTATAAATTGTGATTGAATTATGATATATGAAGATAGATTTGAAGACTTACACCTCTGGAATATCTCAAAATTTGATTTATTTGAAGAGACAACCCTTACAAGCAATGCTCTTATTTTTCTTCCTTGAAGCTTCAAGGTCGTTCAATGGAGATTTCATAAATTGGGTGGATTGGGTGGAGTTTCTATTGGATTTAGGTATTTTTCTCTCTGTATTTATCCAAGGAATCACTCAATTTTGAAATTCAACTTCTCTCTCCAAGATTTAAGTCCCTCCATAAAAAATTAGAGAAAATGGATTTTTATAGACTTTGATTTTCTTAGGGGCTAAGATAAGGGTTGATATGTAAATTTAGGGTGGTGGGAGTATGGTTGTAGGACATAATAGTAGTAAACATGTACACAAAAAAATGACATCGTTTGGTGCATTCGTTGGATCAAAATTCGCACCCAAAGTCACACAAAAAAATGTGATTTTAGCCCAGGGTGGCGCTCAAAGTGATGAATCGGCATTCAGTAGTGAGTGCCGCAATGGCACTCACGGACTGCCATTACATGGCAGATTCAACACTATTCATTGCAACTCAACACCTTAATTCCATTTCATGTCATTTAAGTAAATATCAATTTACTTAAGACATTAAATATAATTAAGGAAATGCCCCAATTTTGATTCAATAAAAATATTTTAAAAATTCAATTCCATAAGGAAAAAAAGTTGTAGGTAATGATTGATAACTCACATAGTTTAACCAACACATGTCACCAACGACTCCACGTATATTCAGTGTCGCCACCACTTTATGGGTCCCACCTACTATGGACTAGCCCAACACTGCGCATGCTTGCCTTATCGATGAACCCATTCTAAACAATCTACTCTGAAGCCCACTCAAGGGCACCCATTTCGAAGCCCACCTCAGAGTAACCAACTTCGAAGCCCACTCCAGAGCACCCATTCTAAAGCCCACCTTAGAGTAACCAACTCTGAAGCCCACTCCAGAACACCCATTCTGAAGCCCACCTTAGAGGAACCTACTCTGAAGCTCACTCCAGAGCACCCATTCCGAAGCCCACCTCAGAGTAACCAACTCCGAAGCCCACTCCAGAGCACCCATTCTGAAGCCCACCTCAGTGGAACCTACTCCAAAACCCACTTCAGAATACCCACAAACAAAGCCCACTACGAAGGAGCCTACCCCAAAGAAAAGTGGCCCCATTCTTACCTACTGCCCTCTCCACTCGATCCACCAGCACTCACCTGGCTCGTGGACCTAAACCTCGGGTGGTCACTCCCTCGATCACTCGTCAAGACTTGTCATCGCTTGGAATAACCACTCGCTATGGAATTGGCCATCGCTTGGAATAAACACTCGTTCTTAAACGCGTCACTTACGATCCTCATGCGCCACAACAGATCTCTCCTCAATACTCCCCATAAACATTGTACTATATACAAGCACACACTTACAAGTAGATTCTCTACCCTTGGTCATGAAGCAATACCAAGGGTGGCCAGATCCATTAGGAAGTCGAAAGCTCTTAGCTTGGTGGCTAGAACCAAGGGCATCTCCCTATTTAAACGCCTCACAGGAAAAGTAAGGGTTAGTTCCAAAGAGAAAGAGAGACACGTGACTATCGTCACGTGCCCTGTCCCTCCGACCTCACAACTAATTAGAGGCCTCTGAACACAAGAGCAACTAAAACCTTTGACTATTACCCTGCCTAGTCACTTCAACCTCGCTGATCAGTACTCTGCAGACCAATAGCTTGACCTCGAAGGACCCCAATGTTTAACCTTCTACACCAATAGAAACCATCTATATGCAATACTGAGCCGTTACCCCAAGCGATGATACCTCTAGCAAAACCAATAGAAAAGCCTTGATATTTCCCCCTCGGTTAAACCTTAGAACCAATAAAAGAAGAACCTCGGTTCTCTCCCTCGCTAAATCTTTTGCACCAATAGCATTCCTCCCCCTTCTTTGTCTCCCTTTGACAAACCAATGGTATTGGTTCATCATCAAACGACAACACCTCCTCTCACATCACGTGCCTTCTCAATACACTGCTTTTACCATATTATGACCTCAATTACTTCAAACATATGCAGTTAAGTCCCCATCTTCCTCAAACAGACGAACCACTCTGAAGTTGCCAACTCGGCTACTTTCAGCTGTACCAAGAGCATGATAAACCTTGTATAAATACCAGCCTCATTCAATACATCTGATAACCTAGTTCAACCTAGATTTTAAGCTTTAACTCAGTCTTAAGCTTCAACTCCAAACACTTAAGGCAATCATCGTCTTCTTTAAAATCCTCGAAGAACAACCCTCAGTCATTACTCAACCTTCCCCTATCTCTCCTTTAACTCCCCTCCGTACACCACTCTCCACCCAAGAACCGAACCTTTTACTGCTTTCTCTCTCTCTCATTTGGGGCTACCTTGGTTCTCACTCAAGTTACGTCCTCTCTAACTTCCATTTCTCTGTTGTATTTTTATACATTATTATTCTACTACACTACACTTTTTACATTATTTTATCATATTTTATCTCTTGTTCCACCTATACTAACATGCTCACGTGTTATACCCATCCATATATCTCATACACATCACACAAGAACCTACCACATTTTGACGACCACAGTGGGAGGTATACTCGCATGCATGTTAGGGAATATAGAACACTAATTTTCAGGTATTGCTCAAGGTCATCTTAATTTTTGCGAGCCAAGGGGGTCCACGCCCACCATTTCCATCCCTCATTTCTCAAAGCAAATAATTTTTTTGATTATTTGGTCTTCACCTTGCCTTTGCACAAACAAGTCTCAATGAAAAAAAAAAAAAGAAAAAGAAAAAAGAAATCAAAGGCAACTATTCCATTTTTGGCCCCACTACAACATTTGAACTGGTTTGACGAACAACATTTTTTTTTGTATTACTTATGCTCAACGCCATCATTTGCAAGCCAGTTGTTTAACATCTCTCTTATTTTTTGCTTCCTCTCTCTATTTCATCGTACATATATATATATATATGTATATATTTGTATATGACCCAACTCCTCCCCCTCCCTACTCCAACTCTATAACGTTACTCCAACTCTGTGATATTTACATATCTTATGGTTAACTCTTGTTTTTTCTTACAAAACCATTACATTTTGTTTTCTCATAACTATCACAATTTATTACTCTGTATCAAAAGTCAAAAGTCACAATTTTTGACAAATTTGAATTTATCGAAAATCACTTTTCAATATTTTTTTATCTCCAAAATTTGAAGCGAGTCATTTAAATTATTTTTCTATTTCTTTAAAAAAAAAAAGAAAAAAAAGGAACATGCCCTAAATCATTTAACAATTAAGTGCTCACCTACACGAGCTCACAGTTTTTTGAACCATCCCAAACAGACATCAGACGAAGAATTCATGGCAAGTAACTATGACTTTGTCGTAACTTTTTCCAAAATCTTTTGAAATGCCTTGCACTTACTATCTTTATATCATAAGTACACATCACCCAAGCACACATCACCTGAGACCCCTTATCACTCTGGACCCCACTACCACACTAATTAAAAAATATATATTGGCAAACCAGCCCCCCACCCCCTCTCGCTAGATGTATATATTGTACAAACATGCATTATAATAATTATTATTTTTCCTTTTAGATGGTCATGCACCAAACCTGCAAAGCCATGTTGACCTCTAGTGTCCTTCCTGGATTCTCTATCTATACATTACCATTTAATTAGCACATTACTTTTCCACCCCCATGCAATGTGGGATGAACTTCCCATTGTGTGTAGCCTGCCAGAACTTACTATAGCTACAAAGGCACCTAGACTAGCCCGCTCACAACACCAGGGTCATTACAACTGCGGAGGATCACATATAGGTCCTCACTACCCCCATGCACTGCAGAACCCGCTGCAAATGGTTTGGCAAATTCTAGACGCGAGTTTGATAGGTGGAAGAAATCGAAAAGGATAGCCCGTTGCTATATTCTTGCCTCAATTACTGGTGTGTTGCAACACCAGCTCTAGTCGAACGAATCTGCTAGTGCCGTTATCACTTCCCTAAAAGAAATATTTGGGGAACATAGTAAACCTGCCAGGCAGATCGCCATGCAAAAGATAATGAGTGCGAAAATGCCAAA
Source organism: Hydrangea macrophylla (assembly GCA_033977485.1). Lineage (NCBI taxonomy): Eukaryota > Viridiplantae > Streptophyta > Magnoliopsida > Cornales > Hydrangeaceae > Hydrangea > Hydrangea macrophylla. Next base: position 97,589,354 of record CM066999.1, on the reverse strand, counting down.
AATAACTACAGTCAGAGAACATGTTTTAAAAATGATCAGAAATTTAAATGAATTGGAGACTCTGGGTGACAACATTAATGCGCAGACCTAAGTTGATATGATCCTTAACTCGCTGTCACCATCGTTCTCTCAATTCAAACTTAATTGCAATATGAATCAAATGAATTTTTCAATGAGTGAACAAATGAGCTCTCTTCAGACAGCAGAATGGGTGATCAAACAAGGGGGCAACGTCATGAATGTTGAGAAAAGCGCTTCATCTTCCCGATCTGCGCCGAAAGGCAAGAAAGGAAAAAATAAGGCTGGCACTAGTGGTCCAAGTGTTGGACTGGTCCTAAAGATTGCAAAATCTACGGAAAAGGGAAAGGTAAGGAGAAGTCAGGTGGTCAAGGTAAGGAAAGTGTTTCCAATGCAGTGAGAAGGGCCACTAGAAGAGGAATTGTACAGAATTCTTAGCTACAAGAGTTCAAGGTATGATCAAATCACATGTGATTAAAGTAAGTTTTATAACGGATACTTCGAACACTTGGTACATTGATTCTGGTATGACTAACCATATCTGTAATTTGTTGCAGGGGTTCAGATCAACCAGGAGGTGTAGTGATTGGGAGATCGTGCTTACTCGAGGTTCTAGTACAACTATTTTAGCGATTTCTAAAGGAGTGGTAGTTTTAGAATTTCCAAATAATAAAACATTGGTTTTATCAGATGTACTTTACATCCCTTTAATGATACGTAATTCAATTTCTATTTTAGAATTATCAAATAATAGTTATTCTTTCTATTTTGGAACTGAAGTTGTCATTAAAAAAAATGGTTCTTTCATATGTTCTGGAGTTAAAACTAATGGTTTGCATGTGTTCGCTCCAAATATTTTTAAGGATTCTAACATGAAACTTAATAACTCAGTAGTAATTATACCATCTAAAAGAAAAGAACCTTCTACTAATCTAACAAGGCTTTGGCATATGAGGCTATGTTATACCAATCTAAACAGGAATGACAAACTAGTCAAAGAAGGGGCCTCATGCAATTTGGTTCTCGTACCATTAGCCTGTGAATCATGTTTAGAGGGTAAAATGACCAAAAGGCCCTTTCTTGCAAAGGGCAGCAAGACCAATGCATTGCAGGAATTAGTTCATACTAATGTGTATGGACCAATAAATATTAGAGCTAGGGGTAGTTATGAGTATTTCATTACATTTACTGATGACCACTTTATGTATGGATATATGTACCTAATGTAGCACAAGTTTGAAGCCTTTAAAAAGTTCAAAGAGTTTTGGGCTGAAATGGAGAAGCAATTGGGCACACATATTAAAGCCATTTGATCTTATCGAGGTGGCGAGTACCTCTCTAATGAGTTTATAGATCACCTCGTACAGAATGAGATTCTGTCACAGTTGACTACACATGGTATGCCTTAGCAGAATAGTATAGCAGAGAGAAGAAATCAGACTCACTAGGTCAATGGTGCGTTATTCAGAGTTGCCATCATTTCTTTGGGGTTATGTTTTGGAAACCACTAAGTACATACTAAATCTAGTTCCAAGAAAATCAGTTCCTAGGACATCACGGGAGATGTGGATTGGATGCAAGCTCTCTTTGAACATCTCCGGATATGGGGTGTCCAGCACATGTGTTGAAAGGAAAGGTGAACAAATTAGAATCACGATCGGGAGTATGTAACTTTATAGGGTGCCCAAAGGGTACTTATGGTTGGTATTTTTATGATCTGAGAGAACAGAAAGTGTTTGTCAGTACAAATGCTATTTTTTGGAGGATGATTATATCATGAACCATAAACCTAAAGGAATGATAGATTTGAGAGAAGTAGATGGAGAGCCATCTATTCCTCCAATAGTTGAAAATGATGTAAGATAAGAAAATACCACATCTTCACCCATTTTCGTCTCGGTACCTCATCGTAGTGGGAAGATGGTTAGCTAGCCTAACAGATACATGTTCTTAGGAGAAGAGGCAATGGTTGATGTTGATTCGGCTCATTGGGTCAAAGTTATAAAGGCTGATGTTGGAATCTATGGATTCTAATCAGGTCTGGGATCTTGTAGAAGCACCTGCCAATATTAAAACTATTGGTTGTAAATGGGTCTATAAGAGAAAGAGATGATCTGATGGAAAGGTTGAGACTTTTAAGGTAAGGCTTGTAGCAAAAGGTTATACTCAGAGAAAGGGCATTGACTATAAGGAAACATTCTTACCGATAGCCATGCTCAAGTCCATCAGAATACTCTTATCCAATCATGCATGCCTAAAGTATGAGATCTGGAAGATGGACGTCAAGACTGCATTCTTAAATAGAAATCTTGAGGAGGACATCTATATGCAGCAACCAGAAGGGTTCATAGCTAGAAAAAAAGGTAACTTGGTATGCGAGCTACAGAAGTCCATTTATGGGCTTAAGCAGGCATCCAGGAGTTAGAACATTCGATTCGACCAAGCGGTCAAGTCGTTTGGTTTCACACATAATATGGCTGAACTTGTGTATACAAGAAATGTGAAGGTAAGATGGTAGCTTTTCTTGTGTTTTATGTTATTGACATTCTGCTCATCGGGAATAGTGTAGGGGCATTGTCATCAATCAAGGTTTAGCTAGCTAGTATTTTTTATATGAAGGATCTAGGAGAGGTGAGCTATATCCTTGGGATAAAGCTCTTTCGAGATTGTAAGATAAAGAAAATGGAATTTTCTCAAGATGGTTATATCAAAAAGGTTTACTACCTTTCTGGCGTGGTTTAGCGTTCGTCAAAGACCAGTGTCCTAATACACAGGAGGAGAGAAATCGTATGGCAGGAATTCCCTATGCCTCGACAGTAAGAAGTCTCATGTATGTGATGTTAAGCACTAGACTAGATGTTTGCTTTGCCATTGGCATGGTTAGCAGGTATCAGTCGAATCCTGGTACAGAGTATTAGATAACCGTCAATCACATTCTTAAGTACTTGAGAAGGACTAAATATTACATGCTTATATATGGCAGAGATGAGTTGATTCTAATAAGATATACTGATTCAAACTTTATGTCAGATAAAGATTCAAGGAAGTCTACATCTGGACTTCTCTTTACCCTAGGAGGTGGAGCTGTTAGTTCGAGGAACATTAAGCAAAAATGCATTGCAGACTCGACTACAGAGACTAAGTATGTGGCTGCTTGTGAAACTGCAAAGGAAGTTGTTTGGCTCAAGAAGTTCCTCATGGAACTCGGGTGGTACCAGCGCCATTGTCACCTATTACGCTATATTGTGATAAAATTGGGGCAGTGGCTCAGTCCAAGAAGCTAAGGAACCACGGAAAAGGAAAGCACGTAAAAGGAAGTATCATCTCATTCGAGACATAGTCCAACGTGGAGATATGACTGTCACCAAGATTGCCACCACTGACAATCTTGCAGATCCGTATACAAAGGCTATGCAGTAGAAAGTCTTTGATCGTCATCTAGATAGTTTAGGTCTCAGATGTAGTGGGTTATGAGTGCAAATGGGAATTTGTTGGGATTGTGCCCTCAAACCATGTCTTTATGTATGAGACATTTGACATTTTACATATGGATATCATTTACGCATTTAATTATATATGTTTCATGACATGATTATTAGTAATCCTTAAGTATCATAGCAGAAAATTTGTGTATGTATGAGACACATATATGTGAGATACGAATTACAATTCTTTGACACTTAAGATTTGTCACATTGGATGATGAGACTGGATATCTCATCAGGTAGACACTGTAACATGATTAATTACCATTAGATGGAGTGGTGAATCTCAACCACTAGAGTGTGAGACTCTTAGTTAATATGCTACTACTTATAGTGCATTGATCGTCCATGAGCTTTCCTCTTGACATCTAAAACTGCCAACAGTCGATAGGAACTCACAATTTGTATAAGGTACGTGTTCTTAATCTTAAGACGATTATGGACACAGACTGTGGATATGACTGCTTTGACTTATCAATCACTGAGGTCTTAAAGATCAAAACCTGAGTATCTTGGGCATTTCATGTTCATAGGGTTGTGACCATATATTGTCAAGATAGAATCTACCCTGTGATAAAGAGTAAGTATTCCCTTGAGAATGTCACTAAGTTGATTACTGAAAACTGCAATCTTGTTGATAAGTAGTTATCAACATGTTTGGTAATCATGAGAGGTGAATGGGACTCAAGGAATAGAAGAAGTAATCATGATTCAGATGACAGTAACAGTTTATCCAACTACCTAAATGTGATTACGAATGTCACGCCCAGGAGCATCAAAAATAAAAAATAAAAAAAATTCCTTTTTGGTCCATAGGGAATGATAAGTGAAAGTCATAAATTATCCATACCACATAGTACTAGTCCACAAGAATAAACAGGAACAGTAACATGATCAACTGAAATATAATAATAGTGTTATCATTACAAACATCAGAGTGGTCCACAGGATCACAACAGGTCTGGAGACAACATATGCCCAAGTACCCGTTAAACTAAAAAAAGTTCAAAAGAAATAACAGAAATATAAACGAGATATAACTATCTTCAAATCTTTAGCTGGCGTAAGGGTAGTCGTCAGCGTAACAGCTTCCCCCAGCGTCATCGTCATGAGTGAGGCCATTATCTACATAATCCCCTTCAGGGTAGTAGCTGTTGTTATAAGCTCCATCACCTACGTTATAAGGGATACGGTAATCTGGACGGGGAATATCCAGACAATAATGTCCATCAGCATACTGAAAGCTGAGTGGATAAAAACTCACAGGGTATCACTGACATAATGTATAACAAGTTATTGAAGTCATAAGATATAGTCACAGGGCACACATGATCTTTTCACAATCAGTATAGTCCACGGCTCGAAAGATACGATTCATATCCATTAGCCAATGATCGGCTAATGACGTGTCAGGACCTCCCTCAAACTGAAGTGGCTTCCGTTTATAAAACTATTCTATAATCCCTTGCTTGCGCCGTGGTTGTGGGTGCACTGGCCTTCCAAATACCCGTTCACTTACTGATCTCACGAAATTACTCACTTCATCTTCCAAATGGTCCATCCTCGATTGAGGGGAATGTTCCCGGTTTGTGTCTGTCATTTCGTACTTGTCAATTAACTCACATAAATACCATGCATGCTATGCCAATATAACATGCAACATTCATACCACATATCTTATGCATTCATGATATGCATCTAATTACTCGTCTTTATCAAGTTCACTCAAGTCGTCGTCTCTCGAACCCAAAGTTCTAAGCCAGCCTATTGCTCTGATAACACTAAATGTCACACCCCAGAACCGCACATACGATTCTAGGACACGTGGTACACCACCAAGGCTTCCATTATACCCCTTAAGATCCATTATTAAATAATAAATCAGAGTTTACAAAAGTTTTTCCCAATTAAAACATGTTTTCACTTTGAAACAGGGCAATCCAGTTGACTGATCGGGGACCCGATCGACTGGAAATGCAAGTTACAGAGAGCACTTCTCTGAGAAACCACCAGTTCGGTCGATTAGAGTATCCTGTCAACTGAACATTTTGAGGCCTAGTCGACTGAACAATGGCTCCAGTCAACTGAAGTCCCCAAACCCAGAAATTATAGCATTCTACTACACGACCCCATCGACTGGGTCACGTGTCCGATCGACTGATTCATGCAGCAAAATACAAATCAGCGGCAATCCCTTGTTTTAAAACTAAAACCAAACCCAGCATGCTCAACAATCGATAAAATGTGATCAAACCAATTGTGAACAACACGATACAACCCATATATTACACGAGGTAATCTTACTACTAGTCCATTACATAATTCAAGTGACCAAATTTACATAAACCAACTAGCTAAGTTTTGAATACAACTAGTCCGGATACAAAACCATTTCCAATCTTATTACAAGATAGAGTTTAGAACATGAGGGAAAAATGTCACTAAGTAAAAACCACTCCCAAAACCGCACGTTGCCTCGCCATTGCCATTTTTCCTCATTCCTTTGATGCCTTGCCTTTATCGCCTGCAATGGTTATTCAATAACCACTATAATATATCAACTATATGCTGGAGATTGCCAACAATTATGAACATGAATAATAGACATACTCAATCTCATCTTTCTACACATAACTACGGTCTTCGGGAACGCAAGTACCGGCCACCCTTTGACGTTAGCTCGCGACTACTCCATTAATCCACTCGACTGACCGAGACCCACGCCTCTTTCCGTTATATGTGCGGCATCATGGCCATTTAGTCACCTAGTCACATTTTTTATGGCAAGTACAAGTTCCCCTTTGACCCACATTGACAACTTAACATGCTCACATAGTCATTACACTGTGCAATTCATAAATTATATGGGTCTTATTAACCACATAGGTTTGCCCACTAATAACTAAACATGCAAATTCCTCAAATACACTAGTTAATCATCACAAAGATAATTTCAAATAGGGAATTATCCATTTTCCATAATTATTGCCACTCACCTAAAGGATTTCGCTCCTAATAACCAAATTAGAAACCCAATAATCTCCAGGTATAATTCCTATATAAGAATTATGGATTATGATCTAAGCTCCCAAATTGGAGCGCAAAAAAACTATCTCAAAATGCAATAAGATTTATACCACTGTATTAGACTCACCTCCAGGAGTTCAAATACGTAGCCTATTTTGAAATTACAAGTCGTTAAGCGCGTCAATCGGCGTCGAAAGCGTCGCCGTGTCGAATTCTGTACGAAATTACTTCTTCTGTAAATGATATCTAACTTAGTCTAAAGGAGATGATGACTCATATGATGATTCATCCGCCATGTGTCGCGTGGCATGTGAGCCACATTTTATAGTTTTTATGTTTGCCTCCCCGAGTTTTTTCAATTTTATATTTGTACCCATACTAGTTAATGTAACTGATTAAAACTATCCCAAACTTAAATAGGTATTTGTCTATGTCATGCGTGGGTCCCACAAGTGGTCCCACATAATTTATGAAGTTGTCAATTAACCTACTAATTATTCAACATGTCCAATTCGTCTTCACAAAGGTATCCCTAATGGACTATAAAAATAGTCTCTAACAATTAACATGCTATAAAATCAACATATTAAAATATTCACATATGCCGTAATAAATAGTCAAGAACATAAGAATAAGTTGAGGAGTGACACATATTGAGGATAAGTTGAGGGAGAATAGACTTAGATGGTTCGGCCATGTGCAACGAAGACCTGTAGATGCACCTGTGCGAAAGAGTGATAAGATCGTAGTGCCTGGAATGGTTAGAGGGAGAGCAGACCTAGACTGACTTGGGAATATGTAGTGCAACAAGATATGAATACATATAATTTAAATGAGCATATAGCTCATGATCGTGTAGAATGGAGAAAAAGGATTCATACAGCCTTCCCCAATTGATTGGGACACAAGGCTTGGTTTGGTTTGGTTTGGTTTATATGTCCCATCACACGGGGACCTATCATCGTTGTCCCAAACTAGGACTGCCACATTGACCTATCTCTGGTTCCAATCTGGACACCCCTAATCATCTTAGTGAGTTAAAACTCACTTAACACAAGTAATTATATCATTAATAAAATATTAATATCAATGCTAAATGCAATTAAATTCTACTCGCGGGAACGGGTGTTACATCTCTCCTCTCCTTAAAAAGTAGTTTGTCGTCAAACTCGTTGTACCTCAAGTCTCGAACAGGTATGGATATTGATCTCGCATTTCCTTCTCTATCTCCCACGTGGCTTCCTCAACCGAACGGTTCCGCCACAATACCATGACCAACGGAATGGTCTTTGTCCATAATACTTGCTCTTTGCGGTCAAGAATTTAGACTGGATATTCAATATATGTCAAGTCTTCTTGAATTTCCAACGGCTCTGGTTCAATTACTTGACTCGAATCCGATACATATTTCCGTAACATCGATATATGGAAGACATTATGCACATTGGCTAACTCTTGCGGCAAATCTAATCGGTATGCCACCGGTCCAATTCTTCCAACAACCTCAAACGGTCCAACATATCTCGGATTTAACTTTCCTCGTTTTCCAAATCACACCACTCCCTTTGTAGGAGATACTTTTAGAAATACATAATCCCCTACTTCAAATTCTATTGATCTTCTCGTCAAATCCGCGTAGCTCTTATAATGGCTTTAAGTCGTTTGCAACTGTTGTTGTATCACTTTGATCTTTATCGTAGTTTGTTGAACGATTTTCGGTCATATTGACTTCCTTTCTCCCACTTCAGTCCAGCAAACTGGCGAACGACATCATCGCCCGTATAAAGTCTCAACAGGTGCCATTCCGATACTAGTTTGAAAACTGTTATTATAATCAAACTCTGCTCGAGGCAAATGTTCCTCCCAATCGCCCTTGAAATCCAATACACAAAGTCGTAGCATATCCTCCAATATCTGAATTACACACTCTGATTGGCCATTGATCTGAGGATGAAATGTCATACTAAAACTTAGTTTAGTACCCATAGCCCACTGTAACCCTTGCCAAAATCACGATGTGAACTTACTATCTCTGTTAGAAACAATTGATATTAGGGCTCCGTGTAATCTTACTATCTCCTGAACATATAACTTTGCTAGTTTCATTGGATCATTTGTCTTGATTGGCAAGAAGTGTGCTGACTTGGTCAATCGATCAACAATTACCCAAATGGTGTCATTTAACGTTTTAGATCTCGGCAAATCTGATACGAAATCCATTATAATATTCTCCCATTTCCATTCCGGTATAGGTAATGGCATTAAATGTTCCGCTGGACTTTGATGTTCTATCTTTACCTGCTGACAAACCACATACTTGGCTATATATTCCGCTACCTCTCGTTTCATTCCAGACCACCAATAGACTTCTCATAAGCCATAGTACATTTTCATGCTTCCTGGATGAATTGAATACTTAGTGTTATGTGCTTCCTCTAAAATTATTTCCTTGATCCGATCTGTATTGGGTACACAAACCCGATTCTTGAACTTCAATATCCCATTTTTGTATGTGAACTTCGGCTGTTTACCCTCGGGTATACCATCACAAATCTTCTTCAACTCTGGATCTTGAAGTTGCTTATTTCGAATCTCATCTACTAAGGATGGCTGTGCAATGATAGCTGACAGCAAGGCACCTCTAGTCTCTGGAATTACTTCCAATTTTAGCTTCTCCATTTCCTATATTAATTTCTCCTGGGTAGTCAAGGCATAGATCAAATTACTTGTTGATTTCCGACTAAATGTATCGGCCACCACATTGGCTTTTCCTGGATGATAGTGAATGGTTACATCATAGTCTTTCATCAGTTCTAGCCAATGCCTTTGTCGCATGTTCAAGTCCCTCTGGGTAAAAAGATACTTCACACTCTTATGATCGGTGTAGATTTCACACTTTTCCCCGTATACGCAATGTCACCAAATCTTCAAGGCAAATATCACAGTTGCTAATTCCAAATCATGCGTCGGGTAATTGATCTTGTGTGGTGTCAATTGGCGTGAAGCATAGGCGATTACTTTGTCGTTTTGCATCAAGACATATCCCAATCCCCGATGCGAAGCATCGCTATAAATATTAAATCCCTTTGTACCCGATGGTATAGTCAAGATCGGCGCTGACATCAGTCGTGTCTTCAACTCCATAAAGCTTTCTTCACACTCAGGACTCCAAATAAATGGTACATCTTTCCTCATTAATCGGGTCATAGGTGTTGCGATTCTCGAGAAATTTTCCATGAACCTTCGGTAGTAACTGGCTAAACCCAAGAAACTTCTTACTTCTGACACATTTGTCGGCGGATTCTAATTAGCTATAGCTTCAATTTTCCGTGGATCCACTGATACAACTTCTTATGATATTACATGGCCCAAAAATGTAATCTCGGTTAACCAGAATTCACATTTCTTCAACTTCCCAAACAGCTTCTTCTCTCGGAGTCGTTGCAAAATTAATCAAAGCTGTCTTTCATGGTCCTCTATACTCTTGGAATATATCAAAATGTCATCAATGAAAGCAATTACAAACTCATCCAAGTAGTCTTTGAACACCGAGTTCATCAAATCAATAAATTATGTCGATGCATTAGTAACCCAAATGGCATGACAAGAAACTCATAGTGGCCATAGCGGGTCCTAAATGTAGTCTTCTCTACATCTTCATCCTTTACCTTCAGTTGATGGTAACCCGGTCATAAATCAATTTTAGAAATACCTGAGCTCCCTGAAGTTGATCAAATAAATCATCAATTCTAGGCAATGGATATTTATTCTTGATAGTTAGCTTGTTCAATTCACGGTAGTTAATACACATCGTCATGGTTCCATCTTTCTTCTTAACAAATAATATCAGTGCACCCTACGACGATACACTAGGCCGAATAAACCCCTTCTCCAATAGTTTCTACAACTGAATTTTCAATTCCTTGCATTCTACTGGTGCCATTCTATACGGCGTCTTTGATACAGGCTGTGTTCCTGAAGCTACCTCAATAGTGAATTCAATTTCTCGGTCAATCAATTTATCTGGCAAATCCTCAGGAAATACATCCGAAAACTCTCGTACCACTGATATGTCTCCTACTTTAGTGCTCATAACTCGTGTATCAGTTATAGAGCATAAGAATCCCTAACAACCTTCTTTTAACAATTTACCCGCCCGAATTGCTGACACTAAGAATGGTGGTGCTACAACACCAATTCCTTGGAAATAAATTCTTCATGCCCCGATGGTCGAAAAAAAACTTTTTTTGGTTCACAATCAATAAAGGCTTGGTTTGGGAATAACCAATCCATACCCAAAATCATATCAAAATAGTTAACGGTCAATGGTATCAAGTAAACGGTCAATTCTCTATCGTCTACCCGAATGGTACATGCCTTGAAAATCGAAGAAGTCATCATTGGTTTGCTAAGAGGTAAAGATACCGACAAATCATATCCAAAGGGTTCAGATCACACGCCATGTAAATGTTTAATAAATTCACGTGCAACAAAAGAATGCGTCGACCCCAAATCTATTAAGACATGAACTGGAAGTGAACAAATCAGTAATATACCTGAAACCACAGAGTCGGTGGCTGAGATGTCTCCTAATGCCAACTGGTAAAACTTTCCTTGCCTTGGCTCAACGCCTTTCCCTTTATCCACATTGGTTTCAAATCTTGCTCCAGTCATAGCCATTGAACTTGTACTTTGTTGATTCCTCGTCGGACAGTCTTTGGAGTGATGTCCTAACATACTGCAAGTGTAACATCTACCTCTTACTTTTGGATTGGAACTTCCCATACTCTAAACTCTGACTTGCGGACAATACTGAGCAACATGCCCCAGTTTCTTGCAAATGTTGCACACCAAAGTAAGGTGGCAAGCTCCTACGTGTCGTGGTTGCATGTTGGGCATAAATGGGGTAGTCTTCCCAGAATAGATATTCCTCCCTTAACTTCTAGTACCCGAGCCTGAACCTTGTGAAAATGTCCTCTTAGAGAACCCTTGCCCCTTCTCTTTGACTTCATATGCCCATTAACATTGCTGCCCTTGCTTGAATTTCTCTATATCTCTCTCCACTATCAAGGCAACATCCTGAACATTGGCCACACTTTGGTGTTGCAGTGTATCTACACGGCTGCGAATGTTGTCTCTTAATCCTTCTTCAAACTTTGGAGCTTTATCCACTTCCCTTGGGACAGACCAATATCCAAAGAGGAGTAAATCATTGTACTTCATGGCATATTCAATGACAGATATGTCCCCTTGTTGCAAATTTGCAAATTCTCTACTCAACTGTGTCTTTGCCGATGCCAGAAAATATCGTTTGTTAAACTCCTTCTCAAACTTTCTCCACGTCTCTGGCGGTCCTTGGGAAATCTGATTGGTCTATCAATTCTGAGCTCCCCCTTTGAGAGTATCGACGACACACATGATCTTTTCACCATCAGTACAGTCCACGGCTCAAAAGATAAGATTCATATCCATTAGCCAACGGACGGCTAATGACGTGTCAGGACCTCCCTCGAACGAAAGTGGCTTCTGTTTATTAAACTGTTCTATAATCCCCTACTCGCGTCGTGGTTGTGGGCTCACTGGCCTTTCAAATACCCGTTCACTTACTGATCTCACGAAATTACTCACTACATCTTCTAAATGGTCCATCCTCGAATAAGGTGAACGTTCCCGGTTTGGGTCTGCCATTTTGTACCTGTCAATTAACTCACATAAATACCATGCATGCTATGCCAATATAACATGCACCATTCATATCACATATCTTATGCATTCATAATATGCATCTAATTACTCATCTTTATCAAGTTCACTCAAGTTGTCGTCTCTCATACCCAAAGTTCAAAGCCTATTGCTCTGATACCACTAAATGTCACGCCCCAGAACCGCACATACGATTCTAGGACATGTGGCACGCCACCAAGGCTCCCATTATACCCCTTAAGATAAATTATTAAACAATAAATCAGAGTTTACAAAAGTTTTTCCCAATTAAAACATGTTTAAACAATTCACTTTGAAACAGGGCAATCCAATCAACTGATCGGGGACCCGGTCGACTGGAAATGCAAGTTATAGAGAGCACTTCTCTGAGAAACCACCAGTCTGGTCGATTGGACTATCCGATCAACTGAACATTTTGAGGCCCAGTTGACTGAACAATGGATCTGGTCGACTGAAGTCCCCAAACCTAGAAATTTTAGCATTCTGCTACAAGACCCAGTCGACTGGGTCGCGTGTCCGATTGACTGATTCATGCAGCAGAATACAAATCAGCAACAATCCCTTATTTTAAAACTAAAACCAAACCCAACATGCTCAACAACTGATAAACTGTGATCAAACCAACCATGAACAACACGATGCAACCCATATATTACACGAGGTAATGTTACTACTAGTCCATTACATAATTCAAGTGACGGAATTTACATAAACCAACTAGGTAAATTATGAATACAACTAGTCCGAATACAAAACCTTTTCCGATCTTATTACAAGATAGAGTTTAGAACATGAGGGAAAAACGTCACTAACTAAAAACCACTCCCAAAACTGCACGTTGCCTCGCCATTGCCATATTTCCTCATTCCTTTGATGCCTTGCCTTTATTACCTACAATGGTTATTCAGTAACCACTACAATATATCAACTATATGCTGGTGATTGCCAACAATTATGAACATGAATAATAGACATGCTCAATCTCATCTTTCTACACATAACTACAATCTTTCGGGAACTCAAGTACCGGCCACCCTTTCACATTAGAACGCGACTACTCCATTAGTCCGCTGGACTAACCGAGACCCACGCCTCCTTCCATCAGACATGCGACCTCATGACTAGGCACCCAGTCACATTTTTTATGGCAAGTACAAGTTCCCCTTTGACCCACATTGACAACTTAACATGCTCACATAATCATTACACTATGCAATTCACAAATTATATGGGTCTTATTAACCACATGGGTTTGCCCACTAATAACTAAACATGCAAATTCCTCAAATAGACAAGTTAATCATCACAAAGATAATTTCAAATAGTAATTATCCATTTTCCATAATTATTGACACTCACCTCAAGGATTTCGCTCCTAATAGCCAAATTAGAAACCCAAAAATCTCCAAGTACAATTCCTATATAAGAATTACGGATTATGAGCTAAGTTCCAAAATTGGAGTGTAGAAAAACTATCTCAAAACGTAATAAGATTATACCATTACGTTAGACTCGTCTCCAGGATTTTAAAAATGTAGCCTGTTTTGAAATTGCACGTCGTTAAGCGCGTCAATCGGCGTCAAAAGCATCGCCGTCGTCGTTGTCGTTGAATTTTGTACGAAATTACTTCTTCTGTAAATGACATCTAACTTAGTCTAAAGGGGATGATGACTCATATGATGAGTCATCCGTCATGTGTCGCGTGGCATGTGAGCCACATTTTATAGTTTTTATGTTTGCCTCCCTGAGTTTCTTCAGTTTTACATTTATACCCATACTAGTTAATGTAACTGATTAAAACTATCCCAAACTTAAATGGGTGTTTGTCTATATCATGTGTGGGTCCCATAAGTGATCCCACATAATTAATGAAGTTGCTAATTAACCTACTAATTATTCAATGTGTCTAATTCGTCCTCACAAAGGTATTCTTAACGGACCATAAAAATGGTCTCTAACAATTAACATGCTATAAAATCAACATATTAAAATATTCATATAAGCCTTAATAAATAGTTCAGCACATAAGAATTATTTCCCATATCTATCACATCACATGGGGACCTATCATCGCTGTCCCAAACTGGGACTACCACATTGGCCTTTCTCTAGGTTCTAATCTAGACATCCCTAATCATCTTAGTGAGTTAAAACTCACTTAACACAAGTAATCATATCATTAATAAAATATTAATATGCATACTAAATGCAATTAAATTCATCCCGCAGGAGCGGGTGTTACATCTTAGGACTACATGGTCCTGTCCAGTACTCGTTAAGGATATAAACCATCCACCGCATGTGAAAGCATATCAAGACCAGGCGTCCGCCCACGTACCATTTCTAGAACCTATCAAACCTACTTAAACTCAGTACTACTATCGACACATGACAATTCCCGTGTGGCTTGACTACTCTAATTGAATGAATGGATATCGAACTGATACATAAACCACATAGTATCTAACGATACTATGGCAAATCCATTATTCTTAAACATACTTATCTTTGTTGTCACATTATCCCTGATTAACCCATAATCGCATAATAGAAGTCAAAATCGAGAATCGAACAATCGGACTTCATATATAATAAACTAAAGAACTAATCCATGTTCTGCAAATCTCGATCGATTAAAACCATTTCGATCGATTGAGGAAAAATACTATTCGAGCGATTGAAGATGCTTCGATCGATTGAGCTCAGTTCAAACGCTCGAGAATCGTCTTCTCTAGCAAATTCGGAACCAGCAATATATAAACATCTTAGGGACGTGTTTAATACATCTAAGCATACCAAAAGCTTGTAAAAATATTATATAAATGAAACCAAGTGAGTAAAAACTCACTAAACGTGCTAAGGACGCGTTTAGCAAAGCTTCAGCCTCAAGAAGCTCCTCCAATGGCCTCCTCTTCTCTCTCTCTCTCTGCTCCTCTCTTCGTCTCAGTCTCTCCCTTTCTTCCTGAGTGTATATAATATATATATATATATGGATGTGTGTGTGTAATATATATGTATATGTGTATAATATACACCAAACACAAGCACTCACAACTCTCTCTAACCTCTTAAGTTCAACTAAACCACACACACACACGAGCACAAGGTTTATATAGAAGGGGTGGGGGTACATGTGGCTGGTTTTACATGAAACCTGGAAATTATGATAATTCCACATTCGATCGATCGAAGCATGTTCGATCACTCGAGAGCAGATCAATCAAGTTTGATCGATTGAAAAGGTTTTGATTGATTGAAGTAAGGACCACGTCATAAATTTATGTCAGTAGAGTTTCGATCGATTGAACAGGGTTCGATCACTTGAACTTAGAAATGCTGGATCGCTCGAACGAGCTTCGATCGATTGAAAGTGAAATTTTAAGTTTTGTTAAAGAAAGTATATAGAATCTCTCTGCATAAATAAATATTGAAAATATAGGGTATTACATCATCTACCACTCATTAAGGATTTCATCCTCGAAATTGAAAACAAACAACGTCTTAAACAAAAATAGAAACTTTTCACGTATCTCTAACTCTAGCTCCCACGAAGCTTCTCCTTTATCGTGATACTTTCACTGGATCTTGACTGACGGAATCTCTTTGTTCCTAATCTTCTTGATCCCATGATCTAGAATCCGAACTGGTCCTTCATTAAACGTAACATTGTCGTTGACTTCAATAACTTCGAAGTTGATCTTATATGCTGGGTTGTGAGCACACACTTCCTCAGCATATTGATGTGGAACACGTTGTGCACTCCTGATATCTTCAGCAGCAACAAAAGGCAATAAGCAACCTTCCCAGTTCTAAAATCTTGAATGGTCCAATAAATCGCGGTGACAGCTCGCCTCTTTTCTAACCAAAATGAATAATCCCTCGAACAGGTGAAACTTTAAGTAGCACATGATCTCCAATGGCGAATTCTAAGTCTTTACATTGCTTGTCAGCATAACTCTTGTGTCGGGTCTGAGCTGTCTTCATCTTCTCACATACGATCTGAATATTTTCACTAGTCTTCCATACCATTTCTGGACCAAGAAGTTGAGTATCTCTGACTTTAGCCCAACATAGTGACGATCGACAAGGTCTTCCGTATAAAGCTTCAAACGGCGCCATCCCTATACTCGAATGGTAGCTATTGTTGTAGGCAAATTCGATCAACGACAGGTGCATCTCCCAAGAACTCTCAAAATCAATAATACAAGCGCGTATCATGTCCTCCATCACTTAATTGACTCATTCAGTCTGTCCATCAGTTTGCATATGAAAGGCTGAACTCAAGTTCAATGTTGTTCCCATCGCTGTTTAAAGACTTTTCCAAAACTCTGCGGTGAAGTGCGAATCTCTATTTGACACAATAGACACAGGTACTCCGTGCAACCGTACAATGTACTGTAGATATTTCTGGCTCAAACGTTTCACTAGATACGTCATACTATAGGCGATAAAATGTGCCATCTTCGTAAGTCGATCCACGATTACGCAAATAGCGTCGTGGTTCTGCTGTGACTTCGACAATCTTACCATGAAATCCATGGTTACAAGTTCCCATTTCCATTCGGGAATCGATAACAGCTGTAGAAGTCCAAGTGGTTTCTGATGTGCTATTTTTGCTTGTTTACAAGTAAGACACTGAGATACATACTCAGTTACTTCTTGCTTCATTCCTTTCGACCAGAAATTCCTTTTCAAATCCTTGTACATCTTCGTACCTCCCAGATGTATAGTCATCCGTGTCTTATATGTTTCATCTAATATTTCTTTCCAGAGATTTTCTTCATTAGGTACACAGAGTCTACCTTTACATCGTACGGCTCTGTCTGTACTAATACTCCAAATCCCTGGTTCCTTTGCTGACATCTTTGTGAACCATAACTTCAAATCTTCCATCATTTATTGAGTTTCTATGATATGGCTAATCAAAGTTGGATGTACCATAAGACATCCAAAATGTTTTCCTTCCATTGATTCCACTGGCTGAAGATCGAATTCAGCAAAGACTTCTAATGCTTTCCATTCTTGAATTAACAATACAGCGATCACTAATTGAGGTTTATGACTCAAAGCATCTGCTACGACATTTGCTTTACCTGGATGGTATTGCAATGAAAAGTCGTAATCCTTGAATAACTCCATCCATCTTCGTTGTTGCATGTTCAACTCCTTCTGAGAGAACATATACTTCAAGCTATTATGATCTAAAAATAGGTCAAACTTTCTCCATAGAGATAGTGTCTCTAAATCTGTAATGCAAACAATATTGCTGCTAATTCCAATTCATGCGTCAGATAATTCTTCTCATGTACCTTCAATTTTTTGGATCCATATGTAATGACATTCTCGTCCTGCATAAGCATACATCCAAGTCCCTGGTGTAATGCATCACTGTAGATCACATACCTTTTTCCACTCTTAGGTATCGCGAGTACTGGTGCAGAAATCAATCTTTCCTTTAAATCCTGAAATGCATGCTCATGCTTGTTTGTCTATTCGTACTTCGTCTCCTTCTTTGTTAAATTTGTCAAAGGTCATGCTATCTTGGAAAATCCTTCGAGAAATCTTCAATAATATCCTGTTAGGCCAAGAAAAATCCTAACCTCTATCATATTGGTTGGTCTATCCCAGCTTAAGACTGCATCAATCTTAGATGAGTCTACAGAAATACCGTCTTGAGATATAACATGTTCCAAGAATTTGACCTCTTGTAGCCAAAATTTGCGCTTGCTGAACTTTACATATAACTTGCTATCTCTGAGTGTCTGCAAGACAATCTGTAAGTGCTCCTTGTGGTCTTCCTCTATCTTCGAGTAGATCAGGATGTCGTCGATGAATATGATAATAAACTTATCCAGATATGGTCTGAATACTCTATTCATCAAGTCCATGAATACTGTTGGCGCATTCATCAATCCAAAAGGCATAAGTAGGAATTCAAAATGCCTACATCTTGTTCAGAATGCAGTCTTCGATACATCCTCCAATCAAACTAATAATTGATGATATCCGGAACATAGAACGATCTTTGAAAAAATCCTTGATCCTTACAATTGATCAAATAGGTCATCTATCCCGAGTAGGGGATATGTATTCTTGATTGTTACCTTGTTCAACTCCCAGTAATCCATACAGAGTCGAAGTGTCTCTTCTTTCTTCTTTACAAATAAAACTAGTGCTCCCCAAGGTGATGTACTCGGATGCACAAATCCAAAATCTTCGAGTTCCTGAACTTGCCTCTTCAATTCCAACATCTCAGTTGGTGTCATCCTATACGGAGTCTTAGATATTGGCAATATGCCAGGTACTAGTTCTACACAAAAGTCTATTTCTCTCTTCGGTAGAAGTCCTTTAATATCCTGGAATACATCCTGAAAATCTTGTACGGTAGGAATCTGATCCATCATTTGTTCCATTCTCGTACTCCCAATTATAGCTAAACCAATTGTCAAGAACATATCGCTCGTTGACTGACACTGAAATCTAATCGTCAGACATCCTGGTATTGAAAATATAATCATCCTAGTAGGGAAATCCAGGTTAGCACTATACTTACTCAACCAGATAATGTCAAACTCTGACATCAATAGAACTACCAGTCTGTTGGAAGATTCCTATCTCCCAAGGTCAATGAGCAATCTTTACACACTTTACCCAGCTTAACATTCACTACCAATGGTGACACATCATTAAGTACTGGCTCAAGTGTCTGGGGTTCTAAACCCAACTAACACACAATCTTAATAGCAATAAACGAACATGAAACTCCAGTATCGAATAAAGCTTTAACTGGACTATGAAAGAGTACAAGCGTACCTTCCAAATGTTGCTGCTCATCAACATCAAAGCCTACTTCTACTGGGATGATATCATTCATCCTTTTCTGATCTGGGGGTCCTTGAATTCCTTGAACTAGTGCCCCATAGTGTCCTCCTGGTGGTGCACGACAATCCCCACTCAAGTGCCCTGGCTTGTTGCAATTTCAGTAGTTAGCACCATCTGGTGATTAACCCTGTAAACTGTGCAAAACTTGGCAGTATGCCTTGGCTTCCCACAGTTAAAACATCCTCCATTATTGGTTGGCAGAGCTGTTAACAGTGCCTGAGGTTGGGATCCTCGCTGTTGATATTGCTGGGGTCGAGGGTAGCTTGACCGAGGCTTCCTGGTTCCATCCCAGGTTCTCTTGTTTCCTTGAAAATTTCCCTGCGGTCTCCAATTCTGGGTATTCCTTGGCGACTGGTTCTGGAAATTTTATTGTGAAAAACCTTTTGACGACTGAGGTCGATTTATCTGTGGTTGATGTGTTGGATAAGCGTCCTTTTCCAATCCTGCAGCGAATCTGAAAATTCCCTCAAATGACTGATTCAGATGACCAACCATTATATGTCTGAGGTGGGGGTTCAATCCTTAGTAAAATCTCTTTACCTTCTTCTGTGGGGTGTCTATCATATGTTGAGCAAATCGAGATAGACGCTCGAACTGTATTGTGTATTCCCGTATAATCCATCCTCCTTGGACCAGATTGAGAAAATTCTTCTCATGTTGATTCCTCTCATCTTCTGGGAAGCACTTTTCCATAAATCTTTCCCGGAATATTTCCCAAGACATTCTCCATGCAGCAAGGCAATGTTTGTCTTGTTCACTGCACTCTAGTGCTTCAAAGATTAATTCTATCTCTTTTATCCACTGTTCAGCTTGCCATGGTTCTATTAACCCGTCGAACTTTTCAAGAAGTAATCCACGAAAATTTGCTAGTAACTTATCACCCATCTGTCTCGGTGGCAGTGGTGCAATAGGTCTCTGGTGAGTCAAGTGGTTATAGGTATCTCCCACATGCTCCATTCTTTGTATAAAGGCTTCGAAAACTCCCGTTGGGTCCATGCCTTATGGGATAGGGGATCCTAATCTCACTTGATTCCTCGATCTAACCATAATGATATCGTGTGTAGTGTACCTACAAAAGACCTATTAGCTAAAAGTCTTTTCGGAGAAACGAAATGAAACAAGATAGGGCGAGAAGTAACAAGAACTAACAGTTTTACTAAACAGCACATCACCAACTCAAACATACAATCAATATCAAAAGTACTACTTGTATCCATCAAAAGATGTACCATGGAGTACATAGTAACCGTACCATGTACCACATTGGACACAAGCAAAATACAGTGCTAAGGTCAGCTATTTACAATACTAATACTATGGATAACATCTATACAAAGTTATGGTCAAATAGCTATCTCTCAAGCTCCCAAAAACATGTGGACAACATGTCCTAATAAAACTATTAAAAGCTAAATCCCACAGATCCTGATTCAAAAATTGTCAGCATTTGATCCTACTGCTGGTGGTGCCTCATCCTCTGAATTGATATCCATCTCCTTGGGTGGATCATCCTCAGCAGGTGCGACAAGATCTCCGAACACTACTCCTACATCCCAATTCTCTATCAGCTATGCATTAGTGTCCTCCATCATGTCTGATATCGCCTGGTTGGCAACATCGACTGCTACTATGGCGAATCCATCGGCTATATCAAGAGCTCCTGCTATCGTAGCCTCTCCCATAACAAAACCAGCTGGTTGAGCGACCATCTCAGCTATCCATCCCATTGCCATATCGACCATGGCTGCTATATGCATAATAAGTCCAGCTGGTAAATGAAGTATAACAGGTGCCTCCAGCACATCTATCTCCTCATCATGCACATCTTCCTCTACCTCTATATCTGCCTCAACGGCCTCGGGGTCCTCTGGGTCCTCTAGCTCAAGATCCCCATCAGGAACATACTCTAGCTCCTCCGGGTCATCCTCTGTCTCATCATCGTCATCGTCTGCAGGCTCCTCCTCTGCTGGATCCTCATCGTCCATAGGCTCCTCCTCTCTATCCCCGTCAATATCTCATCAGGATGCTCGTCCTCTGGCTCTGGGTCCCCCTCTCCCTGAATCGGCTCAGGATCCAAAACTAGAACAACGGGTACCAGTGATGGTGGGGCTACCGGTACTGGTGCAGCTGCAGGCTCTGGTAGAACAGGCCTGGCTAAAATCGCTCGCAACTCAATCGCGTCTACCTCTGGCTTACTCTGGATCAATCTTACCATCTCCTAGTATATGGCTGCTCAGGTTATAGTATAATGATAAGCGTCCACACGTATCTCTGTCGGGTGTGTCGTGCCCACAACATAGAGAAAAGTCCACATCCTCCTCCAAATAACGACTAGCTGTCTGGCGAATGTGGCTTCGGTAAATCTCTAATATGGCTGGCTCCTTTGTATCGCCATGAATAACATATCTGCCGAAAGAGTCGTCTACGAACAAGTGGAAATCTGGATCCATGCTAACCTGCAAAGGAAACTATCTATCGTTAGGAAGACGAACTTATCTTAAACTCATATCTCATCTCAGGGATCTTAAAATACTAGGACCAGATGGTATGGAAATGTTAGTGAACGAAAGTATCAAAACCTAAAGCTCTGATACCAAAAATCCTGTAACCCCCTGGAGCAACAAAAATAGACAAAAATAAATTTCCTTTTTGGTCCAGAGGGAATGATAAGTGAAAGTCACTAATTAGCCACACCACACAGTACTAGATCACAAGAATAAATAGGAATAGTAACATAATCAACTGAAATATAATAACAGTGTTACTATTACAAACATCAGAGTGGTCCACAGGATTACAATAGGTCTGGAGACAACATATGCCCAAGTACCAGTTAAACTAAACAGAGTTCAACAGAAACAACAGATATATAAACTAGATATAACTATCTTCAAATCTGCAGCTGGCGTAAGGGTAGTCGTCAGCGTAACAGCTTCTCCCGGCATAATTGTCATGAGTGGGACCACTCTCTGCATAATCCCATTCAGGGTAGTTGTCATTGTCATAAGCTCCATCAGCTGCGTTATAAGGGACGAGGTAATTTGGACGGGGAATGTCCAGGCAAAAACGGCCATCAGTTTACTAAGAGCTGAGTGAATAGAAACTCACAGGGTATCACTGACATAACGTATAATAAGTTATTGAAGTCATAAGATATAGTTCTACTAAATAACATATTCTCTGTATTCCAACGTCGTAACTCAACCCTTATCGTCTTTTTATCTTGAGACAGATAATTAACATGATAACCAACAACTCGACTGAAAGAACAGACTCAATTGTTTTACATATATAGACATACCACCATTCTGTCCATTACTCGTTAAGGATATATACTATCCACCGTAATCATGGACACCACGTCAGTCCATCCCCTGCTTGTTAAGGATATAAACCATCCATCACATGTCAGAGATACAACGCTTTAAACAACAACACATCAAATCTATTGCTACGACTCATCGATGTATACCAGTGATCCCCATCCACCGCTCGTTAAGGATATAAACCATCCACCACTCATTAAGGACATAACATGGATCATCTGGCTATCTTAGGACTACATGGTCCTGCCCACTACTCGTTAAGGATATAAACCATCCACCGCATGTGAAAGCATATCATGACCAAGCATCCGCCCAGGTACCATTTCCAGAACTTATCAAACCTACTTAAACTTAGTACTACTATTGACATATAATAATTCCCGTGCGGTCTGACTACTTTGATTGAAATGAACGGATACAGAGTTCATACATGAACCACATCGTATCTAATGATATTACGCCAAATCCATTTTTCTTAAACATACTTATCTTTGTTGTCACATTATCCCTGATTAACCCATAATTGCATAATAGAAGTTGAAATCGAGAATTGAACAATCAGACTTCATATATAACGATCTAAAGAACTAATCCATGTTCTGCAAATCTCGATCGATTGAAACCATTTTGATCGATTGAGGGAAAATATTGTTCGAACAATTTTGAACTCAGTTCAATCGCTCGAGAATCGTCTTTTCCAGCAGATTCGAAAACAATAATATAGAAACATCTTAGGGACATGTTTAATACGTCTAAGCATATCAAAAGCTTGTAAAAACATTAAATAAATGAAACCAAGTCAATTAAAACTCACTAAACGTGCTAAGGACGGGTTTGGCAAAGCTTTAGCTTCAAGAAGCTCCTTCAATGGCCTCTTCTTCTCTCTCTCTCTCTGCTTCTCTCTTCGTCTCTGTCTCTCCCTCTAATCCTCTTCTTCTTCTCTTCTTCTCCGCTTCTCTATCTCTCCCTTTCTTCATGAGTATATATATAATAAATATGTATGTGTGTATATTATATACCAAACACAAGCACTCACAACTCTTTCTAACCTCTTAAGTTCAGGAAACGTTACACACACACGAGCACAAGGTTTATATAGAGGAGGTGGAGGTACAAGTGGCTGGTTTTGCGTGAAACCTGGAAATTCTAATAATTACACGTTCGATCGATCGAAGCGTGTTCGATTGCTCGAGAGTAGATCGGTCAGGTTTGATCGATTGAAAAGGTTTTGATTGATTGAAGTAGGGACCACGTTATAAATTTATGTTAGTAGAGTTTCGATTGATTGAACTGGGTTCAATCGCTTGAACTTAGAAATTCTCGATCGCTCAAAAGAGCTTCAATCGATTGAATGTGAAATTTCAAGTTTGGTTAAAGGAAGTATATAGAATCTCTCTGCATAATTAAACATTGAAAATACAGGATATTACAATGAATGCTGATGGTCGAGGGACATTAGTACACTATACAAGTCTGGTCATCGCTTCGGATATGTTCTTTTGCATTGGAGTACAATTATCATTATGTAGTGGAGTTAACGTTAACTGACCAGTTGATTAATTCGCTGTGCAAGGAGTTTGGTCATGGGAATTAACAACTAGTCTGAGCCAACATTAAAGAACCTAGGTGGTTCCACTCTTAACTCCGTAAAGAATAATTGGAAAAGTATTAGGGGATTGAACCAATCGATTGAAAGAGTTTCAATCTATTGATGTTTCAATTGATTGAACTTGTTCGATCGATTAAACATGGTTTCAGTTCGACCGATTGAAAAAGTTTCGATCGATCGAAAGTGGTTCGACCGATTGAACTTGGTTCGATCGATTGAAATCTAATTCGGTTAGAAAACTTATAAATAGGAGGACCTGTGAGACAGAATAGGTTGAACGTCGTTTTTAGGGCTTTCAAAGGTCCAGACCTAGTTTTAAGTCTTCTAGCCACTTATATCCTCTCTAGTAGGGTTCCCACCAACCCTAGTCTCTCCAGCAAGTGTTCGAGGAGTTATAAGAGTGAAGACCATCTAGAGGAGGCTGCTGGAAGTTAATGCAATCAGAATTGTAAGGTAATACTCTTGTTCTCCTCCTCCCTACACATCTATAGAGTTAGTAAGTAGTAGATCCGAGCATACCAATTAAGTTTTGAGCTTGATTTTTAGCTGTGCATAAGATTTAAATTTTTGATATATAAATCCATCAATTGCGGACAGAAAAGCTTGAACGTCATTTTTAGAGCTCTCAAAGGTCCAGACCTCTCAAAGGTCCAGACCTAGTTTTAAGTCTTCTAGTCTCTTACATGCTCTTTATTAGTGTTCGAGGAGTCATAAGGGTGAAGATCACCTAGAGGGAGTTGCTGCACACTAAAAGAAGAAGACTAATTCA
This sequence comes from Hydrangea macrophylla, assembly GCA_033977485.1. NCBI lineage: Eukaryota > Viridiplantae > Streptophyta > Magnoliopsida > Cornales > Hydrangeaceae > Hydrangea > Hydrangea macrophylla. The sequence goes on along the minus strand of CM066999.1, from coordinate 97,564,514 downwards.
GAATTGGGTTGAAGACACAAAGGTATTATTCTTGTTCCCCTCTTCCCTACGCATCTATAGAGTTAGTAAGTAGTAGATCCGGGCATACCAATAAAATTTTGAACTTGATTTTCCGCTGCACATGATTTAAAATTTTTTTGAACCTAAATCCATCATGTACTTGGGTCAGGAATTGAACTAGTTTACTATCATTCAGTGTTGTTGATCATAGAGATGGCAAACAATAGAAGGAACACTAGTTTCTCAATCAGCAGAGAATAATCTATATCTTTGTGCAATAACATACAATCAAGGTTATCCAACAAAATGGTTTGTGGTTAATTTGCAATGGATGATAACAAGAAGAAGAAAAAGAAGCAGCAAAGAAAACCTAAGGAATATGATGATGGAGAGATTGGAATAATAATCGAGCCACTCTCTATTGCCCAAATTAACCCATATGGCACCCTTGTTACCAAGGGCTCTGCTATATATTCTCTAGGAGGTCGTTTGTACAATCCTTGTGGTAAGGGTGTAAAGTTGGCCTAATTAGCCCAACCCAACCCAACCTAACCCAGCCCAGCCCACCCCACCAGATGGCGGCCTACAACTTACCCCGCCCCGTGAACAAGCTCAATTCATGTCTCAGCCCACTGGGTGTGTGTTCAGGTCGACTACCCCTTTTGTAACCCACAACTCGTCCCGTGACCTAGCTCATCTAACCAGTCTCGCCTCGCCTTGCCTCGCCTCGCGATCCCACCCCACCCCATCTCGCCAACCCGCGAATAAAATATTTTTATTTAATTATTTTTAAATAAACAATTTATTAATAAATAGTTTTATTAAACTTTTAAGTAGAAAATAAATATTTAAAAAAAAAACAGTTTTCAAATACTTTTTTAACTGTTTTTAAATAAACCATTTTATTAAACTATTTTTTTTAGAAAATAAAGACTTATTTGTAAACTGTTTTCTAAAATAAACTGATTTGTAGTACACTTTTTTTTTTTAGCAATTTGTGTTTTAATTAACAATTTTTAATTAACATTTTTTAATAACTATTTTCAACTAAATTTTTGAATAAATAATTTATTAAGAAAATATTTTTATTAAAAATAAAAACAGGTTTTGCAATCAACCTGCGGGCCAACTCGTGGGCCAATTCGCCAACCAACTTGCAAGTTAGCCGCTTCGTCTCGCCTTGCCCCGTGGACCCACGAATTACTGGACTGGGGTGAGTCATCTTATAACCCTTACTGAGTCAATTCACCCAACTCGTTAAGGTGGTGGGGCGGGCCGCCACATTTGACACCTCTACCTTGTAATATGTGCCTCTAACTATATCTATCATTATAGCACTAATCACCCTGAGGCTGGTTGGATAAGATGTCCTTCGATGAACATTGCAAGGTCGAACTCTTGTGGAACTGCCCTAGAAGGAAAGATTTATGTATTTGGTGGCACTCAGTTTTAACCAGAGCAGCCAAACACAGCCTTGCTAGCTCGGCCGACTGGCTTAATTGTCCAACAGAATCTGTTTTACTCAGTCGGTTAATTTATGTTATTTGTTAATCTCAGTTAAGAGCTTAAACATAGTTCTATATATGTAACGGACTGTGGTTGTAAATGTTTAAGAGAATGAATAATAAGTGTCTTTTGAGTTTCTTCTTCAGTTTCTGTTTCTCTCTCAGAACACTCCTTGGGCCTGTTGAAGGATAATTTGTAACTTTCATAGAAGATATTTTGAGAGAAAAATTTAGATTTTCAAGTCTCTAAAAGTCTCAGTCAAAGTAATGAAGTCCAAGGTGTCTATTAATCTCCCCATGTTCTTGGGAATGAATGAAAAGATCTATCCAGATTTTTTTAGAATAGGCAAGTGAGCAGTTTCTCATATGAGAAGACGGGTTTTAACTGTTGATGAGCATCTAGTAATGAATGCATCTCCAAATTTTTGGAAATCTTATGGCTAGATGCTCAGCCAACGGCTAAAATGTGCCTTCTCATATGAGAAACTTCTCACAATAGACTTACCCTTCTAAAATTTATAGGAGCATCCATATATTGTCAAGTATGTTTTGTAATTGTGTATGCTCTAAAAAAGCACCAAAACAGTCATACCTTGTGCAACAGCAGAGGTTTAAGTTCAGAGCAATATATTCTGCATAATCCCTATAATAAGAGCATCTTCAGCAGACTAGATATTTTAACTTTTCAGTCAAAATAGCTAATCAGAGGGGAATTTATGAGCTCCAGCAGGCTAGTTACATGACTAGCCATTTTAACATTACTCTTTACCACTAGCTACATTTATCTAGCCACATAAGGCTCTCTATATTCTCTCTCCAAATCTTAACCCTTGGATTTTCTTTCAATATAAACTACCACAAATCTCACCATGCAAAATCTAGTTAAATATGATGTTTAGATAAAATGAAGAGCATTGTTGGAATTGAAAGTTAAATAATGAATAGCTAAAATAGTTTTTAGCCACAATAACTAGCTAAAACCAATGTTACTACTGGAGTTGCTCTAAGGCTATTAGAAATGAAATCTTTTTGTCCCTTGTTGGGTGTGGCTCATATTGTAATGGGTTCGTTACATTAGGTCCAATAGTCAAGGAGAGGAGGGCTCTGTAACCCATAGCGGAGCGAAACCTGAATCCTCATTGTCTTATTTTCTCATTCACACTTCTACTGCCCCCAACAGGGGCGGAGGTTCCCTCATGGCTACTTGACCATCATGTCACACTTACTACATCTAAAGGGCAAAATGTTCTGTTTGATTTGGCTTTGAGGAGGGGGACAACTTTAACACCCGGTTGAAGCACATTCCGTGCACGAAAATTCGAGCTTCGAAAGGCAAGGATATGTTTAATGGCTATCCCTATCCCGCCTTGATGGATGGCTATCCCTATTCCGTGCACGAAAAAGGAGCTTAGAAAATTGAGTAGATTGCTATTGTAAGCCTTTTCTTAGATTCTTTGTTTTTTTTTTTTTTAATTCGTTTTCATTTTCTTTCCATCCACTAAATCCATGAATCAAGTAGAACGTTAATGATTTATGCTTTATATTATTCCTTTTTAGGGGCTAATGGGTTTTGTTTAATTTTCAAACATAAAAGATTGGAAGCAAATAGTTGGACTTGGAAAATCAGAATAGTAAGAGCTTGGACATAGCTATATCGCCGTTCAAAGATGTGGCAGATCTGTTTTTAAGTTTGTGAAGTTGGTTTGGAAGTTAAGACTCTAGTAAATACAAGGGTTTTATTTTTATTTCTTTTTTCTTTTTTCTGGTTTTAGTTGCCTTCTTTTGATGCATTAGAACCACGATAAACTTTTAGCCGACAATCCAATGGCCAATATTTTATTGCAATATTTTACATTTCTCTCTGGCTAATTTACCACTCAATGACCATGGAAGCCCATGATCACGAGGGTAAGGGCTGGGCTAGACTTGGTGGCGTTAAACTTAAAGAGGTTTAAAGGTTTGGAGCATTTAAGAAACTTTCAAACATTTTAGACATACATTCTGTATTTAATTAGTGAAGTGAAATTTGGATTAAAACTATATATTTTGATGTAGATTTTGTTTTTAAAACTCAAAATCATATTTTTCCTAAATAAAAATATTACTTTGCTAAAACATTTGAGCAATATAAGAACTTGAATCTATTTATAAACTCTTTTGAAATTTGATTGTGATGGGAGTGAGGTTCTAACATAAAGGGAACGAGGTTCTGACAAGCTTCTTAGTAAGAAGCATGATATTACGAGTCTAGGATGGAGTGTAATCTCTTTAGAATGTTCCTGCTTTTAGGCCTCAGACCAACAGGTTGCATTTTACTAGCAGCTTTACCACTTATGTTGGAGTGGGAGTTTTTGGTGATTGATGAGAGGCCATTTTGGCAGATGGGGAGTATAGAACCCCGTATAGCAATTCCGATGGAGACGCTCTCACTACAAAATGGCACCTTAAAAAAATCACTACTTTAGAATGCCATATCATTTCTCTCAAATGGAACCTTAGAAAACTTAGTACCTTCAAAATTACAATAAAATGTCATCTTATTACAATGCAAAGAAAATAAAAAAGATAATAGACCTATCAAACGTCCTTGTAACAAAAGATCCTTTTCCTTACGAAAATCCACAAACTAAATAGAGCCTTAGGCTCCCTTTGTTTCACGGCTTAACTGTGGGAAAGGAAAAGAAAAAACCACTGAGAAAATTGTTTTTATTTGATTGATTAATGAGTAAAATAGTGATGAAACGGTACATCAACAAAGTTTCGAAAGACAATTTGTACATTTTTGAGACACGTTTGTCTACATGTGCAATGTTGTCTATGTGAACTACACATGTACCAATCATAAAGTGCAACAGTTTGAAAATTTTCTAAAAAGCTTTACTGAAGTCAGTTCTTGGCGAATATTAAAGAAAATCTAGAGATTAAATAAATTAAAGAATTTGAATGTTATGAGTATCTTTCCATATTTTTTTTCTTGAGTTCCTATTATATATACTTGAGATTTTTAATTTCTAATGGTATTTTATCAATTGAGAAACAATGCTAAAGCAGTTTTTTTCCCGCAAATCAGAATTAGCCTTAAGAAATTGTACTTGTGTTTATATGTGTATGTGTATGTGTATGTGTGTGTATGTATCTACAACATGGGAAAATATGAAATGAAGATTATGGAGATGGCAAGTGCAGCCATTAATCTGATAGCAGCTAGGAACTTCCAGAGATGCTCTGGGCATGCACTATATATGTTCAGCATTTTGGATGTGTTTCAGCAAGGGGGACTTCCAGAAATTTTGATGCTTCCAAGAAAAATCATAAATATCTCTTCTTTTCTCAGGAAAATTGAAGAGTCAGGAATGTATTGTACTTGTTTGTCTCATTAAGGAAGAATACATACAACCTTCCTCTCCTAAATACATGATAGATATACATTTACACATAACAACATGCTACCATACTAATATGCCTATCCTTACCACTGCAAGTTAGACTATGATCCTCCATTTCAAATTAACAAATTCCATACGAGAGCATTTTTGTTCACCCAAAAATGGTCACCCATTGCTCACTTAGGCCTCCACTACGAGACGTGTTCCATTCCAGTAATTATGCTGATACAGGGGCAAAATAGGAATGGAACGAGACACATGTCACCTACTGAAAGCCTGGGTGAGCAATGGACTACCATTTATGAGTGTAAGCAAAAATGCTCTCATTCCATAAATACGAGACTCCAAAAATTATTAGGGCGTGCTTGGCAAGGCCTTCTGCATTGCGGTATCCATCACACGCGGCATTGCCAAACAATTTGGATGCCAAATGCAGTTTCCAAACGGGCTCTTAGATTGATCAAAAACTTTTTTCAACTTTCTACTTAAACTCCTGTTTGGCAAACCAGTTCCTCCATTAGCTCCTCTATTAGTACTCCAAATATGGCAATCTCAATCTCTTTCGCCGTCTCTCCCATTTCCTCCCGAATAATTTTCCACCCGTCAATGTCTCTTTGGAAATCCAATTCCACCATCATATCGATGGTCTTAGATTCCATTTCTTTCCAAGAATCTAACCTCTTACAAACCCTTTTCACCATTATTTCACTTTCATTCTCTTCTCTCTCTTCCTCGGCAATTAGGTCCGAAACAAGCCTCTTAGTGTCTCCCGAGACTTTACTGATTTGAAGGCTTGTTTTTCCAAGAACTTCTCTAATAAACTCGTCAAAACTTTCCTCTTCTTTGTCTATAAATTCGTTTTCATCTTCGTCATCTTGTTCTTCTAACATTCTTTTCTCGAGTTCAATAGGATCTAACTCTGCAAGTTTTTCAAATCTGCAAAGGTGGTGCAAAAGTTGACGCTTTGATCCTGTGATTCAAATATAAGAGAACAGAACAATTAGAATTAATCTAATTAATTTGAACTTGTAAGAAAATTAGCTTAGTTTATGGTATTGTGAACTAAAAACATACATGATAGTTGCTAAAGTGAAGAAAGTGAACAAGATTACAAAACATTGATTAGTTGAATATGGAGCTATGTTCGGCCTTTGGATTTGCAAAAGAAAAAGAAAAGAAATCGAGAAGGGGAATAGAAGTGACTAACAAATTTCAAACATTTTATTTTTTCCGCCTATTTTCTTGTTTTTTTTTTCATATTTTTCTCCCTATTTCCCTTGCTAACCCAAAAAAAGAAATGTGTTTTCTTTTCCTTCCCCTCAATAAACCCATGAACCAAACAGAACCTTAATGTTACACACACACACACACAAAGCAAAATGAGACATGGTAGTATAAGAAGTCACCAAATTATAGGTATTATTTTTTAACCTTGAAAAAGAAAAGGGAAAAAAAAAAAAACTTTTGCAAGGGATAAACCTAAGAAAAGGTTGAATTAAATTCCTTCAAAAAGTACAAGGGATTTTCAATATCCGTACCGGGTAATTATGCAGTTTTTTGTGAAAAACGGATAAGATGAACATATTGGTAGGACAATGAGCTCATAATTCAAATGGATTTCACCAAGTAACAAAAACTGTACAAATGTATATGGTGAAGTGAAACACATTTATGAGGATGATGTGACCATTCAAACAATAATAACTCTTACCACCTAAATGTGTATGTGGGTCACATAATAAGTTAAGAGAAAATTGAGAATTTTTAGAAAATATTGGAAGAATTGTGTCATTTTGCGGGATTAAACAGCTAATTAAGTGAACCGTAACGCAAATACAAGACACAAAGGAGATACGTGATAAGTCTAATTGATATTAAAGCAAACCTATTAGTACATGCACGTGCTAAAGTAGCTGAAAATGACTACACAACCAAATTTGCCTTAATGGAACAAAATGAAAAGTCTTTATTTTTCGTTTTTGTTATGTGCATGAAATTAAATTTTGGTACGTACTTTGTATGATTGCATATGTGCATTCAAGATCGTAATCGTCCTCTTCCTTGTCCCCTCCTTCGTGTTCTTCGTCTTCGTCCTCGAATGGTGGGTCTAATACTGACACTGGACTGAATTGGTCTTTCTCTTCTTCTTTCTCATTTGATTGGATTTTTTTTATGGTCTCTCCATTGTTTTCTCTCTCCTGTTGAATGTCATATAATATAATAACTGTTAACACATTATCATAAAGCATATTGGAAAAGGTAAGAATTAGTTTTGTAGTTCATAAAATATATAATTACACAAATTCAAATGGATACGTACTCTAGCTAGTTTTATGTAGGCGTCCTAGTTTGATCTAAAATATTCTTAAAACATGTTCTTCATGAATCCAATCTGATGTTGGATTTTCATAAAAACATGATAGAAAATGAGAATAGAATTAAACCTATCCGAGCTGCTTTGGAAAGCGTAGAACCGATTCTATGGTTCATAACTGGTTTTACAAATTTAAATATTTGACAGATGCCCTTTTGCATAAAAGTCGGTGCTCAAACTAAAATCATTTTTGATAACCAGATTTAACATTCAATATTCCCAAACAGACGGATACTACTTATTTTTTCCAAGTGGGCTCATTGTGTTTGATCATGAATTATACTAAATGAGAACTTTATATATATTTCAACTAAATATATATTGGTTATGGTTACAGAAGGTTTTTTTTTTTTTTGGGTTATGGTTAGAGAATGTTGGATTTTATTTTTATCAATGAGTTCCAACTAATAAAACAAAACCAGTTTTGTCCTGTCCAGGAAATAATTTTCTAGACAAAGGGTCCAAGAAAAGATTTCCGTGGCGGAGACGTAATTAAAAGTTAAGCAAACAAACAAAGATGTTTTTATTGAAGAGAAAATGACATATTTGACCCTTAATTTGTCTGAATTATTGACAGTTGTCTAGGCGTTCTATGGTTTTTTTCTATGTCATTTAAGGTCGACATTCCGGCAAATGAATCCGAATATGATCGTTTACCGACAATCCAAAAAAAAAAAAAACACGTGGAATTTGGTACGAACTCGGTTAAGTCGCGAGTCCACTCGATTTGAATCACTGAGTTTGTGAAAGAAATTGAGCATTTTTGGAGAAGTTATTCAATGAGCCCCTCGCATTATGTATAATGTGACACTCACGTAATGTGACGTTCCAATGATATGAGATTTATGACAAATGAAGTGGAGAATAATGGGTCACCGAAAATAAGGGTCATGACTTATTGTCATGTCACTTCCTTTTATTGGCCACATGGTACACAAGGGCGGAGCCAAAAATTTAATCTAGGGGGGGCACAAGCTTATGCGGGGGTTCGGGGGCAGCGCCCCCGACTCAAATTTTTTTGGGTTAAAATACTTATTTCTTAAAAGAAAAATCTTCTAGTCCTGTTAAATCTGAGAACTCACTACTGTTAAGCATTTCAAAGATACATCAATAACATAATACTATCAAATATGAAATATCAGTCCATTTCAACAATAAAGATGCCAATTTCTTACCAAATATCACAATAAGTAAACCCATACTTTTATATGATAGATCTGCGTTTTAGAGTTTTAGTCCTGTATGTTTATTATAATTACAAACTAGGCCCCATATTGTTGTATTGAGCTATATTTTAGGGGGGGCACAATAAAAAATAAACACAAAACTAAGGATAAATTTTTAATTGTCCAAAAGTGAGGGGGGGCACGTGCCCCCTCTTGGCCCCACGTACCTCCGCCCCTGATGGTACATGTTGACGTGATGTGACGAGCTCACTCAATAATTTTTTGTATTTTTTTATATAAAGCATTTAAGTAGGGTGTGTTTCAGCTGGAACGGATCGGAATACACTCTTTCGGAAAAAAAAAAAAAAAAAAAAATTCCGAAATTTTCGAAAATTAAATAGGTGTTTTAATTTCCGTTCCGATTTTTTCGGAATTTCATTTTCTTTTCCGAATTCGGAATTTCGGAATTCTTCGGAATTTTTTGGAATTGGAAATTTTTATAATTTTTAAAATTTTCGGAATACAAATACTATTGAAAAAGTAAGTCATGCTTTAATAGAGAGTCTCCTACTCTCTCATTTCTCTTCTTATTCAATGTGGGACAAACAAGTCTACATTCTTCCAAATTTTTGGAAAATATTCGAATTTTTTCGGAAAATTTTCGGAAAACATAATTTCGGAATTTTCAAAATTCTCAAAATAATTCCAATTTCGTTTCAATTTTTTTCGGAATTCGGAATTTTGGAATTCAAAATTTATTTTTGGTGCCAAAATCGGAATTTTTCGGATCGGAATCGGAATTTCCATTCCAAATGACACCCTAAGTTTGAGTAATACTATGCTTCCCAAATTTTTATACTTAAAAGTGTTTCTCAAAGGATGTAACAGTACGGCAACGTCTAATACAAGAAGACCGGTTGAATTTTGATTGAAAATTATTCCTAACTACACTGTCATATCATTTGAAAAATATTTTATGAATAGAAATTTTAGAAGAGTAGCATTACTGAAGCTGCTTTATTTTGACTAAACCAACTGTAATTTGGAACTCCACACGGTTGAGTCACGAGTCCACTCGGTTTATATAACTGAGTTTGCGAAAGAAAGTTGAGCATTTTTGTATAAAGTTGTAATTTGGAACTCACTCGGTTGAGTCAGGAGTCCACTCGGTTTATATTACTGAGTTTGTGAAAGAAGTTGAGCATTTTTGTATAAAGTTGCTTAATTTTGACTTAACCAAGTTGGACTCAACTCTGTCCCCGAGTCATATATATATATATATATATATACGACAAAAAGGAAAAAGACAAACCTCTTTCTTGTGGCGACTCGGAGACGCCGCCGGCGATTGTACGCCGGATGAAGCGCTATTTTGAAGAGCAAATCGGAAAGGGCTTTGTTGAAGACATGAAAAAGCTTCACTTTCTCTCTCATCAGATTCAAACTCAATGTCTTCAAAATCATCCTCTGATCTGTAACTATTAGAGGTCTCGAAATCCAAAGACTTCTCTTCATTGCTCTCGGACCAAACAGCACTTTCACGCCTGATATGACTACAAGAGCGAGAAAATCCCAATTCTTTACCACTTTTCTCACACACACACACCACATTTTCCTGCACTTTCTCGCACTTTCCCGGTGATTTTCTACCCAATTTCTTCAAAATCGAACCTAGCAACCCAAACCCCACATTTCTAATCTGGGTTTTTCTGGGTTTCGATGAAAATGAATTTTTCTGAATTTTAATTGCAGATTCAAGAATCAGAGCAGAGGTTTTTGATGGGATTTGAAGAAAAACAGAGTTTGGGGTTTTAGTGTTCGCCGGCGCCGGGAAATTGAGAAACGGCGAGTTTCTGACTTCCGGCGACTTGGTAATCGATGAAAAGCATGAATTGGGCTTTCGATTTTTGATTTGTAAAGTGGTTTTTGATTTGGAAATGGGTTGTTTCTTCAGTTGAATTCTTCTATCGGCAATGTAGTTCTGTAAAAGAAATGGTTCTTGGTCTTCTTGTAATAGCTCGTGTAGATGCTTTTGAGCCATCATTACAATTTACAGAAATCAGAAACTAAAGATTGAAACTTTTCAAAATGGCTCTCAGAGTTCAGAAAAGGGATTGCAATTTGTAGTGAGAGAAAAGGAGTGAGATTTTGAATGTGTTTTGGAGTTTTGAGGCGTGAAGGTGTTGAAGAGGTTTCAACAAAAAGTGGGGTTGAAAAGGGGAAGATTGAAAGTGCACCACCTGGATACATATAGTGGAGAGACAGAGAGAGAGAGAGAGAGAGAGAGAGAGGGCCGAGGGGAAGGAATGAGGAGACTTCCTCATTCAAATCTGGGGTTTACAATATCGAGGCAAGGTTGTGATAAAAAAAATAAAATAAAAAAATTTATTATACACTTTATTTTCTTTTCATAAAAATAAAAATAATTCCTTGTTCAGTCCCATTTTATGTATTTTTTTTATGTTTAGTTGTACCAAAATTATTTTTGTTAAAAATATTAAATGTTAACTTTGTAAAATTATTTTTGGCCATTGAACATCCAACAAAAAAAAAAACAACAAATTGAAGTTTTGAAAATGTCATTGTACTCTTGGAGTAATTCTTTGGTGACAACTTTTATACAACTTTCGTACAACCTTTTAAAAGATATGTCTATCTGTCTCTCCTGTGTCACTGTGGGGTCCAGTGACATCACATGAGAGAGATAGACACATATTTTTAGGAGGTTGTATGAAAGTTGTATGAAAGTTGTCACCAAAAAATTACTCCATTGCTTTTGTGCACGTGAATGCATTCATTCATTCCTTTAAGAAGTTGATTTTTTCTTTAAAAAAAAGGGACATAGCGATAGGGAGGGCAAAAATCCCTCATCCGTCAGAACTCTGTTCTGTCCTGCCCCGTCCTTAATAAAACGGATTTGGAGGAGGTATTATAGAAGTAGGAGTGGGTTTGATAAATAAAATAAAAATTCTATAAGAATTGGGACGAATGTGGTAATTGAAAACACCTCCGATTAAAATCCTCCTCGCCCCGATTAAAGTGTCCAATTTAATAATATACCCTTATACTTACCCTTTATTTGCTAAAATACCATGACTTATATATATATATATATATATATACTTTATACCATGAGCCCATAACATATAAAAAGGAAACAAAAATAACACAGATTAAAAATTGATAATTTTGACTCATAAAATAAGTTAACCCACCATGGTTACTTGTCAATTAATCATGCAATCCATTAATTAACTAAAACATAAGTTTTAAAATTTTATTGAAGTTATTCCGATGGTAAATCCGGCACAACCCCAATAAAAAATCAACCAAATCCGACTCCACTACTAATAGAGTTGGGACAGGTTTGATAAATAACTTTTTAATAGGAGTAAGAGTTGGAAAGAGGCTACTCCGTACCAACCCCGCCCTGTTGCCATCCCTAATAACGGATGAGGAATCTTAGTAGTGGAAAAGTCTACAATGTTGTTTTGGTAATATTATACCACCAAATTTTAGGTCCCAATCAACAGTAACAATATGCAATTTGTAACTTGCTGCAAATGAGGGGTAATTTTTTTAAGATGTTGTTTGATAGTAACGAGGTGTTGTTTAAAATGCCTTTTTTTTTTACGAAAAATTAAGATGACATTTAGTAGTAACAATTGGTCATACTAAGTAGTAATTGAGTTCCCATTAAAATGCAACTATCTAAACTACTTAGTTGTACCAAAGAAGATGACGTGAGTAGTATATAAACTTAGACCATCCCTGAAGTTGAGGCAGAACGAAAAATGTTAAATTAGTATTGGCCTAGGTCCACCGAGAAACAAGGCTCACTTGAATCTATTTATCCATATCTTCTACTCCGTAATAGGATTCTAAAATTATAGTTTAGCTCTATGAAATCTTCTAACCATTTTGAAAGTTAAGCCCTTAAGTACAATCTTCTGGTTCTACCCCTCCTAAGAGCATCCACAGTGGGTCATTGGTACAACAAACTTAAGCTTGGTTTGGCTAGGGAACGCTTGCAACGGGTCAGTGGTACAACAGCGTACCATAGTGAAACTTAAGGAAACTTAAGTTTAATGTATGGCTAAGTTCAGTTATTGTACAGGGCAGACGGCACAATGAGAACCGTGAGGAGCAAAACGGCACACATTGTGCCGCATGAGACTCCAAACGGCACACATTGTGCCGTGTGATATCCAGACGGCACAATGTTTGCCGTGTGATATCACACGGCACAATGTGTGCCGTGTGAAGTTGTCACTTTTATAAAGCCGTGTGATATTACACGGCACACATTGTGCCGCCTACTCCCACACGGCGTCGTTTGATATCACACACGGCACATTGTGTGCCGTTTGATATCACACACGACACTCACATAGTCGTTTGAACAAATACCCATTGCGAGTGTATTTCATCTGTACACTAAACTTACCAAACATCAGCCTTAAGTTTGTTGTAGCCGCTGTGGATGCTCTAAGTCCCCAATTTTAAATTTGTGTATCTGCTTTTGCACAATATTAGTAACTTTATAATAAGGTTGGTAAAATAACTAAATTTACATCCTTGGTACAAATGTGGTGTCATTATTGTTACTATAATAAAGTGCATACCTTTTGTTTTTCCATTTAAAAGCACAAACTTTTATAGATGTGATAGATTTAGCACTTCCTTTAATTAAATGGCTGCACAAACTTTTAATAGGATTGAATCTTGTCTCGAGGCTTCAATTTCTCTCTCTAGAGTAATGGTATATGTTTTTTTTTTTTTTTTTTTTTGGAACAACCAATCTTTTGTTACAGATTTTTAATTACTTTGATGCAACAAAGACAACTTTAGACAAGCCAGCGAGCAATGTCACAGGATCTGCGAGAACAGTGCTGCCTTGTTGGACAACCCGCGGCTTTCCCACGTAGCTTACCCTCATTGCAAATTTGCAACTATTTTACTTATTTTTTGAGAAGCTATTCAGTGCGCCCATCACACTGAGTCATCTTGCTGATATGGTGTGGATTCTACAATCACATAAATTCATGTCACCTTTAAAATTTGGTGCACATAGCGTCTCATGTTGTTTAACATATCCGCTACTAACCATAACTGATTGAAGCGTCACGACATTAACGTAATGACGTAGTATAACAGTCTCAGTGAATAATTTCTCCTATTTTGGGAAGAAATTTTTGGGATGTTTTGAGAGTACCACATATCCATCTTATGTTGTAGCTTGTGATGAATTACAATAACTATTTGAGTAATGCTATACTTTTTAAATTTTTATTTGAAAAGTGCTTCCCCAATAATGTAACAATGGGACCAGATAAACAACTTTCAATCAAAATTCAATTGGTCTTAATATATTAGACCAGACCCGACTACTACATCATTTAAAAAGCACTTGTACGTGGACTAAAAATTTGAGAAACATAGCATTACTAACTATTTTAAGTAGTAAGTTCCTTTTGTGTCTCTTATATAGATCGGAGAAGACCACATAAATTTGTCACGTAAGATTCTCTAAAAATCTAAAATTTTAATAATGATATACTGACACTTTCGTTCACGCCCCCAATCACATTTAACACATTTTGACTCTTGATTTTAGTGGAACCCATATGAGATTTACCAAAATTAAGGACAATCAAATGTTAGGATGTTTTGAATGTTGTTGGGGGTGTGAATGAGGGTGTGGGTGTATCATTACCCCTAAAATTTTCTCTTTTCTTGAAAATAGTCTTCATCCAGGGTAATAGTTGGGACACAACTATTCACACAACTCAATAAATGTGTTTATCTCTCTCTTGTGTTATTTACGTGTTATTGTGGGATCCACTAACACAAAAATAATATAACATACAAACATACAAGTGTACAATATTTTAGGACCACTGGGATGTAACATAGAATTTTGGCGTATTGGATACAATATCTCCAAATCGTTGCCTTTTCTCCCTGAAAACGTTGGAGAAAACGACAACATGTGACGGCCAAGAACTTTATCTCTTTACGTCTCTATATAAACTTAAAAACTTAATCAAGTTCTTTGTGGTCTAGTAGTAAATTTTTTAGGTGTACTACTCAAGAGGTTTAGTGTTCGAGTTATGGGGAGCGTGACCACTGGAGTATTTACCCGGCGCCTCCAGGTATCGGGGGATTAGTTGAGGTGCGCACAAACTGACCCGAACACCCCAATTACAAAAATAAAAAATAAACTTAAAAACTTTCTCTGTCTACAAAAAATAACCAAACGGCATATGCGCACTACATATATATATATAAAGCACCCCACGCGTGACTGAGGGAGAGCGTCCGTAACCTGTTACACTTGTTCAGTACCACTTCAATTTTACAGTATTAACAGCTTTAATTCAAAAGTATGTGGAGTATTGACGTATTGTTAATCAGTGTCATCCATCTATATATACGTGACACTTATATTCTTAAGCAGATTTTAAAAAATGAATTTAAAAATCAATTATGTAAAAAGTGATAAAAAGTGAGAAATTTTAAAATTGAGAAATTTTTCATCTTTTTGTGAGAAATTATCACTTTTTACACAATTCGTTATTTAGATTCGTTTTTTAAGATCCGTTTAAAATCTGGACTGCACCTATATGTACACATATATTGCCGATTAATCTTTTCGAAGGTTTTTTTTTTTACCAAAATAATATACTTTTTCAAAGGTTTTCAAAGCTACAGTTGTACTATATAAATGTTGTGATAATATTCGATGAGCCGAAATTTTAAATTGGTGGGAGGAGGTTGGTATTCAATAGATACAGCCAAGATCTAAGGAGGGCGTCCTGTCGTTATTAAAGTGAGGGCTTCTATTTTGACCGTCGAGTCGTAAAAATTGTAAAATGATCTGACGGTCAAAACAGAGGCCTTCTCTTTAATAAAAAGATAGCGCCCTCTTTAGAGAATTTTCGTCAATAGATATATACATATATATACAGTGGCAGACTTCTATAGGAGTTGGTTCAATAACAAGGATTAATCAATTACTCCTGTAAAACGAGAGAGTTGTTATAATTCAAATGTTTTATAGATACAACTCCACAAAATCGTTGAAAGTTAAGGACATGTTTGATAATAATAATGTTTTATGTACTAAAATAGATTGCATTTATTTATTATTTTTCAGTTGAATTTATGACCAAAAAAAAAGCCGTGAAAGGGAAAAAGCGCAACAAAATTAATTTTAGAATTAAGATATGGTTAAAATGATGCAGGTATAATTTCTTTTTTTGGTTAGGACTCTTGTTAAAAGACAGAGTAGATTAGCTATGTTTTTCAAAAATAGCAAGAATACACATTGATTTAATGCTATATATATATATATATGTGTGTGTGTGTGTGCGCGCGCGCGCGCACACGCGCGTGCGTGTATAAAAAATGTGAAGAATTATAGAGTTATCACGCAATAAGCGTCTGATTCCACTATATCATAGATATATTAGATTTGTAAAAATTGACTAATGATAAATAATCTGAGTGTGACTAAATTAAAGTAATAAGAAAAAGTAAGGGGACAAATTTTGGAGTACGTGGGCTCCACAAAGAAAATGTCTTGGGTCAAATATTTTGAACGAGCTGAATAAGAGTATTGCTCGGGACACAAAAGGATAACAAAGAGATGTTCACAAAAGGATGGGGCACCCATGTGGCAGTAGGACCCACCACAGTTAACTCAACCCATGAGATGACACATGGGATGTCATATCATTTTGTGAGCATCTTTTTTAACGCTTTCGTATTTCAAACATTGTCTGCTGAATAATTACCATTGGACTAACTATTTATATCTAAAGAGTAATTCTTGGGGCACAACTTTCACGCAACTTTTTGCTTACAACCTCACCATCTCTCTATCTCTCTCACTCTCCTCATGGGTCGTACAGTGTCAGTGGCCCCCATAGTGCCTACTATTGGATACAATGGATATGAAACTAATGAACAATGACTAAACATAAGATCAAAGCACGTATGAATACGTTGTCCGAAAAACAAGTTTACGTCCTACACACCATTGTTTTATAGACTACGACGCCTTGTACATGAGGATACTACAATCTAACATCTGAAGTACACCTAAACTTCAGTTGTTCTGCAGAATATGTATATAAATTGTTCTCAATTGACTCTAGAATAGATGAAGAAGAGAAGATAAAATCTGAAAATCAAAGTTTTTCAAAATAGATAAGTACATTTTATATATAGAGATGTCTATTGGGTAAGAGTTACCTCTCTACACAAATGGTTGTGTCTAAACATCTATACACTACATGTCACGCCCCGGAGTAGCCAAAAATAGAAAAAATTTAAAATTTCCTTTCTAGACCCATAGGGAATGACAAGTTACATTAACTGATTGTCATTTCTATATTTTACACATGGTTAAAGAATAAGCGGAAGCATAAAAACATCTATTGGCATTTTTCAATAGAACTCAAATGTCTGGGACTTAATTATTACATCATGAGTCTAGATAAGAGATCTATAAAGGCAGTCTAGGGCGATCTATTCTGATCACAATTCATATCGAAAGCATTACCTCGGATAGAAGACAATAAAGCAAATTAAGTAATTCTAAATACAACTATGTTGGAGTCATTCGCTTCAACTTATAGATCTTCCGTGTCCCTTTGGGTAGACCTCATCTTGATAGTCATCACTTACGAAATCTAGAAGTGATATGTCTAGGGCAGAGGGAAGAGCCGTTAGCTTTTGAAGCTAAGTGAGTTGACATAACCGATCACTCCTAATACAAACAATAATATACAAGTACCACAAATATCTCAAACTAAACATTTGATAAGCATTATCTCACTATGTATGATTTATGATATGGTAATATGAATGAGATACGAAATGATGCACCATCGATATGTTTGACTTTACTCGACCACAGACACCACAACTGACTCATGTGACTTGTTACATTACCAGTGTAATGTCGTTGGCTTAGAGTAGAATGATTACGTTGCTATCGTCGCCTAGCAGGGCCCTATAGCAGTTTTGGTTTTAAAAAGAGTGTAATCATTGGACTCTTAGGCCCTCGTGACCTTGCCTAGAGAATAGAATAGTTACAACGCTATCGTCGCCTAGCATGACCCTATAGCATTATAAAAGGTAACTGTTGCATTCAATGTTCAGATGGATACTTTGCTATCGTCGCCTAGCATGGCCCTATAGTGTATCAACCATCAACTCATGTTCCACCCCAATGATTTCAATGGGTACCTTTGCTATCGTCGCCTAGCATGGCCCTATAGCATTTCATCGTTGTTCCCATTGATTTGACTGTACCATTCAGACCTCCGCGATCCACACAACATGTATGACAGTATGACTGGGTTAGTCCCCTTGACTAACCATGCAGACGTCAACATTGACATCATGACTCGATTACGCCCATATGAATGTCCATGTGATTGCATAATTGTGAAGCATAATAAGCATGTATAACGATAATTAATAACTAAGCATGGAATTTGGATAATAAGCATGCGTTCATCATATAAACAGTAAATCTAAACGTACATATATATAATACTCATCAGTCATGTCCATACAGGATACACTAGATATTCACATAATACACATAGAGTAAATCTATAATATACCAAGTGAGTTAGGACGACTCACCTCGATGCGGGTGCGTAAAAGCAAGCGTGACTGCGGTTCCTCAGGGAGTCTCCGCTCCTTTCTCCGATCTCTTCTTACTCTTACTTCTGCTTTGAGCTTCTGTGCGTGTAGGTGTATATATTGTATGTGCATGTGTGTGTAGAGAGATTGTGCTAAGAGTGAAGAGAGAGTGGTGTGTGTATAATGTGTGGTGTTTTAATCTCTTTTCAAGCTCTCAACCTCACTCTCGGGTTCTCTCCCTCTACAATTTTCTGTGTGTGAGTATGTAATGTATGTGTGCCCAGAATATGTGCATGTGGTATAAGTATGTGTCACGCCCTGACGTAGCATAAATATGGAAAGCGTTTAATTTCCTTTATGGACCCGTAGGTCGCGACAGTTTGAAGGATCGATTCCGTCCCAAACGTCGAACAACGATAAACAATAATTAGAGTAGAGCAATCAAAGCTTACAAATATTTTTCTAACTTATTACATATTACAGCACGGGGTCTCTAAAGGCACAAACCGCCTTAAAACAAAACAATAACTTAATATCTATTACAGTCATCCTTATTACAACCAAGTTTATCACTTAAAACATATAAAATTAAATTCCCTTTCCAGCAGGGATTTTCAGTTTGCATAGTCATACGGTCCAGCAATATCATAACCTGAAAAGCCTGAACACGAATGTCCAGGGCGCGTCAACGCCGTCAGCTTCAAGAAGGTGGTGAGTATTAAAAACATGACTTTGAATGTAAAACATACTCATTTACCTCTTTTCCAATTCTCATTAAATCCAATAAGTTTATATTAAAGCATGGAGGTCATTTTAGGAAACAAGCACAATATTATTTAAAAGATGTAATTCACATATATGTGACCGTGTATGAAAACAATGCACCATCTCATCTTACCGACTCTTTTCTTTCGACAAAATCCAACAACCCACCATCACACACCGGTATCTTTGAAACGCTAAGATAGCCACACTTTAGCACAGGGGTGCTAGTGAATGTCCAGTTTGCCTCACACTTTGGTCCGGGGTACCAGGGAATGTCCATTGCCTCACACTTTGACTACCTAATCCACCATGCAAATACCGGAGGAACCCTCACGCAGTATCCAGACTCGGGTATCAGGGAGTGTCCGTAGGCCACACTTTAGCACTTCCACGGGTGCCAGGGAATGTCCAAGTTCGGCTTCACACACTATGACGCTACCATGGTCATCAGGGAGTGTCCAGTTTTGCCACTGTCGCATTTCAAAGACACCCTCGCCGCAATCTCAATCACAACACACTTTCGTTCTCACTTACCAGGGAATGTCCACATCACAATCTCAACCGCACTTACTATGCCACACTGACCATTACTCTTTTCCATACTGACCAACATTCACACTCACCATGCATGTACAACTGACACCACATGTATGTCATGAAACTTTAAAACATGAGGCAAATTACTGAATTATATAAACGACGTGCGTACGGGGATTGATAAGTCACAATACAACATTTTAATCGTTCAAATATAACCAATTAAGATTCTGATTTAATAAATTCCCAAATAGAGCTTTAACAGTTCATAAAATACCACCCAAACAGTTCTTTAACCCAAAACAAGCAAGAACTAGAAACTGCCAAAAGTCGCGCGCGCGGGTCGCTCGCGCGAGGGGTCGCTCGCGCGATATGCCCAATTTTTGTTTTATTATAAAAACCTTTCTTTCTGCCAGAGTACAGGAAGATCACGTGCGCGGGTCGCTCGCGCGGTCTGCTCGCGCGATCTGCCTAATTTTCATTTTTCTAATTAAAATCTTTTCTGTCTGCCTGAAACTACGCGGGTCGCTTGCGTGAGGGGTCGCTCGCGCGGGCCGCTCGCGCGACTCTTGCTCTCGCGATCGCGCATGCGAGATGAAGCAGAGACTTCATCTTCCTCGTGAAACTGCTCTGTTTCAGAATTTCAGGGTCTTTTTGACCCATTTTCAAATCCGAAAGCAAATAGGGCATGTAATATATGAAATTCTTTGTTTTTCAACAAGGATTAAGAATATGTAATCAATTTTACATGATTCAATCTATAACTTTTAAATTTTATGAAAGATTAAAAGATGATAAAACTTTAACCCCTAATATACTTTCTCCTATGAACAAATTAGGCCTCAATACTTTAAACATAGTCTATATATCCCGTAATATTTCATAATCATCTAAGAAAACAGATTTTGATTGAGTTTGAAAAATTATGATTTTGAAGTTCAAGCTTCCATGGACCAAATTAGCAATGGTGGTTCATCTATACATATACACAATCAGTAACTAAGCATAGAATTACATTTAGAGTGAGTTTAAAATACTCACAAAGATTAGAGATTGAAGAATTGTTGAGAAGGAAAAACAATATAGGAAAGTTCAAACCCAAGCTTTGGCTATAGGGATTAAGCTTTCTCTCTCCAGAAATTTCAGTAAGATAACTCTCAAGCTCTCTCTTTTCTCTCTGTATTTCTTCCTCACTCTCTCAATTTCAGTTTGTAAAAATGCAGAATGAGAGTTGTAAGAGGTGAGGTGTGGGTTATATAAAGCTCAATGCATGGAGGCCAAGTTGTGAGATGTGAATTTCACTCTACAAACTAAATTTGGTTATCATTTACATAGCATTTGAAGCACATGGCCCATAAACACTGAAATTATACGTATATATGTTCCAATAAAATCTGAAGAGGCAAGTTTAGGTGTGTAGGGGTCAAGCTTGAGTTGTTTGGCAATGAGAGCTTAAGGCACAACAATTGCACATACGCAAATGCAATATCCAAACAAGGCCTTAACAATGATGAGTTTTCATAAATGGCAAGTAAAGTGTATGTCACATCTAGCTTTACATCACTTCCAAAATCTGTGGAAGTTTAGCACAGCGCGGACAGTTTTGAACACAAACTGGTATTTTTAGAGCGCGGTGATCACCACAAAAATACCGAAAATTCATTTTAACGTAAGAAATGGTTTTATGGTTTTATAAAAATACTGATTGAGTTAAAAGAAAATATTTCCATCGTTTTGAAATACAGTTTTGAAATCCAACACAGGTATCATTAATTTTATAAAATCGCAGTTTGACCCCAATAAGACTTTCAAATATGTAATTAGGCAAGAAATAAATTTTACACATAAGAATTGTAATTAGATAAATGCAGACAATATAATTTGATTTTAAATATGATAATGCAAATACAGATTAATTAAATGAAATGTAGGTTGTTACAGTATGTGTGGGAGGGGAGTGTTTTGACAAGTGTCACATATGAGGTTACATGTGTGCCAAATATAGTGCGATGGGTTCATGCGTGCCACATGTAGTGGGTGCCCATGCATGCTTGCCACGTGGTGAGGTGGGTATTGTTGGCCTAAATGTGGAAACCTTTAGAGGGGGGGTGAGTAAGGTTTTAGCGGAAATTAACTTTTTAAAAACTTAATAGCAAATTAAACACAATCACCAGCAATTATGTAACGAGATAAGGAAAGAGATACTAGCAAACCGATTTTTCAAGTGGTTCGGCAATCGCACCCCGCGACCTACGTCCACCCCTCAAGAACACCTCTTGAGGATTCCTTAATCCGATCTACTTACGAGTGTAGACTAAACCGTTTCCCGGAGCACTTACGGGTGTGCACCAAACTGTTACAAGAGCCTATGATCTCTCCCAAAGAAGAACACCTCTTCTTTGCACACAAGGGTAACTAACCCTCACTCTTTACAATTTATTTTGATACAAATTGAACTCTCTTTATAGAGTGGATAATACAATTGAAAGCTCACTACAATTCACTCTCTCAAAGATTACAATTGAAAGCTAGAGCAAATTGATAAACTCACACAACTAGGGCTCAATTGTGAATGATTAAGAATCAACAAGTTGTGTGATTGAAATAGATGTTTTCCAATAGATTGATCAACATAAAATGGTGTGGGAAAATATGTATTTATAGGCCAAGAAAGATTATAGCCGTTGGTGGCAAGTTTGGTAATTAAAAGCCCCTTTAAAAACTAGCGGTTATGCCTTTTCAGGTCGCTTCAGTCGACTGGAACATGAAGCAGTCGACTGGTCCTTGAAGCAGTCGACTGAGATGTGTTTACAGAGGGTTCTGTTTTCATTCTGCTCACTTCGGTCGACTGCATCGGGCCCTCAGTCGATTGCACCCTTCAAAAATCAGTCGACTGGTTTTCTGCTGATTTTGGCAGACTGACACCTCTTCACTAAAACGGCCATAACTCCCTCTACAAAATGAATTTTTGAGATCCGTTTAATGTTTTGGAAACTAGATTCAAATACCTTTCCAACCATATAAAACTCAATATCTAATTATTCTCCAATTAGTTGGGGTATTGCTTTAAAGATGACCCATTTAAAATTTATTTCCAAAACTTTAACTTTTAGCATTTGTTTGAGCCCCTAAGAGTGTGAGATCAAGATGTCTTACAATGATGGTCCTAGACTTCAACCAAGGATGAAATATCTTCAAGTCTTCAAGCTTGATCCTTGTTGAGCTCCTTGTAATCTTGATCTACATCTATTAAATCTCATGCACACAAAGATGTTAAAACATTGATACAATATTAATACATGAGACTATATGAGCATAAAAATGACTATGATAATAACAAAGAATGAATCAATATGAATCATGTAATTATCATAGCATATTTGACATCATCAAAACATAATTAAATATGCCTTAATATACCTTAAGGCTAACAATCTCCCCCTTTTTGATGATGGCAAACAACCAATGAAAGATATGCCAATATAAGCACAATTTGGTCATTTTCATATTATCATTCATAATGGATATCAAATGTTGAAGAACATGAATGATAACTACCCAAATACTTCTCCCCAATACTTCTCATATTTCTCCCCCTTTGACATTGTCAAAAAGATTTGGGGATAAAACACAAAGCTCCCCCTCACAATAGGCATACAAATCAAAAGGCCAAAATGATACCAAAAAATAAACAAATATAACCACATGTGATAAAATGAATACATTAAAGTGCTCCCCCTAAGTATGTGCAATGATAAAAGATACCAAAAGATATGAAAAGAGAGCATATTATCCCAAAAGATACCAATTATAAAGTTGGAGAACTCAAAATATAAGATAAACAACAATTCAGTCGGATCAGTCGACTCCTCAGTCGAGGTCCCTAGGCAGAGAGTTTAAAACAACAATGCAGTCGACGCCACAGTCGACTTAACAATGCAGAATCAAAAAATTCAAAACTTCACACCTGAATCAGTCGACTGTGTCGGGGTACCAGTCGACTGCTTTGTTCAGCAGTTCATAAAAATGACAGTACAGCAGCAAAAATTTGAATGATTCACAAAACATCATTTTGTCTAATCATTCTAAAAACTTTGTCTAATCAAACAAAAGCATATCATCATTTTTCAAATAAGCAATATCAAGAGCATGATGATTTAAGTAAAGACATATCCAAATCACAAATGGATGAAACAAGATTATGCATAAAAAATCAAGAGAAATATCAAAACAAGTTAATCTAGCCTACTTCTACTAGGCTTAAGATAAGAGATTTAACCATTGTCCAAGCGCCTCTTGGATGCAACATTTGCTGAGTAGGTAGGAGAGGATCCCTTCACAACCCAAACCATATTAACTTTCTTTCGAAATAAACATTTATAATTAACATGCCCCTTTTTCATGCAATAATGACAAGTTACATGGGAGAGGGTCTCATTTGAGATTGATTCCTTAACAAAGAATTTCTTGTGAGGAATTTGAGAATTTGAAGTAGAGGATGTGGACTTTATAAAGAAGCTTTTGTACTTCTTTTCCTTATATGTGGGATTAAATCCCAAACCGGCCTTATCAAAAACACATTTTTGTTTACCCAAAAGCATATTCAAATTTTGTTCACCTTGGATAAACTTGGCCAAAATTTTTGTCAAATCATCCACCTCATTTCTCAATTCAACCTTTTCCTTTTCAATAAATTCACTTGAAGGTTGATTGGTTGAAACAATCTTTTCTTTTCTCAAAATTTCATTTTGAGATTTTAAATCATCCAATTGCTTTTTCAACTCCAAATTTTCTTTTTCAATCTTATTTGAAGATTGTGCTCTTAATACAAGTTTTTCATTTTCAATCTTCAAAGATTCATTTTGGGATCTCAAAATATTTAACTCATTTGAAAGTTTGGAAAAATTCTTTTTAAGAGTTATATATTTGATTCCCAAATTTTCCATCTCCTCGTGTAATTCTTCAAATGCACTTTGAAGTTCATCATAATCATGAAATTGAATAATTGAGGTTGGTTTAGAATTTACCCCAAAATATGTAGTTTTCATGGATCTTAACTCAAAAATTTTCAAAGACTTTTGAAAAAAGAAGAGCCGAGGCTCTGATACCAAATGTTGGCCCAAATGTGGAAACCTTAGAGGGGGGATGAATAAGGTTTTAGCGGAAATTAACCTTTTAAAAACTTAATAGCAAATTAAACACAATCACAAGCAATTATGTAAAGAGATAAGGGAAGAGATACTAGCAAACCGATTTTTCAAGTGGTTCGGCAATCGCACCCCGCGGCCTACGTCTACCCCTCAAGAACACCTCTTGAAGATTCCTTAATCCGATCTACTTACGGGTGTAGACCAAACCGCTTTTCGGAGCACTTACGGGTGTGCACCAAACCGTTACAAGAGCCTATGATCTCTCCCAAAGAAGAACACCTCTTCTTTGCACACAAGGGTAACTAACCCTCACTCTTTACAATTTATTTTGATACAAATTGAACTCTCTTTATAGAGTGGATAATATAATTGAAAGATCACTACAATTTACTCTCTCAAAGATTATAATTGAAAGCTAGAGCAAATTAATAAACTCACACAACTAGGGCTCAATTGTGAATGATTAAGAATCAACAAGTTGTGTGATTGAAATAGATGTTTTCCAATAGATTGATCAACATAAAATGGTGTGGGAAAACATGTATTTATAGGCCAAGGAAGATTATAGCCATTGGTGGCAAGTTTGGTAATTAAAAGCCCCTTTAAAAACTAGCCGTTATGCCTTTTCAGGTCGCTTCAGTCGACTGGAACATGAAGCAGTCGACTGGTCCTTGAAGCAGTCGACTGAGATGTGTTTACAGAGAGTTCTGTTTTCATTCTGCTTACTTCGGTCGACTGCATCGGGCCCTCAGTCGACTGCACCCTTCAAAAATCAGTCGACTGGTTTTCTGCTGATTTTGGCAGACTGACACCTCTTCACTAAAACGGCCATAACTCCCTCTACAAAATGAATTTTTGAGATCCGTTTGATGTTTTGGAAACTAGATTCAAATACCTTTCCAAACATATAAAACTCAACATCTAATTATTCTCCAATTGGTTGGGGCATTGCTTTAAAGATGACCCATTTAAAATTTGTTTCCAAAACTTTAACTTTTAGCATTTGTTTGAGCCCCTAAGAGTATGAGATCAAGATGCCTTACAATGGTGGTCCTAGACTTCAACCAAGGATGAAATATCTTCAAGTCTTCAAGCTTGATCCTTGTTGAGCTCCTTGTAATCTTGATCTACATCTATTAAATCTCATGCACACAAAGATGTTAAAACATTGATACAATATTAATACATGAGATTATATGAGCATAAAAATGACTATTATAATAACAAAGAATGAATCAATATGAATCATGTAATTATCATAGCATATTTGACATCATCAAAACATAATTAAATATGCCTTAATATACCTTAAGGCTAACAGGTATGCATGGTTGTCACATGGTTGGGGGTGGGGCCCACATCTCAATTTGCGTACAATGCTGCAAAGTGGGTGCGAGACTGAAAGTGTGTACATATACAGGGCTGTGTACGGGTCTAAGTGTAGCTCCGTCTACGAATTTTGAACTAGAATTAAAAGTCGGGTTTACGACTACTACGATTATAATACTACTAAAATATAACGACACAGTCGTTGGGACGACAGTCCTAAGGATATGATCTTAACTAAGATTATCCTATCGAGATTACTATAACTAAGCTATTCCTAAGATGCCGTCATTAATCAAGATTAAGGCTAGGAAGTTCCTACATGGAATTCTTGGAAATTTCAGGTGCTACACAGTCCAAGAATTATCAGGTTTTACAGGTCCACGTGTACTTCAGTCTGGGTCAATCACAGTCCGAGTCTATAATAAAATAAATATCGATACCATATAAAAATCACAACTACAGTCACGGGGCTATCGGGTCTGCAATATAACATAATTACAACTTATAATATTAAACGACAACGGGTCCTACTAATAAGATCTGGGTTTAAATAAAAATACTAGTACTAATATAATCTCAATAATAGTCAGGTGATTAAACTATCAATAATAATCACAACTTATAATTACAGAGCTAAATAAAGTCGAATATGAAAATCCTAATTGTGGTCACAGCTATTGGGTCCGAATAATAGTATAACCTATAATATTAAAATATTAACTGATGACGAATAATATTAACATAATATTAATATACGATATAACCCATAGTTATAAACTTAGCAAATTACAGATATTTAAATAATCGATAATTAAAACTTAAGCGATAATAATATTAAAATACGACATTAATATACGGGGTTGGACTTAGCAATTAAAATCACATTAACAAAGCGATACAAATTCTATGAGTATAAAAATCTTGAACGCCGTCAAATATATAATACGTATATTAGTACAGGCTACGGAATTAATTACCAGAAATAAACTCATAAATGCAGACATAAATCCGGGGATCCCTTTTATATATGTAGGAAATTTGCGGGTATTACACTACATATATATTAGTATATACACGTTTATCAACCATTAGAATAGATGAAGTTCAAACAATTCAAAGTTTCTACATGAAAAGTTACAACTCTTCACAAACTGGGTTCGATCGACCTGTCAAACGGGTCTGGTCGAGTGCCCCTCTACCAGAAATGTTTAAAAACTTTACATGACTGTTGACCCGATCGAATGATCGAAGGGACCCGGCTGACCGCTCAAACACTTCTCTGCCAAAAACTTGTAACTTAACATTCCAAGTCTTTCCCGGAGCATTGAGCTAGTCCATAACGATCCTAATGATCCCATTGAGCTTATATAACCTCTCATTCACACCCTGAATCTAACAATCCCCCACATGTGAATGAGTATGGCTACCTAAACAAAAACGAAATACAATAAACTACGAGAGCAATTCACGAATTTGCGATGCGTTGGGAGAGTGTCTTTTGGACTTAAACTTTTCCTTAGTGAATATCTACTGGATATACTTGGTGACGCAATGTACATCAACTATTGAATTGTTCAACCTTTTGGTGTAAACCAACACTAGATAACACACACCACCTATCCTTATACACATTAATTCATTCGATTGTGTTCATTTTGGTCGTGAATATAATCCTTATTCATGAGAACTCTTAGAGAACCAAGCCTTTGAAGTTCTTATAGAAGAGACCCTACTTCCACTCTCATATAGGTGATACCAATTTACAGTACTAACATTTACTCATCAATATCATTAAATATGAACATAACCTCAACAAATTTTTATTACACACTTTGAATAATATACATGAATAGAGCCACATTAAAGGTGTGTTTACAACATAAACTTTCCCAACTAGTTTGCCTATTGAACCTAGATCTTGGGATCTCCAGTCAACTAGGTTAGGTTTCTGCCAGGTTGTTCAATGTATTGGCTTTAGGCCCATATCTTTCGTTGTAGATTGAACTTGATCTCTAGGCAATCCTTTCGTAAGAGGATCATCAATGTTTTCCTTTAACTTGATAGAGTTAATCGTGATTACACCACTACATAGAAACTGCTTGATTGTGCTGTACCTTCGTCTTATATGCCTTAACTTGCCATTATAGACGACATTCTTAGCTATGGAAGATGCCGCATTACAGTCACAATGCACAACTATGGCCGTTACCGATTTTAGCCATAATGGAATATCTTCTGGGAAATTTCGAAGCCATTCTGCTTCATCACCTACCTTGTTTAAGGCTATGAACTCTGATTCCATCGTCGAAAGTGCTATACTCATTTACTTAGTTGATTTCCAAGAAATCACAGTTCTACCTAAAGTGAATATATATCCACTTGTAAACTCAGTCTCTTGACTATCCGAAATCCAATTCGCATCGGAATATCCCTCTACCACGGGTGGGTATCATGTATAGTGCAATCCATGACTCATGGTATGCTTTAGATATCTTAACACTCTCACAAGAGCATCCCAATGATCTCTTCCCGGATTGCTAGTGTATCTAGCAAGCCTTCCCACAGAATACGCAATGTCCGGACGTGTACAATTCATGATGTACATCAAATTCCCGATTACTTGCGAATATTCAAGTTGAGATATCCTTTTACCCATATTCTTCCTGAACTTACAATTGGAGTCAAACGGAGTTACGACCGATTTGTTATCCAACTATCCAAACTTCTTTAATATTTTCTCAACATAATGTGATTGTGTGAGAAGATATGCTTCGAAAGTTTGTCTTACTTGTATATCAATAATAACATCGGCATTACCCATGTCCTTCATGTCAAGCTTGAGCTTAACATTTTTTTGGTTTCATTGATAACTTTCTTATTCTTTCCCGTAATAAATAAGTCATCAACATACAAGCATACAATAACACATGAGTCATCAAACTCCTTGACATACACACACTTATCGCATTCATTGATTTTGAAACAATTTATGATCATGGTGTGGTCGAATTTCTCGTGTCATTGCTTTGGAGCTTGTTTCAAACCATAAAGAGACTTAACAAGTCAATGCACTTTATGTTCTTGTCTCTTCACAACGAAGCCTTTCGGTTGTTCCATATGGATCTCTTCATCTAGATATCCATTGACGAATGAGGTCTTTATATCCATTTGATGTAACTTTAGGTTATAGACTGCGGCTATAGCGATTACTATCCTAATGGAAGTAATCCTAGTAACCAAGGAATAAGTATTAAAAAAATCTATTCCCTCTTTCTGTCTATAGCCTTTTGCAACTAGCCTAGCTTTGTACTTATTGATGGTATAATCGGCTTTGAGTTTCTTCTTAAAAATCTATTTGCAATCAATTGGTTTACTGCCCAGAAGTAAGTCAACCAACTCCCATGTATGGTTTTGCATAATGGAGTCCACCTCACTATTTATCGCTTCTTGTCAATAAGGCGCTTTGGGCGTACTCATATTTAAAGGTTTGAGGTTCACCTATGGTAACTACTGTCACGAAATCCGATCCAAAAGAAGTAGCTTTTCTAGCTCTTTTGTCTTTCTAGGAGCAACTTTTATTTCTTCGTCATTCTTAGAACTTGAAGAAATCTTTTCATTACTTCTTTTAGGTGCTAAATT
Source organism: Hydrangea macrophylla (assembly GCA_033977485.1). Lineage (NCBI taxonomy): Eukaryota > Viridiplantae > Streptophyta > Magnoliopsida > Cornales > Hydrangeaceae > Hydrangea > Hydrangea macrophylla. The sequence continues at coordinate 97,535,000 of CM066999.1, read as the reverse complement.
TTGTCTTTCTTCCCTAAAAGGAAAGATGTTTACGAAGAACTCAACATCTACCTATTCCATGAATGTGTTGACACGAATGTCTACATTCTCAGACTTAACCCCAAGGAATCAGTATGCAGCACTATTATTAACATGGCCGATAAAACACAATCTACGGTCTTAGGTCCTAATTTTTTTTCATTTAGGAAGAGGAATTTGTACCTTAGCTAGACACCACCACACTTCGAGTTTTTTATACGAGGGTACTCTACCTTTCCAAATTTCATAAGCAGACTTGTTAGTCTTCTTATGTGGAATTCTATTAAGAATGACATTAGCCGTAAGACTGGCATCCCCCCAAGAGTTATGTGGCACACCCGAGCTATTTAGCATAGCATTTTCCATTTCCTTAAGGGTTTTATTTTTCCTCTCAGCTACACCATTTTGTTGTGGTATATATAGTGCAGTGGTTTCATGAATAATCCCATTATTAGCACAATACTTGGTTACTGGAGTTGAATCATATTCACCTCCTCTATCCGATCTAACTCGTTTTATTATTCAAGATAATTGATTTTCAATTTCAGCTCTATATGTCTTAAACATGTATCATACCCAGGAAACACCCATATGGCTCTAGGATACGTGGCACGCCACCAAGACACACAAACTACCTCTAAGGGTCTATTATTAATCATAAAATACAGAGTTATAAAATGTTTTTCCAATTAAAATACTTATAAAATATTTCTTTTTCAAGCAGGGTAATCCAATCGACTGATCGAGGACCCAGTCTACTAGAAATGCAAATTGAAGAGAGCACCATTCTGGGAATCCCCTGTTCCGGTCGACTGGTTGATCCGGATACTGAGATTTTAGAGGCCCAGTAGACTGAAATTCGGTCCGGTCGACTGAAACCCTTGGTTCTCAGAACGTAGAGTTCTCGAAAACAATCTAGTAGATTGGATCAGACACTCGGTCGACTGGTTCACAGCAGCAGAACCAAATTCTACAGCAACCCCTGCTTAACAACCAAGTCTCCAATCAAAATACATAACACTTAATAAAACAACCAAACCCAACTGTATAAACATACCCACACGAACTTACAATATCCACGAGTTTCTTAGTCAAAATTATTACAAGTTTGAAGTCTGGATTAAGGACCGGTACAACATTAAACAAGTTTTACAAGTTAAACATTCTCGAGTATAAACACTAAACCACTCCAAGAGTTCCCCGTGCTTTCCACGCCCGTTTACTCACTTCTTCGGGTCCTCATTGGCATGATTACCTACAATGGTTATTCAATAACTACTACAATGTATAAGCTATATGCTTGTGAATGACATTAATTGGAAACATGAATTAACAACAAGTTATAATCCATCCAAATTACATTCAACTATAGTTGTCGGAGATACATGTATTGTTACCCTCCATCCAGTTTGTGATTCCTCCATGAATCCACACAACCGATAGATACCCACGCCTCTCTCTTCAGACGTGTAGTATCCAATAGCCTCTAGCGGCCCAATAACAATACACTCAATGATTAGTACAATTACACCATTGACCCAAATAGACAAACTAACATGCCTATATAATTCATCACACCATGCTTTTTAACATATAATTGGGTCTTATTAATCACATGGATTTGCCCAAAATTAACTAAACAAGCTAATTTAGTAGACATGCTTGGCATACAAATGAAGCAAAACATGAAATCAACCCATTGAATCCCCAAATAATATCACTCACCTCGTAGCAATCGCTCGTAATTCCTAGATTATTATTCCTCTAATTGTCGGGTACAATTCCTATATCAAAATTATAGATTATAAACAAAACTCCCAAAAATGGGTAGCAAAAAAACTATCACGAAACTTAACCAAATTGGTATCTACACGTTAGACTCACCTTCAGCAGTCCGAATATGTAATCAGAATTGAAATTGAACGTCAAACGGCATGGCAATCGACATCGAACGGTTCGTCGAATTTCCTTCGCAACTCTTGAACTCTCTCTGTAATCTCCTAGCCGAAAATGAAGAAGAAGGCAATTGGCCTTGACATGTGTCATCAAAGACACATTTCACTCAACATGTGAATTTAACTTCCAATAATTATGCTTACCTCCCCTAATCTAATGTGTTGCAATTATACCCCTACAAGTTATGAAGCCATATTAAAACTATCCCAAACCTAAATGGATATTTGTCTATGTCTCGCATGGGTACCATAAGTGCTCCCATATAATATTATGAAGTTTCTAATTAGCCTACTAATTATGTAGCATATTCAATTCGTACTCACAAAGATATCCCAACACCCACTAACATGAAATAAAACAATATAATAAGATATTTCACATAAGCCTTAATAAACACATAAGCATATAAAGTGATTTCACATCACCGTCCAGTCACACAGGGACTACACAACCCATGTCCCAATTAGGGACTACCACATTGGCCACATCTAGGTTCCCAAACAGATACCCACAATCAATTCAGTGGATCAAAATCCACGTCGCAAATGCATTTCCAGCATTATTATATAATTAATAATGCATGCTTATATAATTATAATAATATCCATAGGAACGGGTGTCACAATGTGTCCATTGTTTCATCTTTAGAACTAAACAAATAAACATGACAATATCTATTACTATCATTCTATAAATGTAACAAAGTATTTCCTTCCACCTCTCGTTGGAGTTAGTTTTAAATCACATAAGTCAGTATGAATTAAATCTAGTAATTCACTTATTCTATCTATGGATTTAAATGACTTTCTAGTAAATTTTGATTCCATACATGTTTCACATTTATGTGACTTGTCAATTTCAAATTTAGGCAATAATCCAGATTAATCATTTTATTCATGTATTTGAATTTCACATGTCCTAATCTAGAATGACATAATGAACACAACTCAACAATATAAGAAGAAGCTATAGCATTCTCATTAATAATAATTTTAGGAGTATAATTGTACTTGAAAAGCCCTTCATTGAGGTAACCCTTTCCTACATACATCCCTCCTTTAGTTATTACAAACTTATCGGATTCGAAGATAAGCTTGAATCCTTTTTTACTAAGTATAGGACCCGAAACCAAATTCTTACAAATTTTGAGAACATGCAATACATCTAGAAGAGTTATTTCCATTCCAGAAGTGAACTTTATCACTACATTGCCTTTGTCATCTTTGCCTTCAAAGGCAGCAGCCGCGGCATTTTCCATATAAAGCCTCTCACTACCATTCGACTTTGTGTTGGTAGAAACACATTTCTATCCTCACAAATGTGCTTAGTAGCCCCAATATCCATCCACCAACCTTTTGGGACAGTTACAACACAAGACTCCTTGATTACCGCTGCAAGATCGTCGATATCCATCATGTTAGCTTGGTTAAGCTTCTTGTTCCCATTTGGTCCTTTCTTATGACGACACTCGCTAGCAAGATATCTGGGTATTCCACATACCTAACAATTCCCTTTTATCATCTTGGGATCTTAGTCCTTAGACCCATTGTATGTAGACTTTCTTTTTTCTCCCTTATTCTTAGACTTAGAAGTGGGTTTTGAGTACTTACCTTCTATGAGATTAGCTTTTAGTTCTGTACTAACTTGCTTCCCCTTCTTGTCTCCCTTACGATTATCTTCCTCGATTCTCAAACGGACCACCAAATCTTCCATCAAAATTTCCTTTCTTTTGTGCTTGAGATAGCTTTTGAATTCTTTCCACAAATGCGATAACTTCTCAATTATGGATGCCACTTGGAACGGTTCACTAATTGCCATCCCCTCTAAGATGATTTGGTTGATGAACACTTGAATCTCTTCCAATTACTTAACCACTGGAATCGAATCCATCATTTTAAAATCTAAAAATCTGCCCATAATGAATTTCTTTGTACCAGCATCTTCGGTCTTATATTTTTTTCTACAAGGACTCCAATAACTCTTTAACGGTAGTAATAGTTGAATTAATGTTGTAGAGAACATCTTCCAGCCCATTTAGAATGTAATTTTGACATAGAAATCGGAATGGTTCCATGCTTACAATGTGACTTCTTGTTCTTTCGACGGATTTTCAGTTGGAACCACCGATTTCTCTTGTCGTAGGATGTGAGCAAGGTTGAGGGTTGTGGGATAGAAAAACATCTTCATTTGTCATCGTTTGAAGTCTTCTACCTTGAATTTCTCCGGCTTCTCGGTGTGAGTATTCTTGACAATTGTTATAGAAGAAGTAGACTACTAAACTTGTTTTTCGATTGTTGGATACAATGGATATGAAACTAATGAACAGTGACTAAATTTATGATCAAAGCACGTATGAATACATTGTCCAAAAAACAAGTTTATGTCCCACACACCAATGTTTTGTGGACTACGACGCCTTGTTCTTGAGGATACTACGATCTAACAATTGAAGTACAACTAAACTTCAATTATTCTGCAGAATATGTATATAAATTGCTCTCAATTGACTCTAGAATAGATGAACAAGAGATGATAAAATCTGAAAATCAAGATTTTCAAAATAGATAACTATATTGTATATAGAGAGGTGTCTATTGGGTAAGAGATGCCTCTCTACACAAATGGTTGTGTCCCAACACCTATACACTAAATATATATTAGTATAACACGTTTATCAGCCATTAGAACATATGAAGTTCAAACAAATCCAAAGTTTCTACATGAAAAGTTGTAACTCTTCACAAACTGGGTCTGGTGGACCAGTCGAATGCCCCTCTGCCAAAAATGTTTAAAAACTTCATATGACAGTCGACCCGGTCGATCGTTCTAACACCCCTCTTCTAGAAACTTGTAACTTAACGTTCCAAGTCTTTCTCTAAGCATTGAGCTGGTCCATAACGATCTTAATGATCCCCTTGAGCTTACATAACTTCTCATTTACACCTCGAATCTAACACCTACTAGGAGATCTAGAAAGATAGAGAGATATAAAGAGGTTGTGAGCAAAAAGTTGTGTGAAGGTTTTGCCCAAAGAAAATATTTTTGAGTAATGCTACACCACACCCACACCCACACCCACACCCACATCACACCCAAATTAAAAACTCACAATCACTCATATTCGATCCCCCCCCCCCCAAAAAAAAAATAATAATAATAAATAAATAAATATTGTGGCTTCACCTACATCCATAAGCTCCATCCATGCATGTCATTGCATGTAGTACAACTGTTAAATCATTTGAGAGTTAAATTTGGAAAGATAGCATTACTAATTGAGTTATTAATTTGAAATTTTATAGATTCTTTACCCACTATTTGAGATTTAACAAGTGAGAATGAGATGATTTTTCAAAACTGCTACACCAACAACATTTTCCACAACTAACACATCTTGGCCCTTATTTCAGTGGGTCCGGTGTAGGATTCATGTGAGACCCTCCTGGAGTCCACCAAAATCAAGGACCAAAATGTATGGTTGTGAAAACGATTGTGGCCCTTGTGGGTCTAGCATTACTCACGATTTTTTACTTGAAATTAGGACTTACCTTGAGAATATTAATGGTTTTATACTAGTGGGCATGTGGGTCCACCTTGAGCTAACTACCATCTGATTGTCTTTTCAGAAATGATTCTAATTACCCAATTCCCATAAAAACAAAATAGGAAACTATTTAGAAATTATAGATAAAATTGAATCCAAAGGTCTATCCGTAAGAATATGGGGATTCACTATAGTACATTTTAGTGGTTTTCGTTGTATCATACATCTTAATTTGGTATCGAAATATAGTAATATATTGTAGGGAAAATAGGTTTCGAAAACTTATTTTATATGCAGTGGAAAAATAATGTTCAAAATCTTTTGGTATGCCCGGATCTACTACTTATTGATTCCATAGATGCGTAGAACAAGAGGGAGAAGATTTTTACCTTTAGATCTTGAACCCAATTTTTATTTTGTCCTTCTCCTTTAGTGTATAGCAGCAACCTCTAAGAGATCTTCACCCTTCTGTCTCCATAAATGCTCCCGGATAGACTAGGGTTGGTGGGAACCCTAATAGAGAGGATAAGAAGGCTTTGGGAAACCCTGAAATAGTTTCTGCAGTGGTGGAATAGCAAAAATGATGTTCTCCTTTTTTCTGCACGTAGCTACCCTATTTATAGATTCCCAAATTGACTTTAGGTTTTGATCGATCGAAACACGTTCGATCAATAGAACCTTCAATTGATCGAAACATGTTCGATCGATCGAATTGAACCAGAGTTCAATCGATCGAAAACTTTCGATCGATCGAACCTTTAATCGATTGAAAGCTGTTTAATCGATTGAACATGATTGAAACTCTTTCAATCCATTGGTTCATCATCCTTATTTACCTTTCCAAGCATTCTTCCAAAGCTAAGAGTGGGACCTCCTAGGTTCTTAATTACTGACTCCGATTAATATTATTCCATCTAGTTAACACTCTTTAACTAAGGAATCAATAGTTAATCCATTATTATTAATACCACTATAAAATGATAATTGCACTCCAGTGCATAAGAACATAATCACATATACATAAGCGATTACTAGACTTGTATAATATTATACGAGTGTCCCTCTACCAAGCAGTATTCATATTTATCATTGGGATGTATGTTTTAAGATATTGTCAACCCAATAGATAGATACATTTTATATTCCTCGACTATCATTCACTACGCTTAGATTACCAAACATGTCAACAAAACACTTTGTTGACAATGCTAGCCAGCTCTCTGTAATCTCCTAGTGACATTCTCGAGGGAATACTTACTCTTCGTTTTATAGAAGAGGGTAGAATTCTGTAATACCCCATATTTTTAATAAATACTTAATGCAGAGAGGTTCTATATACTTCATTTGACCATTCAAGAAATTTCATCTTCGATCGATCGAAGCTAGTTCGAGCGATCGAGACCCTTCAGTTCAAGCGATCGAACCCTTTTCGAGCGATCGAAACCCTACCGACATAAATTTAATACGTGGTCCCCACTTCAATCGATCAAAATTTTTTTCAATCGATCTAACTGACCGATCTGAGTTCGATCGATCGGGAATCCTTCGATCGATCGAGAATAGAAATATCAGAATACCAGTTTTGCGCAAATGCTGCCACCTGCACCCCATCCTCTCCTATATATACACTGCATTCGTGTATGTTATGTTTTTGCTGAACCTTGTGCTTAAGAGAGAGTTGAGAGTGTGTATGCTTGGGTATATATTATACACATACATCCATATCTATATATATATATATATACACACACCACATATATATATGCTCAGCAGAGAAGAAGAAGAAGAAGAAGAAGAAGAAGAACAAGAGGGAAGGAGACAGAGAGAGACAGAGACAAGGCAGAGGAGAAAGAGAGGCCGCCATTAAAGCTTCGGAGCTAAAGCTTACCCAAACGCGCCTTAACGACTTTTTGTGAGTTCCAAACTCACTCGGTAACTTAGTTATGATGTTTTACATATTCTGGGCGTATTAATTATAACCCAAACACCCCCTAACACATTCTGCACGTTCACTGGCAGAATCTGGGAAAGACGAAGTTCGACCGATCGAACTGAGTTCAATCAATCGAACATCACTAAGTCTCAATCGATCGAAATGACTTCAATCGATCGAACAGCACTTTCTTCGAGCGATCGAGATGACCTCAATCGATTGAACCTAGCAGAACATGAATGTATTCCTTTCAGTTTATAATTCATAATGCGTAGTTGTTTAATTGCTGTTCCATATTCCTATTATGCGATATTATGGATTACGGAGGTAATGGGATACGATAACGAGATTGAGATAACATGGTGAGTAACGTAGTCGGGTTCGGAATGCTAGTAATAGTACGACGCGATAACGTAGTAAGTTTGAGATGATAATATTGGGTAGTATTGGATAAGTGAGAAGTGAGTCAGTAAGAGGATTTGTATGTTCAAAGTTGTGTGAGTCGAGCTGATGATTCGCTCAGGTTGAATTCGATAAGTGTATGTCCAGGATTTGATCAGGATCGTGAGAATTATGGGTGCACAGTACTCGCAAGAGTTCTTAAAAGCGGTGAACAGTAAGAGTTCTTAAAAGCGGTGAACAAGAGTAGATGTGGCACGCCCATGATTTGAATTACCAGAGCTGTGTATGTATCGTACTCGCAAGCGTTCTTAAAAGCGGTGAACAGTAAGAGTTCTTAAAAGCGGTGAACAAGAGTATGGGTATATCCATGGACCAGTCGTTATATGAGAACGATGTATGGGTGCTCGCAAGAGTTCTTAAAAGCGGTATAGCGGTGAACAAGAGCACTGGTATGTTGTGCTGATATAATCAGTTCGAGATAGGCAGTTGGGTATTGTGAAATCAGTCTTAGAGTGGGAGTCGATAATAATCGATTAATGATATGTCTGAATAAACGAGTGAGGAATATAATTAATATCACTGTCTTACATCGTTCATAATGGTAATTATGTCATTTCTATGAGACTGTGTTAGTTAGTGCTCACTCAGCTTTCAACAAGCTGACGGCCTTTATTGCCTGGACATTCCCCGTCCAGACTACCCTGTCCTTTACAATGCAGATGACGGAACTCATGGCGATAACGATTACCCTGAAGGGAGTTACGTAGAGAATGGCCCCACTGATGCCAGTTATGCTGACACCTATCCGTACGCTAGCTGAAGACCTGAAGATAGATAGTAGTTATATTACTACTTTTCCTTTTACTGTTGTACTTTGTAGTTAACGGGTACTTGGGCATATGTTGTCTCCAGACCTGTTGTGATCCTGTGGACCGTACTCTGATGTTTGTAATAGATAGAACCGTGTTTATATTTCAGTTGTTTTACTGTTCCTGTTTGGACTAGTACTGTGTGGTGTGGATTATCGGTGACTTTCACTTGTCATTCCCTATGGACCCATAAAGGAAATTTATTTTTCTCTATTTATGCTACTCCGGGGCGTGACAGGGTTTTTGGTATCAGAGCACCTGGTTATATTACGGTTAGGTTCTGATATTGTCATTCACTGATGGATTCCACACCATCTGGTTCTAGTATTTAAGATTTTTGAGATGAGATATGAGTATAAGATAAGTTCGTCTTCCTGACGATAGATAGTTTTCCTTTGCAGGATAGCATGGATCCAGAGTTTCATCAGTTTGTTACAGATGCTTATGGAGGACACGTGATCCATGGGGATACCGTGGAGCCAGCTGACCCAGAGTTTTATCGAGAGCGTGTGTGCCAGATAGCTAGTAGACATTTGGAGGAGGACATGTGGAGAGCACTTTATGTGACCGAGAGGACTCACCCGACTCAGATGCGTATGGATGCTTACCATACTGCGAGGATTGGTAGAGACATTTGCCAGGAGATACTACGGTTAGTTCAGAGTAAGCCCGAGATGGATGAGATAGAGTTGAGAGCTATTGTAGCCGGTCCACCAGAGCCTGTAGTTGCACCAGTGCCAGCAACACCACCACCATCGCCGGTACCCGATGTACCAGTTCCAGAGCCTGAGCCGATTCAGGAGGATGAGGACCTGGAGCTTGAGGATGAGCATGCCGATGAGGACATAGACGGAGACGGAGAGGAGGAACCGATAGACGACGAGGACCCAGTAGAGGATGAGCATGCAGACGATGCAGATGATGATGAGCCAGAGGATGACCCCGAGGAGCCAGAGTTTGAGCTAGAGGATCCAGTACCAGACCCAGAGGCTGTTGAGGCAGACATAGTAGTAGATGAGGATGCGCCCGATGAGGAGGTAGTTGTGCCAGAGGCACCAGTTGTGCTTCAGATACCAGCTGGACCCATTATGCATATGGCAGCTATGGCCGATATGGCAGTAGGATGGATAGCTCAGATGGTCGCACAGCCAGCAGAGTTTGTTATGGGAGAGGCAGCCATAGCGGGAGCTCTTGATATAGCCGATGGATTCGCCGCAGTAGCACTCGATGTCGCCAACCAGGCGATAGCAGACGGTATAGAGGATGATGATGCAGAGGTGATAGAGGATTGGGATATAGGAGTTGTAGTCGGAGATCTTGCTGCTCCAGTTGAGGATGACCCACTCGAGGAGATGGAGATTGATTCAGAGGATGAGGTACCACCAGCAGGATCAGACGCTGACGACTTTTGAGTCAGGACCTGCAGGGCTTAGTTCTTGATTTTATCAGGACATGTTGTCCACTAGATTTTTGGGAGCTTGAGAGATAGCTATTTGACCATAGCTTTGTATAGACAGTAGTAGTTGACCTTAGTACTGTTTTAGCCTTGTCCCGTGTGGTACATGGTATGGTTACTGTGTACTCCATGGTACATCTTTTGATATCTACATATATACGAGCAGTACTTTTGATATTGATTGTTGGTTGTTTGATGTGTTGTTTTGTAGAACTGTTAGTTCTTGTTGCTTTTCGTTCTATCTTGGGTTCGTTTCTACGAGAAGACTTTCAGCTGATCAATATGTCTCTTGTAGGCGATACTCGTTATCATCATGGTAGGACCCTTGAGAAATCACCAAGCACGTAATGGAGCACCTATTCCGGAAGGAATGGATCCGACGGGAATTTTCGAAGCTTTCATGCAGAGGATGGAGCATGTGGGGGATACTTATAATCATTCCACCCACCAGAGACCTTTTGCACCCCCGCCACCAAGACAGACTGGAGATAAGTTGTTAGCAAATTTTCGTGGGTTACGTCCAGAGAAGTTCGATGGACTAACAGAACCATGGAAAGCGGAACAATGGATCAGAGAAATGGAGTTGATATTTGAAGCATTGGAATGCAGCGAACAAGAGAAGCGTCGCCTTGCTACTTTTCAGCTCACTTATGCCGCCGCAGATTGGTGGGAAGCCGAGCGAGCCACTATTGGGATCGATGCTGCTAAAGCTATGCCATGGGAGACATTCAAAGGACGATTTTTGGAGAAGTATTTCCCAGAGGATGAGAGAGATCAACAGGAAAGGAACTTTCTCAATTTGGTACAAGGAGGATTGAATGTCAGGGAATATACAACACAGTTTGAGCGTCTATCCAGATTTGCTCAGCATATGATAGATACGCCACAGAAGAAGGTGAAGAGATTTCACCAAGGATTGAATCCCCATCTCAGACATATGATGGTTGGTCATCTGAATCAATCATTCGAAGAGATTGTCAGATTTGCTGCAGGATTAGAGAAGGATGCTTGTCCAGCACAACAACCACAGATGAATCGATCACAGTCATCTAGAAGTTTTCAACAGAGGAATTTCCAAAACCAACCGCAAAGGAATACCCAAGGTTGGAGACCACAGGGGAATTTTCAAGGGAGTAAGAGAACCTGGGAAGGAACCAGAAAGCCACAACAGGGCTATACTCGACCCCAGCAATATCGCCAGCAAGGATCACAACCGCAGGCACTACTGACAGCGCCGCCAAGCAATAGCGGAGGATGTTTTAATTGCGGAAAGCCAGGGCACGTTGCCAGATTCTGTACAGCCCCTAGAGTTAATCGCAGAATGGATATTGTCTGTCGGAATTGCAACAAGCCAGGACATCTAAGTAAGGATTGTCGTGCACCACAAGGAGGATATTATGGAGCATCAATTCAAGGGATACAAGGACCTCCAGATCAGACAAGGATAAATGCTATCATTCCAGGAGAAGCAGGCTTTAACGCTGATGAGCAGCAACATTTGGAAGGTACGCTTGTACTCTTTCATAGTCCAGTTAAAGTTTTATTTGATACTGGAGCCGCACGTTCATTTATTGCTGTTAAGATTGTGCGTCAATTGGGTTTAGAACCCCAGACACTTGAGTCAACACTGAATGTTGTGTCACCTTTGGGAGTGACTGTTAAGTTGAGTAAAGTGTGTAAAGATTGCCCATTGACTTTGGGAGATAGGAATCTTCCTGCAGACTTGGTAGTTCTGTCAATGTCAGGATTTGATGTTATCCTAGGGATGGATTGGTTAACTAAGTATGGTGCCAATTTGGATTGCCCTACTAAGACGATTGTATTTCCGAGACAAGGAAGGCCGACGATTAGATTTCAGTGTCAGCCGACGAGCGATATGTTTCTTACGAGTAGTTTGGCTACGATTGGGAGTACAAGTACAGAGCTCACGATGGATCAGATTCCTATTGTACAAGATTTTCAAGATGTATTTCAGGATATTAAAGGACTTCCACCGAAAAGAGAAATAGACTTCTGTGTGGAATTAGTACCTGGTACATTGCCTATTTCTAAGACTCCGTATAGGATGGTACCAACTGAGATGTTGGAACTAAAGAAGCAAGTTCAAGAGCTTGAAGACTTAGGTTTCGTTCGCCCGAGTACGTCACCTTGGGGAGCACCAGTTCTGTTTGTAAAGAAGAAGGATGGAACACTTCGACTCTGTATAGACTATAGGGAGTTGAACAAGGTTACGATCAAGAATAGATATCCACTACCTCGGATAGATGACCTATTCGACCAGTTACAAGGATCGAGAATCTTTTCCAAGATCGATTTACGTTCAGGATATCACCAATTGTTAGTTCGACCAGAGGATGTATTGAAGACTGCATTCAGGACAAGATACGGGCATTACGAGTTTCTAGTTATGCCTTTTGGATTGACGAATGCGCCAGCGGTATTTATGGATTTAATGAATAGAGTATTCAGACCATATCTGGATCAATTCATTATAGTGTTCATCGATGATATACTAATCTACTCAAAGACGGAAGAAGATCACGAGGAGCATTTACAGATTGCCTTGCAGACACTTCGAGATAGCAAGTTGTATGCAAAATTCAGCAAGTGTGAGTTTTGGCTACGGGAAGTCAAATTCTTGGGACATGTTATATCTCAGGACGGTATTTCTGTGGACTCATCTAAGATTGATGCAGTCTTAAGCTGGAATAGACCGACCAATGCGACAGAGGTCAGAAGTTTTCTTGGGTTAGCAGGATACTACAGAAGATTCGTAGAAGGGTTCTCCAAGTTAGCAGGACCACTGACGAATTTAACAAGGAAGGAGACGAAGTATGAATGGACGGACAAGCATGAGGATGCATTTCAGGAGTTAAAAGAGAAATTGACTTCTGCACCGGTACTTGCGATACCTAAGAGTGGAGAAAGATATGTGATCTACAGTGACGCATCGCACCAGGGATTGGGTTGTGTACTTATGCAAGACGGGAATGTTATCGCGTATGGATCAAGACAATTGAAGGTACACGAGAAGAATTATCCGACGCATGACCTGGAATTGGCAGCAATAGTGTTTGCCTTGAAGACTTGGAGACACTATCTCTATGGAGAAAAGTTTGATCTGTTTTCCGATCATAAGAGCTTGAAGTATTTGTTCTCTCAAAAGGAGTTGAACATGCGACAACGAAGATGGATGGAGTTACTCAAAGACTATGACTTTTCATTGCAATACCATCCGGGTAAAGCAAATATCGTAGCAGATGCTTTGAGCCGTAAACCTCGATTAGTGATCGCTGCATTGCTAATTCGAGAATGGAAAGCATTGGAAGTGTTAGCTGAATTCGAACTTCAGCCATTGAAACCAATGGAAAGACAACATTTTGGATGTCTGATGGTACAACCAACTTTGATCAGCCGTATCATAGAAGCTCAACAGACAGCAGAGGATTTGAAGTTATGGTTCACCAAGATGGCAGCAAAAGAACCTGAGATCTGGAGTGTTAGTACAGATGGAGCTTTACGATGTAAAGGTAGACTCTGTGTACCTGACAAAGAAAATCTCCGGAAGGACATATTGGATGAAGCTCATAAATCACGGATGACGATTCATCCAGGAAGTACAAAGATGTACAAGGACTTGAAGAGAAATTTTTGGTGGGAAGGAATGAAGCGAGAAGTGGCTGAATATGTTTCTCAGTGTCTTACTTGTAAACAAGTAAAGGCAGAACATCAGAAACCACCTGGACTTCTACAGCCGTTACCAATTCCTCAATGGAAATGGGAACACATCACCATGGATTTTGTGGTAGGATTGCCAAAGTCACAGCAGAACCACGATGCTATTTGGGTAATTGTGGATCGACTTACAAAGACGGCACATTTTATCGCCTACAGTATGACGTATCCAGTGGAACGATTGAGCCGGATGTATCTACAGCACATAGTACGGTTACACGGGGTACCTGTTTCTATCGTATCAGATCGAGATTCGCGCTTTACTGCAGAATTTTGGAAAAGTCTTCAGACAGCAATGGGAACAACTTTGAACTTGAGTTCAGCTTTTCATCCACAGACCGATGGACAGACAGAGAGAGTTAATCAAGTAATGGAGGACATGTTACGTGCTTGTGTTATTGATTTTGAGAATTCTTGGGAGACACACTTACCTCTGATAGAGTTCGCATACAACAACAGTTATCATTCGAGCATAGGAATGGCGCCGTTCGAAGCTTTGTACGGAAGACCTTGCCGATCACCGTTATGTTGGACTGAAGTCGGAGATACTCAACTTCTTGGGCCAGAGATGATACGAGAAACTAGTGAGAAGATTCAGATTGTACGTGAGAAGATGAAGACAGCTCAGACCCGACACAAGAGTTATGCTGACAAGCGACGCAAAGATTTAGAACTTGCCGTTGGAGATCATGTGCTACTCAAGGTTTCGCCTGTTCGAGGCATCGTCAGATTTGGTCAGAAGAGAGGCAAATTATCGCCACGATTCATCGGACCGTTCGAGATTCTAGAACGTGTTGGAAAAGTTGCTTATCGCCTAGCATTGCCCCCGAAGATGTCAGGAGTGCACAACGTTTTCCACATCAGTATGCTGAGGAAATGTGTTCATAACCCAGCGCACGAGATCAACTTCGAGGATATTGAAGTCAACGACAATGTTACGTTCAACGAAGGACCAGTTCGCATTTTAGATCGTGGAGTCAAGAAGCTCAGGAATAAGGAGATTCCATTAGTCAAGATTCAGTGGAAGCATCATGATGAAGGAGAAGCTTCGTGGGAGCTAGAGTCAGAGATGCGTGAGAAGTTTCCGTTTTTGTTTTAACTTTGTATGTTCTGATTTCGAGGACGAAATCTTTTGTTGGGTGGTGGATGATGTAATACCCCATATTTTTAATAAATATTTAATGCAGAGAGGTTCTATATACTTCATTTGACCATTCAAGAAATTTCATCTTCGATCGATCGAAGCTAGTTCGAGCGATCGAGACCCTTCAGTTCAAGCGATCGAACCCTTTTCGAGCGATCGAAACCCTACCGACATAAATTTAATACGTGGTCCCCACTTCAATCGATCAAACTTTTTTTCAATCGATCTAACTGACCGATCTGAGTTCGATCGATCGGGAATCCTTCGATCGATCGAGAATAGAAATATCAGAATACCAGTTTTGCGCAAATGCTGCCACCTGCACCCCATCCTCTCCTATATATACACTGCATTCGTGTATGTTATGTTTTTGCTGAACCTTGTGCTTAAGAGAGAGTTGAGAGTGTGTATGCTTGGGTATATATTATACACATACATCCATATCTATATATATATATATATACACACACCACATATATATATGCTCAGCAAAGAAGAAGAAGAAGAAGAAGAAGAAGAAGAAGAACAAGAGGGAAGGAGACAGAGAGAGACAGAGACAAGGCAGAGGAGAAAGAGAGGCCGCCATTAAAGCTTCGGAGCTAAAGCTTACCCAAACGCGCCTTAACGACTTTTTGTGAGTTCCAAACTCACTCGGTAACTTAGTTATGATGTTTTACATATTCTGGGCGTATTAATTATAACCCAAACACCCCCTAACACATTCTGCACGTTCACTGGCAGAATCTGGGGAAGACAAAGTTCGACCGATCGAACTGAGTTCAATCGATCGAACATCACTAAGTCTCAATCGATCGAAATGACTTCAATCGATCGAACAGCACTTTCTTCGAGCGATCGAGATGACCTCAATCGATCGAACCTAGCAGAACATGAATGTATTCCTTTCAGTTTATAATTCATAATGCGTAGTTGTTTAATTGCTGTTCCATATTCCTATTATGCGATATTATGGATTACGGAGGTAATGGGATACGATAACGAGATTGAGATAACATGGTGAGTAACGTAGTCGGGTTCGGAATGCTAGTAATAGTACGACGCGATAACGTAGTAAGTTTGAGATGATAATATTGGGTAGTATTGGATAAGTGAGAAGTGTGTCAGTAAGAGGATTTGTATGTTCAAAGTTGTGTGAGTCGAGCTGATGATTCGCTCAGGTTGAATCCGATAAGTGTATGTCCAGGATTTGATCAGGATCGTGAGAATTATGGGTGCACAGTACTCGCAAGAGTTCTTAAAAGCGGTGAACAGTAAGAGTTCTTAAAAGCGGTGAACAAGAGTAGATGTGGCACGCCCATGATTTGAATTACCAGAGTTGTGTATGTATCGTACTCGCAAGCGTTCTTAAAAGCGGTGAACAGTAAGAGTTCTTAAAAGCGGTGAACAAGAGTATGGGTATATCCATGGACCAGTCGTTATATGAGAACGATGTATGGGTGCTCGCAAGAGTTCTTAAAAGCGGTATAGCGGTGAACAAGAGCACTGGTATGTTGTGCTGATATAATCAGTTCGAGATAGTCAGTTGGGTATTGTGAAATCAGTCTTAGAGTGGGAGTCGATAATAATCGATTAATGATATGTCTGAATAAACGAGTGAGGAATATAATTAATATCACTGTCTTACATCGTTCATAATGGTAATTATGTCATTTCTATGAGACTGTGTTAGTTAGTGCTCACTCAGCTTTCAACAAGCTGACGGCCTTTATTGCCTGGACATTCCCCGTCCAGACTACCCTGTCCTTTACAATCCAGATGACGGAACTCATGGCGATAACGATTACCCTGAAGGGAGTTACGTAGAGAATGGCCCCACTGATGCCAGTTATGCTGACGCCTATCCGTACGCTAGCTGAAGACCTGAAGATAGATAGTAGTTATATTACTACTTTTCCTTTTACTGTTGTACTTTGTAGTTAACGGGTACTTGGGCATATGTTGTCTCCAGACCTGTTGTGATCCTGTGGACCGTACTCTGATGTTTGTAATAGATAGAACCGTGTTTATATTTCAGTTGTTTTACTGTTCCTGTTTGGACTAGTACTGTGTGGTGTGGATTATCGGTGACTTTCACTTGTCATTCCCTATGGACCCATAAAGGAAATTTATTTTTCTCTATTTATGCTACTCCGGGGCGTGACAAATTCCATCTTGATAATATATGTTCCTAACGTTGCATACTTGATTAACCAAGATACCCAGTTGTTGATCTTGCAAGACCTCACTGATTGGTAAGTCAAAGCAACTAAGCACACAACTTGTGTCCATAATTGTCTCAAGATTAAGGATATGTATCACTATACAAGTTTTGAGTTCCTATTTATGGTGACAGCATTTAGGTGTCAATAGGTTTAACTCAGGTCCGTCAATGCACCGCGTGTACTAGCAAATTAACCAAGAGTAAAAAACTCTTATGAATGAGATTCATCATTCTACCCCGTAGATGTTAATCATGATACAGTGTATAACTGATAAGTTATCCATACTTGTCATCCACTATGACTTATTTGAAATAAGAAGGATTTGTTATTCATATCTCATATGTGTAATCATATACACAAATGAACCACATACAATGATGTTTAAGGATTTTAGTCTAATATTCATCTCATGAACTAACATACCTAAAAGCATTATGATATTCCATTATCCAACTAACTGGTTTGAGGGCATATTCCCAACAAACTCCCACTAGCACTCAAAACCATATAGTGTTAAGACTAACATCAGCATTATCTACGTGACTTGTCAAAATCCTTAACCTGCAAGGTTTTGCATAGGGACCTTGATGATTGTCGACTGAAACAATTCATAGTAGAACATTTTCATGTTATACTATATCCCTAAACAAAAAGATGTCACCAGACATGTATCCAGTAAAGCTAATTTGAACATTGTCCAAAATACCATCACATAGCATATATCTACTAGTTCTTTCTCAAGCCCTAGAGAATATAGACTTTATGATAGTTCAGGGAACTGAACTTTCATTTGGACTAATATCTATGAACAACCTCAACGGTATAACAGATATCCCTTACATAAAATCGCATATAAGGTTTATCAATAGCGAAGGCTTATGATGTACCTTTTATGTTACCTCTTTCATCTTGCACCCAAAGATACAAGTCTTAAAAGAGCAATAGGTCATGTTCAAAAGGTGAATAACCTTTCCTGAAATATTCTACGTGGAATCTTGCCATAACTCTCCGATATAGAAGTTTGAGATAATCTCATTATCTTAACTGTTCGATCTTGAATGAGCATAATCCAAAGACTATAGCTCGCCTCACCGAGATCACAAATATTAAGTATACTGAAAAAACTTAACTTTAACCATTGATACCATTTCTTTAACATCTCGCAATGATAAAGATGTCATCAATATGAGGAACCATAATCACCGCCATACTTCCTTTATGCAAGGATCCTTTCATCCACTTAATCCGCATCCATACTTTAGACCAATCTAAAGCATTTTGACCAATGTGTCAAAACAGATGTCCTTATTTCTGAATGATTGCTTAAGTCTGTAGACTTATGCAAATCACGTACCAGAGCTTCTTCATCACAAAACTTCAATGCATGAGAGGACTTCAGCGACGCTGAGAACTCTCCCACTACAATGAAGTATCGATGTAGGAACAAATGAAGAGGTAGTAGATTTTAGTTCTAGATGATTTATAGGTTGCATTGAGATATAAATAATTTTACTCTTTTACATGGTTTTGAAAACGGGATCGGACCGGTCGGTTGGACCGTCGACCGGTCAGATTTCCGGTCCGGTTTAACTCGGTAACCGTTATTGGCACCAAAACCGTCCAAAACCAGTGAGAACCGTTCGGAAACCGTTCAAAATCGTTCAGAACCGTTCAAAACCATTTTTTTACAAAAATCGCTCAAAACCGTTTTTTGTCCACAAAAGTTTTTTTGATTATTTTTTATTTTTCCTACATTTGTTTGAATCTCTCAATAATTTATACTTATGATAGGATAGTGTGAAAATAAAATTTGAGTTTTTGTGTATTTTTGTATATTTTTTTGTTTATATTTACTTATTAAAACTTATGTATAAATATAAATAATTAAATATTACATAATTATGACATTACGAGTAAATTACGATTCACCCGACGGTTGAATCTCTAACCCGTGACCCGGTCAATTTTCTGGTTCGACGAACGGTTCGATTTTCAAAACACTGTTCTTTTATAATATCTTTCCTTTGCAAAAATCGGTTTCCAACCAACTTTTGTTTTCTCTGGAAACACTACAAAAGTATTAAACTTCTAATCTAGATTCCAAAAGGTCCATCGTTCCTTTACACCAAAGTGCTAGACAACCTTATCCAAGGTTACGATGAGAAAGAAGTCACATCATTTTCACAAATTTGGGATGTCTATCGGAAAGATTTGCTTTTGAATAAGGTCTAGTACATACATTATAGTTCCATCAAGAAAAGCAAGGAACAATAGTAACTCTAAATAACTCATCTCATAACCCAGTCATATCGAAAAATTAGCTCCTTCTACCTGCTACACCATCCTGTGGAGGCGCTCTAGGTGTAGACAATCGAGAATGAATCTCATTCTTATCTCTTATAAACAATATATGTATTAGACAGATACTCACCATTTTGATCAAATAAAAAACAACGATATTCTTTTACCAATTACTCTTCATTTCAAACCTTTTGAATTTCTTCAAAAATTGAGGATGAAGGTGCAATAGGTAAATCTATATCAGTATCTAACGTAACCAAAACTATTTTGCAACACTAATGTTTATTGGCCCGCATATGTGAGTATACACTAATTCTAATAAGTCTTTGGTTGTGTGATCTTTCAAAAGAAAAATCACCTGATCATATTATCCTCTAAATAGGATTAACAAACAGGCAGTTGTCTCATCAACCAAAAGAGTTTAAGATCCAATCATTTGCTCCCCACTTATCCTATTTAGATTTAATATGATCTATCCTCTAAACCAAAGATTTATTGAATTAGTTGAAGGCCCTATCCTTTTACATAGTAAAATACTCATGAGTTATTTCAATACTACGTTAGCTAATATATGAGAAATAAGAGTAAATAGGTGAGATACTTGCTTGACACAAGTTATTAGATCATCTAAAAGAACACTTTCTTTTAATCAACAATTTCAGTACCAAAATCAAATGAATAAATATTATTCATTAATTCAAAACTGAAATTTATATAATAACTTTAAAGTTTTGTTATAATGTAAAACTACTAATCCAATAGCAACTCTTGAATCAGATCCCAAAAGTTATCAAGATCTTCTAATCACTGCACATTCTTATATTCCAATCCCCTGCAGCAATTACAGATATAATCAGAAATTTAAAATCGATTCCCCAAGTAGTTGAAGTATCAGTTTTTCAACTTCAAAAACTAGTGATGGGATAATACCTTGCCTTTTGGCAATCAAGTATTCCACACAGTTCCTTTTCCAATGCCCTCTCACGCCATAATGGAAACACTTTCCTTTTGGCACAGCACCAGCCTTTCCCTCTCCAAGTCTTGCCTTCTTCCCAATAGTTGGGTTAGGCTCACCTATCCTTGCCGTGCTTCTTCTTCTCAAAACTTGTGCCCTCAGGCTTAGTTCCAGAAGATGAAGCCAGTCCAATGTTCTGAACATTTGACTCCTCTTTGACTATATCCTTCATTTCCTCAAGCGAGCTCATCAATTCACTTGTTGAAAAAATTGTTTTACTCATTTTAAAAACCCTTTTAAATTGAGAGAATGATAAAGGCAACGAATGCAAGATTATGTCAACTTGAGTCTCATCATCAATGTCGGAACCCAAAACTTCTAGTACTTTGAAATAAGTCACCATTTTAAAAACATCCTCTCTTATTAAAGTTCCTTCCAGCATTCTAGAGTCCATGACTAACTCCAAGGATCTAAGCCTTGCAGTTCGGCTCAATTCCCTAAACATCTCCTCGAGGTTCAATATTATAGCACGGGCAGTGTGAAAAGGTTGATGTTGCTACTTCAACACATTAGACAAAGAGTCTAAGATGCTAGAACAAGCCATACCATCAACTCTTATCCACTGCCAATATTGATCCGCAAGATCTGTTGGGATGTCATGGCATGGAATAAGTGGATAGGGAATGGTAAGAACATATTTACATCCATTAGTAGTTAATAATTCATCCAGTTCCAGTTTCCATTCAACATAGTTATTTTCAATTAGCTTATTCTGGATCATGGTTATAGCAAGTGGGCTAGACATAATGGATCTGAAATGTAAACCATATAACAGAATTACGATATGGAAATCATAAACATGACAATTTATATTATACATTGGAATTCCCTTAACCAATTTATTAATTGTCTTCACGATGTCAAGCCTATTAAATTAAGTCTCCGTGTGGCAATCATAATCTCGTAGTCTGATTGAAAAATCCATCATGAATGTCGTGCAACTCTTACAAAACAACTCATGACTCCTGAGCTTTTGGTCTCTAAGTTTCTGGATAATACTCCATGTGAAATCCCTTACCCATAGCTTAGTTAATGTTCACCATTAACTAGAATCCAATGACAACCGCCTCAAGTAGTGCCTCAGTGTAGTGGACACCCTCTAACACGTCTCATTGATTCTATCCAAAGGAAGTTCATATCAATGAACAGTCTATCCTCCGTATGGAATGATCACCCATGGCTGGGTGACACAGAATATACTATCCACCTTACACTGAACCGTTTATAGAAGACCGTGGGAGTTATAAAAAAAGGGTCCTCTCCCACTAGATTTTTGTAAGAAGTTTATATCTAGTAATCAATAAGAAATACCCTCCGTATGGAATGATTACTCATAAATGAGTGACACAGAGTATCTCTCATACTTACAATGAACTAATAGGAATTTTTTATTTTGAAAAAACAAATTCTTCACATTGCCCATAAACATCCAGTGGTTACTAATGTGTTGAAACGGTTTTTGATTTTAATTTTAGAAAACGTTTTTTGCGTGCATGCAAGTAGTGACAATACATAAAGCGCCAATCACAACTAAGCACATAAAACAAAAAACTAAAATTGAAGCAAAAGCATTTAACAATGCCACTATCTCCCATGGCTCTATCTCCATAGAACCTCCTTCTTAGTTTGATCGCCTCCGACTCCATCTTCATGGACAAGGCTTGCACCTCCATCTTCATGGACTATCGAAGCTTACAATTTGTCTAAAAATAGAAAACAACAATAAAAAGGCTAGAGAAACCGGTACGACTCTCCTATTCGTAGGAATGAAGTCGCAACACCCTTTACACATGCCTTAAAACCAAACCAAAATAAAATATACACTAATAAAAAATTTAAATACAAAAATATAATCATCGGTGCCATGGGAGAAAGCGGCCTAAATTTGCTGCAAAAAGGGTTAAACATAAACACATCCACGCATATATAACAAATATATGTAACTATTAGAACTCCTAATTGATTCATAAACTTCATAAACTCTTTATGAAGTTGATTAGTACTTCAAAAACAACATCTTAGATCTCTTTTACACTTCAATCGATTGAAGAAGGTTCGATCGATCGACCTTTCAATCGATCGAAGCCTTTTCGATCGATTGGAACAGAAAATTCATAAATAGATTAAAAAATATCTATTTTTAGAATAGTTTAAAATGTTTAAATAATTAATTTTCCAAATTTTTTTTTAAAATGTGATAGAGAATCACTTTCAATCGATTGAACTAAGTTCAATTGATTGAACCCAACACAGGTTCAATCGATCGAAACACTTTTAATCAATCGAAACCAACACAGTTTTAATCGATCGAAACACTTTTGATCGATCGAACGTAGACAGATTTAATCGATCGAAACACTTTTGTTCGATCGAAACTGCCATGTATCCAATGCAATCACAGATTTGTTTTCTGCTACAAAACTGCTGCAGAAACAAATCTGTGACGATGCCGTTTCAAAACCAGTACTAAAACTGACATGCAAATCAAAACTAAGGTTTCCAAAACACATCTATAGATCCAAATAAGCGTGGCTCTGATACCAACTGTAGGGAAAATAGGTTTCGAAAACTTATTTTATGCACAGCGGAAAAACAATGTTTCAAAACTTTTGGTATGCCCGGATCTACTACTTATCAATTCCATAGATGCATAGAACAAGAGGGAGAAGATTTTTACCTTTAGATCTTGAACCCAATTCTGATTTTGTCCTTCTCCTTTAGTGTGCAGTAGCAACCTCTAAGAGATCTTCACCCTTATGTCTCCATAAATGCTCCCGGATAAACTAGGGTCAGTGGGAACCCTAATAGAAAGGATATGAAGGCTTTGGGAAAACCTGAAACAGTTTCTGCAGCGATGGAATAACAAAAATGATGTTCTCCTTTTTTGTGCATGCAACAGCCCTATTTATAGATTCCCAAACTGACTTTAGCTTTCGATCGATCGAAACACGTTCGATCGAACCTTCAATCGATCGAACTGAACTAGAGTTCAATTGATCGAAAACTTTCGATCGATCGAACCTTCAATTGATTGAAAGTTATTTAATCGATTGAACATGATTGAAACTCTTTTAATCCATTGGTTCATCATCCTCATTTGCCTTTCCAAGCAACCTTGCGGAGCTAAGAGTGGGACCTTCTAGGTTCTTAATTACTGGCTCTGATTAATTATTATTCCATCTAGTTAATACTCTTTAACTAAGGAATCAATAGTTAATCAATTATCATTAATACCACTATAAAATGATAATTGCACTCCAGTGCATAAGAACATAATCACACATACATAAGCGATTACTTGACTTGTATAATATGATACGAGTGTCCTCTACCAGGCAGTATTCATATTTATCATTGGGATGATGTTTTAAGATACGGTCAACCCAGTAGATAGATACAGCTTATATTCCTTGAGTATCATTCACTATGCTTGGATTACCAAACATGTCAACAAAACACTTTATTGACAAGGCTGGCTAGCTCTCGGTAATCACTCCTAGTGACATCCTCGAGGGAATACTTTCTCTTCATTTTATAGAAGATGGTAGAATTCCATCTTGACAATATATGTTCCCAACGTTGCATACTTGATTATACAAGATACCCAGGTGTTGATCTTGCAAGACCTCACTGATTGGTAAGTCAAAGCAACCAAGCACACAACTTGTGTCCATAATTGTCTCAGGATTAAGGACATGTATCCATATATAAGTTTTGAGTTCCTATTGACGGTGACAGCATTTAGGTGTCAATAGGTTTAACTCAAGTCCGTCAATGCACCGCGTGCACTAACATATTAACCAAGAGTCAAAAACTCTTATGAATGATATTCACCATTCTACCCTGTAGATGTTAATCATGCTACAATGTATACCTGATAAGTTATCCAAACTTATCATCCACTGTGACTTATTTGAAACAACAAAGATTTGTGATTCATATCTCACATGTGTAATCACATACGAAAATGAACCACATACAATAATGTTTAAGGATTTCAGTCTAATATTCATCCATGAACTAACATACATAAAAGTATTATGATATTCTATTATCCAACTAATTGGTTTGAGGGCATATTCCCAACATATATATGGTCCCAAAATATTACAAGAAGATCTCAACATCTAGTAACTTTGAAAATTATTTTCGATTTCAAAATGACTGCACGTCGGTACCAAAACTACCATAGAATATATAATACACCCCAAATCACTAAGATATATCATAGCATTTTTCCTAATCATATATACTATTTTATGTATTTGTTTTATTTGTCAGTTTAATCAATTTTTGGACTTATATGACTAGAGCTGTATACGAGCTGAGCCATTGTTAACAAGCCATTGCGAACATGTTCGATAAAGACTCGGTTCGGCTTGGCTTGTTTATTAAACAAGTCAAACTCAAGCCTAGATTTCAGGCTTGTTTAATAAACAAACCAAGATATGAGCTTGGTTCACTAGAGCTCGTGAATACGTTAGTGGGTTTATGAAAGGAAAAAATAAAAATAAGCCTTCATGAATAGGCTTGATAAAAGGCTCATATATTAACTTCTATAAATAAATCTATTGTAAAACTATTTAGTTTTAAAAGATACATGAGCCAAGCCAAGCTTGTTTAAATGGCTTGAATTTCAGGCTCATATAGGAGGGTCGTGAACAAACTTGTGACTATGCTTGATAAAGAGCTTGAATTTCAGGCCCATTCAATAAACAAGTCAAGCTCGAACGAACATGAGCATAGTTTGGGCTCGACTTGGCTCGTTAACATGCCAAACTCAAGTCTAGGTTTCAACTTATTTAATAAACAAGTCAATACATGAACTCGGAACAGCTCATACACACCCATATGTGTGACATACTGGCATTTTTTTTTTTTTTTTGGAATGTCCCTATTTGCATTAAATGCATGTACTCAACAACTTCTTGTTAGCATTATAATCTTTCTATACAAAAAGGTTTTTTTTTTTCTGAATCATTAGCACACGTGAAATGAGAAAAAAAGTCTTAGTAGTACTTTCTTCTTTTTCACTAAATTTTTTCTCATTTTTTTAATTCTTTGTAAAACATCTCCATTTTTTTCCATATTAATTCTCTAAAAAGTCATGTCATTTCATTTTTCTTTTTTCACTTATTTTTTCTCTTCTTTTATTCTTTCGATCACTTCATTTTTTTTTTCATATTAATTCTAAAATGTCATGTCATTTATCTTTTTTTTATCAACCATTTTAACCATCCTAAAAAAATTTGCAGATAGTTAATGCATTGTTCATACATGTATCTACACACTATCCACACTATAAAAGAGCCTTAGAGTAGTTTTCAATTTCAATTTTGTTCTAATTTGGAATTCTTTAAATTGTTTGCTCCTCATATGTAATTTTGCCTTTACTAATACATTGAGATGCTATGCCTTGTTTGGCAAATCGAATTTTTCCTTTATTTGTGGTTGTGGTTTTTTTTTTTAAAACCAAACAAGGCACTCCAAAAATAATAGGGTTTGTTTGACAAATCAGTTGTGGCTTTGTTTGTCTTGTTTGTTTCCACTTTTTCCCAAACAAGGCACTAAATCCATGGATTAAAAATTCAACAATTTCGGCTAACTTGTTTGGCAAACCGATTTTGTGCTTTGTTTTTATTTTTTTGTTTTCGTTTTTCCCAAGCAATGCTTTACACACATATATTGGATCAAAAGTCAACAATTTCGGTGCCTTGTTTGGCAAATTGATTTTGTGCTTTGGTTTTTGTTTTTTTGTTTTGGTTTTTCCCACACAAGGCTTTACACACATATAATTTACACTTAATAAATTTAATTTATTTATTTTATAAAATTATTATTTCATACAATTTCATATCTTTTCATACTCATAATAAATGTATAATAATAAATATTATAATACATATTTAAGAAATACTTGGCAAAGTTAAAAGACAAATTGTAATTTACAATTACTAATATATCTAAAATTATATTTTATCATACACACATACCTATAAATTTAATTCACACACACATACGTTCGTTTACTTTTTAAATTTAATTTCACATCATTTCATACTCCTCATAAATATATAATAATAATAGATATAATAAATTTAATTCATCATCATAAATAATAATAATAATAATAATAATAATACATATATAAGAAATACTTTGCAAAGTGAAAAGACAAATTGTAATTTACAATTACTAATACATCTACAATCATATTTTATTCAATACGCATTCCTATAAATTTAATTCACACACACATACACTTCTATCATATGCATAATAAATATATATGAAATACTTTGCAAACTTAAAAGACAAATTATAATTTACAATTACTTACATACCCATAATAAATATATAATAATAATAGTTTTAATAAATTTAATAAATTTATTTTTGAAATTTATAATTTCATGCAATTTCATATCATTCCCATAAAAAGGAGAGAAAAAAAAAAAAGAAGAAAAGAACAAATATGATTAGTTTTTTCAAAATATCATGTGTTATAATGTTAAAACTAAGGTATTACTTTTAAATAACACTTTTCAACTTTATTGTATGAAGTTTATATGTAATTAAATAAAAAAGAAAAAGACAGATGACAAAAGATGATAATGTTTTTCAAAAGATCACATGTTATGATATTAAAAATAAGTTATTACTTTTAAACAACATTACTCTCAACTTTATTGTATAAAATTTATACGTAGTTTGCATTATTTTGTACATAGTTCATACAATAAATTGTGGTTAAAAAAATAATTAAATAAAGGAGAGATATGCTTAAAACAAACATAAGTGAAAACACTAAAGAAAGATTTGAAAACGAAAAAAAATAAAGGAAAGAAAATTTATTTGCTTCCATCCAGAATTATTGAAGCTTTTACGTTTACAACTTCATTTTATTAGTAGTGCATATTTAATACATTTAATATTAAATGCATCAACAATAAAAGCATCTAATTAATTTTTAATTTTAACGAACATGTGCATTGCACAGGCCTCTATCCTAGTAAATGAGAAAAAAGTCTTATATAGTAGTACTTTCTTCTTTTTCCACTTATATTTTTCTCATTTTCTAATTCTTTGTAAAACATCTCCATTTTTTTTTATAGTAATTCTCTAAAAAGTCATGTCATTTCATTTTTCTTTTTTCACTTATTTTTTCTCTTCTTTTATTCTTTCGATGTCTTCAATTAATTCTGAAATGTCGTGTCATTAATCCTTTTTTTTATCAAACATTTTAACTATCCTAAATAAATTTGTGCGTAGTCAATGCGTTGTTCATACATGTATAGATGAGATTCCTACTAGATTAGTCGAATCATACTCTCATCATGCCAAATTAAGAGTTCTTAATTTAATTTTATAGTGTCCCATTTTAAAAGTTTTTTTGAAAACTTAATGTACTTTTATTACACACTTAATTACCAAGTTTATCATTTATTATATAAAATTCTGCCACGTTTTCTTCGAATTGACAGTAAAGTTTTGAAATTCAAATAGAGTAAGATGAATGTTGTAGAATTTCACAACAATAAAATAAATTCCCTTAAAAAGTAAGATTTTTCCTTTAAAAGTTGAAATTTCTAAAATGAACTCTTAGACTTAGTCTGGCCTTCATTTTAGTGTTTCTCTTTTTTTAAATCATAATTTCATGTTAATTCATTTGGTAACTAGTTTATGAGCTTTGCAAAAATTGAACTTAGGATTTTTTTTTTTTTTGTTGGGGGGGGGGACTTTTAAAAGCTCTAGAATTGAACTTTTAAAAGCTCTAGATTAATGGAGCTTTTAAAAGCTCAAGGTTGCTTTTTGGTTTCACGATTTTCTTAGAAGAATAATGTGTCACTTGTACAAAATTATCAGACAACTTAATAATAAATTTCATAAGCTACTTTTAAAAAGTCACGTGGGGGCCAAACTAAGCCTTAATATGGGACAAAATGAGTACAGTTGAAGGGGCAATGCTATTATGAGAAGTTTTTTATATGCACAAGCACTTCAAATCGTTGGATTGTCCAATTTTCATCGAAATTGTGAATAAATTATTATTTAATAATATTTTTACTTACCATCTCGAAACTAAATCTTCATCCAACGATTGTGGAGTGCTTGTGCATGCGAGATGCTTCTAATAGTAGCATTGCTTTTTATTTTTTTTTTGGCTAAAACATATAATTGCCTTTAAAGCTTCACCGAATCAGCCAATATCACTAAACTCCAAAGAATAGTGTTTTGTTTCCGAAATCCTAATTTTAAATTTTCATCTCAAATAACGTGTCAGTGGGCTCACTGAATTTTGATTGGATGATATTAAAGTAATCTCCATCATTATTATAGGTCTATCACATCATTTGAGATGAAAATTTTAAAATTAGAATTTGGAAAACATACCATTAAATGCATTTTACACCTTTATAGTTTATCACATGTGTCAGTTTAGTCCCTGTAATTTAAAAAGTATCACTTTAGTCCCTATAGTTCTATAAGGGTGTCAAATAAGTCTAATAAGTCTTTTAGTGACGAATAACTTTGTTACAGAAAGTAAAAAATTTATCACAAAAAGTGTTTGAATAACTAAAATGATACACTTATGAAATTACAAGGATAAAAATTACACTTTCTAAATTATAGAGACCAACTTGAAACAAAGAACAAACTAGGAAGATGTAAAATATAGTTAAGTCATTCCATAATGAAAATCTGTCTTAAACATACGCCAAAATGTCATTGGAGTATTTAATATTCCTAAATTTTCTGGGGCCCAAAAATCACAACAAAAGCTCTACCTCTGGGAACAAAACAAAAAGAAAAAGGTGAGTATAAAATTGCACCGTCAACTGTGTATTGCACGTACAATCCGGTGGTCTAACCTCCACGTGTATGTGGATGGATCGCATCCACGTGTCAGAGACTGTCGGAGATTTGTCCGCCTCCTCTTTTGTGGACCCTACCGTCCACAACCTTTTCCCTACCCTCTTCATATGTTAAAAATACAAACGGTGGTTGTGTGATTGGCGTGTGGCGACTGCCGCGACTCTGCATAGGATTCCATTTTCATTTCAACATTGCAAATTGTAATATAATCTAATTTTTGGCTTAATTACAAAATATAATTTTAAAGTTAGGTTTCTGCTTCATTTTAATTTCTATAGTTTCAATTATATTAGTTTGGTCCCTAAAATTTTTAAATAGAATTAATGCGGTCTAAATATCCAATTCTATGAGAAAAATTAACTGAATTAATTTACTCACATATATGCTATCCACTGTCTCGCTTTTTAGGGCAAAAATGTAGAATACCACCAATCTCTCTATCTACTTATTAGCGTAATTGTGCATAGCAGTGGGTGAATTCCATCAAATCTACTGCCAGAATGGAACATTTTGGACCATATTGCCTCTATTTAAAAACTTCAGCGACCAAATTGATGCAATTAAAATTACACAAATTATGATGAGGCAGGGACCAAACTTCAGGGGTATATTTTATATTTAAGCCTTAGTGTTTCTATTTTCCTATGTACAACTAGATCTATCTCATATTAAGAGTTTCTTCTGAGAATTCGTACTTTTTTAGGGAATATCTTTAATTGTTGTGACATTTTTTTTTTAACTTTTTATTATTGTCTTTTTTTAATTTCGAAATTCTAGTGTCACGTCATAAAATATGAGAGAGTTTTATATAGTAAATGGTAAACTTGGAAATAGGGGCGTACATGAGCTGAGCCGCTCAACAACGCGGCTCGGCTCGATAACACCTCAGCTCGGCTTGGCTTGACTCGTATAATAAACGAGTCAAACTCGAGCTTGAATACAAAGCTCGTTTAATAAACGAGCCAAGCTTGAACACACTTGAGCTCGGCTCGATAAGGCTCGCGAAGAGTTCGATTAAGGCTAGTATAGTAGGCTTATGAAAAATATCTTTAATAGGTTTGATAAGGGCTTGTTTAATTATATATATATACTATATGATAATTATAAAAATATAATATATATATATATATATATGTATAATGCAAAGGGCAAATTACACTTTAGTCCATTAAACTATACACTTGTTTTCAATTGGGTCCGTAAACTTATTTTTTTTTCAATTGGGTCATTGAACTTAAAAAATTCATTCAATTAGACCCAAATTCTGACATTGTTAGCTTAAATTATTAGAAATTGTCACGTATGTTGCGTGTAATGCTTACCTATCACATGTTAGGTTAAGAGCAACACGAAAAATTGTGAATAGGGTAAAAAATCGCATTCAATCAGATCTGAAATCAAGTTCCATCAAATTCAAAACACATTCGACTAGTTCCAAAATCGCATTCAATCATACCCAAAATCGCATAATTTTTTAGCCATTCACAATCTTCCGTGCTTGTCTTAACCTAACATGCGATACACTACAGGAAAAATGCTCTTTTTCCACGCAAAAAAAGTGTCGTGAATGAGCAAAAAGTGTCGGAAAAACTTTTCCCGACGCTTTTCCCGGCGGTTCGCTAACCGACCGAGAAAAAGGGGGTGGTAAATACTTTCCGACGGTTTAGACAACCGCCGAAACTTTTTCCGACACCTTTGTTGGCATTTTTACACTGTGGAAAAAATGACTTTTGACGACACTTATTCTCAAAAAATGAAGTGCAGGAATAAGTATTATTCCGACAACAAATAAGTTCCATAAAAGTAGTTTTTTTGGCGAACTACAAATGTGGAATTAATTTTATTTCCACAATCCCAATAGTGTTTATAATTGTCTTATTTTCCACAGTTAATCAAGTGAGGCTAATCACAATCAGTTCGACAGTATTTTCCGCAGTTAATCAAGTGTGGCGAATCACAATCATTTCGACAATGATAATGTGGTTTCCAGATTGGTTTTTTTTCGGCAGTTAATCTAGTGTGGAAATGGACTAATTTCTTGAACTGAAAGTAAGGTTTATAATTTTATACCGAAACTCTTATCAAATCTCGGGTATGCTCTAATAAGTACAATGTCTAGCAGTTTGTCAAGCGTTCAAAATACATTTATGAATTATAACATAGGTGTTAAATATGAACAAAAAAAAACATTTATAAAAACCAGAAGACAACTATCCATCCAATATATGTATTAGAACAATCACAATGATCATCTAAACATATTTCCACTCATAATTATTAAAACACAATACACTCTAAATAAATTATGTCAATAAAAATGTCCAAAGAAAAATTGGTCCATCTTCATTCTATAGATTATCGCACACATCCGCCAGTATCCTCTCTATAAACCTACAAAAAAACACACACAACAACAAAATAGTTTTAGCTAGTAGAGAACTTTTTGTCACTAAAGCATCAAATATGATCATAGCTTCTCAATAGATCGAGCAACAACAGGATCATTGGAAACTAAAGACTGCTAGCACGTACATTTTGCCCAATAAGCATTTAAGAAATTAGTTGCAATTCCAAGTTGCAAGTAATATGCACTTCAATTAATGTACTTCAGTTTCCTCACCTTATAACTGAAGGAGGCATCATTGTCAGCTGGTAAGTGCTCTTCCAAAGTTGGTCCCACCCTAGTACTGTTCAAGTTGATAAGACCATGAGTTTAATTGTATTTTTTTAACATCAAAGCATCATGTATTCATTTGTATAATCAGAAAATTAACATGTACATTTGCCCAGCTAAAGAACCAAAATACACAACTAGAATAACAACAATCAAAAAACTGTAAGAGGCACAAAGCTAACAAAAAGAGCTGTTTAGCCTCGTCAAATTTAGGAGCCAAAATGACACTTAGGCCAGACCGGAAAAGCCTTAGATCCACGCATCGAAAGGGGTGACATGATGAACTCCAGCCTTAGTAAACAAGTCTGCAAAGAAGTTTTCCACCTGTAGAGTGTGGATCACTGAGACCAAGTTTGTCAATCTAATAAGGTCCAATTTGTTCAAATCGCTAAAAACAGTGAAGTAATTATGCACTTGTAATGAATTAGCTTCCAGCCAAATAAAATCAATTTTCTTTGTCATACACACATAGAGGATGGTAATATAATTGTATGGAGAAAAATTGTACAAGGGTTGTGAAGCTCGAAGAAAAACAAATAATTTTAGCCTGGACAGTGTCACAGTGATACTCTTTGTTGGTAGTATAATTTGAGCAAAGAATATTAACTCTTTCATACCAAAAGGCTAACCTCAACTAATTATGCTTGGTTAACCTCTGACTGGTTTGGGGTGATCTCTCATTTTTATTAAATTAATCAAAACAAAAGGCTAAAGATTCATCAACCAAATGTGACAACAGTTAAACAATTTTATGAAGAGAATTGCTATGCTTCCCAAATTTTGCATCCCATATGATTTTTAACACGTTAAAGTGGGCCCACTTGATATGATTGGAGGATGTTGAAGTGGTCTCACCATTATTGAAGGTGGTCCCATTACCACATATGTTTGGGATTCATTTGGGATACAAAATTTGGGAAGCATATCATACTCTTTTATGAATAAGCATATCAATTTCTGCTTGAATGCAAAATGTGACAATATAGAGCAAATGTTTTTATTAATGTATGTTAAAAAGTATGATACAAGATAATGCCATCTTTAGTTTATGTTACTCCTCGTGTCTTTTACATACAGGTGCCTAACTTAGAATATACAAAAATAATCATCTATTATTATAATATAAAAACAAAACAAGAACACTAAGGCTTAGTTTGGCCCCCACGTGGTGCTCCTCCTTTTTTAAAGCACAATTTCATGCTAATTTATTTGGTAATTAGTTTATGAACTTTGCAAAAATTGAACTTAGGGCTTTTTTGGAGGGAGCTTTTAAAAGCCCTAGAATGGAGCTTTTAAAAGCTCAAGATTGCTTTTTGGTTTCATGATGTCTTTTTGAAGAGTAGTGTGTCACTTGTATAAAATTATCAAAGAACTTAGTAATAAATTTCATAAGCTCCTTTTAAACAGCCACGTGGGGGCCAAACTAGGCCAAAGTAAAATTGATAGCCTGAATACAAAATAAAAATTGAAGCACAACGCGTTGGAGTTTCTTAAAAGGAGAAGATACGTATTTGATAAAAAGAAGACATCAATAGATGATATACACCCAAAAGATAATTTGTCTTAGTGATCAATAAAACTCCTGTTACTCTTTAATTTTCGGTCCTAGTAAAATATACAAATTATGGAAAGCTAAGGTGCAAGGAACTTCATAATCTCCACAATTGGGTGCATTCCTCTCACAGTGGTTGAACAAAATCATACTTGGAATATATATATATATATATATTTATATATATATATAAAATAAAAAAAAGGTGTGATATAATATCTATGCATCACCTCTTTGAGCCTGCCAAGAATTTAATGGAAGAAACAATTAAATAATAGAGAACTAATGAGAAAAGGAAGCGTCCAAACCAAATTGAACACATCCAAAATCAATTAACACATAACATAGCACCAAAAATTAAAAGTTATTTTTAGAGGAAGTGTTCGAATCTGAAAACACCCTCTCTGCTTGTAGCCTTGTAGGGGTAAGGCTGCATACATCTCACCCATCCCAGACCCGCAATGGCGGAGCCTTATGCACTGGGCTGAACAAGTTATTTGTTTTTTAAGAGGAAGTGTTGAACAAATACCAAAACTAGTGACACATGCATTTTATCAAACAATTAGCAGACATTGCACTCAAACTACGCATCCACGTACCAAGACCACCATAGTAAGACTTAGGGAAGCAAATGATATGAGGCTTCCATTTGAATATGTCAAAAGAAAACATTAATAGCTTTACAAATCAACTTGAAACAACAGCTTACAGGTAGTGGGTTAAGTGCCCTTGCTGTAAGATCTCCAGAGTCGAGAATTAATAGGCATAGAGAGGAAATCCTTGCGTCCAGTAAGATTCTAACTAGAAACCCTACCAAACAACAGACAAAATTTTGTAAATAAAAAACAAAAAACCTAGAGTTATAAATCCAAATCACCAGGTTGACAACTAAAATCTCAAATACCCACTGTTAAGAATTTTAAGAATCCGTAATTTGTTCGCATTTAGATTAAGAAAACCCCAAAGTTAAAGTCTTCTCTTACCAAATGAAAAAATTGCCTCTGATCTTCGATTTGGTGGCATCTCAATATCGGATCTGCAGTGGCTTATAGACGCATGTAATGGTGGAGTTACGAGAATCCCTGCCAGGCTGCCACCAGAGAAATAAGAAAGAGAGAGAGAGAGAGAGATGGATGCAAAATATTAGAGAGAAACAAAAAAAAAATGGCGCCACTACGGTTTTTAACTGAAATTTTTTGCCGCTTACTCCCTTTAAATTCGACAAGCTAGTTTTCAAGTCCAAGTTAGTTTAGACCCCAAAAAAAAATTAATAAAGGGTCCAAATTAGTTGAACAATTTTTCTTTAGTAATTAAAACGATTTTTTTATATATGGACAATATATATAGCCTACTAACATATAAAAAGATAACATCCACATATTCAATTAGGATATATAAATCAAACTAATTTAATTTTTGTATAATTTAACAATTTGTTTAAAACTGTCTTTTTAATTAACTCGTGGTTGTCTCACTAACACTGACAAATTAAGGGGCTATTTTAAAAAAGCAAGGAACCCATTTTGTGGTTTGTGTGCAAGTAAACTGCAATACTATATATTCAAGTGTTTGATGAATGTTAATCTCGTACAAGTGTTTGTGCCTAGTTTAAGAATTCTCTCAATTGAAACTGCTTTCTTTTTTTTTTTTGACCAAGCATAACTTTTATTATTATTATTATTATTATTATTATTATTATTATTATCAAACAAACATAATTTTGGTTCTCACAAAAATAAAATAGAAAATTAGCTTGTGTTGGAACC
This sequence comes from Hydrangea macrophylla, assembly GCA_033977485.1. Classification (NCBI taxonomy): domain Eukaryota; kingdom Viridiplantae; phylum Streptophyta; class Magnoliopsida; order Cornales; family Hydrangeaceae; genus Hydrangea; species Hydrangea macrophylla. Next base: position 97,499,536 of record CM066999.1, on the reverse strand, counting down.
ACATCCTAATTTATGTATTTCCAAACAACGCCTACAATATGAAAAAAAAAAAAAAAAAAAAAAAAAAACTGTGTTTGAGAATAATTATAATTCTTAAGATAAATTTATTTTGGGGGTAGCACTACCGTCGCAAAAACCGTGGAAAAAAGTCTCTTTTTCCTGGCTCTTTCTAAACGGTCGTAAAAAGTGCCATAAAAATTGAATCTTTTCCGGCTCTTCACATTCTGCTGTAAGAAGTGTCGGAAAAAATCAACTTTTTACTATTTTTTCCGACACTAGCAATACTGTCGCCATAAATGTCAGAAAAAAATCACTTTTTTCTGGCAGTTTACATAGCGTCGCAATTATTGTCGAGAAAACCACTTTTTCCTGGCACTATTTTTACTACCGATTTGAACCGTCGAGAAAAACAATCTTTCTCGACAGTTTTTCTAGTGCCGAAAAATAACCGTCGGAAAAAGCCTATTTTTCTGTAGTGATAGGTAAGTATTACGCGCAACGTGCTTGACAATTTCTAATAATTTAAGCTAACAATATTAATATTTGAGTTTGATTGAGTGAAATTTTGAAGTTCAAGGACCCAATTGAAAAAAAAAAATAGTTTATGGACCCAATTCAAAATAGGTGTATAGTTTGATAGAATAAAGTGTAATTTGCCCTAATGCAAAGTATTTAAAATTGAAAAAATATTGGCATATTATAATATGCATAGTCCTAAATTCACGTGTCAAGCAAAGTTAAAATATATATGCCAACTGTCAAGCATTGAGCTTGATCCGTGGGTTTTGGTAGGCAACTTAACCTTGCTACTAAGAGTGTACACGAGTTGAACCACTCAACAAGAGATCGTGGTTCGGATCAATAACAATTAGGCTCAGTTCGACTCGATAATAAACGAGTCATCAAGCTCAATCTTGACCAGGATACCAACTCTTAAAGCTCGGCTCGAGTACGGTCCTACTTGAAAAGTATGTAATTAAAATACATTGACTTTTCAACTGGATTCTTAAAAATCAATTCTAGGCAACTCCCTTTGGATTAAAATTGTCACTTATGGTAAGAAAAACAGTTTCCAGTGTAACTATTAGAAACTGTTTTTCTTGCCATAAATAGTAATTTTGGTCCACAGGGAGTCCCAAAAGGGAGTTTGCCTGATTAAAATTTTCCATTCTTAAAATGGGACATCAAAAATTAAATCAATGACTTTTAATTTGGGACGGATCGAGTATTGGACTGTTATAAAAACTAGAATCATTTTTAAACTATATGGTCGTATATATTTGCTAATAAATTTTATGTACGTAAAGTTATTAGTGGTGTTGTTATTTTTATATGATGTAGTTATCTTATTTTAATTAATTTAATTTGTATGATCATGTGTGTTTATTTGGATATATATATATATATATATATATATATAGGGAGAGGCTCTCCAATGCACTAGGTTTTTAAGCCTACAAAACCCACGGGCCGCCTGCTCCACAGATTTGCTAGGCTTAAAAGCTGTCACGACCCATCCCGCTATCGGCGAAAAGAGGATACGTGGCATGCCATCAAGGCTCATCCAATTCATTTAAAAGATTATAGCAACAGAAAACAAACTTAAAAACAACATTGAATATTAAAAAAATCCGTACAAATTTGAAAACGTAATTATATTTTGAAACGAATGAATTTATGTTGAAAGGGGTCCTAAAGTTACTCTAAGAACCAATCAAAATATTTAAACAATTTTCGGAATGGGTAGAAAAAGAAAACATGCAGGGGTCATTTCGACCGGTCAAATGATCCCCTGGCACAATTCCTTTGACAACAAAATTTTGCCAATAAGTCACCTAACCTTTCACATTTCCAACACTCCAACCTTATACACGTTATTCCAAAACCCTTCCAACTACAACAAGACTTCAAGAACATCATTGAACTATTCCAATTTATGAAAAAAAAATGATAATGGAACAAGCTAAGGCTTGTTTGGCTTGATTCACAAAAGTTCTATCAACATCATTCAAAAACTAAATTTGACGAGTTGAGCATTCAAAACACGAATCCACGAGTTCAAATTGATTATAAACTTAACTAAAAGGAGTTTTAAAACATATTACAACCTTACTAATACATTCCAAAGTGTTAAGTTAAGAACATAATCCGAATTACCCAAGATTACATCATTTAAAATAGAAACAAAAATATATACAAGTATGATTCTCGTCGTCCCATGGCCTCACTCCTCACGCTTCTTCTTGCCTTTCTTCTTATCACCTGAATGGAATAAATCTTCACTGCTCAGTTATATGCTGAGTGTACAATTCTAAGCATATGCATATATGACAATTCATGCCTTAAAACATCAAAACACGTCAAAAATAGTCTTCAGGGAGAGGGACACGCATTCATCGGGTATACCGGCAAGTCTTAAATCTTAAACTGCAATGCTAATGGCTAGTCTAAGGTCCCTCAATTATTGCATCCAACTGCTCAGGCTGGGCCGGTTCCCAAACCAAGCAAGTAGTCGTCACTACTATAACTCTCAAACATCGAGAGGTTTTCCCCAACATGAATTTTGTATCAAACTCCCATTTGACTTACATGGACATCTAGCATGCTCATGTAATCACATAGGCATGCTTTTTATACCTTTTCACGTGCATAATTAACGGGCCTATTAATACATGAATTTTGCCCAGATTCAAAATATCAAGTCGGATATTTAAAACATGTAATTTCCTATATTACATAGTGTTAGAATTCATACCTTAAGCTCTGATCTTTAGATTTCAAGAGAAGTACCAGGAGACCGATTCTACACCATCTCCGATCTCAAGTGATTCTTATAAGTATATACATGTTTTTCCCAAATTCCAAGAATTAGAATTTTCTTAAAACTTAACCAAACGAGGACTAACAACTATCAAAACGTAGCTCTTACCTCGAGGAGTCCGAATATGAAATTTGGTAAAAAATAAACAGGCAGAAGTCCGTCGATTTGCGTCGAGAAGCTCTAAGTCCAAATCCCGTTTCTTGATTTCAATTTAGAAAAGTTGTGAATGAAAATATCTTGAGTTCACTAAATATAGGCATGACTCTCAGGAATTACATTTACCTCCCCACGAGTTCTCAAAACTTCTAATTATTTTCCGAAACGTCTCACATGTCTAATTCATTGCTTCACAAGTGAAAACTATAAATTATAAAAGTTTTCATCTAAATTCCATTTGTCGTCGTAATTACGATCCGGAAACTAATTTCGTGTAATTTCTAGATAACATACCTTATATGCAATGTATTACATATGTTATCGATATAACATTCAAAACGATCTTAATCAAAATCAAAACTATCAGAAAATGTACTACACAAGTAAATTCACTATTCACATATACTAGATAAAATCAAATAATATTTAAGTCACATAAATGCCATTTAATCATGTCAATGCCTCTTCGATTTTCCGATTACCGTATCCTCCCTTTGACACTGTCCGTTGATCCTTAGTCAACTCAAAACACAATTATCAAATAACATTGATAATTCTCAAAATTCAATTACACATTTTTAATATACAGGATTTTCCGGGATGGGTGTAACAAAAGCCGAGTGTACTCGCTCAGTGCACTGGAGAGTCTGACCCTATATATATATATATATATATATCAGATTAGATATTGATAAGATTAGATATGATTTAAAAAGTATATTATAGCTAATCTTGGACGGCTACAATTTTAGGATATATACTATAGCTGAAATATATATATATATGTGTGTGTGTATAAAAACTTCTTCCAATTTATGCTATATATACGTGTGTGTGTGTGTGTGTGTATAAAAAATGAAAAAAAAATACAGAGTTGCCACGTAGCAAGCTTCTGATTCCACTTTATTATATATATATAGTCAGGCTCTAAAGTGGACTTGGTATGCGCACTGAGATTTTAAGCCTAAAAGGCCACCTCGCTGACCCGTGGCCCCGTCCCTTCGCCTCGCTGACCCGCAATTTTTTTAGGCTTAAAATCCCAGTGCGCTTTAGAGCTTGATTTTATATAATGATTTATAACTTTTCTTGTCTTTTAAATTTTAAATTTCAAGATCCCATCAAATAGAAAGTAGTGTTAATTACAGATACACCCCCTATACTAAGCCCCTTTTTTTACTTTGCCCTCTATACTTCAAATCATGTTACAAATACCCTCTATGCTTTGGACTAAATTAGTTAAATTTAACAGACATAAGCCATGTTTGGCAACAACTTTTGGAGTTGATCAATAATTATAAACTTCAAAAGCTAAACTAACTTATTTAATAAAATCGCCTCTGCAATTACATTGGGCCAAAAGCTTGGACAATGCAGTTTTTTGTGATTTTGTTGTATAAGAAAAGTAACTACCAAACGGCCCACAAGGGGTATTAGTGACACATTTGAAACTACAAGTGGGCAAATTAAAAAATGTGCTCACCATAGAGGGTCAAATTGAAAAACACTCCACTAAACAAGCTTTTGTTCCGTTAATTTTAACGGAGTTGGTAACTGTTTCACTTTAGTCCAAAGTATATGGGATATTAGTGACACGATTTGAAGTACAGGGGGCAAAGTGAAAAATGATCTAAAGTATAGAGAGTGTATATGTAATTAATCCTAAAAAGTAAGAGAAATTTATATAATAAAGAACTCTTAAAATTCTGTCATTATATGATGTTGTCTTTTCACTGAAAACTCTTAATTAATTTAGGTTACCCAAAATGAGATAAAGGTCTCGTAAAAGTGACATATGGAGTAGTTAGATTAGGTATTAACTACTTTTTCTCTTTTGAATTAATGAATAAAAGAATGGTTAGAGTTAATGCCAAAGCAGAAAGTATCGCTAAAAGTTTTAGCGACAGTTACCTAAGTGTCACTAAAACTTTTAGCGACACTTTCTGCTTTGGTATTAGCACTTTTTGCTTTGACATTAGCCTCACCCCCTAAAAGAATTGATTCAACTAGGGCTGCTCAAAATCCACCCGCCCACCTAACTCACCCGACCACCTGATCCACTTGTAGCCTTTTTATTGGTTTTTAAACAATGTGGGTGGAGTCACGGGTCTTAGGGGTGAAAACCCGAGAGTTTCGGGTGGAGTCACGGGTCTAGGGGGTGAAAACCCGATCCACCCGACCCGACTCGAAACACACTTTATTTTTTAAATATATATATGTAATATGCTTATATTAATATATGCATTATGTATTATATAGTCTTTAATATATATATATATATATATATATGTATGTAATATAATTATATCAGTATATGTATTATGTAATATATAGTCTTTAAATATATATATATACAGTCAGACTCTAAAGAGGGCGCCCTCCCTTTAATAAAGAGAGGACTTCTATTTTAGCCGTCGGATTGTGTTTTCATTAATGGCAGTTTTGTCATTTCACAGTTTTTAAACACAATCTGACGGTTAAAACAAAGGTCCTCCCTTTAATAAAGAGAGGTGGCCCTCTTTAGAGAATCTTTGTATATATATATGTTATATTCTTGTATCAATAAAATATATATGTTACTAGCGGAGATATAAAAACATTAAAATCATCAAACTAGCACATGACTGTTTTTATTTTATGTTTGGTCAGAGCTTTGGTTAGCCCATTACTATGTAGACAAAAACATTCAAAGCAAAAAATAAGAAAAAGAAAATGAAGACAAAGTCATGTGTAAAGCAACTATTTGATTGAGACAAATGAGACAGTCGGGTTTCACCCGACTCGACCCGACTCACCCGACCACCGATGAGTCGGATGCACCCGTTAAAGCGAGTGGATGACGGGTGGAAGGATGGCAAACCCGACTATGTTCGGATGGATGAGTGGATAAGGGCCAAACCCGACTCACCCGACTCGTAAGCACCCCTAGATTTAACATATTTTAAAGAAATATATAGACCCCGTCGCCCTGCAGGGTAAACTTTTATCGTGTGAACATCACCACCCACACATCATGTAATCCTTGAGAGTCTCTAATAGAATTCGAACACTCGATATCCGAATCATACAATTCATTCCAATGTTTTGTCAACCGCTAGACTACATCCGAGTGGTGTAACATGATACTTAGGGTGTAATACCCGTACCTAGAAAATGGAAGTAATATTTATTTCTCATGCATTAATTAGTATAATTAATTGCATGTGATATTTGGGTAAGTTCCAGTTACCCCGATGTGATAAGTGCTTGATAAAGGGCACAGTTTGATGGATATGACGTGGGACCCACGGGAGGTCCAGATTGAATAAATTGCATTTAGTTGCATTTATGTGATTGAATGGATATTTGTTAAATTGTTTTTAATATTTTATTGTTAGTTGTAGCCTTTTATGGTACCAGTTTGGGTACCTATGTGACAGCGAATAGGAATTGGATTCATAACCAGTAGGTTAATTAGCAACTTCATAAAATATTTGGGACCCATACGTGACATAGACACATATCCACTTATATATATTTGAGTAGTTAATATAATTGTTAGGGGATTTCATAATAAGCTTTGGAAAGTAGTGGGGGTGTAAATGCAAATAGAAAAAAATTGGATGAGATATACATCCTTAAGTTTGTCTTGTCATTACTTAAAACAAAAAAGAAAAAAAAAAGAAACAAGAATTAGAAGAGTTCCAGAGAGTCTGCGAAAGAAGAGAGGAAGAAAGAAAAAGGGGTTTCGCGCCGTTCGTCGTCATAACTTCGCGGATCGATCTCTATTTCGCGAACCGAAGTTATATTCAGACTCGTGGAGGTGAGAGGGAGAGGGTTATTTCTATGTATTTCTTTTTCAATTTTGGTAATATTTTTCCGCGACCCATTTTGAGGGGTGATACATATATGTGACCTATATATGTAGGAATATCATTGGGAGTACCTAGAGCTAG